>CM028134.1:374675000-375875000 GCA_016271365.2 Neoceratodus forsteri | reverse complement strand
CCAGAATTTCATACTACGACCGCCGATGAGATAGCCAAGGCGATAAGGATTGTGCAGTCGCTTAGTTCGGTTCCGACTGAACCGTCACCATCTGGCAGGGGTTCGGTCAGTTCCCCCGGTTCCGGATTATACTTTGGAAGATTTTTATGAACCGGAGGAGGAGGGAGAGTATGAGGATGATTATGGTGATAATGAAAGTCTGGAAGTGCCTATTGACCCGGACATCTCCCCGGACAGACCTTCAGGTGTTTCTCCTCCTAGGCTTTCCGAGTTCCCTTCACACTATATGTTTTACAAAAAAGTGGCTGAGACCCTCCAGCTTCCTGTGGAGGAAGCAGTAGAGGATCAGGAAGAGCCTGATTATGTTGAGATGATGGACATCCCAGAGTCCAGGAGGCTGTCTATTCCCCTAGACAAATCCTTTGGGAAACAGACACATAAAATTCGTAAGTCTCCTAATTCTATACCTCCTGTGGACAGACGAATGGACAAGAGGTACGCTGTCTCAGGCTCAGACATGGAGTTCCTTTTTCAGCAATGCAGCCATGTTGGAGTTGTGCAGGCTGCTGCCTGTGATAAGGCAAATATTCCCTTGGCATCACACCCCCCAGACAAGGACTCCAGGAAGATTGATGCCATGGCAAAGAAACAATACATGGCAGCATCTTTGGGACTCAGGCAGGCTAACTATATGGCCTATATAGCCAGATACCAGAAGTCCAGGTGGAACACTGTGCTGGCTCTGGCTAAACAGGCCCCCGTCCAGCTTGCCAAGGAGCTGGAGCAGGTGGCTGCAGATGGGATTGAGGCATTGAAAGTACAGTTTCGTGCTGCTGTAGACTCCAATGATGTATCATCAAGAGTCATGGCTACATCTGTGGCTCTTCGGAGGATGGCTTGGCTCAGATGTATTAGCCTCTCACAGGATACCCAGGCTAAGGCCATGAATTTTCCTGTAATTGGTAATTCTCTGTTTGGGGAGCAGACAGAGAACTACATGAAAAAGATGGATGAGTACAGGACCACTTACAGGAGTGCTCAGGCCAAAGAAAGGCAAGCAGCTCCTCAAAGGCAGCAGTCCAGGGGCAGGCTTTTCCAAAGGTCTTTTTACCAAGCTCAGGCCTTCTCTTCTTCCTTTTCACAGAGGGGGGGTTCTTCAGAGGGAGAGGCAGAAGGGGGATGAGCAGGCCTGCATCCACCCCTCAGCCTAAAGCCCCTGCCAAGCAGACACCCTGATGGGTCTGCCCGGGCCGATTCTCCCATACCAGTAGGGGCAGGCTGGCTAACTTTGTCCAGGACTGGAAGTCTCTTACATCAGACAAGTGGGTCCTGGAAGTAGTAAGCCAGGGACTGGTTCTCAGCTTCAAAAAATTTCCCAAGATGAGAGCCAGATCTTTTCCACCTGCAAATCTCTGAGACCCTTGCCCTAGAGGCAGAGGTTTCTTCTCTCCTAGCTCTCAGAGCTATAGAGAGGGTTCCCACCCTACACAGGGGCAAAGGATTGTACTCCAGGTACTTCCTAACCCCCAAAAAGACAGGAGAATGGCGGCCCATCCTGGACCTAAAATATCTGAACAAACATCTTTTGAAGCCAAAGTTCAAAATGGTAACTCTGGGAATTATCATTCCCTCTCTAAGGCCAGGGGACTGGCTAGCCTCCCTGGACCTCAAAGATGCCTACTTTCACATTCCCATCAGGTGCTCCCACAGAAAGTACCTCAGGTTCGAGTTGCCCTCAGGCCACTATCAATTCAGAGCAATGCCCTTTGGCCTAACATCAGCCCCAAGGTTTTTCACAAAGTGCCTGGCAGTAGTAGTTGCTTTCCTAAGAAGAAAAAAGATCTCCATCTTCCCGTACTTGGACGACTGGCTCATAGTAGGTCAGTCTCCAGACCAAGTCAAGTCACATCTGCAAGTGACCCAGCAAGTGCTCACTTCCTTAGAATTCCTTCTCAACCTTCTGAAGTCGGTTCTCGAACCAGTACAGCTCCTCACCTTCGTAGGTGCAGAACTGGATACAGTGAAGGCAAGAGCCTTCCTTCCCCTGGAAAGGGCAAGGAACCTTATGGAACTGGCCTCTTCATTCACCCTTCAGATGTCTCAACCAGCAAGACATTTCCTTCAGCTTCTGGGCCACATGGCAGCTTCCACAGCAGTGGTCCAAGGGGCAAGATTCCAGATGAGGGACATTCAGTTCCACTTAAGAGCCTTCTGGTCCCAAAGAAAGGATTCCCTTACCAAACTAATCCCAGTGACTTGAACTCTGATCCAAGCCTTGCAATGGTGGCAGGATCAGGACAATTTGAGACAAGGGGTTCCATTTGTCACTCAGTCTCATTCAGTGATACTCACCACAGATGCTTCCCCTGCTGGGCTGGGGAGCCCATTTGGGGAATCTTACCACCCATGGACTGTGGTCACCTCAGGAATCTCTGCTTCACATCAATCTCTTGAAACTCAGAGCAGTGTTTCTGGCACTGCAAGCTTTTTCCAAATCTGTACAGAACAAGGTGGTTCAGGTCGGAACAGACAACACCATCACCATGTGGTACATCAACAAGCAAGGAGGCACTTGTTCTACGGCCTTGTGCACAGAAGCAATGAAATTGTGGCCCCTGGCCTATTTCCTGCAAACCTCTCTGATAGCAGTTCACCTCCCAGGGAAGGACAATGTCCTAGCAGATGCACTGAGCAGAATATCCTAGGGCCATTACGAATGGGCCCTGGATCCTCTAGTTTTGAAAGTGATTTTCTTGAGATGGGGCACACCAGAGATAGATCTTTTTGCAGCCCCAGACAATCACCAACTTCCTCTCTTTTGTGCAGACTCCCAGTCTTGGGCTCAGTCCCCCTGGATGCTCTGATTCTGAACTGGGAAGGGAAATTTCTGTATGCTTTTCCCCCCTTTCCTCTCCTGTTCAAAGTGTTAGTCAAGATAAGGTCACAACCAAGCAAAGTGATTCTGATTGCTCCAGACTGGGCCAGGCAGCCGTGGTATCCCTTGTTGCTGTCCCTAGCAGTCCACCTTCCCCTGTCTCTTCCCAGGAATTACAACCTGTTGACATCCTCTCGGGGGAGGATTTGGTACCCGAATTTTCAGTCTCTCAGTCTCAAGGCTTGGCTCTTGAAGAGTTAAGAGTTTGCAGATCTGCATCTTTCCCAAGGGGTTCTGGATCTCCTTAAGGCTTCTCGAAAGCCTTCCACCAGGAAGACTTACAACTCCAAATGGAAAAGATTCAGCATTTGGTGTTCTAAGAAGAATATTTCTCCAGACTCTGCTGAATTGCCTGTGGTTCTGGATTATATGGTCCATCTTAATGGCCTAGGTCTCAGACCAGCTACCCTTAAAGTACACTTGGCAGCTGTTTCTTGCTTTCTTGTCAGTAGGCAAGCCTTCCTCTCTATCATCCCATCCTGTATTTTGTAAGTTTTTCAAGGGATTGCTTCACACCAATCCCCCCTTTAGGGATCCTGCTCCTGCTTGGGACCTTAATGTTTGCATTGCTCAGCTTATGCAACCTCCCTTTGAGCCTTTGTCCTCAGCAGAGCTTAAGTACTTGACTTGGAAAACTGTGTTTTAGGTAGCCATTACTTCTGCCAGACGTATCAGTGAATTGCAAGCTCTGTCAGTGGAATCTGATTTCATCTCTTTTCACAGAGATAAAGTGGTCCTTAGAACTAACAGAAAGTTCTTACCTAAAGTGGTTTCAGATTTCCACCTCAACCAGTCTGTATCTCTCCCTGTTTTCTTCACTGACCATTCCTCCTCGGGAGAGAGGAGGCTACACAGCTTGGACGTTAAAAGAGCCCTTAGCTACTACATAGAGCGTACCAAGGGTCACAGGTTTGAATCCCTCCAATTGTTCCTTATGTATGGAGAGGTTGGTAAGGGCAAACTTGCCACTAAGAGATCTATTACCAGGTGGATTGATTCTTGTATACAATTCTGCTATGAAAAACTGGGTAGAACTCCACCCTCAGGCCTGAGGGCTCATTCCACTAGAGGTACAGCTGCTTCCCTGGCTGCTGCCAGGGATATTCCTCTCTTAGAAATTTGTCAAGCAGCCACCTGGAAAACAGTCCATACTTTCACCAAGCATTACTCTCTGGATATCCAGGCTAGGAGTGTTGCTCGGTTTGGCACAGCAGTACTTCAGAGCCTGTTTCCAAAGTAGGTTCTGTCCCTCCTCCATGGAGGTACTGCTTGGTAGTCTGCATATGTCAGAATACAGCAAGACTTCATGTTGTTTGAAGAAAAAATTACTCACCTGAGTAATGTTGTTTCTTCTAATGGGGTTTTGCTGTATTCTGACCTCCCCCACTGCTTCCCGTCTCAGAACCTAGATTATTTATTTATTTATTTATTTATTTATTTTAACATCAGTTTAACAACCTTTGAGCCAGAGGCTCATTTACAAAGGTACCTCGTCACAAGGAGGACAAAGACATACATACAAGAGACAATTATCAAAAACAGTTCAACAATAAGGCACAGTCAATTTTCTAGTAAAGCGGGATATAATACTGCTACCCGCAATTTTAGGATCAGTGATCAGGAGGTTGGGTAGCAGAGTTGAAAAGATTTTGGGATGTGGGTGGGCAGGAGCAGTGTTGGCACCCTAGGGGTGTCCTTTTTTCACCCTCTTTTTGGTTTGGGTGAGAGGTTGTGTTTTACATGTGTTTTGTTTTTGGGTTTGCTGACTTGAGTCTTCCTTTGAAACCAAAAAACCTTTTTATATGTACATATATTTGCCAGTTGGCTAGTAAGAATTTTGCAGTTTCCACACAGAACATCTAGTGAGTCTTTGCTCGAAAAGATCTGATGGTTGCAGTTTAAACAGCAGCAGACAGGGGCTTCAGCTGAGCTTGTGATGAACATTCCATGCTGGTCATGGAAAGTTTAACTCTTTGTTCTCCGGGGCAGTTGAAAGGCAGGACCTAACTGCATATGTCAGAATACAGCAAAACTCCATTAGAAGAAACAACGTTACTAAGGTATTTTTTTCTTCCCAAAATAGGTTTGGATCCCTCCTCCATGGAGGTACTGCTTGGTAGTCTGCAATAGTCAGAATACAGCAAAATGTCATGTTGTTTGAAGAAAAAATTACTCACCTTTGTAATTATGTTTCTTCTAATGGAGTCTTGCTGTATTCTGACCTCCCTTCCTGCCTCCCCTCCCAGAACCTGTTTTTGGGAAGTGTTGCAACCCAGGGGTGCAATTGGGCACCCCCTCTTTAGAGAGGGGGAGTGGTTTATGTTTTATTAATTTAATAGTCTTAAGTTGTTCACTGCCTGGTTTTTGATTTTGGATTTCTTGACTTGAGTCTTTTGGGGATCCAAAATATTTGGTTGCCATTTGGCTAGTAAAACTTTTTACAATTTCCACACATAGTGGTTTTTAGTTAGTTAGTATTAGCTCGTAAGAATCTGACGGTTATGCTTCAAAGTGCAGCAGACAGATGTTTGAACCGAGCTCAATGTTCTATGACCTGCATAGAATTTAACCCTCTACTCTTTGGGCAGTTCAAGTGCTGAGGCTAACTGCAGTAATCAGAATACAGCAAGACTCCATTAGAAGGAGCATAATTACTAAGGTGAATAATTTTTTCTTATGGTTCATCTGAATGAACTGGTCAAAAAACTATGACAACGCCTAGGCATCTTCTTCTTCCGCATTAGGCATCTTCTCACCCCCGAAGCCAAAAGGAGACTAGTACAAACAACCCTTTTGCCACTACTTGACTATGCTGACTTTCTTTATAGTCACTGCCCTAACTCGGCACTAAGTAAGCTTGACACTCTTTATCATCGCACTCTGAGGTTTATCCTGAACTTACCTTTACGCACCCACCACTGCCTTCTATATGAGGCGTTTGGATAGTCTTCCCTTTTGTTGAGGAGGCAAAGAAATGCTCTTATCTGGTTCTACAGGGAACTAATTGGTCAACTGCCGGCCTATAACTCTATATGAGCGTGCCAAGGGGTTATATGGTCTGAGATGATACACATTGATCACCTTTAACATACCTAGGATTAAAATGCGGCATGGTTCTACTGCAATTAACTACTCACTCCCTTCCCTGTGGAATGCTGCACACAGAACACCAAGGAACACCATTATCCCGGGTCTCTCCTCCTTCAAAGCTCTGATCGCAGGTTACCTGAGGGATTTCTGTTAGTGTTATAGATGACTGCTTGTTGAATACTCATTGCTTTTGGCTCTTTATGTTCTTGTCCTTACCTTTTAACTTCCAAGCACTTCTTCCCTACCATAATTCCTCTTTTTGACTTCCTCCGCTTCAGCTTTTATCTACTCCCTTCTCTTCCTATTTCTCCATTGACTACTCTTGTGGGGGGGGGGGGTCAACCGAGTTGTTTTGGTCTGGGGTTGTTATATGGTTTGTTATCCTAGGAGGACACCTGAGACCTTGTATACTTGCATACTCTACCATGCTGATGTATTAAACTAGCCTTTGACTTGTATATGTTCTATTCCTGTGACACTGTAGTTGACTTATAATTTTTTGATATGCCTATTATGTTGTATATTACCTACTGTCTTATTGTGTATTTGTCCTTTCTGTCCAGGACCAGTTTGGAAATTAGCTTACTCAATGGTGTTATGCCTGGTTAAATAAAGTTTTGATTGATTGATTGAGTCCTCTCCTGAATCCCCCAAACCAGGTTTTCACTGTGCCCTTAGTGGACTTGTTCCCACTAAGATTGAAGAGAGACTCAGTGCTTACCCTGTTGATACCTTTAAGGTACTTGAAGTTCTCGATCATGTCCCCCCTCTCCCTTCTGTCCTCCAAGGAGTACATGTTGAGCTCTCTTAGTCTCTCCTCATAAGTTCCGCCCTGCTGGCCCTGCATCATTTTGGTTGCCCTTCTGT
The DNA here is from genome assembly GCA_016271365.2 of Neoceratodus forsteri. Classification (NCBI taxonomy): domain Eukaryota; kingdom Metazoa; phylum Chordata; order Ceratodontiformes; family Ceratodontidae; genus Neoceratodus; species Neoceratodus forsteri. The sequence continues at coordinate 375,868,108 of CM028134.1, read as the reverse complement.
GCACCATTTCCAGTAAGTTGATATCCTTCTTTAGATAAGGGCACCAATACTGCGCACTGTACTCCAAGTGCGGCCTCACCAGTGGTCTGCATAGTGGTAGAATGACCTCTGCCTTTCTGCTTGTTATCCCTCTGGCTATGCACCCCAGCATGCGGTTTGCTCTGGCTGCTGTTCTCTTGCAGTGTGCCAAGTGCTTTAGGTCACTAATGATGATTACTGTTCATAGGTCCCTCTCCTTCTCTGACATGGTTTCCTTCACACCACCCAGCCAGTATTTGTCTCTGGGTTCTTTGCCTCAAAATGAATTACCTTGCACTTTTTAGCATTGAACCCCGGTTGCCAAATGCCAGACCAGTTCTCTAGCTTAGCCAGGTCTTCATTGGGACATGCTACATCTGTGCTAGTAATAAAAATGATGCTGTGATATGAACTGGGGAAGATTTACCCACTCCTACATCCCAAGTAGGCATCTGAGACATGCACAGGGTTGTCTGTGGTATTGTCTATGTATTTTGAACACCAATGGATTTTTAAAGATATATTGTCAAAGGGGATAATTTATATATATTATATCGAGTTACTTCAAAGCTGTTTTTGATTTTTGGATTGGGTATTCTTTTCTTTTTTTTTTTTAAACTGTAATTTTTATTGTATTTTTAAGTGGTGCAGACAATTATCCATAGTTTCAAGGTATACAACAGCAGCATCATGCATAGAAACAAGATATACCATGTTTAGCACAGATAATCGGTATATTTGTCCAGGGAAAGAAGGCGCTGAGGGAGCAGTCTCTAATAAGAGAATTATGAGAGAGAGAGAGAGAGAGAGATATGTCCCTATTCACACTTTAATTTCAGAATTATATGTTTATATGGACTGACCAGTTTCCAATCTCACTTTGGCAGAACCCAGTCCCTCTAAGGTATTATGCCTGGTCTAGTATTAGATATGTGGAGAAACCAAACCTTCCACCTATTCATAATAATGGGTAATCGGTCCTGGAGTCAGGCCGTCATACTTTCCATGTGGTAAATATCATAAATAGTGTCCTCCCATTGTTGTATTGTCGGTGGACTAGTTTGTAACCATAGTCTAGTCAACACTTTTTTAGCTGCTGTCAGAAGAATATTAAGAAGGTAAAGTTTCTGTTGTTTGAAATGGGGAGGAGAAGGACGGAAGTGTAGAAGAATTGCTATCTTCAGAGTCAGTGGTCCCAAATCTGGGACTATTACTCCCACAGGCTGTCCCAGTGCCTGCCAGAATGGGCTTATTATGGGGCAAAACCAAAAGACATGACGGTACGTTGACACCTCACACCCACAGAGCCTCAAGCAGGAAGAATCCAGTGAATTTGGCTGTGATTTGTGGAATGAAGAAGTATCGCGATACCACCTTCCAGCCATACTGTCTTCTACTCCAGATTCGTAACCACTGCTCCAGTGACAACTCCATCAGGAGTTCCGCTTCCCGTGTTATTTGAACTATACTTATCAATTGGGAAGGGAGGTCAGATGAAGTACGGTAAAAACAAGATATGAGGTGTTGGAGCTGCTTCCCCCTGTACTCGAAGCAGTAATTGGAAAACTGGAGGAAATGTCTGATGGTCAACATTATGGCCCAGGACCTGCCCCAGAAAATGTTATATCTGCAGATATCTATAAAAATCTATCTGGGCTAAAGAAAACTTTGTTTTGTAATTGAGAAAATGCCTTAAAAGTCCCATTATAATAAAACTGATATTCATAAGTCAGGCCTCTTCACATCCGTCCTCTGAATCTATGATCCAGCTTTGCAGGAGGGAAACCGGGATCAAGAGCAGGAATCCCAATCCATCCAGCTCCTTTGCAATTCTCTGTTTTTTTTTCAAGAAGGCCCTCCAATGATGTAATATATTCTCCATGTAGAGAGAGACATTTCTGGGGTAGTGGCTAGGCTCTTCGGTTGGAATATTGTAGTCTGGTCAAGTGGATATGGGGAAATGGTGCACTCAATCTGCACCCATGGCAAGGTCTGGGTCTGAGAAAGGAACCAAAAGGATAAATACATTAAAAGGGCTGCCAGGGTGTATTTTTGGAAGCAGGGAAGGGCTAGGCGTCCTCTAGCTTTAGATAGGTGTAGTTTCTTCAAAGCTACTCTGGGTGCTTCCCTTGCCAAAGAAAGGAAGAGATTATGCGGATACGTGATGGCTAGGTGTGTAATTTAGGGTATATCTAAATGAGTGGCAAGTGAGCTCAAGGAATATCACGAGTGGCGGAGCATAGCGGAGCCATGAGTGATGGTTCCCTGAGCTCACTTGCCACAAGTTCAGACATACTCTGTATCACACACCTAGCCATCACATATGCCTTTTAGGCAATAGGACTGTATTTTGTGCCGTGTTTTTTGTTTGATAATGTCACCACAGTGTGATATCTGGAGTTATCACACTGCAGTGAGAATACATGTTTTTATCTAATGAGTTATCTGCTTACTCCTATTGTATAAAATTCTTTCCCATCTATTAAATTCAGTTCGAGAGGAAATGTTTGGGATGTTGTGTAGTAAATAAAATATCCAAGGCAGGACGTTCATCTGAATAGATTGTTCCTTGTTAATTAATGATATACGTAATTGTGACCAGACTTGAAGATCCGCTTTGACCTGAGCACATAAGGGGTAGTAATTTTTCACTACCACATGTAGTGGATCAGGTATAAGAAAGACGCCCAGATACCTGATATGTCCATATCCAGCAGGCCGCTCCATACCGCTGGACTAAGGCTCCTCGAAGAACCCAGGATCAGAACCACAGTAGGCAGCAAATCCTTTGCCTGTGCTGCCCCTAGGCTTTGGAATAAACTCCCTGGATACCTTCAGCTAGCTACTTCCATAGGGAATTTCCGAAAGGGACTACGCATGCATTCACTGGACCATAGTCACTGCTCCTGTCCCGGCGAATAACTTTTCTTTTCGGAACAGTTCCCTCTCTTCCTCCGACATCTCTCCTGTTCATCCTCTACCCTCGACTCACCCAAGCATGTCTTGACACTAACCAACCAAACCCTGTCTTATAGTATTGTGATTGCTATGAATTTCTGTTGGTTAACTAAATAACCCTACTGTATGTAATCTTGCTTTGCACTGAGCACTGTATTTCTGACCTTGTATTGTCTGTTCAGAAATGTACTGTACTATGTAAATGCCTCACTCTATGTAACTAATTCCGTGTCGCCCCTGAAAAAGGGAACTTAGGGGCCCAGAGGGCCTACCCGTTTAACAAAATTTAATAAATAAATAATGTGTTCAATCCCATTTATAGGGATACAGTATATTTTCCGCACATGCTCAGAGGGAGTGGAATGGATCATTAAAAACTTCAGTCTTATGAGGGTTTATTTTAACTCCGACACCTGTTCAATCATTTGGAGGCAACGCTCCAATGTTATTAGGGAACTTTCAGGGTTAGCAATATAAGGCAGGAGATCATCCACATAGTACGGTAATTTGTGTATATTGTCCCCTACCATATAGCCACGAAGCTGTGACGTTTGATATAAATATTGAGCAACAGGTTCTGCATAGAGGGGAAACAAATACTGCGAAAGGGGGCAGCCCTATCTAGTGCCTCATGATAGGCTAAACCATGCAGAATGGGAACCATTGACCTTGACAGTAGCTTCAGGATTAGTATATATGCCATTAATATTATCAAGAAATTCCAGGGGGAAACTGAATTTCGAGGGGATATGTCTCAAAAAAAAGCCAAGAAACCCTATTGAATGCCTTTTGGGCATCTAAACTAAGTATTAACAGTGGGGTCTTATTGAGGTGGGCGTGATTGATAAGATAGAGGGTTCTTTTAATATTATCCGTAGTTTGCCTAGACTTAATAAAGCCTGATTGATCAGGATGTATTAATGTAGGAAGAATAAAATCTAAACGGTGGGCCAGTATACTAGTGTAAATTTTATAATCTTGATTGAGAACAGAAATAGGGCGATATGATTCGCATAGATGGGGTGGTTTGTTAAGTTTCAGAATGGTAGCTATCGCAGCCTGTCTCCATGAAGTGGGGTACTCAGCCGTGTCCTGACTTTTATGGAGAGCTTTCAACAGGAGAACTTTTACTAGTGCTATGGTAGCTTTATAAAACTCAGCCCCATAGCCATCTGGGCCTGGGCTTTTTCCTTTTTTCAAGTTTTTAATCATGGCTACTAACTCTTGTTCCGTTATGGATCTGAGTAAAGATTCTCTGTCAGAGACACTTAATATTGGGAGCTGCAGTCCTTCTAGGAAGTGTATAATAGGTTCCGATGAAGGGGGAGCAGACTCTGTATAGAGTTCAGAGTAGTAATTACAGAATACTTGCAGGATCTGGGATGTGAGCATGGCCATCCTACCCAACCGAGGGTCCTAAATTTTGAGAACAGTAAACAACTAACTTTGTTTTTGGAGACAATGAGCCAAAACTTTAGATGCTCGAGCCCCCAGCGTAATATTTTCTGACGCAACCATATCAAAGCCACCTCCACTCTGCCAGTCAGTATTTTTTGTATCTCTCTGAGTTTTGGAAATCTGCTATGTAGGAGTATTGTCTCCCTGCATTTGCGCAAGTTGAAGGAACGTGAGCTGTTCCTGCAGCTCCCTCAGTTGTGCCTCGCCCTGTCTTTTCTTGCGAGCCGAGTATGCAATTATATGTCCCTGAAGGACAGATTTTAATGTGTCCCATAGAAGTTGAGGGGCACATCCGGGGAAGTGTTATCCTGAAGGATAACAGGGATAAGTTCTTTTAATAGAGTTTGGAATGCTGGGTCTCGCAGGAGAGAGTTATTAAAACGCCAGGTTGTATTTTTACACTCTGTCGCAATATCCAATTCCAAGCCTATCGGAGTGTGGTCCGACAGATAGATGATCTGTATATCTGAACTATGGACCAAGTCAAAATGTTTCTTACTGTCATAAAAATAATCTAATCTGGAGTAATGTTTATGTGCATGCGAATAAAATGTAAATTGTCGGGCAGATGGGTGAAGGTGTCACCAGGCATCCACCAGTCCCGTTTCCTTAATTATTTTTCAAAGGTGCTTCTGTCTTGAGGAGGACACCAGGACATGAGAGGCCAAAGTGTCTAAAGATGGGGTTAAAAGGCCATTCAGATCCCCCCCTAAAATAAGTGTGCCTTTTTGTGGATGATTATAACATCTATCAATTGTTGAATGGATGAGGCGTTGCTTCTTCTTTTCTTTCTTATATATTATTATCACCCGAATGAGCGGCTAATCTAAGAGGGTGTCTCTTTTCCTTTTATAATTTCATTTTGTCGAAGTATTACCCAATTATTACATGTTGCAGGTTAAAATAAATTTTAACAAGGTAGAAAGTGGTATTTGCCTTGTAGTAACACCGTGCTATTCAAACATGAAGTCTTGCTGTATTTTGACTTAATGCAGTTAGCCCCAGCACTTGAACTGCCCCAGAGAGTAAGGAGTTAAACTCTATGCAGGAGCATAGAACGTTGAGCTCGAGCTCAGTTTTCAAACCTCTGTCTATGGTACTTCCCAGTGTAACCGTCAGATTCTTCACTCCGCCTAACAGTGAAGTCGCTCCGGAGATTCCTCAGCTCGGTTCAGTAAAGTTTAAAAAGCATTCAGTTTAAGCTGTTCTATTTGTTATTTTTTCGGATTTCTAGCCTCTGTCTATGGAACAGGTAGTGTTGTAGTTAGGTAGTGACTGTGTTTATTTTTCAAGTGTGTGTGGAAATTACTCTTTTCCTCGATTTCTTTCTGGTTGGTCCGGTTAGGAACCGACCTTGTATTATTTCTATTATCTGAGAAAATTTTTCTGGGATTAGAGTGGTGTTCTGTTATCAATTGGTTTCAAAAGAACCGGGCCTTTTCTGGTTCTTTTTCAAAACCCGTGACACGTTTTGTAACCAATCGATTATTTCATTACCTGGCTTGAAAGCTTCTATAGGGTAATTTAGTAGGTTGGCCATGTCTGACAAACCCAAAAAGAAAACCGGTCCCACTGGGTTTCAGCACTGTACTGAGTGTGGGGAGGCCTTTGGCAAGGCCGACCCCCACCTCATCTGTTTTCATTGTCTGGGTTTGACCACCTCAAGTCAGACTGCCAAATTTGTAAAACTTTCTAAATCCACTCTGGATAAGAGACTGAGTAGGCTGAAGGAAAGGGAGGCCAAGAATCCGTGAATCCGGATGGCCAGCCCAGTTCGATTTGCGGCCGAACTAAGGAGGTGCCCTGCAGCCTGAGTACCTCCTCTGGCAAAGGAGAGCCAACCCTGAGGGTCCGGGTTCCATCAAATGAAAACGTAAGTCCACCGTTCGGATCCTGTACCGCATTCTCCAAATCATGATTTGCAATGGCCAGCGATTAGTATTGTTCAATCGCTTAGACCGGTTCTGTCCGAACTGGTACCACTGGGTAGGCAGTCAGTTCGGTCGGATCCGTCTCCTTTGGATTATGATCCAGATACTTATTATGAGGAGTGGGAGGGAGACCAAGATTATCCCGGTGATGATGATGATGACTACCAGGGAGTTCTGGATGTGCCCATTGAACTGGACATCTCCCCTGACAGACCCTCAGGTGTCTCTCCTCCCAGGCTCTCTGAGTCCCCTTCACACTTTTTGTTTTACAAAAAGGTGGCCGAAACCCTTCAGCTTCCCTTGGATGAAGCTGTGGAGGAGAAGGAAGAACCTGATTTTGTGGAAATAATGGACATCCCAGAGTCCAAAAGGCTGTCTATCCCTCTTCATAAGTCCTTGGGGAAACAGACACACAACATTTTGCAAACTCCTAATTCACTACCTCCTGTGGACAAGAGAATGGACAGGAGGGTATATGTTATCAGGCTCAGCTACGGAATTCCTTTATAATCATAGCAGCCATGTTGGGGTAGTGCAGACTGCAGCCTGTGACAGGGCTAACATTCCTTCGGCTTCACACCCCTCGGATAAGGACTCCAGGAAAGTGGATGCCATGGCCAAAAAACAGTATTTGGCATCCTCTTTGGGACTCAGGCAGGCTAATTATATGGCCTACACAGCCAGGTACCAGAAATCCAGATGGGATACGGTTCTGGAACTGGCTAAACAGGCCTCCCCCATCTGTCCAAAGAGCTGGAGGAGGTGGCTGCTGATGGAATTGAGGCATCGAAAATGCAATTTCATGCTGCTGTGGACTCCAGTGATGTGGCATCTAGAGTCATGGCTACATCTGTGTCTCTCGGGAGACATGCTTGGTTCAGATGTACTAGCCTTTCACAGGATACCCAGACTAAGGCAGTGGATTTTCCTGTAGTGGGTAACTCTCTGTTTGGGGAGCAAACAGAGGCTTACATGAAGAAAATGGATGAATACAGGACCACTTACAGGAGTGCACAGGCCAAGGAAAGGCAAGCCACTCCACAAAAGCAGCAGTCTAGGGGCAGGCCTTTTCAAAGGCCTTTTTACCAAGCCCAGGCCTCCTCTCCCTTCCCACAGAGGGGGTTCTTCAGAGGGAGGGGCAGGAGGGGGATGAGCAGGGCTGCTCCCTCCTCCTCCCAGTCTAAGGCTCCGACTCCCTAATTTCAGTAGGAGGCAGGATGGCTTACTGCTTCCAGGCCTGGAAGTCTGTGATCTCAGACAAGTGGGTCTTGGAAGTAGTAAGCCAGGGACTGGCCCTCGGCTTCCAAAAGTTTCAAAAAAAGAGGGCCAAGTCTTTTCTACATGCATCAATATCAGAACCCTTGCCCTAGAGGCAGAGGTTTCCTCTCTTCTAGCTCTCAGAGCTATAGAGAAGGTTCCTACTCAGCACAAGGGAAAAGGACTGTACTCTAGGTACTTCCTTACCCCAAAGAAAACAGGGGAGTGGCGACCCATCCTAGACCTAAGGTATTTGTACAAGCACATTTGAAAGCCCAAATTCAAAATGGTAACTCTGGGAATAATCCTTCCCTCTCTAAGGCCAGGAGACTGGTTAGCATCTCTGGACCTCAAGGATGCCTACTTCCATATCCCTATCAGGTGCTCCCACAGAAAATACCTCAGGTTTGTGTTGCCTTCAGGCCATTACCAATTCAGAGCCATGCCATTCGGCCTAACATCAGCTCCAAGGGTGTTCACAAAGTGCCTTGCAGTAGTGGTGGCTTACCTCAGAAGACAGGGTATCACCATCTTCCCATATCTGGACGACTGGCTCATTGTGGGTCAGTCATCTCTACAGGTCAAGTCAGCTCTGCAAACTACCCACGACCTACTCAGTTCCCTGGGTTATCTTCTCAATCTTCCAAAGTCTGTCCTCGAACCAGTTCGACTTCTCACCTTTATAGGAATAGATTTGGACACTGTACAAGCGAAAGCTTTCCTTCCCCTGACAATGGTGAAGACCACAGTGGATCTTGCCTCATCTTTTCGACCTCAGGTCTCGCTCGGCAAGACACTTCCTCCAGTTTCTGGGCCACATGGCAGCTTCCACTGCAGTGGTGCAGGGAGCAAGATTCCAGATGAGGGACATTCAGTTTCACCTAAGGTCCTTCTGGTCTCAGAAAAGGGATTCTCTTGCCAAACTGATAACAGTGACTGACTCTGGTCCAGGCTCTCCAGTGGTGGCTGGATCAGGACAACCTCAGACAAGGAGTCCCATTTTTCCTGCAAATTCCTTCAGTAGTTCTGACTACAGATGCTTCTCTCCTAGGTTAGGGAGCCCACCTGGGGACCCTGACAGCCCAAGGGGTCTGGTCTCCACAGGAACCTTCTGGAACTCAGGGCAGTGTTTCTGGCCCTTCAGTGCTTCTCAGACTTGGTCAAGGGCAAGGTGGTCCAAGTCAGAACAGACAACACGACCACAGTGTGATATATCAGCAAACAAGGAGGCACTCGGTCCTCGGCCTTGTGCACGGAAGCCATGAAACTGTGGTCTCTGGCCTATTCTCTTCAGTCTTCCCTATCAGCAGTTCAGCTTCCAGGGAAGGACAATGTACTGGTAGATGCTCTAAGCAGAATATCCCAGGGACATTACGAATGGTCCCTGAATCCCCTCATACAGCAGATCATCTTCTCCAGATGGGGCACTCCAGAGATGGATCTCTTTGCAGCCCCGGACAATCACCAACTCCCTCTGTTCTGTTGCAGACTTCCACTCTTGGCGATGGTGCCCCAGGATGCCCTGATTTTGGATTGAAAGGGCAGGTTCCTCTATGCCTTCCCTCCATTCCCTCTGCTGTTCAGAGTCCTGATCAAGATCAGAAATCAGCCTTGCACAGTGATCCTAGTGGCTCCAGACTGGGCCAGGCAGCATTGGTACCCTCTGGTCCTGTCCCTGACGGTGTCTTGTCCTCTGTCCCTTCCCAAGAGACACAATTTTCTGTCCTCTTCCCAAGGGAGGATCTGGTATCCCGATCTCCAGTCTCTCAATCTCAAGGCCTGGCTCTTGAAGAGCTAGAATGTGCAGACCTGCATCTTTCTCAGGCAGTCATGGATATCCTGAAGGTTTCCAGGAAACCAGCTACTAGAAATACTTATGATTCCAAATGGAAGAGGTTTACCATTTGGTGTTCTCAGAAAGGCATTGTCCCTGATTCTGCAGGCATCTCCACAGCCTTAGATTATCTGGTTCACCTCAATGCCCTAGGCCTTAGGCCTGCAACTCTAAAGGTTCACCTAGCAGCAGTTTCTGCTTTCCTTTCAGCAGGGAAGGGCTCTTCCCTTGCCTCTCATCATGTGTTTAAAAAGTTATTCAAGGGCCTGGCTCATACAAACTCTCCATTTAGAGAACCGACCCCTGCTTGGAATCTTATTGTCTGCATTGCACAGCTCATGCAGCCCCCTTTTGAACCCATGGCTTCGGCTGAGCTGAAATACTTGACCTGGAAAACTGTGTTCCTGGTAGCCATTACTTCAGCCAGGAGGATTAGTGAATTACAGGCCTTGTCAGTGGAACCTGACTTCATATCCTTCCATAGGGATAAAGTGGTCCTAAGAACCAATAGAAGGATCTTACCCAAAGTGGTATCAGATTTTCGTCTTAACCAGTCTATGTCTCTTCCTGTGTTTTTCACTGACCACTCCTTTTCATGAAAGAAAGTTACACAGCTTGGATGTTAGAAGAGCTCTTAGCTATTACATAGAGCACACTAAGGCTCACAGGAATGACTGTCTTCAGTTGTTTCTCACCTATGGTGAGGTGGGGAAAGGTAAGCCTGCCACAAAAAGAACTGTTGCCAGGTGGATTGTTTCTTGTATAGAATTCTGCTATGACAGATTTGGGAAAACACCTCCTTCAGGCCTGAGGGCTCACTCCACTAGGGGTACAGCTGCTACTCTGACTCTGGCTGCGGCCAGAGATATACCCTTGTTAGAGATCTGCAAAGCAGCCACCTGGAAAACAGTACAAACATTCACCAAGCATTGCTCTCTGGATATCCAGGCTAGGAGTGATGCTAGGTTTGGCACAGCAGAATTGCAGAGCATGTTCCCAAAGTAGGTTCTGCATTCCCTCCTCCATAGGGAACTGCTGGGTAGTCTGCATTAAGTCAGACTACAACAAGACTCCATGTTGTTTGAAGAAAAAATTACTCACCACAGTAATGGTGTTTCTTCTAATGGAGTCTTGCTGTATTCTGACCCCCACCCCCTACTCAGAACCTAGTTTTTGGGAAGTGGGCTAGCAGGTACAGAGTTGCAACTCAGTGGTGTATCTTGCACCCCCACCCCACCCCCATCTTGGGTGAGTTATTGTTAGTTCTTCATCATCATCATCATCATCAAATCTTTATTTATTCAGGCGAGCATCATTGAGCAAGGCTCATTTACAAGATGGACCTGATAAGGTCAAGGTTCAATAGTTGATACACAGCAACTACATCATACGCTTTATAAGACAGTTATACATACAGAGAAAAAATAATGTTTATAACACGATGTACAGTGAATTCACATGGTAATACTCGGTTAAAGGAAGGTTAAGTTAATATCTACAGTATGTACAGTACATACATATCCCAATGAGGGCCATGACAGACACACATCATAATGAATACTAGGATGGTGAAGGTATTAGGTGCCATAAGCTGGGGTGTCTGACTGGAAGGAATATGCTATATGATTGGAAGTCAGATTTGTAGGATGACTAATCTAGTCTAGCGTAGCAACTGCATTTCTCTGTGAAGAAGGCTGTACACTGCTGTTTAAAGGATGCAAATGGAATGATAATGGACAGTTTTAGGATTTTGTAGGTGTTCCATGCTATAGGTAGAGAATAGCTGATTGGTGCCTCCTAGTCTGGTGCTGACTTTGGGCAATTTGAGCAGGATGATATTGTTGCTTCTTAGGGCATAGGAGCTAGGCGTGGTCTGGTTGAAGCAGTCCAGGATATAGTTTGGGAGTTTTTTTGATAAAGCTCTGTAAATCCATAAAGCTGCATTTCTGCTCCTCTTGATATGAAGGGAAACCCATCCAACTGCGTCATAAAGAGAGCAATGGTGGGTATTATATGGCAGATCTGTAATGAACCTTATTGCTCTATGATATAAGGTATCCAACTTGTGAAGGTAGGAGATGGGGCAGTGACTATAAAGGAAGTCTGCATAGTCAATAACTGATAGAAAGATGGCTTGGACTAGCCTCATCTTTGAGTCTCTGTTAAGGAAGGGTTTTAATCTATAGAGGAGGCTAAGTCTTTGGCGAAGCTTTTTTGACAGTTCTTCTAGATGATGAGTGAAGTCGAGTCTGTTGTCAATCCACACACCTAGATATTTGAAGTTTTCAACATACTCCAGATTTTCTCCAAGTATAGTGCATAGCTGGGGGAGAGTGATTGAAGAGGATGTGCTGGTGGGGTTTTGAGTAGATGCAGAAGCTTTTTCTCGAGTAGCTGATGTTGTAACAAGGAGAATTCTGTTTGTAGGATTTCATGAGCAACTGTAGGCGAAGGGTTGCTGACATACAGAACAGTGTCATCAGCAAAGAGGTGTACTGAGGACTTGGTAAGGGTTGAATCAATGTTATTTATATAAATGGCAAAGAGGATAGGACCCAGAATAGAGCCTTGGGGACTCCTCTGACAGTGGTCTTAATGGGGATAGGTCACCTTCAGCTTTTACCTGCTGTGACCCACTGAGAGGTAGCATCTGAACCACTTAAGGGAGGGTGGATCTAGGCCAAGGAGTGCAGGGATGAGAGTAGCAGCTCATGGTCCACAGTATCGAATGCTTTGCTCAGGTCCAGGAATACTGCACAGACATTATTCTTTTTATCCAATTCGATTTGCCAGTCATTTGTGACCTTGGCTAATGCAGTGATAGTGCTATGTTTGGCCCTGAATCCAGATTGAGCTGGATTTAATAGGTTAGCATTGTCAAGATATTCCCTTAGCTGATTACTCACTAATTTCTCCAGCATCTTGGATAGCACAGGTAGAATGGAAATGGGCCTGTAATTATTAAGATCCATAGGGTCCCTGATTTTAGAAGGGGGACCATTTGGGCTGTCTTCCACAGTGTGGGAATAGAGCCAGAGTTTAGGGAAAGGTTAAAGAGGTGTGTTAGGGGGACTGCAAGTACATGGCACGCAATCTTTAGAAAGAAGGGGTCCAGAGAGTCTGCTCCTGCACTTTTTTTGGTATCCAGATGCCATAATAGATCCTCAACTTGTTTCAACAGTATAGGTTTGAAGCTAAAGGAAGAGTCAAGTCTTTGATCACCAATGTAGTGGAAATTTAATTGGTCCCTCAGCAGGTTAGCTGAGGAGGTGCCAAGGCAAGGCCAGCTGCCAGAAGTGGTTGTTGAATGCGCCCAGGATTTATTTTGCCAGTGATAGGCCATAACTATTGTGTAGTTGAGTTGAAGGGTTGTTAGCATCCTGTCCCATCATACCCTTGATGGTGCCCCAAAACCTAGCAGGATTATGGTAGGAGGAGTCGAGCCTCGCCAGGTAGAAGGCAGCCTTTGCATCCCTAACTTTCCTGGTGCATCTATTCCTGGCTTTCCTAAAAATCATCCAGTCGCTTGCATTCTTAGTTTTTCTTGCCACTTTCCAGAGTTTGTCTCTCTCCAGCAGTGCAGCTTTGAGGTCAGCTGAAAACCAGCGACAGGATTTGTTTTTATTCGGATACTAGGGATTGGGGCATGGGTGTTAAGGGCATTTATTATAATGCTATTTAGCACCTGCTGAGCTTTTTCTACAGAATGTGCAAGATAAAACTTTTGCCAATGTGGAGAGTAAGCTAGATCATGCAGATATCCTTCAATATTGATGTTTTTCTTGGATCTCCTCATGAGGAATTTTGCAGGATTTGTTGTTATGCTGGTGGATCTTACCCCTGCGATGGGGCAGTGATCACTTATATCGCATAGGAGCACCCCAGCGTGTGTGAAAAGGTGTGGTTTACTCACTAGCATGATATCAAGTAGTGTGCTGTTACTACTATTCCTTGCATTTATTCTTGTTGGTTCATTAATTAACTGTGTGAGCCCATAGGTGTCACAGAATGATACCAGAGGTGTAGCTGTCTGGGTGAGCCAGTTGAAATTCAGGTCACCTAGAATAATGACTTCTTCAGTGCTGGGCTTGACCAGGTTCCCCAGGTGGGATAAGAGCTTGTGTTCAGCAGAGGGGGGTCTGTAGCATCCAATTAGTTGAAAAGCTGCTGTATTGGGGAGAGAGACCTTTAGAGATAGGCATTCAGACTCCTTGGGCATAGATGTTGCAGCAGCGCAGGATACAGCTATACCAGCTTTTGCATATATGGCTACTCCACCTCCCCTTGTTTGGCGATCAACTCTGAATAGCTGATAGTTAGGTAGGTTAACATCCCTGTCCGCTGCGGTGGGTTTGAGCCATGTCTCAGTTACCACGAGAAAGTCTGACAAGGTATAGGCAACCCAGGCTTGTATCAACGTACATTTTTTTCAACAGACTGCATACATTAATATGCAGGAAACTGAGGCCTTTAATTGAGGTTAGGTCTGATGGAGAGGTGATACTTTCAAGAGGTCCAGGGTTGATTTCCACATTACCAATACAGAGCAATAGAAAGAGCAGTAGTTTCATGAGGGCTGCCAGTGGTAGGGAGAGGGGGCTGTCTTTGGTCCTCCTTCTTTTATTTTGTTGGCACTCTTTTTTTGGGGTGCTCCCTGTGGTTTTAAGGAAGTGTGTCGGGATACCAAGTAGCAGTTTGATGACTAGGCTTAGGGGGGATCTATATATCCAGCAGTGGAGCCTTGGCTGAAATACATGTGTGTTGGTATGTGTCTCTTTATGGTGATTATACCACTGTAGTCGATGCAGCAATGGTAGAGCATATATGAGGGTTTGAGTGTCAGCCAAAGGGGATGGTTCAGAGAGAATGGGCGGATGGACCACTCTAAATTGTACGACAGGGACATCTTCTTTGTGGAACCCTATGGTTGATAGTGAAAGGAGTATCAGAATTAAGCTCCCCATTCTGAAAGAGATATTGGTAGTTGCCTGTGGGGAGTAGTGAAGTTGCTGATTGGTTGGATCAGCAAGCTGGTGTGACTCTCTGTTGGTTTAGAAAAAATGCTGAGGGCAGGGAAGAGATTTCGGCGGGAAGATGCCTATAAATTAACACACAAGAGGGGGGAAGTGCGGGAGGGCAAAAATGTTGCACTTTTCCCGACTGCTCCCTCGCTGTTCCTCCCAGCCTCGTGGTTCCCTGGTTCGGCTAAGGTGCCGCCGCCCGCTGGCGGAGCGAAGCCCCGGCGCTCAGCTGGGTGCTGTGGGGTGGGAGTTACAGGCTTGAGAGAGACAGAGGAGGGTGCAGCAGTTAATAAAGGCAGTATCAAGCTGCCCTGAGCGCCACTGACTAAATCTGCACTACAAAAGGACTGTGGGGGGGGGGGTTGCTGTGGCGCCTCAGCGTCTGGTCCACCTTACACATGCAAAAAAGGAGCTGTAATTACAGTAAAGAGCAGTAAAATGGCAGTTTCCCCTTGCAATACAATAGTGGAAAACAGCACTTTTTAGGTAATTTACACAGTTAAAATAGAAAGAGAGTGGCGCCTCAGCGTCTGGCCCACTGCTGCTAACAGGATCCAGCAAAATTCAAAACAAAGCAACAATAGATTCCCTACAGATGCCTCACAGTTGAAAGCAGCTTTTTGGAGATTTTGCAGAAAACAGGGAAGAGTGAAAAGCAAAATCAAGTCCCACGAGATTTCGCAATGCAGGCTGAGCCAGTGTAAGTCAGTGGGGCAGGAGGCCAATCGGCTGCTGTGCCTGGAGGAGGCGCTCTGCCACCGTTGGCTGCGCCTTTCGACTGCTCTCGCTGTTCCTCCCGGCCTCGTGGTTCCCTGGTTCGGCTAAAGTGCCGCCGACCGCCCGCTGGTGGAGGCGAAGCCCGGCGCTCAGCTGGAGTGCTGTGGGGTGGGAGTTGCAGGCGATTAGCTCGCGCCTTTTCCGACTGCTCCTCGCTATTCCTCCCGGCCTCATGGTTCCCTGTTCGGCTAAGGTACCGCCGACCACCAGGAGTTGCCTGCGCCTGGGCCAGTGCTGTGAGGTGGGAGTTGCAGGCTGGAGTTCTGTTTTGTTATGAATCTGTTTGGTGTTGTCACTACCTTTTTCTTCTTCTTGGGTTCTCGACTTGAGTCTTCTGGGCCCAAATTGTTGCCTTTCGGCTTATACTAAAACAAATTCCACACACACTTACATTTTATGTATTATATATTAGACTCGGCTAGTTAGTTGCTCATAAGAATCTGATCGTTACACTGGGAAGTACCACAGACAGAGGTTTGAAAACCGAGCTCGAGCTCAACGTTCTATGCTTCTGCATAGAGTTTAACTCCTTACTCTCTGGGGAAGTTCAATTCCTGGGGCTAACTGCATTAAGTCAGAATACAGCAAGACTCCATTAGAAGAAACAACATTACTATGGTGAGTAATTTTTTCTTATACTGTATCTTAATCATAGGCGACACCACACCCTTTTAATGGGACTTAACATGCTGCATCAGTAATTAATTAATTTTAGATGGTAGTGTAAATGGTTTAAATGTAATTGTTTAAGAATCTTTATTTTATGTTTTTCTTATTTACTTGATATATTAGTTTATGTATGCACAGCCTGTTACATTCATACATCTTGTATGAATTGTTTCTGTTATTGTTTATTATATAAATAATCAATAATTAAATAGTTAAAAAAATATGGAATTTATCTTGAAGTATGAGGGGGCAGGACCATAACTCACGAGAGGCAGAGCCACGAGTGAGCTATGAAAGTCCTGCACTTTCGCAAGTGATGATAAACCGCATATTTTGAGTTAGAACAGTGCATATTCAGTTTATATGACATCAATTTACTAGTTACAGCTTTTAAATCTGCAGTTTGTATGAAGATTTGACCAAGTCTGTGTGATTGCAACTGCTAGCATCAGTGCTTCACATGGCTGTTGTGATGTTATCAGTGTTGTGAAAGCTGCTCTCTGATTGGTTCAGTATGCACTGTGACATACCCAACTTTGTAGGATAATGTTATTTTGCTATTTATCAGCACATGCATGTTGTATAAATTTGTTTTTAAGTATTTCATTTTAGTAGATACTTGTTCTCGGATAGAAATGAGAAAATTATGGCAAGTCTGTCAGTGCAGTGGTAGGACTAACCCTTGTGGAGACAATGATTTGGGAACGAAGCTGGGTTATTGCTGGAAGGCTGGCCGAGGGGAGTAAGATTCAGCGTCCTGGAGGATGCTGTTCTCCAGGGAGGGAGAGTTGCTACCTTAACTGCAGTGCTGCCTCCTGGATGACCACAGCTGGCAGTGCAGCATTAGTTGGGCTAAGCCACATCGGAGGGAGGACGTTGGCCAGACACCCATCCAGCATACCGTCGTGCACATCCCTAGTGTGCCGCAACCCTGATACTAGGAGAGAAAACCAGGAAAATAGCCCTGACATCCAGTGCTAAGGGCCCAGTATATCCGGGCCCTGTACATCCGCTGTGGTGCTGCCTGGCAAAACTAGAGAAATTGGAGATAGAGCGCCCCCTCCCCCAGTCTCCACCTGGAGGGCAAACTACGGCTCTGAGGAGGGGCATTTGTTGATGTCTGAGGTACTGCATTGTCAGGTATGCCTGGGGTATTCCGGAGAGATTTGAGTGTTGGAGATGGTACAGGTGCATAGAGCGCAAGTTAAAAGACAAAAAAAAAGAAATGAGGCAGTGCTATTCCTAATGTCCTGGTGCACTTCCCCCTTCTCAGTAACCACATTCAGATACAGTTTGTCTGTGACTGTGTTTGCATACTCCTAATGACTAACTAGACTGACTTGTAAAAATGAGATACTGAAACTATTAACTGTAATAAAGTAGATTGTAACAACAAACCATTTGTGACTGGGAACAAAGCAGTTTCTTCCATCTGTGAGCTGTCTCTGAAACTAGCCAACCCAAAAGTACTTGCCAACATTTAAGGGGCTTTTCCCAGCCGGTAATGTTACCCCTGACAGTGCGATTAAGTTCACGAAGCATTGGGTACTGCAGCCTAGCGCCTCAGCACACCTCACCAGTAGATAGCAAACTTTATAATTACCAAAATGTGTGGAGGTATCTGACCATAATAACACTTGAGCGCCTTTTATATGAACTTACGAAAGACTATTCAAGTCTGAAGCAAAAGACTTTGGAAACAATTGCAGTGGTATGTGTGTTTCTGTGTTTGCTTTGGTATAGTATGGCAGTGAGTTTATAGAATGCACCTCTTAATTCAGAGTGCTTGTTGAGAGGTTTCCTGGTTGTCTTTTTTTTTTTTTTGTACGTCTAGATTTTCTATGTAAATCCCTTCCCTACCAGCAGCTGACATATTGGTTTGTAAAGCCCTGTGAGGTATTTTACATGTGTACGGCACCATTATAAAATCAAAATTCTATTTTTTTTCACTTTCAGATAGCATGCGACTGAATTCACCTGTTTACCCAGTCATAACTGCAACAATGTCCCTGGCACAGCTGACGGAAGGTTTTTGTCAGCTCAACCATGAGCCACAAGAGAAGTCCGCTCTGTGGCCAGACAGAGGGAGGGGCAGTGTGACTGGCAGTGCTTCGCCATCCCAATCCCAGTCTTCTCTCAGCACAAAAAATGAAGACTGCAGTTCACAGAGAGATGCCTGTGCTTTGACAAACAGGCCTACTGCTCCGCTGCAGAGCCAGTCCCCAAATCTTCAAATGGCCACAGAAAATGAGCCGAAAACTCAAACAGAGCACCAGGCAGAGTCCTTGTTAGCATGCATAGAAAGCAAAGGGGGCAAGAAGAAGAAGAAACTGAAGAAAAAGAAGACCCTGAGAGCAGCACACATGCCTGATAACAGTGACACGGAACAGGACATGGATGCAGCAAGACCCGTCAGGAAGTGTAAAGTCCGGAGATCACCCCGAGGGGGGAAAGTCACAACCACTGCCCTCGAGGAGCAAGCAGAGGAGGCCAGCGCACAAGAGACTGAGAAACACCAGGAAGAGAACGAGATGGGAAGTGCGGACAGCGACTCATCCGTGGAGGTGGTGGAGATCAGAAACCCACCATATGAAGTGGTGGCCATTGATTCTTCTGATTCTGCAGATGAGATGCCCGACAGCCCATCCAAGGGAGAAACCCTGAACGTCTCAAAACTGGGGCCAGGAGAGGCGGCCAAATTCGGCTGTGATGAAGTTAGTTCAACCAGCGAACTAGGAACAAACTGCACAGATGGATTAAGGTGAGCTCTGACCACTTAAGAACCAAGCATTCTGTTTTTTATCTATATTTAGGTTTTTCTTCCCACCAGTACACTTGTCAGACTCCATTAGGTGCCCAGCAAACACCCACCCCACTTTGCTAATATTTTCTACGAAAAAGGCAGCAGGCTTCATGTCCTGAGGCCCGAGATGTACTGGGGCTGTCATTTAGACTGTGGCCACATTTGTTTCTCCCCTTTATTGTCCTTTCTTCCCACCACCCTCGGCGGCATGTTGTAGGATGCCATTTCTGGCCTTGCCAGCATGTAGTGCCCCTGTAGCTTGAAAATATAACTTCAAGAGCTGTACCACAGGGGTCACTGTGGCTGCAGAAGTGAAGATGTCTTCTTTCCTGGTTGAGGACCTGCTGCTGTCTGCAGCACTCTGCAATCAAGGCTGTCTGGAATCCAGCATCCTGGGCTCACTCCCAAACCTGCATCACCGGCATAGCAGTGCCTTGATGCTGCTTAATGCTGACATCCCCAGCTCTGCGTCTGCTGACTATGGCTGCTTCTCTGCATGGGTTGGTCACTGAGGCTTCACAGTGAGGGGCAACCTTAGAGGAACCGTAAGGATGAGGCAGATCTAGCTTGTGGAGTGCCCCAGTAAGTAAATGCGTGTTAAGAGTAGCTGGGGCAGCAAGTCACCGGAGGGAGGAGGGGGAAATAAACAAGGGGCAGGGTGGAATAAAGAATATATTATAAAAACAATCAATAACTTTCAGCTGTGCCAGCATAACTTATTTATGTCAACATGACTACAAGCTTTTATTTTATTGAATTTCTAGCCCCGTTTGTTCCAAAGTCGGCCTTTTTCAAAGAAATTATCTTTACAAAGTTCTAACTTTGAAACTCTTAAGACTAGAATCTTTTTATTTTTAATTTTTATTTTAATGAAAGTCTGGAGTTTGGGTACCATCACTGAAGCAGAGACGTGAGAAATGATAAGGACATAAATAGATCTGAGCAATCCATCTAGTCTGTCCCAAGATTCCCTACTTGGAATCTAAGTGATTATTTCCCTCATACTTCCCTCACCTTTCTGCATTATCCCATCTTATAACTCCCTTAAATACATCCCAGTGCCTCTGAAACCCTGATAATTGTCTCTGCCTCCACAACCTTGTGTGGAAGTTAGTTCCACTTTTCCACCACCCTGTTAAAAAGAACTTTCTAGTGTCTCTTTATTAAACCTCCCTCCTTCAGCTAATGCACATGACCCTTAGTGAAACATGAGTTATACTGATATAGTTTCAGTTGTCAGTTTTGTATATTATCAGTATTTTCATAAGTTCATTTATGTATATGTTTATCTCTCAAGTTTCCACAGTTCGTCTTTTTCATACAAATTATCTATAGAAGAGGCTTTTTGTAACTATATGGGCTGGAAATATATTCCTTTTTAATGAAATGTTTTGAGTCTGGGCAGCATCATTGATGAACTAATACCCATACAGTTTTCAGTTATCGGTATTCTAAATTATAGATAACTGTAAAAGCTTATTGATAGAGTGATATATAGTTTCTAGGATCGTTGATATGATGTTCATCCACACTCTTTGGCATGTCCCTTTCCCCTTTAAATCTTGCCGGAAGTCTTCAAGCTGGCTCCTCCCACCCACCCACTCAGGTGGTATAACCTCAGCCCTGCCCCATGACGCCAGATCTTCCTTTCCGCTGGAAGATTCAGGTTGCCTCCTTCATGCTCCTGCATTTGGTAGGCCCTGGCTTCAAAACCTTTGGTTATTCGAAACCCGTCCTAGTTACGCATTAGCGATCGCAGCTACCCACCTTGATATGGAAGACAAGTCTTCCCCAGTTTCGCTGGTGTTCATGCAGCCAGAAAATGTCACACACCGATCCCCACACCGCATGCGTCTACTGCCTCAGTGTCGACCATGACACCTCGAAGTGCGATTTTTTTATCTTGCATTTCACCCTAACATCCTCGACGACCGTCTTGCACACCTGAAGTTGGGGAAGTTGGAATAACTGAACCTCCATTGAAATCTGAGGAGGCTTGGTGGGCGGTTTCATGCAGGATCCGCCGAACAATTGGAACACATGCATGCCTTCGTGAGAAGAAGCAGTTTCGTGCTGGGAAATCCTCTTCTCGGAGCTTCTTTGTTCTGCTCAACCTGGGCTCCACCTTCTCAAGCTCTTTCCGAGAGTTGTGCCAGTCTCTCCTGACTAAGGGGGACGGTCCTGCGGGCATGCACTCCTCTTGGTCCCATAAGCGGGAAAAGGACCCGGGATCGTCTCGACGGAGATGCTTTTGGGATTGGGAGAGATCTCGGTCCCAGGAACAGTCAGTCTCGACTGCAGTCAATATTGCTTCTTCGGTCACTGGCTTCTCTGCTTTGCCATCTGGCCAGTCGACCGAAGTGTCAATTGACGAGGTTGAAATAATCATCGACCTGATCGACTGCTCTGGTCGATGATTCTCTTAATCAGACTCTGGTCCTTTCCTTCCCCAATGAGGAGACCAAACCCTTTGGGAATCCCGTCGAGGAAGTGGTCCCCGACCCTGGAAAATCACTGGTCCTGCCGATGTCTCCCGAACGACCGAGTCAGCCTGTCCAATCTCGATTGAAGTCCAGAACCACCTTGACTGAAAGGCAGAGGAAGAGCCACAAGCACTCTAAAAGAGGCAACGCCATCGGTCGTCCTCATCCTCCTCGGATGAGGAGAGGATCCAGTGGAAACTCCAGCGGCACTGTGAGGACCTCATGTGGCAACAGCTGATGTTGACCAGGCACACGCCAACTCTGGCTCTTACCCTGGCATTATTTGGCTTTCGCCTCCCAGGTCGAAGCTAACTCCTTCTGAGCCGATTAAATCAGTTCCCCTGCCCGCGGAGCCGGCATAACCTCCGGTTTGGCCGAAATTGGTCTCTCCACCGATTGTGGTGGAACCACCGCCCAAGCAGCCTGTGGAGGGGGCTCCTTCTAAGAAAGATAGACCAGACACTGGGCTTCCCCAGTGTTTTTCGGTCACTGTCACCCCGGACCGCCCTTGGCGGCTCGAAGGTGACCTGGGCAGTTGACCATTGTATCCAGATTCCTCGGATTCGGACGAGACCGGCCTTCATTCTCATCCCGGGGAAGATGAATCGGTCAGTGGGGTAGAGACGGAGGAAGGTCCTTCGTCCTTTCAGGGTATGTTTCGACTCATCTCTGAGTCTACAGGGATGCCTCTGGAACCTATCCAGAAAAAGGTGGAGTACATTTCATGGACATCCTTTCGGAGTTCACAGAGCACCCTTCTGCTGAGAGCCTGGTGACCACCTCTTGTGTTCAGGTGTACTGGCAGTTCTGCCGACAAAGACCATCATCCTGAAAAAGAATCCAAACTCTTAGATCATTCGGCTCAGAAGGTCTCTGCTGCCTCATCTCTAGGCCTTTGTCAGGCAAGTTCAACAGTCATCATGGCACACTTCTCCCATGCCCTCCTGGGGTCTTTGGATGAAGTCCTCCCACACCTCCCCGCGGACAAGCAGGTCCAGGATCAGGGCCGGGCTGTTGCCAAACAGCAGCTTCAGACAGCCCTCGACATTGGGGATTCTTGTGCCCGCTCGATGGCAGCCACAGTTGCCTCTCGTCGAAGGGCTTGGCTGAGACTCTCCTCTTTTCCGGCAGATACTCGGCACAAACTAGCTGATGTGCCTTTCCTGGGCCTTTTCGGTCCAGGTGTGGCTGGTCACCTTCAGTGCATTGAGCAGTCCAGTGCCATTTTGGATGCTACTTCTGCTAAAGGTTCTTCAGGCAAGAAACAGCAGAAGAAGAAGCGTTTTCGCCTGTGGCACAGCAACCCTTTTTTCAAGGAGGGCAGCAGCAGCAGCTTCAAGCTTGGCACCCCTGGCCCAAGCCCAGGCCCTCCCAGGTCCATAAAGGAGGCTGAGGTTCAGGTCCTGGATCATCCTCCTCCTCCAAGCCTGCTCAGTGACGAGGCGGGGGCTGCCTCCTCCTCTCCCGTCCTCATGCCAGCTCTGGCTCCTCCCATGGGGGGGCCAGCTCCGCCACTTTCTTTCCATCTGGTCCGTTATCACCACAGACAGGTGGGTTTTGGAAGTGGTCAGTCAGGGACTGCCTCTGGAATTCGAGCAGTACACTGCAAGCCGAGCTCGTGCCCCTTGGGAGGAAAGAGTATCCGTCCAGACTCAGTCGGCTCTCCGAGACAATATTGCTCAGCTCCTCCTCAAGGAGGCAGTAGCTCCAGTGGCGGATCCTCCAGCAGACCTAGGCTTTGTCTCCAGGTACTTCCTGGTACCCAAGCAGATGGGGGGGGGGGGACCCATTCTAGAGCTGTACGACCTGAATCAATATCTCAGGTCACGCACCTTTCGGATGGTCACTCTGTCCCAGATCATACCATCCTTGGAGCAAAAGATGTGGTTCTATTCACTGGATCTGCAGGACGCATTCTTTCTCGTCCCAATTCATCCGTCTTATCGGCGGTTCCTCCGCTTCAGAGCCGAAGGGACCCTATACGAGTTCTGAGCCATGCCGTTTGGCCTGTCATCGGCCCCACGGGTCTTCACCAAATGCATTACAGTGGTGGCACCCCATCTCAGGTGTTTGGGGGGGGGCAGGATTTATCCCTACCTCGACGATTGGCTCTTAGCAGGTCCCACCCAACAGGAGGTGGAGAGGTCCAGGGACCTGGCCCTCCAGACCTGCTCCCAACTCGACCTCCTGATCAATGAGGCCAAGTCGGAACTCATGCCTTCCCAGGTGATGGGCTTCATCGGGACAGAGCTCGACTTTCCTCAATCCAGAGCTCAGCTCCCGGCGGACAGGGCAGAGGTTCTCTCTCCTTGCCCAATCATTTCTGTTGGGCAATTGCACCCTGCCCGGGACTTTCTGTGCCTTCTGGGTTACATAGCGGCATGCACCTCAGTGGTCCATTGGGCCTGGTTGCACATGCGCCTCCTCCAACAGGAGCTGGCCGCCCAGTGGACTCAGCGCCACGGTCATTTTGACCAGCTGATCACTGTAACCCAGAAGATGTGGGATGCTCGCCAATGGTGAACCACCCCAGACCAGTTGCAGGAAGGGATCCCGTTTGTCCGCCCCGAGTCGACAGCCGTCCTTACAGCCAGTGCCTCTCTCATGGGCTGGGGAGCCCACATGGGGGACAAAATGGTCCATGGGTTCTGGACCCCCGAGGAGTCCCAATACCACATCAACCTGTTGGAGCTCAGAGCAGTCAGACTGGCACTGTCAGCTTTCGCTCCTCAGCTCTGGGGTCAAGTGGTTCAAGTCCAGACAGACAATACCACGACCATATACTACCTTAACAAACAGGGAGGCACGCACTCGTGTCTGCTTTGCAAAGAGGTGCTCCGCATCTGGACCCTCGTCAGCCGTTTGGAGGTGGATCTCCTAGCCATCCATGTGGCAGGAGCCTCAAACTATCTGGTGAATGCTCTCAGCCGCTTAGGCGAGACATCCCAAAAGTGGTCTCTCCATCCAGAGGTAGCTTGCAACCTGTTCTCCCACTGGGGCAAACCGATGGTGGACCTGTTTGCCACCAGGGAAAACACCAAGCTGAGGCTGTTTCATGCCCGCCTCCCCTCAGCAGGGCTCACTGCAAGGGGATGCCTTCTCGAGGCTGTGGACCCCAGGCCTCCTCTACGCCTTCCCTCCATTTCCCTTGATCCACAAGGTGCTCCTCAAGGTGAGGAGGGACAAGGTGAAGGTGATTCTGGTAGTCCCAGACTGACCGCGCCAGTTCTGGTATCCAGATCTCCTCAGCCTCAGCTGCAGGCCCCTGGAGCAGCTTCCAGCACGTCCAGACCTGATATCTCTCTCTCTCTCTCTCTCTCAATCAGGGGAAGGTATACCATCCGGATCTTCAATCCCTGCACCTCACAGCCTGGTACCTGAGCAGCTAGAGTTCCAGGCTTTGGGTCTTTCTGGGGATGTCCTTACCGTGGTGGAGGCATCCAGAAAGGAATCGACCAGGAAATGTTATGCCTTAAAATGGAAAAGGTTTTCCATTTGGTGTCAGGGCATGGGCCTGGACCCTCTGTCCTGTTCAGTGGCTAACATTCTCGACTACGTTTGGTCTCTGTCCAAAGGGGATCTTCGGTCATCGACCCTTAGGGTGCACCTGACAGCCATCTCTGCTTACTGGGTGCGGGCTGGTCAGCCAACGTTGGCGCATGAGACGGTGGTTGGGCACTTTTTCAATGGCCTGGATCACATATCCCCTCCAGTAAGTGAACCTCCACTTCCGTGGGATCTACTGCTGGTACTGGCAAAGCTTATGGGCAAGCCATTTGAACCAATGCACAGGTGTGCCTTGTCACACTTGTGGAAGACGGCCTTCCTGGTGGCTGTCACGTCTGTCAGAGGGACAGGGGAGCTCCAGGTGCTTTCGGTGGACTCCCCTTATCTGGTCTTCCACAGGGACAAGGTTGTCCTACACCCCCACCTGAAATTCCTTCCGAAGGTGGTGTCAGAGTTTCACCTTAACCAGGTGTTAACTCTGCCTGTTTACTATTCTAATTACACCTCGGAGGCCGAGTACAGGCTCCGTACTTTGGACCTAAGACAAGCTCTCTCTCTCCTATTACAAGGAGAGAACGGTGGAAGCCGCTTCTGGCAGACCTGCACAAAACGGACAATTGCAAGGTGGATTACATCCTGCATCAGTCTGTGTTATGAGTTGGCGGGCATGGAGCCTCCCAGAGGGATAAGAGCTCATTCTTCCTGTCATACCTCTGCATCGGTGGGTGCTTCCAGGGACATCCCTATCCAGGAAATCTGCCAGGCTGCTACCTGGAAGTCGGCAAACACCTTCATTACCCATTACCACATCGACCTTGAGTCACGTCGGGATGCTGGTTTTGGAACCTCAATTATCCAATTTCTGTTTCCTAAGCAGGGGGTGTACGCCTTGCCTCCCTCCTCCCAGAAAACTGCTAGGAGTCTGCCAAAGAGTGTGGATAAACAACATATCCACGATCCTAGAAAAACAGGTTACGCACCTGTAACAGTAGTTCTAGGGACATGGATATGTTGTTCATCCACACTTATTGGCAGGTCCCTTGCCGCTTTAAATCTTGCCAGAAGGTCTTCAAGCTGGCTCCTCCCACCCACCTGGGTGGTAAAACTCTCGGCTCCACCCCATGACGCCAGATCTTCCTTACCGCTTGGAAGCTCAGGTTCCCTCCTTAGCGCTCTGCGTTGTTGACTGGTTCCTGAAAATTTCGGTCTTCGAAATCATTGGAAGTGTCTTTACTGAAACTTCGATCTTTTCTTCTTCGCTACGACGATGGCTCAGTCCTTTTCCAGCCCCGAGAGGCGCACGGTTAGTTCCTCCAGGAGAGACTCGCATTCCACGTGCGTTTATTGCCTAGACTTGGATCACGATCCTCAGGCTTGCAATTTCTGTTCTGCCCTTCAGTCAGCTCTCTGAGGACCGCACGGCCGCTCGGGGCGGACTATTTGTAGTTTTTCCGGCCCGGAGATTCCTCGACCGCGGGTGTCCGCCTGACTGTTTCTCAGCAGTTTGATCCTGCAGAGAGGGGCGTCCCCCCGATTGCGGTGCTTATCTAGCTCTCCTTGGGTTCAACTCATGCAGCTTCGTTCAAGGGCTTGTCATTCCCTCTCCTCCAAGGGAGAGGGATCCTGGAAACCCCGTCACCGCCAATACTAAAGGGCCGAGGCGGGTCTTCGCCGGCGGGAGCGAACTCTCCCTCCCTCATCGGGCCGACGCCTCACTTCGTCGAGGATGCGGCTTCGGCCACTGGCCTCACGGTGTCCCTGTCAGGTCAGCCGGCCAGGTCCCCCGTCGACGTTGTCGAGTCTCTCGACCCGTCTTTTGGGTGGTCTTCTGGTGCCACCATCCCTCCGTCTCCGGCGGAGGCTGAGGCTCTGTCCGTCCCTTCAGATCGACAGCCCTCGGTCCTTTCTTCCGAGCCGAGGGAGGAGCGGGTGCATCCCGCTCCTTCCCAGGCCCGCCCTCGGTCCCCCCGAGGATTTGGGTCTCGGTCAACCTCTCGGTCTAGCCGCTCACGCCGATCTCGGCGTTCTCGGTCGGGGCACCGAGTTAAGTGGCTTTGCCGTTCTTCCTCGTCCCCCTCCTCAGATGAGGAGCGCTTTCGATGCCGTTGGTGTCGGTGTTACGAGGAACTTATGTGGCGACAGCAGTTGTTGTCCGGGTATCAGTCGACCCCGATTCATTCTCTGGATAGCAAGCAGCCGCCGCTCGGTTGGCAGCCGTTCGAATCAGTCGAGGAGCCCTCTCCAGGGCCGGTTGCTCGTCCGACCCTCGCTGCCCCTCCGCCTTCGGCAGGGTTCAGGCCAGGCCATGACCTGTTCTTCAGGTCACTCGGTCCCCTCACTCCTGCCCGCCCCCGGCGGACGAAGAGTGCCTCGGGCCTGTGGCAGCTTTTTGCAGACCCTTCGGAGCCTGAAGCCGGCTCTGCTATGTTTCCTAGCAGGGAGGACCCGGGGTCTTCCTAGGAACATTCCGTAGACGACAGCCCATCGTCTTTGAGGGGTCTGCTTCAGCTCATTTCAGAATTCACTGGGATGCAGCTCGAGCCCGTCTCCAAACGGGCACCTTACCCCCTTATGGAGATTCTGGACTGAGGGGGTTCTCCCTCAGAGGCCTTCCCAGTGGCTGAGGCTATCGTGGGCCCAGCCTTGGAGCTATGGCGGCGGCCTACTTCCTGCCCTGCGCCTTCGGCCAGGGTGGCTCGGAGGTACCCTGTCCCTGTCGGTTCTCTGCCCGGTTTCTCGGAGCACCCCTCGGCTGAAGGGGTAGTCACCGACGACATTTTCCAATGTCTTGGAAATGCTGGGGATGTGGATAGACCCCCTGACAAAGAGTCCAAAAGGATGGACTACGTCGGGCGCAAGGTTTACGCTGCGTCCTCCCTAGGCCTCCATCAGGCCAGCTCGGCGGCTCTTATGGCACACTGTTCCCCACCTTCTGGGCTCCCTGGACGAGGTTCTGCCTCATCTCCCGGCCGAACTGCGGACCACGGTCCGGCCGGTATGGGACCAGAGTAGGGCGGTGGCAATACAACAGCTCCAGACGGCTCTGGATGTGGGTGACTCCTGTGCCAGATCGATGGTGACTGCAGTGGCCATGTGCCGCAGGGCGTGGCTGAGGTTACCCTCTTTTTCCTTGGAAACCCAGCACGAGTTGGCGGACATCCCCTTCTTGGGGACTGACCTTTTTGACCCCGGAGTGGAGGGACTTATCCAAGGGCCCGAGAAGTCCGATGCCACTCCGGACTCGGTCACTCTCGCTCAGAGGGTCAAGGGCAGCCAGCCTTTGAAGCCCTCTTTGCCCCTGAGCCCTGCGGCTCAACCGCCCAGCATAAGGCCAGCAGGCATGCGCTGGGCAGCCTGTTGCCAGTCCAGCGTCTTCCTCCAAAGGAAGCAGGAGGCAGGAAACCGAGAGTTCCCTCGGCTCCTTCTCCCTCCAAGCCTGCTCAGTGACGGGCCAAGGGGCACTGCCCCAGCCCCGTCGTCCCAGCCCGGTTCCCAATGGGGGGACGGCTCCGCACCTCGTTCTGGAGGTATTTGGGTAGATCCTGTCGCAGGGTTGCGAGCGGTTTCCCTTTGAGCCGTTCCCATGGGGATCTTGGGTCCACTGCCTCTGGGTCGGTCATACCGACATGCCTGGCCTCTCAGTTAGAGGTGATCAGGAAGGCGGACCCCCTCCTTTTTCAACCCTGTCTGTGTCCAGGTATTCCTGGCCTCAACGGACGGGGCTCAGCTCATTCTCCCAGCGCCTGGATGGTCTCTACTTCAGATATTCCATCCTCAGAACATGGCGTGTGGCTGTTTCCTGGGCCTCCAGGATGTACCTCCTCGTTCCGTCCGTTTCTTGGGAGGCCCCTCCTTCTTAGGTGGGGGATCTCCTTACGCTTCCTAGCCAGGCCCTTCTTTTGCTCAGCAGTCTCGTGCACTGAAGGGTCTGACTTAACCCCACCCGAAGGCAGACTGGTCTCCCGTTACAGGAGCCAAGTGGGAACTCGTGCCTTAGCGGTGAGGCTTCTTTGGGACTAAGCTCGACTCTTGAGTCCGAGCTCGGCTCCGGGTGGACAGGGCTGAGGTTCTTCCTCCCTTACCCAGTCGGGTTGGCCGGGTAAGTATGTCCTGCCAGGACCTCCTGGGCCTCAGGGCGGCCTTCCCCTAGTGGGAGGGGCCAGCCAGAGGTCACAGCGCTGCATCCTTGGACCAGTTCGTGACTACAGCCCAGGAGTTAAGAGAACGCTCCCCTTGGACCGTTCCAACTTCGGCAGGAGAACATCCTGTTCGTTCGCCCTGAGTCGGCGGTCTTCTCCGACTGATGCTTCTCGGATTAGTGGGGTGCCTATCTAGAGGAATACAGAGTGCTTCGCCTCTGGTCCTCTCGCGAGTCCCGATGTCCTTCCTGCTCGCTGGAGCACAGGCGGTCCGCTTAGCTTGCACCGCTCGCTTCGCTTGTACGGGGTCTAGTGGTCTGAGTCCAAGTAGGACAACACCATGACCATGTGCTACCTACCCCGCCAGGGTCGGTCGATCCCCTTGTCTCGGTGCAAGGAGGTCCTCCACATTAGGTTTTTGCACAGTCGAGGGTTCCCAGCCATTTGATGGCAGGAGCCCCCAATTTCCTGACTGCTGCCCTAAGCCGGGCATAGGCTGCGCCTCATGAGTGGTCTCCCCTGCCGGAGGTAGCACAGGATTTTCTCCCTCTTCCCTCCGGGGAGAATACGAGGCCGAGACTGTTTTTTGCCCGCCCCCTCAGCAAGGCCTGCTGCAGGGGATGCCATCGGGGCCACGGACCCCGGGCCCCTCCGTGTCTCTCCCCCATTTCCCTTGACCTACGGGCAAGGCGAGGAGGGACTTGGCACAGGTGATGCTGGTAGCCCCAGACTGGATTGCCAGTTCTAGTATCCAGCTCTCCTCAGTCTCAGCCCGAGGCTCCCGAGGCAGCCTCTAGTCCGCCTGGTCCTGTCTTTCCTTTTCAGAGGAAGGTTATCCATCTGGACCTTCAATCCCTGCACCCGTAGGCCGACCCCTGTGCGGCTAGGGGCCAGGCCTAGGGTCTTTTGGCAAGGTCCTCGACCTTCGAGGCGTCCTGCTAAGAAGTCGGCCAAGATGCTCATCCTCTGGGAGAAGTTCTCCCTTTTGATGATGGGATAGGGCCGTGCCCTCCCCCGTCCCTGGGCGAGCATTCCGGACCATCTGCGTTCATCCATGAAAACCAGGGCTTGACGGCGACCCTCTGGGTGCTTCTCTGCAGGGTCACCCCTGTCTTCCGGCGCGGGCCGGGAGGCAGTTGGTGGTGAGAAGGTGGTCTGGCACTTCTAGGCCTTGATCACGCCTCCCTTTTGGGGAGAGTATCCCGCTTGTGGGATCCTTGTTGGTATGGGCTTAGCTCATGAGCAAGCCATCCGAACCTTTTTGCACAGGTGCGAGTTTCCCCCACCTGTTGTGGAAGAACACCTCTTGGGGCCACTCCGCCATCCAGAAGGTGGGGAGAGTTCCAGGCGCTCCTTTAATCTCCCTATCCGGTCTCCACAGGGACTAGGTTTGTCCTCGCCCCCACCGAGTCCTTCCGAAGGCGGTGCGAGTCTTCCTTCGGGGTATTGCCTCTGCCGGGTTATCCCTCATTCACACCTCAGAGGTCGATACAGGTTCCATAGGAATCGTTTAACGCTCACCTACCTAGGGGCGTAAAGCTAGAGTTCGGAAGAGGTTCGCCAGCTGTTCATCATCTTCGCTGGCCCGCATCTGGCAGATTTGCAGCCCAGTGGAATCACTAGGCGGGTCACCCCTGCATAGGTCTCCACTATAGGCGGGCAGGCATGGAGCCTCCCAGAGGATAAGCGCTCATTTTTACCCGTCCTGCCGCTGCATCGGTGGCTGATTTCAAGGATACTGCAGTCCAGGATATCCGCAGGGCTTCTGCCCGGAAGCAGGCTTTACCGTTCCCCTTCCACATCGACCTTGGGTCGCGCCAGGGTGCTGGTCGGGGCCTCGGTTCTCCAGTCTTTCTACCTAAGTAGGTGTGTGCTTTGCCTCCTCCTCCCGGAGAACTGCTAGGAGTCTGCCAATAAGTGTGGATGAACAACATATCCATGTCCCTAGAAATACAGGATACTCACCTGTAACTTAGAGGTTCTAGGAATGGTATATGTTGTTCATCCCATATTCTCAAACCTCTCCGCCTGACGCTAGCCTGGCTTCCAGCGGGCTACATCTGGCGCCATGGGGGGAGCCGAGAGTTTTACCACCTGGGTGGGTGGGAGGAGCCAGCTTGAAGACCTTCTGGCAAGATTTAAAGCGCAAGGACTGCCAATAAGTGTGGATGAACAACATATACCATTCCTAGAACTCCTGTTACAGGTGAGTAACCTGTATTTCTAGGAGTGGTATATGTTGTTCATCCACATTGACCCACCCAACCTCCCATGCTGCGGATGCACAACACCTGGCTTCCAGCAGGCTAAGATCTAGCGTCCTGGGGTGGAGCCGAAGGTTATACCACCCGGATGGGTGGGAGGAGTTAGCTTGAAGACTTCCGGCAAGATTTAAAGGGGAAAGGGACATGCCAGAAAGTGTGGATGAACAACATATACCACTCCTAGAACTACTGTTACAGGTGAGTAACCTGTTTTTAGCCCTAAAATTTCCCAAGTTAGCCTTTTTCAAAAGTATAACTTGGGAAGCACCAAGGCAAGAAGCAAAATGATTTTTATGGAAAGCTGGGAGTTGAAGCAATATCATAAAAAAGATAAATTATCAGCTCTTTTTACTTGACATTTAAATGTTTTAAAAATGTTATATTTTTGGTGTATTCTTCATTGTGACCGAATAAGTTCCTATTTGGTTGTATAACTGAAGTCCATGTATTACAATCACGTCATGAAAATTGCAGACTTTTTCATGTCTTGTTTAGGGATCCCAATATCTTGCCTGCAGAAGCTGTAGACGATAATAAATAAAGCCACATTAGGGTAGTGGGCGTCATGTGTAGTAGCCCTTCTGATACTCTGATAGACTGGTTTTAATTTTGACATCTACTTTCATTGTCATGTGAGGTGAGAGTTAATTGTTGTTCTCCCCAACTTTACAGTGTGGCAGAGACTATGTCTTCAGTGCGCGGATCAAAGAACTCCTCAGGTATGGTACAAGATAGATTCTCAGCTGGCTTGTTTGAATATTAGATTAGTAAAATGAGGATATGTTTATAGACCAGATAAGCAAGGTCACGGTTTCTCTTAGTATCTCAGGCCTAAGTTCTACGGCAGTGCTTCTGAACTTTTGGGGTGAACCGAGTTATTTCACATGTGTGGCAGGTCTTTTTTCCAGCAATTGGCTGAGATGCCATATATTTTCAAGGGGCGGGAAGGGATTCAAGACATACATAACTGAGTATATCAGGAATTGTATCAAACTACAGTTTCTGAGCTGCATATCACCAAGGTGGATTTCATGGGCATGGGGTCATTCCAATGCAGGATGAAACCGTGGCTAAAAATGCTGCAGCCAAACCGTGCCGGGCAGAACACTGACCTGTTTTGAACACCATGCCCATTGAAAACAGTGGGTCTTTGTTTTTTTTGCGGGGGGTGGGGCCTTTGCCCCCCGCACCCCCTGAAACTTAAACTATCTGGGAGGGGGCGGGGGCTCAGGGATGTGGATAAACTCGGGGGGGAAGTTTGTTTTTTGTCTTTTTTTTTTTTTTTATCAATAAAAGTTGTAGCAGGGTAGACCGTGGGGGGGGGGTGGCCAAACCACTGTCCCAGGTGTCCGGACTGTACCATGTGCTGGTGCACTAGCCAGTCCTCTGCGGGAGCAACTCGACCAGGCACCCAGCACATGGCAACTTGTCCACTCTCCCATTCAGCATGCAAACGACAGGGGTAGCAGTATTCCTCTACTGCTGTTCTACCTCTGCCGCTGTAAACCTGGGCGCTGTCTTACATGCGCAGTATTAACTTGGTACCGATTTCATGACAAGACGAGTGCTGGGACAAGATGTGAATTCTGTGACTGCAGATTTCGAGAGGCCCTGTCTGTAAGGGGCATTTGGAGGAGTGTATATGTTCGCATGAGGCAGGGCTGTGTGCTTGGTTAGGATATTGTATTAAATCTCACGTTGAAGTGTTTCTTCCTCTCTACCTGTCATTCTTTTTTTTTTTTTTTTTTTTAAATCCCCCTGGTCCCTGGGCAGTTACCTCTCGTCATGGGGTCCACAGGCATTCTGCCCCGTGGTGGATTCCATTGGGGGGGCCTGGCAGGGAAGTGTCTCCCAGTCCGCAACATGTGGAGGACAGATGACAGTTGGAGTGCTGGGGCCCAAGTGCACAGCATCATGCTGCCACACTTCATGGATTTTCTGCTTTAGTTCCACCCGCCCCCGCCCCGGACGCAGGTTGGGGGGCTCCATGGGGCATACACACGCAATTGGGTGGCTGAGCTCTGGAGCCAGGCTGCATTCTCCCTACGTCAAGCACATCCATCTGCACCACCACCTGTGGTCACGTAGGTGGCAGTATTGTAGCGGAGAATGCTGTCCTCCCTCCTTCCTCAGAGGAGAAGAGTGACCTGTGGGACACGCAGTCCTCCTTCCCCCTGACATCATGGGCTCATTCCTGAACCCAGGTTGCCGGCAGTATGAACAGTAGCTCTGCTGCCATGCCAGTGGGCCATTTCTGCTGTCATTTTTGCCAGTTTTCTGTTTTTCTGCACGGCATAGAAAATACATTTTTTTAGCAAAATACTGCAGAAGAAAAACAAGCTTTTAGGGTGCTAAAAAAGTGAAAAAAAATAATTGGAAAGTCAGTTACAGCAAGAGAAAAATTAGAGACATAATGTAGCAAGGAGATTGGAATGCTCCCATATTATTTAGACAGGCTGCAATATGGGTTCACATCACTCATTTTGTTTTCATGGAACTATCAGACTTGGAAAAACAAATGGTTATTGGGGAAAACGTAAAACTATGCTGTAAATAATGAAAAGTAATGTTGTAGATTTGTAACATACATTGCATAGATATTTAGAATATAGTGTGCAGTATTTTGACAATATGGCACAGAAGACTGGTGTGTATGGCTTCTGCAACTATAATTTCTCGCTTTTTTGTAGCAAAATAATTTGAGAACTTGAGATCTTACCTGTGTCAGTCTTCACCATTCATCACATGTGGGGTCACAGAGGTCCACCCGATCCCGCGGAGCTTTGTTTTGATGGTAGTCGGCACACCCGGCGTACCGAGGCCGACACATTGCATGGCACTCGCTGGTTAGCCGTTAGGTGTTGTCGACCCCAACCTCCCGCCAGTTCTTCGTCTCCCACCGTACAGGTCGCACCTCATGAG
Organism: Neoceratodus forsteri; assembly: GCA_016271365.2. Classification (NCBI taxonomy): domain Eukaryota; kingdom Metazoa; phylum Chordata; order Ceratodontiformes; family Ceratodontidae; genus Neoceratodus; species Neoceratodus forsteri. Next base: position 375,834,067 of record CM028134.1, on the reverse strand, counting down.
GAGCTCAGCTTGAAGATCTGCATCAGTATCTATGACCTAGTTTTTCATTCGGCCTTCCCGTAGAAAACTAATCCCTGTCGGTTCCGTTTCGCCACCTACTCGACGCCACTGACTGGTAAGACTGTTCCTTTTATTCTTACAGCGATGTTGAGTCTGTTTTTAGCTTGTTTTACCATCGATCATGTCTGGATTGGGGGGAAAAAGTTGTCTAAATGGGGTGGCCTCCCATGCGTCAGTGCCTGTGTGGCCGTCAGTATTCCGTTACTGACCTGCATGATCGTTACCTTACGTGTCTTGGCCCGCTTCGCGACATGGATTCATGTGACGCCTGCTTTTCCATGGACCGTCAAGTTCTTGAGCAGTGGGCGAGGAAAGTCGGACGAGCCCCACCAACTTTCGGAGGGCGGATGCGCACTCGTCAGGCCAAGCCACGGTCTCTCAGCCTTTTCTCCCGGTCCCCTCCCAGTTCTATACAGACTGCGGAGGAGGGGGCTTCCACCTCTTCTAGGCTTGCTGAGGCGGGGGCCTCTTCTGGGCAGGAGGCCCAGTCCGTTCCCCGGGAATGGGCGTGAGGCACCGCTCTGGCAGTTGCCCCTTCGGGGGGGGGTGAAGGCTCCCCCGGTGTCGTGTCCTGGGGTCCATGGGCCCAGGCCGGCACCGTCCTCGATGCCGTCTGCAGGCGCCGTGGACTCTGATGGCGCCATGGTCGGTGCCAGTCTACCACTTGTCGCCGTGTCTGCTGCCGGCGCAATTCGTGGCGCCAATGGCGATTGCAGTGCTGTGGAAAGTTCTATGGCGCCTTCTGTGACTGTTTCTGGTCTCGGTGGCGTTACGCAGTGCCGAGACTGGAGGCAACACCGTTTCAACTACAGTGCCATGGGTGGCGCGGTCAGCTTGCGGCATCGGGGGGGGGGCTGTCTGCACCGTTTCTGACTCTGGTGCCATTCGCGGTGCTGTGGGTGGGGATGGCACTGACTCTGGTGCCATTCATGGCGCTGTGGGAGGGGACGGCCCCGTGTGTGGTGTCAACTTCGGCCTCAGTGCCGTGGTCGGGGCTGTCTCTTCATCTGGTGCTGTTTGCGATGCCGGGGAGGAGGTCGCCTCCGATCGCGGTGCAGGGCCCCAGATTGGCACCTCTCTGGGTCCTGCTAGGAGTGGGCGCCTGCGGGTGGTCTGGCACCGGGCCTCGGTCTTCTCTTTGGAGAAGGAGGATTCCGGGTCTGATCCGGACTGGCTGCCGGATTCTTCGGAGTCTGCAGCCACTGTGGGCGCCTCAGTAGAGGCTTCGGTGGTCTGGACCCAGCCTCCTTCTGAGGAGCGGGTGGTGGTTCCCGAATCTAGGGTCAGGGGCTCTGACCAGCAGGCGGCGGTCCAGGCGGCCGTTGCTCTGCAGCCTGGACTTAGTGGATTTTTGGCCCCCTCAGCTGGGGCACCCCCTACTGTGGTGTGCCTGGATCGCTCAACTTTAGGGTTGACCAGGGCACCCACGAAAGGGGAGGTGCTGCTCCCTGGGTGGTCTCTTCGGGGGCTGCTCAGAGTTGCCAGCTGCCTTGGCTGGTGTTCTCGAGGCAGAGGGCTTTCTCGGAGTTAGAGGGGTCGAGGGGCCTGGGTTCTAGGTGGCGGCCCTTCTCTGGGACCCACCCGGGTTCAGGAAGGAGCTGCAGTGCGGATCCTGGTCTTTCCTTCTCCGTCTCCTCGAGAGTGCCTTTTTTTTGGAGGCCAGGGACCATCATTTTGGGCTTACACGGTCCCAGTCGCCTCATGGGGGGAGGGGGGGATTCTTCAGGGAACAGTCTAGGCATTTCCAGCGTGGTTGATCAGCTGTTGGCTGTTGGGCTCTCCAGAACTCCTCCACCCTTGGGGCCTTCCGGTGGGCTCTCTTGCCCAGACAGAGGTCGTCCCTCTTCTGTAGTGGATCTGGCCCCCATTCATCTGTCGCCATCTCCTTCTCTCTGGGTATTTCTGGTTCTAGGGAGCCCCTCACCTGGGAGCAATTCAGGGGTGCAGCTGCTCACTTCCCCTCATATGTCAGGGCTATGGATGAGCGGGTGTTCCACCCTTCCCCTGAGCAGAAAACCCCTGGATCTCCAAAGTCTTCCGCTTCCTCATCCTCCTCCTCATCTGGAGGAGAGAAACCTTCCCTCCACATCTCCCCTGCTGATGATCTGGCTGAGTATCAGCGTTTCCTTGCAAGCATGTTGACAGACCTTCGTAACACCCCTCCTCGCACTCAGCACAATCCTGAGCATTTGACGAGTGCCTTTTTAGGCGATTTCAGTGTGGCCTCCCTTGTGGTGCCCACCTGGCCTGTTCTTTTTCAGGAGGCGTCACTGCGCTTCTGGCAACTATCCTTTTCCGGAGTCCCAGCCCCCAAGGATCTGAGCCAGAGGTATTGTGCTCCCCTGGAGTCTCCAGGTCATATGCCTCACCCTCAGTCAGGGTTGATGCAACTGGACACTCCTGATGGGCTTCGCGCCCTTCACCGTGCTGGCCCCCAGATCAAGTCTCTGTGGATTTTGACTTCTGGGGAGGACGACCTTCTACTCAGCATGGTTGTTGCTGTCAATTGCTGCACATCAGGCCCACTATGCTTCCTGTGATAGGTTCTTGTGGTCCAGGCTGGGTCAGCTCCTAACCTTCCTGCCTGATTTGGAGGTAACCAGACAAGCCATTGCACTCTCTGCACAGGGTCTAGAGCTAGCAAGGCACTAAGTGAGGGCATCCTACGACGCCAGCGAGGTAGCTTCCAGAGTCGTAGGGACATCGATCTGCATTAAGTGGACGGCATGGCTGCGTCTTTCCCAGTTGTCACCCTTGGCCTGGCGTAAGGCGATTTCCTCCGCCTACCAGAGAACCCATCTTTTCTTCCATAGGGTGAGATGGCGTCTGTCAGGGCAACTTCCTTCCCCCTCCGGGGGATCCCCGTCTCACTCTCCCCAGTCTTGGGCCTCGCCAGGCCCGTAAAGGTTCTCCCTCCCAGTGTCTCCCCCACTGGGAGCTTAAGGGGCTTAGTCCCTTAGGGTCTTGGGCCCCCTTCGGGGGGGCTCGGTACTCACCCACATGTGATGAATGGTGAAGATTGACACTGATAAGATATGAAAATTACTTACCTACTGTAATTCTTGATCTTTCTGTGTATCTTCACCATTCATCTATTCCACCATTCCCCTGGGGCCTCAGTCTCTGGGTCCCCTCCTCTGTTGCTCTCCCCCTTTCCATGCTGGGTCAGGAGCAGGGTGACCTTGGTATGTGGGGGGGGGGGTCCTGGTCGGGGGGCTGCCCTCCTCATCGCCTTTGGCTTCCACCCGTTCGGGTGGGATATTGGTGGCTGCCCCCCTCTCTCTGTTTCTCCCCTCCCCTCAGTCCTTATCCTTCGGGACTAATCCCTTTATCTTGGTTTTAAGAAGGGAGATTTGTTTTTTCTCCCCATTCCTATTTTGGTTGGTATGGGGAAGGGACAACCCTCGGTTCCTGATCCCTCTCCTGTCTCCTTATGACCTTGAAGTCGTTCTGTTGGAGTGTGCTGTCGAAAAATTCCTGTGCCTTGAATTTTGGCAGTCTAGCCGTACTTGCTACTCCTGTGCAGTAAGTCCATCTCAAATCAGGGATCAGGCCGCGAGCCTGGGGTTTGTCCTCTCCCCTCCCACTTGATGTTTCCCTTCATCCTTCCCTTTTCTTCTTCCACAGATTGGGGCCCCTCCCAACCCCCTTACTTTTTCTTTTTTCCCTCGTCTGTCCTCTCAGTTATTTATTTCTCCTTTTAGTTCTATACATCTTTTCCTTTGTCTGTCCCTTGGACTTCCTTGTCCCTCCTCCCAACCCTCATTCTTACTCTCTGGCCGACTCCAGAACTGGCGGAGGCGGGGTTGTGACCTAGCGTGCCAACCTGCGAACAACACGCAGTGTGTTAGTCTCAAGAGGCGCCATCGGTGCACCGACTCTGCCCATCCCCCAAAAAGCTCCTGTGGAGGTTGTGACCTCCAGCCATTACCCCACATGTGATAAATGGTGAAGATGTACAGAAAAATCAAGAATTACAGTAGGTGCGTAATTTTCATATCTTACTTCAAGGGGGCTCTTGCAGCATGCAGTAACCAGAAGGACTGAGCTGCCAGGCACAAGGACCACACAGAAAACTTCTAGCTAGCAGTAATCAGCGGGGGACCGCACCCGATGTTGGCAAGCTGACGTCCGACCTATGATATAAAAGGGGCGGTCCCCCAGCCCATCCCCAGTTCTTTCCCCACTGTCAACCCACGCAGTTCGGACCTCCATGGACTCCTGCTTCTAGTTGACCACCATTTTCATCGCATTTCGACAGCGATTTATTTTCATAATTTATCATCTTTCTTTATTTTTCTTCAAGCACCTGTATGTCTTCTCCAGTAATGTCTTCTGACTGGCGAATGAAATGTGCCTGCAGCAAGCAGATCCCCGCTAAGGACAGCCACTCCTCGTGCCTGCTCTGCCTTGGCCCTAACTACGACACTGAGGCCTGCCAGCACTGGCAGGAGTTTAACCAGACCACACAAAGACACTGCAAAAAGATCCTTCAGGCTTTCCTTCTACGGCAGAAGTTAGCAACGATTGAGAAGGAGCTCCAGGGCAAAAGCTCTTCTTCCTCCCCAGCCTCCGGGGCTTCTACTTTTTCCTCCCATAAAGAGAAGAAGTTGAGCGGGAAGCACAAGCATCGGGACAAGGATAGGAATCTGCCTCGGTCGGCTTCCCCCTCCAGGTTACCACACAAGTTGGTGGCTGCTTCTGGATCGTCCTCCCATGGAAGGTCGGCTCTTACTTCGAGAAACCGCTCTTGCAGCAGGATACACCATTAGGACTGAAGCCGGCAGGCGACAGGACCCCACGGAAATTTTCTAGCTAGCAGTATCCAGCGGGGACCACCCCGACGTTGGCCCCTGCCGCCCAACGCCAGGCATCCTATAAAAGGGGGCGGTTCCCCAGAATCCCCAGTTCTTTTCCTGCCGACGACTCGCCAGCATTGGCCTCACGGTCCCACTCTAGCAAACGACGCCTAGAACTTTCAAAGTTTTACTCTAAATGTCGGCATCTCCAACTCCTTCCTCAGAAAGATGTCCCTCCAAGTGTGCCTGCGGCAGACAGATCCCTTTCAAGGATCTACATTCATCCTGTCTGCGGTGCTTAGGTCCAGAACATGACACCAAGGCCTGCTCCTTTTGCCAGCAGTTCAATAGTCGCACCTGAATCCGCCGCCAGAAGGCACTTCAGGGGTTCCTCTTGGAAGAAAAGTTGAAAAGCATGGACAAAGACCCTGCCTCCATAGGTGAGTCTACCCCTAAGTCCCCTAAGCACCGGGACAAGCATCAGGAGAAGGCCAGGTCCAGATCCCCTAACTGGGCCTCGGACTTGCGCACCAGCTCAGACTCCATGCGCTCAGACCGCTCTCCCTCCAGGGCTTGCTCTCAGTCCCCTCCAGTAAAGGTTAAGTCTTCAGGCAGTACATCGGCTTCTCTGCATCTCATTAAGACTTCCAGGCCTTCGGCTTCCTCAGCACCTTCCCGGGCCTCCTCGAAGTCTTCAGACTGTCACTGGTCCAAGTCCTCTTCAAAACCTCAAGCTTCCTCATAGAGACGCCGGGACTCCGACGCCAGATTGGCCTCCCAGCCTCCTAGGGGTCCGGATCCCCCTCCCAGGAAGACTAAGGACCTGACGTCCCTAAAACGGACAGACCCGAAGCGGGCTACCGACCCTTCATTGGTTAAACGCCCATCGGACCAGACATCGGCTAAGTACCTGACGTCAGTAAGACATTCGCTGGAGCCGAAGACTGCCTCCCCATCACTGGTGGACACTGGTCGCCAGGACTCTACAGAGGAGGACCTGACGTTGCCTGATGACCAGGCAGGTGACATTGAGGGCGCCGGGCTTCCAGAGGAGCCTTCGCCAAACCCGGTGACGCCCTTTGACCAGACACCCGATACCGGCGACAGACCACCGACGCCAGGTCTGTCATCCGGTATGAATATTCAGGAGGTCAAAGATCTCTTCACCATTTGGTGGGACATAGTAAAGAAGGACGTGATCCCAGTAAAACCTCCTCCTCCTACTCCTTCACCTCCTACTCTCCCTCCTCCACCGCAGGGGCCAGCAGGAAGACCACTGACACTCAAGGAACCTACTCCACCTCCTAGAGGAAGATCCAAAGAATGGAGAAGGCCCCCTTCAAGATCTCCCTCAGGGTCTCCCAGTCCTAAGCGACCCAGACGTCGACGGTCCGCTCCGCAGGGGGATGATTCTTGAACTGACACCTCAGATACCTCCAGGTCTCCTCCTTCAATCAGCATCCCATCACCTGACCCACAAGACCTGCCCAGGTTACCTCCGGATGAGCCTCTTTTTCCGAAATCATGAGGCACATCCAGGAGAACATGGGATGGGATTCGGAAGATCTCGACCCCGAGAGACAGCGCCTAGCTCGTTACCTTCGGCAGAAGGACCCTAAGCCTGTGGTGGTGCCACCTGGTGGACTTCGCGGACATCACCAAGGCTGCACGTCCAGTCCGCCTCCACCCCGCAATGCAGAAAGCTGACCGCCTGTACAGGGCCCCAGCAGAGGACCCGTACTTGGCATAACAACCCCTGGCTGATTCCCTGGTCATTATGGCCTCCCATGATCGGTCTCAACGACCACAACATCTGAGTACACAGCCACCAGACCAGGATTCCAAGCAGTTGGATGCCCTGGGGAGGCGCATGTATGCAGCTGCTATATGCTCCATCAGGCCACTGAACTATCTGACTCATATGGTTCAGTTTCAGAATGCCCTGTGGGAACAGGGTCAGGAGCTGGTTGACAAACTGTCGGATGGCGAGCAGAAGGCGGAGCTCTTGAACCTCCTCCGCACAGGGTCAGACGTGGGGACCCAAGTGTTGAGAGCCACATATGATTCTGCGGACTCGTGTGCCAGGGGCGCAGCTTCAGGCGTCTGTCTCCAGAGACACTCCTGGTTCTGTGTCTCCGGATTTACCCCAGATGTACAGAAGAGTATCCTGGACGTCCATTATAATGGAGAGGTCCTGTTTGGTGAACCCTCTGAAAAGGTCATCACCAAGCTTCAGGACGCCGGGAGGGCAGTAAGGACTGTACAGGCCATGTACAGACCCAAATCTGGTTCCTTTCGTAGGAACCAGAACCGTTTTCGCGGCCGACAACAATGACAGCAGCCACGTTCCGGCCAGCAGCAAAGGGGCACCTTCCACCGTAAGGCCCAACCTAAGTCTTCCCCAGGCCAAGGTCAGCGGTATACCAAACCAGCCCAGCCTGCGGGGGGTAATGCCGCCACAGCATGACTCCTTCCCGTCCCCCGCCCCTCCTCTGGATCATCGGGCAGAAAAGGTCGGGGGTCGCATCGCTCGCCACATTTCAGGATGGCAGTTGATTACTGCTGACCGGTGGGTCCTTCAACTCATCAAGAGAGGTCACTTTATAGAATTCCTCGACCACCCACCATCAAGACCTCCCCTGCTTTCCCGTTATTCGGGTCGGCACGCACTGCTCATACAGCAGGAGGTGCTCGCACTTCTGGGAAAGGAAGCTATAGAGCACATACCGAGGAACCAGAGAAGTGCAGGTTACTAGTCCAACTTCTTTCTGGTTCCCAGAAAGACTGGGGACCTCCGTCCGATACTGGATCTCAGCGATTTCAACGCTTCGGTCCTTTACAAACGCTTCCGCATTGTGACCCTTCCCGGTTTGATGCCCATGCTCAAGCAGGGCGCCTTTCTAGTGTCCTTGGACGTGCAGGATGTCTACCTGCACATACCCATTGCTCGAGCGCACAGGAAGTTCTTGTGCTTCAAACTTCTAGGTCGCCATTATCAGTTTCCAGCCCTCCCTTTCAGACTGTCATCGGCACCTCAGGTGTTTGCCAAGTGCATGGCAGTTGTAGTGGTGGCTCTAAGGAGACAAGGCCACTACGTTTTCCCCTACCTGGATGACTGGCTCCTCATGGCACCCTCTCGGGAGGCTCTGATGTCCGCAATCCACTGTACTCAGTCCCTGTTCGGGACGTTGGGCATCATTATCAATCAGGAGAAGTCACACCTGGTTCCGTCACAGAATCTGCACTTCATAGGCACAGTTCTGGACACCGTCCAGGGGAGAGCTTTTCTGCCCCAGGACCGAGCAGAACACACCAGATCCCTCATCAGGGATATCCTGGCAAAGAAGACAGTCCCAGCCAGACTAGTCCTTTGCCTGCTCGGACACATGGCTGCGGCCATTGCAACAGTCCCGCTAGCCCGTCTCCACATGCGGGTGACCCAGTGGATGTTATGGGTTCAATGGGATCAGAAGCAAGACCATTTGCAGCTTCCAATTCGGATCACGAATGCCGTCATCCGGGATTGGCAATGGTGGCTAGATTCAAAGAACCTGTCGGTGGGGGTCCCCTTCATTGCGCCGTCTCCGATTGTGACGCTCTCCACGGATGCCTCAGGGTTCGGATGGGGAGCACACCTTGATGGGGTCAGGTCTCAGGGCTTGTGGACACCCCAGGAAGCTCTTCTCCACATAAATATTTTGGAAATGAGAGCAGTTCTTTATGCCCTGCAGGCCTTCTGGTCGGAGATCCCACTGGGTACTCTCCTGTTACAAACAGACAATACCGCGGTGACATATTACCTCAACAAACAAGGAGGCACCCATTCCTACCCAGTTTGCAGGGAGGCCATGAGGATGTGGGATTGGGTTCTACAACACGGCGCAAACCTCATTGCTGTTCATGTCCCAGGAGTGGACAGTGTCATCGCAGACAGCCTGAGCCGCTCTCAGGCCAGAGTCCACGAGTGGGAACTACTCCAGGAGGTAGTAGAGGATCTGTTTCACAGGTGGGGCACACCAGAGTTAGACCTTTTCGCGTCCCCATCCAACGCAAAACTGCCCAATTTCTGCTCGCTAGATCCAGGGCCTGGTGTTTTCTGGCGAGACGCATTGTCCCTCTCCTGGACGGGCAGATTCCTCTACGCGTTTCCTCCCTTCCCGTTGATCCAGAGGGTCCTTTTGAAACTGCGCAGAGAGCAGGTGACGCTGATATTTATTGCGCCTTTTTGGCCCAGACAGATTTGGTTCCCTCTGCTACACCAGCTCTCACAGGAACCTCCGGTGCCTCTGCCAATCAGCTCTCACTTACTGTCCCAGGAGGCAGGCTCTTTGGTCCATCCGGACCTTCGCTCTCTGAACCTGCACGCCTGGCTCCTAGAGACATAGCTATCATGCGGTACAAGGTCTCGCAAGAGGTAGCAGATGTTCTAGCGGCTGCTAGAAAACTGGCCACTCATGCCACATACGCCATGAAATGGCGCAGATTTTGCCTCTGGGCTCAAGCACGAGGACTTTCCCCAATGAATTGTCCGGAAAGGTCGCTCCTGGACTACCTCCTGTCTCTCTTCCAGGCAGGCTTGGCCTACTCCTCTATTAAAGTACACCTTTATGCCATCTCAGCCTATCATACACCTATAGGCCGATGTCCCATAACTCAAATGGACACAGCGCGAGCCTTCCTGAGAGGAGTTCTCCACCTTAGACCTCCGATTAAGGATTCTAGTCCTCCATGAGATTTACCCTTTGTCCTGGAGCAGCTCACGTTGCCGCCTTTTGAACCATCCGCGGATTGCGAGCTACGTCTCCTAACATGGAAGACGTTATTTTTATTTGCCGTTACTTCGGCCAGAAGGATTTCTGAACTTCACGCACTGATGTGCAAAGAACCTTATTTGGTTTTTCACCAGAACAGGGTGTCCCTAAGGACAAATCCAAAGTTTCTACCTAAGGTGGTCTCAGCTGTCACCCTCAATCAGGACATTGACTTACTAGTGTATTTGCCTAAATACTCTTAATAGAGGAGAGGCCCTGTTGCACACTCTAGATGTGCATAGGTGTCTAAGATACCACCTGACCAGAACCAGGCACCACCGTAAATCTGATCAGCTTTTCTTCTCCTTCGACCATAGGATGATGGGAGCTCCAGTTTCTAAACAGTCGCTGTCCAGGTGGCTCATCCATTGTATCACATTCTGTTACCAGAAACATAACAAACCTTTACCGGGCACGGTTAAGGGTCATTCCACAAGGGGGGTGGCTACCTCCTTTGTGGCCATGAAGAACGTGTCCACTTCAGCCATTTGTGAGGCAGCTACTTGGAGCACCATGCACACCTTTATCAGGCATTATAGCCTGGATGTTGCATCATGGCGAAGAGCTGGTTTTGATCTAGCAGTCCTTCAGGGACTCCTATCCTAGGCTTCGGTCCAACTCGCGATCTCTACTTAGCCTCCTCCCACCTGCGAGGGATTTCCAGTATTGTTTGGGAATCAGTCCTAATGGTGTAACCTGCTGCAAGAGCTGTTTCTCAAAGTAAGATAGTACAGTTACGTAAGTACTTACCGTAACAGTAGATCTTCGAGAACAGCTCTTGCAGCAGGTAGTTTCCCTCCCACCATCCCCTCTGGAGGTAGAGTTGTTCCGATATCTCTTTTCTAAGATTAGGTGTTTCTAACACCGCTCTCAATACCTTTTGATGGCGGATCCTCAGTCTCCACTTCTGATGTCATCTAGTGGCTGGGAGTCTCCGGCGGGAGAACTGGGGATTCTGGGGGACAGCCCCCTTTTATAGGATGCCTGACGTTGGGGACGGGGCCGACGTCGGGGGCGGTCCTCGCTGGATACTGCTAGCTAGAAAATTTCCATGGGGTAATGGTGTAACTTGCTGCAAGAGCTGTTCTTGAAGATCTACTGTTACGGTAAGTACTTATGTAACTGTACTTTCCACCTTCACCAGCAGCCCTTACTCCTTCTGGACTGCCCGTGTCTTCCCCTCCTGCCCTCATCACCATTTCAGGTGAAGGCTCCTCTGGGCTTCGGACGTTGTCCCCAGCCCCTAAGCTCCTGAAGCTTAGGCCCCTTTTCTCTGCGAGTTCTCAGCCAGGAGACTTGACCGGCTCTTCGAACGGTGGGTCTCGGCTCACCGCTTCTTCAGTCTTGGCATTGCCTACGTCAGTCCTGCATTCAGGAACCAGTGCTTCTAAGCAGTGCCCGGAGCATGGGCTCGCCTCTCCCTCACAGGTGAAGCCACTGTCTCCGACAGGGGCTTCCTCCCCAACGCAGACTACACCTGCACAGGCTGCTTCCCCTGACTGGTGTCAGCCCCCTTCTCCTCAGCCGATGCCAGCCACACCGGCATCGACTAAGCCTCAGCCAACGCTGGTCGCTCCAGGGCAGCCTCAACCAATGACTGCTGAACTGACACTGGGTCCTTCGAGACCGGTGCTGGCTAGCCCTGTGCCACAAGAGCCGTCATCCGGTCACAGGTTCCTCAGGGACCGACGGGGAATCATACACCTTCCCACCCAGCGCCACCTCCCCTTCCACCGCCTTTGGACTACACTGCCCTGTTCACAGCTTGGTGGGAGTTCATGCAGAGCAAGGAACTCCGGAAAAGGCCTCCTACCCCGCCTCCAAGAGAACCTTCCCCCTCACTGGTCCAGGTTCTCCCTTCCACTCCTCGGTCTCCCGGTCATAAGGAGGATCACCGTCCACTGACACCGGTCCCCGACTCAACCAGTTGGAGGGCATTCCTCCTCCTCTTCCTCAGAGGAAGAAAGTATTCCCGGTTACCCTCCGAACCTGAGGAACCCAGGGATACCTCCACATCTCCTCCTGACATTCAGTCCCTCATGGGCTTGGACTCGGAGGAACTGGACCCAGAACACTGGCCTCTGGCAACCTTCCTCCGTAAGAAGGACACACTGCCTACGGATATTCCTCACCTTATTGACTCCTTCGAGGATGTCAACAGGGCTGCCTGGAATCACCCATCTTCCACCCCGGCCCTGCCTAAGAAGGCAGACAGGCTTTACCACGCCCCCAGGGACAAGCCTTTTTATGGAGAGCATCCCGTGACTGACTCAGTGGTTATGAATGCTGCTCACGACTGTACTAGGAGACCCAGACACCTCAGCACGCAGCCTCCTGACAAGGAGTCTCATCAGGTGGACTTCTTGGGCAAGAAAGTCTACGCTTCAGCCACCTTGGCTGTTCGGTCATTGAACTTTGTAGCCCACGTGGTCTCAATACCAGAATGCCCTGTGGAACAAGGCCCTGGGACTGGTTCAGACCCTCTCAGAGGATGCTACTAAGTCTCAGTTGACCCAGCTTCTGAAGTCAGGGTCAGACGTCGCGTAGCCAGACAGGCAGCAGCCACGGACATTTGTATTTGCTGCCGTTTCTGGCACAGGGTTTCCAGCTTTGCCCCGATGTGCAGGCCAAAATCCTTGACTCTCCTTTTAGGGGGTCTGTCCTGTTTGGTGAAGAAGTCCAGAACATTATTTCCCACCTGCAGGAATCTGGTCAGACCTTAAAGTCGGTACGTTCTTTATACCACTCTCAGCCAAAACCCCAACAATGTCATCCCTTTCCGAGGAACCAGCATCAGCAGTCCTGGGGACAGCAGCCCAAAGGAGCCTTCAAACCCAAGGCGACAGTAGCCTTAGCCTATCTAGAGCCCTTAGGGCCTCCCCGCCATCCTACACATCCCAGGTTCTTCAGCATGACTCCTTGCCCGACACCAACCCCCCAAGCAGAAGCTTTGGGGGAGGTGGTGGGTGGGTCGCTTCTCCCTTTACCAGGACGGCTGGTACAGAATCATCTCAGATCAGTAGGTGCTTCAACTAGTAGAAAGGGGACATACTGTCGAATTTCAAGAGATGCCCCAGACAGCCCTCCCTCCCTTGCACTCCCACTATCCTCCAGATCACATTGCCCTTATTCAGGAGGAGATCCAGGCACTGGTGAGCAAAAAGGCCCTAGAAACTGTTCCCATAAATCAAAGGGGAAAGGGTTTCTATTCACATTTCTTCCTGTTCCCAAAGAAGGCTTGAGACAAATTCTGAACCTCAGCCACCTGAATCTACTTATAGAATGCAAACACTTCAAGATGGTTACCCTTCAGGATCTTCTGTTCCTTCTTCATCAAGGAGATTGGCTCTGCTCTGTGGCTATGCAGGATGCCTACCTCCACATCCAGGTTTTCCAGCCCCCACAGGAGGTACGCTTTTGCTTCCAAGGGAACCACTACCAGTTCGGGGCCCTACCGTTCTGCGTTTCCTTGGCTCCTCGAGTCTTCACCAAGTGCCTGGCAGTAGTGGCCGCAGCCCTCAGGAGACTGGGTCTTTGTCTTTCCCTACCTTGATGATTGGCTCCTCATGGCCTCCTCCAGAGATCAGCTGCTCTGGACAATGGAGATTACCTTCAGTTTGTTTCGGATGCTGAGCATCACCCTGAACCTTCCCAAGTCCTCCCTCTTGAATTCGGCTCAGGGCAGGGCTTTCGTACCTCCAGACAGAGCAAGTCCGCCTGAGAGCACAGGCTCAGTTGTTGTCTTTGTCGCGCCTAATCCCATCCAGGTCATTTCTCAGACTCTTATGACGCATGGCAACAGCCATAGTCACTGTTCCACTTGTCCGCCTGCACATAAGGGTGTCTCAGTGGACCCTACAGATCCAGTGGGACCAGCGCACAGACAGTTTGGATCATGGAGTCTTAGTATCCAATCCTGTGCGGCAAACGCGGTCGTGGTGGATGAACCCTTCCAACCTCTTCAAAGGGGTTCCCTTCCGTGCGGCTTCTCCAAGTCACATTCTCAGGACGGGCGCATCCTGTCTTGGCTGGGGTTCCCACTTGGCAGACAGTCAGATCCAGGGGTCCTGGTTTCAGCAGGAATAGCATCTCCACATCAATGTGCTTGAGGTGCACGCAATCCTCCTTGCCTTTCTGGCCTTTCAGACTCATCTCCTCCTGGGTCCTCTCTTGATTCAGACAGATAACATGTCAGTAGTCTATTATATCAACAAGCAAGGGGAGACTCACTCATACCTACTGTGCAGAGAGGCCATTAGAGCTTGGCATTGGGCCATAGAACATGAGCTGGTTCTAATGACCGTTAATGTTCCAGGTGTCCAAAATGTCCTGGCCGACCGCCTAAGCTAGTCAAGGTCGAAAACAGACGAGTGGGAGTTTCTATCCTCCGTGGTTGAGGATCTCTTCGATAGGTGGGGTCATCCTGAGTTGGACCTCTTTGCATCCCCATTCAGTGCAAAACTGCCCAATATCTGCTCGTTGAATCCAGGGCTTGGTGTTTTCTGGCGAGACGCGTTGTCGCTCTCTTGGACAGGGAGGTTTCTGTATGCCTTTCCTCCCTTCCAGCTTCTGCAGAGAGTTCTTCTCTAGCTGCAATCAGAGACAGTGGACATGATTCTGAAAGCTCCCTACTGGTCATAACAGATATAGTTCCCATTGTTGCAACAGCTGGCAGTGGAACCTCCTTTTCCACTGCCCCTTTGCTCCGACCCGCTCTCACAGGAGCAGGGCATTCTGATTCACCCAGACCTCAAGTCTCTTCATCTACATGTGTGGCTCCTTCAGACTTAGCCATTGCACAATTTGGGGTTTCCTCTAGGGTGGCAGATGTTCTGATGGCAGCTAGGAAGCCCTCCACCAGAGCCACTTACACCATGAAATGGAAACTGTTCTCCATTTGGGTTACTGTTCGGCATTTGGATCCCTTCACCTGTCCGGTGCACCTCATCCTGGAGTACCTTTCCCTTTCAGATTCCGATCTGGTGCCGGCCCGGTGGCGCTGAGGGTTGAGGCGCTGGACACCACACCTCACGCCATGCTGGTGACCCAGGTTTGGACACGAGCCCGGGGCACTAGGGGTTGGCAGGGGAGAGATGAGATCGAGCATCTGGAGCACTGCTCTCCCATCCTGGGGAGGGATCCAGGGAACCACCAGTCTGTAGCGGCCCCTGGTGATGACCGGGGCACTGCTAGAGCGGTGTAGCGAGGGGTGAAGTGCGACTGACATCGGCGCACTGTGACATCATTGCACGCTCACACTCCAGGGACAGCCTAGGAGGAAATTGGCAGCACAAGCTCACGGCAGCTTGATGACCACAGCTTCACCGGCCGGCAAATGCCTGGATAGAGGCATGTGCCAGTATTGGATCGTGGCCAGGGCACTGGGGCATAGGAGGGGCCCCTCTCAACGGCACAGATCTGCATGCCAGTTGGGCATGCACAGCTCTGGGGCCGGCAGTGAGGAGGAGCAGTGGCTGGAGGTAGGCAGGGCTGTGGCATCAGGAGGATAAAAACAGTGGAGATAAAAAAAACCAACTGGGTTAATCCTCTATCAGGGTGCATCTTTCCGCCATTTCTGCGTACCATGCACCCATTGATGGCAAAAATATTGCCCAACTGGATTTGTCCCACACCTTCTTGTGGGGCAGTCTTCATTTGAAACCTCCCATTAGGGACCCAATCCTACCATGGGACTTGTTTATTTTGGAGAAGCTCACTCTTCCTTCCTTTGAACCTGCCGCGAGCTGTGAGCTGCGCTTTCTGTCGTGGAAAGTGTTGGTTTTAGTTGTCATTTCTTCAGCTCAAAGGATTTACGGGCTTCAGGTTCTAATATGTAAGGAGCTTTACTTGGTTTTCCACAAAGACCGAGTATCTTTGCGAACCAATCCTAAGTTTTTGCCGAAAGTGGTGTCTGAGTTTACTTTGAATCAATCCATGCACCTGCCTGTTTATTTTTCCTGAGTATTCTAATCAGGGGGAGGCTTTACTTCATACTCTAGATGTTCATCGGGTGCTTAGTTTTTATCTAGATCGCACCTGCCCTTTTAGGAAATCTGACCAGTTGTTTATTTTGTTTGCCCCCGGGAAAGAAGGGACTCCTGTTTCCAAACAGTGTTTATCTAAGTGGTTAGCTAATTGTATTGTTATTGCTACTGCAAGTATGATGAGCCTTTGCCAGGCCAGATCAAAGGTCATTCTACCAGGGGCATGGCTGCCTCCTTCCGAAATGTGTTGGCTGCAGACATTTGCGCATCCGCCACTTTGAGTTCTGTCCACACTTTCATCAGGCATTACAGTTTGGACATCGTCTCCAGGCATAGAGTCGGTTTCTGCCTTGCAGTCCTCCAGGGCCTCCCGACCTAAAGTTTCTATGACTGCTACTGTCCTCCTTCTAGTTGACGGAGTCTATTCCTCTACTGCTTGGGATTCAGTCCTTATGGTTATTGCCTGCTGCAAGAGCCCCCTCAAAGTAAGATAGTACGGTTACATAAGAACTTACCATAACAGTAGATCTTCGAGAGGAGCTCTTGCAGCAGGCACTGTAT
The DNA here is from genome assembly GCA_016271365.2 of Neoceratodus forsteri. NCBI lineage: Eukaryota > Metazoa > Chordata > Ceratodontiformes > Ceratodontidae > Neoceratodus > Neoceratodus forsteri. The sequence continues at coordinate 375,817,852 of CM028134.1, read as the reverse complement.
TCCCTTCCTCCTTCTCCCTGATTGCTGCTTCTCCATCGCAGCTCTTCTGCTTTCCTTGTTTATGAGGAACCTTCTTGGTTCTCCTATTTCTGTACATGCTTGGGTCTCCAGCGGGAGAAGTGGGGATGGACTGGGGGACTGACCCTTTTACACCATAGGTCGGATGTCGGCGTGCCGATGTCGGGGGCGGTCCCCCGCTGATTACTGCTAGTTAGAAGTTTTCCGTGTGGCCCTAGCACCTGGCAGCTCAGTTCTTATGGTTATTGCCTGCTGCAAGAGCTCATTTCGAAGATCTGCTTACGGTAAGTTCTTGCGTAACTGTTCTTTGTGCCTCAGTATTAATTGCAGTTTAACAAATAAATGGTTTTGATGTTTTATTGTGTTCTGTCTTAACTTTTCTGTCCATTTTTTCTTTAAATTAATGTAAGCGATAAGACCCAATGATGTGGGGCGTCTGGTATCTCACATGCCGAGGGCGTAGTGAGACCAGACATCACAGACTGAGGACCTTACAATCCCTGGAAGTGTTGGCATCCCCCAACACCCCACACTCTGAAGGGTCTTGTGGCACTTAGAAAATGGGCTTTTGCAGTAACAGAATTTACAAAAAAAAAAAAAAAGGTTTTTAAAACATTAAAAGAACAAGTCTAGAATGTGAAATAGTCCTTATATAAGCACATTTCCAGTTCTCTTGTTTCTTTAGAGGGCTCTGTTGCCTGATAAACTTATGCCTTGAGACCGCTGTCGTCCTATCAGGTTACAGGATTTTTGTAGCCCATTTTCTAATCAGATTCATGTCTGATTTTATTTGGTTTTCCTTTTACTCTGTGAAGTGCTTTTGCAAGACTGTGGTATACAGAACACACATTAAATTAAAACTGTCTTGCCTTGAATTGTATGAGGTCTTCCACATTGGCATAGGTTATAGAAAACTGGTCAGCTAGTATGGGCACGTTTTGCTATAGTGAATTTTCTTACTGCTTGTGAATGGCTTTGGATTGACTGCAGAAGACACCAGAGTCCTCTGCTTAACATGCACAAGTATAACACGAGTTGCCGCTGTGAAGGCTTCTCCACCTGTCCTAGAAGGACCAACTCTAATACCCATTAGTCCACAGATTTTTATGTCAGACTACCTACAGGGGTACCATTAGTTAGTTGGGTTGGTGGTTCTTTGATGTGGGCACCTGTCTAGTACGTTCTAACCCCATTATTGCTCAGCATATTCATAACTTTATGCAGTAAGCCTGGAGGGTTGGACTGCCTGGAGAGATAGAACACATGCAAATGAGTAGAATTCTTTGCACATGAGCATCTTTCAAATACTTCCTCACCAACTGTGTTGTTCTAACCTCTTCAGATTTTTCTTACCCTTTCGCGTGAAAAAAGATTCAAAACCTAAAAAAACTGAAGTATTTTCTATTTCTTTTATTGCCTCTACTGATTGTTAGTGTAAATCTTGTTTATTGCTTAAATTACTTTTTTTTTTTCAGGTTCCTCGAGGTTCGGCATAACCGTGGGGGAACTGGGTTAGTTGTTTTAAGTTATCGGGGTTCTCTGATTAAAGAGCCTTGTTTTTGTCTATAATTAGTTTAGCTTTTTAATCTATTTCATTGTTTTTGTAACCACTTTTTATCGGTTACAGAACAGCTGATCCGGTTCACCTGTCATCTCCTTGGTTCAGTTCCTCCGGTTCCTATCGGTTCCGGAACCAATCGCAAAAAAAAAGTTTAACTTTTAAATAACTACACTTTATTCTTTACTTAGTGGTTAGTGTTTCTTCTCATTTTTAGACATTACCATGTCAGAGAAACCCAAAAAGAGAACCGGGGAACCCAGGTTCAAGAATTGTTTAAAATGTGGAGATGTATTTGCTAAAGCAGACAAGCACACCTTATGTGTGGCTTGTCTGGGATTCGAACATCTGGATCAGGATTGTGAAGTCAAACTTTCCCGTAAAAAAAACATGGAAAAACGCCTTGAAAGGCTAAACAAAAAATTTCCTAGAGGTCACAACGGCTCTGACCAGCTGACACCCCAATCTGCTGTGGCTGAACTCACAAGTTTGCTTACCCCTGACCCTGATAAGGGCGAAAAGGGGGCAAAAAGAGGGAAAGAACCAGCTGACTCCTCGGTTCCCTCAAAGAAACTCAAAAAAACTAAGCATGCAGAATCCTCCCCTGCTAAACCAGGGACTTCTGCGCAGATGCCTGTTATGCCCTTGGCTCAAGAGGTAGCCCAGGCTTTTAAAATTATCCAGGCACTGCAAAATATCGTTCCCCAGCAGCCTGCCCCTACCCAGGGTCCCCAGACCAGCAGTGGTGTGTTGCCCTCTTTACAGGAGGAGCAATATTATGAACAGGAAGATGATCCTTTTCAGGATGATGAACTAATTCCTCCAGAGGCATCTCCTGAGCAAGATTTTGGTTCTCCTCCCAGGGTGTCAGAGGATTACTCCTAACATTTCACATTTGTAAGGAGAATGGCAGATGCTCTGGATATTGCTACCACAGAGCAGATTGAGGATGAGGAGGAAACTGAATATTTAAATATGATGGGTTTGACACCCACAAAAACCCTCCTCTTGCCAGTATACAAATTTTTCAAAAAAGTCACCCTAAAACTTCTACAGACCCCTAAATCTGTTCCTCCTATTGATAGAAGACTAGATAAAAAGTATCAGCTGGACAGGACAGGAGCTGATTTTCTTTTCTCTGATCCTGACCATCAACGGGTTTTACAGCAGGCAGCCTGCGACAAAGCCAGAGTCCCCCTGTCCTCCCACCCTCCAGACAAGGACGCCAGAAAAATGGATAGCATGGCCAAAAAAGGCTACTTATCAGCCTCTTAGGCCATGAGACAGGCTACTTTTCCAGCTTATGCTGCCCAGTATCAAAAATCCCGGTGGCAGTTGGTACTGGACATGTCCATGAAAGCCCCCTTACCCTTGTCTGAAGACCTGGCTGAAACTGCCAGGTTTGGGCTGGAGGCGGCTAAGTACCAGTTCCAGATGGCTGCTGATTCTAATGACACTGCAGCCAGATGGATGGCTAACTCCATGGCACAGAGAAGGTTTGCTTGGCTCAGGGCCACTAACCTTACTCAGGATACTCAATCCAAGGCCCTGGATTTTCCTTTAGAGGGAAACTCTCTTTTTGGGGAATCCACGGTTACATACATGAAAAAAGTGGATGAGCATAAGGCAGCCTATAGAAGCAACTCTGCTAAAGAGCGTGCTTCTCCATTCACTAATCCCTATGGGGGGGGGGCAGAGGAAGGTCTTTTATGACCAGACCCTTTTTCCAGCCAGTAGCCGTGCCTCAGTACCAGCATTATCCACAACAGGGATACTCTAGGGGTAGGGGTAGAAGGGGCTGTAGGAGAGGCTTTCAGACCCAACCACAGCCCCAACCAACGCAAAACCCCTGAGGCTCAGGCCGCCTCCTCCCTTCCTGTCGGAGGCAGACTCCCCCACTTCCTCCAGGCTTGGCTAAGCATCACCACAGACAAGTGGGTGCTGGAGGTAGTGGGTCAGGGTCTGTCTCTGGACTTCAGATATTTTCCTGCACAGAAGACCAGGGTTTACTGCTCACCTCCTCTAGAAGAGAGGACATTGCTAGAAGCAGAGGTTCTGAAATTGTTACATCGCAGAGCAGTGGAATTAGTCCCTACCACCCTGAGAGGAAAGGGTTTTTACTCCAGATACTTCCAAACAACAAAGAAAAGTGGGGAGTGGCGGCCAGTATTGGATCTCAGAGCTTTGAACAAGCATCTGAAAAAAACAAAGTTCATAATGGTAACTTTGGCTCGAATATTGCCAACAATCCAAAAAGTGGACTGGCTGGCATCACTGGACTTGAAAGACGCCTATTTCCACATCTCCATAAAGGAATCTTACAGAAAATATCTTAGATTCAGACTCCCTTCAGGCCACTATCAGTTTTCAACTCTTGCTTTCGGTCCCTCCTCAGCACCAAGGGTATTCACAAAGTGCCTAGTTGCTGTAGTGGCATATGTAAGAAGACAGGGAGTGACTGTCTTCCGTTACCTAGATGATTGGCTGGTGGTGGGAAATTCACCAGTCTAAGTAAGGAACTCCCTAAGAATCAACTAGGTCCTACATAGATACATAGACAGTGTCGGCAGATAAGGGCCTATGGCCCACCAAGTCTACCCATTTGAGCTTGTAAATTCAGTTTATGTTTTCCTAGAAGTCTGTTGCCCCTTAACCCTGACCTCCAGAATTCCTTTATGTCTATCCCATGCATTCTTAAATCCCATGATTGTCTCAGCCCCCACCACTTCCTCTGGCAGGGTGTTCCACTTGTCCACTACCCGTTCTGTGAAGAAATTCTTCCTCATGTTTCCTCTGAATCGTCCTCCCTCCAACTTCATCCCATGCCCTCTAGTGCTGGAACATCTTTTTCGCTTAAAAATAGTGTATTCCTGCACCCTGTTCCTCCCTGTGAGATACTTTATGTCTCTATCATATCCCCTCTCTCCTCCTCTCCTCCAGGGAGTACATGTTCAGTTCCTTCAACCTGTCTTCATAGGACTTGTGATGCAATCCATGCACCATCTTTGTTGCCCTCCTCTGAACCTTCTCTACCCTGTCTATGTCCTTACGTAAGTTTGGTCTCCAGAACTGTACACTGTATTCCAGGTGGGGCCTCACTAGTGTCTTGTATAACGGAATTATGACCTCCTTTTCCTACTGGTGATGCCCCTGCCTATACATCCCAGCATCCTATTTGCTTTACCTGCTGCCTTGTCGACTGTTTCCCTGCCTTGAGGTCATCAGAGATGATAACCCCAAGATCCCTTTCCTGCTTGGTACATGCTATATCCTCACCCCAACTGATATATTGTGCCAGGGTTTTGTGCCCTATATGCATTATCTTGCACTTCTTTGCATTGAATTTCAACTGCCAAACCCCTGACCATTCTTCAAGTTTCTGCAGGTCCCTTCTCATTCTGTCTACACCCTCTGGTGTATCTGCTCTGTTACAGAGCTTGTGTGATCAGCTAACAGTGAAATTCTGCCTTCTAGGTCCTGTGCAATGTCACTGATGAAGATGTTGAATAGGACCGTCCCAGCACTGATCCCTGTGGTACCCCACTGGTCACTCTTCCCTCTGTGGAGTGACAGCCATTTACCACCACCCTCTGTGTCCTGCCACCCAGCCAGTTACCTACCCACCACACTACTGTCCTGCCCACACCCATATTCCCCAGTTTGTGTAATAGTCTTCTATGTGGCACAGTGTCAAAGGCCTTGCTGAAGTCCAGATAGGCCATGTCCACTGCCCTCCCCTGATCCACCTCTCTAGTCACCCAGTCATAAAATTCAACGAGGTTGGTCTGACATGACCTCCCCCTGGTGAAACCATGCTGCCTTGGGTCCTGTAGTCCATTGACAACCAGATGTTCCACCAATCTCTCCTTCAGTAGTTCTTCCATGATCTTCCCCACTACCGAGGTGAGGCTGACTGGTCTGTAGTTCCCTGCTTCCTCTTTGTTCCCGCTTTTGTATAAGGGGACTACATCTGCAGTCCTCCAGTCTTTGGGTACCTCCCCTATTTCCAGTGATTGGCTAAGCAGGATAGCCAGAGGTTCAGCCACCACCTCTCTTAGTTCTTTAAGGACCCCGTGGTTGCACCCATCTGGCCCCATTGCTTTATCAACTCTTATTACTTCCAGTTCCTTCAGGACTCTTTCTTGTGTAAAGGGACTTGTGTCCATTTCTGCACCATTCTCACCTTGTACTCCTTCAGACCCATTACCCTCCTCTTCCTCAGTAAAGACTGAGCAGAAATACCAGTTCAATATGTCAGCTTTACTGTTGTCATCCTCCACGGCCCCCATCCTCCCCCTTCAGTCTCACTATCCCTCCCTTTGTCTTTCTTTTTTCACTTATGTACCTGTAAAGGTTTGTCCCCTCTACCCACTGATTTTGCAATGTGTTCTGTCTGAGCTTTGGCTTCCCTTACTGACCTCCCTACCTCCCTTTCAGGGATCGACAAATTTCAAATTTACGTGGTAGTCCAGGACAACTGGCCTATCCAAAAATGGTAGCCCCACTATTTTAAGTGGTAGTCCAATGGTCGAAAGGCTGCATTTTAAGGAAACAGTTATATAGCAACAAAGTAAATAATTGTGGTGCTGTATCATTAATACTGCATACATGTAGGCTATAGTAAACAGTAAAGATGAAGATGTATGTTTAAATGTTACTGTTAAGTACAGGTGGAGTGATTTTAAGTTTGAGTCAAGTGGTGCCAGCACTGCCAGTCCCACACACACCAGAATTAAAGAATGAAATGTCCCATCCTTGGGTTCCTCCTTTGCCAACTTTATGGTGTACTAGAGCAGAGCAGCAGTGCTAACAGTTTTTGCTTTACTATTTCTTCACCACAAAGCAAGCCCCGCCAGCCCCTCACACTTTTATTTCTTCTTGTTGGCTGGTGTTTGTTCAGTCTCTTAGGAGTCTAATAAAAGAAAGTGAAGTTTGACCTATTTGCCAACTTTCTTCAGATATGATTATGGTTATGTTGTACTTATGCTGTGCAACACTTTGTTTTTTTTTCTTCCTATTAATTTTATTTAGGGCAACATAGCCCCTGTCTGTTTATTTCTCCTACTAGTCTGTTTTTATTCAACTAAGATTTTCACTCTATTGGGATCCTTTTAGCCAAGTTGTTCGGTTATCCTGTACACTGCAGTGCAAGTTTGTTGTTGTTGTTTTTTTTTTTTGCCCTCTTATTACTTTTTTTAGGGCATCAATCAGTCTCAGATTTCTTATTCATTGATTTCTGATTTCACTGACCCTTCTGTTTTGAGTCTCTCTTAGCTGACTCCTACTAGGCTGTTTTTTTGTCCACTCAGTCTCTTAATCCTTCCTCTCCTCCTTCTTAAATAATTGTACCCCAGCCTCCTTTTTGTCTGCTTTCTTTAATATGGTCTTTCCTTCTCTCTCAGTTCTGTTCTGGTGCTAGCTAATTCACCACTCAGCTCTTCAAGTTCTCCCCTTTACTTTTACTTCAATGCTGCTGTTCGGTCAGTCCACTGTTTTATTTACTACTGATCATCCAACCCTTCTGATTTTTATTTTTTTTCATTCTGTCCTATGGGTAGATTTTAGTTGAGCTCAGACACACTGGAAGTTGGCAGCAATCCAGCCTGACCATGCAGGTGGCCCCCGCTCTGCCCTTTTCCTTCCCTGGCTCACCAAGTCTCACCCTTCCCTAGTCCCCAACTGTTGTCCTCTGATCTCTTGCTCCCCTATTTTGCAGCTTCCAAATTAGTTGTTTTTTTTAATGGCAACGGCAAGTGTAGCAGTCAGACAGCGATTTCTGCACCAGTGCCCTGACTAAAGTAAAACGCAGTCCACACCAACCTGGAGAAGCATGCATGTCCTTTCTCCTTAGACTGAGCTGAGGAAGTGAGCGTGCACGCCACCGATTACTCCGCCAAGTCACCGCTGCCGATGGATGGCCCTCACCATTCTCTGCCTGATCTGTTCTTGGATCCCACGCCTACCAGTTGGACCAGTCTGATGATTGGCTCCTCCGCAGCTGTGACATGCTCCCGTTTCTCAGTGATCGTGCTCCCCCGCCGCGCATTTTGTGAGCGAGCACCTTGTGGGTCACGACATGACCCCAGAGACAGCCAGGTTCTACATCGCCAGAGAACTCCCTAGTGGAGTAAATCGCACCGCAGCAAAACGCTTTTTTTTTTTTTTTAAACCGGTACTTGTCCGTGGACAAACGCTTCTGCAGCAACTGCTTGTCCCTAACTGCAATCTCGTAGCCCGGGACGTCGGGCTATGGGATTTGTCGAACCCTGCTCCCTTTGCTTCTCCTGGTACTTCTCCCTATCCCCTTCTGCCTGTGTCTTTTTGTATTGCCTGAATGCAAACTTTTTGGCTTTCACTTTCTTTGCTACCTCTTTGGAAAACCATAATGGTCTCCTCTTCCTTTTCCTTTTGCTAACCTGCTTAATGCATAATTCTGTTGTTCTTGTAATCCCCATTTTAAATACTGCCCACTGTTCCTCAACCCCTGATTCCTGTCCCATTCCCTTAATGCCTCTTTCAAGTATCTCCCATTTTCCCAAAGTCTGCCCCTAAAATCCAGGATACGTGTTTTTTGTGGTTTGGTTCTGCTCTTTGTGATTTCAAACTACAATGACTGGTGGTCACTGTTCCCCAGGTGCACCCCCACTGTTACCCCCATCACACTGTCCCTGTTTGTGAGCACAAGGTCCAGTATTGCCTTCTGCCGAGTTGGTTCCATGACCAGTTGCTTCAGGAAGGCACCCTGAAGGGAGTCCAGGATAAATCTGCTCCTAGTTGATGCTGCTGCTGGGATGCTCCAGTCCACGCCTGAATATTGAAGTCTCCAACCAGTACTACTCATTTTTGTCTGCCATCCTTTGGATGGCTAGCATCAGCTCCTATCTGTTTCTTCCTCCTGGGCTGGTGGTCTATAGACCACACCTGTGTGGATGGCTGTTCCATTTTCCTTTCCAGCTTAACCCATAGTATCTCTCCCCATTTTGTTCCTCCTGGATCTCTGTGGCCCTTATGTCATTTTTCACATACAGTGCCACTCCTCCTCCCTTCCTGCCTGCTCTGTCTCTTCTGAATATGTTGTAGCCAGGTATGGCCATCTCCCAGTTGTGGTTATCATTACACCAGGTTTCAGTGATGGCCACAATGTCCAGGTCTGACTGCACCATGACAGCCTCCAGATCTTCCATCTTGTTGCTAAGGCTCCTGGCATTTGCACACATGGCTTTCCATGATTTGACCTCCCTAGACTGTTTCACTGTTCTACTCCAGCCCTTCCTTGGTTGTCCTTTATCCCAGGTTCTCCTTGCTGTCTGCCCTTCTGCTGAATTTTGCCTTTTTGCCTATCCACCTCTTGGGCACTAATCTCCATCTTTTGCACACTGCTTTGCAGAGATAGCCACTCCTCTGGTTCACTGGTTCCACTGCTAGCTGTGGGGGGTGAGCAAGTAGGTACCCTCCTTGCTGGCCTGCCACCCCGCTTTGCTAGTTTAAATGCTTGTCAGTGTAGCATTTAAACTTATCATTGAGTACTTGGATTCCCCTCCAGGATGGATGCAGGCCGTCAGGCTTGAACAAACCTCCATCCCTCCAGGTGGGTCCCCAGTCACCAATGAATCCAAAGTCCTCTTAGAGTCTCTGGATTTCATAATAAACCAAAAGAAATAAGTTCTAACCCTGCTCAAACTTTGCAGTTTATAGGGGCAGAAATCAACACACTTCAGGGCAGAGCCTTTTTACCCTTAGACAGGGTGCAAAGTCTTCAGTCAATAGCAAACTCCTTCATCCTGAACAGGTCGAAAACTGCAAGGCAGTTTCTGAAGCTACTAGGCATATGGCTGCATCTACAGGCACAGTTCAAGGATCCAGATTCCATATGTGAGACATCCAGTTTCACCTCAGGACTCACTGGAGTCAGAAAAAAAGACCCTTTTTCAAAGCTTATACCAGTGACAAGGCCACTATTAAGGGCCCTCTTGTGGTGGAAACAGGAATCCAAGTGAAACCATCTTGACTCTTCCCTCAAGTGCACCTGCTTCAAACCACCATAGCTATTCTTGTTCCTGCCCTTCTCTCTCTACATGGCATTTTACTGGCCTGACCCTCTTTTCGCTAGTGCACTTATCCTTACCAGTCTGCTCCACCCCCCTTTGTCCTTTCACTCTCATCCCTTCCTTTCTTGACTTATCCCTCCCTTCTTCCTCTCACCTCTGTCACTTCCAGTATTCCTCCTACAATACTTTATTCTTTCCCTTATCAGCACTAAAATGTTCAATCTGGCTCATGTTTTCTTCCCTATAGCAAACTTTAGGTAGTCTTTGGTTTGTGCTGCTCCTCCCTTATCTTTATGTTTTTCTCTACACTGGTATTTTGTCTGCAAATTGCTCTGTACACTATTGTCAAATAATTTGTACATGTATTGAAATGTTTTCCTGTAATTGTATAACCATTGTCAACTATTTCTGTACTTGTATTGAAATGTCTCCCTGTATTGTTGTAATGTACCCTCCCGGGTCGTGCCTGAAAATAGTCATTGCTATGGCTAGTGCACCTACCCGATAAACCAAAAATAAATAAAAAAAATAAATAAAATTTAAGGCAGGGAGTGCCTTTCCAGAGAGAAACCCCCTCTCTGGTACTCACAACAGATGCATCCCTATTGGGCTGGGGTACCCACTTAGGAAAGCACACGACTCAGGGAATCTGGTCAGCAGCAGAGTCCCTTCGGCACATAAATTTACTGGAGCAAAGAGCAGTATTACTAGCTCAAAAGGCTTTTTCTTCACTGATAATGGGCAGGGTGGTTCAGATCAGAACAGACAATACCACCACAATGTATTACATAAACAAACAGGGAGGCACCAGGTCAGGCCTCCTCTGCACAGAGTCCATGAAGATTGGGACACTGGCGTACTCTTTGAAGGTCTCTTTACAGGCAATTCACTTACCAGGAAAGGACAATACTCTGGCAGATGCACTAAGCCGCGTCAACCAAGCCCATCATGAATGGACTCTGAATAAGCAGGTGGTACAAGTTATTTTCAGAAGGTGGGGGCACTCCAGAGATAGACTTGTTCGCATCCCAGCAGAACCACCACCTACCTCAATATTGCTGCAGACCACCAGCACAGGGCACAGTTCCTCTGGATGCCCTGGTTCTGGATTGGACAGGCAGGTACCTGTATGCTTTCCCCCCCTTTCCCCTTGGTTTTCAGGGTATTACTGAAGCTAAAATCCCTCTCAGAATCTCTGATCTTGATAGCTCTGGACTGGACCAGGCAGCCATGGTACTCTCTTCTGCTCTCCATGTCTGTCAGCAAACCAATACAATTGCCCCTCAGACACAATCTCCTGACTTCCAATCAGGGAACATTGTTGTACCCGAATCTCAAGTCCCTTCATCTCAAAGCATGGCTCTTGAGGAATTTAGAGTATGCAGATTTAAATCTTTCAGAAGCTTTCCTGAATATTTTAAAGGGTTATAGAAAACCCTCCACAAAGAAAACTTATTTTTCCAAATGGAAGAGATTTTCTCTCTGGTGTTCCAGCATGAACCTTATGCCACAAAAGGCTGGAGTTTCGGTTGTCCTGGACTATCTCACTCATTTGCACTCTCAAGGTTTGCAATCCAGTTCCCCTTAAGGTTCATTTAGCAGTGGTATCTGCCTACTTTTCTGTGGGGACCAAGGTGTCAGTAGCATCTGATAAACTTTTCAAAAGATTTTTTTAAAGGACTGATACATTTACACCCACCTCACAGGGCACCAGTGCCTGCTTGGGATTTGAATGTGTGTATACAAGTTCATGGGGTCCTCCCTTTGAGCCCATGGCTACTGCCCACTTGAAATACCTTACTTGGAAAACAGTCTTCCTAGTGACTATTACTTCTGCAAGGAGAATTAGCAAGCTCCAAGCTCACTGCATTGACCAAGACTATATCTCATTTCACAGAGATAAGGTAGTCCTCAGAACTAATAGACAGTTTCTCCCAAAGGTGGTTTCAGACTTTCATCTGAACCAATCAATCACTCCACCTGTCTTTTTCACAGACCATACCAGTTCTGGTGAAAGAAGATTACACAGTCTGGATGTGAAAAGGGCCATCAGCTATTACATGACAGCCACTAAACACCATAGGAAAAATGGAAAACAACTTGTCCTTACATATAAGGATGTAGGAAAGGGTAAACCAGCCTTAGAAAGATCCATCTCTCGATGGATAGTCCAGTGTATTCAGTTCTGCTACACTAAGGCAGGTAAAGAGCCTCCTACTGGATTGAGGGCACATTCTACAAGAGGAACTGCTGCTACCCTTGCAGCTGCCAGGGAGGTTCCCTTGGTGGACATTTGCAAAGCAGCTACCTGGAAAACAGTACACACCTTTACAAAACACTATAACCTGGATATTTTATCCAGGGGTGGTGATAGGTTTGGCACAGCAGTCCTGCAGAGCCTGTTTCCAAAATAAGTTCTGTGCCCACCTCCAGTGGTACTGCTTGGTAGTCTGCATAAAGTTATGAATATCCTGAGCATTACTGGGGTTAGAAGAAAAGATTACTTACCATAGTAATCTTATTTCTTCCCAGTGATGCTCAGGTATTCATAACTTCCCTCCCTTCCTCCCCTTCTAGAACTTCAGCCTCTGCACTCTGCATGCTGGTGCCACCAAGCCATATTGATTTTGTTGCATTTCTCTGTTTTAATCATGTTTAAACTGGAGTTTTTCAATATTCTCCTTTTTGGAGTTTTATTTGATATGATTTTTGTCTAGAGTTATCCTCCCTTTGGAGGCTTTTTCTAAATTCTATGCTTTAATTAGGGGACACCCCTCTTGTCATAGAATATTACTTGCATTAGTTCCCAATGCCTGACTTCCAGGCTTCTCACAAATCTGAAGAGGTTAAAACACCACAGTTGGTAGAGGTAGTATTTGAAAGATGCTAACGTGCAAAGAATTCTACTCATTTGCATGTGTTCCATCTCTCTGGGCAGTCCAACCCTCCAGGCTTACTGCATAAAGTTATGAATACCTGAGCATCACTGGGAAGAAATTAGATTACTATGGTAAATAATTTTTTCACCTGGGCTGAGAGCCACTACTTCAGGACAGGTTTAAAAATAGAACTCAAGTTCTAATAATCTTATTCCTGAAGGGTACCTTATAAATACATTTACTACTACTACTGTCCTGACTAAAATGTTTTTTTTTTTTTTTTAACTCCTTCCCTGCCCCTGCCATTGTCCAGAGATATACCCTCTTAACCAGGAATATATGCTGTTCAGGCGATCTTGCCATCATTCAGATGGCAGACACCCCCTCAACAGATTTTCACCCTTGTTGCCTCCCTCTGGCATGAGCTGTGTCATTTCAGCCTGGGATGTACTCCATGCCCCTGTGGAGGGAAGAAGCTTCTGGCTGACCCACAGGGGATGCTGCCTGCTGGAACCCACTGCCAGGCCTGTCTTCTGACGTGGCAACTGGAGTCTGCTCCTAAACAATGGTCCCTTGCATTGCAGCTTGATGTGCTGTCATATAACCATAGGGGCATCTACATTTTGTACTACTACCATACTGTACCACTGCCATAACTCATTTCGTGCATTTGTGGATCTTACTTGGAGTGGGAGCTCTTGGAGCAGGCTATTACAATCAGGACTATGCCGCAGGTACTAGGACCCTCCGGTGAAACTTCTGCCAGCAATACACAGCAGGGACCGCCCTCGACGCTGGCCTCGCCCCGATGTCAGTCAGGGTACAAGCGGGGGCGGACCCAGCTCCACCTCAGTTCTTTCCCGCCGCGTTCTGCACGTGAAGCCGAAAGAAATAGCTTCTGTCTGTGATTCCAGCGAAAAGAATCCCTTCAATCAAGATTTTTCACTTCTTTTTTTGACGGTTTATTGTTTCGGGTACTGACGTCATTCCGCTGCCGTCAATTGCGTTCTTTTTTCCGCTCTCGAGCGTTGTTTCCCTCGCTCTTACCGCTTTCCAGTCACCGACGTCAGCCGTTATCTTACCCAGCCGGATTTGATGTCTTCTCGGGCGTCAGCATCACCCGAACACTTAAACAAGTGTGACTGCGAGAGGCAGATTCCAGCTAAGGACGGCCATCGGCGGTGCATTTTCTGCCTGGGCCCGGACCACGACACCGCCAACTGTGCAGATTGCCAGGCCTTTACCAGCTGGACCCGCATCCACCGCCTGAAGGCCCTTAAGGCCTACCTGCTGGAGCAGAAGATGGATCTGCACTCCTCGGAGGGGAAGAGGAAGGAGAAGAAGCGCCACAGCAAGGACCGTAGTCGGTCCTGTCACCGGTCGCGCTCGCATTCGCGGCCTTCTCCCAAAAAGGCCCGTCCCTTGGGTTCTGGAGATCCTCCGAAGACTCCTCAGGCTAAGGCCGGCCCGTCGGGGGAGAAGCCGACCAAGCCGAAGGTGACTCCGGTAAGGGTCATCACTAAGTCCTTAGGGTGCCTGCTTGGCCCCACCTGCTAAGGCACCGGCGCGCCGTCTGCTAAAATGCGCGTCTTGAGGACCAGGACTCTCCGGCACCCGCTGGCGTCACTCTGTCGTCTGTCCCTACACCGACGCCGGTCGAAGGGGCGAAGGACGCAGGGTCGGTCGTGGAGATACCAACGTCCCCGTCGCCCAAGTCCTCCTCCCCCCTGGGCCCTCAGGAGAGCTCTCCTTCGCGCCCCGACGTTCCGGAGACTTCCTTCCTGAAACGAGCGGCTGAAATTTTCACCAAGGATGAGCTCAAGGATCTTTTCTCCTTTTGGTGGGGGCAGGTCCACAAGCAGTCCTCCCCGTCACCGGCCCAGACACCGGTACTGGACCCTGCAGGAGAACCACAGCCAGGGGGTGAGTCTTCCACGCGGAAGTCTCCGGAGTGCCAGCCTTCACCCCCCCCTCCAGGGCTCGTTCCCGCTCCAAATCTGAGGACCACCGATGTTGCTCCCGGGACTCTGGTGACTGACGTCGGTCTAGGTCACGCTCCAGGCAAGAACGCTCCCGACATCGGTCCTCTGACTGACGTCGGTCATTGCTCCGTCGCCAGTCCAGGGACCGGAGTCGGTCTTCCGACTGACATCGGTCCCCTAGTTACCAACGCCAGCGAAGGCATGGTCGTAGGATGGGGTCAGACTATTCCAAGTCAGAAAGTCGATTCTTCTTTTCATCGTCCTCTCTCAGCCTCAAGCACTCCCCGGGAGAGAAGGACCAGCCTCGCTCGCCTCCGGACGATCTTACTTTTATGGACATCATGAGGCATATCCAGGCCTCCAACGAGTGGGACTCGGAGGACCTGGATCCGGAACGCCGGAGGTTGGCCAAGTACCTGAGTCAAAAGGAGCCAAAGCCTCTGGTTATCCATCCTTTGGTGGATACATTCCACGACCTTACTAGAACCACCTGGATGCATCCGGCCTCGATCCCGGCAGTTCCTAAGAAGTCGGTTAGGCTGTATAAGGCCCCGAGGGCGGAACCTTTTCTAGCGGAACACCCTCAGGCCGACTCTTCAGTGATCACGGCTGCCCATGACAAGTCTCGGCAACCGAAGCACCTCCACTCCCAGCCTCCCAACCTGGAGTCCCATCACCTGGACCAGGTGGGCAAGAAAATGTATGCAGCCTCCACCTGTTCCATCCGCTCCCTCAATTACCTGATGCATATAGTACAGTACCAGAATGAGTTGTGGGAAAGGGGACTGGAGCTGGCACAGACCATGCCAGACTCTGACAAAAAGACAGAGCTCCTGGCCCTCCTCCAGTCGGGCTCAGACATAGGCTCCCATGTACTGAGGGCCTCGTATGACACTGCAGACACGGCAGCCGCCTCCGTGGTGTGCCTCCGGCGCCATGCCTGGTTGAGAGTCTCTGGCTTTCACCAAGATCTGCAGGCCAGTATTAGGGATCTGCCCTTCCAGGGTACCGTCCTGTTTGGGCAGGAGATGGAGGCTTTGATCTCCCGCCTCCAAGAGTCGGGCAAGTCGATCTGGTCGGTCCGCCAGATGTACCGTGGCAACCAGCGACGTCAGCACCGTAGACGGCCTTTTCTTAAGTCCTCAGGCAGTCAAGGTTCAGCCCGTGGCAACCAACAGGGGCAGAGAGGAGGCTTCCACAGGAGATCCGGGAACCAGCATTCTGGTGGGCCTCCTGCCCGTGGGCCCAAGTCCTCCCAGGCCTCTCTCTCCACTCCCGGCTCTGCCCAATGACTCCCTCCCGCCCCCCCCCTTCCACCAGAAGACCCAGGGGAGCCGGTTGGGGGCTGCTTCTCCCTTCATTTCGAAGGGTGGAAGTCTATTACCACAGACCAGTGGGTCTTGGATATTATATGGAGAAGACACACGCTAGAGTTCACAGAGTTTCCTCCGCATACTCCACCAAAGCTCTCCCGTTATCCTCCTTCTCACATCCCACTAATAGAAGGAGAGATACAGACCCTTCTGCAGAAGAGAGCAATAGAGAGGGTCCCCTTGCAGCAGCAGGGTCAGGAGTTCTATTCCCACTTCTTTCTGGTCCCAAAAAAGACTGGGGACCTTCGTCCCATTCTGGATCTCAGCCCTCTAAACCTCTTTATAGAGTACAAAAGGTTCAGGATGGTGACTCTTCAAGGTCTCCTTCCGTTGCTGCGCCAAGGGGACTGGCTATGTTCTCTCGACATGCAGGATGCATATATGCATATCGGGGTCTAACCTCCACACAGGAAGTTTCTGAGGTTCCACTTCCAAGGGGAGCATTTTCAGTTTCGAGTGCTTCCATTCGGGCCTCTCTTCCACTCCGTGAGTCTTCACCAAATGCCTAGCAGTGGTGGCTGCGGCTCTAAGGCGGATGGGGCACTATGTGTTCCCCTACCTCGATGATTGGCTGCTTACGGCCCTGTCAAGAGTAGGCCTCATACAAGCTCTCGAAGACACTTATATTCTGTTCCGAGAGCTGGGGATCACCCTGAACTTACAAAAATCATCCCAGGAGCCCAGCCAAAAGCTCGCCTTCATAGGAGCGATCCTGGATTCCATCCAGGGCATGGCTTTCCTCCCACAGGACAGGGGAGTTTGCTTGCGAGAGATGGCAGAACGGATCTCCATAACTTCTCGAGTTCCGGCTCGGGAACTTCCTCAGTTTACTGGGGCACATGGCGGAGGCCATTCCTGTTACTCCCTTGGCTCGCCTCCACATGAGAGTCCCGCAGTGGATGCTCAGGGTGCAGTGGGACCAAAGCTACGACGATCTAGACTCCCCGGTCAAGATTTCGGAGCCAGTCAGGAGAACTCTGCTTTGGTGGATGAACCCCAACAATCTGGAGAAAGGGGTCAACTTTCGTCCGGAGCCACCAGGTCAGACTCTGACAACAGATGCATCGGACCTGGGGTGGGGGGCGTACCTGGGTGCACATCGAACGCAGGGGGTTTGGTCACCCGAGGAGCAGTCCCTCCACATCAATGTGCTTGAAATGCGAGCGGTCCTCTACGCCCTTCAGGCTTTTCGAGAGGATCTGGTGGCAGGCTCTCTTTTAGTCCAGACAGACAACATGGCGGTCGTCTTTTACATCGACAAACAAGGAGGCACTCATTCGTATCCTCTTTGCAGGGAGGCGATGAGAGTCTGGTACTGGGCGCTGGAGCGGGGCATCCTGCTGTCCGTGATGCACATTCCAGGTGTCCTAAACGATCTGGCCGACAGCCTCAGCAAGTCGCGTGCGAGAGCGCATGAGTGGGAGCTACTACAATCCGTAGCGGACCAGCTCTTCAACAGGTGGGATCTTCCGGAGCTGGACCTCTTTGCGTCACCACGCAACGCCAAACTGCCAACGTTCTGCTCGCGAGAGCACGTGCTTGTAGTTTTTTGGCCAGACGCGTTATCCCTTTGCTGGGCAGGGAGGTTTCTCTATGCCTTTCCGCCCTTCCCTCTCATTCAGAGAGTACTGCTCAAGTTGCAGGCAGAAAGAGCCCAGATAATCCTAGTGGCCCCCAAATAACCTCGGCAGATTTGGTTCCCACTACTGCAGCGGTTATCCACGGAACCTCCAGTTCCGCTGCCCATATGCTCGCAGTTACTGTCCCAGGACCAAGGGTCGCTGGTCCATCCGGATCTTCGATCCTTACACCTACATGCTAGGCTCCTTCAGACGTAGCTCAACATAGATACTGGGTTTCCCTGGAAGTGGCGGCGGTCTTAGTGTCAGCAAGAAAGCCCTCTACTCGCTCCACCTACGCTATGAAGTGGAAGGCTTGTCTTTGGGCGTTGCCACAGCGTTTGGATCCCGTCACCTGCCCTGTGAACTCAGCTTTACAGTATCTCCTCTCCTTTTACGAAAAGGGTCTGAGTTACTCCTCTATCAAGGTGCACATGTGGGCAATCTCCGCCTATCATGCTGTCGTGGGAGAGAGAGCATTAGCACAATTGGATGTGGCCCGCACCTTTCTTAGGGGAATTCTACATATGAGACCTCCCATTCGGGACCCTGTCCCACCCTGAGACCTCCTTTTTGTGTTGGAGAAACTCACCCTCCCTCCGTTTGAGCCAGCAGCGGATTGTGAGCTGCGTTACCTTTCTTGGAAAGTTTGCTTTTTGGTTGCTGTTACTTCAGCTCAAAGGGTTTCTGAGCTTCAGGCTCTGATGTGTAAAGAGCCCTATTTGGTTTTCCACAGGGAAAGGGTTTCCCTCAGAACAAATCCTAAGTTTCTTCCGAAAGTGGTCTCAGAATTGACCCTCAACCAGTCGGTTGATCTTCCTGTTTATTTCCCTTCCCCTTCCAATAGAGGGTAGGCTCTCCTCCACACATTGGATGTCCACAGGACTCGGAGGTATTGCCTCAAAAGGATGGTCCAGCACTGTAAATCGGAGCAGCTGTTTGTGGCCTTTTCACCACATTGCTTGAGTCAACCGGTGTCCAAGCAAACTATCTCTAAATGGATAGTTCGCTGTGTCTCGTTTTGCTACGAGCATCACAATAAACCCCTGCCGGGCCCGGTTAGGGGTCACTCCACCAGAGAAGTGTCAGCATCTTTCACCGCCCTGCGAAATGTCGCCATACAGGACATTTGTGCGGCTGCAACCTGGAACTCGGTGCATACCTTTGTCAAGCATTACAGCTTGGATAGTGTCTCCAGACGCCGAGCTGGCTTCGGCCTAGCCATATTACAAGGGCTTTTGTCCTAAGGCCTCTGGAGTCAGCATATTCCACCTCCCGGGGTCGTCTACCTCCTTGTTGTGGGACTGCTTGGGACTCAGTCCTGATTGTAATAGCCTGCTGCAAGAGCTCCCACTCAAGTAAGATAGTACATATGTAAGAACTTACCGTAACAGTAGATCTTCGAGAGGAGCTCTTGCAGCAGGCGCTACTTCCCACCCGCCTTCCCCCTCGAGGTGTGCAGATCCATTTTTGTTTTTTCTTCTCCAACTCTCTTCATGGTAGGCTTTGTCTCCTTCTCTTGTCAGGCCTTCTTCTGGGTCTTGGCGGCAGAACCGAGGTGGAGCTGGGTCCGTCCCCTCTTGTACCCTGACCGATGTCGGGGCGGGGCCGGCGTCGGGGGCGGTCCATGCTGTGTTATGCTGGCAGAAGTTTCACTGAGGGTCCCGGGTGCTCATGTATAGTCCTGATTGTAATAGCCTGCTGCAAGAGCTCCTCTCGAAGATCTACTGTTACGGTAAGTTCTTACGTAACTACTTTTTCAAATGTGGGGCATTTCTGCCTATGTTAGCATGTGAAGGTGGCCATCCCCTGTCACCAAGTGGTAGTAGTGGTGGGAAGGGGTTGTTCTGGCATGCTGGCAATCTGGGGGAGAGTGAATGAGTGTCTTAGAAGACGCTCCCAGGTGGTGGGATTGGGTGGGGCAACTCTTCAGAAGTGGCTCCTGTTGGTGGGATATAGGTGGTACAGTGTGGCAGTGTGGGTGACTACTCCTCCCTCCCCCAACCCCGGGATGCTGTAGCATATACCAATTCCTTCCCCTGGTAGCCAAAGGAGCAGCTTTCCAGAAGAGACAAGCCAAAAGCTTCAGGGATTGTGGACTACTTCTGAAAGTCTGGAAGTGATAGTAGACTGCTGGAGGGGGTTCTGGTGGGTAGTGGGGGTATTCTGGGGTTTGGAAGAGTGTGGGGGTACTAAGGGGCGAAGGAAGGAGGAAAAAAACAAATGCGCAGACCTGGGATCTGAAATGACCTTGGCACTACAGTTACAAGTAACTCCTTAATTGCTCTGATGTTAACCCCAGTAAATGGAAAAAAAAGGAGCAGTAAACTGTGTTCCTAGGCACCACTATGGCTCATTATTTTGCTGCTGAATCTGTTGAAGCTATACCTGGTCAGCAAGAGAAATGCTGCGGCTAGCAGAGAACAGTGGCCAAATGAAAATATTGTTTTTTTTTTCCCAACTCGTAGAGGTATCATCTGAGCCAGGAGAAGAGGAAGAGCTCACAGAGGGCTCTTTTGAGGGACATCAGGCTGCTGTCAACTCCATGCAGATCTTCAATGGGCTCCTCTACACCTGCTCCGTCGACAAAACCGTCCGTGTCTTCAGCCTAAGTGTAAGTAGAGCCAGCAGCATAGGTTGTTCCTTAGGCTGACGGTTTCATATAAAGTGACTTTGTTGCTTGGGCAAAAACATTGAGAAACAATTTAGACTTCATTCAGCTTATATTTGAACTATTGTTTGCATTTCTCTCCCATGTATTTCTCATTACTGTATTGATTTCGCACTGAAACAGGATCCTTGTCCGCTGGATTATGTCTGATTCTGCTGCTTGATCATTTGCTGAAGTCCTAATCCTCTGTTATAACACTACATTTTGTTGCTGTGGAAATGATTATGCCACAAAAAGGATTGTGACTGTAGGAAAGCAGTAAACAGCAGAAGAAGATGAACCATAGGGGAAGGGACTCTGTTTCCATGTAAAGTAACCTTGTAATGAAGAAACAAATAAATACCAATATAGAAAATCTGTAAAGTATAACCTTCTTCAAGGATATCTCTTTCATCAGGACAGTACCTATGGATCTATAGCTGTCAGGCACCTGGACCACACGGAAACATTTTGCTAGCACTAGGGGCGCCCCGCGATGATGTCTTACATTGACGTCTTCTCTGTATAAGCGTAGGCAGCCCTTCTCCCTCCTCAATTCTTTTCCCTCCATCGACCATACTCATCAGACTTCATGGAGACGCCGCCGCCGCTACAGCTGACTGCTAAATCTACGACTTTCGTAAGTTTTATTATTTGTCTCACCCTAGTTATCATCACTTTATTCTAAAGTGATTGCTGTCATCATGTATGTCAACGAAAGATGCCGCTAAATGTTTATTACTGCGAATGCAGTGGAAAAATCTACTTCAGCGACAATCACGACATCTGCGTTCACTGTCAGAGAAGCTCATGACATTAAGGCCTGTGAGATCTGCCTGAAGTTTAATCAAGCTACCTGGTGATGCCATCAGAAAGCCCGGCATTCTTTCCTACTCAAACAGCAGGTAGCCAGAATGAAGAGAGAGCTCCAGGGGAAGATCTCCACCTTGTCGCCGACCCATTCTTCGGGCTCCCAGTACTCCGGGTCCTCAGAGAAGTCTTCAGGAAAGCACAAACACTGGGAGAGGGAGCAGAATGAGGATGAACCCCCCATGTACTCCCGGTCACTGCTACGCTTGGCGCTGACCGACGCAGCATCGTTGACTGCTTTGGCGGCAACACCTCCTGCTGTCTAGACCTTGGAACCCACAACGTCTGCTCTGGCAGTGAGTTCCGCCAGACCTCCCACAGCTGGTGAAAGCCCATTGACGTTCTGCAGCTCAGACTTCAGAACCCTCAAGGTCGACTGGCAGTGAGTTTCACCGGACCTACTACAGCCGGCGATGGCTCGTCGACGTCACAAGGTGCCCTTGCACTACAGGCCACCATCGATGTGCAGATGGTGCTTCCCTACTTTGCAGAGATAATACAGCACCTTATACCTCCTTGTCCTACACCAGGCACGACGACAACAATGGGGCCTCTCAGACCAGCCTGCAAATGAGCACCTGTCAGCTGAGCCGCGCCCTATACACTCCAGGGCGTCGACGTCCTCCCTTCCTTACGACCGCCAGAGCCTGTCAGCAAGGATCAGGAATACAACCCTGACCTTCTACAGTGCATTCCACTTGTATGACTTTTCCGCTTGCATGCCTATTTTAGCCTGGTCCCAATTGTTTCCCTATGTCTACAGTGTTAAAATGTCCGATTGTGTGCCTCCTCATTTTCACTTGTATGTCCAATTCCATGCTCTAGGTGGTGTGTTTATGGGCAAGGGAGCGGGCCAGGGCCAGCGAGGATGGAGCATCTTTCCTGGCCGCAAGGGAGTGGGCCAGGGCCAGCAAGAGCGGAGCGAGTGGAGCATCTTTCCCGGCCTCAAGGGAGTGGGCCAGGGCCTAGGAGAGCTGCAGGGGAGCAGGAGGAATTGAATACCGGTGTGGGCTTTTTGGTCTGTCGGCAATGGGAAATCACTTTCAGGAGGAACTGTAGTGACTGGGGTTTGTATCCCATCTGCCCACCCAGACCCCGACCTCTCTTAAATCCTCGTAGAGGGAGGAGCTAGCTAAATGAGGTTGTGGCTACAACTGGGGAGGGGGAGTGAACTCTGAGGGTGGGGCTGCAAGCCTTGTTGCAGTCGTGTTGGGGGTTGTTATTTTAGGGCCTGTATCTGTGATTTGCTGTTGTATGGATAGTTTTCTAACACGTTCTGTAAGGACAGTCTTTATTTGGTAGTGGGTCCGATGTGGTCTGGCACTGCTAGGACAAATGCGGATGGGGCAGCTCACTTGAAGGGAAATGGGGCAGGGTCCACAGAGGACGAGAGCCGGTATCTTTGGAAGGATAGTGGGGTGCGTAGGGTTTGAGTCAGCCATGGTGTTAGCCCTGGCCTGGAGGATGGGGAGTTGTATGGTGCGCCAATGGTTGGCACATCTCAAGGAGGAGGTCAGGTGGCTACGATGGGTGTTGGGGGGGGTGAAATGGAAGAGGGCTCTGTGGTGAGGGTGGGTTGGGGGGAGGGCAGTAGGGGGAAAAATGGTAGAATGGTAGTGGGTTCAGGTGAGCCACCCAAAATGGGAGGGAACAGACAGGAGAAGGATGACAGGAGTGCATGGGACCGCGCTACCATAAAGGGAGGTGTTGGAGTGGACCCTAGAGGAAGGAGAGGAACACCAGGGGGTATGGGTTGTGGTGGCCCTGAACAGAATAAGGACCAGGGGGCCTGGCAAGCGGTTAGGAGAAGAGGGCCGGAGTGTGGGCAAAAGAGAACTGATAGGGGGTGTGAGACAGCGGGGGGAGTCAGGACAATTGGCATAGAGCATAACAACAGATTCGCACCCCTGGCACAGTCAAGCGAGGGGGAAGAATCTGGAACGGAGGAGGCTCCTCTGGAGGCAGGTAAGTGGGGGATGGCAATAGGCTCAGCAGACAGGGGAGGAGGAGGAGATACTCCCTGGCATAGAGTCTTGGGGGAGGCAGGATACGGAGGATGTTGCGAGCACCGTCAGGAGGGATGGGAGGCAGGGCCCGAGGGAAAGGAGGATGGCAAGGAAGGGGAGCTTGGGTGGGAGGCCCTTGGGGGGTAGAGGGGACCTAGAAAGGACGTGGGTAATAATATATGGGATGAGGTTATGCAGGAGGAGAAAGAGAAATACAGAGGAGGGAGGGGGGCCAGTGCTTTCCCTGGTAGGGCGGGGGGTCCCTTGTCCCTGGGGGAAATAGAGATGGGTCTGGGTGCAGTAAGGGGAAGGGAAGTGGTTGTGGAGGACAGATCTGTGAGAAGGAAGAGCTGGGGGCAGGGTGGGCCTTTGCCCCTTGGGGAGATATGGTGATGGACCTGGGTACAATAGGGGGAAGGAAAGTTGTTGAGGTGGACAGGTCTGTGAGAAGGAAGAGCTGGAGGCAGGGTGGGCCCTTGTCCCTGGGGGAGATACAGAGACGGACCCGGGTACAGTAGTGGGAAGGAAAGCAGTTGAGGTAGACAGGTCTGTGAGGAGGAAGGGGGGGGGCTTGCTCTTATGGGAAATACAGGGATGGACCAGTGTGCCATAGCAGAAAGAGAAGAGGCCAGGTCAGTGAGGAATAAGGGTGGAGCAGAAGGGACAGGACAGAAATTGGCACAAGGGGAGGGAGGAGGGACGTGAGTAATGTGGGGAGGGAGCAACTGGGATAGCGAGCAGGCCTAGGGAAAAGGAGGTGGTAAGAGTGCTTCTCTTGGGCGACTCCATGATTAGGGGGATCAGATGGGGGGGCGGGGGGAAGGGGAGACTTCCTGTGGTGTTAAGACCAGGAGTATATCTGGCTTGACGCTGCACCAGGCCAAACATCTGGTCTATGCTCTGTCGAAAGTGTGGTGGGACCCCTGACATATTAATGCACCTGGGTACACATGATATAGAGGGGAACAGTATGCTGGAGATTCAGGCTAGGTTTAGGGAGCTAGCCAGGGTCTGTCAGGTCGTGGGGTGCTCGGTCTCCTTCTCGGAAATACTACCAGTGCCTAGGGCCAGTGTGGTGAATAAGCAAAAAATAAGGGATATAAATGTATGGCTCAGTGAATATTGCGAGGCCAGGGGGTATGGGTGAGTGGGGGACTGGGGTGCAACCTGGGAGGACAAGGAACTGCATGCAAGGAACAGGCTCCACCTTAGCTCAGAGGGGAAAGAGATCTTGCAGCTTATACTGGCAGAATTCATCCAATCCAGATGGAGTTTAAACTTGTGAGGGGGGGAGCTCCCTAGCAGGCCAAGCCAGGATGGCCCAGGCCTTCTCCCACAAGCGGGGGGGAGGGGGAAAAGGGCAGGAGCATCCGATAGTGCATGAGGGGGTCCTTGTAGGCAGAGACCCAGGAGCCCTCAGGGCAGGAGAAGGGGGCACGTTGGAGGATGGTCCTGATTAATCCCAGGAGCATGGGGAACAATATGCCAGAGCTTCAGGCACTCTTAGTGGAGGGTGGGGTGGATGTGGCAGCGGTCACTGAGACTTGGGCCACTTCCAGACATGACTGGGACCTAAACCTACTAGAATACACCATGTGCAGAAGGGATAGGATGGAGGGAAGGGGGGGGTAACTTTTATCATTAGCGATGGCATAGGGATAAGCAAGGTTGAGGAAGCAGGGGATCAGGTGGAGGCTTTATGGGTCACCGTGCAGGCTCCAGGTGGTAAGCTGGTGAAGATGGGGGTAGTATATAGACCACCCGGGCAGGGGGAGGAACAGAAGAAAGGCCTGGTGGCAAACCTTAGGGATCACTGTGGTAGGGGAGAAGGCAGAACTGTGATGCTGGGGGACCTGAATATGCCAGGAGCAGACTGGGGAACTATAGCGTCCTCATCAGGCAGGGAGCAGCGCTTGCTGGACGTCTTCCAGGATGCGTTTCTTGCCCAGCTGCTGACTGATCCAACAAGGGAGGGGTACATCCTGAGTGTGGTCGTGTCAGACAGTGAGCTCATCAGGGTCCTAGTTGTTGGGGACCCACTGGCGGGAAGTGATCACGCCACGGTCTGTTTCTCCCTTGACCTGGTGGGGGGGTTAGATCACATAAAAAAGTCAGTGGTTGATTTTAGAGGTGCGGACCGATCCTTAGGGGCTACCTAGATGAGATCAGGCTAGGTATGGGCACTGAGGCTCGGTGGGAAATTATTAAAAAGGGGCTCCTGGAGGCTACCAAGGTCTGCACGAGGGAGAGATGCAAGTGGGGCAAAGCTAAGAGGCCGAGCTGGTGGACAAGGGAGGTCCAGGATGCGTGAGGGAGAAAAAGGCTGCTTATAGCCGATAAAATGTTCTCGGGGACTATATCCAGGGGAGTATGATATGAGGCCAGGAGGGTCACCAGGTGGTGGAGGTTGGCCAAGGCCAGGGTGGAGCTAAGATTGGCACAGGGGATTAAAAGGGGGAAAGGGTTCTTCAGGTATGTATCAGAGAAAGAAGAAAAGGGAAGGGGCAGATAAGCAGGCTGAGAACAAGGAGTGGGTGGGTGAGCAGGCAGAGGTGCTAAATGACTTTTTCGCCTTAGTCTTCAAGGAGGATGGGGAGGGGGCAGCACTGCAAGGGGAGAGGGAACAGGGACCAGCAGATGAAGTGGGGGCAATGGATGTTGAAATCCCCATTGAGAGGATGTGGAAAGCCCTTAAGGCCCTAAGAGCAGAAAAAGCACTGGGCCCAGACGGGATCCATCCCAGGGTGCTTAAGGAACTGGCTGATACCCTGGCTGCAACCCTGGCGGACCTTTTTAACTCCTCCCTTCAGTCGGGGTGGGTGCCTCAAGACTGGAGGATGGCCCATATCATGCCTATACAGAAGGGCGGCTCGCAAGAGGAGCTGGGAAACTATAGGCTGGTTAGCCTGACGTCGGTGGTAGGGAAAGTGATGGAGGTCATCTTGAAAGAGAGGCTGGAGGGGGTTCTGAAGGCACGGGGCCACCTAGATGAGCGCTAGCATGGCTTTGTTAAGGGCAGATCATGTAAGACCACCCTGGTGGAATTCTATGAAAGGGTGACAAGAGTGCTGGATCAGGGCAGGCCAGTGGATGTCCTCTTTCTAGATTTCAGCAGGATGTTTGACTCGGTGCCACATCCCGGGCTGCTGGGGATATGGTTGGAGGGGGGCAGATGGTCAGGCAGATAGGAAACTGGCTGGCAGGGCCGTGTACAGAAGGCGATGGGTTGGGGGGGGGTCTCATCCCCCAGGAGACTCATTAGCGGGGTCCCACTGGGATCAGTACTGGGCCCACTCCTGTTTAATGCCTATATCTCGGACATCAGGAGCGGGATGAGCCTCTTTGCCGATGACAGAAGCTGTGGGCAGTGGTGGATGGGGAGGAGGGGAAGTTGGCTCTCCAGGAGGATCTGGAGACTCTGGAGAGGTGGTCATGTGCCTGGAAACTAAAGTTTAATACTGGGAAATGCAGGGTTCTTCACCTTGGGGCCCAAAACCCAGCTCATGTATACACCTTTTGGGGGGGACACTGCAGGCTTCTGGGGGGAGAAGAACCTCGGGGTGGTGGTGGATACCAAAATGAATAACTCCGAGCTGTGTAGAAGGGCTGCGGTCCAAGCAAATAAAATGCTGGGGTGCACAGCCAGGGGATAACCTCAACGAGCTGAGAAGTGCTCCTTCAACTGTATAATTGCCAGGTTAGACTGCACCTTGAATACTTCGTGCAGTTTTGGCATCCGTAGTTAGAGGGATATGCTCTTCTAGAGGGGGTCCAGAGGAGGGCTTCCAGGATGATACAAGGTTTAGGGGAAAAGCCCTATGGGGAGAGACTTGAGGAGCTCAACCAGTACTCACTGGAGGAGAGGAGGAACAGAGGAGATATGATCGAGGTCTTCAGGTATCTCAAGGGAATGAGCAGGATAAACCTAGAGGGGGTGCTTCTGCTGAGGGAGGAAGGGAACTCAATGAGGTTGGTTGGGGGGACTAAGGGGGGAAACAAGGAGACGCTACTTCATTGAGAGGGTGGTGGAGCCCTGGAATGTGCTGCTCGTGGAGCTGATGGCTGTTACAACTGTGGAGGGCTTCAAGAAAGGCTGGGATAGGTATAGGGGGAGGGTGCATCCCAGAGCCCCGCTCGGGGGGTGGGGGACCTTGGGGGGGTGGGGACTATAATGGTGCCCTGGGTAGGCACTGATCCCTGAGCAGACTTGATAGACCATAGGGCCTAATCTGCTGGCTTGTTAGTATGTTAGTAAACTCCGAAACATGAAGAACTAATATTTTCTGTTGATCCAGAATTAGATGACCCAGAAGGCTCTTCATGGAAAGAGATTATCAAAAATATTCCTCCTTTATTTAAAGTTTGAAGGGGTTATACGCATCCCCCAGTCTAGCCCCGTATTAGAGTTTAATCTTCACTAATACATTTAATACAAATAACTGTTTACTATATGCCCTATTATGCTGTCAGTATGTATTTACTATGTAAGTGACTACAGGCTTTACTGTGCATTCAGTGGAGAAGAAGGTGGAGGGGGATTGGATAAAGTGAATCTCATATTTTGATTAACTTATCTAACTAATGGGAAAAATATAAATTATATATGTGATATTAAATATGAATAAAAATGATTTTGAAAAAAAAAAAAAGATATGTTACAGCCAGGACATTCCTGGGACTGCTGTGCCTGATGGCAGTAGCAGTTGTCACGGTACCCTTGGTCATGCTGCACATGAGGATTCCTCAGTGGACATTGAGTTCAGTAGGATCAGTGCACCGACGACCTAGAACAGCAGGTTCTAGTCGCTTCTTCTGTCTGAAAGGTGCTTCAGTGGTGGATGGAACCCAGCAATTTGCCGAAAGGGGTTCCCTTCCTCATTTCCTCCCCTCAGCAGATTCTCATCACAGACGCTTCGAGGATGGGCTGGGAAGAGCATCTGGGGCCCCACCAGACACAAGAAACATAGACCAGAGTGGAGGTTTCCCTCCACATCAACATCCTAGAGATGAGGGCCATTCTGTATGTTCTATAGGCCTTCAAGAACCATCTGTCACAGGTATCTGCTGGTGCAGATGGACAATATCAGTGTAGTACGCTACATAAACAAGCAGGGGGGGGCACTCATTCTTACCCCCTATGCAGCGAAGTGATGAGGATTTGGTACTGGACTCTAGAACACAGTTTAGAGCTGTCGGCTGTCCATATTCCAGGCATCCAAAGTGTCCTGACAGACAAGCTGAGTAGGTTGCAGTCCAGAATGCATGAATGGGAGCTGCTGACCTCAGTGGTCGAAGACCTGTTCGACTGGCAGGGTCGCTCAGAGTTGTATCTTTTTATATCGCCACTCAATGCAAAACTGCCGCTTTTCTGCTGTCTTGTTCCAGGGCCTGGAGTTTTCTGGCATAATACAGTGTCCCTCTCCTTTACGCCTTCCCTCCCTTTCTTCTGATTCAGAGGGTGGCGGTGCCACTGTAATGCTTGTGTCCCCTTCAAACAACATGGTCTTGCTGTATTCTGACGTATGCCATTAGTCCCAGCACTTGAACTGTCCTGGAGAGGAAATTGTTAACTCTGTGCCAGAGCATAGTACGTTGGGCTGGAGCTCGGTTCAAACCTCTGTCTGCTGCACTTTAAAGTGTAACCGTCAGATTCTTTACTCCACCTAACTGAACAGTCGCTCTGGAGATCTCTCCTTCACTTGCTCGGTTCTGTAAACACAGTCAGTTTAAATACCGTTTTTTCGCTATTTTTCTTTCGGTTCAGATCCCTGTCTGCGGTACAGTAAGTGTTGTAGGTAGTGGACTTAGTTTTAGTGTTTAATTTTCTGTGGAAATTGTAAAGTCTGTCTAGCGGTCCAGTTTGGAACCGATTGTGTCATTCTTAATTTCTTAGTGTGAGGTGCCGGTCCCTATTGGTTTCAAGAAAACGTTATTTTAAATGTTTTTTTCCAAAACCCGTAACATGGTTGGTAACCAATAGGGGGGTCTTACCTGGCTTTTAAGCTACTAAAGGGTAAGTGATTAGTCTGGCCACGTCTGAGAAACCCAAGAAAAAATCTGGGCCCACTGTGTTTCAGCACTGTAGTGAGTGTGGGGATGCCTTTGCTAAGGCAGATCCTCACACCACCTGTGTTTATTGTCTGGGGTTTGACTACCTCGATTCAGACTGCCAAATCTGCAAAAATTTTCTGAAGGCCACCCTAGACAAGAGGTTGGGTAGGTTTAGGGAAAAGGAGGCCGAGAAGTCAGTTAATCTGGATGGCCAGCCCGGTTCGGTATACTCCTTTGGGCAAAAGGAGAGCCGATCCTGAGGGGTCGATTCCGGCTAAGAAAAAGAGGAAATCGACCAGTTCGGATCCAGAACCGCAACGTCCAACTGCCGAAGAGATAGCCAGAGCGATAAGTATTGTAGAATCGCTCCATCCTGTTCCGTACGATCCGGCACCTCTTGGTGGGCGCTCAGTTCAGTCAGTTCCCCTGGTTCCGGAATATTGTCCGGATGAGAATTATGAACCGGATTTGGAAGGGGAAGAAGGGTACGATGACGTTGATGATGATTGTGTGGAAGGTCTGGATGAGCCCATAGAACTGGACATCTCCTCAGACAGGCCTTCTAATGTTTCCCCTCCCTGGCTTTCTGAGTCCCCATCCCACTATTTGTTTTACAGAAAAGTCACAGAGACCCTCCAGCTCCCTCTGGTTGAAGCTGTTGAGGAACAAGAGGAGCCTGATTTTGTAGAAATGATGGACATCCCAGAGTCCAAAAGGCTGTCTATTCCCCTCCATAAATCTTTTGGGAAACGGACACAAAAAATCCTTCAAACACCAAATTCTTTACCTCCTGTGGATAAGAGAATGGACAGGAGGTATATGTTGTCAGGCTCAGGTACAGAGTTCTTGTTCCAACAATGTAGCCATGTTGGGGTTGTGCAGGCTGCAGCCTATGACAAGGCTAATATACCTTTGGCTTCACACCCCTAGAAAAAGACTCTAGGAAGGTGGATGCTATGGCCAACAAAACAGTACTTGGCATCCTCCTTGGGACTCAGGCAGGCAAATTATATGGCCTACACAGCCAGATACCAGAAGTCCAGATGGGATACTGTTCTGGAACTGGCTAAATGGGCTTCCCCCCTCAAGCTAGCCAAGGAGCTGGAGGAGGTGGCTGCTGATGGGATTGAGGCATCTAAGATTCAATTTCATGCTGCTGTGGACTCAAATGATGTGTCATCATGAGCCATGGCTACATCTGTGTCTCTTTGGAGATTTGCTTTGCTCAGATGTACTAGCCTCTCAGAGGACACTCAGGCTAAGGCCATGGATTTCCCTGTGGTGGGTAATTCTCTGTTTGGGGAGCAGACAGAGAATCACATGAAAAAGATGGATGAATACAGGACCTCCTACAGGAGTGCATAAGCCAAGGAAAGGCAGGCAGCTCCTCAAAAGCAGCAGGCTAGGGGCAGGGGCAGGCTTTTTCACAGGCCTTTCTACCAGTCACAGGCCACCTCTCCTTTTCCTCAGAGGGGGTTCTTCAGAGGGAGAGGCAGAAGAAGGATGAGCATGGCTGCATCTTCCTCCCAGTTTAAGGCTCCTGCCAAGCAAACACCCTGATGTGTCAGCCCGGGTCAACTCCCCTATTCCAGTAGGAGGTAAGCTGGCTTACTACTTCCAGGCATGGAAGTCTGTTGCCTCAGACAAGTGGGTCCTGGAAGTAGTAAGCCAGGGACTGGCCCTCAGCTTCAAAAATTTTCCAAAACTGAGGGTCAGGTCTTTTTCACCTGCAAACGTCTCCGAAACCATTGCCCTAGAGGCAGAGGTTTCCTCTCTGCTGGCTCTCAGAGCCATAGAGAGAGTTCCTACTCCATACAGAGGCAAGGGTCTGTACTCCAGATACTTCCTTACCCCAAAAAAGACAGGGGATTGGGGGCCCATCCTAGACTTGAGATACCTAAACAAGCACCTTGTCAAGCCAAGATTCAAAATGGTGACTCTGGGAATCATTCTTCCCTCTCTGAGGCCAGGGGATTGGTTAGCCTCCCTGGACCTCAAAGATGCCTACTTTCACATTCCTATCAGGTGCTCCCACAGAAAGTACCTCAGGTTCAAATTGCCTTCAGGCCATTATCAGTTCAGAGCAATGCCCTTCAGACTAACATCAGCTCCAAAGGTGTTCACAAAATGCCTAGCAGTAGTAGTGGCCTTTCTCAGGAGACAGAACATCTCCATTTTTCCATACCTGGACAACTGGCTCATTGTGGGACAGTCTCCAGACCAAGTCAAGTCAAACTTGCAAGTGACGCAACTACTACTCACTTCCCTAGGATTCCTCCTAAACCTACCAAAGTCAGTTCTTGAACCAGTGCAACCCCTGACCTTCCTAGAGATAGAGTTGGATACTGTCCAAGCAAAGGCTTTTCTTCCTCTGGAAAGGGCAAAGGCCCTTACAGATCTGGCCTCTTCTTTCCGCCTTCTGGTTTCTCGACCAGCAAGATATTTTCTTCAGCTCCTGGGCCACATGGCAGCTTCCACTGCAGTGGTACAGGGAGCCAGATTTCAGATGAGGGACATTCAGTTCCATCTGAGGTCCATTTGGTCTCAGAAAAAATATCCTCTAACCAAATTGATTCCAGTGATTCAGACTCTGATCCAAGCTCTCCAATGGTGGCTGGATCAGAACAATCTCAGGCAAGGAGTCCCATTCATAAGTCAGAGTCATTCAGCAGTGTTAACCACAGATGCTTCCTCCTGGGCGGGGGGGATCACTTAGGTTCCCTCACAGCACAAGGGGTGTGGTCCCCTCAGGAGTCTCTACTTCATATCAATCTTCTGGAACTCAGGGCAGTATTCCTGGCTCTCCAGGCTTTCTCGGACTCG
This sequence comes from Neoceratodus forsteri, assembly GCA_016271365.2. NCBI lineage: Eukaryota > Metazoa > Chordata > Ceratodontiformes > Ceratodontidae > Neoceratodus > Neoceratodus forsteri. The sequence continues at coordinate 375,785,975 of CM028134.1, read as the reverse complement.
GAGAGGAACAAGGTGGTTCAGGTCAGGACGGACAATACCACCACAATGTGGTACATCAACAAGCAGGCAGGCACTTAGTCTACTGCCTTGTGCATGGAAGCCATGAAAATTTTGTCCCTGACTTATTCCCTACAGGCATCTCTGGTAGCAGTTTATCTACCAGGGAAGGACAATGTGCTAGCAGATACCCTGAGCAGGATCTCTCAGGGCCATCATGAATGGGCCCTGGACCCCTTCATTTTGAAAGTAGTCTTCTCCAGGTGGGGCACTCCAGAGATAGATCTCTTTGCAGCCCCAGACAATCATCAACTTCCTCTCTTCTGTTGCAGACCCCCAGTCATGGGCACAGTTCCCCTGGATGCTCTGGTTCTGGATTGGGGGGGGACAAATTCCTTTATGCCTTTCCTCTCTTTCCCCCGTTATTCAAGGTCCTGGTCAAGATCAGGTCACAGCCGTGCAAGGTGATCCTGATTGCACCAGACTGGGCCAGACAGCCTTGATATCCACTGTTGATGTTCCTAGCAGTCCATCTTCCCTTATCTCTTCCCAAGAGGCACAACCTGTTAACCTCCTCTCAGGGGAGAATTTGGTACCCCAATCTTCAGTCTCTCAACCTCAAGGCTTGGCTCTTGAAGAGTTAGAGTATGCAAATCCGCATCTGTCTCAGGGGGTGCTGGATATTCTTAAAGCTTCTCGAAAGCCTGCCAACAGAAAAACTTCTAATTCTAAATGGAAGAGATTCAGCATTTGGTGCTCCAATAAGGATGTTTTACCAGACACTGCTGATCTGGCTACTGTTCTGGATTATATGGTTCATCTCAATGGCCTAGATCTCAGGCCAGCCACTATGAAAGTGCACTTAGCAGCTGTCTCAGCATGTCTGTCAGTGGGGAAGGCTTCCTCCCTGGCATCTCACCCTGTTTTCTGTATGTTTTTAAAGGTTTGCTTCATACCAACCCTCCTTTCAAGGACCCCACTCCTGCCTGGGATCTTAATGTTTGCATTGTACAGCTTATGCAATCCCCTTTTGAGCCACTGGCTTCAGCAGAACTTAAGTATTTGACTTGGAAGACTGTGTTCCTGGTAGCTATTACATCTGCCAGGTGTATTAGTGCGTTACAAGCTCTGTCAGTGGAGCTGGGTTTTATCTCATTCCATAGAGATAAGGTGGTCCTGAGAACAAATAGGAGGTTCTTACCCAAGGTGGTTTCAGATTTTCATCTGAACCAGTCCATATTTCTTCCTATGTTTTTCACTGATCATTCTTCTTCAGGAGAAAGAAGGTTACACAGTTTGGATGTTAAGAGGGCACTTAGCTACTACATTGAGTACAGTAAGGCACTTAGACTTGACTGTTCTCAGTTGTTTCTCACTTATGGTGAAGTGGGAAAGGGTAAATCTGCTACTAAGAGAACTGTTGCCAGGTGGGTTGTCTCTTGTGCTCTGAAAAGCTAGGCAAAATACCCCCCTCAGGCCTGAGGGCTCATTCGACTAGGGGTACAGCTACTTCTCTGGCTGCTGCCAGAGATATACCCTTGTTAGAAATATGCAAAGCAGCCACCTGGAAAACAGTCCATACATTTACCAAGCATTGCTCTCTGGATATCCAGGCTAGGAGTGATGCTAGGTTTGGTACAACAGTTGGTAGTCTGCAATAGTCAGAATACAGCAAGACTTCATGTTGTTTGAAGAAAAAATTACTCACCTTAGTAACTGTATTTCTTCTAATGGAGTCTTGCTGTATTCTGACCTCCCTCCCTTCCCTCTCAGAACATGGTTTTTGGGAAGTGGGCTGGCAGGTACAGTGTTGCACCTCAGGGGTTTACTTGGCACGCCCTCCCTTTAGAAAGGGGGAGTGGGTTATGTGTATGTTGTTTCTGTAGTTATGTTGGTTCACTACCTGGTTATTATTTTGGGGTTCTCGACTTGAGTCTTTTGGGGACCCCAAAAAAACTGGTTGCCTGTTGGCTATTTTATTTACAATTTCCACTTAGGAGGTGTAGTTAGTTAGTATTAGCTCATAAGAATCTGACAGTTACACTTTGAAGTGCAGCAGACAGAGGTTTGAACTGAGCTCGAGCCCTACGTTCTATGCTCTGCCATAGAGTTTATTTATTTTATTTATTTATTTGTACATCAGTTTACAACCTTTGAGCCAGAGGCTCATTTCCAAAGGTACCTCGTCACATTGAGGACAATACAGAATAGACACTTTGTTACAGCATACGAGTTACATTGCTTAGCAAGCACAGGTGGTTACATTTATTCATGCAGTTAAACAGTTTAGTTACAATGGTACATTCTTACAAGAAGGGGAGACAAAACAGCTGGATAATAACAGTGGCAATAGGCAAAGGGGCAAGGTTGCGAGAGGTGAGGTGTGGTGCCGCCCAGTGAGTTTTGTCAGTTATGAAGTGAGCTATGCCTCGTTTAGAGACAGGAGCAGCTGCGAGTATTAAATAGTTGGCTCCGAAGTGCGTTTTTTAATAGATTCAAAGAACCTATTAACGGGGATCCCCTTCATTGCGCCGTCTCCGACTGTGACGCTGTCCACGGACACCTCAGGGTTCGGTTGGGGAGCACATCTCGACTGTGTCAGGTCTCAGGGCTCATGGACAGCCCAGGAAGCTCATCTCCACATAAATATCCTTGAAATGAGAGCAGTTCTTTACGCCCTGCAGGCTTTCCAGTCGGAGATCCCACCAGGTACTCTCCTGTTACAAACAGACAATACCGCAGTGAAGTATTACCTCAACAAACAAGGAGGTACCCATTCCTACCCACTTTGCAGGGAGGCTGTGAGGGTGTGGGATTGGGTACTACAACACTGCGCAAACCTCATTGCTGTTCATGTTCCAGGAGTGGACAATGTCATCGCAGACGGCCTGAATCGCTCTGAGGCCAGAGAGTGGGAACTACTCCAGGAGGTGGTAGAGGATCTGTTTCACAGATGGGGCACACCAGAGTTAGACCTCTTCGTGTCCCCATACAACGCAGAACTGCCTAATTTCTGCTCGCTAGATCCAGGGCCTGGTGTTTTCTGGATCGAGACGCGTTGTCCCTCTCCTGACGGGCAGATCTCTATGCCTTCCTCCTTCCCATTGGATCCCAGAGGGTCCTTTGAAACTCCGCGAGAGAGCAAGTGACGCGATACTTATCGCACCATTTTGGCCCAGACAGATTTGGTTCTCTGCTACACCAGCTGTCCCGGGAACCTCCGGTGCCTCTGCCAGTCAGCTCTCACTTATTGTCTCAGGAGGCAGGCTCTTTGGTCCATCCGGATCTTCGATCTCTGAACCTGCATGCCTGGCTCCTAGAGACATAGCCATCATGCGGTACGGTGTCTCGCAAGAGGTAGCAGATGTTCTAGTGGCTGCTAGAAAACTGGCCACTCACGCTACATATGCCATGAAATGGCGCAGATTTTGCCTCTGGGCTCAAGCACGGGGGTTTTCACCACTGGATTGTCCGGAAAGGTCGGTTCTGGACTACCTCCTGTCTCTTTTTCAGACAGGCTTGGCCTACTCCTCGATAAAAGTACACCTTTGTGCCATCTCAGCCTATCACACTCCTATAGGCCAACGTCCCATAACTCACTTGGACACGGCACGTGCCTTCCTGAGAGGTGTTCTCCACCTTAGACCTCCGATTAAGGATCCTGTTCCTCCATGGGATTTACCCTTTGTCCTGGAGCAGCTTACGCTGCCACCTTTTGAACCAGCTGAGGATTGCGAGCTACGTCTCCGTACATGGAAGACGTTATTTTTAGCTGGTGTTATTTCATCCAGAAGAATTTCTGAACTTCACGCACTGATGTGCAGAGATCCTTATTTGGTTTTTCACCAGGACAGGGTGTCCCTACGGGCAAATCCGAAGTTTCTACCTAAGGTGGTCTCAGCTCTCACCCTTAATCAGGACATAGATCTACCAGTGTACTTTCCTAAATATTCTAATCGAGGAGAGGCCCTGTTGCACACTTTAGACATGCATAGGTGTCTTCGATACTACCTGACCAGAACCAAACACCACCGAAAATCTGACCAACTACCGTCTCTTCGCCCTGGGATGATGGGAGCTCCTGCTTCCAAACAATCGCTGTCCGGGTGGCTCATACATTGTGTCACGTTCTGTTACCAGAAACGTAACAAACCCTTACCGGGCTCGGTTAAGGGTCATTCCACAAGGAGGGTGGCTACCTCCCTTGCGGCCTTGAAGAACGTGTCCACTTCAACCATCTGTGCAGCAGCTACTTGGAGCATTGTGCACACCTTTATCAGGCATTATAGCCTGGACGTTGCATCGAGGCGAAGAGCTGGTTTTGGTCTAGCAGTCCTTCAGGGACATCTGTCCTAGGCTTCGGTCCAAGTAGTGATCTCTACCTTTCCTCCTCCCACCGGTGAGGGATTTCCAGTATTGCTTGGGAATTAGTCCTAATGGTGTAACCTGCTGCAAGAGCTGTTTCTCGAGGTAAGATAGTACAGTTACGTAAGAACTTACCGTAACAGTAGATCTTTGAGAACAGCTCTTGCATCAGGTACTTTCCCTTCCATCATCTCCTCTGGAGGCAGACTTGTTCTGATATCCTTCTCCTAGGATTAGGTGTTTCTAACACCACTCTGATTGCCATTTGATGGCAGATCCTCAGCCTCCTTTTCTGATGTCATCCAGCGGCCGGGAGTCTCCGGAGGGGGATTCTGGGGGAACCGCCCCCTTTTGTATGATGCCTAACGTCGGGGGCAGTCCCTGCTGAATACTGCTAGCTAGAAAATTTCCGAGGGGTCCTGGCGCCTGCCGGCTTCAGTCCTAATGATGTAACCTGCTGCAAGAGCTGTTCTCGAAGATCTAATGTTACGGTAAGTTCTTACGTAACTGTACTTTAAAAGTGCAAAGGCACAAATGGAGGAGAAAATAGCCTTGCCAGTGCAGAAAGGGGACAGGGTATTTTTCAGATATGCAAGCCAAAAGAGAAAGACCAGGGAAGAAATAGTAAGGCTTAGGAAGGAAGGAGGGGAGTGTGTGGAGGGGAACCAGGAAAAAGCAGACATCTTGAACAAGTACTTTTGTTCAGTGTTCACAGAGGAAGAGAAAGGAGAGGAACTACAGATAAAGGCCAGGAGCATCAAAGGAAGGGAGGTCGACACTAGTTCATTTACAGAGGAGAGGGTTCTGAGGGAACTTGCAAATCTGAAAGTGGACAAGGCAGTGGACCAGAAGGAGTGCACCCTAGGATATTGCGGGAGCTCAGGCAGGTGCTAGCTGCACCTCTGACAGCCCTGTTCAACCACTCAGTGGAGACAGGAGTGGTTCCAGAGGACTGAAGGAGGGCAGATGTAGTCCCACTTCACAGAAGTGGAAGCAAAGAGGTGGCTGGCGACTACAGGCCAGTCAGCCTAACTTCAGTGGTGGGGAAAGTAATGGAATCACTGTTAAAGAGAGGATTGTGGAATATCTTGAATCCAGTGGCTTTCAGGATCCGAGGCAGCATGGATTCACTGGGGGGATATCTTGTCAAGCAAATCTGATAGATTTCTTTGACTGGGTGACCAGGAAATTGGATCAAAGTGGAGCGGTGAATTTGGCCTACCTAAGCCCTATTTACATGGTCACTTTTGCACTGGAGTAACTCGATCGCTCAGGTTCCTCCAGTGCAAAAGCTTCCATGTGGACACTTACCGATTGGGGTAATCCTCTCAGTAAGCCGCTCCCGTATTCTCTCAAAATTGGGGACGCCAAGTGGAGCTAACGAATTACAGCGGATCAAGCCTCTGTGTAGACAGTCTGCACTGCAACAACCCGTCTGCTGTGATGAAATGTATACAGACAAATTTAAAGCCCCCTGACACACGGCCCCTCACCGGCACATAGCGTACTGGTGCACCGAGGGTGCATGTAGACATGCAGACCATCAATAGCAGGTGGTCAGGATCACGCTGCTGTCGTCGGTCTTTTGCAGCGCTACTGCCGTGTAAACACGACTCTAGATTTCACTAAGGCATTCGACACCGTTCCACATAGGAGACTCATAAACAAGCTGGGAAGCTTAGATGTGGGTCCTAAGGTGTATACTGGGTGAGAAATTGGTTGGGGGGCAGGAGACAGAGGGTGGTGGTAAACGGAGTTCACTTAGAGGAAGGGAGGGTGACAAGCGGTGTGCCATAGGGATCAGTACTGGGGTCGGTCTTCTTCAATGTCTTTATTAGCGACATTGCAGAAGGGCTAGAAGGGAAGATATACCTCTTTGCAGATGACACTAAACTCTGTAATAGGGTAGACACACACTGGTGTGTGTGTGGAAAAAAATGAACAGTGTTCTAGGAAAGTTAGAGGAGTGATCAAGAGTGTGGCAGCAAGATTTCAATGTGAGGAAGTGCAAAATCATGCGCTTGGGGTACAGAAACCTCGGGGCAGAGTACAAAATGTGGGGGAGGGGTAGTATTAACTACCACCAAACAGGAAAGAGATCTGGGAGTAATCATATCTGATTACCTAAAGGTGGCCAGACAGTGTGACAAGGCAGTGGGGAGAGCTAGTGGGATGCTTGAGTGCACTGGGAGGGATTGCTAGGGTGCAAAGGGAGGGCTTTCACCAGTGTAGAGAGAGAGAGAGAGAGGTGGTGGTACCGCTGTATAGATCACTGGTGAGACCTCACCTAAAATACTGTGTTCAGTTCTGAAGGCCACATCTCCAGAATGACATAGACAGGATAGAGGCGGTCCAGAGGAGGGCAACCAAAATGGTGCCGGGTCTGCATTACAAGACCTTAGAGGAGAGACTGAAGGACCTCAATATGTACACCCTGGAGGAATGGATGGGGGGAGGTGGTTGTGATAGAAACATTCAAATACGTCATGGGTATAAATAAAGTTCAAGAGGGAAGCATTTTTCAAAAAGAAAAAAAAGATGCTCAAGGAACAAGGGAACATGCTATGAAGCTGGGGGTGGAGTGGAGAGACTCAGGGTAGATGTGAGGAAGTACTTCTTCACAGAAAGAGTGGTGGATGCCTGGAATAACCTCCCAGTGGAGGTGCTGGAGGCAAAAATGGTAACAGTCTTCAAGAATATATGAGAGAGGCATAAGGGAATCTTAGAAGTAGGGAAGAGGAGGGGGTAAAGCCAGAGATCAAATAGGGTCTGCCGTGCTATAGTAGGTAGGGGAAATGGGCAGACTAGGTGGGCCAAATGGTCCTTATCTGCTGTCAATATCTATGTTTCTATGGGGTAAACAATGCATTGAGACAAAGAAGTTGACGGCAGAGAAGAACCGCAAGGCCCATCCAGTCTGCCCATTTCTTTTTCTACCTTATGAATGTGACCTCTGCCTTTGCTCTGTCAATGGCCTATCTATTCATACTCATCTGTATTGCTCCTTATGCCTATCCCACACCTGTTTGAAACCCTGCACTGTATTCATATCCACCACTTCCTGAGGTAGGCCGTTCCATGCATCCATCACCCTTTCTGTGAAAAAGAACTTCCTCACATTACCCCTTAATCGGGCTCCCTCTAATCTCATACTGAGGCAGGATGGAATCTCATGGAGTAGGCGGGCCTACCCTGTTTTACTTTATGGACCATTCCCATGTGAGTATTACCAGATAGACTCCTGCTGGAGACCTGTAACCCCTGAACAAAACATACAGTTAAGATCTTAATTAAAATATGCCATGCAACAGATACCCCAAATACCATAGATCCAGTGACACTTATCAGGCACCATGATGATTTTCTGCCCCCACAACTAGATATGGACTTCTGGTACTGGGAGGCTAGAGGCCTACTTGGTTTACACAGTTGATCGCGAGGCCACATTGCCTGTCATTCAGGAACTCCAAAACATATACCGCCTGCAGAGGGAAGACCACTATCATTTTTTACAAGTTTGACATTATATAATGCAACCGCAACACCTGCTTCAAATAGAGAGACCACAATCAGGTTTGGAAGATAACTTTTATTGGCTGGTCGCTCTTAATGATCAAATTAGACCATTATCTAGTCTGTACAAAATATTCGGCAAATCAAACACCCCTCCAACACAAAAATTATGTACCAATTGGGAGGAGGAAGCTGGGCTACATATTTCCCCAGAACAGTGGGAACATAGGTTGCAGAGGGGCTGGGTGATCACTGCCTCCCCTACATGGAGGCAGTTTAACTGGAAAATACAGGTAAGATATTTCCGAACTCCCAGAGTTAGAAAACATTTTGGTGCTACACCTTCAGATGCTTGTTGGAGACGGTGTGGGAGATTGGCTCCCATTTCCATGTTCTCTGGGATCGTCCAGTGATGATAGTCCCATTCTAGCAGGCTATTCACGATTCCATGCAGAGAATTCTAGGTTGCCATTTCCCTTTCACTTTTACAGATGTTCTCTTCGGCTTCCCAGACCTGCTTCAGGGACATAAAAATAGAATCAAATTGAGTCAGATTTTGTGTGTAGCTGTGGTTAAATGCCTGATGATAAATTGGCTGAGCTCTCGACCCCTACGCTTGATCAGTGGAAACAGAAAGTCTCAGAAATTGAAACAGTGGAGGGCATTGCAGCAGTGCTCAGGCTTAGACTACCTAAATTTTTGGAACTTTGGCAACCATGACACCAGCTGTGAGCCTTCAGCATATGAGGGGGCAAGGAGTATGAATTATATAGCCCCAGGATCCCCATATTATTGATTACCTCTGAAGCCTGGGGCTGCTCGTTCTATAATTAATGCCTTGAGGGGGCATAACTCTTGAGACGCAACGCTTTTTTTTCTAATCCCTTGACATGCACGTTACCCTTTGACAGATTTTCTAAGATCAAAGCCCTTGACTTGAATAGAATTGAGTACAACATGCTTGGACAACGGGGGCAGTTATAAGTAGGTTTTAGAGTGCAGATCTGTGAGCATTTATCATATATTACTTAGTTCTTGTTTTACAGATTGATTTGTTGAAGTTATTAATGATTTTAATGACATAATTTATAGGTAGTTACCGGTGTTAGACAGGAGACTCAAGCTAGGGCTGTGTTTATTAACTGGTGACCTGATGTAACCTCTTTTCTCTTCTCCTGTATGCCATATTGAATTTGGGCAATAAGCATGCGATTCAAAAAAATACAAAAGAAATTGAAGGAGTTCAGCACACAGCCACTAAGCTGATTAGTGGCTAAGGAGACAAAACTACAAGTGGAGATCAGACATACTAAAATTATTCAGCCTAGAAAAAAAAGGCTGAGGGGATGGTTCTGTTTATTGTCAGTGGATTACAGTGGAATAGTTCTGTTAATATGCGTTACAGTGGGATGATTCTGTTAATTGGCCTTAAAGCAGTATGTGTTAGTCAGCAAAAAAAAAAAATAATTGTATAGCATTTTAGCAAAATTGTATTTTTGACATCCTAAGTTTATGTTCAGTGTATTTTTAGTTTTCTCAGATATTGCTGAAACAGCTTTTACAGCTGATTTTGTCATTAATGGCTCACGTCATTAAAGATGGCACTCAGTTTTTTTAAAATCTTTTTCACTGAGGTTACCTGTAGATGTATATAATAGATTCATACTGTATCTGTATTAGGATGGTGCAGCCACATGTGTCTGATGGTAAATGGCATGGCACAAGGGTGGAAAGTTTTAAAAAACTTCAAAATCCCGTATCTTGGTTCAGAAATGAAAGAAGATGCAAAGAAAAATGTGTATCTTGATATTTTTTGTCAAACATACATTACTGCTGAAAAAAACTGTATGGTTACTTACAAATACTGTTGATAGAATGGTTCTTTCGGTGTCACAGTGGGATGGTTTTGTTGATTGTCAGTGGGTTACAGTGGGACAGACAGTTCTCTTGATATAATACAGGATGAACCTATTTCAGTGGTGGCTTTTAAAAGTTGTATTTTACAAATGTGAATTATTTCTCTGCACAGCTGCAGTAATTAGTTCCATTCTCCTACGGATTCAGTATGGAATGCGTGCACATTACCACAACTGATTTTAACAAGTCATCACAAGTGCTGTACAAACAGCTGTCTGTGATTGAGCCATAAACTGCTCACACAGCAGCAAAATGCACTTCAGATAATCATGAAAACTGAAGGCTAGTGTTTCAGAAACGGTCTCCTCTTGCTGGTATTCCATACCTCATTAGTGTGATGATATCATAAAGGCAATTGAGCTTCACTCTCGACCAGATGATATCACTATGCTAACTCGATGTGAAATACCAGTTTGTATCTCACACTAGGAGTACATTATTCTCTATATGGGCTACAGTGGGATAGTTCTGTTGATTGATAGTGGGTGACAGTGGGATGATTCTGCTGATTGTCAGTGGATTACAGTGGGATGGTTCTGTTGATATGAATTACAGTGGGATAGTTCTGTTGATTCTCGGTGGATTACAGTGAGATGGTTCTGTTGATATGAGTTCCAGTGGGATCATTCTGTTGATTGCCAGTGGGTTACGGTGGGATAGTTCTGTTAATTGTCATTGGGTTACAGGTGGATAGTTCTGTTGATATGGGTTAAGTGAAATGGTTCTGTTCCTTATCAGTGTGTTACATAGAGAATACTGGATGGGCAGTTATGCACAACCAGTGTGTTCTGCGACAGAGGTTTTCTGATTCCCTCGACATCGAGAGCGAAGCTCAAGAGTTCTGCTGTAATCAGAACCCTGAGGTGGCAGAACACACTGGTTGTGCACAAAGTTGCTCATTCTGTATTTTTATAATGTAGGATAGACATTCCGGGAGCGGTGGAAAAAATGAGGAAGGACCTAGCTAAATTGGAGGAATGGTCCAGAGTGCAGCAGCTAAGATTCCGTGCGAGGAAGTGTAAAATCATACACTGTGGGCGCAGGAACCCAGGGGGAGGAGTACATGATGGGTGAGGAGTTAACAGCCACCAAACAGGAAATAGATCTGGGGGTTATCATATCTTACGACCTAAAGGTGGCCAAACAGTGCGCCAAGGCAGTAGCAAGAGCCAGTGGGATGTTGGGGTGCACAGGGAGAGGTATCACCAGCAGAAGAAAAGAGGTGGTGCTGCCACTGTACAGATCATTGGTGAGACCTCATTTGGTGTACTGTGTCCAGATATGGAGGCCCCATCTCAGAAAAGACATAGACAGGGTAGAGGCAGTTCAAAGAAGGACAACAAAAATGGTGCACGGCCTGCACCAAAGGTCATCGGAGGAGAGACTGGAAAAGCTCAATATGTGTACCCTGGAGGAGAGGAGGGAGAGGGGAGACATGACAGAGGCCTTCAAGTACCTAAAGGGAATAAATAATGTATAGGAGGGCTGCATCTTTCAGAAAAGAAGATACTCTAGAACAAGAGGGCATGACGTGAAACTGGAGGGGGGTAGACTAAGGGGCAATGTGAGAAAGTACTTCTTCATGGAAAGGGTGGTAGAGTCACGGAACAGCCTCCCAGCAGAGGTGGTGGGAGCCAAGTCGGCAAGGGAATTCATAATTGCATGGGGTAGACTTAGGGGGACCCTAGTGATTCAAAAGAGGAGGTAAAACTAGAGATAAAGTAGGATCTCTGGCATTTTTAATAGGGGGAAAAGGTAGACTGGATGGGCCTATCGTTCCTTATCTGCCTCAAATTCTGTGTTTCTGTATGTATAGCATTATGTGAAATGTACATGCGGCATTGTTTCGCTTTCAGAATGAAACTAACTTGTGCAGTCTCTAGAGGTTTCAGAATGCTGTTGTACCACAGAAGGGTACAGTTACATTCCATGACCTTTGAACTGTGGTACAACACTTTCAAAGGGATGGAATTCTATACAGAGCAATGCTCTACTGTACACTATAGTGGGATAGTTCTGTTGATTTATTTATTAAAGAGATCAGAATTACACCCTTTGAGTCAGAGACTCCTTTACAAGGGCTCCACGTCATGGTGAGATAATAAAATAGAGGATAAAAATAACATACTGACAATGGTATTACCAAATTAACGGGGGTAGAAAGAGAATAACACTGGGTACACATTATACTGGTTACAGAGGAGGAAACGATTGAGAGAGAGAAAATAAGAACACTCTGAATACATATTATACAGGTTATAGAGGAAGGAAAGCAATGCAACAGGCAAGTAACCCTGAGTCTAAATAATAGCAATAATAGATGGCAGACAAATAAGTGGCAGTGTCAACAGCAACAATGAGCAATGCAGATAAGCACCTTTTAGCATAAGGATGATACCTAAAAGTAAGGTGAACGGAGGGGGGGGGGGAGACGGGCAGGTGCTGGAAGGGGAATGCTCAACAGGGTATGGTTCAGTGGCAATCACAGTTACTGGAAGAAATGATCACATCTCTGAGACTAGGCTTGAATTGACCGATCTTAAGTATCATTGTGGTTTCAGCTGGTAGTTCGTTTAACCAAAGGGGCACTCGGTGGTAGAAGGCGCATTGACCCAAGGAGGTCCTACACCGGGGGACTGTCAGTAAGGCCCGAGTAGATAGACGGGTGGTCCTGGATGGTGGGGCAAGATGGAGTAAGGTACGAAGGCCAGGTGGGACTAGCCCGAGAAGGACCTTTTTGGCAAGAAGTCAGGTGTGGTATCGAAGCCTGCCTTCGAAGTTCAGCCAGTTTGAAAGGTGGTAGAGGTCACATGTATGTGTCATTCAGTCACACCCAGTCACCAGCCCGCAGGCTCTATTAAGGACAACCTTGACCCTGGTAACAGCTGTGTTGTTGGCAGTACCATAGAGGGCAGTGCCGTAGTCTACCAGGGAGAGCACTGAGGAAGTTACCGCCAGGCGGAGTGCATCAGGGGTGAGGCACCTCTTATGTCTGAACAGAAGGCCAATTCTGGAGTTAATGGCTGAACAGGGTGTGTGAATGTGGGTACTATATGTGAGCGCAGGATCAAGAGTGATACCTAGGTACTTAAAAGAGGTAACTTGCTCGAGGACAGTATTGCGGGCGTTATGGATAGTCAGCGGGGTAGTTGCATGCTTGTTCTGATGATGGGCAAAGATCATGACTTTGGTTTTGTTGTAATTTAACACCAGCTTGTGCTCTGCGAACCAGGTTTCAGATTCTGTGAAGCATTTTTGGAACTCATGTTGGAGGGGGACAGGGTCCGGGTGAGAACAAAAGAGGACAGCATCGTCTGCATAGAGTATTATTTTCCCAGGGCAGGAATTGGAGAGGCCATTTAGGAAGAGACTAAACAGTAACATCTCTAATATAGAGCCTTGAGGGACCCCTGAGTGAACTGGGAGACAGGATGAGAGGGAGGTCCCAATCTTAACTCTCTGGGATCGAGCACTGAGATAGTTGGAGAACCACGAGGCAGTGTTAGGGGCAAGGCCCGGGGAATGCAGGGTATTTATTAGAAGGGGGTGACTGACAGTATCAAAGGCTTTGATCAGATCTATGTAGACAGATCTAACCAAGTGGCCGCGGTCAAGGGCTTGGTGGATGAAGCTAGAGTATTCGAGTAGTGCAGCTGTGGTACTGTGACCTGCTCTGAAACCGTGCTGCTCTGGGCATAGGAGATTGTATTTGGTTAAGTGGTCGGTCAGCTGGTCCGAGACAATTTTTTCAAGAGCCTTGAATTGGGGGGTAATTAGACAGGGAGGTACTATCATCACCCTTCAGGATGGGAGTAATGTCTGCCAGTTTCCAGAGAGGGGAACTGGCCAAGGCAGGGGGGAGATTTATGATTTTTGTGAGAGGGGATAAGCACGATGTCAAGGGCAAGGAGGAGAAGTTTTAGGTCCAAGGAGTCTCCACTGTGTCTGGACTTTCCCAGGACTTTGGTGAGGTATGGTCTCGCTTCTGTGGGTGAGACTGTTTTAAGGCGGGGAGTCTGTCCTGGATGTGAGGTTGATGGGGGGTGGTTTGATGAAGGGTTGAAAAATTAGTTGGGAGGACACTACTAAGGTCCGAGAATGTGGTATTAAGGGATTTGGCGACGAGCTTAGGGTCTTGGGTGATGCTCCCATTTAAGTTGAGTGGGGGGGGGGGGAGACACTGTTTTGCCATTGAGTTCTTTGATGATGTTCCAGAAATTGCATCCATTTCCCCAAGAGGAGGACAGTGATTCTTGGTAGTAGTTAGCCTTGGCCTTACTGACTTCCCAGGTGCACTTATTTCATGCCGCCCTGTATTGTTGTCCGTCAGCAGGCTTACCAGAGTCAAGTTCTGCTGATTGTTAGTGGGTTACAGTGGGATGGTTCTGTTGATATGAGTTACTGTGGGATAGTTGTGTTAATTGTCAGTGAGTTACAGTGGGATGGGTCTGCTGACATGGGTTACAGTGGGATGGTTCTGTTGATTGCCAGAGGGTTAAAGTTGGATGGTTCTATTAATATGAGATCTTACTTCGAGAGGGCTCTTGCAGTAGGTAATTACATATAGGACTGACGTCGGCAGGCGGCAGGACCCCACGGAAAGATTTCTAGCTAGCAGGTCCCTGGCGGGCAGCGGCCCGTTGTGGTGACCGGCCAGGCGACGCCGGTATAAAGGGGCAGTCCCAGACGCCCGCCTTCCAGTTCTTTTTCCCGCCATCAGCTCGTGCAGCGCCACGGTGAAGTTCGTGCTCAGCCCTGTTGTCGCTGCTTTTTACCGAAAGTATCAGTATTTTGCACTTATTCGCCAGGTGAACGCCGGTTTATGTCGCCCCTTCAAAAAATAAGTGCTACCTGCGCGGGCGCCCAACTGCCCCACAAAGACGGCTCACCCTCTGCCTTTTTGTTTAGGCCCCGACCACGCCGGGTCAACAAGTGCCCGCATTGCCTGCATTTCAACGCGGCCACCGCAGACGACTCCAGCAGTCTTTGGAAGCCCATCTCCTTAAAAAGAAGATGTCTGCAATGGAGAAGGAGTTGAAGAAGCTTAGGCAGGTGTCGACCTCCCCAGAAGGACACAAGAAGCGGGACAAAGAAAGGCACCGGGAGAAGGCCTTCTCTTCCACGACTCCAGCTGGAGCCGCGGCTAAGGTAACATCCCCTCCGGGATCACCCGACGCAGCCTCCAAGGCTTGGAGGAGGCGCCGGCCCGCCTGGCCGGGTTCGCGGCTCGAGCCCTTCGGTGCCTCCTGGCAAAGGAGGTTTCTGCCCCAGTACTGCCGCAGAGGCTTCGGCGCTCACTGGTGTGGGCGCCTCATAAGCCGGACGCCGGCCTCCGACGTCCGCTGGGAGAAGGCCGCCAAGATGCCCAACCCTCTGGGGCGGCGATGGCTCTGTCCCCTCGGACCGGCTGCTTCTCACCTCGGCCCGCCTCCCACGAGGGACCCCTAGTCGGACCGCCGCCTCTGGCGCCTGCCGATTCGCCCCTGTTGCACGCCGGCTCTCCGACGGGCGCCGGGCATCGGAGCTCACGACAGACCCTTCATCGCCTGTCGCCCCAGGTTCCCCGCAGCTCCGCTGCGTCCGGGAGCCCGAGTCCCCTTCCTGACCCCGGGACTTTCTCCTTCGCCCCAGACGATGCTCGGATGCTTTCCACCGCCAGACCTCCTCCTACAGAACCGCATCTGACACCGGCCCCTCTGACGCCGGTTGGGGATATTCTTCTCCCATCGGGCCCTCCACCCCACGGGCCTGTCACGGTTGATCCGCCTGTGGAGTTTCCTACTGGGCCGTCTGCTCCGGCAGCTCCTCCGCTACCTGGGTATCTGCCGTCCTATCCGACGCTGGTTTACCCGGGTCCACAGTATCCTGCGCCACAGTACCGGCGCCGACTCCACCGACGCTGCAGTACCCGACGCCACAATACCCAGCTCCGGTATTCCTGCAGCCGGGTTACGGATACTCACCTTACGGATATAATCCGGACAACTATCCCCCTCCTCCACCGCCCCCCAGGCCTCCGGTGGATCTTCAGGAGACTCTGGCCTCCTGGTGGGCTGAGGCCAAGGCTCAGCTCACCAAGGAAGTCGAGAGCCGCCTCACGGCGACGGTGCCACCTCTGGCTCCTGTACGCCCCAGACGGCACGCTCCTTCTCCGCCTCCGGATTCCCAAGCTCTCCCCTCAGGATCCAGAGAGGGGCAGGACACGCGTCCAGGGATCCCCCCTTAGGAACCCGTTCCTCCCCCTCGACGAGTTAGGGAGTCTTACTCTGCTTCAAATTCTTCTTCTTCCCTCTCGGACTCCTCGGATTCCTCCGACGGATGCTCCGAGAAAGATGACGAGCCTCGCTCTCCATCCAAGCCCTGGCTGAGGACTCCTCTGAAGTCTCCTCCGGAGGATCCTTCCTTCATGGAGTTGCTCAGGAAGATCCGGGAAGTGCATCAGTGGCGTTCCTTAGAGCCAGATCCTCAGCGGGTTAAACCTGCCGAACATCTGGACTTGCCCCTTACGGCCCCTACCCTAGTGCCACCCTGGATCGAGCCTCATGCCCACCTTGTTTCCACTATTTGGAAACAACCGTCGGCTGTAGCCCCACTTCCTCTGAAGTCCAACAGGCTATACCAGGCTCCGGAGGGTGTAGACTTTCTAGACTCTCACCCCCGTGCAGACTCGGTTGTGATTAGCGCCGCTTACGGCCGGTCAGCACACCGAAACATTTGAGCTCGTCCCGGATAAGGAATCTCGCTTCTGGATCAGTATGGAAGGAAGATCTGTGCTTCTTCCACACTGGGGATCAGGGCCCTAAATTATGTAGCACATATGGGGGATTACCAGAAGGCTGTCCTTACCCAGGCGGAATCTAAGATTGACTCCTTGCCTGACTCCCAAGTCAAGCAGGAGTTAGCTGACCTTGTCCGTTCTGCTCGTTCGGCCAGTCATTACATTCTGAGGACGACCTACGATGCAGTGGACACCGCAGGACGGAGCTCCGCGTTCCCCGTAAGTCTTCGGCGTCATGCATGGCTCCGAGTATCAGGTCTGGTCCCGGAGGTGCAGTCAGCAATTCAAGAAGCACCTTTTAAGGGTTTGGTGCTTTTCGGTGGTGATGTCAAAGACATCATCACTGACTTGCAGGAGAAGGGGACGGCACTCAAATCTGTCGATACCATGTACTGTCCCCATCCCCCGCAGTGCCGTCCTTTTCGCAGACGCAGCCGGCCTCAAGCGAAACCCCAGGGAAGGCGGGCCACTAAGCGTCAGGCCCCCACAGCTGCCAGGCCCCCACTGCCCAAAAAAGCAGCGGGCGCCCCAGCTGCGGCGTTGCCTCACACCACCCGACTCCTTCCCTCTCCCACCGCCTTCGGACTCCCCGGAGAAACCGGTAGGAGGGAGATTCTCCCTCCACCTTCCAGGTTGGGAGAGGATAACATCAGATTTTGGGTGCTTCAGATCATAGCAGGGGGCACTCTATAGAGTTTCTGCAGAAACCTCCACGCCACCCCCCTCTGAACTCTTCTTACTCAGTGGACCATCTTCCTTTGGTCAGTGAAGAAATATCTGCTCTCCTCGCGAAGCAGGCCATAGAACCCGTCCCCCTTCACCTTCACAGGACGGGTTACTATTCCCATTTCTTTCTTGCACCAAAGAAGATGGGAGATCTCAGACCCATTCTCGATCTCAGCTCCCTGAACTTCTATGTGGAATACAAAAAGTTCAGGATGCTCTCCCTTCAAACCCTCTTGCCCCTTCTCCGGCCGGGCCAATGGCTTTGTGCACTGGATATGCAGGATGCATACCTGCTCATCCCCATTCGCCCCTCGCACCGAAAAACCTCAGGTTTTAGATTCAGGGGACCATTACAATTCCGAGGCGCCCCTTGGGTCTTTCCTCAGCTCCCGAGTTTTACCAAATGCCTGGCGGTGGTAGCGCCCACCCGCGCATTTCTGGGAGTTCAGGTTTTCCCCACCTGGACGACTGGCTCCTGGTGCCTCGTCCCAGGAGGAACTCCTGCATTTTCTCTCCCTCACCCAGCGGGTTTTCACTGGTCTGGGTATCACCATCAGCCATTCCAAGTCTCATCTGGTCCCTTCCCAGAGACTCCAGTTCATCGGGGCAATCCTTGATACGACAGTGTGCAGGGCCTTCCTGCCTTCGGACAGGGCGGCCTCCCTTCAGTCCCAGATTTCCCTTCTTTCGGAACGCAGGAAGGTTCCGGCGAGGTCGGTTCTCCGTCTCCTGGGGCTCATGGCGGCCGCTATTCCGACGGTTCCGCATGCGCGCCCCCACATGAGGATCTCTCAGTGGACTCTCCGCTCTCAGTGTGATCAACTTGTAGATGACCTAGATCATCTGGTGCTGATCTCCTCGCCGATGACAAGAGACTTGCAATGGTTGGATGGTTCAAGAGAACCTGTTCCAGGGGGTCCCCTTCTTTCATCCTCCCCCCGCCCAGACTCTGACCACGGATGCATCAGGCGAAGGTTGGGGAGCCCATCTGGGTCCTCACCGAACCCAGGGGTTATGGTCCAGATTGGAGTTAGCTCTCCACATCAATGTGCTCGAGCTACGAGCAGTGCTGTATGCTCTCCAGGCCCTTCACCAATACATCCTTCCCGGTCACCTAGCTGTCCAAACAGACAACATGTGCGTGGTGTGGTACATCAACAAGCAGGGAGGGACTCGGTCCTACCCGCTGTGCAGGGAAGCAATGAGGGTTTGGGATTGGGCAACGCTTCACAACATTCACCTCACGGTGATCCATGTTCCGGGAGTCAACAGTGTCCTGGCAGACAAGCTAAGTTGTTCTTCGGCTCTGCCACACGAGTGGGAAATGGACCAAAAAGTGCTAAAAAGCATCTTCCAGATTTGGGGGACTCCACAGGTAGACCTGTTCGCCTCCTCCCAAAACGCAAAGCTTCCAACCTTTTGCTCGCTCGCTTCAGAGCGAGGCACTTTCTGGAGCGATGCTCTGTCTCTAAGCTGAAAGGACAGATTCGTCTGTGCTTTTCCCCCAATTCCTCTGGTCCCTCGTGTGCTGCAGAAACTTGCATTGGAAGGAGCAAGAATGATTCTGATCGCTCCTTTCTGGCCCAGGCAAATCTGGTTCTCTCTTCTACAACAATACACAGAGGTTCCTCCTCCTTTATCTCGAGGATTGCTGACCCAGGATCAGGGGACCCTGGTCCATCCGGGACTCAAGTCTCTTCAACTTCATGCATGGCTCCTGCAGACCTAGCCCAATCTCGTTTTGGAGTCTCTCCTAAGGTGGCCGAGATTCTGGTGGAGGCTAGAAAACCCTCCACTAGGTCCACCTGCTCCATGAAATGGAAGAGATTTTCCATTTGGGCTGCCTCCAGGAACGTGGAGCCTTTCTCCTGTCCTGTGGCCGTTCTGCTTGATTATTTGCGTCATCTTTTCGACCTGGGTCTCAGTCACTCCTCTTTGAAAGTCCACATGGCTGCTATTTCAGCCTACCATGTCCCTTTCGCTGATAAAGCATTTGCCCAATTAGAGCTATCCAAGACCTTTCTCAGAGGGGTCCTTCATCTCAGATCCCCTGTTCGGACTCCGGCTCCCCCTTGGGACTTGAACTTTGTTCTCGAGAAACTTACCCTTCCTCCTTTTGAGCCTGCGGCTTCCGCAGACTTGAGGTTCTTATCATGGAAGACGCTCTTCTTGGTGGTCATTACTTTGGCTCGCAGGATTTCCAAGGTCCAGGCCCTTATGTGTAAAGTCCCTTATCTGATTTTTCACAAAGAACGAGTAGCTCTTCGCACGAACCCTAAGTTTCTTCCTAAAGTGGTAGCGGAGTCTACCTTAAATCAGTCTATTGAGTTACCTGCCTTTTTCACGCAGTACTCCAATCAAGGAGAATACTTGCTCCATACCATGGATGTCCACAGGATTCTGAGATACTACATCGATAGGACGAAGGATCTCAGGAAGACTGATCAGTTGTTCGTCTCTTTTGCTCACAAAAGGGAAGGCAATGCTGTCTCCAAGCAGTGCCTATCAAAGTGGTTGGCTCATTGCATCACTTTCTGTTATGACAAGTACAACAAGACCCTACCGGGTCAAGTCAGAGGTCACTCCACTCGGGAGTAGCAGCTTCTGATGCTTGTTTCAAAATGTGTCCGGCAGACATCTATGCTGTCACACCCGACTTCCGTCCATACCTTTACGAAACATTACAGTTTGGACATTGCCTCTCACCGTAGAGCAGGCTTCGGGTTAGCGGTCTTGCAAGGCCTCTTATCTTGAGGTTTGCATGGTTGTTTGTTACTTCTTGGAGTAGTTCCTCCTCCCGGTGCCTTTAATTTGTTCCAGACTGCTTGGGATTCTGTCCTATATGTAATTACCTACTGCAAGAGCCCTCTCAAAGTAAGATAGTACAGTTACTTAAGAACTTACCGTAACAGTAGATCTTCGAGAGAGGCTCTTGCAGTAGGTAATACCTTCCCGCCCTCCATCCCCCTAGGCTTTTTTAGCTCCTTTTCCATTTAGGAAAATGTCTGCTTCTCTCTCGGCCTTCCGGGCCTGTGGCGGGAAAACTGGAAGACGGCGTCTGGGACCGGCCCTTTATACCGACGTCGTCTGACGCCGGTCACCTGATGTGGGGGCGGTCCCCGCCAGGGACTGCTAGCTAGAAATTTTTCCGTCGGGTCCTGCCGCCTGCCGACGTCAGTCCTATATGTAATTACCTACTGCAAGAGCCTCTCTCGAAGATCTACTGTTACGGTAAGTTCTTACGTAACTGTACTTTACAGTGGGATGGTTCTGTTGATTGTCAGTGGGTTACAGTGGGATGTTCTTTTGATTGCCAGTGGGTTACAGTGGGATAGGACTGCTGATTGTCAGTGGGATGGTTCTGTTGACATGGGTTACAGTAGGATGGTTTTGTTGACATGGATTACAGTGGGATGGTTCTGTTAATTGTTAGTGGGTTGCAGTGAGATAGTTATGTTGATTGTCAGTGGTTTACAGTGGGATGGTTCTGTTATTTGTCAGTGAATTACAGTGGGATGGTTCTATTGATATGGGTTATAATGGGATGATTCTGTTAATTGTCAGTGTGTTATAGGTGGATGGTTCTGTTGACATGGGTTACAGTGGGATAGTTCTGTTAATTGTCAATGGTTTACAGTGGGATGGTTCTGTTAAATGTCAGTGGATTACAGTGGGATGGTTCTATTAAATGTCAGTGGATTACAGTGGGATGGTTCTATTGATATGGGTTATAATGGGATGATTCTATTAATTGTCTGTGTTATAGGTGAATGGTTCTGTTGACATGGGTTGCAGGGGGATAGTTCTGTTAATTGTCAATGGTTTACAGTGGGATGGTTCTGTTAAATGTCAGTGGATTACAGTGGGATGGTTCTGTTGATATGGGTTATAATGGGATGATTCTGTTAATTGTCAGTGTGTTATAGGTGGATGGTTCTGTTGACATGGGTTACAGTGGGATAGTTCTGTTAATTGTCAATGGTTTACAGTAGGATGGTTCTGTTAAATGTCAGTGGATTACAGGGATGGTTCTGTTGATATGGGTTATAATGGGATGATTCTGTTAATTGTCAGTGTGTTATAGGTGGATGGTTCTGTTGACATGGGTTACAGTGGGATAGTTCTGTTAATTGTCAATGGTTTACAGTGGGATGTTTCTGTTAAATGTCAGTGGATTACAGTGGGATGGTTCTATTGATATGGGTTATAGTGGGATGGGTCTGTTAATTGTCAGTGGGTTACAGGTGGATGGTTCTGTTGTTATTGATTGCATGGATGGTTCTATTGAATTTAAGAGGTTTACAGGTAGATGGTTCTGTTGGTATGGGTTACAGTGGGATGGTTCTGTTGCTTGTTAGTGGGTTCCATTGTGATTGTACTGTACTATAGATTGTC
Source organism: Neoceratodus forsteri (assembly GCA_016271365.2). Taxonomy (NCBI): domain Eukaryota; kingdom Metazoa; phylum Chordata; order Ceratodontiformes; family Ceratodontidae; genus Neoceratodus; species Neoceratodus forsteri. Next base: position 375,764,284 of record CM028134.1, on the reverse strand, counting down.
AAATTATCAGTATTTTTTTGTGTGAATTAGTTTTTATTGGAGAAATATTTCTCAAAAGATTACAGAAAAAGCCAAAACACAATTAAGCACTACACCGCAAAACAAACAAACAAAAAAAAAGAATAGAAAAAATACTGCACAATAAATGCCATAATAGTATCAATAGCACTAACATCAAACTCTAAGCAACACAATATATATAACAATGTAATTGAATCTGTAAGTATTAAATAATCTCTTTCCTATTAAATAAAAACATAATGTGACATTAATAGTTTTAAGAAAATATAAAATACCAAATGTATTAGAAAAAATCCAAATATGAAAAAGAATGAGAGAAGATGGTGAGGAAAGAGGGACAAGACCAAGAATGTGAAAGAAGATATAGTAATAGAAACTAACCTAGAAGGAAGAAGCAAAGAAGATGAGAGTGGCAGAAAGGAGAAAGTAAGAGAAAGAAAATGCACTATCTTGTAGGAACTGCCAGAATGAAAACCTTTTGACTCTCTTAAATACTTAATGTGAAACACCTCTTAAGTGAGTGGGACTAAAATTACAAGATGTCCTAACTACTGGCTGTGTCTGACATATGTTCCATAAGAGATTTCCACCTGTTACCAAATTTATGTGAATTAGTTCTGAGACCATGTGATAACTCTATCCAATTTAATAGCTTTCATTAATTCATTAGACCGCACTTTGATTGAATGTGTCCTAACATCCATCCATAATTTAAGAATGCAGTTCTTAGCTACCATCAAAATTAGAACTTTATCACATATGGAATGTGAATTTCTGTATCAAAGTGCCCAGTTGGACAGTTTTCTATATTTGACTGTCCGTGAGTTATACTGGGATGTTTCTGTTGATATACTGTAGGTTACAGTGAAATAGTTCTTTTGGTCTGGGTTACAGTGGGATGGTTCTGTTAATTGTTAGTGGGTTGCAGTGAGATAGTTATGTTGATTGTCAGTGGTTTACAGTGGGATGGTTCTGTTATTTGTCAGTGAATTACAGTGGGATGGTTCTATTGATATGGGTTATAATGGGATGATTCTGTTAATTGTCAGTGTGTTATAGGTGGATGGTTCTGTTGACATGGGTTACAGTGGGATAGTTCTGTTAATTGTCAATGGTTTACAGTGGGATGGTTCTGTTAAATGTCAGTGGATTACAGTGGGATGGTTCTATTAAATGTCAGTGGATTACAGTGGGATGGTTCTATTGATATGGGTTATAATGGGATGATTCTATTAATTGTCTGTGTTATAGGTGAATGGTTCTGTTGACATGGGTTGCAGGGGGATAGTTCTGTTAATTGTCAATGGTTTACAGTGGGATGGTTCTGTTAAATGTCAGTGGATTACAGTGGGATGGTTCTGTTGATATGGGTTATAATGGGATGATTCTGTTAATTGTCAGTGTGTTATAGGTGGATGGTTCTGTTGACATGGGTTACAGTGGGATAGTTCTGTTAATTGTCAATGGTTTACAGTAGGATGGTTCTGTTAAATGTCAGTGGATTACAGTGGGATGGTTCTGTTGATATGGGTTATAATGGGATGATTCTGTTAATTGTCAGTGTGTTATAGGTGGATGGTTCTGTTGACATGGGTTACAGTGGGATAGTTCTGTTAATTGTCAATGGTTTACAGTGGGATGTTTCTGTTAAATGTCAGTGGATTACAGTGGGATGGTTCTATTGATATGGGTTATAGTGGGATGGGTCTGTTAATTGTCAGTGGGTTACAGGTGGATGGTTCTGTTGTTATTGATTGCAGTGGGATGGTTCTATTGAATTTAAGAGGTTTACAGGTAGATGGTTCTGTTGGTATGGGTTACAGTGGGATGGTTCTGTTGCTTGTTAGTGGGTTCCATTGTGATTGTACTGTACTATAGATTGTCAAATTATCAGTATTTTTTTGTGTGAATTAGTTTTTATTGGAGAAATATTTCTCAAAAGATTACAGAAAAAGGCAAAACACAATTAAGCACTACACCGAAAACAAACAAACAAAAAAAAGAATAGAAAAATACTGCACAATAAATGCCATAATAGTATCAATAGCACTAACATCAAACTCTAACAACACAATATATATAACAATGTAATTGAATCTGTAAGTATTAAATAATCTTTCCTATTAAATAAAACATAATGTGACATTAATAGTTTTAAGAAAATATAAAATACCAAATGTATTAGAAAAAATCCAAATATGAAAAAGAATGAGAGAAGATGGTGAGGAAAGAGGGACAAGACCAAGAATGTGAAAGAAGATATAGTAATAGAAACTAACCTAGAAGGAAGAAGCAAAGAAGATGAGAGTGGCAGAAAGGAGAAAGTAAGAGAAAGAAAATGCACTATCTTGTAGGAACTGCCAGAATGAAAACCTTTTGACTCTCTTAAATACTTAATGTGAAACACCTCTTAAGTGAGTGGGACTAAAATTACAAGATGTCCTAACTACTGGCTGTGTCTGACATATGTTCCATAAGAGATTTCCACTCGTTACCAAATTTATGTGAATTAGTTCTGAGACCATGTGATAACTCTATCCAATTTAATAGCTTCTATTAATTCATTAGACCGCACTTTGATTGAATGTGTCCTAACATCCATCCATAATTTAAGAATGCAGTTCTTAGCTGCCATCAAAATTAGAACTTTATCACATATGGAATGTGAATTTCTGTATCAAAGTGCCCAGTTGGACAGTTTTCTATATTTGACTGTCCGTGAGTTATACTGGGATGTTTCTGTTGATATACTGTAGGTTACAGTGAAATAGTTCTTTTGGTCTGGGTTACAGTGGGATGGTTCTGTTGATATGGGTTACAGTTGGATGGTTCTGTTGGTTGTCAGTGGCTTACAGTGGGATGGTTCTGTTGACATGGGTTACAGTGGAATGGTCCTGTTGATTGTCAGTGGGTTGCAGTGGGATAGTTCTGTTGATATGCGTTACAGTGGGATGGTTCTGTTAACTGTCAGTGGAGTACAGTGGGATGGTTCTATTAATTGTCAGTGGGTTACAGTGGGATGGTTCTGTTAATAATCAATGAAGTACAGTGGGATGGTTCTGTTTGTCAGTGGGTTACAGTGGGATGGTTCTGTTGATTGTCAATGGGGTAAAGTGGAATGGATCTGTTGATCGTCTCTGAGGGTTACAGTAGGTATCTGTTCATTAGTGGGTTACAGTTGGATGGTTCTGTTGATCGTCAGTGGATTATAGCAGGATGGTTCTGTTGACTGTCAGTGATTCAAACAACATGAAGTCTTGCTGTATTCTGACAATCTGCAGTTAGCCTCAGCACTTGAACTGCCCCGAAGAGGAAAGGGTTAACTCTATGCCAAGGCATAGAATGTTGAGCTCGAGCTCGGTTTTCAAACCTCTGTCCGTGGTACACTTCAGTGTAACCATCAGATTCTTTACTCCGCCCTACTGTGAAGATGCTCCAGAGAGTTTCTCCTTGCTGCTTCGGTTCAGTACAGTAAATCGTTCGGTAAATCTCATCCAATTTATTCCTTTTCGGTCATCAGATCTCTGTCCACGGTACAGTATAGTGTTTAGTGGTAGATAGTGGTATTTTTCTGAAGAAAAGAAATTGTTTTGTTTTTCCTTGGTTTCGTTCCGGTCGGTCCGGTTCCGAAACAACTTGATCCTTCATTGTTGCTTATTTATTGCTTTGCTGTGGTGTCTGGTATCTTTCAGCCTCAAAAAAAACAAAGTTTTTTATTCCGTTTTTTTGTTTCCCCAATGCCATTGAACCGGTTGGTGGCTGAAAGTTTTTGTTGTTGCCTGGCTTGAACGCTGATAAGGGTAACTTAATAGTTGTGGCTATGTTTGAGAAACCTAAAAAGAAAACCGGTCCCACTGGGTTTCAACACTGCACCGAGTGTGGGGAGGCTTTTGCTAAAGCTGATCCCCACCTCGTCTGTGTTTATTGTCTGGGGTTTGACCACCTCTGTGCAGACTGCCAAATATGTAAGCATTTCCCTAAGCCCACACAGCTAGACTTAAGGAAAGGGAGGCCGAACAATCCACTGAACTGGATGGCCAGCCTGGTTCGGTTCCGACCCGAACCTGAGGAAGTGCCTGCTGACACGGGTGATACTTTCTCGGGCAAAAGAAAGTCCGATTCGAGAAATCAGGTTCTGCAAAGCGTAGGAAGAAATCGGCCGGTTTGGATCCAAACCCACAGATCCCAACCACTGAGGAGATTGCGAGAGCAATAGTATAGCTCAAGTCGCTTCGCCCTACTCCGACCGAACCGACCGGTTCCGAAAGACGGTCGGTTCCAGCCCATCAGAATATGATCTGGAAGCTTTCTATGAGGTTGATTGGGAAGAAGATCCTGAGTATGAAGGTGATGATGACGACGACTTTGGTGGCCTAGATCAGCCAGTAGAGCCTAACATCTCCCCAGACAGGCCTACCAATATTTCTCCTCCCAGACTGTCTGAGTCCCCCTCACACTTTTTATTTTATGAAAAGGTGGCAGAAACCCTCCAGCTCCCAACGGTGGTAGCGGATGAGGATGAAGAGCCTGACTTTGTGGAGATGATGGATGTCCCAGAGTCAAAGAGACTGTCCATTTCCCTTCATAAGTCTTTGGGGAAACAGACTCAGAACATTTTACAGGCCCCCACTTCCATACCTCCTGTGGATAAAAAGATGGACAGGAGGTATATGCTGTCAGGCTCAGGGACAGAATTCTTCTATAACCATTGCAGCCATGTTGGTGTAGTGTGGGCTGCAGCCTGTGATAAGGCTAACATACCCTTGGCTTCACACCCCCAGATAAGGATTTTAGGAAAGTGGATGCCATGGCTAAAAAACAGTACTTGGCATCCTCTTTGGGATTCAGACAGGCCTCTTATATGGCCTATGTGGCTAGGTACCAGAAGTCAAGGTGGGATACAATTCTGGACTTAGCCAAGAATGCCCCTTCCCATCTAGCCAAGGAGCTGGAGCAGGTGGCTGCAGACAGCATAGAAGCATCTAAAGTTCAGTTCCATGCTGCTGTAGACTCGAATGATGCGTCTTCAAGAGTCATGGCCACGTCTGTCTCCCTAAGGAGGTTCGCCTGGCTCAAATGTACTAGCCTCTCACAAGATACCCAGGCTAAGGCTATGGATTTTCCTGTCACTCAGAACTCTCTGTTTGGGAAGCAAACAGGAGTACAAGAAGAAAATGGACAAGTATAGGACCACATACAGGAGTGCAGTGGTCAAGGAAAGGCAGGCCACTCCTCAAAAGCAGCAGTCTAGGGCTGGCAGGGGCAGGCCTTTTCACAGGCCTTTCTACCAGGCTCAGGCTTCCTCTACTTTTCAGCAGAGGGGGTTCTTTAGAGGGAGAGGGAGAAGGGGGCTGAGCAGGGTTGCATCCACCTCTCAAGCTAGGACCCCTGCGAAACAGACACCCTGATGTGTCAGACTGGGTCGCCTCCTTAGTTCCAGTGGGAGGCAGGCTGGCTTTCTTCTTCCAGGAATGGAAGTCTGTAACAGCAGACAAATGGGTCCTGGAGGTAGTAAGCCAAGGACTTGCTCTCAGTTTCAAGAAATTCCCCAAAGTAAGGGCAAGGTCCTTCAAGCCTTCCTCACCACTGGAAACAGCTGCCCTAGAGGCTGAGGTTTTGGCCTTGCTGCTCCTAAGATTAGTGGAGCATGTGCCTCTAGTACACAGGTGCAAAGTATTGTACTCAAAGTACTTTCTTACCCCAAAAAGGACTGGGGAGTGGCGACCCATCCTAGACCTAAGATATCTGAACAAACACCTTTTAAAACCAGAGTTCAGGATGGTGACTCTGGGAATCATTCTTCCCTCTCTGAGACCAGGAGACTGGCTAGCTTCTCTGGATCTCAAAGATGCCTATTTTCACTTCCCTATCAGATACTGCCACAGAAAGTGCCTTGGGTTCAAGTTGCCCTCAGGTCATTACCAGCTCAGAGCAATGCCCTTTGGCCTGACTTCAGCTCCCAGAGTCTTTACAAAGTGCCTAGAAGTAGTAGTGGCTTTTCTCAGAAGACGAGGCATTTCTGTATGTCCCTGTCTGGACGACTGGCTCATTGAAGGCCAGTCCTCAGACCAAGTCAAGTCAGCTTTGGCTGTTACCCAGAGGCTTCTGGGTTCTCTAGGGTTTATCCTCAATCTTTCCAAGTCAGTGCTGGAACTGGTCCAGCTACTCACCTTCATAGGAGCAGAGCTGGATACTATTCAGGCAAAAGCGTTTCTACCTCTTTCAAGGGTGAAGGTCCTCACAGACCTGGCAGCCTCTTTCAAACCTCGAGTGTCTCGGCCAACCAGGCATTTTCTTCAGCTTCTAGGCCACCTGGCAGCTTCCACTTCAGTGGTGCAGGGAACCAGGTTCCAAATGAGGGACATTCAATTTCACCTCAGATCTTTTTTTTTTTTATACTTCTTTTATTGTTCATTTCATAGCATAAAATTCACGTAGAACATTACAATCATAACAAAGTTGATACACAGTTGGTAGTTCAGATATCTTCATATCAACTTAACACTTGCATAACTTTACCATGGAGTACCAGGATCTTTAAAGTCTATAACCTGGGGTGAATCAAGAGCACCCTAGGTTTTATTAATACTTAAAGGCAACTCCAGTTTACTGGATCAACTGTAGAAAATAAAAAAGGAACAATGAACAAAGAAAAAACAAAATAACTAAACTTGTCAGCTATACTTTCTTATCCATCGGTTAAAGAATAATCAGGGTAGAGGAGTAATTTGATTTTTCCAATATATATGGGGAAGGTTGGGGTAAAAGGATAACTGCCCAGTCGCCCTCAACAAGCACACTTTTCTCTCTGTGTGTACTCCATTTAGGAGGGAGATATAGTCTGGATTTAATTAATCCATATTGGGTTGTTATTCAACTCCCATCTGGTCCATCGGTTTTGGTAGGCTGCAGACCTGTTTTGTAAGTTATGAGTTAATTGTTCAAAATTTTGTATAAACTTTATAATGTTTAGCCACTCGTCTACTGGGGGGGGGGGGGGGGGGGGTCTGGAAGGAGCCACTTATTGTTAATGTCTTTATAAGCCGCAGCCAGAAGTATGGACCACAGGTAGAGTGAGTCCTTGTCCCTAAGAGTTCCAAGAGGCAGACCCAGTAAGAGGTTTTCAGGGATCAAACGGTCCTGTATACTAAACATGGTTTCAATCTGATGCGAGACCGATTGCCAGAAATGATTAATTCTGTGGCAGAGTAGAAATACATGCGCATACAAGGCCTCATCGGCACCACATTGCCTCCAGCATCCAGAAGGGGCTCCCTGGTAATGCTTGGCAAGGAATTGAGGGACAAGAAAGTACCTCGCGTGGACCTTCCAAACATATTCCCTCCAACCCGGAGACAACATCATGGACTGCGTAGAGTGCCATATTCTAGGCCAAACTTACTGTAGGAGTGGGCGGCCTGAATCTCGATCTTGCTTCGAGAAACAGCTCTTGCAGCAGGTTACACCATTAGGACTGAAGCCGGCAGGTGCCAAGACCCCACGGAAATTTTCTAGCTAGCAGTTTCCAGCGGGGACCCCCCCGATGTCGGCCCCGCCCCTGACATCAGGCATCATATGAAAGGGGGCGGTTCCCCAGAATCCCCAGTTCTTTTCCCGCCGTCCTGTAAGAGCTGTTCTCGAAGATCTACTGTTACGGTAAGTTCTTATGTAACTGTACTTTCCCACCTATATTTTAGTACATCTGATACATGTGCATGCTGGGAAACCAGAAATTTATGTAACAAAGAAATTGCATGGTCACTTTTAGTTGATTTCCATTTTTAAATAAAGGGACTGTTGTCTTCAACAATTAGAGAGCTGGAAGCCCGTAATCTAAACTCAGGGTTTATATAATCCCTGATCTGTAGGTAGTACATTAGGTCTCTCTGTTCCCATCAAAATTTTATTTGGGCTTTTGTAAACGTCAGCACCGAGGTTTGGCGTAATAGTTGCCATGGGGCCACAAAGCCTCGAGAGGCCTGGGAGAAGTACAAATTATACTCTTTAGCAGGACAAAAAGCTGGGTTTGTAATGTACCAAGCATATTTCCAAGAGTGGTTAGCAAATCTCCTCCGAGGGTAGCCCCTCCTCCAACCCTCGAGGACTGAACCCACACCCTCTAATAACACTTCTTGAAGCTGTCTCTTTCCGGATTGGACAAAGAGGGTTGCTGCTGGATTAACTATCTGGGGTCTGTTCACGTCTATCTGTTTCCAGTGCGCTTTGTATCCCCAGAGAAGGCCGTGCCGCATCTGTGAGGCATTCCAATAGTAGTACAAGATAGGGAATGCTATTCCTCCTTGATCTTTAGGTAGTAGTAGGAGTTGAAATTTGAGTCTAGGCTTTTTACCCTGCCACAGAAAATCAAGAAAGGTGCATTGCCATCTATTAAGGTGCTGTACAGGGACAGTGCAAGGCACGCATTGAAACAGATATAATAGCCTGGGAAGGCCATTCATTTTGATAGCTCGATTCCTGGCATAGAAAGACAGGGGTAGAGTGGTCCATCTCTTAATATTGGTTTTAAGGGTTTTCATCAATGGGTTGTAGCTGAGTTTATAAAGGGATTTCAAGTCCAATGGGATCTGAATTCCTAGATACTTTATTGCTGGCATGTCCCATTTAAATTGGTACTGTTCCTTGATCCGTACTGATGGCAAGTAGTTAAAGGCAAGTACCTCTGTCTTAGTGGTATTTAAAGAGTATCCAGCCAAGTCGGAGAACGACTTAAGTTTATGAAACAGAAGGGGAAGGGTTGTATCAGGGTTAGTGAGATAAACCAGAACGTCATCTGCGAATAGAGCTAGTTTATGTTCTGTGTCGGCCAATTTTATTCTGGGGAGCTGTGTATCCTGTTTGTTGTAATGTGCAAGGGGCTCTATATAGAAGGCAAACAATAAAGGTGAGATGGGTTATCCCTTCCTGGTTCCTCTGTGAAGTGGGAATTTTTGTGACAAGTGGCCATTAGATCTAATGTATTCTTGTGCGCTGTGGTAGAATTTGAAAATAAGATTTATAAACTGAGTTGGGAATTGAAAGGATGAAAGCACTTCCCTCAAAAAGGGCCATGGCACCATATCAAATGCTTTCTCAGCATTGAGACTGATGAAAAGGGAGGGAGTTTTCTGTTTTTCAATATGCTCAATCAGGTAGATGCTATATCTGATGTTGTCCTGTGCTTGGCGACCTTGAATAAACCCACATTGGTCCTGGTGAATCATGGTTGGGGCTATATGCTTAAATCTTCGGGCTAATAGAGCTGCCATAATTTTATAATCTGTATTAAGAATTGAAATAGGCGGTAGGAACCAGGCAGGGAGGGGTCTTTACCAGGTTTCAGAATTACTGATATTATTGCGTAGTGTCATGATGGGGGGATGGGGGTTTTGGGAGATGGTATGTTAGCAAACAGTCTGTGCAGGAGGGGAGAGATGTCTTATTTTGAACGTTTTATAAAATTCCCCCGGAAGGCAAGTCAATTCCAGGACATTTGCTCGTTTTAAGATTACCTATTTCTGTCTCTATCTCCTGGCTGGTTATTGGGGCTAATAGAGTGTCTGCGAGGGTTTTAGGGAGTTTGGGAAGGTTAACAGAGTCAAGGAAGGCCCGAATCTGAGTAGGAGGGGAATGTTGGGTGGCTGTATATAATTTAGAGTAATATTGAACAAATATATCAGATATCTCAGATATTGAGTGTTGTGGGGGGACTTTTAGGGGAAGACCTCAGGTTTGATATCAGCACTTTAGTCCATTGTGTTCGTAAGCACCCAGCTACTAATTTCAGAGAGCGGGGGGTCCCCTCATAGTGTCTCTGCCTTAGAAATAACAGCTTCTGCTCTACATAATCTAAGAGGGAATTAAGTTCAGCAGTGACCTTTACTTTTTGTTGGTCTTCTAAGTCCTGTATTTGGGATAACAATAAGATCTTACTTGGAGAAACAGTTCTTGCAGCAGGTTACACCATTAGGACTGAAGCCGGCAGGCGCCAGGACCCCACAAAAATTTTCTAGCTAGCAGTATCCAGTGGGGAATGCCCCCCGATGTCAGGCATCATACAAAAGGGGGCGGTCCCCCAGAATCCCCAGTTCTTTTCCCACCGTTGACTCGCCAGCATCGGCCTCACGGACAACTGTTTCAGTGAACGACGACTTGAACTTGCAGCATTTATTTTACTAAATGTCGGCCTCTCCTACTCCTTCTACAGAAGGACACCCCTCTAAGTGTGCCTGCGGCAAACAGATCCCTTTTATGAATCTCCATTCGGCCTGTTTGCAGTGCCTAGGCCCAGAGCACGACACCAAGGCCTGCTCTTTTTGTCAGCAGTTTAACAGCTGCACCAGGATCCGCCATCAGAAAGCACTTCAGGGGTTCCTGTTAGAAGAAAAATTTAAAAATTCTGGACAAAGACCCTGCCTCCAGAGGTGAGTCTACCTCTAAGTCCCAAAAACACTGGGAAAAATACCGGGAGAAGGCCGGGTCCAGATCCCAGAACCAGGCCTCGGACTCGTGCACCAGCTCAAGCTCCACCTGCTCCGACCGCTCGCAGCCCCCTCCCATTAAAGTTAGGACTTCAGGCAGCACTTCGGCTTCTCTTCACCTGCTGAAGACTCCCAGGACTTGGAACCCTTCTCCAGCGCCCTCTCGGGCCGCAGCGAAGTCTTCTGACCATCATCGGTCCAAGTCCTCTTCCAAGTCTTTTGCTTTCTCGGACAGACGCCGGGAACCTGACGCCAGATCGGCCTCCCAGGAAGACCAAGGACCTGACATCCCTTAAATGGACAATGGACCACAAGTGGGCTGCCGAACTTTCTCCGGCCAAACACCCATCGGACCAGATGTCTGTTCAGCACCCGACGTCGGTCAAACGACCTAAGAAGCCGATGACTGCCCTCCCTTCACCGGTTGATACCGGTCACCAGGACTCTTCCGAGGAGGATCTGACGTTGCCCGACGACCAAGCAGGCGACGCTAAGGACGCTGGGCTCCCGCGGGAGCAGTCGCCCGAACAGGTGATGCTCTCAGACCCGGCCCCCGATACCGGCAACAGACCAACCCTGACGCCAGGACCGTCGTCCGGTATGAACATCCAGGAGGTCAAAGATCTGTTCACCTTTTGGTGGGACACGATTAAAAAGGATGTGGTTCCAGTAAAGCCTCCTCCTCCTCCTCCTCAGGGTCCAGCAGGAAGACCGCCAACCCCCAAGCCACCTCCTAGGGGCAGATCCAGAGACAGGAGAAGCCCCCCTTCACGGTCTCCCTCAGGGTCTCCTAGTCCCAAACGACCCAGAGGAAGAAGGTCCATTCCGCAGGGGGAACGACTCTAGACCGGACTCTTTGGACACCTCCAGGTCTCCTTCTCCGATAAGTATCCCATCACCAGACCCACGAGACCTCCCCAGGTCACCTCCGGATGATCCCTCTTTTTCTGAGATCATGAGGCACATCCAGGAAAATATGGGATGGGAAGCGGACGATCTAGACCCCGAACGACAGCGCCTAGCTCGATACCTTCGGCAGAAAAATCCTAAGCTTGTGGTGGTTCCATCTTTGGTGGATACCTTCGCGGACGTCACCAAGGCCGCATGGAAACATCCGCTTTCCACTCGTGCTATGCCGAAGAAAGCTGACCGCCTGTACAGGGCCCCTGCGGAGGACCCGTATCTGGCGCAACAACCCCTGGCTGATTCACTGGTCATCACGGTCTCTCATGGCCGGTCTCAACAACCGCAACATTTGAGCATGCAGCCTCCGGACCAGGAATCCAAGCAATTGGATTCACTGGGTAGGCGCATGTATGCGGCTGCTACATGCTCCATTAGGTAACTGAACTATCTGACACACACAGTTCAGTTTCAGAATGCCCCATGGGAACAGGGCCAGGACCTGGTTAAAGTCCTTCCGGATGGCGAACAGAAGGAGGAACTTCTGAACCTTCTTCACACTGGGTCAGACGTGGGGACCCAAGTCTTGAGAGCCACCTATGATTCGGCGGACTCTGCAGCCAGGGGAGCAGCCTTGGGCATCTGTCTTCGTAGACGCTCATGGCTTCGCATCTCCGGATTTTACCGGACGTCCAGAAAAATATCCTGGACAACCCCTACAACGGAGAGGTCTTGTTTGGTGAGGATTCTGAAAAAGTCATCACCAAGTTACAGAACGCCGGGAAGGCGGTGAGGACTGTACAGGCCATGTACAGGCCTAAGACTGGTTCCTTTCGTAGGAACCAGAATCGTTTTCATGGCCGGCAACAACGGCAACAGACACGTCCCAGCCAGCAGCAAAGGGGTAACTTTAACCGCAAGGCCCAACCTAAGTCTTCCCCAGGCCAAGGTCAGAGATATACAAAACCGACCCAGCCTGTGGGAGGCAGCGCCGCCACAGCATGATTCCTTCCGGCCCCTCCTCTCGATCAACAGGAAGAAAAGGTCGGCGGTCATGCTGTCTCGCCACCTTTGAGGGTGGCAGACGATAACCGCCAACTGGTGGGTCCTCCAATTGGTCGAGAGAGGACACTCTATAGAATTCCTCAACCACCCACCGTCAAGACCTCCCCTGCTTTCCTGTTATGCAGGTCAGCACGCACTGCTCATCCAGCAGTAAGTGCTAGCACTTCTGGAATAAGAGGCTATAGAGCATGTACTGCGGAACCAGAGAGACGCAGGATACTATTCCCACTTCTTTCTGGTTCCCAAAAAAGACAGGGGGTCTCCGTCCGATTTTGGACCTCCGCGACCTCAGCGCTTCGGTGCTTTACAAATGCTTCCACATGGCGACTCTTCCAGGTTTAATTCCCATGCTCAAGCAGGGCGCCCTGTTAGCGTCACTGGATATGCAGGATGCCTACCTGCACGTACCGATAGCTCGAGTGCACAGGAAATTCTTGCGCTTCGAGTTTCTAGGTCACCATTATCAGTTCCGAGCCCTCCCTTTTGGACTGTCCTCAGCACCTTGGGCATTCACGAAGTACATGGCAGTCGTAGCGGCGGCTCTCAGGAGACAAGGCCACTACGTGTTCCCCTACCTGGACGACTGGCTCCTCATGGCCCCCTCTCGGGAGGCCCTGATGTCCGCGATCCATTGTACTCGTTCCCTCTTCGGATCCTTTGGCATCATTATCAATCAGGAGAAGTTGCACCTGGTTCCATCACAGAGACTGCAGTTCATAGGTGCAGTCCTGGACACCGTCCAGGGGAAAGCCTTTTTGCCCTAGGACAGAGCGGAGCACATCAGATCCCTCATAAGAGGTATCTTGGCAAAGAAGACCGTCCCAGCAAGACTGGTCCTTTGCCTGCCTGGATGCATGGCTGCGGCCATTGCGACTGTCCCTTTAGCCCGTCTCCCACATGCGGTTGACCCAGTGGATGTTACGGGTGCAATGGGATCAAAAGCAAGACCATCTGCAACTTCTAATTTGGATCACGAATGCCGTCATCCGGGATTGGCAATGGTGGCTCGAACCAAAGCACCTGTCGTTGGGAGTCCCCTTTGTTGCACCATCTCCAATTGTGACACTCTCCACAGATGCTTCAGGGTCCGGTTGGGGAGCACACCTTGACAGGGTCAGGTCTCAGGGCTCGTGGACGTCCCAGGAAGCTCATCTTTACATAAATATTTTGGAGATGAGAGCGGTCCTTTATGCCTTGCTGGCCTTCCAATTAGAGATTCCACCGGGTACTCTGCTGCTGCAAACAGACAATACCGCGGTGATATATTACCTCAACGAACAAGGAGGCACTCATTCCTACCCTCTTTGCAGGGAGGCCATGAGGGTGTGGGATTGGGTACTGCAACACATCATAAACCTTATTGCTGTACATGTCCCAGGAGTGGACAATGTTATCGCAGACAGTTTGAGACGATCTCAGGCCAGAGTCCACGAATGGGAACTACTCCAGAAGGTCGTAGAGGATCTGTTTCGCAGATGGGGGACACCAGAGTTAGACCTTTTCACATCCCCATCCAACGCAAAACTGCCCAATTTCTGCTCGCCAGATCCAGGGCCTGGTGTTTTCTGGCGAGACACGTTGTCCCTCTCCTGGACGGGCTGATTCCTCTATGCGTTTCCTCCCTTCCCGTTGATCCAGAGGGTTCTTCTGAAACTCCGCAGAGAGCAGGCGACGCTGATATTAATCGTGCTCTTTTGGCCCAGGCAGATCTGGTTTCCTCCGCTGTACCAACAGTCTCAGGAACCTCTGGTGCCTGTGCCAATCAGCTCTCACTTATTGTTCCAGGAGGCAGGATCCTTGGTCCACTCGGACCTTCGGTCTCTGAACCTGCACGCGTGGCTCCTAGGGACATAGCTGTCATGCGTTACGGGGTTTCGCAAGAGGTAGCAGATGTTCTAGCGGCTGCTAGAAAACCGGCCACTCATGCCACGTACGCCATGAAATGGTGCAGATTTTGTCTCTGGGCTCAAGCACGGGGACTTCCCCCCTGGATTGTTCTGAGGGTTCGGTTCTAGACTACCTCCTGTCCCTGTTTCAGACAGGCTTGGCCTACTTCTCAATAAAAGTGCACCTTTGTGCCATCTTGGCCTGTCACATTCCTATAGGCCTTCAGTCCATACCTCAGCTGGAAACCGCACGAGCCTTTTTGAGAGGTGTCCTCCACCTTAGGCCTCTGATTAAGGATCCCATTCCTCCGTGGGACTTACCCTTCATCCTGGAGCAGCTTACACTGCCCCATTTTGAACCAGCCGCGGATTGCGAGCTACATCTTCTGGTATGGAAGACGTTATTTTTAGTTGCTGTTACTTCCGCCAGAAGGATTTCTGAGCTACACGCACTTATGTGCAAAGAACCTTATTTGGTTTTTCACCAGGACAGGGTGTTCTAAGGACCAATCCAAAATTTCTACCTGAGGTGGTCTCAGCCCTCACCCTTAATCAGGATCTCGACCTACCAGTGTACTTTCCTAAATACTCCAATAGAGGAGAGGCCCTGCTGCACACTCTTGATGTGCATAGGTGTCTTAGATACTACCTGACCAGAACCAGGCAACACCGTAAATCTGATCAGCTTTTTGTTTCCTTCGACCATGGGATGCTGGGTGCTCTGGTTTCTAAACAATCGCTTTCCAGGTGGCTCATCCATTGTATCACGTTCTGTTACCAGAAGCATAACAAGTCCCTACCGGGCTCAGTTAAGGAACATTCTACAATGGGAGTGGCTACCTCCTTTGCTGCTTTGAAGAACATGTCCGCTTCAGCCATCTGTGCAGCAGCTACTTGGAGCACCGTGCACACCTTTATCAGGCATTATAGTCTGGACGTTGCATCACGACAAATACCTGGTTTTGGTCTAGCAGTCCTTCAGGGACTACTGTCCTAGGCTTTGGTTCAACTCTTGATCTCTCCCTGGCTGGCCTCCTCCCATTTGAGAGGGATTTCCAGAATTGCTTGGGAATCAGTCCTAATGGTGTAACCTGCTACAAGAGCTGTTTCTCAAAGTAAGATAGTACAGTTACGTAAGAACTTATTGCAACAGTAGATCTTCGAGAACAGCTCTTGAAGCTGGTAGTTTCCCTCCCACCATCCCCTCTGGAGGTAGAGTTGTTCCTTTAGTCACTACCTAGGATTCGGTGTTTGTAACACCTCTCTGAATACCTTCTTTGAAGGCAGATCCTCAGTCTCCACTTCTGATGTCATCTAGCGGCCGGGAGTCTCCGGCGGGAGAACTGGGGATTCTGGGAGACCGCCCCCTTTTGCTTGATGCCTGACGGGGGCGGGGCCGACGTCGGGGGCGGTCCCCGCTGGATACTGCTAGCTAGAAAATTTCCATGGGGTCTTGGCGCTTGCCACTTCAGTCCTAATGGTGTAACCTGCTGCAAGAGCTGTTCTCAAAGATATACTATTACGGTAAGTTCTTATGTAACTGTACTTTTCTCTTCTGCTCCCTCATTTTCTTGTTTCTGGCAGCAATTTAAATGAATTTGCCCCTGCAAATAGCTTTAATTTATCCCACAGTGTGGAGATGTCTATGTCTGGATGGTCATTATCTGAGATAGCTTGTTCAACTGTGTCCTTAATATCCTGGACTGTCTCTTTGTCTCTAAGAAGAGATGTATTCAGTCTCCACACTGTGTTTTGTTGGAAGCTATCATTTCTAAATCTAAGAAAGACTGGAGCGTGGTCTGATAGTACAGTGTCTCCTAACCGGGATCTCTGAGACATCTGTACATGTTCCTGTGACACTAGGAGGTAGTCAATAGCCGAGTAGCTCCGATGAGCATGAGAGAAAAAGGTATGATGTTTGCTCGAGCCATTGAGATACCTTCACATGTCAGTGAAGCCTAGATCCTTAAGTAGTTTAGTCAGGTCCCTGGTTTTCTTATTTAAGATGTGATGGGGAGATCCTTGTTCAAATACTTGACTCAAGTTCAGGTTAAAATCCCCTCCACAAACAGTTGGCCCTTCTGTCCACTGCGACAGTAGTAAGAAGAAAGATCTATAAGTGGAAAAGTCTGTGTTAGGTGGAAAATACACTGACACAATGGTAATAGGTTTTCCGTTCAATAGTCCCTTCACTAGGACATATCTTCCTTCCTTATCAATTACATTGTTAGTACCCTGAAAGGGGACCCTTGGTGGGATCAGGATAATAGAACCTCTTCTTCGACCCCCTTAATAGGAGGAAGCAAACACTTGGTTAAAACCTAAATGCTCAAATTTTTGGCGTTCAGCGCACGAAGGGTGCGTTTCCTGGAGCATTATGATATCTGCCCCAGCACGTTTTAGTGAATACAGAACCTTCGAGCATTTGACAGGATTTGAGAGACCATGCACATTATAAGTACAAAATGTGTAAGTCATTTAAACAGTGACATATCAATTATAGCTAAATAGCCCCCAGGTCCTTTAATAACATAAATCCCACACATCGGAGACTGTTTAATGCTATCTCCTCCCTGTCTTAAATGTATGGTATCCAGTGTCCCAAAGAAAAAAAAATAACACAGGGAAGCTGACATCATGCAACGAGAACTAGGAAGTGCCAACAGGGCACCAAACCAGAATTTGTGAACAAGCTTCCAAGGTAGGAGGTCTACTATTAAGAGTGACCTCTGCACCCACCCTGGTGTTAATTTTGGCGGGTAGAAGAGGGAAACTGTCCTCCTGATCGGGAGGACCTCTTCCTGGGTCAGAGTGGTGCTAGAGCCATATATCATACTGGCTTAAGACCAAATTGACATTAAGCCTGATCTGCAAATACAAAATAATTCAGTTTTTGTTTCAGAGGGTATCCATGTAAGTGGGGGAAGGGGAAGTATTTATCTAAACAAGAAGGGAGGTGGGTTCCCCCGATTTAACATGCCTTATGTGCTGAGGTCTGACCGATCTTACTTCGAGATACAGCTCTTGCAGCAGGTTACACCATTAGGACTGAAGCCGTCAGGCGCCAGGACCCCACGGAAATTTTCTAGCTAGCAGTCTTCAGCGGGGACCGCCTCCGACGTCGGTCCTGCCCCTGACGCCAGGCGTAGTACATAAGGAGGCGGTCCCATAATCCTCAGTTCTTTTCCGCTCACGATAACGTGCCAGCATCAGCCTCTGGTCACTTTCTAGCGCATGGCGACTAGAACCACGACGCCTCCTTCTTTCTTCCTCAAGTTGGATTCATCTGATGTCCTCTTCAAACACCTCTCTGAAAGGTCACCCATCGGTGTAGCTCTGGCAAACAGATCCCCTTCAAGGATTCTCACTCAGCCTGTGTGCGTTGTTAGGCCCGGAACACGCACACCAAGGCCTGCTCCTTGCCAGGCTTCAACAGTCGCATTCAGGATCCGCTGCCAGAAGGCCCTTCAAGCGTTTCTCTTGGAGGAGAAACTCAAGGCTATGGATAGGGAACCTTCCTCCAGGGAGGAATCGTCAGGGAAGACCCATAAGCACCGGGAGAAACACCAGGAGAAGGAAAGGCCCAGGTCCCCATCGAGGGCCTCGGACTCCCGCAGCTCCGGCTCGAGGTCAGACCGCTCTCCCTCCAGAGCTCAATCGCAGCCTCCCCCGGTTCAAGTCAGAGCCTCCAGTGGCTCCTCGTCTTTGCAGCCTATTAAGACTTCCAGGACATCGGCTTCATCCACCCCTTCTAAGGCCTCGTCCAAGTCTGGGGAGCTCCACAAGTCTTCCTCCCGCCGTCGGGACTCAGACGCCAGGTCGGTGTCCCAGCCCACGCGTGGGTCGGACCCGGTCCTGCGTAAGACTAAAGAACTGATGTCTCTGAAACAGACGCCGGACCCGACGTCGGCCAAGCATCACAGGCACTCCCAAGAGCCGGCTACAGTCAGACACCCGTCGCTGGCCAGGCGTTCGCCTCCCAGGGCGTCGGCCAGGGGACTGACATCAGCTACTCCAGAGGGGAGGACCGCACCACTGTTGCCTACCGACGTCGGTCGGAAGGTATCTTCGGAGGAGGACACCACTCAGCCCGAGGACCAGGCGGGCGACTCCAGAACCGTCGAGCTCCCACGGGACCCTCCCCGGAGCGGATTCCCCGGGACCCGATTTCCCACCCCGGCGACAGGCCATCGCACCCGGCCTGTCGCCAGGCCTGACTTGACAAAGGTGAAGGAGTTTCTTCACCTCTGGTGGACACCATCAGGAAGGATGTGGTCGCACACACCCTCCTCCTACTTCGCCCGCCGCCACCTACTCCTTCAACACCTACGCCCCCTCCTCCATCCAAAGGGTCCGTAGGATGGTCACCGACTCCCAAGGAGCCAGCAACTCCTCCTAGGGGTAGATCCTCAGATAGGAGAAGACCTCCTTCAAGATCCACTTCAGGGTCACCCAGCCCTAAGAGACCCAGAAGACACCGGTACATCTCGTCCGCGGAGGATTCTAGATCTGACACCTCAGGGCGCTCCAGATCTCCTTCTCCCATCCACATTCCCTCCCCAGACCCACATGACCTTCCCAGGTCTCCTCCGGATGACCCCTCGTTCGCTGAAATCATGAGGCACATTCAGGAGAATATGGGGTGGGATGCTTAAGAGCTGGACCCCGAGACACAGCGCCTTGCCCGTTACCTTCGGCAGAAAGATCCAAAGCCTGTGGTAGTACCACCCTTGGTGGACACCTTCGCGGACGTCACCAAGGCTGCGTGGAAGTGTCCGCATTCGACTCCGGCAGTGCCGAAGAAGGCTGACTGCCTATATAAGGCCTGGAGAGAGGACCAGTATCTGGCGAACCATCCTCTGGCTGATTCCCTGGTCATCACGGCCTCGCATGACCGGTCTCAGAGACCTCAGCACTTGAGCACACAGCCACCAGACCTGGAATCCAAGCAGTTGGATGTCCTGGGTAGGCTCACGTACGCGGCCGCGACTTGCGCCATCAGGTCCCTAAATTACCTCACCCACATGGTTCAATTCCAGAACGCATTGTGGGAACAGGGACAGGACCTGGTTGAGAAAATGCCCGACGGTGGTCAAAAGGAGGAGCTTTTGAATCTCCTCCGTACGGGTTCAGATGTGGGGACCCAGGTGCTCAGAGCCGCATATGATTCTGTGGACTCTTCGGCCAGAGCTGCAGCCTCAGGCGTGTGTCTCCGGAGACACTCTTGGCTCTGTGTCTCCGGTTTTACCCCGGACGTCCAGAAGAACATCATGGACGTTCCTTACAACAGGGAAGTCCTTTTTGGTAAAGCCTCCGAGAAGGTGATCACCAAACTTCAGGATGCGGGGAAGGCAGTTAGATCTGTCCAGGCCATGTACAGATCTCAACCTAGTTCCTTTCGTAGGAACCAGAGTCGCTTTCATGGCCGGACACAAAGGCAACAACCGTGTTCCGGTCAACAGCAGAGGGGCTCCTTTTCCCGAAAAGCCCAGGCCAAGTCATCCCCAGGTAGAGGCCACCAAGTCGCAAAGTCTGCCCAACCTGCGGGATCTGACACTGTCACAGCATGACTCCTTCCCGGCTCCCGCCCCTCCTCAGGATCAACGGGAACTGAAGGTCGGAGGTCGCATCACACGTCACCTGCTAGGGTGGCGGTCGATCACCACCGACAGGTGGGTGCTGCAATTGGTCGAAACAGGCCACTATATAGAATTCGTAGGCAACCCACCTACAAGACCTCCCCTGCTGTCCCGCTACTTGGGTCAGCATGCCCTGCTTATACAGCAGGAAGTGCTTGCGCTTCTAGTGGAAGAAGCCTTAGAGCACGTCCCAGAGAACCAGAGAGGTGTAGGCTATTATTCACACTTCTTCCTGGTTCCAAAGAAAACAGGAGACCTCCGTCCAATTCTGGACCTCAGCGACCTCAATCTGTCGGTCGTCTGCAAATGGTTCTGCATGGTCACCCTTCCGGGCCTAATCCCCATGCTGAAACGGGACGCCTTTCTGGCATCACTGGACATGCAGGACGCTTACCTGCACATCCCAATTGCTCAAGCGCACAGGAGGTTCCTCGCGCTCGAAGTTCCAGAGCCGCATTATCAGTTCCGAGCGCCTTTCGGCTGTCATCGGCACCTCGCCTTCACGGGTACATGGCGGTCGAAGTGCGCTCTGAGGAGACAAGGCCACTCACGTGTTCTCGCATCTGGACGACTGGCTTTCATGGCTCCTCCAAGGAAGCACTGATGATGGCCATTCAATGTACCCAAGTCCTCTTTCAGTCACTGGGTATTCTCATCAACTACGAGAAGTCACTCCTGGTACCGTCCCAGAAACTGCAGTTTACAGGAGCAGTTCTGGACACCGTCAGAGGAAAAGCTTTTCTTCCCGAGGACAGAGCGGAACACATCAGATCCCTCATCAGGGCCCTCTCGGTGAAGAAGACTGTCCCAGCCAGATCAGTCCTTCGCCTGCTCGGACACATGGCTGCGGCCATTGCAATGGTCCCGATGGCAAGGCTCCACATGCGGGTAACTCAGTGGATGCTAAGGGTGCAATGGGACCAAAGGCAAGACCATCTGCAGCAGCCAGTTCGAATCACGAATGCCGCGATTCGGGATTGGCAATGGTGGCTAGATCCGGGAAACTTCTCCGCGGGGGTTTCCTTTGTAGCACCGTCTCCGACTGTGACTCTCTCCACGGACACCTCAGGGCTCGGGTGGGGAGCACACCTAGACGGGGTGAGGTCTCAGGGCACATGGACAGCCCAAGAATCTCATCTCCACATCAACATTTTGGAGATGGGGGCGGTTCTTTATGCTCTGCAAGCCTTCCAGTCTGAGATTCCACCGGGGTACTCTCCTGTTGCAAACAGACAATACTGCGGTGATGTATTACCTCAACAAACAAGGAAGCACTCACTCCTACCCGCTTTGCAGGGAGGCCATGAGAGTGTGGGAGTGGGTAGTGCAGCACGGCGCAAACCTAATTGCAGTACACGTCCCCGGAGTGGACAATACCATCGCAGTCAGCCTGAGTCGCTTTCAGGCCAGAGTCCACGAGTGGGAACTTCTACAGGAAGTGGCAGAGGATCTGTTTCACAGATGGGGCACTCCAGAGTTAGAACTTTTCGCGTCCCCATCCAACGCAAAACTGACCAGCTTTTGCTCGCTAGATCCAGGGCCTGGTGTTTTCTGGCGAGACGTGTTGTCCCTCTCCTGGGCGGGCAGATTCCTCTATGCCTTCCCTCCTTTCCCGTTGATCCAGAGAGTCCTCTTAAAACTTCACAGGGAGCAGGTGACGCTTATTTTGATAGCGCCTTTCTGGCCCAGACAAATTTGGTTCCCACTTCTGCATCAGCTATCTCGGGAACCGCCACTACCTTTGCCAATCAGCTCCCATCTGCTGTCTCAGGAGGAGGGTTCATTAGTCCATCCGGACTTGCGGTTCTCTGAACCTGCACGCTTGGCTCCTAGAGACATAGCCATGTTGCGATATGGGGTCTCGCAAGATGTGACAGACGTACTCTCTGCCGCCAGAAAACCGGCAACCCACGCGACGTACGCCATGAAATGGCGTAGATTTTGCTTGTGGGCTCAAGCGCGCGGTTTCTCGCCATTAGATTGTCCTGAAAAGCTGGTTCTGGATTGCCTACTTTCTCTTTTTCAGTCCGGACTGGCTTACTCCTCGATCAAGGTGCACCTTTGTGCAATTTCGGCTTACCATGCCCCCATAGGCCATCGGATGGTGGCCCAGTTGGACACTACTCGCGCCTTTTTAAGGGGAGTTCTCCACCTTAGGCCACCTATCAAGGATCTGATCCCTCCTTGGGACTTGCCCTTTGTCCTGGAGCAGCTTACGCTGCCACCTTTTGAACCAGCCGCGGATTGTGAGCTATGTTTTCTGTCGTGGAAAACATTGTTTTTAGTTGCAGTTACTTCGGCAAGAAGGATTTCCGAATTGCATGCACTGATGTGCAAAGAACCTTATTTAGTTTTGCATCAGGATAGGGTATCCCTGAGGACAAACCCAAAGTTTCTGCCTAAGGTGGTTTCAGCTCTCACCCTTAATCAGGATATCGACTTACCAGTGTATTTTCCTAAGTACACCAACCGTGGAGAAGCCTTCTTCACACTCTTGATGTACACAGGTGCCTCAGGTATTATCTGACTAGAACCAAACAGTTTCGGAAGTCGTATCAACTGTTTGTCTCCTTTGCTGTTAGGATGGAAGGAGCTCCTGTTTCTAAACAGTCTCTCTCGAGGTGGCTCATCCAGTGTATCTCCTTCTGTTATGATAAGCGCAATAAACCCTTACCAGGCGTGGTTAAGGGTCATTCCACAAGAGGAGTGGCCACTTCCTTTGCGGCGCTAAGGAATGTCTCCTCTTCAGCTATTTGCGCTGCAGCCACTTGGAGCTCGGTGCATACCTTTATTAGGCATTATAGCCTGGACATTGCATCGAGGAGAAGAGCAGGTTTCTCGCCTAGCTGGCCCTTCAGGGACTTCTGTCTTAGGCTCGAGTAGGGTTGTGATCCCTACCTTTCCTCCTCCCTGTGGCATAAGATTGCTGCTATTGCTTGGGAATCAGTCCTAATGGTGTAACCTGCTGCAAGAGCTGTATCTCGAAGTAAGATAGTACAGTTATGTAAGAACTTACCGTAACAGTAGATCTTCAAGAACAGCTCTCGGAGCAGGTACCTTCCCACCCACCATTCCCCCTTTTGTTGTGGAGGTAGGTAGTAGCCAAATGTCCATCTTTAGAGATGGGAAGTTCTTTTTTAGTCTTGGCCATCTGGTGGTGGATCCTCGGTCTCCTCTTCTGGTGTCATCCAGCGGCCGGGAGTCTCAGGGAGAACTGGGATTATGGGAGAGCTGCCTGCTGTACTACGCCTGGCACGTGGGGCCGGACCGACGTCGGAGGTGGTCCCCGCTAAAGACTGCTAGCTAGAAAATTTCTGTGGGGTCCTGGTGCCTGACGGCTTCAGTCCTAATGGTGTAACCTGCTGCAAGAGCTGTTCTCGAAGATCTACTGTTACGGTAAGTTCTTACGTAACTGTACTTTCTTTCTGTTATACTGCCATACATTTTCATGCTTCCCCCCAGCCTCTTGTTGAGGAGAGAGATATTCTATTGGGTTCAGGTATTTGTGCTCCCCCATTGCGTAAGGGGGTTGAAAAACACTGTGATCGCCTCTAGAGAACCTTTGGTTGAGACTTCAAATGTCATGCTCTCTCCGACACCCACCACAAGTTTGTGAGATATCTGAGTTGTCTATTAAAGGGCCTATAATAAGCCCCTCTGGTCTCAATCTCATTCAGAGCCTGGACGTGAAGGAAATCCCCATACCTACCCCACAGCTTTACATTGTCGTGAGCCGAATTTTGAGGTCAGCCTTAGGTAAGCCCAAGAGGCTCCTTACAAGGGCAGAGAGCGGGTTTCGCTCCTTCCTGCCTTACCCTCTAGGACGGTGCTGCCTCTTTCCTTCACCCTTCCCTTAAAATTATATAACTATATATGGCCCTTATATCAGTGAACCTTCAGGTAGTGAAAGGGAAAAAAAATAATAATCAGCTCTTTGTGGTCGAGGGAGTGGACAAAGCAGAGCTAATGCACTAAAAGATCGGTACATTCTCCCTCCAGAGTCAGTGATCAGAGACAGTCACCTTGAATGTACAAATGACAATAATGGAACTTTAGGCCATAAAGTAAATTAAACTTATTTTTGCAATCAGTTCAGTAGACGGGATGATCAAGCGCCCCTGTAGCAGTTCTGACACTTCGAGCCAACATGCGTGTGTCAGGACACCTCGCCATCATGGCTTGGTATATTAAGTTTGTGAAAGAAGGGAAATATCCCTCAGATACTCACTGCGAGCTGCCCAGGAATCAGTTTTTGGATTAAGCCAATCAACCATCCATCTGGAGCAGGTTTTGTTCAGAGACTCCAGGTAGCTTTTTAAGTAGATCTTGGAGATATTTTATGTTGTCAGAGCTCGTGGACAGTGTAGGGAGCCTGTTTCTTTTAGCGGGGATCATCTGCCATTCTCGATCTTGTTCCCTGCACTTCTGGCCCGCGGTATTTGGCAACTCTGGAACTTCCAAGCCTCTTTTGAGTGCGGCCTCCCTCACCGCTTGCAGGGTGTTGTAAGTCTCTGTACCCTCTTTCAAGACGACGCGGAGCCTTGATGGACATGGAGTCTGGATACAGAGATTTTGAGCTCAAAGGACCTTGATCAGGGGGGTGTATTCCTGTCACTGCTTCTGAATATCTGGGGGATAGTCATGATCAAAAAAGAGCCGTGAATCCAGGTATTTTACTTCTCTTTGTTGCCAAGCTAGCTTGAGAATATCCTCCTTTGTTTTAAAGCTGTGGAATTTTATAATCACAGAGTGCAGTCTGGACGTTGGGTCTTTCGGTTTAGGGATAAGGGCTCGTTGTGCTCTTTCTGTCTTTAACTTGTATCCTTGTGGCAAGTTTAGCACATCTTTCAGCATGTCAGAAAAGCAATCAGCCATATCGCCCTCCTCCACGCCCTCTCTCAGAACATACAACCGAAGGTTGTCCATTCTTGATCTGCTCTCCAAACCTAAACATTTCTGTTTGGTGACTATAGCATGTATACAGAGAGCAGACACTGTCCAACCAAGGTGTTGTAGGCCGTCTTCTGTGGTTGCAGTTTGATCTTCTGCCTTCTGAATACTGCCCTCTACCAAGGAAAGCTTCTGGTTATGCTGCTTAAACTCCGATTTATTCTCTGCCCTCATATGCTTCAATTCTCTCATCAGGGATTCAAATCGCGACCTGGAGAGTTGATCTGTCTCCTCGTCAGTGTCATAGGCCTGGCCCACGTTGTTGTGCTGAGGGGCGCTGGGGAGTCGTGTCTTGAACCATGGCCGTCTTTCTCTCTGCACACTTGAAATGATTTATTTCTAGACCCTCTATCTCTCTGCAATCCTCCGGACGACATTTTCAGGTTTGTAATGATATTTCTATTGTATTTAGGAGGATTTGCTAGCAGATCAGCCGGGAGCGCTTGTTTAGCTGCTAGTCGAGAGTCGTGCCGGAACTGGAAGTCTCCCCCAACTCGCATATTCACCTCAGGTCTTTTTGGTCCCAAAGAAGGGATCCACTCACCAGATTGATTCCAGTGACTCAGACTCTTGCCCAGGCTCTCCAGTGGTGGTTGGACAAGGAAAATCTCAGACAGGGAGTTCCCTTCCTTCCCCAAGTCCCTTCAGTTGTTCTCACAACAGATGCATCCCTTCTGGGTTGGGGAGCTCATCTGGGGAACCTTACTGCACAGGGCACATGATCTCAGCAGGAGTCTCTTCTCCACATCAGTCTCCTGGAACTCAGGGCTGTGCTTCTGGCCCTTCAAGCATTCTCTGCCTCAGTTCAGGGGAAAGTGGTGCAGGTCCGGACGGACAGCACCACTACCATGTGGTACATAAGCAGGGAGGCACTCGATCCACGGCCTTGTGCACAGAAGCCATGAAGATATGGTCGTTGGTGTACTCCCTTCAGACCTCCCTGGTAGCAGTGCATCTGCTGGAGAAGGACAATGGGCTAGCAGATGCCCTCAGCAGGATCTCTCAGGGTCATTGCAAGTGGGCCCTGAACTGTCAGATCCTGCAGATCATTTTTCAGACATGGGGCACTCTAGAGATACATCTCTTTGCAGCCCCAGACAATCATCAGCTTCCTTTGTTCTGTTGCAGACCCCCATTCCTAGGGTCTGTTCCTCAGGAGGTTTTCCTGTTTGATTGGACAAACCAGTTTCTTTATGCCTTCCCTCCTTTCCCTCTGATATTCAGAGTACCGATCAAGATCAGGTCCCAACCCTGCACAGTAATCCTGGTGGCTCCAGATTGGGCCAGGCAACCATGGTACCCTCTGTTGCTGTTATTGGCAGTAACAATCCCTCTCTGTCTTCCCAGGAGGCACGACCTCTTGTTTTCCTCCCAGGGGAGGATTTGATATCGCAGTCTCCAGTCTCTCAGACTCAAAGCTTGGCTTTTGAGGAGTTAGAGTATGCAGGACTGCATCTTTCACAAGGAGTTTTGGATAATCTGAAGATTTCTGGGAAACCTTCTACCAGGAAAACTTATAATTCTAAGTGGAAGAGGTTTAGCATTTGGTGTTATCAGAGGAATATATAGCCAGATTCTGCTGGCATTTCCACAGCACTGGACTATTTAGTCCATTTGAACACTTTAGGACTCAGGCCTGCTACTCTTTAGGTTCATCTAGCAGCTGTCTGTGCTTTTCTTTCAGCAGGGAAGGGAACTTCTCTAGCTTCTCACCCTGTGTTCAGTAAGTTTGGTTCATCTCAGTCCTCCCTTTAGGGAACCAGCTCTGGCTTGGGACCTGAATATCTGTTATTGCACAGTTTATGCAGCCCCCCTTCGAACCTTTGTCTTCAGCTGAGCTAAAGTACTTAACTTGGAAGACTGTATTCCTGGTAGCCATTACTTCCGCCAGGAGGATCAGTGAGTTATAGGCTTTGTCAGTGGAACCTGACTTTATTTCCTTCCACAGAGATAAGGTAGTCCTCAGGACAAATAGAAAATTTCTCCCAAAAGTGGTGTCAGATTTCCATCTTAACCAGACCATGTCTCTGCCTGTGTTTTTCACTGACCGCTCTTCTTCAGGTGAGCGAAGGTTGCGCAGTCTGGATGTAAAAAGGGCATTGAATTATTATATTGACCATACCAAGGTCCACGGAGGTGGCTGTTCTCAGTTGTTTCTCACTTATGGTGAGGTGGGCAAGGGTAAACCTGCCACTAAGAGAACTATTGCCAGATTGACTGTTTCTTGTATCCAGTTCTGTTACACTAAATTGGGCAAAGAGCCTCCCTCAGGCCTGAGGGCACACACTACCAGGGGTACTGCCGCCTCCTTGGCAGCAGCTAGGGATATTCCCCTCCTGGAAATCTGTAAAGCAGCCACCAGGAAAATTGTTCACACATTCACCAAGCATTATTGTCTGGATACCCAAGCCAGAAGTGATGCTAGGTTTGGCACTGCAGTGCTGCAGAGCCTCTTTCCTAAGTAGGTTCTGTAGTTCCCTCCTGCATGGAGGTACTGCTTGGTAGTCTGCAAATTGTCAGAATACAGCAAGTCTTCATGTTGTTTGAAAAAAAAAATTACTCATCATTGTAATGTTGTTTCTTCTAATGGAGTCTTGCTGTATTCTGACCTCCCACCTGCCTCTCCTCTCAGAACCTCTGTGTTTTGTGTTGTGGGTTGGCAGTTGCAATGTTGCACCCCAGAGGTGTACATTTTGGATCCCATTCTGCTTAGATTGGTTTCTCTTGTTTTATTACAGTGTTTGGTTATTATCACTATCTACATAAGGTTTTCTTTTTGGGGGTTCTTGACCTGAGTCTTTCAGACCCTAATTGTAATTGTCTTTGGCTTTTAAAAGTTTTCATGAAAACAATCTATTCTGTGAGCTAGTATTAGTGCTCTTAAGAATCTGATGGTTACACTGAAGTGTACCAGGGACAGAGGTTTGAAAACCGAGCTCAACGTTCTATGCCTTGGCATAGAGTTAACCCTTTCCTCTCCGGTGCAGTTCAAGTGCTGAGGCTAACTGCAGATTGTCAGAATACAGCAAGACTCCATTAGAAGAAACAACATTACTATGGTGAGTAATTTTTTCTTACAGTGATATGATTCTGTTGCATGTAAGTGGTTGCAGTGGGATGATTCTGTTGATTGTCTGGGTTACAGTGGTATGATTATGTTGACTGTCGGTGGTTACAGTGGTATGATTCTGTTGATTGTCAGTGGTTACAGTGGTATGATTCTGTTAATTGTCAGTGGTTACAGTGGTATGGTTCTATTGATTGTTGGTGGTCACAGTGATGTGATTCTGTTGCTCGTCAGTGGTTACAGTGGTGTGTTTCTGTTGCTTGTCAGTGGCTACAGTGGTATAATTCTGTTGCTTGTCAGTGGTTACAGTGGTATGGTTCTGTTGATTGTTTGTGATCACATTGGTATGATTCTGTTGATTGTCAGTGGGCTACAGTGGGATGGTTCTGTTGATTGTCAGTGGGTTACAGTGGTATGAGTCTGTTGATTGTCAGTGGTTACAGTGGTATGGTTCTGTTGATTGTCGGTGGTTACAGTGGTATGATTCTGTTAATTGTCGGTGGTTACAGTGGTATGGTTCTGCTGATTGTCAGTGGTCACAGTGGTATGATTCTGTTGACTGTCGGTGGTTACAGTGGTATGATTCTGTTGATTGTCAGTGGTTACAGTGGTATGTTTCTGTTTCTGTTCCTTTTTTTTTTTTTTTTCCATTTCTATTTATCGCCCCCGGACACCGGAACTCTCTCAGGCCCGAGTCGTCGCCCACTCTACCACCCGCTGTGACCTCCACCTACTTTAGAGGTGTTACTTTCTCCTGCGGAGCCGGGGGGTCAAGCCCCGCAGGCAGTCGAAGGAGCGGAGGTAGAGGTCCAGCGCTGGGCGTGTGGCAGGTGGACACTGCAGAACCATCGCCTGTGCGGGCCGGAGGGGTCTTCTTTTCCCCTTGTAGTGATTGCTCGCTCCTTTCACCCTCCCTCCTTGCGTGGGCACGTCCTGACATCTTGGCGCACGGCAACTCAGCCAACGTCAGCTACGCTGTACATGCAGTCCGTGTTCTGCAGCGCCCCCGGTCACCAGCAGAGGCTGCTGGAACGCCGGACAGCCCCTAACCCACCCCCCAGGAGAGGAGAGCAGCCCAGCAGGCACTCAGTCCTCTCCGTCCCCTGCCCAGGCGTGGCGTGAGGTGTGGCATCCAGCGCCTCAACCCCTCAGTGCCACCAGGCCGGCTTGATTCTGTTGATTGTCAGTGGTTACAGTGGAATGGTTCTATTGCTTGTCAATAGTTACAGTGGTATAATTCTGTTGATCGTCAGTGGGTTACATTGAGATGGTTCTGTTGATCATCAGTGGGCTACAGTGGGATGGTTCTGTTGATTGTCAATGGTTACAGTGGGATGATTCTGTTGATTGTCAGTGGTTTATAGCAGGATGGTTCTGTTGATTACTAGTGGGTTACAGTGGGATGGTTCTGTTGATTGTCAATGGTTACAGTGGTATGATTCAGTTGATAGTCGGTGGATTACATTGGGGATGGTTCTGTTGATTGCCAGTGGTTTACAGTGGGATGGTTCTGTTGATATTCAGTGGGTTACAGTGGTATAATTCTGTTTATTGTAAGTGGTCACAGTGGTATGATTCTGTTTATTGTTGGTGGTCATAGTGGAATGATTCTGTTGATTGTCAGTGGTCACAGTGGTATGATTGTGTCGATTATCGGTGGTTACAGTAGTATGATTCTGTTAACTGTCAGTAGTTTGCAGTGGGATGGTTCTGTTGATCATCAGTGGGTTACAGTGGGATGGGTCTGTGTATTGGCAGTAGGTTACACAGGGATGGGTCTGTTGATAGTCTGTGAGGGTTCAAGTGGGTTTCTCTTCATCCAGTGGATTACAGTAGAATGGTTCTGTTGATCGTTGGTGGATTGCAGCAGGATGATTCTGTTGATTGTCAATGGCAACAGTGGTATGATTCTTTTGGTTCAGTGGTTTACAGTGGGATGGTTCTGTTGATTGTCAGTGGGTTACAGTGGTATGATTCTGTTGATTGTCAAGTAGTGTACAGTGGGATGATTCTGCTGAATGTCATTGGTTACAGTGGTGTGATTTCTGTTGATTGTCGGTGGTTTACATTGGAATGGTTCTGTTGATTGTCGGTGGTATTCTTGTGTTGATTGTTGTGGTTTACAGTGGGATGGTTCATTTGATTGTCAATGGTTACAGTGGTATGATTGTGTTGATTGTCAGTGGGTTACAGTGGGAGGGTTCTGTCGATTTAGTGGTTACAGTGGTGTGGTTCTGTTGATTGTCAGTGGGTTACTGTGCTCTAGACCACTAGTTCAATAATCTAGCAGAAGCCAGACCCAGAGCAGTCTAATCTCTGTACTGTATAAAAAAAACTTCGGGAACTGAACAGTACCGCACTAGAGAATATCAAATCTAGATGGCATCGGGAGGGAGATCTGAACCTATCTGAATCAGACTGGGGTAAGATCTTCCAAGTGATGGCCAAAACTTTGCTATCTCCAATGTGGCAAGTATACAAATGCAAGGTAAAAGTCTGGATCTTACTTCGAGAAACAGCTCTTGCAGCAGGTTACACCATTAGGACTGAAGCTAGCAGGCGCCAGGACCCCACGGAAAAATTCTAGCTAGCAGTATCCAGCGGGGGACCGCCCGGCGTCAGGCATCATACAAAGGAGGCGGTCCCAAGCATCCCGAGTTCTTTTCCAGCAAATGTTCTGCTTCAGCATCGGCCTCACAGATGCCTCGACAGACGAGCTGTGGCGTGAAATCTTCAAAATCTCAAAAAATTTTGAAATTCATGTCTACTTCTCCTACTCCTACCGAAGGACACCCTTCCAAGTCCGCCAGCGGCAAGCAGATTCCGTTCACGGACCGCCATATGGCCTGCGTGCGGTGCCTCTGCCCTGAGCACGATATTCAGGCCTATCCTATCTGCCAACAATTCAACAGTAGGACCAGGATCCGCCTCCAAAAAGCCCCCCAAGGGTTCCTTCTGCAAGAGAAGCTTAAGCAAATGGAAAAAGGCCCTACCTCCATGGGGGAATCCTCACATTAATCGGGGAAGCACTGGGACAAGCATCGGGAGAAGGGTAGGTCTAGATCTCCTAGTCGGGCCTCCGAGTCTAGAGTCAGTTCCAGCTCCACGCGATCGGCTAGATCGCCTTCCCTGTCCCGCTCTCAGCCCCCCCCCCACCCCCCAGTGAAGGTAAGGTCTGTAGGAGGCTCCTCAACCTCCCTCTACCGTTGAAATCTAAGATTCCCCGACACTGCTACCAGGCATGGGTCTTCAGACCGGCATAAGCCGAGGTTGTCTTCGAAGCAGAGGACTGAGGCATTGGACTGACGCAGGGAACCCCATCACCGATTGGTCTCCCAACCCCCGAAAGGACCGGACGGCCTTACCAGGAAGATGACGAAGCTGATGTCCCTCAAAAGGATGGAGTCCAAACAGGCGACCGACCCAACACCCGCCAAATGGGCCAAGGAACTGACACCTGTCCCACCGACACCGGTTGTCACTGATCGACAGATCTTCAGAAGAGGAGGTCACTGCCTTGTCTGATGACCAGACAGGTGACACAGAGGATGTCAGATTGCTCAGGGAACTGTCGCCAGACCCAGTCGTTCCCCAAGGTCCGACACCCGACCCCACCAACAGGCCAACACCAACGCCGGGCCAGTCGTCGGGTATGAATTTGCAGGATGGTCAAAGACCTGTTTACTTTCTGGTGGGACACCATCAAGAAGGATGTGGTGCCCACCAAACCACCTCCACCACCACCTCCTCGTGGCTCTGCGGATGATAGACCCCCGACCTCCAAGGAGCCTACACCACCTCCCGGGGCAGATCACGTGAACGGAGAAGACCCCAATCTGTCTCCCTCAGGGTCTCCCAGCCCTAAAAGACCCAGACGCAGACGATCCTCTCCGGGGGATGACTCAAGGCCGGATTGATCCGACACTTCCAGGTCTGCTTCTCCTATCAGTCTCCCATCTCCTGACCCACGAGACTTTCCCAGGTCACCACCAGATGACCCCTCATTCTCGGACATTATGAGGCATATCCAGGAAAATGGGGTGGGAGACAGAAGACTTGAACCCTGAGAGACAACGCCTTGCCATATGTCTCCGGCAAAAATACCCGAAGCCTGTGGTGGTCCCACCGTTGGTGGACACCTTTACGGACGTCACCAAGGCTGCTTGGAAACGTCCACACTCTACTCCGGCAGTTCCGAAGAAGGCTGACTGCCTCTACAGGGCTCCACTGGAGGACCCGTACTCGGCATAACAACCCCTGTCCGATTCTCTGGTCATCACAGCTTCTCACAATCGGTCTCAGCGGCCTCAACATCTGAGTACCCAGCCACCGGATCAGGAATCTAAGCAGTTAGATTCACTGGGAAGACACATGTACGCGGCTGCTACATGCTGTATAAGGTCTTTGAACTACTTAACGCACGTGGTGCAGTTTCAGAACGCCCTATGGGAACAGGGCCAAGACCTTCTGAAAGATTTCCCGGATGGCGAAAAAAAGGACGAATTACTTAATCTCCTTCAAACTGGGTCAGATGTGGGGACCCAGGTACTCCGAGCCGCTTATGATTCAGCGGACTTGGCGGCCAGGGGGGCAGCCACAGGCATTTGTTTCCGGAGACACTTTTGGCTGAGAGTCTCCGGTTTTACTCCAGACATCCAAAAGAACGTCTTGGACACCCCTATAATGGAGCAGTCCTGTTCGGTGAGGATTCTGAAAGAGTGATCACCAGACTATAGGATGCCTGGAAGGCAGTCAGGACTGTACAGGCTATGTACAGGCCTAAATCTGGTTCCTTCTGTAGGAATCAGAACCGCTTTTGCGGCCAGCAACAAAGGCAGCAGCCACGTTCCGGCCAGCAACCATGGGGCAACTTTGGCCGAAAAGGTCAAGCTAGGTTCCCTACGGGCCAGGGCCAGAAACATTAAAAGTCTGCCCAGCCTGCAAGGACAAATACCACCACAGCATGACTCTTTCCCGGCCCCTGCCCCTCCTCTGGATCTAGGGGATGAGAAGGTCGTTGTCTCAGAACTTGCAATTTATAGGTACAGTTCTAGACACCAATCAAGGGAGGGCATTCCAACCCTGGGACAGAGTGAAACGCATCAGGTCCCTCATAAGGGACATAATGGAAAAGAAAGCGGTACCAGCCAGGACCGTTCTTTGCCTGCTCGGACACATTGCGGCTGCCATCACAACGGTTCCCCTAGCCCAGCTCCATATGCGGGTCACCCAGTGGATGTTACGAGCCCAATGGGACCAAAAGCAAGACCGACTGCAGCATCCAGTCCGGATTATGAATGCAGTCATCCGAGCCTGGCAATGGTGGCTCATCCCAGAGCAGCTTTCTACTGGAGTCCCCTTTGTAGCGCCGCCTCCAACTGTGACTCTCTCCACGGATGCCTTGGTGTTAGGACCCAAGGCTCCTGTCGTCTCTAGAATCTCATCTCCACATAAACATTCGAGAGAAGAGGGCGGTCCTGTACGCCTTACAAGCTTTTCAGTCGGGGATTCCACCGGGTACCCTTCTGTTACAAACAGACAACACCGCGGTGATGTACTATCTTAACAAACAAGGAGGCACTCATTCCTGCCCCCTTTGCAAGGAGGCAAAAAGGGTATGGGATTGGGTATTACAGCATGGCGCAGAAATCATTGTAGTGCAGGTTTCCGGAGTGGATAACACCATTGCGGACAGTCTGAGCAGGTCGCAGGCCAGAGTCCACAAATGGGAACTGCTACAGGAAGTCACAGAGGACCTGTTTCACAGATGGGGGACACCAGAACTAGACCTCTTTGCGTCCCCATCCAATGCAAAACTGCCCAATTTCTGCTCTCTAGATCCAGGGCCTGGTGTTTTCCGGTGAGATGCGTTGTTCCTCTGCTGGACGGGCAGGTTACTCTACGCTTTCCTGCCCTTCCCTTTGATCCCGAGGGATCTTACTTCGAGAAACAGCTCTTGCAGCAGGTTACACCATTAGGACTGAAGCCGGCAGGCGCCAGGACCCCATGGAAAAATTCTAGCTAGCAGTATCCAGCGGGGGACCGCCCCCGACGTCGGACCTTCCCTGACGTCCGGCATCACATAAAAGGGGGTGGTCCCCCCAGCATCCCCAGTTCTTTTCCCGCCGTCGACTCGCCAACATCGGCCTTACGGAAGCCTGCTCTACTGTTACGACGTGTGAAATCTTTAATTTAACTAAACTTTAATCCATGTCTGCTTCTTCTACTCCTTCTCCTGACGGACATCCCTCTAAGTGCACGCCTGCAGCAAGCAGATCCCCTTTGCAGACCATCATTCTGCCTGTGTCAGGTGTCTGGGCCCGGAGCACGACACCCAGGCCTGCTCAGTTTGCCAACAATTTAATAGCAGGACCCGGATCCGCCGCCAAAAGGCCCTTCAGGGATTCCTCCACGAGGAGAAATTAAAAAAGATGGAGAAAAGACCTTCTTCCAAAGGGGAATCTTCTCATAAATCTGAGAAGCACCAGGACAAGCATATGGACTTGGACAGGGCAAAATCCCCAAGCATGGCCTCAGAGTCCAGGACCAGCTCCAGCTCTACCCGGTCTGATAGATCTCCTTCCCGGGCTCGCTCCCAGCCTTCCCCGGTAAAGGTAAGGTCTTCAGGGGGCTCCTCCGCCTCCCTGCACCCGCTCAAGACCTCTTGGGCATCGGATGCCTCCAAGCCTGTTCCTTCGGACAGGCACAAAAAGTCTTCCTCCAAATCACGAGGTTCGTCTGACCGACGCTGGGACACCGACTTCAGGTCCATCTCCCAACCTCCTAAAGCACCTGAAAGGAAGACTTCTGAGCTGATGTCCCCTAGGCGGATGATAGAGTCCAAGAAGGCGTCCAACCCAGCACCCGAAAAACGGCCGACTACTACACCGACGCCAGTGGACACCGGATGTCAGGGCTCCTCAGGCGAAGAGGCTACCACGCTGCCAGATTACCAGACGGGCGACACGGAGGACGCCAGCTTGCCCAGGGAGCCGGATCCAGTGCTTCCCCGGGACCCGACCCCAACCCCGACGACAGGCCCACACTGACACCGGGTCCGTTGTCAGGTATGAACATCCAGGAGGTGAAGGACTTGTTCACCATCTGGTGGGAAACCATCAAGAAGGACGTGGTTCCTCCTAAGCCTCAGCCTCCTCCACCTCCTCCTAGGGGCGCTGAAGGTGACAGACCCCCGACCCCCAAGGAGCCAACTCTGCCTCCTTGGGGCCGACCGAGAGACAAGAAACGCCCATCACGCTGTCCCTCAGGGTCCCCGAGCCCAAAGCGACCCAGGGGCAGATGTCGATCATCGGGAGATGACTCCAGAACGGATACATCCGACATCTCCAGGTCTCCATCTCCTTTCATTCCCCCATCACCAGACCCACGGGACCTTCCAAGGTCGCCTCCGGATGATCCCTCCTTTTCGGAAATCATGAGGCACACCCAGGACAATATGGGATGGGAGACTGAAGAACTAGACATCGAGAGACAACGCCTTTCCCGTTACCTCAGACAGAAATATCCAAAGCCTGTGGTGGTCCCACCTTTGGTGGACACCTTTACGGATGTCACCAAGGCAGCTTGGAAGTGTCCGCATTCCACACCGGCTGTTCCAAAGAAGGCTGACTGCCTTTACAGGGCTCCTACGGAGGACCAGTATTTGGCGCAACAACCCCTGGCCGACTCCCTGGTCATTACTGCATCTCATGACAGGTCCCAGCGGCCTCAACATTTGAGCACCCAGCCTCCGGACCAGGAATCTAAGCAATTAGATTCCATGGGAAGACACGTGTATGTGGCTGCTACATGCTCTATTAGGTCTTTGAACTATCTGACGCACATGGTGCAATTTCAGAACACCCTCTGGGATCAGGGCCAAGACCTTCTTAAAGATTTACTGGATGGCGAAAAGAAGGAGGAGCTGCTAAACCTCCTTCAAACTGGGTCTGACATGGGGACCCAGTTCTCCGACGGCTACGACTCAAGCGGACTCGGCAGCCAGGGGAACAGCTACAGGCATTTGTCTCTGGAGACACTCGTGGCTGATGGTCTCCGGATTTACCCCGCATGTCCAGAAGAATCTCCCGGACGTCCCTTATAATGGAGCGGTCCTCTTTGGTGAGGAGTCCGAGAAGGTCATCACCAAATTGCAGGACGCTGGGAAGGCAGTCAGGACTGTACAAGCCATATACAGACCAAAATCTGGTTCCTTTCGTAGGAACCAGAGAATCATTCCATGACGCCAACAAAGGCACCAGCCCGCGTTCGACCAGCAACCCAGAGCAACTTTGGCCGTGGAATCAAGCCAGGTTCCCCTCAGGCCGGGGCCCGAAGCATTCAAAAGCAGCCCAGCCCGCGGGGGCCAACACCACCACAGCATGACTCCTTCCTGCCCCCCGGCCCTCCTCTGGATCAAAGGGTCGAGAAGGTCAGGGGTCGCATCTCTCATCACCTTTCAGGATGGCCGAGGATCACTTCCGACCGGTGGATGTTGCAGTTGGTCGAACGAAGTCACACTATAGAGTTCCTCGATCACCCGCCATCCAGACCTCCCCTGCTCACCCGTTACTCGGGTCAGCATGCTCTGCTTATTCAGCAGGATATCTTGGCCCTTCTACACAAGGAGGCCATAGAACATGTTCCACTGAACCAGAGAGAAAACAGTTACTATTCCCACTTCTTCCTGGTTCCAAAGAAATCAGGGGATTTGCGCCCGATTTTGGATCTTAGCAATCTCAACAACTTTGTGCTGTACAGGCATTTCCGCATGGTGACCCTGCCGGGTCTCATTCCCATGCTCAAAGTGGGCACATGGTTGTCATCGCTGGATATGCAGGACGCTTACCTACATCTCCCAATCGCTCGAGCGCACCGCAGATTTCTACGCTTCGAGTTTCTGGGACGCCACTACCAGTTCCCAGCCCTCCCCTTTGGACTGTCTTCGGCACCTCGGGTGTTCACGAAGTGTATGGCAGTCGTGGCAGCAGCTCTCAGGAGAGGGGGCCACTACGTGTTTCCGTACCTAGACGACTGGCTCCTCATGGCACCCTCACGGGAGGCCCTGATGTCCGCAATACAGGATACCTGTTCCCTCTTCCTATCGCTGGGCATCACCATCAATCAGGAGAAGTCGTACCTTGTTCCGTCTCAGAACTTGCACTTTATAGTGGCGGTTCTGGACACAATTCGAGGAAGGGGCATTCCTTCCCAGGACGAAGCGGAGCGCATCAGATCCCTTCATAAGGGACATAAAGGAAGAAGCCGGTACCGGCCGCACCATCCTTTGCCTGCTTGGACACATGGCGGCTGCCATTGTGCCGTCCTCTAGCTCAACTCCATATCACGGGTTACCAGTGGATGCTGAGAGCACAATGGGACCAAAAACAGGATCATCTACAGCATCCAGTCCGGATCCTGACATGATCATCGAGACTGGCATTGGTGGTTCGTCCCAGACCACCTCTCTCGGGGAGTCCCCTTCACTGCACGCCTCCTTGGCGACTCTCCACGGATGTCTCGGGGTCCGGATGGGGAGCTCACCTCAACGGGGTCAGGACTCAAGGCTCCTGGATGTCTCTGGAGTCCCATCTTCACATAAATATTCTGGAGATGAGAGCCATTCTATATGCCCTACAGGGATTCCAGACTGAGATTCCGCCGGGTACTCTTCTGGTTCAAACAGACAATCGGTGATGTACTATCTCAACAAACAAGGAGGCACTCATTCCTACCCCCTTTGCAGGGAGGCTCAAAGGGTTTGGAATTGGGTATTGCAACACGGCACACACATCATTGCAGTACACGTTCCCGGTGTGGACAACACTATCGCGGACAGCCTAAGCTGATCACAGGCCAGGGTCCACGAATGGGAACTGCTTCAGGAAGTCGCAGAGGACCTGTTCCACAGATGGGGGACACCAGAATTAGACCTCTTTGCGTCCCCATTCAATGCAAAACTGCCCAATTTCTGCTCGCTAGATCCAGGGCCTGGTGTTTTCTGGCGAGACACGTTGTCCCTCTCTTGGACAGGCAGGTTCCTCTACGCTTTCCCGCCCTTTCCTTTGATCAGGAGGGTTCTGGTGGCAGCCAGAAAACCCTCTACTCATGCTACGTACGCCATGAAGTGGCATAGATTTTGTATTTGGGCTCAGGCTCGAGCATTGACCCCACTGGAGTGTTCTGTAAGGTCTGTTTTAGACTACCTCCTATCCCTCTGTGAGGCAGGACTTGCCTATTCCTCCATTAAGGTCCATCTATGCGCTATTTCAGCGTACCATTCTCTGATAGGTCACAGGTCTCTAGCTCAACTAGAGGCTTCTCGCACCTTTTTGCGTGGCATCCTGCATTTGAGACCTCCCATCAAAGACCTGGTTCCACCTTGGGATCTTCCTTTTGTTCTAGAGCAGCTTACGCTGCCTCCTTTTGAACCAACTGCGGATTGCGAGCTTTGTCTCCTTGCTTGGAAGACGCTCCTTTTAGTTGCTGTTACTTCTGCCAGAAGAGTTTCTGAACTTCATGCACTCATCTGCAAGGATCCTTATTTGGTTTTTAACAAGGACAGGGTGTCCTTAAGAACAAATCCTGAGTTCCTTCCCAAGGTGGTCTCGGCTGTCACACTCAACCAGGATATAGACCTACCGGTGTATTACCCGAATCACGGCAATGGGGGGAAGCCCTGTTGCACACTTTGGATGTACATAGGTGCCTCAGATATTATCTAACCAGAACCAAAGGCCATCGTAAATCGGACCAGCTCTTTGTTTCTTACGCTCAGAGGATAATCGGTGCTCCTGTTTCTAAACAGTCACTTTCTAGATGGCTGGTAAAGTGCATCATGTTATGTTATCAGAAGCGCAATAAACCCTTACCGGGGCCGGTGAAAGGTTATTCTACTAGGGGGGTGGCTACCTCCTTCGCTGCACTTAAAAATGTCTCCACTTCAGCCATCTGTGCAGCAGCGACTTGGAGAACTGTACACACATTCATCAGGCACTACAGTTTGGATATTGCCTCTAGGCGAAGAGCTGGTTTCGGCTTGGCGGTCCTTCAGGGACTTTGCCCTGAAGCTTGGAGCATTCCTCCTATCCTCCTCCCGATAACAACTTGGTCCCTTACTGGTTGAGAATCAGTCCTAATGGTGTAACCTGCTGCAACAGCTGTTTTTCGGAGTAAGATAGTACAGTTACGTAAGAACTTACCGTAACAGTAGATCTTCGAGAACAGCTCTTACAGCAGGTAGTTTCCCTCCCACCTTCCCCTCTGGAGGTTGAGTTTTCTGACCTAATTCTTCGGCTACAGCGTCTTTTGACGCCTTCTACGAACCTTCCTTTGGAAGCAGATCCTCAGTCTCCCCTTCAGATGTCACACTTGAGCCGGGAGTCTCCGGCGGGAGAACTGGGGATGCTGGGGGACTGCCCCCTTTTATGTGATGCCTGACGTCAGGGAGGGCCGACGTCGGGGGTGGTCCCCCGCTGGATACTGCTAGCTAGAATTTTTCCGTGGGGTCCTGGCGCCTGCCAGCTTCAGTCTTAATGGTGTAACTTGCTGCAAGAGCTGTTCTCGAAGATCTACTGTTACGGTATTCTTGCGTAACTGTACTTTCTCTTGATGCTCCAACAAGAGCGGGCATCTCATTCTGGTAACGCCCTATTGGCCCAGGCAAATATGGTTCCCTCTACTGTATCAACTGGCCCAGGAACCTTCAGTACCTCTGCCATTCAGCTGTCATCTACTGTCCCAGGAGGCAGGCTCCTTGGTCCATCCGGATCTTTGGTCACTGAACCTGCATGCCTGGTTCCTAAGGACAAAGCAGTCATGCGATTCGGAGTCTCGCAGGAAGTTGCAGATGTTTTGGTGGCGGCAAGAAAACCATCCACTCACGCCACCTACGCCATGAAATGGTGCAGATTTTGCATTTGGGCTCGGGCTCGTGGACTAACTCCATTGGAGTGCTCGGAGAGGTCAATCTTAGATTACCTCCTATCCCTCTATGAAGCTTGGCTTGCCTACTGCTCTATTAAGGTACACCTCTGTGCCATTTCAGCATATCATTCACCGGTGGGTCACAGGTCTGTAGCACAGCTAGAGGCATCCTGCACTTTCTTACGTGGTATTCTCCCCTTGAGTCCTCCCATCAAAGACCTGATTGCACCTTGGGATCTCCCCTTTGTCCTAGAGCAGCTTACGATGCCTCCTTTTGAACCAGCCGCCATTGCGAGCTACGTCTCCTCGCCTGGAAAACTCTATTTTTAGTTGCTGTTACTTCTGCCAGAAGAATTTCTGAGCTTCATGCACTTATGTGCAAAGATCCTTATTTGGTTTTTCATAAGGAAAGGGAGTCCTTAAGGACAAATCCTAAGTTTGTTCCCAAAGTGGTCTCGGCTGTCACACTCAACCAGGATATCGGCCTTCCGGTGTTCTATGCCAACCATTCCAGCAGAGGTGAAGCCCTGTTGCACACCTTAGACGTACATAGGAGCCTCAGATACTATCTGGCTAGAACCAGATCCCATCGCAAGTCAGACCAGCTCTTTGTATCTTTTGCACACAGGATGCAGGGCGCACCTGTATTGAAGCAATCGCTCTCCAGATGGCTTGTCAAATGCATTTCGTTCTGTTACCAGAAGTGCAACAAACCTTTGCCGGGACCGGTAAAAGGTCACTCCATGAGGGAGGTGGCTACCTCCTTCGCGGCGCTCAAGAACGTCTCTACATTGGCCATCTGTGCAGCAGCAACCTGGAGCACTGTACACGCCTTCATCAGGCATTACAGTTTGGATATTGCCTCTAGGCACAGAGCAGGTTTCGACTTGGCGGTCCTTCAAGGACTTTTGTCTTGAATCTGGTTCATACCAGGATATCTCCTATCCTCCTCCCAATCAGGAAGTAGTTCCCTAACTGCTTGGGAATTGGTCCTAATGGTGTAACCTGCTGCAAGAGCTGTTTCTCGAAGTAAGATAGTACAGTTACGTAAAAACTTACCATAACAGTAGATCTTCGAGAGCATCTCTTGCAGCAGGTAGTTTCCCTCCCACTTTCCCCTCAGGAGGTAGAGTCTTCCGACCTAATCAGTAGGCTGCAGCATCTTGGACGTCATCCAGTAACTTATTGGAAGCGGATCCTCGGTCTCCCCTTCAGATGTCACCTTTGGGCCAGGAGTCTCCGGTGGGAGAACTGGGGATGCTGGGGGACCGTCCCCTTTTGTATGATGCCTGATGTCGGGGGTGGGGCTGATGGGGGCAGTCCCCCGCTGGATACTGCTAGCTAGAATTTTTCCGTGGGATCCTGGCCCCTGCCGGCTTCAGTCCTAATGGTGTAACCTGCTGCAAGAGCTGTTCCCGAAGATCTACTATTACAGTAAGTTCTTACGTAACTGTACTTTTTTCCTTACCCCAACCCTGCAAAACAAGAGGGACCCCTTGTTATCTCCTGTGTGCTGGAGACGGTGTGGTGAGCAGTCAGCTCGCCACTCACACATCTTCTGGGACTGCCCTGCTCTTTGACCCTTCTGGCAGGAGATACACACTATATTAGTGGACCTTTTTTCCCTGGATACCTGGTTAGAAATGCCAAATGGCATCTTGGGACTCCTCCCGAAGAGACTTCAGAGGTGCAGATACCCTGTATATCTGGGGCATACTAATTGCTTTCTTGCACAAAGCAGTCACTTGAAACTGGTTGAAACCCGAACCCCCAATGATACTTCAATGGGTGCAAATAGTTCAGGGGATCTCAGACCTAGAGGAGATAACACACAAAGTAAACCGAAAGATCCAGGCCTACACGCGAAAATGGACCAGATGGCAGATGTGGCTGGACACACGCCATGAGCTAAGATCTGGCTCACTTCCTGATGCAGGTCCGAC
This sequence comes from Neoceratodus forsteri, assembly GCA_016271365.2. Classification (NCBI taxonomy): domain Eukaryota; kingdom Metazoa; phylum Chordata; order Ceratodontiformes; family Ceratodontidae; genus Neoceratodus; species Neoceratodus forsteri. The sequence goes on along the minus strand of CM028134.1, from coordinate 375,722,407 downwards.
GGAGTAATCCAGAAGCAGTCCCAGTGTGTTGCCAGGGACCCCTCAGAGAAAGGGCCATCCTGTAAACCCTGAGTTGTCCACTTTGACTGATGTTGAACCGTTGTCTAAAGCTTTGCACTCAGTATTAAATGGTTCTGATGACCTTAGACTCATATAATATTCCATATTGCCTTACTGACCTACAGTACTACACTGTATTGTACCCTATTCGTTCTACAAAGATAGATTTTGAAATAAGGTGATTTGGAATTTGGGGGGGGGGGGGTGAGGCCTTAGGACAATCCCAGTTCAGATGAAGTAGTGTACCTGAGTGACTCGAATTCCCAGATATTTTGCCTCATCAGATCCAGGACCCATATCAGAGTGTGAGATGCTACCACTGTACACATCTGAAATGCATGAATTGACATGGGTATGGACTTTTTTCATGAGGTCCAGGATAGACTAGCTGAACAGCTAGATCAGATTCTGCCTTATGATTCTCAAGTCCCTGATAATTGAATTTTTATTTTTTATTTTAGAGCAGAGAATGTGTTGGCATGTTCGAAGGCCACAGTACAAAGGTGAACTGCCTATTGGTAGCCAAGTCTAGAGGGAGTACTACCAGACTTTACACTGGCTCCAGTGACCGAATCGTCCGCTGCTATAATATCAAGGTAAAAATACCAACTGAAGATTATTACTGTGAAATCTGGGGAGCTGATTGATGAAGAAGGGCATTCAGGCCTTAGTCTACCAACTCGTCTTTAGCACACTGTATGCTAGGGCCTGAATCAGCCATTACTGACATGTTATTTGCAGAACTTTTTGAGGTTTGAAAAAGCAGTTATGGAGTGTAAATAGTGCTAGCGGCTAGCTATATATTTTGTTCCTGTTTTTCCACATGGTCCTGCTTGTCTACTGCCCTGACAATGGGGTTGCCACAGTTACACCCTTAGAGCTGCTGACACAATTTATTCTTTGGAGCAGGTAGCTTATGGCAAAGGACCTAAATTCACCACAATCAGAATTCTTTTGTGCGGGTATTACTTCAATATTTAGCTTACTGCAGACTTGATCTAACTTCCTGATACTGTTGGAGCCGCCGAGCACCTGCCACAGCCCCTCCCACAAAACCGGGATTTAATGACGCAGAATAGAGAAGGGGCAGCCAAGTAGCAGGATACAGTGTTCCCCTTCCTCGAAGGAGGAGAGCTGTCCTTGGGACACTCCATCATCCCTCCTTCCCATGGCCAGCCCTTAAACAACCCATATCCTTTCCTGAACAAGTGGTAGTGTTACCACTATCAGTTCAGCTCCATTATTTTTTAATGTTAATCAGTGCATCCCAAGCCAATCTGACCTATTACTGTTACAGTAAGGTTTAGGGAGTTGCTGTAGGTGTCCGATTTTGCTCTGCTTGCTGTGATAGCACCTCTACAGCACACCCCAGATTCTACTGACCCAGGACAGGGTGCCTAGTCTTCAACATGGGCCCGGGTCTTTTAGCACAGTTGGCTACCCTCTGTGCCACAATGCCAGCCTCTCTAGCGAAAGTTCACAGCTAGAATGACTGAAGAACTGGGAGAACAAATGACTGTGGTGGAATTCTGTCCTGGGAATGTCTACTCCCCAGTCCTTACCACTAGCCAGGTGCAAAGCACTGCACCTTATTACTTTTCTGTGCTGGTGTTGTATTGGCTTCTAGATCTGACTTCGAGGTGGAGGTCTTGCAGCAGATATTACTAATAGGATTAATGCTGCCAGGCATTAGGACCCCACGGAAAAATCTTGTAGCTAGCAGTCTCAGGTGGGGGACTGCCCCCGACATCGGCTCCACCCAGCGTCAGATGTGGTATAAATGGGGTGGTCCCCTGGCGCCATCTCAGTTCTTTTCCCACTGTTGACCCGCTTAGTTCGGCTCCACAGATGCTTTTACTCACAGTTGACCATGTTTTTTTGCCATTTTCCAGTTTCTCCAATTTTTGATAGTTAATTTATTCTTTTGCATGTCTTCACCCTCTCCACCGTGGCGCAAGTCAAAGTGTGCATGCGGGAAACTGATACCGGCCAAGGACAGCCATGTAGCCTGCCTCATCTGTCTAGGCCCTGACCATTGGTCTGCCAACTGCCCACATTGGAAGAAATGTAACCAGAAGACGAGGACTCGGAGAGCCAACACCCTTAAAGACCATCTCCTCGAGCAGAAGGTGGCAGCTATGCAGAGGACCTCAGAGCACAGCTCTTCTTCTCCCGCCAAGGACCCCTCCCTCGAGAGAAGGCTTCAGGAGGGAAACACCATAGGGAGAAGGATAGTGCCAGGTCTGAGTCCTGCCAAAAGTCTCCTTCCATGGCGTCTTCATCTTCGACCTCTGGCGGGAGGTCGGGTTCAGTCCCTCTGACGGTTGTAGGGACGTCTTCAAAGTCGGCTCCCTCCTCTTCTCAAGGTAAGCACAGGTAGCAGTCTTCTTCTGGGCGTTCGCCTGCGCAGCCTTCTCTGGCCCACTGACCCCACAAATCCTCGACTGAGTCGACCCAGGAAGGTCACTCGCCTTCTGACAGGTCTAAGGACTCTGTCCATAAGCCCGGCGGGTTGTCCAAGAAACGCAAACGACCGGACGACTCGGACAGGCGACAGGAGGCCGTTCACCATCAGACGCCTCCTCCGGCCAAGGTACGCCCTCCCCAGCCGACAAGCGTCCCTTGAGCCGGTCGCCCTCTTCTGTTACTCGGGTCCTTATGCCAGAGTGGAGGCTGTCGCCGGATGATATACTGGCAGCTTGCCCCATCTTCCAAGGTCGGTCGCAAGGGCCCCCTCCTACTCCGGACCTTGGGTCCCCAGGGACACGGATGTCGAGCAGCAGCTGGACAAGGCCAAGAGGGTTCCTCCATCCAGGCATGAGATCCTCAGGATCATAGATGCCCAGTCCCATAGATCCGGCGCCGCCCCATCTGTGGTTCCTCTGGCGGACATCGGGTCTCTCTTTTTTTGACTTGGTGGAATACGGTCAAAGGGAACCTACTGTGCAGACCCTCTGACCCTCCTCCAAGGGAGCCTCCTGTGAGCCCCACTCCAACTCCTGACAAACCTGGTGGGAGTGACCAACGCCAACCAAATCCAAAAGGCAAACGGAGGAGAAGGTACTCGTCCCTGGTCCCCTCCTCCAGCGAGCACCCAACCTCTTCGGATGAAGGTGCTGCGAGCCCGTCTTCCTCAGACTCTTCGGACGAGGAGAGATTTGCTCCCTCATCCCCAGGTCCCAGGAACTCGTCCAGGTCCGCCCCGCCCCGATGACCCCTCGTTCCTGGACATTGTCGCCATATACAGTTCATTTATGAGTGGGACACTAAGGAGCTGGACCCAGAACGAAAGTGGCTAGCCAAGTTTCTGGGGTCCAAGGAACTCAAGTCTCTGGTTATCCCACCACTGGTGGAGCCCTTCCAGGATGTCACTAGACTTGCGTGGCAGAAACCATCGTCCACCTCGGCTGTTCCTAAGAAGGCAGACAGACACTATGAAGCCCCCAAAGATGAACCTTTCTTTGGGGAGCATACTAATGCAGGCTGTTTGGTGCTGGCAGTTGCTCACGGCCGTGTCAGTCAACCAAAGCACCTGAGCGCCCAGCCCCCTGATCCGGAGTTCAAAAAGTTGGATCACGGGGGCTGAAAAGTATATTCATCAGCCACCGTATCTATCCGTTTGCTGAACTTTCTTGCCCACATGGTCACCTACCAACAGTCCCTGTGGGAGAAGACCATGGGCTGGTAAAAACTCTGCCAGACTCGGACAGTAAGAATGAGATCCTAGCTTACGTCTAATCTGGAATGGACGTGGACAAGTATGTCCTCCGCTATTCTTATGACTCGGCAGACATGGCTTCCTGTGCGTCCGCAACGGGAATCTGTCTGAGGAGGCACTCCTGGCTTAGGGTGTCTGGTTTTTGACCTGACCTTCAGGACTCCATACTGAATACCCCCTTCCAGGGCCCAGTATTGTTTGGCCAGGAGGTAGAGGCGCTCATCAAAAGCCTGCAAGATTCAGGCAAGGCTGTCACCAGCGTTCATAAGATGTATAAGTTGGAGCCTCAAGGTCCCCATCGTCGTCTCTTTCGTAAAGGTCAGGGACAAAAGGGGGCAAGCAACCCCAAGGAAAAGGATTCAAGAGGCACGGCCACCCTGTCCCTCAAGGTGCCCAGGGCCCCAAGCAACCCAAAGCTCCTGGGCCCAGACCTCCCCAACAGTGACTCACTGCAACCCCTCCTCTTCCTTGGGTCATGCAGAATGAGACAGTAGGAGGGAGTTCTTCCCTTTACCTTGCAGAATGGTTCAGTATCACCTTGGACCAATGGGTGCTAGAAACCATTCAGAGGGGTTACTCTCTCGAGTTTCTCAGCATACCTCTGGACAATCCATTACCCCTCCACCCCCATTGTTCACCCGATCATGCCTGGCTTCTGGCGGACGAAATACAGTCCCTCCTTCAGAAGAAGGCTATTCAGCTGGTTCCTGCTGCCCAGCGGGGCACAGGCTTCTACTCCTGTTTTTTTCCTGGTTCCTAAGAAAACTGGAGATCTTCGTCCCATACTAGATCTCAGCCAGTTCGGTCTGTTTATCAGGTACCAGAGATTCTGGATGGTGACATTGGCAAGCCTGTTACCCCTCATCAATCAGGGAGACTGGTTATGCTCCCTCGATATGCAGGACGCCTGTATGCACATCAAGGTCCTGCCCTCACACAGGAGGTTTCTACGCTTCCACTTTCAAGACTGCCACTATCAGTTCAGGGTCTTGCCCTTCGGCCTTTCGTCGGCACCCTGGGTTTTCACCAAGTGCCTGGCGGTGGTAGCAGCGGTCTTGAGGAGGAAAGGCCACTTCGTCTACCCTTACTTGGACGACTGGCTTATTTCGGCTCAGTCAGGAAGCCAGTTGGCTTTTGCCCTGAAAGAGACGAAGAATCTATTTCCCTGGGTACCACTGTAAACTGGCCGAAGTTGCAACCCTGGCTCTCCCAGCAGCTTCAGTACAATGGAGCTGCTCTGGACACTACCCAGGGCAAAGCCTTCCTGCCATCAGATAGGGCAGGCCATCTGATGGACCTGGCACGCAGGGTTCAAGTAGCAATTACTTTTCCAGCGAGGGTAATTCTGCAGCTCCTAAGCCACATTCTCCTTCCCTCTGAACTACTGACAAGGCACTTTGTGGCTGCTTATTCTGCCCCCCCAATAAAGTGTTTTTCTTGTTATTTTAACTTGTACCTATGTTTTGAGTTATTCTGTAAGATCTTACTTCGAGAAACAGCTCTTGCAGCAGGTTACACCATTAGGACTGAAGCCGGCAGGCGCCAGGACCCCTCAGAAATTTTCTAGCTAGCAGTATTCCGACGTTGGCCCCGGCCCCGACGTCAGGCATCATACAAAAGAGGGCGGTCCCCCCAGAATCCCCAGTTCTTTTCCCATCATCAACTTGCCAGCATCGACCTCACAGACGCCCTTTTCAGCAAAACGACGACTAGAACTTAAAGCAATCTTTTTGATTACTCGATGTCGGCATCTCCTACTCCTTCCACAGAAGGACACCCCTCCAAGTGTGCCTGCGGAAAACAGATCCCGTTTAAGGATCTCCATTCAGCCTGTCTGTGGTGCCTAGGCCTGGAGCATGACACCCAGGCCTGCTCCTTCTGTCAAAAGGTTTAAAAGCTGCACCAGGATCCGCCGTCAGAAGGCACTTCAGGGGTTCCTGTTAGAAGAGAAATTAAAAACAGTGGATAAAGACCCTGCCTCCGGAGGTGAGTCTACCTCTAAGTCCCATAAACACCGGGAGAAGGACAGGTCCAGATTCCCAAACCGGGCCTCGGACTCGCGTACCAGCTCAGGCTCCACGCGCTCAGACTGCTCTCCCTCCAGGACTCGCTGTCAGCCTCCTCCCGTTAAAGTCCAGGCTTCAGGCGGTCTTTCAGCTTCTCTCCACCCATTGAAGACTTCCAGGACTTCGGACCCTTCTTCTACTCCCACCTGGGCCTCAGCGAAGTCTTCAGACCATCATCGGTCCAAGTCCTCAGCTAAGTCAACTTCTGCTTCCTCGGACAGACGCCGGGAACCTGACGCCAGATCGGCCTCCCAGGGGACCTGATCCCCCTCCCAGGAAGACTAAGGACCTGACGTCCCTCAAATGGATGACGGACCCTAAGCAGGCTGCCAACCCTTCTCCGGCCAAACGTCCTTTGGACCAGACATCCCTTAAACACCCGACGTCAGTCAGCGACCCTCACAAGCCAGCGACTGCCCTCCCTTCACCGGTTGATACCGGTCGCCGGGGTTCATCAGAGGAGGACCTGACGTTACCTGGCGATGAGGCAGGCGATGTTGAAGATGCCGGGCTTCTGCGGGAGCCTTCACCCAAACCAGCGACACCCTCGGACCCGACGCCCAATACCGGCGATAGACCAACCCCGGCGCCAAGACCGTCGTCCGGTATGAACATCCAAGAAGTCAAGGATCTCTTCACCTTTTGGTGGGACACTATTAAAAAGGATGTTGTCCCAGTAAAGCCTCCCCCCCCCCCCCACCGGGTCCAGCAGGAAGACCCCCAACCCCCAAGGAACCTACATCACCTCCTAGGGGCAGATCCAGAGACAGGAGAAGGCCCCCTTCACGGTCTCCCTCAGGGTCTCCCAGTCCCAAGCGACCCAGAGGAAGAAGGTCCACTCCGCGGGGGGGCGACTCTAGACCGGACTCTTCAGACACCTCTAGGTCTCCTTCTCCGCTAAGTATCTCATCACCACGAGACCTCCCCAGGTCACCTCCGGATGATCCCTCTTTTTCTGAGATCATGAGGCACATCCAGGAAAATATGGGATGGGAAACGGAAGATCTAGACCCCGGACGACAGCACCTAACTCGATACCTTCGGCAGAAAGATCCTAAGCCTTTGGTGGTGCCACCCTTGGTGGACACCTTCGCAGATGTCACCAAGGCTGCATGGAAGCATCCACATTCCACTCCTGCTATGCCGAAGAAGGCTGACCGCCTGTACAGGGCCCCTGCGGAGGAACCATATCTGCTGCAACAACCCCAGGATGATTCACTGGTCATCACGGCCTCTCATGACCGGTTGCATTGACCACAGCATTTGAGCACACAGCCTTCGGCCAGGAATCCAAGCAATTGGATTCACTGGGTAGGCGCATGTATGCAGCTGCTACATGCTCCATTAGGTCACTGAACTGTCTGACTCGTATGGTTCAGTTTCAGAACGCCCTATGGGGACAGGGCCAGGACCTGGTTAAAGCCCTTCCGGATGGCGAACAGAAGGAGGAACTTCTGAAACTTCTTCACACTGGGTCAGACGTGGGGACCCAAGTCTTGAGAGCCGCCTATGATTTGGCGGACTCTGTGGCCAGAGGAGCAGCCTCATGCGTCTGTCTCTGGAGACACTCATGGCTTCGCATCTCCAGATTTACCCTGGACATCCAGAAAAATATCCTGGACATCCCCTACAACGGGGAAGTCCTGTTTGGTGAGGATTCTGAAAAAGTCATCACCAAGTTACAGGATGCTGGGAAGGTGGTGAGGACTGTACAGGCCATGTACAGACCTAAGACTGGTTCCTTTCGTAGGAACAACGGCAACAGCCACATTCTGGCTAGCAGCAAAGGGGCAATTTTAACCGGAAGGCCCAACCTAATTCTTCCACAGGCCAAGGTCAGAGATATACAAAGCCGACCCAGCCTATGGGAGGCAACGCCACCACAGCACGACTCCTTCCCGGCCCCCACCCCTCCTGTAGATCAACAGGAAGAAAAGGTTGGGGGTTGCATCTCTCGCCACCTTTCAGGGTGGCAGACGATATCCACCGACTGGTGGGTCCTCCAGTTTGTTCGAGAGAGGACACTCTATAGAATTCCTCGACCACCCACCGTCAAGACCTCCCCTGCTTTCCCGTTATTCGGGTCAGCACGCACTGCTCATCCAGCAGGAAGTGCTAGTGCTTCTGGAAGAAGAGGCTATAGAGCACGTACCGCGGAACCAGAGAGGCGCAGGATACTATTCCCACTTCTTTCTGGTTCCCAAAAAGACAGGGGACCTCCGTCCAATTTTGGGCCTCAGCGACCTCAACGCTTTGGTGCTTTACAAACGCTTGCGAACGGTGACTCTTCCGGGTTTAATTCCCATGCTCAAGCAGGGTGCCTTCTTAGCATCACTGGACATGCAGGATGCCTACCTGCATGTACCGATAGCTCGGGCGCACAGAAAATTCTTGCGCTTCGAGTTTTTAGGTCGCCATTATCAGTTCCGAGCCCTCCCTTTTGGACTGTCCTCGGCACCGCGGGTATTCACGAAGTGCATGGCAGTCATAGCGGCGGCTCTCAGGAGACAAGGCCACTACGTGTTCCCCTGCCTGGACGACTGGCTCCTCATGACTCCCTCTCGGGAGGCTCTGATGTCCACGATCCACTGTACTCGTTCCCTCTTCGGATCCTTAGGCATCATTATCAATCAGGAGAAGTCGTACCTGGTTCCATCTGAGAGACTGCAGTTCATAGGTGCAGTCCTGCACACCATCCAGGGGAAAGCCTTTTTGCCCCAGGACAGACCGGAGCACATCAGATCTCTCATAAGAGATATCTTGGCAAAGAGGATCGTCCCAGCAAGACTGGTCCTTTGCCTGCTCGGACACATGGCTGCGGCCATTGCGACAGTCCCTCTAGCCCGTCTCCACATGCGGGTGACCTAGTGGATGTTACGGGTGCAATGGGATCAAAAGCAAGACCATTTAATGCTTCCAATTCGGATCACGAATGCCATCATCCAGGATTGGCAATGGTGGCTCGAACCAGAGCACCTGTCGTTGGGAGTCCCCTTTGTTGCGCCATCTCCAATTGTGACACTCTCCACGGACGCTTCAGGGTCCGGTTGGGGAGCACACCTCGACGGGGTCAGGTCTCAGGGCTCGTGGACTTCCCAGGAAGCTCATCTTCATTTAAACATTTTGGAGATGAGAGCGGTCCTTGATGCCTTGCAGGCCTTCCAATCGGAGATTCCACCGGGTACTCTGCTGCCGCAAACAGACAATATTGTGATGATGTATTACCTCAACAAACAAGGAGGCACTCATTCCTACCCACTTTGCAGGGAGGCCATGAGGGTGTGGGATTGGGTACTGCAACACAGCGCAAACCTTATTGCTGTACATGTCCCAGGAGTGGACAATGTTATCGCAGACGGTCTGAGCCGTTCTCAGGCCAGAGTCCACGAATGGGAACTACTCCAGGAGGTCGTAGAGGATCTGTTTCGCAGATGCTGGACACCAGCATCTGCGACACCAGCATCTGCTGGACACCAGAGTTAGACCTTTTCGCGTCCCCATCCAACACAAAACTGCCCAATTTCTGCTCGCTAGATCCAGGGCCTGCTGTTTTCTGACGAGATGCGTTGTCCCTCTCGTGGACGGGCAGATTCCTCTACGCATTTCCTCCCTCTCTGTTGATCCAGAGGGTTCTTCTGAAACTCCGCAGAGAGCAGGCGACGCTGATATTAATTGCGCCCTTTTGGCCCAGGCAGGTCTGGTTTCCTCTGCTGTACCAACTGTCTCAGGAACCTCCGGTGCCTGTGCCAATCAGCTCTCACTTATTGTCCCAGGAGGCAGGATTCTTGGTCCACCAGGACCTTCACTCTCTGAACCTGCATGCCTGGCTCCTAGGGACATAGCTGTTATGCGTTACGGGGTCTCGCAAGAGGTAGCAGATGTTCTAGCAGCTGCTAGAAAACCGGCCACTCATGCCACGTACGCCATGAAATGGCACAGATTTTGTCTCTGGGCTCAAGCACAGGGGATTTCCCCACTGGATTGTTCTGAGGGTTCGGTTCTAGACTACCTCCTGTCCCTTTTTCAGGCAGGCTTGGCCTACTCCTCAATAAAAGTACACCTTTGTGCCATCTCAACCTATCACATTCCTATAGGCCTTCGGTCCATAGCTCAGTTGGATACCGCCCGAGCCTTTTTGAAAGGCGTCCTCCACCTTAGGACTCTGATTAAGGATCCTATTCCTCCGTGGGACTTACCCTTTGTCCTGGAGCAGCTTACACTGCCCCCTTTTGAACCAGCCGCGGATTGCGAGCTATGTCTTCTGGCATGGAAGATGTTATTTTTAGTTGCTGTTACTTCGGCCAGAAGGGTTTCTGAGCTACACCCACTTATGTGCAAAGAACCTTATTTGTTTTTTCACCAGGACAGGGTGTTCCCAAGGCCAATCCAAAATTTCTGCCTAAGGTGGTTTCAGCCCTCACCCTTAATCAGGATATCGACCTGCCAGTGTATTTTCCTAAATACTCCAATAGAGGAGAGGCCCTGCTGCACACTCTTGATGTGCATAGGTGTCTTAGATACTACCTGACCAGAGCCAAGCAACACCGTAAATCTGATCAGCTTTTTGTTTCCTTCGCCCATGGGATGCTGGGTGCTCCGGTTTCTAAACAATCGCTTTCCAGGTGGCTCATCCATTGTATCATGTTCTGTTACCAGAAGCATAACAAGTCCCTACCGGGCTCGGTTAGGGGACATTCAACAAGGGGAGTGGCTACCTCCTTTGCTGCTTTGAAAAACGTGTAAGCTTCAGCCATCTGCGCAGCTGCTACTTGGAGCACCGTGCACACCTTTATCAGGCATTGTAGCCTAGACGTTGCTTCACAGCGAAGAGCTGGTTTTGGTCTAGCAGTCCTTCAGGGACTACTGTCCTGAACTCGGTTCAACTCTTGATTTCTCCTGGCCTCCTCCCATTTGAGAGGATTTCCAGAATTGCTAGGAATCAGTCCTAATGGGTGTAACCTGCTGCAAGAGCTGGTTCGAGAAATGAATAGTACAGTTACATAAACACTTGTAACAGTAGATCTTGAGAACAGCTCTTGCAGCAACAATTCCACCATCCCCTCTGGAGGTAGAGTTGTTCCATTGATTGCTTCCTAGGATTCGGTGTTTTTTAACACCTCCCTGCTGTATTCCTTCTTTGAAGGCGGATCCTCAGTCTCCACTTCTGATGTCATCTAGCGGCCAGGAGTCTCCGGTGGGAGAGTTGGAGATTTTGGGGGACCGCCCCTTTTTGTATGATGCCTGACGTCAGGGGCGGGGCCGATGTTGGGGTGGTCCCCGCTGGATACTGCTAGCTAGGAAATTTCCGTGGGGTTTTGGCGCCTGCCGGCTTCAGTCCTAATGATGTAACCTGCTGCAAGAGCTGTTCTCGAAGATGTACTGTTACGGTAAGTTCTTACGTAACTGTACTTTACGGTAAGTTCTTACATAACTGCACTTTATTGTTCTGTGAACAAATACAGAAAATGATTAGAGGTGCAATGGCACAGTCTATTGTCTTTTCAGATCCTGAACATATTTTGTATTATTAGGGGATTTGTTTGTTTTTTTTTAACTTTCTATGGCATCTGCAGTTATCTGCCTGAACTGGTTATCACCTTGTAAATACCCAAACTATTTGGTATTACCACTGTATTATACAATAGGCATCAGTATTTAAACAGAAATGTTGTTACTGTTCTGTTATCACCCTTCTCATTGGAGTTTCCCATCTCAGCTTTGTCTATCTCCTAGCTCCATCTTCTTCTTCTGTGGCCTTTAACTCACTCTGCATGGAGTCCACGGAGCTCCTGCTACATGGTAGATTTCATGGAGGGTGAGCAGCTGTCAGCCGCAGCCCCGTCAAGTCTGGGAGAGTGGCAGCCAATCAGGTTGGGAGAGTGCCAAGTGTGCACAGACATGGGTGTATTGTATTCTAAAGCCAGTTGGTATCCTCCCCTCCTCACCCACACAGGCAAGCGTTGTACCACCACCTGTGGCAACCTAGGTGGCAGAATTGCAGCCAAGTCTGCTGCCCTCCATCTCTGGAAGAAGAGAGCATCGGCAGGGAGAGGGGGGCTAAATCCTCCTCTCACCCAACTGACTCCATGGCCTCATTCCCGGAGCTCAGGTTGCTGGTGTTGCAAGCAGAAGTCCTTCTGCTGTGCTGGCAGATTGATCACACAGCAAGTGTTAAAGGTTTAGCTCCTCTGAACTTTTCTTTATTTTATCCCATTTTAAATGTTATTTTTGTTTGTTTATGATTGTCTTCCTGGTCATATACTAGTAATAACATTCCATTTCCTGGAGTAGACTTTTAGTAACTAGCTTCTGTGGATAAGTAAATGCATTGACCTTTGCCGTGCGCATTTAATTGGACACATCAGCTGGTAATTGCTTAATCTACTGCAGCACACTAAATGTTGTATGCTATTACTGCCACCTAGACCAATCTTGTGGTTGTAAGAGTGGTCTGGTATCAATATATTATTAATCGAGATCCATCAATAATATATTAACAGTTCAAAAAACCTTCACTGAATATGCCTGTTTCCAGGGCAGCTGTGCACAAGACACACAGAATAAGTGTCTCATGTGCAGAGGACAGGAGTGCTCCAGTTGGTCAGGAGCACTCCCTTAAAATATAAAATCACCCCAGTTTCTTTTTTTTTTTCTGACAAAGCTTTTTCTCCCTTGTGAGTGCACAGACATCACTCAGCCCTGTCCCTGCTGCCCCCAACTGACCCCCATCTCTCCCAGACCTTCCTGCCAGTATATCCCCCATGGATTCCTCCCCCCCCCAATATGTTGGGGCCAGGAGGGGGAGTGTCTCCACCCTGATACACAGATTCAGATCGGCAGATGGTCTGAGTGATGGTGTGGACATGAGGCAAGCAGGCAGGGCTTCACAAAGCTTGCACCACCCACTTTTTTGTTTTCTTCCTTGCCCACCTCCCTTGATGTCAGGCACAACCCCTGAAGCCTCAACACGTCTTTGGCATCCCCTGTGGAGGAGCAATCTCACTGGCCCACCACAGTGGTCATCAGCGCAGAAGAACCCAACATCATCCCTTATTTGTCTGGGAGTACTAACATAATAACATACTAAAATGCCAGCAGAATAGGCCTAACGGTCTTTCGTGTCTGCTCGTTTGGTCAGTCCCCAACCTGGGTGCTGACCTTGCTGTCCCCCTCGCCTTCTCTGGCTTCTCCCTTCCCAGTTCCGGATATACTTGCTGCATTGGATTTTGCTTCCAGAACCCTTCCCCTGTACCTGTCCCACCTCTTGAACCCCTCACTGTCTCTGCCTCCACCAGCCCCTAGGCAGTGCATTCCATGGCTCCACCACCCTCTCAGTGAAGTAGCACCTCCTCCTTTCTCCCTAGATCTTCCCCCCTCAGCTTCCAGCCATGCCCTCTAGTGGCCCCTTCCTCCTTCCTTGAGAAACCTGACTGTTTCCTCCTTATTTACCCTCTTCATGTACCCTAAAGACCTCTATCATGTCCCCTTGGTCCCTTCTCTTCCAATGTGTATATTTAGCTCTTGAGCCTCTCCTCATAGTCTGTCCCACAAGCCCCAAATCATTTGGTTTGCCCTCCTCTGGACCCTCTCCAGGAGGTTAATGTCCCGCTTTAAGTATGGCCTCCAAAACTGCACGCAGTACTCAAGGTGCGGCCTCACCAAACAGTTATACAGAGGGAGTATGACTTCCCTCCTTCTGGAGGTGATCCCCTAGCGATACATCCCAGCATCCAGTGTGTCGAGCTGCAGCACCTTGTCCAATCAGCTTCCCGACTTGCTTCCAAAAGTCAAGCAGCACCAGCAGAAATGCGTAGCGCTAGCTACTGGGCCATCAGGTGACCCTCTATTTTTGTTTGCTCTTATCAAACTAAATACTGTGATAATATATGAAGCTCAGGACTATTCTAGTTCATCTCCCATTACAATGTAGTATAACTCCCTGTATAGCTGAGGAATGCTTCTAGCTTGCAAGTGTTCAAGTCCAGTCTTTCCGGCCACCTTAGAACTCCCTGCATTTGTCTTGGTCCAGTATCCCCCCCCATCCTTGATCATTGCATAACAATGCTCATGCACTGTTTGCTGTGACCCCACTTGGTTAGCTTGCTTTGATTACTTTCTGGATCTACTTACCTTTTCAGGTTTTCTTTGCTGTGTATATTTTAGTCTTTTGTAACTATTCCTGCTGAACTATGTTAACCTGCTGGCTGCTGCTGTCCTGCCTGGGACCCCCTATGAAAGCAAGATTCTGCATGTTATGGGGTTATCCATGTTGGAGTAATTTGAAATCAATAAATAATACAGGGGTATAAAGTCCATGTAAGGTGGGGTTACCAAATAGGGTTATGGTATCAAACTTTTATTTCCCTAGCTGTGCAGGATAGGATAAAACCAAATTCACTGTTTCCTACAGATTTTTACAAATTAATCCAAGCTTCCAAAATACTGACATGGAGCCGGCCCAGTGACATGGCAGGCTGAGGCACTGGCTGCCTTACTACCTGCCACACTGGCGACCCGGGTTTGGGAACGGACGTGGGTTATGTGGGGGTTGACCAAGGGAAGGAGGATTGAGCAACCCAAGGAGCCCTCTTCTCCCACGGGTGGTGGGAATGCATGTCTCACAGTTGGCTGCTTCCTAGAGGAATGTGGGTTGGTAGCGCTGTGGGACTGCAGGAAAGGAGAGGGATGCCACAGCTGGACATGAACACAGAGCACGCACATTGAATCATGGCACACGTGTGGGCCCCAGGGGTGAAAATGGATGAAAAAACCCTGAATGCAGCATGGTGACAGGTCCCACGCCGACCACTGGACCTTTACGATAAATCCTGTGGTTGAAGACATCACTGTCCGGTAAGCCCCTGTGAAGTCAGGTGACTGGGGGGGGGACCAACCCAGATAGGGGTTGGTTGGAGAGACCAAGGAGGATAAAAAATATTGATTAGAGAAAAAAAAAGTACTGATGTGTTTGTCCAGTCCCCAGTATTTGAAAACTTGCTGTGCATAATCACAGACCAGTTTTTAAGCTTTTTATTGCATTTGTCCTTCTTTTTTATGCCTTTTTGTTTCCTTCACAGACCAGAGAATGTGTGGAACAACTGACACTGGCTGATAGAGTGCTTTGTTTGCACAGTCGGTGGCGGATACTCTTTGCTGGACTGGCAAACGGTAATGTGGTGACGTTTAATATGAAGGTCAGTACTGGACATCAGCTCTCTAGCCAGCCTATGCTGGTCTATGTGATGGGGAGGGTAGAGGGTGGGGAAGCTGTTAAATTGTTGATGGTTTAAAAGTATGAATGGTGTTCTAGGGTGGCCTCCTTGTACAGAGCAGTCTTTCATAGCGTAAAACCTTTGAGGTATTCACTTCATTTCTCTCTGAATAAACCTGAGACAGTGGGCCCAATTCATAAAGGTCAGTGCAAGCTGAGCCAAACAAAGCTTGCACCAACTGCCAGTGTGCCAGGGACCTTGCACCCAGTTCACTATTGGGTAGGGTCTCGGCAAAGTCCTGTGGCTTGCAGCAACCTTGACCGTGCACCAAATGGACAGCTCATCAGGAAGGTGTGCCACAACCCAGTGGGTCGCCGTGTGACTGTAGCACCATAGACAGCAGTCCCTGGTGGCTATCGCCACCCCCTGCAGCCCCAATTCCTCGTTGGTAAAATAAGTATTTCCCTGGTGATCTGGCAGACCCCAGCCCCGATCCCTAATAAAAAACAAAGTCCCTGATGGTCTAGTCGGCCCCAATCCCGGTTTAAATATTATGAAATGCCGTGGTTGCTAGCAGTCTCCCCACCCCAGCCCCGATCCCTGTTTCTGACATAATAAAAGTGCCTGGTGGTCTAGTGGACCCCCACCTGGCAGGCATTGCCCCCCCATCCCATCCCAGAGTTGGCACCTGGCACAGCCCTGTGCTCACCACCACAGCCGGGTACCGACTGAGCAGTCAGTGAGCTGCTGTATACAGTATGTAGCGTGTATACTGTATACGGTAGCACATTGACAACTTAGTCAGTGCGACCAGCAGTGGTGAGCGAGAAACTATCACGCCCGACTCAGGATGAGGATAGGAGTGAGAAACCGGCTGGTCAGGCAGTGCCTGCAGGGTGGGGGGATCCACTAGAGCACCAGGGACTTTTTATTATGTCAAAGCGAGGATCAGGGCTGGGGTGGAGGGATCAGCTACGCCAGGGCATTTCATAATATTTAAACAGGGATTGGGGCTGGGGGGTCCACTAGACTACCAGGGACTTTGTTATTTATTAAGCGGGGATCGGGGCTGGAAGGAGGAACTGCAGCATATTGCCACAAATGTCAAAACTCTCCCCAGAGGACATTTCTTAAGTACCTTTAGATCAGCCCTGGCTGGTCTAAGAGAACTTAGAATTTTGCCCTCTGGGAGAGTTCTGAGAATACAGAATTGGGGGATATGGCAGCCTGAGTCTGCCGCAAGCCCCCTTGCACCATGCTGCAGCCCATTTTGTGGCACAAGGCTGGCGCAAGCCCCCTTTGGCACACGCATTTGACGCAGGCTGCTTTTCTGAATAGCTCCTGGAGCATCTTTTGGCGCAAGGTGCCACTTGCATCATTTATGTTTGACGTAGGTACCTTGTGTCATTCTAGGGGCTTTGTGAATCAGGCCCAGAGTTTATTGCTGGCAGTAGAATGGAGACTGATGCAATCATATTTGAAACTCTCAGAATTTAGTCTAGATATGGTGATGTAATATTCCCAAGGTTTGACTGGTTTATGAAAGACATAGCAGGCAGACCAGATAGGATAACCAGCTTGCTCATTTCTTTTGAAATTCTGTTTCTAGCACTGCTGGGTCTGACCTGTGAGAATCTCCTTCCTTCTTCAGTGTCCCTTTACCACCCTTGGAACCCCTGGGGATTGACGCCCCTTTTCTGCCTTCACTCACTTCTGAGTCTGGCCCCTGAGCCAGTAACCTGTGGCTTATCCCCCACACGCGAAACCCCAGAAGTGGGACAAGGCCTCTGTGAACATATTATCTTTCAACTGGGTGAGTGACCTGAATGAGGAGGTGGGCCAGGCGGCACAGATTAGCATAGGTGGGATGAGGGGACTTTATCTGTTCCAGGTCCCCCTTCCATTTTTTTCACCCCACCCTTTATATCTCCAATAGGGTATACTCTCATGGTGCGATCCAGCATTCCACCTATCGGGGCTGTTTGAGGAGTAGATGAGCCCAGCCACACCCTTGGAACCCCCCTACGTCGCACTGTGTGTGTGAGACACCTCTGTGTCATGTTCCAGGTGAATGAAAAGTACATCCACTCTGTTAGGGACAACACAATCTTATTTCCCTCCAATGAGCCACACATGTGAAACACAGGCACCATCAGTGTCTGACCTATCTGAAAACTGTGGCCTATCGGGCCAACCAAGATGGTGCAGATATATAATGTGGTCAGCCCCGAGCTTCCTCAGTCTTTTTCCTTTTCTGAAGATAGAAGAACTCCCTCCTTGGACTTCATTGCTATGTGTTTTGCTGGCCTTCGTCTCCTGTTTTCGGCTATGAGGGCCTGTTATGCTTCCCACGTGGGTCTTGTTTTCTGTGCTGCTAACGCTGCCTGCTGCTGGATGCCGGCTGTTGATGATCTCCCCTTTCATAGATCCCTTCCAGTCTCTCTCTGTTATCTGTGTTTCTGCTGCCAGCTTTTCGTCCCACCCTTCCTAAATACTGGAATTCCCTGCCTCCCCACTTAAAGTGCTCCTTATCTCACTCCTTTAAAACTGCACTTTTTTCTCACCTTTGTGCACTTGATACTTGTGACCGTGACTAACCTTGCGAGGCCTTCTGCTCTTGCTTTTTACTTGCCAGGACTTAACTGCTTCTCTGTAGTCCAAGAGTATCACGGGGCTTGTCCACATCTGACTTTCTCATCCCTGCGTGGATGGTTTTGCTTGTATGTATAATTTCCAACTATCCCAGCATGGATACCTGTTGGAAGCTGTCAGGTTCTGATTGTATGCTACCTGTGATTGTTTGTAAGACTGTATTTTGCAATCTCCCAGGTCGTGCCTGAAAATAGGCATGTTATTGCCTAATGTACTTACCCGGTCACCAAAAGCTAATAAATAAAAATAAATAGTATGGGTCTCTTCTAGGGGGCGTGGGTATAGTTCACTTATCCACACATTGGCAGTTTCACTAGAAGTGCTGATTTCATCAGAATGTCTTTAAGCTAAGCTCCTCCCACCATCCAGGTGGTATATCCTCTGGCTCTGCCCCGTGACATCAGATCTCCCTTCAGCTGGAAGAGTTGGGTCTCCTCCTTCACTACTCCATGCATTGTAGGGCTTCAAGTGCGCCATAGGCAGACTTCTTTCTTTTTCAGTACAGTTTTCAACTCTTTAGATGTTTCCTCATTTCTGCTCCTACCTTGGCGACAGAAGACTGAGCATGAAGAAGCAAAGCCAGCCCCTGGCTTTATATATTGTCACATGCCAACAGAAGATGTTGCAGATGGGCCCACACGTGTCATGCCTCTACTGCCTGCGGAGGACACACAGTGTCTCGGGTTGCAGCACATGCCTGTCGATGCTCCCTTCCTCCTTGGAGGATCATGCTGCACGGTTTCTCCTCAGCCCACAAATCAGGACCCAAAAGTCCATAAGAAGGCGTCCACTTCTCTGGGTCAGCAGCTCAAGTCGCAGCTATGGAAAAAGCAGCAGCAAAGGCTGCAGTAGGCACCTCGTCTGCCTCGGCGTTGCTTCCGGCTGGGGCCAGCATCGGAGCATTCTTCACTTGGAAATTCCAGGAGATATGTCGAGCTCTCCAGGCCTTCAGGGAGAGCCCTGCCCACAATGGCAAAAAACACAAGAAACACTGCCTCCAGTCCTGGGACCGGGAGAGATCATGCTTCTCCCGCTCCGTCAGCTCTCCTGACCGCATGGCGAAGATCAAGTGCCTGACTTCGGTTGAACCATAACTGTCAAGGACCAGGTTGCAAGCTCCACAGTGCCCCCGTTGGCCTTGTCGATCTTGACTCTAGCTGACCAAGCGATCAAGATATTCCTCGACCTGTTATTGGAGGAGGTTGATGAAGAGTTGATCCTAAAGACCCTGGTGCAACCGGTTCTCACCCGAGAGGAAGTGGACTAGTCGATGTTCCCGGCCAATACCTCGTGAGACTAGCCTCCAGCAAAGGTTGTTCCACTGAAGCCAGTGCATGTAATTTATACTGCACCCCCGGTGGCTTCTCCTCCTCGTTGGCCCTTGAGTTGACGGTCGAGATTGAGGTCAATGTGCCACTTGCACTCTTGGCCCTGCTCCTCTGGGAGGTGTCAAACATAGAAACATAGAAATTGTTGGCAGATAAGGACTGCCAGGCCCATCCAGTCTGCCCGGAAGCCCTACACTAGTTTGTGGCCTCTGACCCTAACTGGTCAACAGCTTTTCACCCCACCTTCCTACCCCTAAGGTACCCTTATGCCTGTACCATACATGTTTAAAACCCTCCACTGTGCTCGCTCCCACCACCTCCTGTGGCAGTCTGCTCCATGTGTCCACCACCCTCTCTGTGGAAGAAAAACTTCCTCAAATTTCCCCTCGGTCTGCCACCTTCCAATTTCATATCATGCCCTCTTATTCTTGTATATTCTTATATTGGAAGATGTCTCCCCCTGCACCTTGTTTATGCCCTTAAAGTACTCGAATGTTTCTGTCATGTCCCCCCAGTCCCTCCTCTCCTCCAGTGAGTACATATTGTGTCATCGACGTTCCTCATTTTCTTCATCCTCGTATGAGGAAAGGCTCCACTGGCTTATGTGGTGGTGCTATAAGGAACTCCTTTGGCAGCAGTGATCCATGGCGGGGCTGGGTAGGTCTCTACCCTTGATCCCTGTGGTTGACTGGCTGACACCAGTCAAGCCCATGCACGTCCACCTAAGGCAATTATCACCAACAGTTGTCTGTCCACCCCTGCTGGTGGAACCACCACCATCACAACCGTTGAAGGGAGCCCCGATCAAGGAGTCCCGTGCTGCGACAGCTTGCCAAGCCAGCTCTCTGTTGAAATCACCCAGTTAGATGACTCTCGGGTGGTTCATGGCGGGCAGTAGTTGAGGTTGTTTTTGACGAGTCCTCAGACTCAGACGATTCTTCCATGCAGTCATCGAAGGTGCATACCATTAACCCCGAGTCGGTCGAAGAGTTGGCTACTGACCATGGGCCGGTGTCATTTGAGGCTCTACTGTGACTCTGTCCCCTTGAAACCTGTGCAGAAAAGGGCTAAATACCCTTTTTTTTTTATTTATTCATTTATTTATTTATTAGCTTTTGATGACCGGGTAAGTGCGCTAGGCAAGAAACCTGCCTATTTTCAGGCACGACCCGGGAGAATACAGGTACAGTAGTGCAGCAAAGACAATCATTGACAATAAAGAGTTACAAAGGCCGAAATAACTGTCAAGACAATTAACACAAACTTATTAAAAACAGCATGAGAATAACAATGAAAACTACAAGTTAGAGCAGTAATATAATTGTTGCAAAAGAAAGTATACATGTAACAAGTCTATAGCCCTACATAGACATTAACAGGGGGCACTGGGGGGGATACAGAAATGGGCAAAAAGTAGCAGTAGGGCAAGCAGCAGTCCTTAAGTGCAGTCACAGTAGTCTGGGGCATTACGGTGGGAGAAAAGAGCACGCTTAAACTGTTGAACCTTGACCTTATCAGGTCCATCTTGTAAATGAGCCTTGCTCAATGATGCTCGCCTGAATAAATAAAGATTTGATTGATTGATTAAAAGCTAGGTGAGTTGAAGAGTTCTTCACCTGAGGTGGTAGCGAGTTCCAAAGCTGCGGAGCAAAATAGGAGAAAGCCTGCTCACCCATTTTCGTAAAGCAGGGCTGAACAGTGAGCAGGGGGAAGGCTGTGGACCTGAGGACATGAGAGTGGGAGACAGGGGTAAGCATGGCCCCCAGGGCCGCAGGGTGAGGCGTTCTGGTCAAAGAGTCAACAAAACAACCTAGTGCATATGATCTAAGGGATATGGGAGGCAGCCAATTTAAGGCAGAGTAAAGACGGCAGTGGTGGGTCAGACGTGGCGCCAGTAAGGCAAATCTGCAGATGATGTTGTACGTAGTGTCCCATTTACGGAGAACTACAGCATTGGCATGCAAAAGGACTAGGAGAGCATATAGCAGTTGCGGCAGTAACGCACCTTTCACAACAGCTGTCCTGGCGGCTGGAGTAAGAGAGTGGCGCACCCTGTAGGCCGCGCCAATCTTAGAGTTAACTGAGCGACAGACCTTATTGACATGCGCTGCGAAATCCAGAGCTGAATCAAGCATTACACCAAGGTATTTGAAAGATAGTGTGTTAGAGACTGGAAACCCATCGCAGCCGCAAACCAGAAGATTAGGGGCCACAGTCAGTACCCGTCTAGAGGATCCAAACAGCATGGCCTGGGTCTTAGATAGGTTTAAGATCTGGTAATTTGATGAGAACCAAGATTGGAGGTTCTGAAAGGCAGTCAATAATTGTTGATTTAGGTCAGTTATAGACTTAGATGCCGAGTAACGTGCTAGGTCATCAGCATACAAGATAATGTTACAAGGTGGGGAAGGGCTGGGGATATCATTGATAAAAAGGGAAAAGAGTAGGGGCCCAAGAATTGAATACAGACATCCTCGACAGGCCCGATTCCCCGGGGTTGCCTTTCCCATGGTTGAGGCCATTTTGGGACAGGCCGTGAAACTTTGGCAGCATCCAGTATCCTGCCTGGTACCCTCAGTGCATGTGGTCCACAAGTATGCACGCTCTATGAGCTCTCTGTTTGGGTTCTTGCCCCGGCCAAGTGTCTGGTTTTGGACTCAAGTTTTCCGAAAGTCCAGAAACACTGAGGGCATGGACAGGTCCCCCGACAAGGAGTTGAAGAAGCTTGACTATGTGGCCAAGGAGGTCTGTGCCTCTTTCTGCCTCTGTCTCCATCAGGCGAGTTGCACTTTGGTGATGAACAACTTTGGTCACTCCCTGCTGGGAGTGCTAGATAGTGTCCTGCCTCGCCTCCCTACTGACAAGCAGTTGGCAGTGAAAGTGGTCAGAGACCAGGGTCAGGCACTGGCTAAACACTAGCTCCATATGGCCTTAGATATGGGTGACTCCTTTGTCTGTGCCATGTCAGCGACCGTCACAATTTCATCACAAGGTCGGGTTGAGGCTCACCACTTTTACGATGGACACTCAGAACAAGTTGGCCGATGTCACTTTCTTGGGCACTGACCTCTTGGGCCAAGCAGTGGAAGGTCATCTTACAAGGATAGAGAAGTCCAGCGCCACCCTGGACTCTGTGGCCCTGTCCCAGAAGGACACCGGTGCCCAAAAACATAAAAAGAAGGACTTCCAGTTTCTGTCCTTTCAGCCACAGCAGCCTCGGTTTCACTTCCTTGTGGCAGAGCTAGACTCCCTGTGGGCCGGACACTGGACCTTACCTCCTTTGCCTGCTCATTTCTGGTTGGGCGCTCTGCCCAGGATTTCCTGTGGCTATGGTGTCCTGCACCAACTTGGTCCAGTGCACCCGCTGGCAGATGCAGCACCTGCAATAGCAGATAGGCCGCAGTAGTTCCAGCGCCTAGGACACTTGGACCAGCCAGTCACAGTGACTCAGATGATGTTGGATTCCATCCAGTGGTGGATGATCCCTGAACATCTGGAGAAAAAGTCCCATTTGACCACCTAGAACCAGCCATCACTGTCACGATGCACTTGCCTCTGGTGGGGTAGGGCCTGTGCCTGGGAGACCACAGTGCTCATGGGTTCTGGTCACCAAGGGAGTCCCATCACCACATCAACCTGCTGGAACTTTGTGCAGTGTGGCTAACTCCAATGAAAATCACTACTCTGTCCAGGGGTCAGGTCATGCAAGTTCAAATGGACAACACCACAACCATGTTCTGCCTGAACAGGCAGGGTGGCACACCCTCCCTTCCCTTGTGTAGGGAGGCCCTCTGCACCTACTTGGACCCTCATGTGCAGCCTGGGTACAGATGATCTAGTGATCACCATTGCCGAAGTGGACAGTCAGCTGCAGATGCTCTCAGCTGGATGAACAAGATGTCACACAAGTGGTCCCTGCATCAAGAGGTGGTGGACCACCTATTTTCCTTGTGGGGCACACCTCTGGTGGACCTGTTTGCCTCCTGGGAGAATGCCAAACTGAGGCTGGTTTGTGCCCACCCCCCACAGTCCAGGACACTGGTGGGGGATGCCATTGTGAGGCCCTGAGCCCTAGGCCTTGTGTACAACTTTCCTTCTTTCTCATCATCCACAATGTGGTGGTCATATCCTAGAAGGACAAGACACAGATGACCCTGATGGCTTTGGACTGGCCATGGCAGATCTTCCCTTGTCAATCTTCACCATTCATTACTGCTTGGGTGTAAGCCGGAGGCCTTTCCCTCCACAGATATTTATTTATTTATTTTGGGGAAAAGTCGGAGCCAAAGGCAGACGTTAGGCGCTGCAGACTTCTTCTCCATCCCAGTTCTGTTTCTCCCTTGATGAGGTAGCACTTGTGCGCATGTGAAGTTAGAAATTTCTAAGTACTCCTGTAGTCCTAGTTAAACACGTGACTCCTTCATCCCTGTTTGTGCTTCCAGCGCCATTGACACGGTGGAGCAGCTCCATTTTAATATTTTCGGCGCCTAGAGCATTTCTGTTTAAAGTTGCTTCGCATCATGTCCAGTTTGGGAACTAAGCGTAAGTCAAAAGCAGGCTGTGCCCCCATGCGCCGGTGCTCCTGTGGCCGGCATTTCTCCGTGACAGACCGGCATGATGTTTGTCTTCAGTGCCTGGGACCTAACCATGACATGGATAGATGCAACACCTGTTTTTCGATGGATCGCCATGTTCTCGATGTCTGCGCGTTTAAAGTCGACAGGGCTCCGCCGACTTTCAGAGGACGGCATCGATCTAGGGTTTCCCAGGCCAGGACTTTAGGCCCTTCCTCCGGGTCCCCTCCCAGGCCTATATGGTCCGGTGAGGAGGAGGCCTCCTCATATTCAAGCCTTGCCGAGGAGGAGGCCTCTTTCGCTGTGTCGGAGGAACGTCGTGGTCCTTCCCGGGGTCATGTCGGGTGCAGTCGCCTCCTGTGAGGTGCAGACTCCCCCAGTGTCGCGGCCCACGGTTGTTGGGTCCAGCACTGGTGGGCCCTTGGCACCACCTGCTGGTGTCATTTCGGATCCCGGTGCTAGTGATCAGGGCGATGCCACTTGCGGCGCCGGCTTGCTTCTCGGCGCCGTTTGTGACGCTGCTTCTCTGGTCGACTCTGTTGGACTCCAGGGCTGTGCGTGGTGCTGGAGATTCGACTGGGGCCGTTGGCGAGTCAGGGCCAGGTCACAGGGTCGCGAGCGATGCGCTGGGAGTGGTCGGTGTTGCGAGCGACACCGGCGCTGCTTCCCAGTGGACTCTTGGGGTAGCCAGCATCGAGGTCCTGCTGGTCGACTCGGACGTGGACCCGGTCTCGCACCCCGATTCCTCGGAGTCAGAGTCCTTTAGGAGGCGCGGTGTCAGGCAACCCCAGCGACCTTATTCCTGAGTCTCTGGAAAGCTCTTCCTCCGAGGACTCCCAGGCTGGGGGTGTCTTGGAGTCTTTGGGGGAGGCTGTTTTTGGGGTTGGGGAGGGGGCCGTCTCCCCTGAGAGGGCAGTGGCAGCTGCCAGCCCTGGTGCTGCTGCTGCGTCTTCCCGGGGTGGATTTGAGACTCTGTCCCCGGGGTCGATGGACCCCATCGCTGGAGTCAAGAAGGAGGACATCCTCAGAGTCTGGGGGGTTGAGGGGTAGGGGTGAGGGACGTTGGCTTCCTTCCACCACCTTTTGGGGTGCGGGACGGAGCTGTAGCGCCAAACCCCACCTTTCCTTCTTGGGCTCAGGGGACCCTTCCTGTGGCGCCGCCATGGGTTGCCCTTCTGGACCCATGCAACCCCAGGCGCGTCACATGGGAGATTCCCCGTGTGGGCTCTTCCAGAGTTCGCATCCCCAGGGTTCTGTCTTGCGACCTGGTTTGATTTCAGGGACCCCACCAGCTCGTGCTCCGTTCCCTGGATTTCAGAGCCCTGGCAGAGGACAGTTGCCCACTTGTAGGTACCCCTCTCCCATTGCTCTGCAGCCACCTCCCTCTCTTCCAGGCCATGTCGGTCCTACGGGGCCGTTATCCTGGGAGACGTTCAGAGGCACTGCGGCGGCCTTCCAGTCATACGTTAAAACACATGCATGAGGGGGTATTTCGCCTGTCCCCTCCGCTGCAGGAGTCTTCTGAGCATTCGAGTTCCCCATCTTCCTCTGCTCACCTTTCATCTCACGCTGATTTCATGGATTATCCGCGCTTCCTTTCGAGGATGGTTGGGGACCTCCATATCTCCTATGTCAGGCGTGACAATACTAAGCGGGAGATGCGTGAATTCCTTGGCGAATTCAGTGCCCAGCATTTGGTGGTGCCATCCTGGCCTATTCCTTTCCAGGAGGCATCTGTCCGCACCTGGCAGTCTCCAGCCGACCTTTTCCCAGCCCCAGCAAACTGCAGGAGGAGGTATTGTGCCCCATCTGAGTCCCTAGGTACTCTCCTCAACCCACCCCCAGGATTGACGTTCCTTGAGACTTCCTCTGGGCGCTGCTGCCTGGCGCATGACCATCCACCGGACTTGGACTCCCTACAATTTGACCAGTGGGGGCGAAGAGTGTTCTCTTCTTCTCGTGCGATGTTATGCATTGCATTACATCAGGCACACCATGCTGCCTACAACAGACACTTATGGTCGATGCTCTCTCAACTTCTAGCATCAATGCCTGATACGGAGCAATCCAAACAGGCCATTGCCTTCTCCGCTATAGGCCTGCAACTGGCAAGACACCAAGCAAGGGCATCCTATGATGCCAATGAGGTGGCTTCCAGGCTTGCGGGGACAGCGATCTGCATTAGACGGATGGCATGGCTTTGTCTATCAAGGTTGTCACCCCTTGCCTGGCGTAGAGTGATTCCCTCCGCCTCCCGAGGGACCCACCTTTTTTCTGTCAGGGTTAGGAGGCTTCTCCAGGGGCTTCCTCTGTCTCCTCGTCTCCAGGAGACACCTCCTAGCTCTCCTCGGCCTTAGGCTTCCTGTCTTGTAAGGTCAAGGTCTCTTCCTTCTGTTTTTCACCAGCAGGAGGCTGAGGGTCTTGTTCCCTCAGGGTTTTCCTAGTCCCCCTTCGGGGGGGGCTTGGTACTCACCCAAGCAGTAATGAATGGTGAAGATTGACAAGGGAAGATATGGAAATTACGTACCTACCATAATTCTTGATCTTCTCTTGTATCTTCACCATTCATTACTGATACCTGCCCACCTTCCCCTCATGAGCCTCCTTCTTCGGCGTCTGCCCCTCCCTGCTCATTCCTCCTCCCTCCTTCTCATGGCTTAAAGCCTGAATTTCCCAAAAATGTTTTGAATCTTACATCCCTCTCTCAGAACGGATATAATAAATTGGAAAGGAGAGGGGAATGAGTAGAATTTGGCTTTCTCCTGAGGGAACTCTTTCTGATTGCCCTTGAGGGTGACCTCTTGCCTCTTTTTAAGTCACGATTGTTCAATCTATAGTTAACGAAACCTTTCCTTAGATGGTTCTGTTCCTTTATCCAGGTCCCCTCTGGCATTTCTATATCTCCTGTTTTCGCCACTCTTTGCTGGTTAAACGCTGTCCTGGCACTCCAATTGCCTTGAGCTGGTGATCTGATTTGCCTTGCCTTCAGGGAGTCGGATTGAGTTCCCACTCTCTCTCTTTTTCCGCAAGGGGGTGCCCTCTGTTGGGCTTCAAATACCCCCCTCCCCACACACATCTGTGTTAGTACACAACAAGGTGCTAGTGGGCTTCCTTCCCCTTTCTAGTTGGGCGCTTTCCCCTTGGAACAGATTTTCTACCTTGGCAGTCTGTGAGCTCTCAGCTTGAGTGTAGGGGCTGGGGATGACGGGAGGTGTAGAAAGACTGCCTTTTGTGTACCAAGCTGTGCAAATGGTTCTGTTGAACCTTCTTCACCAGGTTTATTGAGTCGGATCCTTGCTCCCTTGCTTTGGTTCCGAGCTTAAAAGCCTTCAAACCAAATTTCACAATTTGGCAGAACTTTCTCCCCACTCCCAACATCCCCTCTCTCTTCCTCTTCTTCTTCTTCTTCCTTCTTCTTTCTCTACCTTATCTGTTCCTCCCTCGGAGCCGCCCCAGGAGTGAGGCCCTGCAGTCCCATAGGGTAGGTGTTCCTCTTTCCTGTCCTCTATCGGCTTATTCCTTTTTCAGTTTATATCCTTTCCTTTGTCTATCCCTCGGCTCTCTTGCCTCGCTCTCCTTATCTTATCCTTATTTCGCCTCTCCGACTGTCAGAACTGGGATGGAGGAGAAGTCTGCGGCGCCTAACGGCTGCCCCTCATGCATCACATAGTGTGTCGCTCTCGGGAGCGGCGCCATTGGCGCCGACTCCTCTCCAAAAAAACTCCCATGGTGGGTGCGCACCTCCGGCTTACACCCAAGCAGTAATGAATGGTGAAGATAAAAGAGAAGATCAAGAATTACGGTAGGTAAGTAATTTCCATTTTTGGTACCTGGTTCTCGTCAGCCTCCGCAGCAGGCTTCCATGGCAGTTGCCTCTTTGCCTGGATCTGCTGACCAGACAACAGGGGAAGGTCCTGCACCTGGACCATCAGTCCCTGCACCTCACAGCCTGGTTCCTGAGTGGCTAGAGTTCCAGGCTTTGGGTCTTTCGGAGAATATACTCCACACTGTGGAGGCCTACTGGAAAGAGTCGACTTGCCTGTGGTACACTTTTAAATGGAAAAGGTTTTCCATTTGGTGTCAGGTCAGGGAGCTTGAGCCCCTCGTCTGGCCTGTGGCTGGTATCCTCGAGTACCTCTGGTCCCTCTTCCAACTGGGACTGTGAGCGATGACCTAGGAGAAGATGGTTGGGCACTTTTTCAAGGACCTGAACCGCCTGTCCTCTTCAGTGTGTGAACTACCATCATGGGACTTACTGCTGGTGCTGATCGATAAGTCTTTTGAGCCAATGCACAGGTGTGAGATGTCACACCTTTCCTGGAAGATGAGCGTCTTGGTGGCCGTCATGTCAGCCAGAAGATTCCAAGAAATGCACTGCACTCCCATGCATCAAAAACAGAGGCAGATTCAAAATCAAAATCCAGATAGTTTTGTTCGGTACATTTCAACACCAGGATTGGGAGCTCCAGGTGATCTCGGTGGAGTCTCCCTGTCTGGTCTTCCACAGGGACAGGGATCTTACTTCGAGAGACAGCTCTTGCAGCAGGTTACACCATTAGGACTGAAGCCGGCAGGTGCCAGGACCCCACGGAAATTATCTAGCTAGCAGTATTCAGCCCCTGACGTCAGTCCCGCCCCCGATGTCAGGCATAGTACAAAAGGGGGAGGTCCCCCAGAATCCCCAGTTCTTTCCATGGTTGACTTCGCCTTGCATCGGCCTCACGGTCCCACTCTAGCGCACAACAACTAAGAACTTCTTCAAGCAGTTTTACCAAACTGATGTCGGCATCTCAACTCCTTCTTCAGAAGGACACCTTCAAGTTTGCCTGCGGCAAACAGATCCCCTTCAAGGATCCTCATTCATCCTGCCTGCGGTGCTTAGGCCTGGACCACGACACCAAGGCCTGCTCCTTCTGTCAGGGGTTTAACAGCTGCACCAGGATCCGCCGCCAGAAGGCACTTCAGGGGTTCCTTTTGGAAGAAAAACTTCACAGAATGGATAGGGAACCTTCCTCCAGAGGTGAATCTTCCTCAAAAGTCAACAAACACCGGGACAAGCACCGGGAGAAGTCAAGGTCCAGATCCCCTAATTGGGCCCCAGACTCTCGTAGCTCAGGCTCAACATGCTCTGACCACTCTCCCTCCAGGGCTCGCTCTCAGCCCCCTTCGGTCAAGGTTAAGGCTACAGGCGGTTCTTTGGCTCCGCTCCACACTATAAAGAATTCCAGGCCTTCAGCTTCCTCCACTCCCTCCTGGGCCTCATCGAAGTCTTCCGACCGTCACCAGACTAAATCTTCCTCTTCAGACTGACGCCGGGACCCCGACTCCAGATCGGTCTCTCAGCCTCCCAGGGGTCCGGATCCCCCGCCAAGGAAGACAAAAGACCTGACGTCCCTGAAACAGACGACGGACCCGAAGTCGGCCAGGCGTTCGCCGGAGCTGAGGACATCTGCCAAGCACCAGACGTCGGTTAGGCGTTCGCTAGAGCCGAAGACATCTGCCAAGCGATCGACATCGGTCACACACTCGCCGGAGCCGAAGACTGCACCCCTGTCACCAGTGTACACCGGTCGCCGGGACTCCACGGAATAGGACACGACATTGCCTGAGGACCAGGCAGGCGACACAGAGGACACCGGCTTCCACGGGAGCCATCAGTCCCAGGAGACGCCTTCGATTCCTGACTCCCGCCCACCCCGTGACAGACCACCGCGCCAGGCCTGTCGGGTATGAACATCCAAGAGGTCAAAGATCTCTTCACTTTCTGGTGGGACACAGTCCGGAAAGATGTGATCCCAGTGAAACCTCCTCCTACTCCTTCACCTCCTACTCCACCACAGGGGCCAGCAGGACAACCACCAACCCCTAAGGAGCACACTCCACCTCCTAGGGGAAGATCTAAGGAACGGAGAAGGCCTCCCTCAAGATCTCCCTCAGGGTCTTCCAGCCCCAAGCGACCCAGACGTTGACGATACACTCCGCCAGGGGAGGATTCTAGGTCGGATACCTCTGAAACCTCCAGATCTCCTTCTCCACTAAGCATCCCATCACCTGACCCACAAGACCTACCCAGGTCACCCCCGGATGATCCCTCTTTCTCTGAGATTATGAGGCACATCCAGGAAAACACGGGATGGGATTCAGAAGATCTCGCCCCCGAGAGACAGCACCTTGCTCGTTAACTCCGGCAGAAGGATCCTAAGCCTGTGGTAGTGCCACCCTTGGTGGACAGTTTCACGGACATCACCAAGGCTGCGTGGAAGCGTCCGCACTCCACCCCCGCTGTACCGAAGAAAGCTGACCACCTGTACAAGGCCCCGGAAGAGGACCAGTAGTTGGCGCAACAACCTCTGGCTGACTCCCTGGTCATTACGGCCTCTCATGACCAGTCCCAACAACCGCAGCATATGAGCACACAGCCACCGGACCAGGAATCCAAACAATTGGATGCCCTGGGGAGGCGCATGTATGCGACTGCTACATGCTCCATCAGGTCTCTGAACTACCTATCTCATATGGTTCAGTTTCAGAATGCCCTGTGGGAACAGGGTCAGGACCTTGTTGACAAGTTACCAGATGGCGATCAGAAGGCAGAGCTCCCAAACCTCCTCCGCACAGGGTCTGATGTGGGAACCCAAGTGCTACGAGCTGCATACGATTCTGCGGACTCGTCTGCCAGAGCTGCAGCTTTGGGCATCTGTCTCCGGAGACACTCCTGGCTCCGTGTCTCCGGCTTTACCCCAGACGTACAGAAAAACATTCTTGACGTCCAATACAATGGTGAAGTCCTGTTTGGTGAACACCGGAGAAGGTTATCACCAAGCTCCAGGATGCCGGGAAGGCAGTAAGATCTGTACAAGCCATGTACAGATCAAGACCTGGTTCCTTTTGTAGGAGCCAGAATCGTTTTCGCAGCCGGCAACAACGGCAGCAGCCACGTTCCGGCCAGCAACAAAAGGGCACTTTCCATCGTAAAGCCCAGGCTAAGTCTTCCCCAGGCAGAAGCCAGCGTTACACCAAACCGGCCCAGCCTGCAGGAACTGGCGCTGCCACAGCATGACTCCTTCCCGGCCCCCGCCCCTCCTGTGGATCAACGGGCACAAAAGGTCGGGGGTCGCATCACTTGCCACTTTTCAGGGTGGCAGGCGATCACCGCCAACCGGTGGGTACTTCAGATGGTCAAGAGAGGTCACTTTATCGAATTTCTCAACCACCCACCGTCAAGACCTCCCCTGCTCTCCCGTTATTCTGGTCAGCAAGCCCTGCTTATACAGCAGGAGGTGCTCGCGCTTCTGAGTAAAGAAGCTATAGAGCACGTACCGCGGAACCAGAGAGGTGCAGGTTACTATTCTCTCTTCTTTCTGGTTCCCAAGAAGACAGGAGACCTCTGTCCAATACTGGATCTCAGTGACCTCAACGCTTCAGTCCTCTACAAACGCTTCCGCATGGTGACCCTTCCAGGTTTGATACCCATGCTCAAGCAGGGCGCCTTTGCTTGCGTCCTTGGACATGCAGGATGCTTACCTGCACATCCCCATTGCTCAAGCGCACAGGAAGTTCTTGCGCTTCGAATTTCTAGGTCACCATTATCAGTTCCAAGCCCTCCCTTTCGGACTGTCGTCGGCACCTCGAGTGTTCACGAAGTGCATGGCAGTCGTAGCGGCGACTCTAAGGAGACAAGGCCACTACGTGTTCCCCTACCTGGATGACTGGCTTCTCATGGCGTCCTCTCGGGAGGCCCTGATGTCTGTCATTCATTGTACTCAGTCTCTGTTCGAGACGTTGGCATCATTATCAATCGGGAGAAGTAACGCCTGGTTCAGTCACAGATTCTGCAGTTCATAGGTGCAGTTCTGGACACCGTCCAGGGGAAAGCTTTTCTACCCCGGGACCGAGCGGAACACATCAGATCCCTCATCAGGGTCTTTTTGGCAAAGAGGACCGTCCCAGCCAGACTGGTCCTTTGCCTGCTCGGACATATGGCTGTGGCCATTGCAACAGTCCCGCTAGCCTGTCTCCACATGCGGGTGACCCAGTGGATGTTACGGTCCAATGGGATCGGAAGCAAGACCATTTGCAGCTTCCAATTCGGATCACGAATGCCATAATCCAGGATTGGCAATGGTGGCTAGATTCAAAGAACTTATTAGTGGGGGTCCCACTTCATCGCGCCGTCTCCGATTGTGACGCTCTCCACAGATGCCTCAGGGATCGGGTGGGGAGCACACCTCGATGGTGTCAGGTCTCAGGGCCTATGGAGAGCCCAAGAAGCTCATCTCCACATAAACATCCTGGAAATGAGAGCACTTCTTTACGCCCTGCAGGCTTTCCAGTCGGAGATCCCACAGGTACTCTCCTGTTACAAACAGACAATACCGCATTGATGTATTACCTCAACAAACAAGGAGGCACCCATTCCTACCCGCTTTGCAGGGAGGCAGTGAGGGTGTGGGATTGGGTTCTACAACACGGCGCAAACCTCATTGCAGTTCATGTCCCAGGAGTGGACAACGTCATCGCAGATGGCCTGAGTCGCTCTCAGACCAGAGTCCACGAGTGGGAACTGCTCCAGGAGGTAGTAGAGGATCTGTTTCACAGATTGGGTACACCAGAGTTGGACCTCTAAGCATCCCCATACAACGCAAAACTGCCCAATTTTTGCTCGCTAGATCCAGGGCCTGGTGTTTTCTGGCGAGACGCGTTGTCCCTCTCCTGGACGGGCAGATTCCTCTGTGCCTTTCCTCCCTTCCCGTTGATCCAGAGGGTCCTTTTGAAACTCCGCGAGAAACAGCGACGCTGATACTTACCGAGACGTTTTGGCCCAGACAGATCTGGTTCCCTCTACTACACCAGCTGTCCCGGGAACCTCCAGTGCCTCTGCCAATCAGCTGTCACTTACTGTCTCAGGAGGCGGGCTCCTTAGTCCATCCGGACCTTCGTTCTCTGAACCTGCACGCCTGGCTCCTAGAGACATAGCCATTATGCGATACGGGGTCTCGCAAGATGTAGCAAATGTTCTAGCGGCTGCTAGAAAACAGGCCACTCACGCTACTTACGCCATGAAATGGCGCAGATTTTGCCTCTGGGCTCAGGCGCGGGGGTTTTCACCAATGGATTGTCCAGAAAGGTCGGTCCTGGACTACCTCCTGTCTATTTTTCAGACAGGCTTGGCCTACTCCTCGATAAAAGTACACCTTTATGCCATCTCAGCCTATCACACTTCTATAGGCCAACGTCCCATAACCCAGTTGGACATGGCACGAGCCTTCCTGAGAGGTGTTCTCCACCTTAGACCTCCAATTAAGGATCCTGTTCGCCATGGGATTTACCCTTTGTCCTGGAGCAGCTTACGCTGCCACCTTTTGAACCAGCCGCGGATTGTGAGCTACGTCTCATTACATGGAAGACGTTGTTTTTAGTTGCCGTTACTTCGGCCAGAAGAATTTCTGAACTTCACGCACTGATGTGCAAAGAAACTTATTTGGTTTTTCACCAAGACAGGGTATCCCTACGGACTAATCCGAAGTTTCTACCTAAGGTGGTCTCAGCTCTCACCTTTAATCAGGACATCGATCTACCAGTGTACTTTCCCAAATATTCTAATAGAGGAGAGGCCCTGTTGCACACTTTAGACGTGCATAGGTGTCTTCGATACTACCTGACCAGAACCAAACACCACCGGAAATCTGACCAGCTTTTTGTCTCCTTCACCCATAGGATGATGGGAGCTCCCGTTTCCAAACAATCGCTGTCCAGGTGGCTCATACATTGTATCACGTTCTACTACCAGAAGCGTAACAAACCCTTACCGGGCTTGGTTAAGGGTCATTCCACAAGGTGGGGTGGCTATCTCCTTTGCGGTCATGAAGAATGTGTCTACCTCAGCCATGTGTGCAGCAGCTACTTGGAGCACTGTGCACACCTTTATCAGGCATTATAACCTGGATGTCGCATCGAGGCGAAGAGCAGGTTTTGGTCTAGCAATCCTTCAGGGACTCCTATTCTAGGCTTCGGTTCAACTAGTGATCTCTACCTTTCCTCCTCCCACAGGTGAGGGATTTCCACTATTGCTTGGGAATCAGTCCCAATGGTGTAACCTGCTGCAAGAGCTGTTTCTTGAAGTAAGATAGTACAGTTACGTAAGAACTTACCGTAACAGTAGATCTTCAAGAACAGCTCTTGCAGCAGGTGCTTTCACTCCCACCATCCCCGCTGGAGGTAGAATTGTTCCGATATCCTTCTCCTAGGATCAGGTGTTCTTAACACCACTCTGATTGCCATTTGATGGCGGATCCTCAGCCTCCTTTTCTGATGTCATCCAGCGGCCGGGAGTCTCCGGCGGGAGAACTGGGGATTCAAACAACATGAAGTCTTGCTGTATTCTGACTATTGCAGTTAGGTCCTGCCTTTCAACTGCCCCGGAGAACAAACAGTTAATTTTCCATGGCCAGCATGGAATGTTGAGCTTGAGCTCGGTTGAAGACCCTGTCTGCTGTTGTTTAAACTCCAACCGTCAGATTCTTTACTCCGCCTCACTGAACAGTCGCTCCGGAGAGTTCTCCTTTGCTCGGTTCAAAAAAGTCGGTTAAAGTGTCGTTTTTCGCTCAGTTTCTACCGAATTTCTGCTACCAAATCTGTCAGTTTAAGTCTCTGTCTGTGGTACCGTGAGTGCTAGATAGGTTTTACATTTAGTTTCTGTGTGGAACTTGTAAATTTCGGATCAGTTCAGTTTGAACCGATCAGTTTAGTCTTAAAAAGTTTTGAATTTGTTTAGAGTGTGGTAACCGATCCGTATCGGTTCTAAAAAAGCAAGTTTAGTACGTTTTTCCAAGACCCGTAACACGGTCAGGAACTGATAGGGGAGTCTTGCCTGGCAGATTGCCGGAAAAAGGGTAAGTTTTAGATAGGATTGGCCATGTCTGAGAAACCCAAGAAAAAAACGAGCCGCCTGGGTTTACCACCTGTGTTTATTGTCTGGGGTTTGACCACCTCGATTCAGACTGCCAAATTTGTAAGAGTTTTCCCAAAGCTACCCTGGATAAGAGAGTAGGTAGACTGAGGGAAAGGGAGGCCGAAAAGTCAGCTGACCCGGATGGCCAGCCCGGTTGGTTCCGACCGAACCAGAAGGAGTGCCCTCTGACCAGGGCAAAACTTCTTCGGGCAGAAGGAGAGCCAATTCTGAGGAGTCGGTTCCGGTTAAAAGAAAGAGAAGAGAGAAATCATCCGGTTCAGATCCACAAGTTCTTTCTCCGACCGCTGATGAAATTGCCAAAGCAATAAAGATAGTGCAGTCGCTAACTTCGGTTCCGGCCGAAACGGCACCATCTGTCAGGGGCTCGGTTCGGTCGGTTCCCCCAGTTCCGGATTATGCTTTAGAAGAATTTTATGAACCGGAGGAGGAGGAGGGAGAGTATGAGGATGATGATGATGGTGATTATGAAAGTCTGAATGTGCCTATTGACCCGGACATCTCCCCAGACAGACCTTCAGGTGTTTCTCCTCCTAGGCTTTCTGAGTCCCCTTCCCATTTTATGTTTTACAAGAAACTGGCTGAAACCCTCCAGCTTCCAATGGAAGAAGCAGTAGAGGATCAGGAGGAGCCTGATTTTGTTGAAATGATGGACATCCCAGAGTCCAGGAAGCTGTCTATTCCCCTCCATAAATCTTTTGGGAAACAGACATTTAAAATTCTAAAGACTCCTAACTCCATACCTCCTGTGGACAGACGAATGGACAAGAGGTATACCCTTTCAGGCTCGGACACGGAGTTCCTTTCTCAGCAATGCAGCCATGTTGGGGTAGTGCAGGCTGCTGCCAGTGATAAGGCAAATATTCCCTTGGCATCACCCCCAGATAAGGACTCCAGGAGGATTGATGCCATGGCAAAGAAGCAGTACGTGGCAGCATCTTTGGGACTCAGGCAGGCTAACTATATGGCCTACACAGCTAGATACCAGAAGTCCAGGTGGGACACCGTGCTGGCTCTGGCTAACCAGGCCCCTGACCAGCTTGCCAAGGAGCTGGAGCAGGTGGCTGCGGACGGGATTGAGGCATCCAAGGTGCAATTTCATGCTGCTGTGGACTTCAGTGATGTTTCTTCTAGAGTCATGGCTATATCTGTGGCCCTTCAGAGGATGGCTTGGCTCAGATGTACTAGCCTATCACAGGATACCCAGGCTAAGGCCATGGATTTCCCTGTCATTGGTAATTCTCTGTTTGGGGAGCAGACAGAGAACTACGTGAAAAAAGATGGATGAGTACAGGACCACCTACAGGAGTGCTCAGGCCAAAGAAAGGCAAGCCACTCCTCAAAGACAGCACTCCAGGGGCAGGGGCAGGCCCTTTCAAAGGCCTTTTTACCAAGCCCAGGCCTCCTCTTCTGCTTATGCTCAGAGGGGGTTCTTCAGAGGGAGAGGCAGATGGGGAATGAGCAGGCCTGCTTCCACCCCTCAGCCTAAAGCCCCAGCCAAGCAGACACCCTGATGGGTCTGCCCGGGCCAATTCTCCAGTACCTGTAAGGGGGCAGGCTGGCTTACTTTGTCCAGGACTGGAAGTCTCTGACATCAGACAAGTGGGTCCTGGAAGTAGTAAGCCAGGGACTGGTTCTCAGCTTCAAAAAATTTCCCAAGATGAGAACCAGATCCTTTCCACCTGCAAATCCATCAGAGACCCTTGCCCTAGAGGCAGAGATTTCTTCCCTCCTGGCTCTCAGAGCCATCGAAAGGGTTCCTACTCTACACAAGGGGCAAAGGATTGTACTCCAGGTACTTCTAACCCCAAAACAGGAGAATGGCGGCCATCCTGGATCTAAGATATCTGAACAAGCACCTTTAAAACCAAAGTTCAGAATGGTGACTCTGGGAATAATTCTGCCCTCTCTAAGGCCAGAGGACTGGCTGCCGCCCTGGACCTCAAAAGATCCTGCTTTCACATTTCCCATCAGGTGCTCCCACAGAAAGTACCTAAGGTTAGAGTTGCCCTCAGGCCACTATCAGTTCAGAGCAATGCCCTTTGGCCTAACATCAGCCCCAAGGGTGTTCACAAAGTGCCTGGCAGTAGTGGTTGCTTTGCTAAGGAGAAAGAAGATTTCCATCTTTCCATATCTGGATGACTGGCTCATAGTGGGTCAGTCTCCAGACCAAGTCAAGTCACATCTGCAAGTAGTTTA
This sequence comes from Neoceratodus forsteri, assembly GCA_016271365.2. NCBI lineage: Eukaryota > Metazoa > Chordata > Ceratodontiformes > Ceratodontidae > Neoceratodus > Neoceratodus forsteri. The sequence continues at coordinate 375,685,629 of CM028134.1, read as the reverse complement.
GCAAGTGCTCACTTCTTTAGGATTCCTCCTCAACCTTCCAAAGTCAGTTCTCGAGCCAGTCCAGCATCTCACCTTCATAGGGGCAGAACTGTATACAGTAAGGGCAAGAGCCATCCTTCCCCTGGACAGGGCAAGGACCCTTATGGAACTGACTTCTTCATTCACCCTACAGGTATCTCGACCAGCAAGGCATTTCCTTCAGCTTCTGGGCCACATGGCAGCTTCCACAGCAGTAGTCCAGGGAGCAAGATTCCAGATGAGGGACATTCAGTTCCATTTAAGAGCCTTCTGGTCCCAAAGAAAGGATTCCCTTAAGAGTCTGTGCTTCACATCAGTCTCTTGGAACTCAGAGCAGTGTTTCTGGTGCTGCAAACCTTTTCCAAATCTGTACAGAACAAGGTGGTCCAGATCAGAACAGACGACACCACCACCATGTGGTACATCAACAAGCAAGGAGGCACTCGGTCTAGGGCCTTGTGAACAGAGGCAATGAAGTTGTGGTCCCTGGCCTATTCCCTGCAAACCTCTCTGATAGCAGTTCACCTCCCAGGGAAGGACAATGTCCTAGCAGATGCTCTCAGCAGGATATCCCAGGGCCATCACGAATGGACCCTGGTTTTGAAGGTGATTTTCTCGAGATGGGGCACTCCACAGATAGATCTTTTTGCAGCCCCAGACAATCACCAACTTCCTCTCTTTTGTTGCAGACCCCCAGTCTTGGGCTCAGTCCCCCTGGATGCTCTGATTCTGAATTGGGAAGGGAAATTTCTGTATGCTTTTCCCCTTCCTCTCCTGTTCAAAGTGTTAGTCAAGATCAGGTCTCAACCATGCAAAGTGATTCTGATTGCTCCAGACTGGGCCAGACAGCCCTGGTACCCACTGTTGCTGTCCTTAGCAGTCCACCTTCCCCTGTCTCTTCCCAGGAATTACAACCTGTTGACATCCTCTCAGGAGGATTTGGTATCCGAACCTCAAATCTCTCAATCTCAAGGCATGGCTCTTGAAGAGTTAGAGTTTGCTGATCTGCACCTTTCTCAAGGGGTTCTGGATATCCTTAAGGCTTCTCGAAAGCCTTCCACCAGAAAGACTTACAACTCCAAATGGAAAAGGTTCTCTATTTGGTGCTCTAATAGCATATTTCTCCAGGATCTGCTGGGTTGCCTACAGTTCTGGACATATGATCCATCTTAGTGGCTTAGGACTTAGGCCAGCTACACTTAAAGTGCATCTGGCAGCTGTTTCTGCCTTCTTGTCAGTAAGCAAGCCCCTCCTCTGTCAGCCCATCCTGTGTTTTGTAAGTTCTTCAGGATTGCTGCACACAGTCTCCCCTTTAGGGACCTGCTCCTGCTTGGGACCTTAATGTTTGCATTGCTCAGCTTATGCAACCACCCTTTGAGCCTTTGTCCTCTGCAGAGCTTAAGTACTTGACTTGGAAAACTGTGTTTTTGGTAGCCATTACCTCTGCCAGGCGTATCAGTGAATTGCAAGCCCTGTCAGTGAGGCCTGATTTCATCTCTTTCCATAGAGATAAAGTGGTCCTAAGAACTAACAGGAAGTTTTTGCCTAAGGTGGTTTCAGATTTCCACCTTAATCAGTCTGTCTCTCTCCTGTTTTCTTCATTGACCATTCCTCCTCTGGAGAGAGAGGCTACAGCTTGGATATTAAAAGGGCCCTCAGCTATTATAGCCAGCGCACCAAAGGGTCACAGGTTTGAGTCCCTCAGTTGTTCCTCCACATATGGAAGGTCAGTAAGGGCAAACCTGCTACTAAGAGATCTGTTGCCAGGTGGATTGTCTCTTGTATACAATTCTGCTATGAAAAACTGGGTAGAACTCCACCCTCAGGCCTGAGGGCTCACTCTACTAGAGGTACAGCTGCTTCCCTGGCTGCTGCCAGGGATATTCCTATCTTAGAAATTTGTCAAGCAGCCACCTGGAAAACAGTCCATACATTCCCCAAGCATTACTCTCTGGATATCCAGGCTAGGAGTGATGCTCGGTTTGGCACAGCAGTACTTCAGAGCCTATTCCCAAAGTAGGTTCGGTCCCTCCTCCATGGAGGTACTGCTTGGTAGTCTCCAATAGTCAGAATACAGCAAGACTTCATGTTGTTTGAAGAAAAAATTACTCACCTTAGTAATGTTGTTTCTTCTAATGGAGTCTTGCTGTATTCTTCTCCCACTCCCTCTCAGAACCTGGTTTCTGGGATGTGGGTGGGCAGGAACAGTGTTGGCATCCTAGGGGTGCCCCTTTCTCACCCTCCTTTACTTTGGGTGTGTGTTGTGTTTTGTTTTTTGGGTTTCCTGACTTGAGTCTTTGCTTTGAAACCAAAAAACCCCTTTTAATAAATTTTGTTGCCAGTTGGCTAGTGTGAGTTTTACAGTTTCCACACAGAACTTCTAGTGAGTATTGCTCGTAAAGATCTGACGGTTGGAGTTTAAACAGCAGCAGACAGGGGCTTCAACCAAGCTCGCGCTGAACGTTCCATGCTGGCCATGGAAGGCTAACTCTTTGTTCTCCAGGGCAGTTGAAAGGCAGGACCTAACTACAATAGTCAGAATACAGCAAGACTCCATTAGAAGAAACAACATTACTAAGGTGAGTAATTTTTTCTTCTGGGGGACCACCCCCTTTTGTACTATGCCTGACGTCGGAGGCGGGACCGACATCGGGGGCGGTCCCCGCTGAATACTGCTGGCTAGAAAATTTCCATGGGGTCCTGGCGCCTGCCGGCTTCAGTCCTAATGGTGTAACCTGCTGTAAGAGCTGTTCTCGAAGATCTACTGTTACGGTAAGTTCTTACAGAGTTCCACCTTAAGCAGGTGATGAACCTTCCGTTATATTTTACCAACCCATTTTCGGAGGCCAACCACTGGCTCCATACTTTGGACCTGCAGTGGGCATTCTCTTACTTTGTAGAGTGCATGGCTGGAGTTTGGGTGAGGCTCGTCAGCTGTTTGTAACATATGCAGTAGTCATGCCTGGCAGACCAGCAGCTAATCAGACGATTGTCAGGTGGATCACATCCTGCATCGACCTCTGCTATAGACTGGCTGGTAGGGAGCCTCCCATATGGTTTGGGGCTCATTCCACCAGACATACTGCTCCCTCGGTGGCTGCTTACAGGGACATCCCTATCCAGGAGATCTGCAGGGCTATTACCTGGAAGTCAGCACACACCTTCAGTTCCCATTACTGCATTGACCTTGAGTCTCATCGGGATGCTGCATTTGGGACCTCGGTTCTCCAGTCTCTGTTCACCAAGTAGAGGTGTGTGCCTTGCCTCCTCCTCTCGGAGAACTGTTGGAAGTCTGCCAGTGTGTGGATAAGTGAACTATATCCACGCCCCTACGAATGTGATATAGTTCACATCCACACCACACACCGGACCTCCTCTGGCAAGTGGCATGTGGGTCCCTGCTTCCAGCGTGCAAGATCTGATATTGTAGGGCATATCTGGAAGATATACCACCCAGGTGGTGAGAAAAACTTAGTTTAAAGACATTTGACAAATCAGCAATATGTGAATGTGAACTATATACCACTCCTAGAACTACGGTTACAGATGAGTAACCTATTTTTCTGGTGATTGCATTCCTCCATTGAGATTTCATCCTCTTTGCCATGGGGTTTGTGGCTCCTTTCAACTCTTGTCACCTGGCTTTGCTTTGGAGCTGGCTTTGCTGTTTGGGCTGGGGTTGCCATTTTTTCAGCATTCCCCTTTGTGGTGGTCGTCACCTGGCTCTGTCTCATTGATGTTCTCACTCTGTGTCCACTCCCCTGCCTTGTGTATGGCTGTGTTCACATTTTCATTGTCAACTCTGCCTTTGACTTGGCTTTCTGTGCAGTCCGGCCATCCTCTGGGGTGCTTTGGTCGATTCCTGGCTTCCTGCCCGGCCCCGTAGCTCTAAGGGTCCTGGTCCATGCTTGTCCTTGCCCCATCAGTGGCCTTACTGTTGGGTTGGGGTTTGCCCTTTTTCAGTACTCTTCCTTTCTGCTGTTCATCATCTGGCTTTGCCTTGTCATTGTACCTGCTACGTGTGCAGTCCCCTGCATTGTGCATGTCTGTTTCCACATTTTTCTGTCATTGGCTTTGCTTTTGATCTGGCTTTGTGGCCAGTCTGGCTATCCTCCAGGACAACTTAGTTGGTTCCTGTCCTTGTTCTCTGGTCCCTATTTCCGAATGGCTGGTGGTTCCCTCCAGCTTCGTCTGCTGGACTTAGTCTATCAACATGTCCGTTGTCTGGGTCATTAATGCTGTTTATGGCATATGTGTTTTCCATTGGCCATCGCCAGGCTTTGCCTCATTGGCATGCCCACTGCTTGCCAAGTCCCGTGCTTTTTGCATGTCTGTTTGCTTTATGTCATTATCTGCTTTGCCTTCACTTTGGCTTTCTGCCACCAGTCCAACCATTCCTTTTGGACACCTCACTCAGTTCCTGGATTAATTGCCTGATCCTGCAGGGCTTATGGTTTCCTGTGGCTGCATTTCCTGGCTTTACCTTGTCAACTGTTTCTGCTGTTTGGGATGGATTTGCAGTTTGTCATCCCGTTCTTGCTGGTCGATGCCTGCCTCTGTCTCGTTGACATCTCTTTTGCTTCATACACGGCTGTTTTTCCTGTGCGCCATTGTCAGATTTCCCATAAGCTGTGGTTTTTGTCCCTTCCACACATCCTTAAGGCCATTGCACTTGGTCTCTGTCCATGCCCCCATGATTGTGGGGCATCTGGCTGTCATGGGCCTGTCACAAAGCTTTGCCTCGCCGGCTGTTTCATGTTTGGTCACTGCTTGGCTTCGCCTCAGGCAGCATTCTTTGTTGTGGGGTTTTCAGTAGACTTTGTGATTTGTTCGAGGGGCCTGGCCCCATCAGTGTCCCTTGTTTATACCCAGTCTCCATGTCTGTATGCTGGTCACAATGTGTGTCTGCCATCGACGCTTTTTATGTCTGCCATCGATGCTTTTTGTACGCTGTCGACTGGGTCTTCCGGGTGTCTTGCTCTAGTGTCCCTATGCTGTTTTGGGATCATCTTATTGTGTCTCCCTTCTTCTTGGCTTATGGGACATTGGCCTGCATGTTGGTTGGTTCAAATGCCTTTCTTCTGGCCTTTCCAGCCATCATCTGGGGTACCGCTTGAAAATCTTTCTATAGGCGTGGCTGACTGCAGGGAGATTTCCCTAAAGAAGATAGGACAGATCTTACTTCGAGATACAGCTCTTGCAGCAGGTAACACCATTAGGACTGAAGCCGGCAGGCGTCAGGACCCCACGAATTCTTCTAGCTAGCTAATCTCAGCGGGGCCACCCGAGAGGTCCCGCCCAGATGCCCCAGTTCTTTTCCCGCTGTCGACTTGCATGTCTCGACCTTTCGGATCGCTTCTAGCTGCGCAACTCATGGTCAAGTTCTTCCTCGGGAAATATTTTTTCGCAAAGTTGCTGTCTGATGTCCTCTCCAACCTCCATTGAAGGCCATCCTCAAGTGCGCCTGTGGAAGCAACCTGCTCAGGATCCAGATTCGGCCTGCGCCCGGTGCCTAGGCCCAGACCACCATGACACCCGGTCCTGTATTTTCTGCCAAGGGTTTAACAGCCGGACCCGGATCCGCCGCCAGAAGGCTCTGCAGGCGTTCCTGCTCGAGGAGAAAGTTAAGGCCATGGACACCTCCAAGGGGAGTTCTGCTGAGAAAGCCCGGAAACATTCTGAGAAGCATAGGGAGAAGGCTCCATCCAGTCCCCTGCCTAGGGCCTCCGACCGTGAGTTCCGCTCTCAGTCCAAACGCTCGCCATCCGGGCCCGCTGTCAGCCTTCCTCCGCTCGGTGAAGAAACCTTTGGCTCCTCTTCCTCCTCACAGGCCAAGACCTCCAGGCCCTCTTCGTCCTCTTCTTCCAAAGCCCTGGTTAGGTCTGGGGACCATCATCATCACCACAAGTCGGGTTCCGCCATTCCGAGCCGGCGTCAGGTCTGCCTCCTTGCCTCCTCCTCCCAGCGGGAAGACCAAGGAGCTTACCTCGCTCAAGCCGTCGGACCCGGCGTCGGCCGTCAACGTCGACCACTCATCATAGGTCCCAGGCCTCGACCAGGCGCCCATCGCCGGTCAGGCCTCGCCTCGGTCGCCGGCAGAGGCCGACGCCTGCACGAGTTGGAGAAGAGACCCGATGCCTCCCGCGGCGTTGGTCAGGGAGACTATCACGGAGGAGGAACTGATGCAGCCGAGGACCAGACGGGTGAACCCGGTCCTGTCGAGCCTCCAAGGGAACCCTCCCCGCAACCTGAGGCCCCTGAGGAGCCGACAACCAGCCACCGGCCCACGTGAGCTTCCTAAATCTCCTCCAGATGACCCATCGTTCTCGGAAATCATGAGACATACAGTATCCAAGAGAACATGGGCTGGGATGCGGAAGAGTTAGACCCCGAGAGATTACGCCTTGCTAGATATCTTCAGCAGAAGGACCCCAAGCCTGTGGTTGTACCACCCTTGGTGGACACTTTTGTGGACGTCACCAAGGCAGCGTGGAAGCATCCACACTCGCTCCCGTCGATGCTGAAGAAAGCTGACCGCCTGTACAAGGCTCCTAAGGAGGGCCAGTACTTTGCTCAACATCCTCTGGCGACTCTCTGGTCATAACAGCCTCTCATGACGGTCCCAGGGCCACAACATTTGAGCACCCTTCCACTGGACCGAGTCCAAACAGCTGGGCAGCTATGGCAGGCGCGCGTGCGCTTCCGCTACCTCGCCATCAGATCCCTGAACTACTTGACCCACATGGTGCAGTTCCAAAATGCTTTGTGGGAACAGGGACTGGATCTGGCGGAGAAATTGCCAGAAGGGTGAGCAGAAGGAGGAGATGTTGCAGCTCTTCCGTTCGGGTTGGGCGTGGGAACCCGGGTGCTGTGAGCAGCGTGTGACTCAGCGGACTCCTGCCAGAGCGGCAGCTTCAGGCGTGTACCTCGGGAACACTCAGCACCGTGTCTCCTCGATTTACCCGGACGTCCAGAAGAACATCATTGGCGCCTCTTTCAAAGAGAAGTTCTCTTGGTGCACCCTCTGAGAAGGTTCTCACCAAGCTCCAAGAGGCCGGGAAGGCGGTGAGGTCGGTCCAGGCAATGTACCGACCAAAGCTTAGTTCCTTTCATAGGAACCAAAGCCGTTTTCGTGGACGGACACAGAGACAACAGTCCCGCACCAGTCCACAACAGAGGGGCTCCGGTTCCCGCAGAGCCCAGGGAAGACAGCCCGCAGGCAGAAGTCAGCGCCCAGCTAAGCTGGCTCAGCCCGCGGCTCCCTCCACCGCCACAGCCTGAATCCTTTCCGGCCCCCACCCTCAGGATCAACGGGACATCAAGGTCGGGGGTCGTAATGCGAATTACCTGCCAGGATGACAGTCCATTACCACGACAGGTGGGTTCTTCAGTTGGTCGGAAAAGGCCACTTTATAGAATTCTCAGACAAGCCACCCTCGAGGCCTCCTCTGCTCTCCCGTTACTCGGGTCAGCACAAACTGCTTATCAGGCAAGAAATACCGGCGCTCCTGCAGAAGGGAGCGATGGAGTATGTTCCAGAGAACCAGATAGATTCCGGATACTATTCCCACTTCTTTCTGGTTCCCAAGAAAACAGGGGACCTCCGTCCAATCTTGGACCTCAGCGACCTAAACATGTCGGTCGCCTACAACATTCATGGTGACCCTTCCGGGCCTCATTCCCATGCTGAAGCAGGACGCCTTTCTAGCGTCCCTAGACATGCAGGACGCCTACCTGCACATCCCTGTGGCTCAAGTGCACAGGAGGTTCCTGCCTTGAGTTCCTCGGCTACCATTTTCAGTTCCGGGCCCTTCTGTCTGGACTGTCGCCGGCCCCTAGGGTCTTTACCAAATGCATGGCAGTCGTGGCAGCGTCCTTAAGGAGACAGGGCCACTTATGTGTCTCTCGCATTGGACGATTGGCTTCTCATGGCCACCTCCAGGCGTTGTTGCTGGCTATTCAGAGCACTCAGGACTTGTTCCAGTCTCTGGGCATTATAATCACTACTGAGGAGTCTCTCCTCGTGCAATCTGAAGCTGCAGTTCATAGGCGCAGTTCTGGACACCATTCAGGCGTAAGCTTTTCTCCCAGACGACAGAGCGGAACGCATCAGATCCCTCATCAGGGATCTCTCGGCGAAGAAGACTGTCCCTGCCAGGCTGGTCCTTTGTCTGCTCGGACACATGGCTGAGGCCATTCTGACCATCCCTTTGGCAAGGCTCCCCATGCGGGTAACTCAGTGGATGCTCAAGGTGCAGTGGGACCAAAGGCAAGACCACATGCAGCATCCGGTCAGAATCACAAATGCTGTGATTCGAGACTGGCAATTGTGGCTAGACCCAGGGACACTTTCTGCAGGTGTCCCATTTACAGCGCCTTCCCCGGAGATGATCCTCTCCACAGACGCCTCAGGGCTAGGTGGGGAGCGCGCTTGAGCAGGGTGAGGTCCCAGGAACATGGACCCTTCAGGAAGCCCACCTTCACATCAACGGCTGGAGATGAGGGCGGTCCTCTACGCCTGCAGGCCTTTCAGTCAGAAACTCGATGCAGCACTCTTCTGCTTCAGACAGACAACACGGCGGTGATGTATTACCTCAACAAGAAGGGAGCACAACTCTTCCCCTTTGCAGGGAAGCCATGAGAGTGTGGGATTGGGTAACTGACACGGCGCAAACCTGATTGCAGTTCATGTTCATGAGTGGATAACACAACGTGACGGGCCTGAGTCGCCTCCAGGCCAGAGTCCACGAGTGGGAACTTCTTCAGGGTCGCAGAGGATCTGTTTCTTCGATGGGGCACTCCAGAACTGGACTTGTCTGCCTTCCATCCAATGCAAAACTGCCCAATTTTGCTCGCTAGATCCAGGGCCTGGTGTTTTCTGGCGAGCTGTTGTCCTCTCCTGGGCTGACAGATCCTCTATGCTTTCCTCCCTTCCCATTGATCCAGAGTTCTTCTCAAACTGCGCAGGGAGCATGCAACAATGATACTGGTAGCCCCATTCTGGCCCAGAGATCTGGTCTCCTTTGCTAACGCAGCTGTCCCGGGAACCTCCATTCCGGCTGCCTTTCAGCTCCCACCTCTGTCTCAGGAGGAAGGTTCTCTAGTCCACCCGACTTACGCCACTGAACCTGCATGCTTGGCTTCTAGAGACATAGCCATTTTGCGACACGGGTCTCGCAAGAGGTGGCGAAGTCCTTTCTAGGCCGGAAAGTCGTAAGTCTGATGTGTATTTGACGCCATGAAATGGCCGCTTTTGTCTGTGGTCGCAGTTCACGCCGCTTTTCCCCTTTAGGTTGCCCGTGAAAGCAGTGCTAGAATACCTGCTGTCCTTTCCATTCGTGTTCCCTTCCTCCTCTATTAAAAGGTGCACTTCACGCATTTCTGCTTTTTACCACTTCCCGGTGGGACAGCGCACAGTGGCGCAACTTGACACCTCTCGAGACTTCTGAGAGGGGTGTTACACCTTAGGCCACCCATTAGGGACCCTGTTCCTCCATGAGATTTACTCTTTGTCCTGGAACAACTCACGCTTCCCCCTTTTGAACCTGCCATGAGTGCGAAGGCGCTTCTTGTCATGGAAAACATTATTTTTAGTTGCTGTTACGTCAGCAAGGAGAATTTTGAGCTTCACGCTCTCATGTGTAAGGAACCTTATTTGATTTTCCACCAGGACAGAGTGTCCCTGAGGACGAATCCTAAGTTCTTGCCTAAGGTGGTCTCTGCACTCGCTCTCAATCAGGACATTGACCTGCCTGTTTATTTCCCTAAATATGCTAATAGAGGAGAAGCGCTGCTCCACGCCCTGGATGTTCACCGCTGCCTTAGGTACTACCTGAGCAGGACTAAACAGCTTCGCAAGTCGGAGCAACTCTTTGTTTCCTTCGGGCTGAGAGGATGGGCCAACCAGCATCTAAGCAGTCCCTTTCTCGCTGGCTTGTCCATTGTATATCATACTGCTATGATGCTAAGCAGAAGCCCTCCCGGGTACAGTCCGGGGCCATTCCAACCAGGGGTGGCTACCTCCTTGCAGCACTCCGCAACGCTTCCTCCTCTGCCATCTGTGCTGCAGCCACTTGGAGCTCTGTGCATACTTTTTTATCAGGCATTACAGCCTGGACATTGCTTCATGGTGAAGAGCGGTTTCGGGCCTGCTGCTACAGGGTCTCCTGTCCTAGAGTCAGGACTTGGATGGATTTTCTTAGTTTCCTCCTCCCAGAATGCTTACACGCCTATTGCTTGGAAATCAGTCCTGGCTGAGAATAGTTTTGCCAAGAGCTGTATCTCAAGTAAGATAGTACAGTTACTGTAAGAACTACGCAACAGTAGATCTTCGAGAACAGCTCTTGCAGCAGGCACCTTCCTCCCTACCTTACCCCCTTGAGGGAGGCATGGCTTGCGAGCCTCGAGCAGGGACTTCTACCCCTTTGTCTCTGATGGTGGATCCGGTCTCCCATTCTGATGTCGTCCTGTGGCCGGAAGTCTCCGCGGAAGAACTGGCCTGGATGGACCGCCTCATGTACCACGCACTGATCGCTAGGGATGGTCCCCGCTTAGTTAGCTAGCTAGAAGAATTCCGTGGGGTCCTGACGCCTGCCGGCTTCAGTCCTAATGGTGTTACCTGCTGCAAGAGCTGTTCTTACTGTTACGGTAAGTTCTTACGTAACTGTACTTTACTTAGCAGTAACAGTAGATCTTCATATCTCCTCCATTGGGCCATACGTTTGGAACTGTAATCTCTTGGCGTCAGGACCACCTGGAAACCTTTGATAGCCGAGGGCTGCCACGATGACATGCAGTCAGCGCCTATATAATCGTGGGAGCCCCATTGCTCCTCAAGTCTTTCTCCCATTATCGGCCGCTCATCAGACCTGCAGAAAAACAATGCCATCATTTTCATCAACTTTACTTCTCCACATTATCATTGTAAGCCGCTGTCAAAAGAACCTTTACCCAGGTTTTATACCTGCAGTTACAAGATCTACAAGGATGACGCTTACACAATTTGTGTTTGCTGTTTGAGCCTGTCCCACAGCGCAAGGGTCTGCAAGTTCTGCCAGGGTTTCAACCAGGTCACAAGGAAGATGCCGACAGAAGGCTTTGGAAACCTTCATCGCCGTCAAGTCCATGAAAGCTCAAGCCAAGGCCATGGTCTCCAAGCCAGCTACTCCATCTTGTTCAACTGCCTCCAGCAAGGGTACTTACTGGCATTCGATGATGATGTAGCCACTGCAGATGTCGAGGACCAAGGACAAAGACAAGGATAAGTCATTGTTGAAGTCCTCCTCTTCTGGCCATCACCACAAGCATAAGGATAAAGCTGTTGCTTTGCTGATGAGGTTGAGGTCTCCATTGAAGGAAGGTAAGTCCTTGTCATTATTTGCCTTGGTGGTGACAACTACAGTCCCCACCTCCGACAGCTGATGAGACACCAAGGTCGGGGTCAAACTCGAGCGCTGCTGTACCTACTATGGGCAGCTTGCAACTCCTGTCTTTGGGTTCTGCTCCTGTGACGTTGGTTGTCCTGGGCCCTTTATAGGTTGCTGTTGCCTCCCAGGTTGTTCTGGCATTCTCCGAACTTTATCAGTGCCTGTTACCATTACTTCCACCGATGGTAATGGCTATCATCTGAGCCTCCCCCATTGGCACCATCATCGACGGGATCCAAAAGCACACTGTCATTCCTCTGTTGCAGCTACCATTTCCATCAACAGCTCTGTTGATTGCTTCTGTCATCTTTCCAGATGACGAGGTACAGTATAATCCTGGTGTCCTTAATACGGAGAAGGATTTGGAGGATGAGGAAAGGGATAATGACAGAATCCAGGAGGCTGGATGTTAGGAGCAAAATAACTTAAGCCTCTGCATCCTTGGGCCTAAGAATTGCAAACTACCAGGCATACATGAGTTATTTATTTATTTTTTATTCTTTGTTTATACTCACCTCGATGCTGCCGCCTCTGCTCTTTCTAGGTTCCCCAAGGTTGCGTGACTCTGCCTGTACCTGGACCCCTATGGCTGCCAGCCTCCATGCATCATACACACACACACCCCTCTTCGGGAATGGAAGGAGTGGCAAGTCCACCTCCTCCATGCACATAGTCTTCGTCAGGTGGAGGCTGAGGGTCTCGGGCGCGGACTGTGTTTGATTCACTGGGGCCATCGTCAGCATTGGCAGCTGGGTTTTTCAGTATTTTTCCTGATCCCCAGAGACCCAGGCTCACATGGGAGGTCCAAGGAGCATATGCATGCTAGTGCATGCTGCCGCTCCAGACCTTGCCTATGTCTCACCCTCCCACATTGTCCTTGACTGCACTGCTACCTGTGGTCACCCACGTGACACTGTTGCAGCGAGGACAGTAACCCACCCACCCCAGAGGAGGGGCGTGTCCCCTAGGACGCTTAACCCTCCTCCACCGGTCGGCCCCCATTGACCAAAGCTCGTTCCTGAACTCAGGTCACTTGTGTCACGAGCGGTAGCACTACTGCTATGCCAACGGGCCAACCTCAAGCATATGTGATTAAATATCAGAATAGCTTGTCGAACACAGGGGGCCTGGTCCCCTAACTTTATTTCACTCTGTTATCAAGTCCTGTTTCAGGATACAGACATCAACACAGACCTTAAAAGCAACACTTGGGAGGCAGAACTGTCGATCAGCCTAACACCAGCAGAGTGGACTCAAATATGGACCAGGAAACATAAAATAACTTTGTACCAATGGCAAGAATACAGATGGAAAACAGTAACATGGTACTTCTGAACCACTCAGATCACTGCCAGGTTCCATAGAACTAGGGGTGCCTCTTGCTAGTGGGAGTGCTCAACAGAAGTAGCCATCCATACACATATTTTGTGGTCTTGCCTGATACTGACTTTTTTCTGGAGGGTGGTAGAATAGGACATTAATTCCAACACTATGCACCCTGACACCAGAAATGGTGATGCTTCTTCACTACAACTGCAAATTAAAGATAAGGCAAAAAAATATCTTGTTGGGAATTCTATTAACAACTGCCAAGAAAACAATTACAAGATTACGTCTAAAACCCAATCCCCCCTATGGTGCCACAATGGGAGGGTGCTATCAGGGACAGCTACCAGATGGAAAAGATGATAGCCCAACTCTATAGTGATACATCTACTCAGCAAAATAGATAAAATGGCTGATCACTCCGTATAATGGATTATAGATTAAGGGAGTTCTCCCGACCAATTGGAGCGCTCCTTTCCTCTGCACATGAGACACTCTTATTCTGTGAAGAGTGTCTCACATACAGATGCCCTGGAAACGGGTGCAAGCAGGGACAGTTAAAAGAAATACTGATCGAGCTTGATCAATAATATATTATTCTAACCCCAGTAATGCTCTGAATATTCATAACTTTGTGCAGTCAGCCTGGTGGGTTGGACTGCCCGGAGAGATGGAACACATGCAAATGATGGAATTATTTGCACGTGAGCATCTTTCAAATACTGCCTCTATCAACTGTAGTGTTCTAAGCCCTTCAGATTTTTCTCTCCGCCTGAAAGTCTGGTCGCTCGGAGTCTCTGTCGCCCTCTTTCGCATGAAGAAGATAGAAAAAATCACCAAAACCATAAGTATATTTAGTTTCTTTACTGCCTCTACTAATTGTTAGTTTACATCTAGTTTATTATTTAAACAGTTGTTTTTCTCGGTTCCTCGCGGTTCGGCATAACCGTGAGGGATCCGAGTTGGTTTAATTTTATTTCAGTTCTCTGACTAAAGAACCTATTAATTATCGCTAATTTTTGGTCCTTAAAAACTTCAGTTGTAACCGCTTTTTTATCGGTTACAGAACCGCTGAACCGGTTCACATTTCATCTCCTCTCTCAGTTCCATCAGTTCCCTATCGGTTCCTGAACCGACTGCAAAAAAAAAAGGAAAACCCTTTTTAAGCTGTTTAAATAACCGCAGCAGCATTTAGCGGTTGGGGTTTTTCACTTTGTCTTTCACCATGACTGAGAAACCTAAGAAGAGAACCGGGGAGCCCGGTTTTAAAAACTGTTTGAAGTGTGGAGATGTGTTTGCCAAGGCAGACAAGCACACTTTATGTGTAGCTTGTCTGGGTTTTGAACATTTGGACCAGGAATGTGAGATATGTAAAACATTCCCAGAAAAAACTGTTGAAAAGTGCCTTGAAAGGCTTAATAAAAAGTTTCCTAGGGGTCCCTCAGGCTCTGACCAGCTGACACCCCAGTCTGTTGTGGCTGAAGCAACAAGTGCTTCTACCCCTGCCCCTGATATGGCAAAAAAGGGGCAAAAAGAGGGAAAGAACCGGCTGACTCCCCGGTTCCCTCAAAGAAATTAAAGAAGCTCAAACATGCAGAACCCTCTCCTGCTAAACCAGGGACTTCGCGCAGCAGCCTGTAATGCCTTCGGCTCAAGACATAGCCCAGGCGTTCAAAATTATTCAGGCTCTGCAGGGCATCATCCCTCAGCCTCCTGCCCCTTCCCATTGTCCTCAGGTTGCTGCTACTGTGTTGCCCCCTGCTCCAGAGCAACAATATTTCGAAGAGGATGAGGAGCCTTATGAGGAGGATGAACCTATCCCCCCAGATGTGTCCCCTGAGCAGGAATTTGGCTCGCCTCCCAGAGTGTCTGAGGATTTTTCTTTCATAAGGAAAATGGCAGATGCTCTGGATATTGCACAGCAGAACAAGTGGAAGATGAGGAGGAGATTGAGTACCTTAATATGATGGGTTTAACACCCACAAAGGCCCTCCTCCTCCCAGTATATAAATTTTTCAAGAAGGATGCTATGAAGCTCCTGCAGACCCCAAATTCTATTCCTCCAATTGACAAGCGAATAGATAAAAAATACCAGCTGGACAGGGAGGGAGCTGACTTCCTCTTCTCCCATCCTGATCATCAAGGGGTAATACAGCAAGCTGCCTGTGATAAAGCTAAAGTCCCTCTGTCCTCACACCCACGGACAAGGAATCCAGAAAAATTGGACAGTATGGCCAAAAAGGGCGAATTGTCAGCCTCATTGGCCATGAGACAGGCTACTTTTCAATCTTATGCTGCCCAGTATCAGAAATCCCTGTGGCAGTCAGTACTGGCAATGTCCATGAAGGCCACCTCACCTTTGTCAGATGAACTGGCTGAAACTGCCAGGTTTGGGCTAGAGGCGGCCAAGTACCAGTTCCAAATGGCTGCTGATCTAAATGACACTGCAGCCAGATGGATGGCTAATACAGTGGCTCAGAGGAGGTTTGCTTGGCGTAGGGCTACAAACCTCACTCAGGATACCCAGTCAAAGGCCCTGGATTTCCCATTAGAGGGAAATGCTCTCTTTGGGGAGTCCACAGTGGCCTATATGAAAAAGGTGGATGAATATAAGGCTACTTATAGAAGTAACTCTGCTAGAGACAGAGCTTCTTCATCCACCAGGCCCTATGGAATGGGGGGTAGGGGTCGTTCTTTCTTGTCAAGACCCTTTTTCCAGCCAGTAGCCATGCCCCAATACCACAGTACCCCCCTTCCCAAACAGGGCTACTCAAGGGCTAGGTGTAGAAGGGGCTCTAGGCGAGGCTCAGGCACAACCTCAACCCCAGCCTAAACAGAACCCCTGAGATGCAGGCCGCCTTCTCCCTACCTGTTGGAGGCAGACTGTCCCATTTCCTCCCCCTCTGGTCAACCATCACCAGAGACAAGTGGGTGTTGGAGGTAGTGGGCAAAGGTCTGTCTCTGGACTTCAAATTTCTTCCTTGAAAAAACCCCAGGGTTTCCACCTCCCCACCCCTAGCACAAATTTCGTTGCTAGAGGCAGAGGTTCAGAAGTTGCTTCAGCTCAAAGCAGTGGATTTAGTCCCTGCAACCCTGAGAGGAAGAGGTTTTTACTCCAGATACTTCCTAACAACAAAGAAAAATGGGGAGTGGCAGCCAATTTTGGATCTCAGACCTTTAAACAAGCACCTGAAAAAGCCAAAGTTCAAGATGGTAACTTTGGCTTGGATTCTGCCAACAATCCAGAAAGGGGATTGGCTGGCATCTCTGGACTTACAGGATGCTTATTTCCACATCCCCATAAAAGAATCTTTCAGGAAATTTCTCAGATTCAAACTCCCATCAGGTCATTATCAGTTTGCAACCCTGCCCTTCGGCCTTTCCTCGGCACCAAGGGTGTTTACAAAATGCCTAGCTGCTGTGGTGGCATTTCTTCGAAGACAGGGAGTGACTGTTTTCCTATACCTGGACGACTGGCTGGTGGTGGGCAAATCACCAGAACAAGGCACAACCTCTCTAAGGCTCACACAGGATCTTTTGGAGTCCTTGGGTTTCATAGTAAACCAGAAGAAATCTGTCTTCACCCCCTACACAGACTTTACAGTTCATAGGAGCAGAGATCAGTACTCTACAGGCCAGGGCCTTTTTACCACTAGACATGGTACAAAGCCTTCAGGCCATAGCAAATTCTTTCAAGTTGCAGTGTCAAAAAACAGCCAGGCAATTCCTGCAGCTCTTGGGTCATATGGCTGCATCCACGGGCACAGTGCAGGGTTCCAGGTTTCACATGAGACATCCAGTTTCACCTCAGAAATCATTGGAGTCAGAAAAAAGATCCCTTTTCAAAACTCATTCCAGTGACAAGGCCTCTGTTACAAGCCCTCTTGTGGTGGAAAAAGGAATCCAACCTAAGGCAGGGAGTCCCCTTCTAGAAGGAGGATCCTTCACTAGTCCTCACAACAGATGCATCCCTTCTGGGCTGGGGTGCCCATCTAGGGGAGCACACAACTCAGGGTACCTGGTCAGAGGCAGAGTCCCTCCAGCATATAAATTTGCTGGAACTCAGAACAGTGCGGATGGCACTAAAAGTTTTCTGTACACTGGTAATGGGCAAGGTGGTACAGGTCAGAACAGACAGTACCACCACTATGTATTACATAAACAAGCAGGGTGGCACCAGATCAGGTCCCCTATGCACAGAAGCCATGAAAATTTGGACTCTGGCATATTCTCTAAAGGTGTCCCTGCAAGCCATCCATCTGCCAGGAAAGGACAGTTTCTAGGGACATGGATATGTTGTTCATCCACACTGTTTGGCAGGTTCCTTGCCGCTTTAAATCTTGCCGGAAGGTCTTCAAGCTGGCTCCTCCCACCCACCCGGGTGGTAAAACTCTCGGCTCCGCCCCATGACGCCAGATCTTCCTTACCGCTTGGAAACTCAGGTTCCCTCCTTAACGCTCTGCGTGATAGACTGGATCCTAATTCTTCGGTTCGTCTGAAACTCGTTTTTAAATTTTCAAGACTTCGGTCTTCCTTTTCCCCTCGCGGCTGCGATGGACAAATCGACTCCCGGTTTTCGGCGGTGCCCTTGTGGGCAGAAGATGTCCAGGACAGATCTGCACTCTACGTGCGTCTACTGCCTCGGCCTAGATCACGACCCGCAGGCCTGAGAGTTTTGCTGTTCGTTCTCGGCCAACATCTTGGAGGACCGTGCTGCCCGGTTGAAGCTTGGGCGCCCCCAGAAGCGCTACCCGCTGGTAAAATCGAAAGAGGCCCATTGGGCGGTTACCGCGGAGGCTGGCTCGGCTGAGCAGCTCGAGCAGATGATCGCCCTCGAGGAGGAGGCGTGCCCCAGGCCGCATCTTCCTCCTCCTCGGTCGCGGCATTTATCCCGCTCTCTTTGGGTACCTCATATTCTGCTTCGTTCAAGGAGCTTTGCCATTCCCTTTCCACTAAGGGAGAGGGGCCATCGGGACTTTCCTCTCGTCCAAAAAGAAGGATCCCAAGTGTAAGTCCCATCGTCTGCATTCGTGGGAGCGGGAGAGGTCCCCTTCCCCGGACAGCCGACCGTCGACTTTGGTCGAGGTTGCAGCTAAGGTTGCTGCTTCACGGCGCCCCGGCCAGGTCAGCCATCTCGAGATAGCCGCCACACGGTCGAGATTTTTTCTCACCTGTCGGACGGTTTGCTCACTGGTGAAGCTGACAACCCTTCTTTGCTGGTTCCTCCGCGGAAACCGAGTATTTGCCTGGGCGCCATCGGTGCAGCAGTCCTCGTTAAAAGGTCCTGAAGAAGACGGGAGATCTCAGACCGATTCTAGATCCGTTCGAATCTTTTGTAGAATACAAAGGTTCAGGATTTCTGCAGAGCCTCTGCCCTCCTCTGCTGGATCACGGCTTGTGCACTGGATATACAGGATGCCCATCTGCACATTCCCATCCGCCTTTCACCGCAGCATCTCGCTATGCTTCAGGAGGACCATCACAATTCAAGGCACCCCTTTGGTCTGTCCTGCCCCCGGTATTTCCACATGCCTGGCTGTAGCAGCCCACCTGCGATAATGGGAGTTCAGGAGCCCCTTACTGGCCGATTGGCCCTGTTGCCTGCCCAGGAGGAACTCCTTCTTTCTCCTCACCCAGCAGGTTTTCACCTGCCTGGGTATTACCATCAATCATTCCAAGTCTCTTCTGATCCTCCCAGAGACTGCAGTTCATCCCATCCGTACGACTGTCAGCAAGGCCTCCTGCTCCGGACAGGGCGGCCTCTTCATCCCAGATTTCCTGCTTCAGCATGAGAGGGTCTCGCTAGATGGGTCTCGGTCTTCTGGGCTCATGGCTGCCATTCGACATCCCCCGCCTGACTCCATGAGGATTCTCAGTGACTCTTGGCCTCAATGGACAACTTGTGGATGACCTAGATCACTAGTTCTGATCTCATCGCGGTGCTGCGAGACTTGTGTGGTGGTGGATGGTCTGAGAGAACCGCTTCCAAGGTCCCTCTTTCATCCTCCCCCTCCCAAACCTGACTACAGACGCCACCGCGAAGGTTGGGAGCCCATCTGGGGACTTATCGGACCCAGGGCTCCTGGTCCAAGCTGGAACAAGTTTCCACATCAGTGTGCTAGAGTCAGGCCGTGCTGCTACACCTCCAAGCCCTTCACCAATACATTTCCCCCAGCCACCTAGCTGCTCAGATAGACAACATGTAAGTGAGTGTGTGCACATCAACAAACAGGGGGAATCGGTCCTGCCCTCATGCAGGGAGGCAATGAGGGTTTGGGATTGGGCAACACAACACTCTAATTTCACCTAATGGCGATCTGTTCCAGGGGTCGGCTACCTGGCAGACAAGCTGTCAGCCTCTGCCCTGGCTCACGAAAGTGGGAACTAGATCAAGGAGTACTAGTCACATCTTCAGCTTTGGGGGACTCCTGAGGTGACCTGTTCGCCCCAAAATGCAAAACTTCCTTACCTTTGCTCATTGCTCCAGAGTGAGGCGCTTTTCTGGAGCTATCGTTTGTCTCTAGACTGGAAGGACAGATTCGCTTCCATGCTTTTTCCCCAATTCCTCTGATCCCATCAGTATTACAGAAAACTAGCCACAGAAGGAGCCAATGATCCTGATCGCTCTTTCTGGCCCAGGCAAATTTGGTTCTCTCTTTACAACAATATTATCAGAGGATCCTCCTCTTCTCTATCTCAGAGTTTGCTGGACTCAGGACCAGGGGACCCTGGTATCTTAGGCTCAAATCCCTTTCAACTCCATGCATGGCTCCTCGCAGACCTCAGCCTAATCTCTGCTTGGGGTCTCCCAAAAGTGTGGTAGAGATTTTAGTGGAGGCTAGAAAGCCATCCACCAGGTCCACTTATGCTATGAAATGGAAGAGATTCTCTCTTTGGGCAGCTTCCAAGAACGGGAGCCTTTCTCCTGTTCAGTGGCCATATCATGCTGGAGTACTTAAGGCCATCTGTTCCATCTTGGGTCTCAGCTATTTCCTCCTTGAAGGTCTCACATGGACATCATCTCAGCCTCACCATGTTCCCTTCGCAGATAAAGCTTTTTGCTCCAACTGGAGGTCTCAAGACCTTTCTCAGAAGGGTCCTCCATCTGAGGCCCCCCATCCGTACTCCTGCCCCCACCTTGGGACTTGAATTTGTCCTCAGAAACTCACTCTTCTCTTTGAACCTGTAGCTTCTGCAGATTTGAAATTTCTTTCGTGGAAGACCCTTCTGGTGGCCATTACTGCTCAAGAATCTCCGAGCTTTAGGCCCTGATGATGTGCAAACTGCTATTTGATTTTTCACAAAGAACAAGTTGCTCTTCAGATGAATTCTAAGTTTCTTACCTAAAGTAGTAGCAGAGTCACTCTTTTAATCAGTCCATAGAGCTACCTGCCTTTTTACTAGTACTCTAACCAAGGGGAATATTTACTCCATACTATGGATAGTTCATCGATTCTGGAGACACTACACCAACAGGATGAAGGATCCAGAAAGACTGGATCAGTTATTCGCCCCTTTGTTCATTAAAAGGGAAGGCAATGCTATTTCCAAGCAATGCCTGTTCTGGGTGGTTGCCTATTGCAACACTTTCTGTTATGACAAGTACAACAAGACCCTCCCAGGTCAAGTCAGAGGCCACTCCACGAGAGGAGTAGCTGCCTCTGCAGCTTGTTTCAAGAATGTTTCTGCAGCAGACATGTGCGCTGCTGCTACCTGGAATTCTGTCTCATACCTTTACGAAACACTACAGTTTGACATTGCCTCGGCTGTAGAGCAGTGTTGGCTGGTTGTTTTGGAAGGCCTCCTGTCTTGAGGTTTGCATGGTTAGCGCTTACTTATTGGAGAAGTTTTCCTCCGGTGCCTTTTTCTTTGTTCCAGACTGCTTGGGATTCAGTCCTATATGTAATTATCTACTGCAAGAGCCCTCTCGAGTAAGATAGTACAGTTACGTAAGAACCACCAGAACAGTAGATCTCGAGAGAGTCTTGCAGGTACACTCTTCCCGCCCCTCCATCCCCAGGCTTTTTCAGATCATTTTCCAGGAATGGAATCATCTGCTTCTTTTCCTCTGGGCCTTCCTGGCCTGTAATGGAAAGAATTGAAGGCTGGGCGCCTGACCCCTTTATACTGACACCGTATGACGCTGGTCACCTGACGGGGCGTCTCGCCAGGGACTGCTAGCTAGAAATTTTTGGTCCTGCCCCGGGCGGCCAGTCCCTATATGTAATTACCTACTGCAAGAGCCTCTTGAAGATTCACTGTTACGGTAAGTTCCCACGAACTGTACTTCTAGGAATGGTATATGTTGTTCATCCACACAACCCACCGACCTCCCTGGCTTCAACGACAACCTGCTTCCCAGCGGCTAGATCTACGCCAAGGGGCGGAGCCAAGAGTTTTACCACCCGAGTGGGTGGGAGGAGCCAGCTTGAAGACCTTATGGCAAGATTTAAAGTGGCAAGGAACCTGCCAGACAGTGTGAATGAACAACATATACCATTCCTAGAACTCCTGTTACAGATGAGTAACCTGTATATCTTGGCAGACACACTGAGTCGGATCAATCAGTCCCATCACGAATGGACACTGAACAGGCAGGTGGTGCGGGTAATTTTCAGCAGGTGGGGCATTCCAGAGATAGACTTGTTCGCATCCCACCAGAACCACCAGTTGCCTCAGTATTGTTGCAGGCCACCAGCCCAGGGCACAATCCTCTGACGCCCTGGTACTGGATTAGTCAGGCAAATTTCTATGCCTTCCCTTCCTCTGGTCTTCAGGGTACTGCTGAAGCTCAGATCCCTCTCAGCTTCTCTGATCTTGATAGCTCCAGATTGGCCCAGGCAGCCATGGTACTCTCTTCTGCTCTCCATGTCAGTGAGCAAGCCAATAAGCTTGCCTCTCAGGCACAATCTTCTGACCTCCAATCAGGGAACTTTGCTGTTCCCAAATCTCAAGTCCCTCCGCCTCAAGGCATGGCTCTTGAGGAGTTAGAGTATGCAGACTTAAACCTTTCTGAAGCTGTATTAAACATCTTGAAAGGTTATAGGAAGCCTGCCACTAAGAAAACTTATTCTGCTAAGTGGAAAAGATTCTCCTTCTGGTGTTTCGTAGAAACTTCGCCCTAAATGATGCAGGGGTCTCAGTGGTGTTGGATTATCTGACTCACTTACATTCACAAGGTCTACAACCCAGCTCTTTAAGAGTTCACCTTGCAGCAGTATCTGCATACCTTTCTGCTAGGACAAAGGTGTCAGTAGCATCAGATCCCATTTTCAAAAGATTTTTTAAAGGCCTGATGCATTTGTACCCTCCTCACAGGGCACCAGTGCCCGCTTGGGATCTTAATATATGTATAGCCAGATTGATGCGGGCTCCTTTTGAGACCATGGCTACAGCCCATTTAAAGTTTGTTACCTGGAAAACAGTTTTCCTGGTAGCAATTACCTCAGCAAGAAGAATCAGTGAGCTTCAGGCTCTCTCTGTTGAGCAGGACTACATTTCCTTCCACAGGGATAAGGTAGTACTCAGAACAAACAGACAATTCCTTCCCAAGGTTGTTTCAGATTTCCATCTGAACCAATCAGTCACTCTGCCTGTCTTCTTCACAGACCATACAAGCTCTAAAAGAGCTCTCAGCTACTACATGACAGCTACTAAAGGCCATAGGTAAGACAAGAAACAACTTTTCCTTACATATGGGATGTCGGAATGGGCAAACCAGCCTCAAAAAGATCCATTTCTTGGTGGATTGTCCAGTGTATTCAGTTCTGCTACATTAAAGTAGGTAGGGAGTCCCCAGCTGGGCTGAGGGCTCACTCAACAAGAGGAACAGTTGCCACTCTTGCAGCTGCTAGGGAGGTGCCATTATTGGACATTTGTAAAGCAGCTACTTGGAAATCAGTGCACACCTTTACAAAGCATTATAACTTGGATGTTTTGTCCAGAAGTGATGCCAGGTTTGGCACAGCAGTCCTGCAAAGTCTGTTTCCAAAACAGAGTTCTGTGCCCACCTCCAGGGGGTACTGCTTGGTAGTCTGCACAAAGTTATGAATATTCTGAGCATTACTGGGGTTAGAAGAAAAAATTACTTACCATAGTAATCTTCTTTCTTCCCAGTGATGCTCAGATATTCATAACTCCTCCATCCTCCCCTTCCAGAACTTCAGCCTCTGTATTCCGCATGCTAGTGCCACGTAGCCATACCCTTCTGGGTACACTTCTCTATGCTAAATAGGTTTTAACAGAGTTTTCTGTCTCTCTTAATAGTTTTCTCACTGTCTGGTGAACACCATTATTATAGATATAGTCCCTTCCTTGGGGTTTTTTGAAGTAAATTGTTTTATTAGGCTAATCCTAAAAAAATGTTTTAAATAAGTAGTTGTCGAATTTTTTCATATTGCCTAACTTCCAGACTTCTTACAAATCTGAAGGGCTTAGAACACTACAGTTGGTAGAGGCAGTATTTGAAAGATGCTGACGTGCAAAGAATTCCATCCTTTGCACGTGTTCCATCTCTCCGGGCAGTCCAACCCACCAGGCTGACTGCACAAAGTTATGAATATCTGAGCATCACTGGGAAGAAAGAAGATTACTATGGTAAGTAATTTTTTCATACCACCGCAGAGGCCACTCTTACAGTTGTAAGAGTGGTCTCACTTACATTTTTAGAGTATCAGAATCGTTCATCTTTGGTTTGTGGTTCTCATACCCTAAGAATGCATGTGGGACCACTTTTATAAGCGCAAGAGTAGTCTCCGTGGTGGTATTAACACACACCAAAGCAAGCAAGCAAACTGTATTTATGTAGCACCTTTCATAATCAAGGCACTGTACACAGTATAAAATTACAATATAAAACAAATAATGTAATAAAATATTTAAAATCAATCAGCTAATCAATTAATTAGAGAAGGCCAAAGAAAATAAATATTTTTCAGCATAGATAAAACTGCTGATGGTCAGGTATTCTCTTAACCAACAAGGTAGAGAATTCCACAGGGTTGGTGCTGCAAATGAAAAAGCACAAGCTCCAGATGTTTTAAGATGAACCCTGTGAATCTCTAGTAGTCCCTCATCGGTGGATCGGAGAGGGCGATTGGGGGATTAGGGGGTCAGGAGATCTTTCAGATAGTCGGGTTCCTGTTCATGTAGGGCTTTAAAGGTAAGCATGCCTATCTTGTAGGTGATCTGCCACTGAACTGGCAGCCAATGAAGTTCATGCACCACAGGCGTAATGTGACTGGTCCTGGAGGTACCAGTCAGCAGCCTGGCCGCAGCATTCTGCACTAGCTGCAAGCAGCGGATCTCAACCCCAGACAGCCCTAGGTAGAGGGCATTATAGTAGTCAAGACGGGTGGCAATGAAGGCACGAATCAATGTTGGAAGTTCGCCTGGTGGAATCAGGTGTTTCACCTGGGTAATATTCTTCAGATGGTAAAATGAGGATTTAACCACAGCTGACACCTGAGACTTCAGGGTCAAGCCGTCATCAAAAATAACACCCAGGTTACACACCCGATCTGAGGTAATGAGCTGGACACCATCAAGCCGTAGGCCCAACATGTGCCCAGCCCCAAAACCCGCCTCCGGGTGACCCGGATCCACAACCCACATCTCAGTCTTATCCGGATTTAGTCTCAACCAACTCTAGCTCATCCAGTCTTTGATCTTGGAGAGGCAACTATTTAGCACAGAGAGCGCATCGACCTGTCCGGGCACAAAGGACATATACAGCTGAGTATCATCTGCATAGCAGTGAAAACTCAAGCAGTATCGCCTGATGATATCTCCCAATGGCAGCATATACACTGCGAACAACATGGGCGCCAATATGGAGCCCTGCGGCACCCCGCAGGAAAGGGGAAGGGCATCGGAGGAATAAATTCCAGTGACCACCCTCTGGGACCTGCCTACGAGGAAAGATCGAAACCATTCGAAAACTGTACCTGACAGTCCACAAAGGAACCGCAGGGTTTCCAAAAGCACCTCATGGTCCACAGTGTCAAAGGCTGCTGAGAGATCAAGAAGGACCAAGATGGTATGAGCCTTTCGATTTCTGGCCATTAGGAGGTCATTTAGTACCTGAACAAGGGCAGTCTCCGTACTATGCCTCTTCCTGAAACCAGACTGGAGAGCTTCATAGACATTGTGAGTTACCAAGTGATCGTCCAGTTGCAGTGCAACCACCTTCTCAATAACCTTCCCCACAAAGGGAAGGTTAGAGACAGGGCAGTAGTTAGCTGGATCGACTGGATCCAAGGAGGGTTTTTTAAGGAGTGATCGAATGACCGCTTCCTTTAGGGGTTCTGGAAAGATTCCCCTCTCCAAGGATCTCCATACAATTTCAGCTAGGATCGGGCAGATGATATTTGCACAGCCCACTAAAGGGGGGCTAGGGCCCGGATCCAAACTACAACAGGTTGGGCGCAAAGTCTGGACAATCTTCACAGTGTCCAAGAATTCTGGTCGGCTGAAATCCGTCCAGACAGACCGGGTGCTCACTATCTCCCATTGACCTCTGCAACCCCTCATAGAGAGCCGGGCCGATTCCAGACCTGATGCTAGCAACCGTATCTGCAAAAAACCAAGCTAGCTCATCACACTCAAATTGTGAAAAAACTCTTCCAGACTGGAGACAGATTGTATTGCACAATCTGTCAACAGTTCAAAAAAGTTGAGCCGGTCGGTTCTGCGCAGCAGAAATCTCCCTGGACAGGAACTCTGCCTTCTTACGGGTGATTTCTGATTGATAGCCCTTATAATGTTCCATCAATCTAGGCCTGTCAGCATCAAGGCTGGACTTCCGCCATGCTCTCTCCAGCCTTCGACCAACTCGCCTCAGCTCCTTCAAGGATCCATCATACCGAAGGGACCTTGGGCGAAGAGTGAGTGGTCGAACACGAACAGGAGCAATCAAGTCCAAGGCTTCTACCACTGCCTTATTATAGGCTAGTACAAGGTCCCCTGGACTTGTGCTTTCACCCAGCAATCCCGATAGGTCCAGCACCGCCGATAGACCATCTGGGGTAACTCCCCTTAAAGGGCGGTGCCGGACCATCTCCGAAGGGGTAGGTCCATTTGTGGGGGCCCTGAAACTGAACCCTATGGTGTGATGGTCAGACCAACTGACTGGTTCCACCCCAGAGTCAATGATCTCCATCCCCAGGAGGAACAGTAGATCCAGTGAGTGACCTCCTATATGGGTAGAGGAGGTAACTACTTGTGTAAGGTCCAGCATTGTCATTAGTTGGAGGAGATTTTGACCAAACTGTGAGAGTTCATCATTGACCCCAGCACTGAAGTCCCCCAGAATTATCCATCTGGGAGACTCCAACACCATGTCGATGATGAAGTCCACGATCTCCTGCAGGAATACGCCTCCATCACCTGGTGGACGGTAAATGAGGAGTATCCTACAACCTACACCCTCACCCAGTGGCGGAGCTGTTGGGGGGGGGGTGGTTGCCCCTCCTGGCTGCCACAGTGTGAGTAGTGACACCCTGCCATCATTTTTATTCACTGTTTAGTGCCCACTGTGAAGCCTGTGATTGACTGAATGGCCCCCCGGCTCCCAAACGCTCCCAAACCCCACTGCCCACCCATGACACACTCAGAGAATCTGGTGGTCCCCACTGGAACATCCATAAGGCCCAGTTTGGTCTTAAAAAAGATGGCTACACCCCCACCCCTACGATCCAACCTTGGGCGGTGAATCACCGAGAACCCAGCTGGAAGTGCAGAAACCAGTACTGGGCCTGCATTTTCATCCAGCCAGGTCTCTGTGATGCATGCCAGATCCACCGTTTCAACAAGATCAGCTATAATGGCTGTCTTGTTTTTGATGGACCTAGCATTACATAACATCACCCGGGTTGGATGAGATGCTGGGAAAGACCTCGACTCCTGACCAGCGTCAATTGCTGGGACCTTGGGTATGGGAACAAGACAGGGATTACCCCTGTCCTGGCACCATTTCGCCCCAGGGTGTCGCCTGGTCCCTACCACCCAATACTCCCCCTTTTCCATTTCCCCACAGGCCCAGTTCTCCCTCCTGCGCTCTCCTGGCAATCCCTAAGGGATTGCAAGGTTTATAGTCTCTGTTGATAAAAAGGGCAGTCAAGGCATAATTCCTGAGCCTAGTGGGAATACTGCCTGACCGTCTTTTGAGCCTCCCTACACATTCTTAAAACACAAATCTATCTACACACACCCAAGAACCTAACACTCAAAATCACAAATACTAAATAACCAAAAAACAGAGTAAATAAAAATAATAATACACCCTACCAGTCTCTCTCACAGATTGGAGGGCAACTTAAACATAGCACCCACACTATGACAAAAAATACCGCCCACTGACCCCAAAATACCAACCCCAAATCAACAGACCCCACAAATTACTACCTAACAGCAACAATAAAACAACAGTGGAACATTAAAAACCAGTCATATAATGCGGAGTGACCACAGTTTGATATCAATATTTTAGCACTGTCCACTAAATGCAGTGTTGAATTTTTAACAGTTCATCCTTCAGACATAAAAATACATTTTAAAATACTGTATAAGTTATTCAGTCTTAGAGTCCAGGATAGCAGTTTGGTCAACTTGAAGAAGAAGCAATCATAAAGTAAATAATAAAATTTCTTAAGCTGTAACTCAGATCTAAGGGTATTAAATGAGTTTAAATAAAAATAACAACAAAAGACAAGATATAGTTCCGTGAACGCTGACACTCTGGTTCAGTGCCGGGGACTATACCACTTTATACAATGGCGTATGAAAATCCTGTAACCTCATTGGTCAAAACACATCACATGACCTTAGTATATCCTGTAATAACCCATGTCTGAGAAATGGCATTTATAAAAAACATACTTAAACACATTTAAAATTTATTTTACGCATGGGTACATTGTATAATTGCAGTAAGGCAGTCCAGGATGTGGGTTATTGGGGGATTTACCCACTTCTTGTGTGGTTAAGTCACTGAGCTGCGCCTTGTGACACACCACACAAGGTGTGGGTAAATCTCCCAATAACCCACACCCTGTCGTGCCTTATTGCTTAATTAGTAGGATTGGAGGTGCCTATTTATATCTTTCCAGGTATGGCAGAATAGCCGGTGAAGTGGTGCTTACAGACAGACCAGGCAAATGGCAAGGCAAATTTTATTTCATGGGTGCCCAATCCCAGAGGATCTGGACGCCGTACAAATACAAAATATAAAAGGTGGTAAAAAACAAGTACAGGAAACATAAATAAATATAGCTAGCTAAGTAAAATATGATAGAACAGCAGGCCTATAACAAGGATGAAACAATTGCCTGCAAGACAGATAGCCATAAATTAAAACCGTCATTAAAAGACTATGTCTGGGAATGCTCGTTTAAATAAGTGGGTCTTGAGGCGGGCTTTGAATGCCTCAAACCAAATTATAACATAAATGGGTGTCCCTCCCCTCCCCCCCCATGGGCTCACCCAGGACAGCCCTCCTCCTCCTCCTGTTCACAAGGGGGGTTGGCTGGCCCCCCCTTCTTGTAAACAGGGTGGTTTAATTTAAATATCAAGAATAAGCTGTATAACATAATAAGACACAACAGCACACTATATGCCATAGCAGTTTTATTGCAGACTGTTACAGACCAACGTCTTATCTCACACTGTACAAAACAGGGTATGAAATCTAACTGGAAATGCCTGGAAAACATTAATAAACTTGAAGTCTGAAAAAAAAAAAAAAAAAAAAGAATGGCCTGTGAAAATCTGCTATGTGTACTATTCAGGCTGTGCCTGATAGTCCTGCCAAGACTAACTTGCTTAAAGCTGCCTCAGCTGGTGTGGATACTGGAAGGCATCTACCCCCGAAGATGTAGCCATCATCCGTTTTGGGGTTTCGGTCCAGGTGGCCAGTGTCTTACATGTGTCCAAAAATCCTTCTACGAGACACACCTACTCTTTGAGATGAAATTGCTTTTCCATATGGTGTGCTTCCCGTTCCAAGGAACTATTTACGTGTCCTGTGAATACTGTGCTGGACTACCTTCTGTCCCTGTCTAATTCTGATCTTATATATTTGTCTGTTAAAGTGCATCTGGCTGCCGTTTTGGTTTTCCATGCCCCTATTGATGCACCTGTTGATGGGTGCACATTGGTAAAACTAGAGGTGTCCTGTACATTCTTTAAGGGTAATCTGCACAAGTGTCTCCCATTTTGGAAACTGGTTCCACTTTGGGACCTGAATTTAATTCTTGAGAAATTGACTTCGACTTAGTTTGAGCCTACTGCAACCTGCAAGATATGTTTCCTTTCATAGAAAGTGCTGTTTTTTGGTTGCCATCACTTCTGCTTGTAGAATTTCTGAGCTGCAGGCTCTCATGCATGAACTTGCTTATTTGATTTTCCATAAGGACAAGGGCATCTTTGTAGACCAATCCTTGTTTTCTACCAAAGGTGGTGTCTAATTTTACGTTGAATCAGACCATACACCTTTCCTTTGTATTATCCAGAGCATGGCTAACAAAGGTGAGGCATTGCTTCATACACTCGATGTAAACAGAACACTATGTTTCTGTCTTGATCGCACTAAGGACTGCAGAAAGTCCTCTCAGCTTTTTGTTTCATTCGCCCCTGGGAAAGAGGGTACCACTGTGTCTACAGTGCCTGTCTAAATTGATGGCTGTGTTGTGTTGTGTTATAGGAAGTATGGTAAGGAACTTCCTGGTGCTCTGTGTGGCCACACTACACGTGGTATGGCCACTTTTGTTGCTTGCTTTCATAATGCTTCTGCAGGTAACACATGTAACTGCCATGTGTAGCACTGTGCACACTTTCACTAAGCATTACAGTCTAGACATCGTCTCTCATAGATGTTCTGGCTTTGGTCTTGCTGTGTTGCAAGGCCTTCTGTCCTGACTGAATAGCATACTTTGTCATCCTCCCTGGGTACTTTGAGTACTGCTTGGGAATCATTCCACAGGTGTGGCTCAGTGGAGGAGATATCTTCAATGAAGATAGAACAAGTGTAGTAGTAGTAGTATTGTATTTATTTCTTAAGTGCCAGTCCCACCGGCTTTGGGCACCTTAGATATTAAAAAAAAAACAAAAAAAAACCTGTGTGTATATATATATGTGTGTGTGTGTGTATATAAATATATATTTACACACACACACACACACACACAGCAGCATAATTATTATTACAATAAATAATACCATTATAGCCAGCCCGGTGGCGTTGAGGGTTGAGGCGCGATCACACCTCGTGACCACGCAGGCGACCCGAGTTCGGGAACCAGCTCGGCTGTCGGGGTACTCAGGAGGACTAGGATTGAGCGTCCGTAGTCAGCTCTCCTAGTCCTGGGGAGGGTTTGGGATCTTCGATGCACTGGCAACCCTGATGGAGGCTGGGGCTACTGTAATGCATGGCAGCAGAAGCGCGGGGATTGGAGCAGCGGCGGACGACTTCCAGGTGCGTGCAGGAGCGCGTGCATGCTGGGCGGGATGTCCTTGCACTTCCGTGCTCCAGGGTGGAAACCAAGGGGGGGGAACCTCCCTTCGGGTGAGGCGACGGAGAACATAGGCAGACCGTCCAACCTCACGCCCAATGTCGGCTGACTCTCCAGTTTTCCTTGGGGTCTGAGGCCACTCCTTGGGGCCATGGGGAGTGCCCAGACCTCGTGTACCCGATGTAGCCAGTAGCAGTTCGGTTCAGGCGGGAGGTTGCGTACGGCGGCTGCAGATGGGACCCTGAGAGATGCCCCAAAGGTAAGGGTGTCATAGGCTAAACCCTTATAGAAAGATAATGCTTTAACTCCTGCTTGAAATTATCAGCTGAGGGGGCCTCCCGGACCTCTCATGGCAGCTGGTTCCAGAAAACTGGATCAGCAAGAGCAAAAACACGATCCCCAGACAACTTTAAGTGAGATCAGGGGACCTTCAAGAGGCCCATTTCCAAAGAACAGAGAGGGCGGCCAGGAGCATATGGACACTGGAGCTCTTTGAGGTAGCTAGGACCCTGATCATGTAGGGCTTTGTATGTTAACAAACCTATCTCCTCACAGGCAGCCAGTGCAGTCTCCACAGAGCCTTAGAGATATGCTTGGAATGAGAATCTCCGGCAGTCAGTCTAGCTGCAGTGTTCTGCACTAGCTGCAAGCGGCGCATCAGCCCTCCAGATAACCCAAGATAAAGTGCATTACAATAGTCCAGTCTAGGTGTCACAAAGGCATGCACCAGAGACTTCAGGTCTTTGGAGCTGCGAAAGGGCTTTATCCAGGTTATGTTCCTAAGATGAAAGAAACCACTGTGGACCACAGCAGACACCTCATATTCCATAGTTGGCTTGTAATTCATAATGAGGCCCAGATTCATCACCCAGTCTCTGGCTGTAAGCTGAGTGGGCCTGAGATGTAGTCCAGCCACCACTCCACTCAGACCAGCTGCCATTCCGATACCCGAGTCCACCAGTAACTCTTTAGTCTTGTCCAGGTTCAGCCTAAGCCAGCTGGAGGCCACCCTGTCATTCATCACAGATAGGCAGTCATTAAGCACGCCCACTGCATTTTTCTCACCAAGTCCCTCAGAGACAAACAGTAGGTACAGCCGAGTATTATCTGCATAAAAGTGAAACTGCAGACTGTACCGCCATATCACTCCTCCCAGTGGCAGCATATACACTGCAAATAACATGGAAGACAGAATCGAACCCTGAGGGACTCTACAGGTCAGGGTAGCTGGCCGAGAGAGAGAATCCCCCTATGCAACCTACTGCACCCTACTGGAAAGAAAGAATTTGAACCACCTCAACACAGCCCTGCCAAGCCCCACCAAGTCCCTCAGACGATCTGTTAAAATCTCATAATCTGCAGTGTCAGATGCTGATGAGAGACTGAGGAGAGCCTCTGTCTCTAGCCACATTCTGCACCCAGAAAAGTGCAGTCTCCATGCTGTGATGCCCTCTGAATCCAGACTAAAGTGGCTCATAGATAGAGAAAGCCTCTCGGTGCATCTCCGGCTGCATCGCCACCACCTTCTCAATAACCTTTCTCAAAAGGGAAGATGAGAGGTGGGCCTGTAATTTTGCAAAGATGTCCATGTCCAAAGGTTTCTTGAGAAGGGTCTCATGACAGCCCTTTTCAAGACCCCCCCCCCCCAAAACACTGGACAGTCTCAGCAATAGGGAACACAGACAGTCTCAGCAGTCACCAGACCAGTAGACTCCCAGTAGTCCAGCAAAAGCCAGGTCAGTCCAGGATCCATTGAACAGAAGGAGGGCCGCAGCTTCATGGTCACCCAGAGAATCTCCTCAGTCGAAACAGGTTGAAACTCCTCCCAGATTGACCAAAAGCCTCTGTTAGTCACAAATTGTTTCCTGCTAGGCCATGACAACCCACTTGAAGAGACTGAGGAATGAATAGAGGATACTCTATCAAGGAAAATCTTTACAAACTTCTGGCATTGCTTGCATGTCAGTACTCCTCCAGACTGTAGGCAAACCAGATGTACCAGCTTGTCCACAGTGCAGAAGAGCTGGGCTGGCCTTTTAACCTCTGCAGCAATCATTGATGACAGAAACTCTGCCTTTCACAGAGAGATTGCCCCTGATGCTCCTTAAAATTAGTTCTCGGGGTTAGTCTATCCTTCAGTGAACCTGATCTCTGACAAGAATGCTTCAGTCTCTGCCCTTTGGTCTTCAGCTGTCTAAGCTCCTCATTAAATCAGGGGGAGCTAATTTGGGAGACTCTAGTGTATACAAGAAGTGGTGTGAGCGAGTCGAGAGCTGCGATAATTGCTATAAGTTTCCATCACACTCTCGACCTATCAACACACACCTGCAACAGGCTTGAGCAGCTCAGTACTAATAGGAACCTACCAAAGTCCACATTTCTTAAAGGTTTTTATTATTCTTTCTTCTTCTGGTCGTCGACCTCAGGGGCATCCTTCAGGCATCCCTATCCAGCTGCTCCCGCCCATTCTGAGACCCCCGCCCACCCTGGGTCCTCCCGGAACTCCATCCTGTCACCCCCCCCCATCCTGCAGGAGACCCCCTGGCTTGTGCCCCCAGGGCGGGACCGCCATCCACTTACCTTGGTATGCCTTGAATCAAATTTCCATGCAGGCAGGGTGCAGACTGGAGGATATTGGGACCCAGGGAGGGCAGGATCCGATGGTGGGCATGGGGCTGGTGGTATGTAGTCGTCTCCACCTGACTTTGGGGTGTTGCCTTTTTGTGTGAGCATGACCGTGATTTCCCCAGAGGTGCGAACTTGCAGTGATGTCCAGGGTGTAACGGGCGTGCTCCTGCTCCCGATCCACAGATGTCCGCTATCGCCTCCATCCCTGTTCCTGACATGACCCTGGCAGTAGTACACCCAGCCTCTGCTGGGAGTCACTGAGGGCTGGGAACCACAACCCACCCCAGCAGAGGAGAGCTGTTCTTGGACGCTCAATCCTCGCCCCTCCCCCGGGCAGCCCCCAACAACCGAGCTCGCTTTCGATCCTGGGTTGCAGCATGGTAAGAGGTAAGACGCCAGGCACATCAGCTCTCTATACCACTGGTCTGGCCCCATATTTCTTAAAGGTTGATACCTAACTCTACTGGAGGGGTTTAACATGTCTTTTTGGGGTGGACCCGATCTGAAAACTTACAGTGTGATAGTCTGACCAACTGATTGGATCAGCTTTGACATTGAAAAGATTTAGTCCCAGAGCAAAAACCAGGTCCAAAGTGTGGCCAAATTAATTGGTAGCAAAAGTAACAACCTGTGTGAAGCCCAACAGTTCCTTCTGTCAGAGGAATTGCTGACAGGTAAAAGAGAGTCCTCGTCAGCCCAAATATTGAAGTCACCCAGCAACAAACACCTTGGATACTCCAACATCAGGCTGGCAGTGAACTCCCCAAATTCCTGCAAGAATCCACTCTCACAACCACGCGAACGGTGAATGAGAGGGATCCTGCCCCCCACACCTACATCACCCTTAACAGCCACACATTCAAAAGACCTAGCTTAACACACTGGGTAAGCTGCACTTCTCAGGCCAGATCTAAAACAGATGGCCACCCTCTCCCTTGCTCTTCTGCCTAGAGCAGTGCACCACCATGTAGCCCTGCAGCATGACCACCTCCAGCACTGGGCCAGAGTTCTCCCCTAGCCAACTCTTGGTGATGCATACCGCGTCCACCAAGGAATCTGAGACAGAATCCACAATTATCGCGGTTTTATTCCTGATGGATCTGGCATTACACAGACTTGCCCTCGGGGGAGGAGCCTTGCTGGTGGGCTTGGCTACCATATCTGATGGAGTTTCAGGAGCCTTCAGGATAGGAACCAGGCAATGAGCATCCCTGTCCCGGTTCTATTTTGACCCGGGGTGACTTCTTATCCTACTAATGATCCTGCCCTCCTTGTTTTCATACTCTACGAGCAAAACTGCATCGATTATTTTGCATTCTTTTCTCCTCCCCACACACACCCCCGACAGAGAGCCACTATGGGTGGGTGGGGGAGTAACAACGAATAGGCGAGTCAAGCAGAAGCTGCTCCAAAGAACAGGCGATGTGGGTCTTCCTGGCTCCTCCTCTCATTCCACCTTTCTGAGGAGAGACTCTCCTCCGTTGAGCCACAGTGCACCTCCTTTATGAGGTATAGGCTGGCAGGTTTCTCCACTGCCTTGTTTGCAAATGTCCATATGCATAGTATATTTCCAGACCCGTAGCATTCCTTATGTGCCTGCTACTGATTTGGTCTCCTGATTCCTCACAGTAAGAGGCCCTCTGAGCTCATCTCTGGAAGGAAATGAGAAGCATCGGGGCCTCCCACGATTATATAGGCGCCAACGTTGCATGTCGTCTTGCGTGGCCCCCAGCTAGCAAAAGTTTCCCAGTGGTCCTGATGCCAGTGGCTTATAGTTCCAAAGGTGTGGCCCAGTGGAGGAGATTCTCTCGAATATCTGCCGTTGCGGTAACTGTTCTGTGTTAGAGGAAGTCTCCTCCATCGAGCCACAGCACAATTGCCTGCCTACCCCCTTGGTTTGTTGGGGTTTAATATGGGTTTTGGGCATCATCAGTTCGCCCTTTTTGCCCTGTACTAGATTTTCCTTGCTGGCTATCCTTGCTTCCTTTTGGGGTTTGACATGCTTGTCTTTGCTGTTCATCAGTCTGGCATGACATAATTTCTTTGTCTGTGGTGGGCAGGCAGAACTAAGGAGGTTTGGTGCCACGTATGTTATATAACCGCCAACAATGTGTGTCATGATGGGCAGCCCTCTAGGCAAAAGTTTCCAGATGGGTCTGCTGCCAGTGGCATCTGTTCCATAGATATGGTACACTTAAGGAGATTCCCTCCAAGATCTACTGTTATTCCTCCCTGGATTGAACCTGACGAAGATTTGTTCACCACCATTTGGAAGCAGTCTTCCTCATTAGCTCCACTTGCCCGTAAGGCAGCTAGATTTTACCAGTCCCTGGAAGACAGGGATTTTCTCAGCCTTCACCCAAAGGCAGATTCTGTGGTCATCAGTGCTGCCCATGACAGAACCGCTATCCCTAAACACCTGAGCTCCTAGACCAGTACAGTAGGAAAGTGTTCGCTTCCTCTACCCTGGGCATTCAGGTTCTTAATTATGTCGCCCATGTGGGAGACTACCAGAAGTCAATTCTCAGTCAAGTGGAGTCTTAAGTTGGACTCTCTCCCAGACTCTTATGTTAAAAAGGAGCTGGGGGACCTCGTTCACTCGGCAAGGTCTGCATGTAGACATATGCTCAGAGCCACCTATGATGCGGTGAACTTTGCTGGCCAAAGTTCAGTGTTCACCGTTGGCTTACATCGCCATGCTTGGCTTCTCATTTCAGGCCTTCCGCCTGAGGTTCAATCTGCCTTGGACCAGGACGCCACTTTTAGGGGGTCGGTCCTCTTTGGTGATGTTGTCAAAGACATCATCACTGAACTTCAAGACAAGGGTAAAGCTTTGAGGTTGGTACAGTATATGTACAAGCCTTCTGAAGGGCAGAAGCGTTCCTTTAGACACCAAAATCGTCGACCGCAGAAACAGACGTAGTCTTGACGTCAAAACAAACGTAGTGCCGCATCGGCAGTCAAAGCCCTCCCCAGCCAAGTCCTGTAAGGCTTCCGGAGCTGCGGCTGCCACTCTGCCCTCGGTCTCCTGACTCATTGCCTCTTCCACTGCGTCTGGGCCCCAGTCCAGAGGAGACAGTGGGGGGCAGGTTTTCCTTCCACCTGCCGGAATGGAAGAGGATAACGACAGACTCGTGGGTGCTTCAACTCGTGTTGGAGGGTCACTCAATTGAGTTCACCCAGAAGCCCCCCCCCACAGACCTCCACCCCAGTCATCTTACCGCCCACTCCACCTTCCTCTTGTGCAGAAGGAGATAGGCTCTCTTCTTCTGAAGGCCTCGATAGAACCCTTCCTCTATCATATCAGGGGACGGGCTACTACTCACATTTCTTTCTAGTGCCCAAGAAGATGGGCGATCTGAGGCCCATTCTGGATCTGTTCCCTCAATCTATGTGGAGTACAAGAGATTCAGAATTCTCTCCCGCCAGAGCCTTCTTCTGCTGCTGAGGTCTGGTCAGTGGCTATGCGTTTGGACATGCAGGATGCTTACCTGTATATCTCTATTCGCCCCTCCAACCGCAAGTTCCTCCGTTTTTGTTTTGAGGGGGAACACTTTAAGTTCAAGGCCCTCCCCTTTGGCCTTTCCTTGGCTTCCCGGGTGTTCACCAAACGTTTAGCAGTGGTGGCAGCCTTTCTGCGCACTCGGGGTCCAGGTGTTTCCCTACCTGGACAATTGGCTGATAGCAGCTCCTTACAGGGAGGACCTTCTTTGTTTCCTATCCATCACTCAGACCACCTTCCTCAACCTTGGCATTAATATCAACCATGCCAAGTCACATTTGGTTCTGTGTCAATGACTGCAGTTCATTGAGGCAGTGTTGGACATCAGCTTGGGCAAAGCCTTCCTTCCTCCAGACAGGATCGAGAGTCTGCAGCAGCAGGTACGTTTCCTGGTTACTCAGAAATGTGTCCCAGCTCGGAAGGTCCTTTGCCTTTAGGTGTTATGGCGGCCGCCATTCCAACTGTCCTTCTGGCCAGACTTCACATGAGGGTCTCACAGTGGACCCTCAAAACTCGGTGGGACCAAACCCTGGACGATCTGGATCACGAGGTTCTCATCTCAGATCTGAAGATCAGGGATCTCAGCTGGTGGCTAGTTCCGGAGAACCGCAACCAGGGGTTCCCTTCTGCTCCACCAATCCCTCCCAAATCCTGACTACGGATGCCTCCGGGACCAGGTGGGGAGCCCATCTTGGGTCACACAAGACCCAGGGGAGCTGGTCCCACAGCGAGCTACATTTGCAGATCAACATTCTCAAATTGAGGGTGGTCCTATAAGCACTTCAGGCCCTACAACCCTTCATCCTCCCAGGCCATCTTCTGGTACAGTCAGACAATGTGCGTAGTCTGGTACCTCAACAAATGGGGGGGACTCGCTCCTACCCCCCGGTGCCAGGAGGCGATGAGGGTGTGGTATTGGGCCTCGCAGCACAATATACACCTTACAGCAGTCCATGTGCCAGGAGTACAAAACACTCTGGCAGACGCTCTCAGCCACTCATCAGCCAGAGCTCACGAGTGGGAAATCAAGCAGGAGGTGGTAGACGACGTGTTCGCACAGTGGAGCTCACCTCAGATAGATCTGTTTGCCTCTCTCAACAACGCCATGCTTCCCACCTTTTGTTCACTCACTCCAGGGCACGACTTTTTCTGGCAGGACGCACTGTCTCTGTGTTGGAGGAACAGATTCATTTACACCTTCCCTCCAATACGTTTGATCCCGAGAGTTCTGAACAAGATCTGGGCAGAAGGGGCACGCAGGATTCTTATTGCACCCTTCTGGCTGAGACAAGTCTGGTTCTCTCTACTGCAACAGTTATCGGAAGAGCCACCTGTTCCTCTTCTGATATCCCAGGACCTGCTGACCCAGGATCAGGGGACCCTAGTTCATCCAGGCCTCAAATCCCTCCATCTACATGCCTGGCTCCTACAGAAGTAGCCACTGCTCACTTTGACGTTTCACCTGAAAGCCTTCCACCAGATCGACTTACGCCATGAAGTGGAAGTGATTTTCCATTTGGGCAGGATCCAAGGATTTGGAAACCTTTTCTTGCCCGGTGGCCAGGATCCTGGATTATCTGAGGTACCTCTACAACTTGGGTCTCAGTTACTCCTCGCTGAAAGTGCATCTGGCAGCCATCTCGGCCTACTATCTTCCAGTGGGGGACAAGTCGGTAGCTCAGTTGATGTCTCCAAGACCTTCCTCAGAGGGTTCTTCACTTGAAGCCCCTATCCGTAACCCTGCCTCCCCCGGATCTCAGTTTCATTTTGGAGAAGCTCACTGTCCCCTTTGAGCCGCGCCAATGCTGATCTGTTTTTCTGGAAGATGCTATTTCTCATGGCCATCACTTCATCTCGGAGGATCTCAGAGCTTCAAGCCCTTATGTGCAAAATCCCTTATTTGATTTTCCATAGGGACAGAGTGGCCATGCGTACTAATCCCAAGTTTCTACCTAAACTGGTGACTGAGTCCACCCTGAACCAGTCCATCGAGCTCCCGGTCTTTTTCCCGGAGCACTCAAACAG
This sequence comes from Neoceratodus forsteri, assembly GCA_016271365.2. Lineage (NCBI taxonomy): Eukaryota > Metazoa > Chordata > Ceratodontiformes > Ceratodontidae > Neoceratodus > Neoceratodus forsteri. The sequence goes on along the minus strand of CM028134.1, from coordinate 375,647,197 downwards.
GGAGAGTATCTTTTGAATACTCTCGATGTCCACAAGATCTTGAGTTACTATACTCACAGAACCAAGGACCTTAGGAAAACGGACTAACTTTTTGTTTCCTTTGCACCTAAGAGAGAGGGCACTGTTGTTTCCAAGCAGTACCTCTCTAAATGGTTGGCTAACTGCATTGCCTTCTGTGACGACAAGTACAACAAAACCCTTCCGGGTCAAGTGAAAGGGCATTCCACCCGAGGCGTGGCTGCCTCTGCTGCTTGTTTCAAGAATGTATCAGCTACAGAGATTTGCGCAGTCGCTACCCGGACCTCAGTCCACACTTTTACCAAGCATTACAGCTTGGACATTGCCTCTTGCTGCAGGGCAGGGTTTGGTTTGGCGGTTCTACAGGGGTCCTTTCCTGAGCCTCCTTTGTTTGCCAGACTACATTTTTTTCTCCTCCTCCCGGGCTTTTGCCTTGCTCTTTAGTGCTTGGGACTCAGTTCTTCTGGTGAATACCTACTGCAAGAGCCTTCTCGAAGTAAGATAGCACAGTTACGTAAGAACTTTCCGTAACAGTGGATTTTCAAGAGAGGCTCTTGCAGTAGGTATTGCTTTCCCTACCTCCGTCCCCCTGAGTTTCTTCTTTTCTTAGGGGGCAACTCCTCTTCTCCTGTTGTGCTTCATCAGCCTCCACTGGGAGAACTGGAAGGCGGGTGTGGGGACCGCCTCTTTGTACTGATGCGCTGACGTCGGTCAGGTGACTTTGGGAGCGGTTCCCATCAGAGACTGCTAGCTAGAAGATTTTTCCGTGGGGTCCTGACGCCTGACAGCTTAGTCCTAGTGGGGAATACCTACTACAAGAGCCTCTCTCGAAGAGCTACTGTTATGGTAAATTCTTGCGTAACTGTACTTTATTCTTCTGTTAAAACTACCCTCTTAGTTTTGTAACTGTACTCTCAGTTTTGTTATAGCCAGCCAAGCAGCATGTTGGACATCATACAAAACATATAAATTGCTTGGGGAAGGGGTTTCAATTTATCCCAGTGGTGTCCACTATGACAGGAGTCACCCTGTCACACAAATGCTGAGTGCAATAAAGTGGACTTTCAAAATAAAGACAATGACATTACTCAGTGTTTGTAGTGGTGTCCTTTTCATGTTGGGTTTAGATGTGGAAAATCAGCTGATTAACAAAAGGAGGGAATGCTTTAGATACAAGTGCTTTTACGCTGGCGCATGGTGAAACAAAACTGGTTCACAGAAAGAAAAAAACAACACCCAACTGGTACCATGCTGCCAATCATGGTACCAGTTTGACCTTTTTTTATTTGGACAGTCAGTGAGCTCGTTCTCGTTCGCAAAAGCTTGTATAAAAAGTAGCAGTTGTGTAAGTTGAATAATAACAATTGTCATTTTTAAATTTTATGTAGAAATTCTTGCCAGAGCTTATTTCTGGGTGGAGGGGGTCATTTAAGAGTTTTCTATCCTTAAGAGACCAGCACTCAGGCTGCCATTCATGACATCCCAGTCCTTTCCACTCTGGATCAGCCCACCTCCTGTTCTATGGTGGGTTTCTTTGGGTGAGGATGTCTGTGCCCCCCACCCCACATCCATCATGATCTGATGAGGAAGTGAATTGGCCAGATGGGAGTAGAACGTATCACGCTTATCTTCATCTTGACATCGAGGGGGATGGGGGGTTTCTGGCGAATCCACATGCCATTGGCAGGGTTGAATTATTGCTGCTTTCCCACAACTGTCCCACCTCTTCCCTGGTGGCATGAAGAATTGCTGTGGTGGCAGCGTCAACCCACTGCCATGATTACAGCAAACAAAGTCTGTTCTGAAACATTGTCACCAGTATGGTTCGTTGGGACATTTGGTGACCCCCAAACTAGCCTTTTACAGTGTGTACAAGCTTTTTAAAAGTGCAAAGCCAGTATGATGGAGTCCTACGTTGTTTTCCAGATGGAGGGAGGTGGGTCATCCGTCACTGATGGAGAGACACAAACGGTGCACTCCATGGACTAAAAAAAAAACAGATGCAAAACTGCAAACCGATTTTTTCAAATGAAAAGCAAGAGACAGCACAGAACCCCGATGGTTCACATCATAGATATGACACTACCTCTGGGGTGGGCGGAGGGAGCTGAAGAAGCATCATATCCATGATGCAAAGCACCGGGGTTCTGTGCTGTGTATTTCTTTTCACTTGAATACATTTTGTTTGCTGTTTTATACCAAAATGTTTAGTTTTTATAAGTCTAGGCCTGAATGAGCCATGGGTGTCTCTCCCTTCGTGCCATTGGTCTAGTGACACCTGCTCTGAGTCTGGTAGCACATGGTATTTGAGTGTTGCTGTTTTTGTAATCCCTCATTGAACAGCTATCACTACAGATGGATTTAAAACAGTGCAGTACTATGGGGACACTTAATTATAGTAACCTAATGTGGTGCACTGGTGAACTGCTGTACCAGATAAGGTGGAAAAGTGGAAATATGAATCAAATAAGGAGGGAGGAGGGAAGGGAAATTGTTTAACCAGAAAAGGCACACTAAGCCAAAGCTTGTTTCCAGGTTCGATCTAGGAGCACAAGGAAGTTAAATGACTTGCTCAGGGTCACACAGTATGCAAGTGGGGGCTGTGTGGGATTCAAACCCAGGTCCCCAGGTTTGCAGCTCAGTGCTCTTAACCACTACACTATACGCTCTTAACCACTACGATATACAACCGGATATAGCATTTTGACACGTTCTTTCTCCTTTGCAGAACAACAAGCAGTTGGACATATTTGAGTGCCATGGTCCACGAGCAGTGAGTTGCTTGGCAGCAGCGCAGGAAGGGTCTCGCAGGCTGCTTTTAGTGGGATCCTACGATTGTACCATCAGCGTGCGGGATGCAAACAATGGCCTGCTGCTTAGGACACTTGAGGGACACACCAAAACTGTCCTGTGCATGAAGGTAACAGTCTGTCGAGCAACCCATTCAGAACTGTGGTGTTTAAAGAGGTGCTGGAACTTTTTGAAAGACTTTGAAAAACATAATATTTAAACAGAGTTCAGCTTGTATTTCATATTTCTTTTTTTGTAATTTATATTTTATTATTTTTCTGTGTTGCAAATACAGTGCAAACTCTTACAGGAACAGTAATTTTAGGAACACAAGCAAAATGCCTTGTACGCATTCCCAGAACAGTTGATATGCATATTTGATATCCTCTAATCTTGTAAAACAGCAAATGGGGAGAGACAAGAGTCCAAAGCAGAGAAGTTTAAAGTTAGTGCCAGCCTCTTTAGTGGCTGAGGTGGTTCCATTAGGAAGAATGCACAGGGAGGTAAGACACAGTTAACTGTAACTGCTGTTTAAACCTGGAAAAGGAAACAAACTTCAGGGATAGTTTGGTCCTGACACATTGCCCCATCAGTAAACACAGCAACATCCCCAGACAGTTAAACCTTGTGATCTGGAATAAGAAAAACTTAACAGTTCAGACCACTTGACTTGACTTATAGTTTAGACCACCTGAGTAATTGTTTAGACCACGTGACTACAGCCAGCCAATAGGGTGCTGTAATTCCTACATAATACTCACAATTACTAGTGACCCCTTGCCTGAGCGACCCTGAAATGTGAGTGCCGTGAAGGAGGAGTGTGGCATCTATCTATGTAGGAGGGCATCTGCAAGGAGGACCACAGGCCATGCCACTCAGGGTGGGCAGGTAGGATAAGTAAGGGTAAGGGAAGAGTAAATAGGGGTTCAAAAAAGGTAGATGATGTTCCCTATCAAAGGATGGTCTCCAGAGTAGGCAGCTGGTGGTGGCAGTGGTATTAGGAGATTTCAGATACTCCATCTCTAGGGTCAGCCTAGAGGGGATTAGCAGACAGGATAACAGCAGTATTTAGGGATCTCAGCTACTCCCTATCTAGGTTCAGCTTACGGAGGAGTTAGCAGGCAGGAAATCTAGCAGGAAGGCGTATAGTGCATTCCTAAATCAGGCCTACAAATAGGGCTAAAAATAATTTTTTTGAGATGCCTGTCCATGGGACAGGTGGGATGCAAATTTTGCCTGTCCCACAATACTTATACCTGTCCATGCCATTTTAACATGAATTATGAAGTAACTTACAGACAGTATCTTGGAGACAAGTAGAAGTGTACAACAGGGTGGTGGGCCAGAATATAATTCTTTCTTAGCCCCTTCACAAGTCAGGAATATTTCTAGATTCCCCCTTTTATTTCACTGAAAATACCACCAACAGCTTTATCTGGTTCAGTGTCAGTTGGCATCCGTCTGTATCCCCCTCTCCACCCCCGAACGAGGCTGAAAATAGGCAGAATTGTCTAGTCCTCCTTTCCCGGCCAACAAAAACTAAATAAAAAAATTTACAAAGAAGCCTTTCCTTTGCTGCAATTGTCTTTTCGTATTCTTTTTTTGAACCCCAAGAGTCCTGAAAAGGACTGTTTTTAGCAGCACTCTGGCTACAGTCTCTCCAGATCCCTCTCTTGCTGAGACTCTGCAGCCCTGCCTCTGCCTTTGTCTTCCTTTTCTTAATTTGTTTTTCTTAATCCGCTAACAGCCATAGAAAGGGTTGTTTTCAGCTGCAATCATCAAATAAATCTGTTCCTGCATCTCCTTCCCTCCTTATATTACCTAGCACAGGCGTCTCTCCAGATTCCTCCCCTTTTGTTGGATCACTGCAGCTCATGTGTGTTTTCCTTTGTTTTGTTTTTAGCTTGCCCCCAGCCTTGAAAAGGGCTTTTTGTCAATGCCTGCCCTTAAACTGATGCTCACTTTACAGAGCAAGCAATCACTGAAAAATACTTTTTTAACTCTGCCCGTCTACCCTTACTACCAGTATCACTGTACCACACAGATTTCCAGCTATTCAAAGAACCCAGCAAAAGATACGGTGCAAAAGCCGAGAATTTCGACAGAACATTATGTGAGTGACAGTGGTACTTGCTTCAGGTGGAAATTGGCACACCAGAGCCCTGAAAAGGGCTGTTGATTAAGTTTATGTTTTTGTTCAACTTTCACACAGACAGATGAGCAAGCAAATAGAACTGCCGCTGATGCTCGCTACATGCTGCTACTCCTCAGACTGATCAAGACACAATGAGGAATGCGGCAGAGCGGGCGAGCAATAACCATCAACTACACATGCAGGAGTGCTTTAAGCATCAGCGGTTCTTACTGCCAGCCGCCTCTGTTTGAATTTTGCCTACCTTGGCAGCAAAGAAGACTGCTTAGCTCACCATCTAGCACACCATGGGATCGGGCAAGAGACAGACTTCACTGATCAAGTGATGTTATGATGCGCGTGATGTCCGCTTCTACCCAACCTGACTTCCTGCCTCCTGGGTCCTAGTGCCCAACAAAGTTTCTATGCTGGCTCACAATATCTGTCTGTCCCATGGACAGGTACAAAAACAGAAACGGATGTCCTGTTTAAAAAACGGCTGTCCGAGACGGGTGGACAGCCGGTCATTTCGAGCCCTGCCTACAAATAATCCTAATTAGAAGATACAAAATGTTGGGGGGTTACCTTAGTACACTATTAGGAGGGCCTGGAAACCTAATATGTGGGGAGGTGGCATGTAGTGGGGGAGGGTCAGGAATGGTTGTGGGATTCAGGGGGTGTAGAGCAGCAGCAGTGTTTGTGGGAGATGGGGGGGGGAGGATGCCTGGTTTGCAGGAAGTTTAGTCAGCTGAGGGAGGAGGTGTGGCAGCTGAGGCAGGAAATAGGTGCACTGGAGGAGTGAAGGATTCATAGGGTGATGAAGGGAGGGGCAGAGAGGACACAGGGTGTGGAGGCTGGTAAGGGGAGGGGAGCAGGAATGGACATGGGGTGCCATGAGGGGGGTGGAGCTAATGCTTAGGCAGATCCTGAGGGTCTGAGAAAGGGTAAGACAGGATAGTGGGAGCATCTCCAGAGTTGCTGATCTGGAACAGATTCCTCCCACTGGAAGGGGAGGGGAACCTAGTGGAATGGGGAGGGACCATGAGATAGGGAGGAATGGAAGTAGTGGGTGGGGGGCATCATGGAAAGTAGGGAGGAGGGACAGGAGATGGTAAGTTCAGGCGAGAGTGGGAGGACTGGTGGAGCAGTGAAGGGGTGGTGAAGAAGGAGAACCAGGGGCAGGCACGGGGGGCAGAAGGGAAGGATAGAGGGCAGACCAGAATGAACAGAAAGGTAAGATGGGTGCCTGCCAAAAAGCACAAAGGCTTGGGAGGAGGAGGAGGAGATGGGGAAGGGATAGCTGGGGTCGGGGGAATAGAAGATGGAAGGAGGGGATGGGAGGCAGGTGGGGAGGGCAGCAGAAAGGACAGAGAGGTCAGAAGGCCCAGGATGGGGGGGGGGGTGATAATCTTGGGGGATTCAGTTGTTAAGGGGGTGAGGAAAAAGTCAAAGGCAAGCTGTAAGAGGGTAGAACTGCAGTCACTAATGGGCAAGAGAGGTGGACATAGTGGTCATCACAGAGACCTGGGCCACACAAAACCACAACTGGGACATCTCAGTTCCCAAGTATGAACTGTATAGAAAGAACAGGGTGACAGGAAGAGGGGGGAAGTGGTCCTGTATGTGAAAGAAGGGATAACTTATACCAGAGAGGAAGAGGTGGAGGGTAGGACCGAAGCATTGTGTTTACAGGCACAGTCCACTAGGGGAATGAAGCTAAGGATGGGGTGTTCAGCAGGCCACCTTCCCAGGAGGAGAAGTTGAACAGGGTACAAGGGTCTCAGATCAAGAAAAGACTAGTAAGGGGATGTAGTAATAATGGCGGATTTCAGTCTACCTGGGGTGGACTTGAAGATCCTGGCTACCTCCTGCACTAAGGAGCAAGTACTTCTGGATGTATTTCAGGGTGGTTTCCTAGCCCAGGGTATCATGGAACCCACTAGGGAGAGTGCCGTATTGGACCTGGTCCTATCTAAATGTGAGCACGTTCAGTATGTGAAAGTGGAAGCGCCACTTGCAGGTAGTGACCACCACATGGTCGGGGGGGGGGGATGGTCAGGACCAGGACAAGAGTTTTGGACTTTAAGAGGGAAGAATCTGGGAGGTTGGGAGAAATTCTAGTAGGACACCTTGAGGGAATCAGAAGGGAGATAGATGTGGTACAGAAATAGGCAGTAATAAAGGAGGGACTGGTGGAGGCCACTAGTGAGTGCGCCAGAATCAAAAATAAGAAAGCTACATAGAAACATAGAATTTGACGGCAGATAAGGACTGCTTGGCCCACCCAGTCTGCCCATTTCCCTACGTACTGGATAAGCTGCAGATCCTAGTTAACCAGCAGCCTACTTCTTCCTACCCCCACCCCCCAGAATTGCCTTATGACTATCCCATGCATGCTTGAACTCCCCCACTGATTTTGACTCCACAACCTCCTCCGGAAGGTCGCTCCATGCATCCACAACCCTTTCTGTGAAAAAATACTTCCTTAAATTACCTCTGAGTGCCCCCCCCCCCATCCTCAAATTGTGCCCTCTTGTTCTTGCACAGTTCTTTTTTTTGAAAGATGCTAACCTCTTGGACTTTGTTGATTCCCTTGAGGTACTTGAAAGTTTCTAGCTATGGCCAGAAAGCTCAACTACTTTGGCAAGGAGATGGAAGAAGCTGTAGGGGACAAGAGGGCAGCCTTCCAGAAGTACAGATGTACTCAGAAGGGGAGGATAGGGTAAATTACTGTATTACTCTACTAAATCAAGGGAGGCAAGCAGAGCATTTAGGGTGGCAAAGGTTACCAGGCAAGTGCAGCTAGCACGGGGTAAAAACAGGGGAGAACGTCTTTTTTCTGCTATATAAGAGAGAAAAGGAACATAAAGGATGAGATAGAGTGAGTGATTTGGCAGAGGGTAATAAAGAGAAAGTGGAGTTACTTGATAAGTACTAATGTTTACTCTTCACTAGAGAGGGTGGATGGACCAGTACCACAAGGGAACAGAGGGGTGGGGACTGGGAGGGAGGAAGTCATGTACAGCATCATTCAACCTGGCGGGGTACTTAAGGGCCTGAGGGCCATGAAGGTGGATAAATCCCCAGGGCCAGATGGCATGCAACCAGGGTTCCTAAGGGAACTGTTGGAGGCTGTTGTGAATCCCCTAGCGGACTTGTTTGACACTTCTCTGGAGTTAGGGATTGTGCCCTGGGACTGGAGAATTGCACTTATGGTGCCTCTCCATAAAAGTGGGCCAAAGGATGAATCAGGGAACTGCAGGCTGGTCAACTTGACCTCAGTAGTGCAGAGACTGATGGAGACCAGCCTGAAAGAGAGACTGGTGAGCTTTCTGGAGGATAATGGGTTTCAGGACATAAGGCAGCTTGGGTTTATGTCGGGAACGGCCTGCCAGACTAACCTAATTGACTTTTTCGACTGGGTCAGTAGAACAATGAGCGAGGGCCAAACGGTTCATACAAAGAATGCCAGCAGATACAGGCCTGATGGTCTATCTAGTCTGCTCGAGTGCGCATCTAGCAGTCTGTTTCACTGCAGCTGCTCTCCCCTCTCCTACCCACATATCCAATTTCATGCCTGTACTAGCTGTTACCCTTCCCCCCTGTGCCTCATTGGCGACCTTCCCCCGACTTTGTCCCATCCCCTCCTAAAACTGCCTACCGTCTTCAAGAATACCACCTCCTCAGGTAGTGCATTCCACCCTGTCACCACTCTCTCATTGAAATAGTGCTTTTTCATTTCCCTTCTGAATCTACCACCCTCCAACTTTAGATTATGTCCCTTAGTGCCCCTCCCTCTCCTTAATGTTAAAATTCTGTCTGTACCATCTTTATTTACGCCTTTCATATATCTGAAGGTTTCTGTCATGTCCCCTCTATCCCGCCGTTCCTCCAGCGAGTACATGTTGAGCTCCCTCAGTCTCTCTTCATAGGGTTTGTCCTCCATACCGAGGATCATCCTGGTTGCTCTGCGTTTGGACCCCCATCAGCAATTTAACATCTTTCTTTAAGTAGGGGCACCAGAACTGCACACAGTACTCTAGGTGCAGCATCACCAATGACCTGTACAGTGACAAGATGATCTCCCCTCTCCTGGATGTGATTCCTCTGGCAATACACCCCAGCATCTTATTAGCCTTAGCTGCGCTTTTCTGCAGTGCGCTGAATGGTTCATATGACATGTTATTACCCCAAGATCTTTTTCCTCCTCTGTAGGGGATAACTGTATCCACCCCCACCCCACAATGATTCCTTGGGTTTCCTGCTCTCAAGTGCATGACTTTGCTCTTCTTTGCTTTGAACCCCAGCTGCCATGTTTCTGACTAGTGCTCGAGTTGAGCCAGATCATCCTTTAACCCCTGCCACCCCTCTGTGTCGTCCACTGCTTCACCTAACTTTCTGTCATCCGCAAAAAGGCTGATCTTGTTCTTAATCCCATGCGAGATGTTGGCAATGAAAATGCCAAACACTGGACCCAGTACTGAGCCCACTAGTTACGACTCTTGGAGCTGAGAGCTGCCCCCTTATGACCACCCTCTGCTTCCTGCCATTCAGCCAGTTCCTGATCCACTCTACTATTTTCTCCCATGCTCCCTGGTATCTCAACTTGCTAATCAGTCTCCCATGTGGCACTGAATTAAAGGCCTTACTGAAATCTAGATACATCTGTATCTGTACTTTAGCAAGGCCTTCGACTGTGTACCTCACAGGCAACTGGGCAGGAAACTAGAAGACCTGTGGATGGGGGCTAAGCTTGTTGGGTGGGTCAGAAGTTGGCTGCAGGACAGAAGCCAAAAGGTGGTAGTTGAGGGGAAGGGATTCTCAAAAGCTAGGCCTGTGACCAGTGGGATCCCCCACAGGGCTCTGTGCTCAGTCCAACGTGAACATATTCATAAGTGACATCGCAGATGGGTTCATGGGTAAGATCTGCCTTTTCGCGGATGACACAAGGCTCTGTGGGAGGGTGGACATGAAGTAGGGGAGACAGGAGCTCGGGAAAGACCTGGCTAGGCTAGAAAAGTGATCTGGCATTTGGCAACTAGGGTTCAGCACCAAAAAGTGCAGTTACACATTTGGGGGGTGAAAAACTCAGGGACCAAATACTGGTTGGGTGGTGTGCAGGTATCTAGGTCAGAGGAAGAAAAGGACCTGGGTGTAATTATCAAAAGTGACCTGAAACAATCAGCACACTGCAGGAAAGCTGTGGCCAAAGCAAGTCACATGCTGGGCTGTACAGCCGAGGAAATTACCAGCAGGAAGGCAGAGGTCATTCTACCTCTGTACATGTCTCTAGTGATACTACACCTAGAGTACAGTGTTCAGTATTGGTGCCTTTAACTCAAGAAGGATATCATCTTGCTAGAAATGGTCCGAAGAATGGCAACCAAGAAGATCCAGGGCTAGCAAGGCAACACCTATAAGGAGAGGCTCAGGGGACTCTGCATGTACTCTCTTGAGGACAGAAGAGGGAGGGGGAACATGACTTGAGATCTTCAAGTACCTTAAAGGTATAAACAGGGTGATCACTGAGGGTCTCTTCACCCTTTGTGGAAGCAAGACCCCTAGGGGTAACAGCCTAAAGCTGGTGGGGGGAAGGTTCAGAAGGGAGATGAGGAGGCACTTTTTCATCAAGAGGGTAGTAGCTAAGTGGAATGAGTTGCCTGAGGAGGTGATATCCCTAAAAATGGTAGACAGCTTCAAGAGTGGTTAGGACAGGATGAGGGTCAGAGGGATATTTGAGAGGGGTCAAGGGGGGCATGGGAAGGGGGGGCAGTTTTCTCCATAAACACAGTAGGAACTGCACACTCAAGCAGGCTAGATAGACTATAAGACCTTTATCTGCTGTCACATTTGTATGTTCTTAGGTGCAGTAAATATAACTTCCTAGCAGGGTTGAGAAACATATTCTTACAGGCACATATTTTATTATATGAGTGCGCTTACACACTGCAACCGCATTAACAGTTCGTTGGCCAGCAGAGGGTCCGTCTCCAAATAGATAGTGTGACAAATATGGCCACAGGACCAGTGCTATGTTTAATGAAACCCAAGAAAGATAAGGTGCCCCCTATGCCCAAGTAATTGCAGTTCAAATAAAAAAGGAAAAATGGTAAGCAAAAATGTAACCACAGTATAACACCCAGTTCCAAAGTCTTTGCAGTAATTGAGTGGTCAGATGTCTCGGTACTGATGGCTGCATTCCTAACAGAGTCTTCAGCCTTCCTTAAGGTGTTCCTCTGGTGCCTCTGGTTTCAGCAGCCCGTCTGGCAGTGAATTCTCCTCCGTTTTGGTGACCCACCTTTCAGTGTCTCTAGAAGCTGAAAATTGCCATGATTTGCCTCCATACATGACCAGGAGAGACTCTGGCAGTAGAAAGGAATGGACAAAGCCTGCTCACTGGCGCAGTGGTAGCGCTACCGCTTGTGATACTGATGACCGGGTTCAAGAACAAGCCTGGGCCATTAGAGGTCTGGCCATGGGGAGGCAGATGAAATGTCCCACAAGACACGCTCCTCCACTGGGGAGGGTGGATGTTGCACTCCGCTGCTTTACTGCCACCTGGGTGACCAAGGTGGAGGTACATGGGGTATGCAGTTGGTAGGAGGGGCCATTAGAGTGCATCCGTGGGTTGGCTGCATCTGGGCTTGCCGGCAGCCAGTCCTGTTGCATGTTCCTGGTGGGGGGCAGGGAAAAAAACATGGAAAATGATGCAGGATTGGGAGGATTAAGAATCCACCAGCCCACCATGTCTCACACTGGACTCAAGCCACCACCTCCTTGGGGATACCGCCAGTCTTCAACTCTGCCATGAGTGGCCAGATTGATGCAGGGTAAGAAATGCCGTGGAACTGAAGGTATTCCCAACCCTGGGGGGAGGGGCAAGCCGGTGGAGGCAGCACAGTGGTGAGTTGCTGGTGGACTAGGGGTCCCGGGAGGATGGTTGGCAGAGTCTTAGACATGAACAGGCCACATTGGCAGACAGTGGAAAGAGGTCCTGCCTGTGACCGGAAGGATAAGCAAGGAAAAAATGAAACAAAAAGGAATGTAACACCCCAAGGGCTTGCTGATGAACTGCATCAGACTTCTTTCTGTGAGCCGTAATTTGAAAAGATGAATGTAGATACAGTTTCACATCTGCCCTTTCAGTAGTAAGGGATATGCCACTCTATCTGCAGATAGGTTTAAGTCCCAAATTTCCACGCCAGTAGTGCACAACAACACAGTCCAGGGTTGATTGGAGGTAGCAGGGGAAGCCCTCTGGTTCACAAGGTAATGCTCTACAAAAAGATTTTGAGTCCAGTGTTTCAGGTAATGTTATTGCAGTAGTGAGCCAAGTAGATAAAGTCAGACGGTCAGAGCTGTCAACACTCTGAAATACACCCACAAACGTCAGTTGGCGACTCTCATCTCATTCTCCAATGCCTCCATGCAGCCTGTCAGCCAGGAATTCATTTGGGTGAGGGCGGCCACAAAGGCCCTCTTAGTGGTGGACCGTTTTGTCTGTTTCTGCCATCCGGGATGAGAGGTCTTTTCAATCCAGTATCATGAGCCTCAAGATGTGCCAGTGTCCTTTCCATATTTGCATCCAGGGCTCTCATGGAATGGACTCGAGAAAAGTCTGCCACGGCAGTTCATCTGTGGGGAGTGTGCTGCTTGCTCTGGCACTATCCACAGCCTTGCTTTGTTCAGAAGACACAGATTTGGTGGTTCCTGCCTGCTCTCCCTTCGGGCTGGTCATGTGACTCTGGTACCACTCTGCTCCTCAGACCCCAGGAAAGTCAATTCTGCAGGTTATTTCTGACCAGATATAAAATTAGTTATTTATAAAAACTGCTGAGTCCCGAGAGCTGGGCTGCTGGCACAGTGGTAGTGCTAACACTTGCGTCGGAGGGCTGGCCTGGGAGGATGGTAGTGTGTCCCAGTGGACTCTTGCCTCCTCAGGGAGGGAGTGTGTCTGGCCTCCGCTGCTCTACTACCACCTGGATGATCATGGGTGGCGATGCAAGCAGAGCCAGCAGATCAAGGGAGGAGGACATTGCCGCTACGACGTACGCCCTTGCGTCAATACAGGGCCCACGCTTCTAAGGACAAGGAGGTAAAAAAGGAAGTACTCTGCGCAGGATACAACCCACTGCTCACTGCAGGTTCTGCATTGCCAACTGGGCTGCTGGTCAAGAACTGAAGCTAAACTCCACCTGAGAAGCTGAGCCGGCCTCTGGTGGCCCTTTCCCGGGGAGGGGAGCATCCAAGTGGGGAGCATGATGCTGGGTAAGTGCTGCGAATGACTGTTGACAGGGCTGGGTGGAGTGGTAGGGCTGATGGAGGCCGGTTGGTGCTAGGGTACAAAAAGCATAGTAAATTTAAAAAAGAAAATTGCTGAGTCCGAAGGTGGAGGCTGTGCATAACAAGTCCAGCTGGGAAGATGGCTCTCTAGTGCTCCCTCTGTATTTCATATTTCTTCTGCAGATTTCTTCACCCTCTCATTTATTACTGAGGAAATTTATACAAACACAGAATCTTTATCCCTTGGAGTTTGTCTGTCCCTGCAGCTTATTCAAAGGAAGTAATGGATGCACCCTCACCCAGTAGTATTTAATGCTGTTTATTTATGTACTGTTTATAGCCTCTTATTCACACCCAACGTTATGTGGTCTGCTTTGCCAAATGGTCAAAGGGGTGGTCCTTTTTGATTAATTCTACTTTGTCATTCAAGGGCAATAGTTATGATCTACTGTAAATTGCATTCATATTATTGGGTGACCGAGCATCCATTCCTTACTTTGTTTGAGTCACAAGATGAAATAGCAACTGCCCTAAGATTTAGTTTTTCCTGTAAGATGGACCCTAAAGACTCTTGAATTTCCCTTCCCAGCAGATTATTTCCCAATTGGAGTCACCATCTGTTGCTATGGGAATGACTGTGATATCACAGGCAGTGTATTATGACCTCCAGTGGGAATAGGTAAAAGGAACAGATGAACTCTCAAGGAACAAAGATCCTGCTCTTACTTCGAGAAACAGCTCTTGCAGCAGGGTACACCATTAGGACTGAAGCCGGCAGGCTCCAGGACCCCATGGAAAAATTCTAGCTAGCAGTATCCAGCGGGGGACCGCCTCCGACATCAGCCCTTCCCCGACATCAGGCATCATATAAAGGGGGAGGTCCCCCAGCATCCCCAGTTCTTTTCCCGCTGTCAGCTCGCCAGCATTGGCCTCACGGATGCCTGCTGTCTCGATATGACGGGTGAAATCCTTCTTTTTCTACAGTCAATCCATGTCTGCTTCTCCAACCCCTTCTCTCAGACAACCCTCTTAGTATGCCTGCGGCAAACAGATCCCTTTTGCAGACCACCATTCGGCCTGTGTCAGGTACCTGGGCCCGGAGCACAACACCCAGGCCTGCTCAATTTGCCAGCAGTTCAATAGCAGGACCCAGATCCACTGCCGAAAGGCCCTTCAGGGATTCCTCCTCGAGGAGAAATTGAAAAAAATGGAGAAAAGACCTTCCTCCAAATGGGAATCTTCCCACAAGTCAGGGAAACACCGGGACAAGCATCGGGACTCGGATAGGGCGAGATCCCCCAGCAGGGCCTCCGAGTCCAGGGCCAGCTCCAGCTCTACCTGGTCCAACAGGTCTCCTTCTCGGGCTCGCTCCTAACCTCCCCTGGTAAAGGTAAGGTCTTCATGGGGCTCCTCTGCCTCCTTACACCCACTCAAGACCACTTGGACGCCAGACGCCTCCAAGCCTGATTCCTCGGACAGGCACAAAAAGTCCTCCTCTAAATCGGGGGGTATGTCTGACCGACGCAGAGACACCGGCTTCAGGTCCATCTCCCAACCTCTGAAGGTTCCTGAAAGGAAGACTGCTGAACTGACGTCCCTCAATTGGGGGACGGAGGCCAAGAAGGCGTCCGACCCAGCGACCATAAAACGGACTACCCTGTCGACAGGAGTACTGACGCCGGTGGACACCGGACGTCAGGGGTCCTCGGGTGAAGAGGCTACTGTGCTGCCGGACGACCAAATGGGCAACACGGAGGACACTCGCCTACCCAGGGAACTGTCGCCAGACCCGGTGGTTCCTCGAGACCCGACTCCGGCGACAGGCCCACACCAATGCTGGGCCCGTCGTCAGGTATGAATATTCAGGAGGTGAAAGAACTGTTCACTTTCTGGTGGGAAACCATAAGAAAGGACATGGTTCCCCCCCAAGCCTCAGCCACCTCCACCACCTCCTTGGGGCACCGACGATGCCGGACCCCTGACCCCCAAGGAACCAACTCCACCTCCTCGGGGCAGATCAAGAGACAGAAAACGCCCATCATGCTCTCCCTCAGGGTCCCCGAGACCAAAGAGACCCAGGGGCAGACGTCACTCACCGGGAGATGACTCCAGACCAGATACGTCTGACACCACCAGGTCCCCATCACCACACCCACGGGACCTTCCAAGGTCGCCTCCGGATGGTCTCTCGTTTTCAGAAATCATGAGGCACATCCAGGAAAATATGGGGTGGGAGATAGAAGTCTTAGACCCTGTGAGACAATGCCTTGCCCGTTACCTCAGGCAGAAAGACCCAAAGCCTGTGGTGGTCCCACCTTTACAGATGTCACCAAGGCAGCTTGGAAGCGTCCACGTTCCACACTGGCTGTTCCGAAGAAGGCTGATCGCCTCTACAGGGCTCCCATGGAGGACCTGTATTTGGCACAACAACCCCTGGCCGACTTCCTGGTCATCACTGCATCTCATGATAGGTCCCAGCGGCCTCAGCATTTGAGTACCCAGCCTCCGGACCAGGAATCTAAGCAGTTCGATTCTATGGGAAGACGCATGTATGCAGCTGCTACATGCTCAGTTAGGTCTCTAAACTATCTGACGGACATGGTGCAGTTTCAGAACACCCTTTGGGAACAGGGCCAAGACCTTCTAAAAGACTTTCCGGATGGCGAAAAAGAGAAGGAGCTACTAAACCTCCTCCATACTGGGTCAGACATGGGGACCCAGGTTCTCCGAGCTGCTTACGACTCAGTGGACTCGGCAGCCAGGGGAGCAGCCACAGGCGTTTACCTCCAGACACACTCATGGTTGAGAGTGTCCGGATTTATCCCGGACATCCAGAAGAACATCCTAGACGTCCCTTATAATGAAGCTGTCCTGTTCGGTGAGGAGTCCGAGGAGGTCATCACCAAACTGCAGGACACTGGGAAGGCAGTCAGGACTGTACAGGCCATGTACAGACCGAAATCTGGTTCCTTTCATAGGAACCAGAATCGTTTTCGCGGCCGCCAGCAACGGCAACAGCCACATTCTGGCCAGCAACCCGGGGCAACTTCGGTCGCAAAAATCAAGCCAGGTTCCCCTCAGGCCAGGACCCAAAGCAGCCCAGCCTGCGGGGTCCAACACCAACACAGCATGACTCCTTCCTGGCCCCCACCACTCCTCTGATCAAAGGGTCGAGAAGGTCGAGGGTCGCATCTCTCATCACCTTTCGGGATGGCGGAGGATAACCTCCGACCGGTGAGTTACAGTTGGTCGAATAAGGTCACTCTATAGAGTTCCTCAGTCACCCACCATCCAGACCTCCCCTGCTCTCCCGCTACTCGGGTCAGCATGCCCTGCTTATTCAGCAGTAGATCTTGGCCCTCCTTGACAAGGAGGCCATAGAGTACGTTCCACTGAACCAGAGAGGAAAAGGTTACTATTCTCATTTCTTCCTGGTTTCAAAGAAAACAGGGGACTTGTGCCTGATCCTGGATCTCAGCGACCTCAACACATTTGTGTTGTACAATCGTTTTCACGTGGTGACCCTACTGGGTCTTATTCCCATGCTCCAAGAAGGCGCTTGGCTGGCGTCACTGGACATGCAGGACACTTACCTACATCTCCCGATTGCTCGAGCGCAACGGAAATTACTGCGCTTCGAGTTTCTGGGACACCACTACCAGTTCCGAGCCCTTCCTTTCGGGCTGTCTTCAGCACTTCGAGTGTTCACGAAGTGCATGGCAGTCGTGGCAGCAGCTCTCAGAAGAGGCCACTATGTGTTTTCTTATCTAGATGCCTGGCTCCTCATGGCACCCTCACAGGAGGCCCTGATGTTCGCGATACAAGATACCTGTTCTCTCTTCCTATTGCTGGGCATCACTATCAACCAGGAGAAGTCGCACCTTGTCCCGTCTCAGAACTTGAGGTTCATAGGAGCAGTTCTGGACACCACTCGGAGAAGGGCATTCCTTCCTCAGGACAGGGTGGAATGCATCAGATCTCTCATACGGGACATAAAGGAAAAGACGACGGTATCGGCCCGGTCTGTCCTTTGCCTGCTCGGACACATGGCAGCTGTCATTGCAACGGTTCCCCTAGCTTGACTTCATATGCAGGTCACCCAGTGGATGTTGAGGGCACAATGGGACCAGAAGCAAGATTATCTGCAGCATCCAGTCCAGATCACAGACGCCATCACCTGAGACTGGAATTGGTGGCTTGTCCCAGACCACCTCTCGACGGGAGTCCCCTTCATTGCACCGCCTCCTTTAGTGACTCTCTCCACGGACACCTTGGGGTACGGATGGGGAGCTCACCTCAATGGGGTCAGGACTCAAGGCTCCTGGTCGTCTCTGGAGTCCCTGCTTTACATAAATATTCTAGAGATGAGAGCCATTCTTTACATCCTACAGGCATTCCAGACGGAGATTCTACCGTGTACTCTTCTGGTGCAAACAGACAATACCGCGGTGATGTACTATCTCAACAAACAAGGAGGCACTCATTCCTACCCACTTTGCAGGGAGGCTCAAAGGGTTTGGGAGTCAGTACTGCAACACAGCACAGATATTGTTGCAGTGCATGTTCCCGGAGTGGACAACAGTATCACGGATAGTCTAAGTCGATCACAGGGCAGAGTCCATGAATGGGAACTGCTTCAGGAAGTCGCAGAGGACCTGTTCTGCAGATAGGGGACACCAGAATTAGACCTCTTCACGTCCCCATACAACGCAGAACTGCCCAATTTCTGCTCGCTAGATCCAGGGCCTAGTGTTTTCTGGCGAGTTGAGTTGTCCCTCTCTTGGACGGGCAGGTTCTTCTACGCTTTCCTGCCCTTCCCTTTGATCCAGAGGGTTCTATTGAAGCTCCGACAAGAGCGGCGTGCCTTATTCTAGTAGTGCCCTTTTGGCCCAGGCAAATTTGGTTCCCTCTTTTACATCAGCTGGCCCAGGAAACTCCGGTGCCTCTGCCATTCAGCTCTCATCTTCTGTCCCAAGCGGCAGGCTCCTTGGTCCATCCGGATCTTCGGTCTCTGAACCTGCATGCCTGGCTGCTAAGGACATAGCAGTCCTGAGATGCGGGGCCTCTCAGGAAGTTACGGACGTTCTGTTAGCAGCCAGAAAACCCTCCACCCATGCCACTTACGCCATGAAGAGGCGCAGATTCTGTATTTGGGCTGAAGCTCGTGGATTGATCCTATTGGATTGTTCTGAGAGATCTGTCTTGGACTACCTCCTATCCCACTATGAGGCAGGTCCTCCAGTAAGGTGCACCTATGTGCCATTTCGGCGTACCATTCTCCAATAGGTCACCAGTCTCTAGCTCAGCTAGAGGCTTCTTGCTCGGCATCCTGCACTTGAGACCTCCCATCAAAGACCCGGTTCCACCTTGGGATCTTCCTTTCGTTCTAGAGCAGCTTACACTGCCGCCTTTTGAACCAGCCGTGGATTGCGAGCTGTGCCTCCTTGCTTGGAAGATGCTTCTTTTAGTTGCTGTTACTTCTGCCAGAAGAATTTCTAAGCTTCATGCACTTATGTGCAAGGATCCTTATTTGTTTTTTCACAAGGACAGGGTGTCCTTAAGAACAAATCCTAAGTTCCTTCCCAAGGTGGTCTCAGCTGTCACTCTCAACCAGTATATAGACCTGCCAGTGTACTATCCAAATCACTGTAACAGGAGGGAGGACCTGTTGCACACTCTGGATGTGCATAGATGTCTCAGATATTACCTGACCAGAACCAAGGCACATCGTAAGTCAGACCAGCTCTTTGTTTCCTATGCACAAAGAATGCCTGATGCTCCTGTTTCCAAACAGTCACTTTCTCGATGGCCAGTAAAGTGCATTATGTTCTGTTACCAGAAGCACAACAAGACTTTACCGGGACCGTTAAAAGGTCATTCTACAAGGGGGGTGACTACCTCCTTCGCTGCTCTCAAAAATGTCTCCACATCAGGCATCTGTGCAGCAGCAACCTGAAGCACTGTACACACCTTTATCAAGCACTAGAGTTTGGATATTGCCTCTAGGAGCAGAGCTGGTTTCGGCTTGGCGGTCCTCCAGGGACTTTTGTCCTGAACTCTGGGACATCTTTCCTATCTGCCTCGCAATAATAATTTGTTCCCTTACTGCTTGGGAATCAGTTCTAATGGTGTAACCTGCTGCAAGAGCTGTTTCACGAAGTAAGATAATACAGTTATGTAAGAACTTACCGTAACAGTAGATCTTCGAGAACAACTCTTGCAGCAGGTAGTTTCCCTCCCACCTTCCGCTCTGGAGGTTGAGTCTGCTGACCTAGTTTCTAGGCTATTGCATCTTTTGACGCCTATTACAAATCTTCCTTTGGAAGCGGATCCTCGGTCTCCCCTTCAGATGTCACCTTTGGGCCGGGAGTCTCCGGCGGGAGAACTGGGGATGCTGGAAGATTGCCCCCTTTTATGTGATGCCTGATGTCATGGAGCGGCCAGCGTCGGGTCTGTCCCCTGCTGCATACTGCTAGATAGAATTTTTCCGTGGGGTCCTGGCGCCTGCCAGCTTCAGTCCTCATGGTGTAACCTGCTGCAAGAGCTGTTCTCTAAGATCTGCTGTTACGGTAAGTTCTTACGTAACTGTACGTTTGGTACAAATTACCTGTAATCAAGTAATAGTAAGGAAAAATATAGAATTAATGTGAAATAGAAGCTGAACTGTGCCCCAGCATTATATTTTTCGGTTTCACTGAAGCGATCAGTGGGTCTTTAATGTAAATTGCTAAATCTGTCATTATACTTGTTATTTAGGATATTATGTATCCTCGCTTTACTGTGCTTCAGTGAGTTAAACTCCTGGGTTGCACCTAAACAGCTTTCAAAACTGTAACAAATGAGAAAGATCTGGGAATAATAGTAAATAATATGCCAACTCCAGGGGATGACTGTAGGCAAGTGGCATTAGTTGCCAATAGATTCCTGAGAGCTATAAAAAAATCTTTCTCCACTAGAAATAAAAATTGCATTATTCTAGGATCATGGATATGTTGTTCATCCACATTGTTTGGCATGTCCTTTCCCTTTAAGATTCTTGCCGGGAGGTCTAAAAGCTGGCTCCTCCCACCCTTCTGGGTGGTATATACCTTGGCTCTGCCCCTTGACACTAGATCTTCCTTTCCGCTGGAATATTCAGGTTCCCTCCTTATCGCTCACGCTTTACTGTAGGCCCTGGTGAAAAATCTCCGGATTTACTAAAATTAAAACTCGTACGAGTTTCTTGTAATCTCTTCGCGATCTCGACTGTGATGGAGGACAAGTCCTTGCCCGGTTTCCGCTGCTGCCCGTGCGGGCAAAAGATGTCTCGCACCGACCTGCATGCCTTATGCGTTTATTTCCTGGGTGTCAGCCATGACATCCAGGTGTGCGAAATGTGTTGCGCTTTTCATCCAAACATTTTGGATGATCGTCTTGCACGACTACAACTGGGCAGATCAGAAAAACGGAATCCGCTGGTCAAATCCAAGGAAGCCCGCTGAGCGGTCTCCGCGGTTGCAGGGTCCGCCAAGCAGCTCGAACAGATGAAGATCTTCAAAGAGGAGGCGGCTAGGGTCACGGATCGGTCCTCTTCCATGTCCATCTTCATTCCACTCAGTTTAGGCTCCAATTTCTCAGGCTGCTTTTGGGAGTTGTGCCAGTCCCTTCCCACCAAGGGAGAGGGTCCCTCGGGCACTCATGTCTCTCGGTCTCATAAAAAGGGCAAGGAGCCTTAGGAATCTTCATCTCACTGACAACGTTCCTGGGACTGTGAGAGATCTCGGTCCCAGGAATCTCCTGTCTCGACTTTGGTCAAGGTTGCGGACTTGGCCACTGGCTTCACGGTACCCTGTCAGGCCAAGCGGCTCAGGCGCGCGTGATACGCACCGGTGGAGATTACCAACCCCGCTGACCCGTCATCGCTCAATGAGGCCGACAACTCCTTATTCAGGACCCCGGTCCTACCTGCCACCGAGGAGGAGACCCAGCTCCTTGGAGATCCCCTCATGGTCCCGGTCCCCAACCAGGAACAGCTGCAGTTCTCCCCAGCCCCTTCCGAATGACCCCGTCAGTTCTCCCGATGGTCCAAGTCAAGGTCTCAGACCCCTTCAACCAGCGGGCTGAAGAAGGTGCATAATCGTGCTAAGAAGCAGCGCCACTGCCACTCTTCCTCATCCTCCTCGGATGAGGAGAGACTTAGACGGAAACTTCGCCGACACTACGAGAATTTAATGTGGCAACAGCTACTTATGTCCTGCCAGAAGTCGGCTCCGGCTTCTGTCCCGGCCGTTACTTGGTGGTCACCACCTAGGCTGACGCCTACTCCTCAGGAGCTGGTCCGCACCATCCCTCCACCCGTGGAGTCGGTCAAGACCATTCCAGCTTGGCCAGAACCGAGCTCTCTACCAATTGTGGTGGAGCTGTCACCAAAGCAGCCTCCTTCAGGGGCTCCTTCTACGGAGTCTCTGCCTGTTCCAGGCCTACCATGTAGGCTGTCCATCACCCTCACGCCTGATAGTCCCAGGCAGATTCGGGGCAACTCTGGTGGCCGGGCAATTTATCCGAACTGTTCGCAGTCCGAGGACTCCGACCTACATTCTCGCCCCTTGAACGAGGAATCCATCGGTAGTCTTTCTACGGAGGAAGGCCCTTCTTCCTTTATGGGCATCCTTCACCTCATCTCCGAATCCACGGGGATGCCTTTGGAACCCAATCAGAAACTGGCCGAATATCTCCTCACTGATATCCTAAAACAAGGGGATTTACTGACTAAGGTGTTCCCAGTGGCAGAGGCCATTGTCTGCCCAGCTTTGGAGCTGTGGCAGCACCCTGCCTTCTGTCCCGCGCCTTCAGCCGAAATGGCCCACAAGTACGCAGTGCCCTTTGGGTTCCTTTCAGGATTCATAGAACATCCCTCGGCTGAGGGACTGGTGACTGGGTCTGTGTTTAGGCGCTCGGGCAATACGGGAGACACCGATAGACCTCCGGACAAAGAATCCAAAAAATTGGACTGCTCAGCCCAGAAAGTCTGTGCAGCCTCTTCGCTGGGCCTCCGCCAGGCAAGCTTGGCTGTCATTATGGCACATTTTTCTCTTGCCCTACTGGGCTCCCTCGATGAGGTTCTGCCTCACCTCCCAGCAGACCTCCAGACCACAGTCAACCAGGTTGCCGACCAGGGTCTGGCAGTTGCTAAACAGCAACTCCAGATGGCCTTGGGCCTTGGAGATTCCTGCGCCCGCTCGGTGGTGGCCGTGGTTGCCATGCGCCGCAGGGCTTGATTGTGGGTTTTCACCTTCACGGCAGACGCCCATCACAAGCTGACAGATGTCCCTTTCCTGGGTACTGACCTGTTTGGCCCAGGCCTGGACGGTCACCTCCAATGCATCGAACAGTCCAGTGCCACCTTGGACTCTGTTACTTCTGCTCAGAAGGAATCCCAGGGTTCCACAAAGCAGAAGAAGAAGCCTTTGTGGTACTCTGCCCCTGCGGCCAAGCAACCCCAATTCCAGTCGGGGCAGCATCAGCAGCAGGCTCAACCTTGGTGCCCTCGGCCCAAGTCCGGGCCCCTGGCAAGCCTAGAGGACGGATTCAGGTGGCCCCCAATCTGGACCCTCCTCCTCCAAGCCTGCCCAGTGATGGGATGGGGGTGGCCACCCCAGCTCTGGGTCCTCCCGTAGGGGGTCGGCTCCACCACTTCCTTTCTGCCTGGTCTGCTGTTACAACAGATGGGTGGGTTTTAGAAGTGGTCGGCCAGGGACTGCCTCTGGAATTCGAGCAGTACCCACGAAGCCAAGCCCGTGCCCCACGGGAGGAAATGGTGTCCTTACACACTCAGTCGGCTTTCCGAGATGACACCACTCACTTCCCCTGCAAGGAGGTGGTGGCCAGAATTGTGGACCCCCGGTCAACCCAGGGTTTGTTTCCAGGTACTTCCTGGTCCCGAAATGGACGGGGGGGCTAGTGCCCCATTCTAGATCTGCATGACCTGAACCAATTTCTCAGGTCCCGCACTTTCAGGATGGTAACTCTGTCTCTGATCGTACTTTCTCTCAAGCAGAACACGTGGTTCTGCTCTCTGGATCTTCAGGATGTGTTCTTTCATGTCCCGATCCGTCCATCTCACCAGAGGTTCCTCTGCTTATGAGCAGAGGGAGCCCTCTTCGAGTTCCGAGCCATGCCGTTGGGCTTGTCATCGGCCCGCGGGTCTTCACCAAATGCATTGCAGTGGTGACAGCCCACCTTCAGCGTCAAAGGGCCAGAGTATACCCTTATCTCGACAACTGGCTCATGGCGGGTTCCTCCAGACAGGCGGTGGAGAGGTCCAGGGATCTGGCCCTCCAAACCTGCATCAGTCTTGGTCTCCTAGTCAACGAGATGAAGTCAGAACTCGTATCCTCGCAGGTGATCTGCCTCATCGGGGCAGAGCTCGACTCTTGCTGAGCCAGAGCCAGGCTACCGGCTGACAGGGTGAAAGTTCTCTCTTCCTTTGCCCAGTCATTTCTGGTTGGGCACTTGCACCCTGCCCGGGACGTCCTGCAACTTCTGGGGTACATGGCGTCCTGCACCGCCGTGGTCCGATGGGCCCGGTGGCATATGTGCCCCCTTTAATGGGAGCTGGCCAGCCAGTGGACTCAGTGCCATGGTCACTTTGATCAGCTGGTCACAGTGACCCAGAAGATGTGGGACATTCTCCAGTGGTGGACCGTCCTAGCACATCTGCAGGAAGGGATCCTGTTTGTCCGTCCCGAGCCGACGGTCGTCCTCACACCCGATGTGTCTCACGGGCTGGGGTGCCCACATGGGGAAATCACAGAGTCCACGGCTCTGGACCCCCAAGGAATCTCGATGTCATATCAACCTGCTGGAGCTCAGAGCAGTCAGACTGGCAATGTCAGTATTCACTGAGCTCCTTCGGGGTAAAGTGGTCCAAGTCCAGATGGACAGTACCACGACCATGTACTAACTCAACAAGCAGGGGGGCACGCACTCCCAGCCTCTGTGCAGGGAAGCACTCTGCATCTGGACCCTCTGAGCTGACTAAGAGGCAGATCTATCCATCCATGTGGCAGGAGCCTTGAACCAACTGGCGGACACACTCAGCTGTATGGGCAAGACATCCCACTAGTGGTCTCCATCCAGAGGTAGTACACAACCTGCTCTCCTACTGGAGCAAACCTCAGGTGGATCGGTTCGCCTCCAGGGAGAGCACGAAGCTGAGGTTGTTTCATGCCGCACCCACCCCCAGCAGGGGCTCGCTGCAGAGGGATGCTTTCTCAAGGCCGTGGACCCCAGGCCTCTTCTATGCCTTCTCTTGGTTCACAAGGTGTTCCTCAAGGTCAGGAGGGACAAGGCAAGGATGATTCTGGTAGTCCCAGACTGGCCCTGCCAGTTCTGGTATCCAGATCTCCGCTCCAGGCCCCCGAGGCGTCTTCCAGTACACCCGGACCTGATATCAGTCAGTCAGGGGAAGATATTCCATCCGGACCTTCAGTCCCTGCACCTGACAGTCTGGTTCCTGAGCTGCTAGATTTCTAGGCTTTGGGTCTTTCTGAGGATGTACTCACAGTCGTTTAAGCATCCAGAAAGGAGTTGACCAGGAGATGCTATGCCTTCAGGTGGAAAAGATTTTCCATTTGGTGTCAGGGCAAGGGTTTGGATCCTTTGTCCTGTCCGTTGGCTAGTATCCTCAACTACCTTTGGTCTCTGTCCAGAGGGGGTCTTCGGTCCACGACCCTTAAGGTGCACCTGGCAGCCATCTCTGCTTACCGGGCACGGGCTGGTCAGCAGACTGTGTCACAGGAGAAGGTAGTCTGGCGCTTCTTTAAAGACCTTGACTATATTCCCCCTCCAGTGCCTGAACCACCACCAGCATGGGATCTACTGCTGGTACTGGCAAAGCTCATGGGCAAGCCATTCGTACCGATGCACAGGTGTGAGATGTCACATCTGTCGTGAAAGACCGCCTTCTTGGTGGCTATCATGTCAGCCAGAAGGACTGGGGAGTTACAGGCGCTCTCTGTTGAGTTTCCTTACCTGGTCTTTCACAGGGACAAGGTTGTCCGGCGCCCCCACCCGAAATTCCTTCTGAAGGTGGTGTCGGAGTTTCACCTTAACCAGGTGTTGACTCTGCTGGTGTACTACCCCAGTTACACCTCAAAGGCCGAGTACAGGCTCCATACATTGTAGCTGAGATGAGCGCTTTCTTACGATAAAGAGCGAACTGTGGAAGTTCGGGGAGATGTCCGCCAACTGTTTGTCACCTACGCTGAAGCCACACCTGGCAGACCTGCAGCCAAGCGGACGATTGGCAGATGGATTACATCATGCATTGATCTCTTCTATAGGTTGGCGGGCAAGGAGCCTCCCATAGGGATAAAAGCTCACTCTACCCGCCATATTTCTACGTCAGTGGCTGCTTCTAGGGATGTCCCTATCCAGGAAATCTGCAGGGCTGCTACCTGGAAGTCAGCAAACACCTTCATTCTAGGGACATGGATATGTTGTTCAATCCACACTTATTGGCAGGTTCCTTGCCGCTTTAAATCTTGCCGGAAGGTCTTCAAGCTGGCTCCTCCCACCCACCCGGGTGGTAAAACTCTCGATTCCGCCCCATGACGCCAGAGCTTCCTTACCGCTTGGAAGCTCAGGTTCCCTCCTTAGCGCTCTGCGTTTTAGACTGGCTCCTAACTCTTCAGTTCGTCCGAAACTAGTTTTGAAGTTTTCTAAACTTCGGTCTTCATCATCCCTCACGGCTGCGATGGACAAATCGATTCCTGGCTTTCGGAGGTGCCCTTGCGAGCAGAAAATGTCCAGGACAGATCCGCACTCCACGTGCGTCTACTGCCTAGGCCTAGATCACGACCCGCAGGTCTGCGAGTTGTGCCGCTCTTTTTCGGCCACCGTCCTGGAGGATCGCGCTGCCCAATTGAAGCTCGGGTGCCCGGAGAAGCATTACCCATCGGTAAAATCCAAAGAGGCTCGTTGGTCGGTGTCTGCAGCGGCTGGCTCGGCTGAGCAGCTGGAACATATGATCACCCTCGAGGAGGAGGCGGCCCAGGTTGCATCTTCCTCCTCCTCGGCCGCGGCATTTATCCCGCTCTCTCTGAGTTCCTCGTACTTGGCTTCGTTCAAGGAGCTTTGTCAGTCCCTTTCCACAAAGGGAGAGGGGCCATCGGGACATTTCTTTCGGTCCAAGAAGAAGGAGTTGAAGGGTAAGTCCCACCGTCGGCGTTCGTGGGAGCGGGAGAGGTCTCCTTCCCCAGACAGCCAACCGTCGACTTCGGTCGAAGTTGCGGCTCAGGCCGCTGGCTTCACGGTGTCCCCGTCAGGCCAGCCTGCCGAGACTCCCGTCGACGCAGTCGAGATTTTCCTCGACCCGTCGGACGGGTTGTCGACTGGTGAAGCCGACAACCCACCTCTGCTGGTTCCCCGATGGAGACCGAGGATCTGCCTGCGCCTCGGGGCAGTCCTGGCTAAAGTGCCGAGCCGAGGGAAGGCGGGTGTCCCCCCCTTCCCAGACCCGCCTCGGTCACCCCAAGGGTCTCGTCTCGACTTCATCTCGGTCGCCGTTCCCGCGACATCGGTCGGTCTCGGTATGAGTAGCTGGCGACAATCTGCTCATCGCCCTCCTCCTCGGATGAGAGAGGCTTTGACGTAAATTGACTCGACGTTACAAGGAGCTTATGTGGCAGCAGTTACTGTTGTCCGGGAGTAAATAGACTCTGATTCAGCCCCCGGCCATCAAGTGGCTGTCGCCTGAACGACCGAAGCAACCGCTCGCCCCAGTCGAGATACCCGTTCCTGGGCCGGTTGTTCGGCCAAAACCAGCTGCTCCACCGTTTGTGGTGGAACCTCCGCCTCCACAACCGAAGTCTGGGGCACTGACCAAGGATTCTCGGTCAAGTCACGGCCTGCCCCACAGGTTGTCGGTCACCCTCACTCCCGACTGTCCTCCGCAGGTGGAGGGTGGCTCAGGGCCAAGGCAGCTCTTCGCAGACTCTTCGGAGTCCGATGACGACTCCTCCCTGTTCTCCAGGCAAGTCGACCTGGAGTCCTCCGGGGGCCAGTCTTTGGACGATAGCCCATCGTCCTTCTTGGGTCTGCTTCGACTCATCTCGGAGTCCACCGGGATGCAGCTCGAGCCCGTGTC
This sequence comes from Neoceratodus forsteri, assembly GCA_016271365.2. Classification (NCBI taxonomy): domain Eukaryota; kingdom Metazoa; phylum Chordata; order Ceratodontiformes; family Ceratodontidae; genus Neoceratodus; species Neoceratodus forsteri. The sequence goes on along the minus strand of CM028134.1, from coordinate 375,619,847 downwards.
CAAACGGGCCAAGTATCCCCTGATGGAGATACTGGATCGAGGCGATTCCCCACGGAGGCCTTTCCGGTTGCTGAGGCCATTGTCGGCCCAGCCTTGGAGCTTTGGCAGCGGCCTGCTTCCTGTCCTACGCCCTCGGCCAGGATGGCCAGGAAGTATGCGGTCCCTACCGGCTCTTTGCCTGGTTTCTCGGAGCGCCCCTCTGCCGAGGGGTTAGTCACCAACAGCATCTTCCGGGCGTTCGAAACGCTCGGACGGATAAGCCCCTGACAAAGAGTCCAAAAGCTGGACTTTGCTGGGCGCAAGGATATGCTGCGTCCTCCCTTGGCCTCCGACAGGCCAGCTCGGCCGTGCTGATGGCACACTTCTCCCACGCCCATGGGCTCCCTGGATGAGGTAGTCCTCATCTCCGGCCGACCTGCAGACCACGGTCCATCAGGTGCGGGACCAGGGTAGGCGGTGGGGCAGCAGCTTCAGATTGCTCTGGACATAGGTGATTCCTGTGCCAGGTCAGTAAGCGGCCACGCGTGGCCATGCGCCGCAGGCGTGGTTGAGGATATCACCTTCACGGCGGATACCCAGCACAAGTTGGCTAACGTCCCTTCTTGGGGACTGACCTCTTCGACCCTGGAGTGGAGGGACACCTCCAGCGGATCGAAAAGTCAATGCCACTGACTGGTCACCTCGCACCAGGAGGAACAAAGGCCCGTCAACAACAGCATAAGTCCTTTCGTCCTTTGGCCCTGCAGACCGGCCTCAACAGCACCAGCAACAGGGCCAGCAGGCTCGCGCTTGGCGTCCCAAACCCAAGCCAGCGGCTTCCTCCAACAGGAAGCAAGGAGGTAAAGGCCCAGGAGGTCCCTCGGCCGGTTCCTCCTCCAAGCCTGCCAAGTGACGGGTTGAGGGGTGCCGTCCCCAGCCTCGTCAATCCCCCCTGGGTTCCTCTCGTGGGGGGACGGCTTCGCCACTTCCTTTCTGCCTGGTCTGCTATCATCACAGACCACTGGGTGTTGGAGGTGGTAGGAAAGGGCCTGCCTCTGGAGTTTGAGCAGACCCCACCCTTTCAAGCTGTTGCCCCTCGGGGGGCCACGGGGTCTGCAGCCTTACTGTCGGCCCGCCGAGCTGATATTGCCCTGCTCCTCGAAAAAGAGGTGATCGGGAAGGTGGCTGATCCTCCTCCAGACCCGGGGTTTGTGTCCAGGTATTTCCTGGTCCCAAAACAGACGGGGGGCTGGCGCCCCATCCTCGACCTGCACGACCTGAACAGGTTCCTAAGGTCTCGGACCTTCAGGATGGTCACTCTGGCTCAGATAATCCCATCCTTGGAAGGAGGCATGTGGTTCTGTTCCGTGGACCTCCAGGATGCGTTCTTTCACGTCCCGATCCGTCCGTCTCATCAGAGATTCCTCCACTTCAGAGCAGAGGGATCCCTTTACGAGTACTGGGCCATGCCCTTCGGCATCTCTCTAGCTCCCAGGGTCTTCACCAAATGCATGGCAGTGGTGACAGCATTTCTGCAGTGCCGAAGGGTCCGGGTGTACCCCTACCTGGACGACTGGCTGATTGCAGCCCCCTCCAGAGCGGAGGTGGAGCGGTCCAGAGATCTGGCCCTCCAGGTTTGCTCTCAGATTGGCCTCCTCATCAACAAGGCCAAGTCGGAACTCGTGCCGAAGCAGGTGATACTCTTCATCGGGTCAGAGCTCGGCTTCCGGCGGACAGGGCCGAGGTTCTTTCCTCCTTTGCCCAATCATTTCTGGTTGGGCAGTCGCGCCCTGCCCGGGACTTCCTGCGCCTCCTGGGCCTCATGGCGGCCTGCACCAGCGTGGTCCGTTGGGCCTGTTGGTACATCGTCCCCTTCAGTGGGGACTGGCCAGCCAGTGGTCACAACGCTGCATCCGCTGGACCAGCCCGTGACAGTGACCCAGGAGATGTGAACACTCCAGTGGTGGACCGCTCCGCACATCTGCAGGAGGGCATCCTGCTCATCCGCCCGAGCCGACGGTCTCTATCGACCGATGCATCTCTGATGGGTTGGGGTGCCCATCTTGGGAGCACAGTGCGCACGGCTCTGGTCCCCTCGGGAGTTCCGCGATGCCATATCAACCTGCCGGAGCCCCAGCGGTCCGCTTAGTTCTCACCACCCGCTTTCTACGGGTCAAGTGGTTCAGGTCCAGACGACAATACCACGACCATGTACTACCTAAACCGCCAGGGCGGGACGCACTCCATGTTGTTATGCAAGGAAGGTCTCTGCATATGATCCCTCGTGCGCAGCCTGGAGGCGGATCTCCTAGCCATTCACGTGGCAGGAGCCTCCAACACCCTGGCCGATGCCCTAAGCCGGATAGGGGCTGCGTCTCATGAGTGGTCTCTCCAGCCGGAGGTAGTACAAGATCTCTTCTCCCACTGGGGCATGCCTCAGGTGGACCTGTTTGCCTCAAGGGAGAATGCGAAGCTGAGACTGTTCCATGCCCGCCCCCCTCAGCAGGGCTCGCTGCAGAAGGATGCCTTCTCGAGGCCATGGACCCCGGCCTCTTTCGCCTCTTCCCCATTTCCTTGATCCACAAGGTGCTTCTCACAGGAGGGACAGGCGCAGGTGATTCTGGTAGCCCCAGACTGGCCCCGCCAGTTCTGGTATCCAGATCTCCTCAGTCTCAGCCCCAGGCTCCTGAGGCGGCTTCCAGCCTGCCCGGACCTGATCTCAGTCAACCAGGGGAAGGTATTCCATCCGGACCTTCAATCCCTGCACCTGACGGCCTGGTTCCTGAGCGGCTAGAGTTCCAGGCCTTGGGTCTTTCCGACGAGGTCCTCAGCGTCGTTGAGACGTCCCATAAGGAGTCGACCAGGAAATGCTATGCCTTCAAATGTAAGAGATTCTCCATTTGGTGTCAGGGGAAGGGCTTGGACCCTTCCGCCTGTCCCTTGGCAAGCATTCTCGACTACCTGTGGTCCCTTTCTCAGCAAGGGCTTCGGTCGACGACCCTTAAGGTGTACCTGGCAGCCATCTCTGCTTACTGGGCGCGGGCCGGGAAGCAGTCGGTGGCGCAGGAGAAGGTGGTCTGGCGCTTTTTCAAAGGCCTTGATCACATTTCCCCTCCGGTGCGAGAACCTCCACCTCCATGGGATCTAATGCTGGTATTGGCCAAGCTCATGGGCAAGCCATTCGAACCAATGCACAGGTGCGATATCTCCCACCTGTCGTGGAAGACCGCCTTCTTGGTGGCTATCATGTCAGCCAGAAGGATGGGACCGCTCCAGGCGCATTCCATCGAGTCTCCTTATCTGGTCTTCCACAGGGACAAGGTTGTCCTGCGCCCCCACCCAAAGTTCCTGCCGAAGGTGGTGTCGGAGTTTCACCTTAACCAAGTGTTGACTCTGCTGGTGTTCTACCCCAATCACACCTCGGAGGCCAAATATAGGGTCCATACTTTGGACCCTAGAAGAGCGCTCGCTTATTACAAGGAGCGAACGGCTGAAGTTCGGGGAGAGGTTTGCCAGCTGTTTGTCACCTACGCTGAAGCCGCACCTGGCAGACCTCCAGCCAAGCGGACGATAAGCAGGTGGGTTACCTCCTGCATAGATCTCTGCTATAGGTTGGCGGGCATGGAGCCTCCCAGAGGGATAAGAGCTCATTCAACCCGCCATACCGCTGCATCGGTGGCTGCTTCCAAGGATGTCCCTATCCAGGATATCTGCAGGGCTGCTACCTGGAAGTCGCAACATACCTTCATTACCCACTACCACATCGACCTTGAGTCACGCCGGGATGCTGATTTTGGGGCCTCGGTTCTCCAGTCCTTATTCCCTAAGTAGGGGGGTGTGCGCCTTGCCTCCCTCCTCCTGGAGAACTGCTAGGAGTCTGCCAATAAGTGTGGATTGAACAAGCGTATCCATGTCCTAAATACAGGTTACTCACCTGTAACAGGAGTTCTAGGAATGGTATATGTTGTTCATCCACCCACCCGCATCTCCCAGCTTCGACGACACCTGGCTTCCAGCGGGCTAGATCTGGCGTCATGGGGCGGAGCCGAGAGTTTTACCACCTGGGTGGGTGGGAGGAGCCAGCTTGAAGACCTTCCGGCAAGATTTAAAGCGGCAAGGAACCTGCCAATAAGTGTGGATGAACAACATATACCATTCCTAGAACTCCTGTCACAGGTGAATAACCTGTATTTACTCACTACCACATCGACCTAGTCACACTGGGATGCTGGTTTTGGGGCCTCAGCTCTCCAGTCTCTGTTTCCCAAGTAAGTATTGAGGGGGGAATGCATCTTGCCTCCCTCCTCCCAGAGAACTGCTAGGAGTCTGCCAAACAGTGTGGATAGAATACCATGTCCATGATCCTAGAAGAATAGGTTACTCACCTGTAACAGTAGTTATAGGAGTGGTAAATGTTGTTCATCCACACTGTTTGGCATGTCATTTCCCTTTAAGATTCTTGCTGGAAGGTCTAAAAGCTGGCTCCTCCCACCCACCCAGGTGGTATATATCTCGGCTCCACCCCTTGACGCCAGATCTTGCCCGCAGGAAGCTTAAGTTTTGCTTCAAAGCCGGGGAGGTAGGGTGGATTCATGTGGATAAACAACACATACCACTCCTAGAAATAGCAATTACGTAAGAACTTACCGTTACAGTAGATCTTTGAGAGAGGTTCCTGCAGTAGGTCTTCACATATAGGACTGCGCCCCCTGCAGTCAGGACCATAGCATACTTGTAGCAAGCAATCATCAGTGGTACCTCCCCCACCCCACCCCGGTCATCAGGTGACACGACATCAGCGTGACTATAAAAGGTGCGATTCTGTGCCCGCCCTCCAGTTCTTTTCCACCGGAGCCCTATAGAAAGAGAGCAGAAAAGAGGAGTAATAGACTCCTGTTACCCTGAGCCCTGGATGAGACAGAGTCCTGGGCATGGAATAAGGTAAAGACTTAGGAGCTGGGGAAAAGGTGGGTGGGAATCTAGATCTACTGCAGGAACCTCTCTTGAAGATCTACTGTTGTGGTAAGTTCTTATGTAACTGCTATATCTTACTTCGAGTGGGTTCCTGCAGTAGGTCTTCACACATAGGACTGAATACCAAGCAGTCTAAAAAGGAGTCTGAGATGAGGTTCCGGGAGGAGGAAGATGTCTGCCAACTAAGGGTCTGTTCAAGACAGAAGACCTTGCAAAACTGCAAGACTGAAGCCAGCTCGACGTCTAGAGGCAATGTCCAGACTGTAATGCTTAGTGAAGGTGTGGACAGAAGACCAAGTGGCCACTGTACAGATGTCCGCAGTGGACACATTCCTGAAAAAGGGGGCAGAAGTAGCCAGACTCCTAGTGGAATGGCCTTTCACCACCCCCGGAAGGGGTTTTCCGTACTTCTAGTAAGTGTAATGAATTCAGTTAGCCAGCCACCTAGATTGAGTCTGTTTTATGATCGCCTTGCCCTGACACTGGGAGGCAAAGGCAACAAAGAGCTGGTTCAATTTTCGAACCTCTTTAGTCCGAGAAGTATAGTACCTCAAAATCCTGTGCAGATCAAGGGTGTGCAAGAGATATTCCCCGTTGGACTGCTCTGGGAAAAACACCGCAATTCAACACTCTGGCTTAGTCATTTCCAGAACTAGTTTCGGAAGGAATAAAGGATTAGTCCACAGGACCACCCGGTTGGTCCCTGTGGAAAATTAAAAAAAAAAGCTCTCTGCAAACTAGGGCCTGAAGCTCTGAAACTCTTCAAGCTGAAGTGATAACAGCTAAAAAGAGCATTTTCCACTCTAAAAAAATGCATATCATAGCTTGCTGCCGGTTCAGAAGGGGGCAAAGTAAGCTTTTCCAACATAAAACTGAGATCCCAGGGAGGAGCAGGATTCCAGACTGGAGGTTTGATATGAAGAATCCCCTTCAGGAAAGTCTTAGAAACCTCTAGCTGAGCTAGGGTTTTGCCCTCCACCAGAAGGTGGCAGGCTGACACCGCAGAGAGATGGACCATTAGTGAGGAATAACTAAGGCCCAACTATGTTAGATACAAGAGGTACTCTTAACACCTGGGAGGCCGAGCAAGAAAAAGGGTCTAAACCTTTAGCGGAGGTCCAGATAGAAAATCTCTTCCATTTCATGGTGTAGGTGGATCTAGTAGAAAGCTTCCTAGCCTCCACTAAGACCTGAGCTACCCCTGTAGAGACTCCATAGCGAGAAATCGCTATGTCCACAGGTGCCACGCATGAAGATGGAGAGACTTGAGGCTCGGATGTGCCAGGGTGCCCTGCTTCTGAGATAGGAGGTTGTGTGAGAGAGAGAGAGACAGAGGTACTGGGGGTTCCAAAGCAAGTTGCTGTAACAACGGGAACCATATCTGCCGAGGCCACAGAGGGGCAATGAGGATCATGTGAGCCATCTCTGCTTGGAGCTTCAGCAGTACCTTCTGCAATAGAGGAAAGGGAGGGAAAGCGTATAGAAACTTCCCTGTCCAGGATGGAGACCGTGCATCTCACCAAAAATCACCATGCTCGGGAACGAGTGAACAAAAGCTGAGTAGTTTTGCGTTGGATGGGGAGGTGAAGAGATCTAGGTCTGGTCGACCCCATTGAAGAAACAGATCTTATACTACCTCCTGCTTTAGTTCCCCACTCGTGAGCCCTGGCAACTGATCAGCTGAGACTGTCCGCCAGAATGTTGTGAACACCCGGCACGTGGACTGCTGTCAAAGATAAGCCATGCTGAATTACTCAGTACCACACCCGCATCGCCTCCCTGCAGAGAGGATACGATCGGGTGCCTCCCTGTTTGTTTAGATACCAGACAGTGGCCATGTCCTCTGTCTGGATGAGGAGTGTTCCCGGAGTTAGGAGTGACTGGAACGTATAGCACCACTGTCATTTCCAGAATATTGATGGTCATGTTCTCCTTCATGGGAGACCAGGAGCCTTTGGTTCTGTGGTCTCCCAGATATGCTCCCCATCCCAAGTTCAAGGCATCCGAAGTGAGGATTTGAGAGGGGAGATAGAGGGTGCAATGAGGCCCCCACCATCAGATTGGCGTGGTCCTTCTACCAGATGAGATCCTTTTGAAGGCTGCTGGAGACAGGGACTCTCTGGTCCATGGCGTCCAAGCGCTGGTCCCATTGGACTCGGAGAGACCATTGGGTGACCCTCGTGCAACCTGGCCAAAAGGAACTGTGGGTGTGGCAGATGCCTTCAGACCCAAGAGTCGTAGGACTGACCGAGCTGTGGTCCTCCGAGAGGAAGCCACGAGTGTGGCTTGTAAGATTAAAGTCTCCACTCTGTCGATTGGAAGGAAGGCCTTCCTCTGAACCGTGTCCAGCACCACTCCAATGAATTTGAGGTGCTGGGAGAGTACTAGCTGGGACTTGGGGAAATTGAAAGAAATTCCCAGACTGGAAGAGAGGTCCAGAATGAAGAAGAGGGATTCCTTTAGGCTGTCTGGTGAGGGGGCTGAAAAGAGCCAGTCCAGGTACTGGGACACATAAATGCCGACGTGGTGTAAAAACGCCGCAACCACCGCTAAGCAGTTAGTGAAAACCCGAGGTGCTGAGGAGAGGCCCAACAGGAGGGCTCTGAACTGGAAATGATTCTCCAGAAAGAATCTGAGGAAACAGCGGTGGGCCGGAAGAATGGGGATATGGAGGTAAGCATCCTGCATGTCCAGGGAGCACAGCCAAATGTTTGGTAGGAGCAGGGGTAACAATCCCTGGAGTCAACATGCGAAATCTCTTGTACTCCACGAAAAGACTGAGCATGCTGAGATCTAAGATAGTTCTTAGATCCCCGTCTTCTTTGGAACCAGGAAAAAGTGGGAGTAGAATCCCTTTCCTGTCTGTCCCGAAGGAACCAGCTCTATAACTGCCTTTTGTGGCAGAGCCTGGATTTCCTGCCTGACCAGTTGGAGCTGGCCTGACGGTTAAAAAGACCTTCCCAGAGGGCTGAGAGGTGGTCTCTCCAGAAACTCTATTGAGTGACCTCTTTCTATGAGTTGGGGAACCCACGCATCTGTGGTGATGGCCTTCCACCCATCCAGGTGGAGGCTAAACCTTCCCCCTACCATTTCCTCTCAGAGAGTCTGAGGGAGTGGAAGGAGGGGAAGGGAGTCAGGCTGCAGAGGGGAGTGCTGCCTTTCCTCCTGAGGCGGCTTTTGAAAACTTGGCCTGAGGAGCTTGGGCACCGGAACCTGGGGCACAACATTTGTTTTGTCGTTTGCCCTGGTTCTTGTTCTACTTCAGTTGGCAGCGAAAAGGCTGCTGCCATTGTTTCTGACCAGAACGGTACATGGAGTGGACATCCCGGAGGGACTTGCTGCTCTCCTGCAGCTCCGTTATAATGTCTTTGGCATCACTGTCAAACAGAACTGGACCCCTGAAAGGAGCGTCCAGGAGAGATGATTGAACATCTTGTGCCAACCCAGCCAGATGAAGTCAGGCTAAGTGTCTGAGACAAATCCCAGTGGCCACTCCCTGAGCCACAGAATCGACAGAGTTGTATGTGGGGCAGAGGGCATGGTGGCAGGATGACTTGTCCATCCTGACTTTTTCCAGGAGGTTATTCCTGAGCTGTTCATCAGGAATCTCCTGAAAATCTTTCTCCAGCTCTGCTAAAGAGGACTTCTTAAAGGCCACCACGTGAGCAACATTGTTCAGGGACCTGATGGCACAGGTGGACGAGGAGTAGATTTTTCTACCATACTAGTCCAGCTGTTTGGAGTCTTTATCTGGTGGAGAGGCTACTAAGGTGTTTAGGGTAGGCCGATCTGTCATGGGAAGCCGTAATGACCATGGAGTCAGCCTTGGGTTGAGCGGTCAAATGAGACTCCTTCCGGGGTAATGTAAGTTTGATCCGCTTATACGTGACACAGCCAGGATGGAAGAGGGCTGTTGCCAAATAGTGGACACAAGGTCCTCATGTGGACCCATCCAGGGGGGAATGGGAAGGGGATCCACACTGACCAGGTCCAGGTGCTCTGCAAGCCTCTTACGTTGGGGGTCCAGATCTTACTTCGAGAAACAGCTCTTGCAGAAGGTTACACCATTAGGACTGAAGCCGGCAGGCACCAGGACCCCATGGAAATTTTCTAGCTAGCAGTATCCAGCGGGGACCACTCCCGGCGTCAGGCATCATACAAAAGGGGGCGGTCCCCCAGAATCCCCAGTTCTTTTCCCGCCATCGACTCGCTAGCATCAGCCTCACAGACCCGTTTCAGCGAACGACATCTTGAACTTCCAGCATTTATTTACTAAATGTTGGCATCTCCTACTCCTTCCTCAGAAGGATACCCTTCCAAGTGTGCCTGCGGCAAACAGATCCCTTTTAAGGATCTTCATTCGGCCTGTCTATGGTGCCTAGGCCCGGAACACGACACCAAGGCCTGCTCCTTTTGCCAGCAGTTCAACAGTCGCACCTGGATCCGCCGCCAGAAGGCACTTCAGGGGTTCCTGTTGGAAGAAAGATTAAGGATTATGGACAAAGACCCTGCTTCCAGGGGTGAGTCTACCCCCAAGTCCCATAAACACCTGGAAAAACACCGGGAGAAGGCCAGGCCTCAGATCCGCGCACCAGCTCTGGCTCTACACGCTCAGACCGCTCTCCCTCCAGGGCTCGCTCACAGCCCCCTCCCGTTAAAGTTAGGACTTCAGGCAGCTCTTCAGCTTCTCTGTATCCACTTAAGATTTCCAGGACTTCGGACCCTTCTCCAGCATCCTCCCGGGCTTCAGCGAAGTCTTCTGACCGTCATTGGTCCAAGTCCTCTTCAAAGGCCACTTTGGTTTCCTTGGACAGACTCCGGGAACCCGACGCCAGTTCGGCCTCCCAGGGGACCGGACCCCCTCCCAGGAAGACCAAGGACCTGATGTCCCTTAAGCAGGCGACGGACACTCAAGTGGGCTCCGACCTTTCTCCAGCTAACGCCCGTGTGGGCAGCAGCCCAAATACCCAATGTTGGCCAAATGTTCTCAGGCGCAGACGACTGCCCCTCCTTCGCCGGTGGATACCGGTCACCGGGGTTCTACAGAGGAGGATCTGACATTGCCTGATGACCAGGCAGGCGACAACAAGGATGCCGGTCTTCCACAGGGGCCTTCACCTGATCCAGTGACGCCCTCGGACCCGACGCCCAATACCGGCGACAGACCAACCCCGACGCCAGGACCATTGTCCGGTATGAACATTCAAGAAGTCAAAGACCTCTTTACCTTTTGGTGGGACACAATCAAAAAGGACGTGGTCCCCGTGAAACCTCCTCCTCCACCACAGGGGCCAGCAGTAAGACCTCTGACCCCCAAGGAGCCTACTCCACCTCCTAGGGGCAGGTCCAGAGAAAGGAGAAGGCCCCTTTCAAGGTCTCCCTCTAATCGAGGGGAAGCTCTCTTGCACACCCTAGATGTGCATAGGATCCTCCTGTTTTATTTGACCGGAATCAGACCATATCGTCAATCCGACCAGCTGTTTCTGTCATTTGCTCACAGGATGCACGGAGCACCTGTATCAAAACATGCACTCTCCAAGTGGCTGGTTAAATGCCTCGAATTTTGTTACCAGAAGTGCAATAAGCCTTTACCGGGATCAGTGAAAGGCCATTCTACGAGGGGGGTGGCTACCTCCTTTGCTGCACCTAAGATCGTTTCTGCATCCGCCATTTGTGCGGCTGCTACTTGGAGTACATTGCATGCCTTCATTAGGCACTACAGCTTGGACATCACCTCTAGGCGTAGAGCAGGCTTTGGTCTAGCAGTCCTTCAGGGACTCTTGTCCTAAATAGTCTACTCTGGGATCCTTCTTATCCTCCTCGCGAAAAGGGTAGGAGGATAAAGGGTAATTTACACCCTTACTGCTTGGAAATCAGTCCTTATGGTGTAACCTGCTGCAAGAGCTGTTTCTTGAAGTAAGATAGTACAGTTATGTAAGAACTTGCCGTAACAGTAACTCTTCGAGAACAGCTCTTGCAGCAGGTAGTTTCCCTCCCACCTTCCCCTCAGGAGGTTTGGTTCTACTCCATAGCATCTTTGACGCTTCAGAATTATTAGTCTTCCTTGGAAGCAGATCCTCGGTGCCCCCTTCTGAATCACATCATTATGCCCGAAGTTTCCGGCGGGAGAACTGAAGTATGCTGGCAGACCGCCCCTTTTATGATGCCTCTGACGTTGGGGGCGGGGCCGACGCAGGGGGTGGTCCCCCGCTGGGAATTGCTAGCTAGAATTTTTCCGTGGGGTCCTGGCACCTGCCTGCTTCATTCCTTATGGTGTAACCTGCTGCAAGAGCTGTTCTTGGAGATCTGCTGTTACGGTAAGTTCTTACGTAACTGTACTTTCTTCCAGGATCGCCTGATAGGTCTTCTAGCCCTGGCAGAGGCGCACCATGTACGGTGGTCAGTTCCCCCATGCCTTTGCACCCAGCTCCTCTTCTCCTAGGCCATGTTGGTCCTTCGGGGCCTTTGACCTGGAAACAGTTCAGATCCCAGGCTGCAGACTTGCCCCAGTACGTTAGGACCATGGACGAACAGGTCTTTTGACAAGTTCCCCTTCCGCAGTTGGAATCTGACTCCACAGGTTCCTGAGCCTCCTCGTCTTCCTCCCCTGAGGAAGAGGAGCCATCAAGCCACCTGTTCTCTGATGCTGATCAAGCCCAGTATCAGCGCTTCCTGGCGAGACTGGTGGAGGACCTGAATATTTCCTATTTGGCCCATCGCAATACCAAGCTTATGATGCAGGCCTTTTTGGGTGAGTTCGGGGCACACAATTTGGTGCTCCCCTCCTGGCTAATCCACTTCTAGGAGGCGTCGTACAGCACCTGGCAGCTTCCGTCTGCCACAGTTCCAGCCGCCGTGGGCTGCCAGTGTCGGTACTGCACACCCCAGGGGTCTCCAGGCTCTCTGCCTTATCCCACTAAGGGATTGACGTGACTGGACACCCCTGCCAGACATAGACGTTCGGTCTGCAACCGACCCCTGGATCCTGACTCTGCAGAGTTCGATCGTCTGGGGTGGAGAGTGTTCTCCTCTGCATGGATGATACTTTCCATTGCTTCAAATCAAGCACACTACGCTGTCAGCAGCAGGCATCAGTGGGTGATGCTGGGCCAGGTACTAGCATGGCTGCCCAATTTGGAGGCTACCTGGCAAGCTATAGCCCTTTCTGCTATTGGTCTGGAGCTGGCAAGGCACCAGTCAAGGGCATCTTATGATGCCAGTGAAGTCACTTCACGACTTGCAGGGACAGATATCTGCATTAGGCAGAAGGCGTGGCTTCGCCTTTCAAGGTTGTCACCCTTGGCCCGCCATAGGGTAATGGCCTCCTCCTTCGGAGGACCCGTCTTTACCCCCACAGGGTGAGACAGGAACTGCAGGGGCACTTTCCTTCCCCCTGAGGATGGGGGACCCCACCTCGCCTTGACCAGTCCCAGGCCTAACTAGCCAGTGGAGGGTCCCCCCCAATGTCTCCGCTATGGGGAGCTGAGGGATGCTATTCTCTCAGGGAACTACTGGGCCCCCTTTGGGGGGCTCGGTATTCACCCACCAGTGATGAATGTTGAAGACTGACACTGGGAAGATATGAAAATTACGTACGTACCGTAATTCTTGATATTCCTGTGTATCTTCACCATTCATTATTGAATCCCACCCACCTTCCCATGACAAGGCCTCAGTCCCTGGGCAATGTCCCTTCCCTGCTTGCCCTCCTCCTCAGGGATCTGGTTAGGTTCCCCTTTTTTCCTTGGAGCCTTCCTTATCCCAGGAGGTGACTGGAAAACTTTTTGGGAGCAGGGCGAGTAGGGCTTGCCTACTAACCTAGTGGTGGGACTTCTGGTGGGCCCCTCCCCTTTGTCCTGGGTATGATCTCCGGGGTCGACCCACCACGTTGGGGTACGCCAGCTCTTCAGGTCCCTTGGGATGGGGGGGGCTGGTGTTGTCGGGGATTCCCCCTGCTCCCCTCCTATATTATTTCTCGTCCTCTTCCTGTCTCCTTCACCTTCGGGCAGGAGACATTAATTGGTGGGATACTTACTCCCCCCCCACCCCCGAACCCTGTGGGTTCTTCCTTAGAAAAAGGTAAGGGGGAGTGGGGAATCCTCACCGATGGGTGGTTTCCACCCTCGGGGGTTTAGAGGCAGGAGGAAAGGGACCTTCTCCAGCTATCTCTACAGGATTTCAGTAAAGCCAAGTTTCTGCCTCGGAAACAGCCCCTGTGGTGGGCTGTCTGCTTCCCTGGAGGCACTGCTGGTCGCAAGATCTGGGTATCCTGTGTGGACATTTGTCCCTCCTCTCCTTCTCTGTCCCATTGTTTTCTCTTTCTCTCTCTCTCTCTCTCTCTCTCTCTCTCTTTCTCTTTCCCTTTACTGACTGTCCATGGACTGGGGGCTTTTCAGCTTATTTCCTCCCAGATCCTCCTCCTCCTGTCTCCTCTGGTCGGACTATTCCTTTTTCAGTTGATATCCTTTCCGTTTACTGTCCCTCAGGTTCTCTTGCCCCACCCTCATTTTTCTCTATCCTCTTTTTTCCCTCTGTCTCTCTGGCGTGCAGAGCTGAGGTGGAGCAGGCGCCAACAGCTGTTTCTGGCCAACCTCACGGCCCACACAGTTATCAGCCTGTAAGGCACCAATAAGCTGGCTCCTCCCTACTAGAAAAAAGAGCTTCATGGGTGCTTGTCTATGGTCAATCACCCACCGTGAAGAATGGTGAAGATACACAGGAAGATCAAGAGTTACGGTATGTACGTAATTTTCATTTCTGACCTTTACTGTGTGGCCTTTGACTTGAGGGGCAAAGGCCTTCAAGCCGAGGTATACAGCTCTGAGTTCCAGAAGGTTGATGTGGCTTGCAGATTCCTTGGCAGTCCAGGTGCCACTAGTGGAATGGTTGTCCAGATGAGCTCCCCAGCCCAGAAGGGAGACATCTGTCATAATGATCCTTGTCAAACAAGAAAGCTGGAAAGGAATTCCCACCAAGAGGTTGCCTGTTTTCTTCCACCAGTCCAGAGCTTGAAGCAGTCTTTTTGTCGCTGGTATCAGCTTGGATAAGGAATGCCTTTTTTGGGACCAGTATGCACGCAGGTGGTACTGTATGTCCTGCATTTGAAACCTGATGCCTGGGACAACAGCTGTCATGGAGGCCATGTGTCCTAGAAACTTTAGAAAATGTCTAACTGGCCCGGGACAAAGGAATTTACCACTAAAAGGAAGTTTTGGATCCTGTCTGCTGGGTATCCAGTTCTGCTCCTATGCAATTCAGGAGCTGTGTTGGTTCTAAGTGAGATTTCTTTTCATTAATAAGAAAGCCGAGAGAGTGCAGGGCTTGTTTTGTACAGCTGAGAGCCTCTCTGACCTGATGAGGGGGGTCTTACCCACCAGAAAGTCAGTCCAGGTATGGGTAGACTGAAATGCCCTGCTTTCTTAGATAAGCTGCCACAACAGCCAGGCACTTGGCGAACACTCTGGGGGGCCGATGTAAGGCCAGATGGCGTGGCTGCAAACTGGTAATGTCCCACAGGCAGCCTGAATCTCAGAAACTTCCTGTGGGACTGCCTTATTTATATGTGAAAGTAGGCATCCTTGAGATCAAGGAAGGATAGCCAGTCTCCCTGCTGAAGAGAGTGAATCATGGTTGATAGTGTGACCATTTTGAATTTTGGTTTCAGTAAGTGCCTGTTTAAGTACCTGAGGTCGAGAATAGGTTGCCATGGTTCAATGTCATAAGGGCAATTGCGGAAAGGTGATTGTCCTTATGGCGAATGTACATCACTGAAATTCAGTTTCAACCAATGTACCTCCCAGCATAAAAACAAATGGTTTTAGCGGACAGGAATTATTTTCCGCGCACACCTACTTTTTAGATTCTCAACTCCAGGAGGTGCATGTCAGGGGAGGGGAGGCAAATTCTACAAAAAAACTACTCTGGCCAGGCGAACAAACACACCCACACTCGGACCCAAACCCAGCATCCACCCACCACACCTTGCAGCCAGCTCTGCAGCTCACGCAGCACCACCCTGAGCCATCTCTCCCCACCGTGCGTGTACATCAGTGACATCCCACCGCCGTTAGTGTACCCCCATCCAGTCGCCTTCCCCTCGCCCGTTGCCCTGTCAACATGCGCCAAAAGTGGGTCGCGTTTCGGTAGGCGCCCACTTTCCAATAGCGCATGTCACAGGATAGCGGTCGCCACTCACCATTTTTCTTTAGTGTGAGAAAGTATCTGGAGTAGAGGCTTTTTTCCCCCCACTGCGAAAAGGAAACTCTCTCCACCACTTTTGCAGACAGTAATGTTTTGACCTCCAGCTCCAACAGAAGTCTTTCTGTTGGAGTTAGGGGTTTTGACATTATGGGTCCCTGAAGGGATGGAAACTTTTTGAACTGCAAAGATAGGCCCTCACCCACTACGTCCAGTACCCACTGGTCTGTGTGAGAGCCTGCCCCCTACTGGGAGTGGGGAGGTGACCTGGTTGCTGCAGTCAAGGCTTAGGCTGAGTGGCAAGGCAGCAGTGGTGGTGGCAGCTCTCCTCTGTCCTCTCCTGCCTCCTCTCCTGAAATATCCTCTCATTTGAGAGTAATCCATAGGCATTGGCATAAGGAAAAATGCCCTAGGATAGTAGCCCCTGCCTCTGTTTCCCTTGTATTGGGTTTTCTGGGAAGTAAAGACCTTCTCTTTGCCAGCATTACTCTAATAGGTGGTTTTGTATTCTTCCACCTTTTTCATGTAAGCTTCTGCTCTGTCTCCAAAGAGAGAATTATTTTCACGGGGAAAATCTGTTGCTCTGGTCTGAGTATCCTGTGAAAGATTAGTGGTTCTTAACCACGCAAAGTGTCTCAAGGATATGGCCTGAGCCGTGACCCTGGAAGCTATGTCATTATTGTCCACAGCCATGTGGAACTGGTACTTATTTGCCTCAAGGGCAGTTTCTACTGTTTCAGTGATGTCCTGCACCATCTTGGTGCAGTATGGCTAGGACAGAATTCCATACAGCTTTCTGATTTTTGGCAGCATATGCCAAGTAAATGGACAGGCAAAGGAGAAGAGAGGCTGTTGTATAAGACTTTTTAGCCATGGAATCCAATTTTCTGGATTCTTTTTCAGGTGGCTGGGAAGAAAGTGGAACTTTAGCTTTGTCACAAGTCGCAGCCTGCACCATTCCCTCATGGCTGGGATACACAAACAGAAATTCAACATAATTTCTGGCCAGCTGATACTTTGTCAATCTCTTTGTCTACTCCAGGGACAGAAGTAGGGGTCTGGACCAGCTTCATTGTGGCCTTTCTCAATGATTTGAATATTGGCAAAACAATCTGTTTTGGAGGAGGAAGACCCATCATATCTCTGTAGTCATCATCCTCAGTTGTCTCCTGAGTAGGAAGATCCAGGGTGTCCACCATGTGTTGTAGAGAAGTAAAAAGGGAAGAAAAATCCTCCTGACCATTGGGAGAGGTACCAAACTCATGGTCAGGGGATACGTCAGGTTCCAGGGATTGGCCCTCTGTCTCATCATCATCATCCTCATTATCTCCATCACCATAGTAATAGTCTTGTTCAAAAGTAGGGGCAGGATTGTGAGGGTGAAATGGAGGGGGCATTGAAAATTTTTCCTGTACTTTGTATAGTCTGATAGAGGTGCCACGCCTTGGCCATTTCCTCAACAGAGGGCAAATCTTTTTCCCAGTCAGTTTGTTTTTCTTTTTGTTTCTGACTTTCTTTTTCTTTTTTAATCACTGGCATCTCCCTTTGCCTCAACGTGGGAGGGGCAGTGATATGTTTTTCTTTAAATTTCTTTTTAGCAGGCACTGAATCAGAAACCTGCTGTCCATGTCTCTTTTTAGGCTGGTCACCATTATTGTTGTTATTCTTATCAGACTTGCTTTTAGTTGGTTTATCTTTGGGTTTAACCTGAAAGGAAGACCCCTCTTCAGAAGTTCTGGTAGAGGGGGGGAAGCAGACTGAGAAGCCATAGTTTCCAGTCTTTTGGCTGTTTTTTTGATAGTCTTTGAACAGAACTTGGAGCAATCACACAGTAGTGATCTGGATCTAAACACTTAAGACACAAATCATGGCTGTCTGCTTTAGCCACTATTTTGAAACACTTAAGGCATTATTCAAAACCTGTAGGTCCAGTTCTTTTCGTTGGTCTTTCTGACATGCCAGTTTGTCCAAAAAAAAAAAACAGTAAAAATGTGTTCCCAAATAGGGAAACTATAGGTTCTAGGGACATGGATATGTTGTTCATCCACACTTATTGGCAGGTCCCTTGCCGCTTTAAATCTTGCCGGAAGGTCTTCAAGCTGGCTCCTCCCACCCACCCGGGTGGTAAAACTCTCGGCTCCGCCCCATGACGCCAGATCTTCCTTACCGCTTGGAAGCTCAGGTTCCCTCCTTAGCGCTCTGCATTTTCGACTGGTTCCTGAAATTTCGGTCTTCAAATCATTGGAAGTGTCTTTTCTGAAACTTCGATCATTTCTTCTTCGCTCTGGCGATGGCTGAATCCTTTTCCAGCCCCAAGGCGCGCGGTTAGTTCCCCAGGAGACTACTTCCACGTGTATTTATTGCCTAGACTTGGATCCGATCCTCAGGCTTGCAATTTCTGTTCTGCCCTTCGGTCAGCTCTGGAGGACCGATGCGGCCCGTTCGAGCTCGGACATCGGTATTTTTACGCTCGGAGATTCCCTCGGACCGTGGTGTCCTTCAACTGTTTCTCAGCAGTTCGATCCTGCCGGGAGGCGGCTTCCCCTCTCCCTCGGTTGCGGCGCTTATCCGCTCTCCTTGGGTTCAACTCATGCAGCTTCGTTCAAGGGCTTCGTCATTCCCTCTCCTCCAAGGGAGAGGGACCTGAAACCCTGCCGCTCGGCATAAGTCTAAAGGGCATGGCGGGGTCTCTAATGGGGCGGGAACTGCTCCCCCTCCCTCCCTCATCGGCTGGCTCGACGTCGAGGATGCGCCGGCCACTGGCCTCACGGTGTCCCCGTCAGGTCAGCCGGCCAGGTCCCCATCGGCGTTGTCGAGTCTCTCGACTTCGTCTTTAGGTGGTCTTCTGGTGCCGCCATCCCTCCGCCTCCGGGACCTGAAGATTCTGTCCATTCCTTGGTCGACAGCCCTCGGTCCTTTCTTCGAGCCGAGGGAGGGAGCGGAGGCGTCCCGCTCCCAGGCCCTCGGTCCCCCGGATTTGGGTCTCGGTCAACCTCTTGGTCTAGCCGCTCACGCCGATCTCGGCGTTCTCGGTCGGGGCACTGGGTTAAGTGGCTTTGCCGTTCTTCCTCGTCCCCCTCCTCGGATGAGGAGCGGTTTCGATGCCGTTGGCGTCGTCGTTACGAGGAACTTATGTGGCGACAGCAGTTGTTGTCCGGGTATCAATCGACCCGATTCATTCTCCGGATGGCAAGCAACCGCCGCTTCGGTCAGCTGTTCGAATCAGTCGAGGGGCCCTCTCCGGGGCGGTTTTCAATCTGACCCTCGCTGCCCTTAGCGCCCGGTAGAGGTACAGACCAGGCCATGACCTGTTCTTCAGGTCACTTGGTCCTCTCACTCCTGCCCGCCCCGGTGACGAAAGTGCCTTGGGCCTTGACAGCTTTTGCAGACCCCCGGACCTGAAGCCGGCTCTGCTATGTTTCTAGCAGGGAGGACCGGGGTCTTCCAGGAACATTCCGTGAGCGACAGCCCATCGTCTTTGAGGGTCTGCTTCAGCTCATTTCAGAATTCACTGGGATGCAGCTCGGGCCGTCTCAAATGGGCACCTTACCCTCTACGGAGATTCTGGACTGAGGGGTTCTCCCTCGGAGGCCTTCCAGTGGCTGAGGCTATACGTGGGCCCAGCCTTGGAGCTATGGTGGCGGCCTACTTCCTGCCCTGCGCCTTCGGCCAGGGTGGCTCGGAGGTACCCTATCCCTATCGGTTCTCTGCCCGGTTTCTCGGGCACCCCTCGGCTGAAGGGGTAGTCACCGGACGGCGTTTTCCAATGTCTTGGAAGCGCTGGGGATGTGGATAACCCTGACAAGAGTCCAAAAGGATGGACTCACCGAGCGCAAGGTTTGCACCGTCCTCCCTGAACCTCAGTCAGGCCAGCTCGGCGGCTCTTATGGCACACTGTTCCCATGCCCTTCTGGGCACCCTGGGCGAGGTTCACCTCATCTCGCCGAGACTTGCGGACCACCCGGTCCAGCAGTGCAAGGACCAGAGTAGGCGGTGGCAATACAACAGCTCCAGGCGGCTCTGGATCTGGGTGACTCCTGTGCCAGATCTGTGGTGGCCGCAGTGGCCATGCACCGCAGGGCATGGCTGAGGTTATCCTCCTTTTCTTGGAAACCCAGCACGAGTTGGCGGACATCCCCTTCTTGGGGACTGACCTTTTCGGCCCTGGAGTGGAGGGATATATCCAAGGGCCCGAGAAGTCCGATGCCACTCCGGACTCGGTCACTCTCGCCTGGAGGGTCAAGGGCAGCCGTCAGCCTTTGCGTAAGCCCCTTTGCCCCCTGAGCCCTGCAGCTCAACCAGCCCAGCATAAGGGCCAGCAGGCATGCGCTGGGCGGCCTGTTGCCAGTCCAGTGTCTTCCTCCAAAAGGAAGCAGGAAGGCAGGAAACTGAGAGCCCCCTTGGCTCCTTCCCCCTCCAAGCCTGCTCAGTGACGGGCCAAGGGGCACTGCCCCGGCCCTGTCGTCCCAGCCCGGGTTTCCCCATGGGGGGACAGCTTCGCACCTCGTTCTGGAGGTATTTAAGGGTAGATCCTGTCGTAGGTTGCGAGCGGTTTCCCCTTTTGAGCCGTTGACCCATGGGGATCTTGGGTCCTCTGCGTCTGTGTCGGTCGTACCGACATGCACTGGCCTCTAGTTAGGGTGATCAGGAAGGCTCGGACCCCCAACCCTGGGTTCGTGTCCAGGTATTCCTGGCCTCAAGCGGACGGGGCTCGCCCATTCTCCCGTACGCCTGGATGGTCTCTGCTTCAGATATTCCATCCTCAGAACTTGGCGTGTGGCTGATTCCTGGGCCTCCAGGATGTACCTACTCCTCGTTCCGTCCGTTTCTTGGGGGCTCCTCCCCTTCTTAGAGGGGATCTCCTTACAGGTTCTAGCCAGGCCCTTCCTTTGCTCAGCAGTCTCTGCGGCACTGAAGGGTCCGGACGTAACCCAACCCGGATGGCAGACTGGTCTCCCGTTACAGGAGCCAAGTGGGAACTCATGCCTTAGCGGTGAGGCTTCTTCGGGACTAAGCTCGACTCTTGAGTCCGAGCTTGGCTCCGCGCGGACAGGGCTGAGGTTCTTCCTCCCTTACCCAGTCGGGTTGGCCGGGTAATTATGTCCTGCCAGGACCTCCTGCACCTCCTGGGCCTCAGGGCGGCCTTCCCCTAGTGGGAGGGGCCAGCCAGAGGTCACAGCGCTGCGTCCTTTGGACCAGTTCATGACTACAGCCCAGGAGTTAAGAGAATGCTCCCTTTGGACCGTTCCAACCTCGGCAGGAGAACATCCTGTTCGTTCACCCTGAGTCGGTGGTCTTCTCCGACCGATGCTTCTCGGATGGGTGGGGTGCCCATCTAGGGGAATACAGAGTGCTTCGCCTCTGGTCCTCTCGTGAGTCCCGATGTCCTTCCTGCTCGCTGGAGCACCAGGCGGTCCGCTTAGCTTGCACCGCTCGCTCCACTTGTACGGGGTCTAGTGGTCTAAGTCCAAGTAGGACAACACCACGACCATGTGCTACCTACCCCACCAGGTTCGGTCGATCCTCTTGCCTCGGTGCAAGGAGGTTCTCCACATTGGGTTTTTGCGCAGTCGAGGGTTCCCAGCCATTTGATGGCAGGAGCCCCCAATTTCCTGGCTGCTGCCCTAAGCCAGGCATAGACTGCGCCTCATGAGTGGTTTCCCCTGCCGGAGGTAGCACAGGATCTTCGCTCTCTTCCCTCCGGGGAGAATACGAGGCCGAGACTGTTTTTTGCCCGCCCCCTCAGCAAGGCCTGCTGCAGGGGATGCCATCGGGGCCACGGACCCCAGGCTCCCTCCATGTCTCTCCCCCATTTCCCTTGATCTACGGGCAAGGCGAGAAGGGATTTGGCGCAGGTGATGCTGGTAGCCCCAGACTGGATTGCCAGTTCTGGTATCCAGCTCTCCTCAGTCTCAGCCCCAGGCTCCCGAGGCAGCTTCTAGTCCGCCTGGTCCTGTCTTTCCTTTTCAGGGGAAGGTTATCCATCTGGACCTTCAATCCCTGCACCTGTAGGCCGACCCCTGTGTGGCTAGGGGCCAGGCCTAGGGTCTTTTGGCAAGGTCCTCGACCTTTGAGGCGTCCTGCTAAGAAATCCGCCAAGATGCTCATCCTTTGGGAGAAGTTCTCCTTTTTGATGATGGGATAGGGCCGTGACCTTCCCTGTCCCTGGGCGAGCATTCCGGACCATCTGCGGTCCATCCTTAAACCAGGGCTTCGGCTGTCGACCCTCTAGGTGCTTCTGCGGGTCACCCCTGTCTTCCGGGCATGGGCCGAGGAGGCAGTTGGTAGCGGAGAAGGTGGTCTGGCACTTCTAGGCCTCGATCACGCCTCCCCTTTTGGGGAGAGTATCCCGTTTTTGTGGGATCCTTGCTGGTATGGGCTTAGCTCATGAGCAAGCCATCCGAACCTTTTGCACAGGTGCGAGTTTCCCCCACCTGTTGTGGAAGAACACCTTCTTGGGGCCACTCTGCCATCCAGAAGGTGGGGAGAGTTCCAGGCCCTCCTTTAATCTCCCTATCCGGTCTTCCACAGGGACTAGGTTGTCCTGCGCCCCACCCGAAGTCCTTCCGAAGGCGGTGACGGAGTCTTCCCTTCGGGGGTATTGCCTCTGCCGGGGTTTATCCTCATTCACACCTCGAGGCCCTTATACAGGTTCCATAGGAACCTGTTTACCGCTCACCTACCTAGGGAGCGTAAAGCTAAAGTTCGGGAGAGGTTCGCCAGCTGTTCATCATCTTCGCTGAAGCCGCATCTGGCAGATTTGCAGCCCACTGGACGACGAGCGGGCGGGTCACCCCTGCATAGGTCTCCACTATAGGCGGGCGGGCATGGGGCCTCCCAGAGGGAGAAGCGCTCATTTTACCCGTCCTTCCACTGCATCGGTGGCTGCTTTCGAGGATACTCTGGTCCAGGATATCCGCAGGGCTACTGCCCGGAAGCAGGCTTTACCGTTCCCTTCCACATCGACCTCTGGGTGGCTGAGTGCTGGTCGGGCCTCGGTTCTCAGTCTTTCTACCTAAGTAGGGTGTCGCCTTGCCTCCCTCCTCCCGGAGAACTGCTAGGGTCTGCCAATAAGTGTGGATGAACAACATATCCATGTCCCTAGAAATAGAGTCTCCACCTGTAACAGGAGTTCTAGGAATGGTATATGTTGTTCATCCATTCCTAACCTCCCAGCCCGGCCCAGCACAACCTGGCTTCCAGCGGCTAGATCTGGCGTCATGGGGCGGAGCCGAGTTTACCACCGGGTGGTGGGAGGAGCCAGCTTGAAGACCTTCCGGCAAGATTTAAAGCGGCAAGGGACCTGCCAATAAGTGTGGATGAACAACATATACCATTCCTAGAACTCCTGTTACAGGTGAGTAACCTGTATTTTGCGGTTGGTTCCCTTGCAGTAAAAAAAAAACACGAATAAAAGAGATAAATAACTGTATAAAATAGAAGAACGGGAACCAATAACTTTATAAAATAAAGAACCATCAAATTTACTAAAACGCGATAAAGTTTTACCTCAGAACTAAAAAAAGGGAACCGTGGGAAGAACCGTGGTAAAGATAGAAAATGCAGTTTCCCTAGAACCGAAGGGAGCCACTTAAAAAAACAAGAAAAATAAGAAAAAAACAATAAAATACTCACAAACTCAGCACAAAAATAGGGAAATAAAGAAAACACTTTCAGTGTTAAGTTCTCTTCAGCCGAGAGTGAGAGAGCACCTGAGAGGCAGTGTTGCTCACTCAGGCAGAGAAAAAATTCTGGTGCCCTCTGGGCAAGCCCCACTCAGCACACCCTCTGACTCTCTTCTGATTGGCTAATTCATTTTATTCATTATCATAAACTCCACCTCCAAGGCAGTTCAGCCTAGCCAGCTTACTACTGTTGTTACTGATGCTCCTAGGGTGAGAACAAGAAGAAAAATTACACAAGAAGGTGTGACAGAAAACAGGGCCAGGTATGAAATGATAGCCACTTTCGTAATTAGTTACAGACAATTGAAAGACTGTAACTGTGGAGATGCAAAAGTGTCTTCATTTAAGGTGTGCTCTGCCATACAGACATAGGAAGATTCATATCCAGATCAAACCAGCTAAGTGCAAGGGAGCTTCAGAGCGGAAGTTAGCATTGGCAGGGTGCAGGGGCTCAGAGGGGTGTTTTGAGCCTCCTTTTGAACTACATGATGGTAGAGCTTGTACGAACTACCAGGGGTATAGAATTCCAAAATGGTGGAGCGGCAGCAGAGAAGGAACTGCTGCCAGCAGCAGTCCAGACCCTAGGGTTATCTAGTAACAGGTTTGCATGTGATCGCGGCAGTATATACGAACATATGACGTTTGCCAGCAGAAAAAGGCCAGTCTGCTCGATTATGCAGCTAGCAGTGCCTTGGATAGTCATTTATATTGAAGTAGGGTGAAGAGGCTAGATAATTTATAGGTCAGGCAGTACAGAGGGAGTCGTAGCCTTGCCTTCAAGGAGGGCCACCCTAATGAGGAAAGGTGGTGTGTTCTTGAATGGGTACCGGCGGCAAAGGATGCTGCTCTGTGGTAGAGTGTCCTTACTTTAGTCAGAACAGACTCATGTGCAGATTGCTTGATTGGGGCTGCATAAAAGAGAGTAACCAGCAATGTACTGTTACTAATCAAGCTGTGCAGGGGCCAAGAGGTATGGGGAGAGTCTATAAAGAAGGCCAAGCTTTTGGTTAAGGGTTTTGGGGAGGGTGTCTACATGGGGTCCGAAGTATCATGCCTAGATATTTAAAATGATTGCACTATTTTCAGGTTGGTGCCCGAGTTAGTGGAGATTTTTTTTTTTTGCAATTGTTTAACCAGGAGAGACGCACTAAGCTGAAAGCTTGTTTACAGGTGCGACCTGGGAGCACAGGGAAGTTAAGTGACTTGCTCAGGGTCACAGAGTATGCAAGTAGGGGCTGTGGGATTCAAACCCAGGTCTCCAGATTTGCAGCTCAGAGCCTTAAACCACTGCGCTATATTGCCTCCCTAAATGTTAAAAGTTTAAGTAGGTGATCCCTGCTAGGTCCTAATTTTTTGTTACCAAAGAGCATGATCTTAGGGTTTTGGGGTTTTTTTTGCATTGAGAACTAGTTTATTGTCTGAGGACCAGCTTTCTAGGAGATTAAAGTAATTTCTTAATTGGTGGTTAATCCAGTTGATATCTGCACTGGACCTATAGAGAATGGCATTGTTGATATAGCTATCTATATGGAGGCTTTACCACAGTTTTGGGGTAGGTCATTCATAAAGAGGGAGAACAATAAGGGTCTAAGAATGGAGCCTTGGGTTACTCCAGCAGTGATTTGTTTGAAGTCTGAGGTTGTTCCTAGCCATTTCACACATCGTTTCCTCCATTGATAGGCTGATATCGTTTGTCAGTTTTGCCTGGGCTGTAGAGGTGCCATGGTTTTTCCTGAAACCTTGCTGCTTGGGAGACAGGAGATTGTATTTGGCAACATAGTCATTTAGCTGTGATGCGATGATCCTCTCAAGGACTTTGAAGAGCATTGAGAGTATTGCAGTGGGGCAATAGTTGTCCATGAGCCTGGGATCACCTGCTTTAAAAAAAAAATGTGTGATTTTTGGCAATTTTCCTGATATCAGGGACAACACCAGTGGCAAGAGAGATATTTAGGAGTTTTGAGATAGGGAGCAATATGAAGGGAGCTGTGATCTTCGGCAGCTTTGGTCCAAGGCTGTCAGACCCAAAGTTGTCAGGCGTGATTTCTTTACCTCCGACATCTTTACAGATCAAAGGTAGAAAGAGGGGAGCATGGTACGGTAGAGGTTGGAGGGTTTGTGGTGGATGCCAAGGCCCCAGGGCTGGAATCGGCCATTTCAGTGAAAGCAGAGAGGATGTAGAATTTTGGAATTAAAGGCATTTGCAATTGTGGTGGGGTTGTTATAATTTATTCCATTGATGAGTGTGTCAGACGGGTGGGAGGTTTAATTTTTGTGCCCAAGAGGCTTTTTATGCCATCCCAAAATTTTCGAGGGTTTCCAGCAGTGGCAGCAAATTTGTTTCTGCAAAAGGAGCTTTTGCTAGACCCAAATCCTAATTTGCAGATGTTTCTCCATGTCTTATACTCAGCGTATTCAGAGGCTGGGCCATTATTTCTTAATTTATCCCAAAGTGTGTCCTAGTTTTTCATTTGAGTTAGTTTACTGGAGAGCCAATTTGTGGCTGAGCCCCGCAGCCTACTGTTTATGAGAGGAGCATGTTTCTGTTAAACATTGGAGAACATGTCAATGAATTTAGCTAGTGCCTCACTTACACAAGGCAAAGGGGTAGGGAAGGACCAGTCAGAGTTGAACAGGTCACACAGGAAGTCCTGGGAGTTTAACTTAGAGAAATCGCAGAAGTGGAGCAGACAGGGAGTGAGACTAGCAGACAGGTTTGACTCTTGGGTAACAATTGACCGCATGCAGGTAGGAATCTTAGATAGCGATTGACCATGTGCAGGTATGAATCTTAGGTGATGATCGACTACATGCAGGTATTAATCTCAGATTAGTAAAGCAGTAAAGATTTTGACCTGTACTTTTTTATTCTTATTTGAGTGCCCCTTGCTTCCTGTGTTGTACGATAAACCTTTCCTCATTTTGAGCCTACTCTAATACCTTTCTTTACATCCCAGCTGTTTTAGCACTGCTATGATCCATAAGGTCAGGGGGCAGTGCCTTCTGCATGCTCGTACATCTTAGTCCCAAACAGTGGGTATTCAAAAGCAATGGAGAATTCTTTTTTTTTTATACTTTATTTTTATTTATTTTCCAATAACATCTCATTGACCATACATATAGCAAACAGACCATAATAGTATTTCCATCTGGGAGCAGGTCCCTTAATAAAAGTAACAAGAGCATTTGCCATATTGAGTTACTACATGGGGGTAATGCTATAACTAGTACAAGACTAGATAAATCAAAAATTAAACATCCTGTATTTGTGCTGTGTAAAAGAGACCAAGAGCAGCATGGCTATATCTATAATGATTAAAATGTCCAGCATTTAGTCCCCAAAAAATAACCGCGCTCAATAAGAGCAAATGGCGCTATGCGTAGTATCTGAATTAACTACCAAAGTAGATTTCCTGAACATACATTTTGGAGCAAAGAAGGGAAACATTCTTTTTTTTTTTTTTTTTTTTGGAGGGTGATATAAGTTAGCCCACCCTCCTAATTAAACCACATCCCTTAATAATTCTAATATTACAGACCAGTAGTTAAACTGCGTAGAAACTATCCATCTTAATTTGTTCAAATAGTATACAAAAGAAGAACATTCAGAGCAGATCTCCAAAGTCCCTTCAGGTGTCCGAATTAGAATCTTCTTGGGTACTCACATTCTTCGTAGCCATTCTAGTAGCCCATTTTCCTGCCTCCACAGGATCCATAAATAGATAGACCTTTCCCTCATGGACTATGCATAGACGAGCCGGGAAAACTATAGTGTGAGGTACACCTGCTTCTCGTAGGGTTTGCCTAACCGCATCAAACTTCTTGCAGCGTTGCCGCGTTGCAAAACTTAAGTCTGGAAACAGAAACACTGGATGGTCTTCGATCATCAGCGGGCCTGCCCTTCAAGCCAGCGCAAGTATCCTGTCTCGCACTCCTGCCCCAGAAGTAATGATCGTCAGGGTGCGAGGCTACTCTGATAGTTGTCGGCCACGTGGATTGACTCTGTAGATCTTCTGTATGTCGACAATTGGATCTTGCCCCACAGCCAGCAGTTTCTCAGTAAGGAATTCTTGAATTGCCATGAGAGGGTGGTCTCCCTCGAAACCTTCTGGCAAGCCCAACAGTCGTATATTAGCGCTCCTAATTTGATTCTCCATAGTCTCGAGCCTCGTACGAACATGTTGCATTTCTTTGGACATCAAGGCAGCAGCTCCATTAGCAGAGTCAGCCCTTTTTGTTACCTCCATAAATTCCGACTTTAGGCCTTCCACCGCAGATTCCAGTACTACCACCCGGCTATTAAAGGAATCCACTTTCTGAGAGAGGCTAGCCACAGAATTGATCAAAGTCTGCATTTTCAGCCCCAGCGTCGTGAGAGATTCTTCAGTTCCAGAAGTAGTTTTAGTTAAGTCTTCTGGGGCCGGTTGCGAGGTTTGTGCCGCACCACAGCTTTTCCCTCGATCTGAACCTCCTGTAGCTTTATCACGTTTAGGATTCCCCATATTTCCTAATTCAATGGTTGGGAGTCCGATCCGGTAGTCCAATTTGATTCAAACAGCTTGTAAAATGCAGTTTTTATTATTTAAATGTGGAAAATTGCAGAGATGTATTTTCTTGCTTCCACCAAGCTCGGGCTCCACAGCGCCCCCCAGCAACGGAGAATTCTGATGAAAACCGGGACCAAGCCATATTAAAAGGAGCACTCCGTTAATTATTTTAAATGTATGGAAATGTGCTTAAGTAGACTCAAAATGGGGGAACAGGGGTATATTGTATAAGACAGAAGGTAAGGAACCATGTAAAATATCATAAAGTATAGGTCATAATTTTTACTGCTAACACGCATTTTTGGTGCAAAGTCAGTTGTTTGCTAAAACAAAAACCCTGGCCTATATTTTAAAAATTTCCATGCTAGCTATACTGGGTGTTATATGTTTGTTTCTTGTCTCAATCCTGCTGCCTTGACACAGAGCACTTTTTAAATATTTCAAATGTAAAAAAAATTGCGAAAGAAGTGTCAAAATAGGGAAAACGGGTATCTGCTAGATAAAAGGGGCTGTTGAAAACAGAATAAAGAGGTATTGGTGGAATATTTACCCTATAGCATGAACTGATGCTTGGTGCTATAGAAAAGGGCCAAATTACATGCATGTCCTCTCGGTGACACACTGCTGTTTTATAGTCGTCAGCCCAGTTTACAAACTGAGGAAAAGAAATCCTAAAATTGAGGATGAATGAAGGAAATGAGCCTTGGTTCAGTGCGTGTTTCCTGATTACCCATTTTCAAATAAATAAAATTGTGCAGAGCATGACTCGTGTGGAATTAGCATGAACATACGAAGAAGCCAGCAGAAAAAGGCCATTTGGTCTATCTAGTCTGCTCATATTGCAGGGTCCACAGCTTGAGCTGCTGTCCCTGCCCCCCTCCCCACTCCTCCTATCCTGCCTACCCATGACCCTATCCTTCTCCCATGCCTGTCCCCAGCCTTTCTTGAAGCTGCCCACTGTCATCAGCGAGACCGCCTCTTCTGGCCGCACATTCCAAGTGTCCACCACCTCCCTGTGAAGAAGTGGTTCCTGACCTCCCCAGCTTAAGACTGTGCCCCTCGTGTTATGGTTGCCACTCAGCTTAAAGAGATCCTCCTTATCCACCTTATTTATCCTTTTCTAGTACTTGAAGGTCGCAATTATGTGTTCTCCTCCCCAGAGTGCATGTTCAAGTGCCCTCAACCTTTCCTCATATGCCTTGCCCTGCTGGCTGTGGCCCTTCTCTGGACCTTCTCCAGCAGGTTAATCTCCTTTTTGAGGTGTGGGTACCAGTACTGAACTCCATACTCTAGATGTGGCCTCACCTGTACAAGGATAGTATAACCTCCTCTCTCCTACTACTGATCCCCCTAGCTATGCATTCCAGCATCTTGTTTGCCCTTGCTTCTGCTTCCTTCCACAGCGTGGACTGCTTCAGGTCTGTAGTGATCATCACTCCCTGGTCCTTCTCCTACTCTGAAGCAGATACCTGGACTCCACCCAGATAGTACTCTGTCCTGGGATTCTTGGCTCCAACGTACATAACTTTGCATTTCTGGGCATTGAAGCCAATGAGTGAATTTACTGTTGTTTTTGTAATTGTTTTTTGTTCTAGGTTGTGAACGATCTGGTGTTTAGCGGATCGAGTGACCAGTCCGTCCACTCGCACAACATTCATGTAAGTTATAATTGTTTTCTTGCTGCGGAAGTAGGTAGGAGCAGGGCCTAACTAAAACTGAGAGGTTGCATCTCAGCTGGGCTATCCTGTGTGAAAACAATTGTGTAACCAAAAAAAACATATGTAGGTTTTGTTATTTAGCTGTTCTTAGGCAAAACGGCACTGACACATCACCCATGTCTCTGTCCACCACAACAGACTAGACCTGGTGTTTCCTCTATCTTTCTTCATCCATGTTAGTAGGTATACTGTATATTTAGAGTGACTACTTTGAACATCACGTTTAGGGATGGCATGATAACTCGATATACTATATCATGATAATTACCATTGACAATTTATAGCTGTAAAAAAAAAAACTATATTGCGAATATTGTGCAGCACATATACTGCAGTATACCACGACGAATGCATTTTAATTTGCTGCTCTGGCAGTGTGTACCTCTCTAGTTGCAACAATGATTCCAAATTCCTCACCTTCCTCCAATCAGATTTTTACTATTTTTCCAAAAACTAGAAATGCTGTAGATTATTGTGATAATATATTATATTTTTTTTACAAACATATTGTGATACTAAAAATGTGATACCGTGACATGCCTCATCACGCGACCACATGGGGGACTGGGATTTGCGTGTAAGCCCTGGAATCCCACACTGGTGCCAGTTAGTGGCTAAGCGCATCACGGAGGTTAGGTGCTCAGCTCCCAGAGAAGGAGAGCACAGCCTGCTAGCCATATGCTCACCAAATGCCATCTGATTGAGGAGAAGTGTTTGGGTCTGCTATCAAGGCAGCCACTCGCCAGCCCTCTGTGCTGGAGGAAGGGTGCAGCTGAAGATCTGGCTGAAGGACTGGGGGAAGGGGGGGGGTTACAGAAACAAAACGAATGTGATTTCATTGGTGCAGAAATTGTTTTGTGCTGGACAAATGAAGGAAACTTCCCAAAATGAGCTAGACAGTCTGGCGTTACATAGAACATCACAACTAAGTGTCCTATTCTTGAAGTCCCTCGAAGTAAAGTGATTCATATCAGCCCTTGGCAATAAGTGTCCTTGATTAAAAGGAGCAGTTATTAGTATATTTTAGTAGTCCGTTTAAAGAAAACATTTGGATGTATTGTTCCATCTTCTCTCTACTAGACTGAGTAATTTTTATTTGCCTAATAGAATTGCTGCTTCATTCTTGCCAAGTGTGTTATTTTGTGACTTTTCCCCCCTTTCACCTATCCACAGACTGGAGAGCTGGTGCGAATATACAAGGGCCACAGCCATGCCGTCACTGTAGTTAACATCCTGGGGAAAGTCATGGTGACAGCCTGTTTGGATAAGCTTGTTCGGGTCTATGAACTCCAGGTAGGAAAACTAACTCAGACAACACAACCAATGTGAGCAGGCATATTCTGGTGTAATAATGACCATGGCCTAGTGTGACTCTGGCTTTTAATATAGCTCCCAAGTTATGAATGGAGAGATATATGGCCACTATTGAGGGCTTTACTGCACTTGCTAACTAGTGGTGTACCCTACCTTGTGCATGTGAAAAAATACGTTTGTAGCAGTTTTTTTCTATGTTAAGTGTCAGTGAGGTATCGGCCATGGGTTCTTCAATAGAACTGGTCAGAGCAGCCGCCAGATTGCTCCCACTTCATACTAGTTTCTGCTCTCCTTGTTGATTTATGATTGGATAAGAACAGTTTCGGCAGTAGTTAAATGCATGGTACTATTCGATATTGGCGAGATAGAAACCATCTAAGCATATGTGAATGGTTATGCAAATTATAAGAAGTGACAGATTTTTTCCTTTATTCTTAATACTTTTTTCATTCCCCAGTCTCCAGCACTGCCCACCTTAGCGTATCTACCTCCCAGCCTCAATCTCCCTTTTCTCCCACTTACCCTTCCCGATATCCCCTTAGGTTATTGCATGTGGGGGGGGGGGGGGCTTTGGCATTCAGCATTCTTCCTACAGAAAGCCTTTTCAGTGGGGTGACTGGTTCTTGTGGGGCCTAATAGTGCCTGGTTTTACTCTGCTGTACTGGGGTACTTTCTTCATTTTCACCTAGTGAATGCATGCATATTGCTCCAAATGTGAGCATGCTAAGTGTACCTTACAATAAAACATGCACCATGTTTCCTTCTCTCCAGGCAGGCTGCATTCACAGCCGTACCACAGGTCACACAGGTGGTAGTCGAGTAACAGCACCTGTCTCCCTCCCTCCCTCCCTGCTCGGAGCAGGTGCTTGATTTCTCTTTCCTCAGCCAGTTCCAATGCCCTGGGCTCATTGCCAAAACAGTCTTCAGCATCTTTTTTTGGTTTTTGTTTGTTTGTTGGTTACTTTCTTTATGCCCTCTTCTCTCCCACCAGCTGGGCTTTTCAGTGGACTCCAGCACCGTTTCTGGTCCAACCAAGATCCTCCTGACCTCGTTCCTCAGCCCCGGTGCACCCACACTCACCTGCCAACTCTGCCCCCTCCCAGCTTTAAGCTCCACCATGACTCCCTTGCACAAAATCTGGTGTCTCAGCAGGTAGAGGTGAAGACCGGAGGTAGAATCAGGCTGGCAGGATGCGGTAGTGGATGTGGTGGCTAGGAACGGCGTCACATGCCCAGCTGGTGGCATTTTAACCATAGCAGTTTCCCCCCTTGATGGAACAGCCATGCAATGACATCCTAACAACAACAGGCCCGCTTCCGCACCTGACGTGTCAATGTATGGTGCTCTACCACTCCCCAAGCTGTGAGTGGTCTCAGGCTTATCGACCCCCAGCTAATGCTAGGTGTCGGACTGTTGCTGAGCATCACTGCTGTCCCTCCCCAGAGGAGAGCTGTTTACTGGATGCGTGATCCTCCAACCCCTGGCCGACATTTTGGACTTGTTCCAAACCCTGGTCATCAGCGCCGTGAATGGTAGCACTACCACTGTGCTGGCTGGTCATGAACAGCAGTACTGCAGCTCTGCCGTTGGGGTGGCCAGAGGTGGCAGCTTTTTTTTTATTCAGTTTTTCCATTTCATGCCACAACTCCCTCATACCCTTCGCAAGGAGTCTAGCTCCCCAGCCCAAACTGAGAGGTCACTGTTGCGCTGGATCGAAGTGCCTTCCTTTTCTAGACTAGGTAGCACCCTTCTGAACAGGATTGGCCAGCAGCATGGCCCAAGTCTGCTCCAGAACCCAGTTCACGTATATGGAAGTACAACACGATTTTACTGTGCCACCAAGCGGCACATGTGGCACTTTAAAAAAAAAAAAATAAATAAATATAAAAAATATTTTTCCAGTGAATTTTAGATCTCATGAAAGGTAGTAGATTGATAGCACAGGAGACTGAAGCCCTCTATTTATCCACCTGACAAGTGCAGATAAAGTACAGGCAGTCACAGTGCAAACTTCCCTACACAGCACTGCCAGTGTGCCTTAACCCTGTCACCTGTCATAGAGGGACCTCTTTGTAGGTGGTAGTACTAGTAGTAATTTGTTTATTTTGTTAAAGAATACAGTGAGCACTATTGAACTAAAAGCTTATATTTAGGGGACTCCTGTACACACAACGCTACTGTTGCATGATAAAAGCAATGCAGCATAATATATAATTCATACAAAAATTAATATATGGCATAATAGCGACCAGCATAAAATAATAAGCATAAAAGCTGACCCCGGTGGCACTGAGGGTTGAGGTGCTGGGCACCATGCTGGTGACCCGGGTTCAGGAACAGACTCGGGTCGGCGGGGACAGGAAAGGATGGAGCGTCTGGGTGCCTTACGCACAGGCGTGGGATTGCACCCATCGCATGCAGAGTGTCATTGCATGTTCGTGCTCATAGGGATCCAGAACAAGGAAAATGCCCTAGCCCCGGTAGGCAATGGTGGGTCCGGAGATGACACACCCACACCCAGTGCCGGGTTCTCTATGTCGCTTCTGGTATCTGCCGTAGCCTGGACACCCCACTAGATTCTGAGATAGCGTGCCAAGGAGTGAAGGTGGTCCCACCCCGGGGGACTCCGAGCTGGGGGAGTCAGGCAGACCGGGTGATGGCAGAAGAGGGCCATACTGGAGCGGCTGTAGAGAACTTCTGTCGAACAGGAGAAAGCGCCATTGTGCGACCACACCAGAGAGAGTCCGGGTGCTAGTGAGGTAGGAAGCTAAAAACAAAGTGGAAAAAAAAAAAATAATAATAAGCATGATATATAATATACAAAAAGGTATAACCATAAAGCATAATAACACATGCAACAAATTAATATACAGCATAAATATAAACACATATCTGTACAACGTATTAATAAATATACAGCATAACATATAATACATACAAAAACAATAAATATAGTATGTTTTAAAAAGATTTAAAAAAATGAATACATATAAATAAATATATAACATATGATAATTCTTAATATATAACACCAGTTTAATATACGGTGAAATATATAATGCATAATTAATATTCAGCATATGTCATGCAATAAATATACAGCATAATATATAATAAACCATGCAAAAATAATAAATATATAGCATAAGTTATAATACTTACATAAAATGAAAGCATATAGCATAAAAACACATTCACCAAATTAATTTGCAGCTTGATATATTATATAACAAACAGCATTATTCTTACAAATATACAACATGCTATATAATACAAAATATAATAAATATACATAATATATAACGTGTGTGTGTATATATATATTATACAGCATAATATATAATGCATACAAAACAAATATTCAACATAATTAAAAAATGCAACAAATAAATCTACATAATATATAATGCAACAAATTAATAAATATACAGCATAATTAAGCAATAATGCACGACAGAGCGTGATATATCATCACGTGTCTGGTGCGTTGAGACGTCCCCGTGTGCCTCATGCACCCAAGAAGTGACAATATCCCATGATATACCACACCCTAGAGTGCATTATTGCTATTACGAACTGGAGTAAAAGTTTTATAAATGAAACATAACATAAAAAAAAAAACTTTTAAAAATAAGTTTTTAAGGTACTGTAGGAGTACATTTAAAGAAAATAGTTCTTGGAGGCAGCAGGTGGCACAGTTGTAACTGATGCTGACAGGGGAGTTGTAGATATTGTGATGGTGTGAACTGTAAACTCTGTCCCCCCTCACCCTGTGTGAACCAAGAACTATGTCTCCCCCCGCCGTGTAAACTGTGAACTTCCCATTTGGAGAAAGTTGCTTTTTTTGGTAGCGTCATTGCATGCGGTAATGATATGAGCTGCTAAGGGCTGATGTTTCACCGTCAGCGGTCATTGCTGTGTCATGATTGGGTGTCTGAAAAGATGCAGTTGGTGCGTTCTGGCAGTTACTGGTAATTTAACTGGTATGAGTGAAAATGTTTAACAGCTGAAAAAAGTTTAGTAAGCTGTAGTAAGAGAGAGTTGAGAGGTGTGCACGTTTTTTGTTTTGTTTTTTATTTATTTTGTTTTTTGTCTTGTAGATGTCATGGTCGGTGGCAGTGTGTTTTCTAGAAGCAGGGTCTTGCACAGCATGTGCAAGGTAGCCTTTTGCGGTCGCATACTTCTGAGGCTATCCTGTGTGTGTTTTCTTTTTTGTTTTGTTTTGTTTTTGGTTTTTTTGTTTTGAACAGCAGTTGTCTTGCTCCGGACCATAGCAGGTGTTCTGGTGGGCAGGTGTCTAGCGGAGTGAGGGATGTAGCAAATGTTGCTGTCGGATGGATTTAATGTAGGTGAGGAGGCTGGTGGCTGGTTTTTTTTTTGAAGCTGTGATTATGTTGTTGGAATGTAGCATA
The DNA here is from genome assembly GCA_016271365.2 of Neoceratodus forsteri. NCBI lineage: Eukaryota > Metazoa > Chordata > Ceratodontiformes > Ceratodontidae > Neoceratodus > Neoceratodus forsteri. The sequence continues at coordinate 375,585,021 of CM028134.1, read as the reverse complement.
ATGGTGGCTATGCACTGATGCGGGCCAGGTATGTGCGATTCGCGTGTCTCTGGCCCACATAACTGTGCACACTGTGACATCTGCAGGGTGCGTAGAATGCACAACCATGCACCCCACAGGGTGCCTGTCATCAGCCCGCCCAACCCCGTCGTGTAGCTGCACGGGGGTAGATTCAGATGTCATGGCAAACTTAAACAGTGTTTTCGGCACGGTTATTAACCAAATACCATACATTATATTTTATAGTGTGTGTGATACTAAGATTGTGTAATCGCTGATTGAATTACTTTTCTGAGTAATTCTTACCTTAAGCAGTCGTAAATCATACCGGAAGATTCCTCAACAATGCTTATTGTGTGTTCTTCACAACACTGTTAATCGGTACAACCTGGCGCAAATTGGTTAATTTAATACCAGCATTTTAAAATGTTTTCTCAAAGCGGAACATTGAATGTTGTGAGCATTCCATTTTGTTATACCATTGATATGACATACTCAAAAAGGGTTAACAGAGTGATGTCATAACAATGGCATAACAAGGTTATAATCTGCTTGATTTCAGTTAGTAATAAGGGCTCCACATACATTATAAGGCTATAATACCATTGAAAGGTTCTCATAACTTGAGACCCTCGAGAGCTAAGTTTGAGAGATTTCAACATGTCACTATAACCTCAAGATGGTATTTAGCCAAGTGGAACACAGTTCCTCATTTGTCATGTTCTGTAACCTATGAATCTGAGAGATCTTACTTCGAGACACAGCTCTTGCAGCAGGTTACACCATTAGGACTGAAGCCGGCAGGCGTCAGGACCCCACAGAAAAATTCTAGCTAGCTATCTTCAGCAGGGACTGCCTCTGATATCAGGCGTAGTACATAAGGGGGCGGTCCCACCAGATTCCCCAGTTCTTTCCCGCCGTAGACTTGCAAGTCTCGACCCTTCAGTTCACAGTTCTAACGCGCGACGCGTGGTAAAGTTTTTCCTTTGGAAAATTCGTTTTTTCTTCGGTCAGTTTTTTGTCTGATGTCCTCTCCACCTCCGGTCATTCTTCGAAGTGCGCCTGTGGGAAGCAGATCCCCTTCAAGGATCCGCATTTGACCTGTGTCCGGTGCTTAGGCCCAGACCACGACACCCGGGCCTGCTCCTTTTGCCTTGGCTTCAACAGCAGAACCCGGATCCGTCGCCAGAAGGCCCTACAGGCATTCCTGCTCGAGGAACAACTCAAGACCATGGCCTCCAAAGGGGATTCTTCGGAGAAGGCCCGTAGACATTCGGAGAAGCATAGAGAGAAGGCCCCTTCCAGGTCCCCGTCTAGGGCCTCTGATTCTCGTAGCTCCGGCTCCAGGTCCGACCGCTCGCATTCCCGGGCCAGTTCTCAGCCTCCCCCTGCTGCGGTGAGAAAATCTTCAGGCTCCTCTTCTCAGGCCAAGACTCCTAGGCCTTCCTCATCCTCCAAGGCCCTGGCTAAGTCGGGGGATCGTCACCATCACCACAAGTCGGGTTCCCGCCATTCTGAACCCGACGTCAGGTCTGCTTCCTTGCCTCCTCCTCCCCAGTGGAAGACCAAGGAGCTCACCTCACGTAAGAGGAAGTTGGACCCAACGCCGGTTTGCCCGACGTCAGCCTCTCGCCACAGGTTCCCAAAGCCGTCGTCTGTCAGAAGACTGTCGCCGGCCAAGCCTCATCCGGACGCGGTAGAGGACGGCGCCCACTCCAGTCGAGAAGAGGACCCGGACGCCTCCGACCGACGTCGGTCAGGAGACCATCACTGAGGAGGAGTTGACTCAGCCCGAGGACCAGACGGGCGACCCCGGCCTGGTCTAGACTCCCAGGGAACCCTCTCCGCAACCCGAGCCCCCTGTGGAGCCGATGCCGGGACCCGACGACCGACCACCGGCGCCCGGTCCATCGTCGGGCCTTTCCTTTTCAGAGGTGAAGGAGCTTTTCACTACTGGTGGATACCATCAAAAGGACATGGTCCCCACTCCACCTCCTTCCACCTCCTCCTACACGGTTACTCCTCCGGTTCCTGCACCCCTTCGCCATCTGGGTCTGCAGGCCGGTTACCTCCTCCCTGGGAGCCCAGGACCCCTCCAAAGGGGTGACCAGACAAAAGGAGACCTCCGTCCAGATCCTCTTCTAGGTCACCCAGCCCTAAGAGACCCAGAAGACGCCGCCGTTCATCTTCGACGGGGGACACGGGATCAGGGTTTTCAACATCCAGATCCCCATCTCCTCTCTCCATCCCTTCTCCGGACCACGTGAACTTCCAAAGTCTCCTCCAGATGACCCTTCGTTCTCGGATATCATGAGACACATCCAAGAGAACATGGGATGGGATGCGGAAGAGTTAGAACCGGAAAGGCTACGCCTTGCGAAGTATCTTCGGCAGAAGGACCCCAAGCCTCTGGTGGTGCCACCCTTGGTAGACACTTTCGTGGACGTTACCAAGGCAGCGTGGAAGCGCCCACATTCACTCCCGGCGATGCCGAAGAAAGCTGACCACCTGTACAAGGCTCCAAGGGAAGACCAGTACTTGACTCAGCATCCTCAGGCCGACTCTCTGGTCAAACAGCCTCACATGACCGGTCCCAGAGACCGCAACATTTGAGCACCCTGCCACCGGACCCAGAGTCCAAGCAGCTGGACGCCATGGGTAGGCGCACGTATGCTTCCGCTACCTGCGCCATCAGATCCCTGAATTATTTGACCCACATGGTGCAGTTCCAAAACGCCCTGTGGGAGCAGGGTCTGGATGCGCCTGAGAAATTGCCAGAAGGTGAGCAGATGGAGGAGATATTGCAGCTCCTCCATACGGGTTCGGACATGGGAACCCAGGTGCTACGAGCCGCGTACGACTCTGCGGACTCCTCGGCCCGAGCAGCAGCTTCAGGCGTATGCCTCCGGAGGCACTCTTGGCTCCGTGTCTCGGTTTACCCGGACGTCCAGAAAAACACCATAGACGCCCCATTCGAGGGAGAAGTTTTATTTGGTAAACCCTCCGAGAAGATAATTACCAAACTCCAAGAGGCCGGGAAGGTGGTGAGGTCGGTTCAGGCCATGTGCCGACCCAAGCTTAGTTCTTTCGTAGGAACCAAAGCCGATTTCGCGGGACGGACGAGAGACAACAGTCCGCCGTTCCACAACAGAGGGGCTCCGCTTCCGAGAGCCCAGGGAAACAACCCGCGGAGTCGAGGCCAGCGACTCAAGCCAGCCCAGCCAGCGGGCCCCTCAGCCGCCACAGCCTGACTCCTTCTCGCCCCCACCCTCAGGATCAATGGGACATCAAGGTCAGGGGTCGCATTGCGAAGCACCTGCCAGGATGGCAGTCCATAACCACCGACCGGTGGGTTCTTCAGTTGGTCGAAAGAGGCCACTTTATAGAATTTGCAGAAAAGCCACCCTCGAGGCCTCCTCTGCTCTCCCGATACTCGGGTCAGCACAAGTCATTGATCAGACAAGAAGTACTCGCGCTCCTGCAAAAGGGAGCGATAGAGTACGTTCCAGAGAACCAGAGAGGACACGGATACTATTCCCACTTCTTCCTGGTTCCAAAGAAGACAGGGGACTTCCGTCCGATTCTGGACCTCAGCGACCTCAATTTGTCGGTCGCCTACAAAAGATTCCGCATGGTAACTCTTCCGGGTCTTATTCCCATGCTGAAGCAGGACGCCTTTGCGTCTCTAGATATGCAGGGCGCTTACCTGCACATCCTTATAGCTCAAGCGCACAGGAGGTTCCTGCGCTTGAATTTCTCAGCCATCATCTTCAGTTCGACCCTTCCATTCGGGCTGTCATGGCACCCAGGGTCTTTACCAAATGCATGGCAGTGTGCGTGGCGTCTCTAAGGAGACAGGGCCACTATGTGTTCCCATACCTGGACGATTGGCTTCATGGCCGCCTCCAGGGAGGCGTTATTCTAGGCGATCCAGAGTACCCAGGACCTGTTTCGATCTCTGGGTATCCTAATCAACCATGAGAAGTCTCTCCTGGTACCGTCGCAGAAGCTGCAGTTCATAGGCGCAGTACTGGACACCATTCAGGGAAGAGCATTTCTTCCAGACGACAGAGCAGAGCGCATCAGATCCCTCATCAGGGAGCTTTCGTCGAGCAGGTCGGTCCTTTGCTGGCTCGGACACATGGCTGCGGCCATTCCTGCTGTCCCTTTCGCAAGGCTCCACATGCAGGTAACTCAGTGGATGCTCAAGGTGCAATGGGACCAAAGGCAAGACCACATGCAGCATCCGGTCAGAATCACGAATACCGTGATTCGAGACTGCAGCAGTGGTAATAGACCCAGGGACACACTCTCACGGCGTCCGTTTATAGCGCCGTCCCTGGAGGTAATCCTCACCACAGGCGCCTCAGGTCTGAGGATGGGAGCACACCTGGACGGGTGAAGTCCCGGGAACATGGACCCTCAGGAGGCTCACCCCATATCAACGTCCTAGAGATGAGGGCGGTCCTTTATGCCCTGCAGGCATTTCAGTCAGAGATCCCACGAGTACTCTCCTGCTTCAGACAGACAACACGGGGTGATGTATTACCTCAACAAACAAGGAGGCGCACACTCTTACCCCCTTTGCAGGGAGGCCATGAGGGTGTGGGATTGGGTAATCCGACACGGTGCAAACCTGATCACAGTACATGTTCCCGGGGTGGACGACACAATTGCAGACGGCCTGAGTAGCTCCCAGGCCAGAGTCCACACGTGGGAACTTCTTCAGGAGGTAGCAGAGGATCTGGTTCTTCGATGGGGAACTCCAGAGTTGGACTTGTTCGCTTCCCCAACCAACGCAAAATTGCCCAATTTTTGCTTGCTAGATCCAGGGTCTGGTGTTTTCTGGCGAGACGCGTTGTCCCTCTCCTGGGAGGACAGATTCCTCTACGCTTTCCCTCCCTTCCCGTTGATCCAGAGAGTTCTTCTCAAACTGCGCAGGGAGCATGCAACAATGATCCTGGTGGCCCCCCTTTCTGGCCCAGACAGATCTGGTTCCCTTTGCTAATACAGCTATCCTGGGAACCTCCGCTCCCGTTGCCATTCAGCTCCCATCTCTTGTCTCAGGAGGAGGGTTCACTGGTCCACTCGGACTTACGCTCACTGAACCTGCATGCATGGCTCCTAGAGACATAGCCATTTTGCAACATGGGGTCTCGCAAGAGGTTGCGGAAGTTCTTTCTGCAGCCAGAAAGCCGGCAACACATGCGACGTACGCCATGAAATGGCGCTGTTTTTGTCTGTGGTCGCAAACACGCGGCCTTTCCGCTTTAGGTTGTCCGGTGAAAGCGATGTTAGAGTACCTGCTCTCCCTTTTCCGTTCGGGTCTCGCCTACTCTCCTCTATTAAGGTGCACCTCTGTGCCATTTCAGCTTATCTCCTCCCGGTGGGACAGCGCACAGTGGCACAATTAGATACCTGTCAAGAATTCTTGAGAGGGGTGTTACATCTTAGGCCGCCCATTAAGGACCCAGTGCCTCCATGGGACTTGCTCTTTGTCCTGGAGCAACTCACGCTGCCCCCCTTTGAACCTGCCGCGGATTACGAGCAGCGTTTTCTGTCGTGGAAAACGTTGTTTTTGGTTGCTGTTACGTCAGCGAGAAGAGTTTCTGAGCTTCATGCTCTCATGTGTAAAGAGCCTTATTTAATTTTCCACCGGGACAGAGTATCCCTGAGGACAAATCCTAAATTCTTGCCTAAGGTGGTTTCCACACTCACTCTCAATCAGGACATTGACCTGCCTGTCTACTTCCCTAATTATTCTAATAGAAGAGAGGCGCTGCTCCACACCCTGGATCTTCACCGCAGTTTAAGATAGTACCTGAGCAGAACTAAGCAGCTTCGTAAATCGGACAACTTTTCGTTTCCTTTACTGAAAGGATGATGGGCCAACCAGTATCCAAACAGTCCCTGTCTCACTGGCTTGTCCAGTGCATATCATACTGTTATGATATCAAACAAAAGCCCCTTCTGGGATCAGTCCGGGGCCATTCCACTAGGGGAGTGGCCACCTCCTTTGCAGCACTCCGAAACGTCTCCACTTCTGCCATTTGTGCTGCAGCCACTTGGAGCTCTGTACATACCTTTATCAAGCATTATAGCCTGACATCGCTTCACGGCTGAAGAGCCGCTTCGCCTGGCTGTGCTACAGGGTCTCCTGTCCTAGAATCAGGACCTGAATGAACTTTCTAGTTTCCTCCTCCCAGAGTGTTTGCAAGCGCTACTGCTTGGGAATGGGTCCTAATGGTGTAACCTGCTGCAAGAGCTGTGTCTTGAAGTAAGGTAGTACAGTTATGTAAGAACTTACCGTAACAGTAGATCTTCAAGAACAGCTCTTGCAGCAGGTACCTTCCCGCCCACCTTCCCCCTTGGAGGAGGCATGGCTTAAGCCTTTTTTAACAGGGATTTATACCCTTTTGTCTTCTGACGGTGTATCCTCGGTCTCCCATTTAGATGTCAGCCTGCAGCCGGAAGTCTCCGGCGGGAGAACTGGGGAATCTGGCGGGACGTCAGGGGCGGTCCCCACTGAAGATAGCTAGCTAGAATTTTTCCGTGGGATCCTGACGCCTGCCGGCTTCAGTCCTAATGGTGTATCCTGCTGCAAGAGCTGTTCTCGAAGATCTACTGTTACAGTAAGTTCTTACGTAACTGTACTTTATTTAAACTCGTACATTTTTGAAGTGAGGTAAGTGGGTGTCAGCTTTCACTGTATGTGGCAGTTACAGTAAATGCATACTGTACTCTGGGGCACAAGGTTTTTCTAAGCATTCCCATGAGTATTGTTCCCATCTGGGAACAAGTGACCACCAAACAATGTGTTTAACGATAAACTCAGCTGTAAAGTCAAGCCATACAAAAGTGAAGGTACTGGACTTCAGGAGAGCTGATTTTATCAAAATGGGAGAGTGCCTCAGAAAAGCACTAGCAAACAGGCAAGAAGTGGGGTGGAGCAACAATGGGGAAACATCAAAAGTGCCATCATAGAGGCAATAAGCCTTTGTCTGAAGCAAGTAAACAAATCAAAACGAAAGAAAAAAAACAATGGTTCTCAAAAGAGGTGGCAGGGAAGGTTGGGGAGAAAAAGATAGCATTCGGGAAGTAGAAGGAATCACAGAAGGAGCAGGACAGAGAACTGTACCAGTTAAAGCAGAAGGAAATGGGAAAGGCACTCAGAATAGCAAAGGCCCAGACTGAAGGAAAGATAGCCAACTCGATTAAGAAGGGGGATAAAACATTTTATAGGTACATTAGGGAGTGAAGAAAGACTAAGGCAGGGATACTGAGGCTGAGTAAAGAGGAGGGTGAGCAGAGAGGGACAGTGAAAAAGTAGGGATACTGAACAAATACTTTTGCTCAGTATTCACAAAAGAAGAGGAGGGGGGTACCTATCCAGTCAGTAGAAGCACTCTGGATAGGGGGGTCGATATCAGTTCTTTCACAGAAGAAAGGATTCTGAAAGAACTCTTAAAACTGAAGGTGGACAAAGCAATGGGGCCTGATGGGATTCACCTCAGAATTCTAAAAGAACTAAGGGGAGAACTAGTAACATCAGTGACTACCTTTTTTAACAAATCATTGGAGGATGGTGTGGTACCTGAGGACTGGAGGAGGGTGGATGTGATTCCCCTTCACAAAAGTGGGAGCAAGACAGAGGCAGGAAACTACAGACCTGTCAGTTTGACCTCAGTGGTAGGAGAAATGATGGAATCACTTCTGAAGGAAAGAATTGTTGAGTACCTAGAGGCCAGTGGGGCACAGGACCCAAGGCAGCATGGGTTCACAGCGGGAAGGTCATATCAGACAAATCTAATCGATTTCTTTGACTGGGTGACCAAAGTAGTAGACCAGGGAGGGGCTGTGGACGTGGCCTACCTAGACTTTAGCAAGGCATTTGACACAGTCCCACACAAAAGATTAATAAACAAATTAGCCAGCCTGGGAGTGGGTCCCAGGGTGGTAGCCTGGGTAAAACACTGGCTGGACAATAGGACGCAGAGGGTAATAGTAAACTGAGTCCACAGTGAAGAAAGGGGGGTTACTAGTGGGCATGAGGGTTCAGTACTGGGTCCGTCCTTTTAATGTCTTTATATGTGACATTGCAGAGGACTGGAAGAAAAAGTATGTCTTTTGCAGACGACACAAAGATCTGCAACTGGGTTGATACACAAGTTGGGGTGGAAAGGATGAGAAGGGACTTGGCAAGGTTGGAGGAATGGTCAAATGTATGGCAGCTTAGATTCAACGCAAATAATTGCAAAATAATGCACCTGGGAAACAAAAACTCAGGGGAAGAGTACACAATGGGGGTGAGACACTGACAACAGAAATGGAAAGGGACCTGGGAGTAGTTATATCAGATGACCTAAAGGTGGGCAAGCAATGTGAGAAGGCAGTAGGGAAGGCTGGGGGATACTGGGATGCATAGGGAGAGGCATCACCAGTAGAAAACAGGAAGTTGTTATCCCTCTGTACAGACAGTTGGTGAGACCCCATATGGAGTACTATGTGCAGTTCTGGAGACCCCATCACCGCAAAGACATAGACAGGGTGGAGGCTGTCCAGAGGAGGGCAACCAGAATGGTGCAGGGTCTGCACCAGAAGACATACAAAGAGAGACTGAAGGAACTTAACATGTATACCCTCGAGGAAAGGAGAGAGAGGGAGGACGTGATAGAAACTTTCAAGTACCTCAAGGGAATCAACAAAGTCCAAGAGGGTAGCATCTTTCAGAAAAAGAGATGTGCAAGAACAAGGGGACACAATTTGAAGTTGGGGGGGGGGGCGGCTCAGAGGTAATGAGAGGGAGTATTTTTTCACGGAGAGGGTTGTGGATGCATGGAACAGCCTTCTTGAGGAGGTCGTGGAGTCAAAAACAGTGGTGGAATTCAAGAATGCATGGGACAGCCATAAGGCAATTCTAGTGGGGGGTAGGAGGAAGTAGGCTGTTGGTTAACTAGGATCTGCAGCTTATCCATTAGGTAATGAATTGGGCAGACTAGGTGGGCCAAGCGTTCCTTCGGCCATCATATTCTATGTTTCATTCGATCATGTAATAATGTTGTGATATCATAACGATAATTATTAATGATGTCACAACGATGGTAGTATTAGTTTTGGATGTCAGGGTTTCCTTATGGGTAAAAGTGACGATGTATTATGTATAAATCACTAAATATGCTGCATAGTCCAGAGGGGGTATTGCTAAGATCAGTGGGGATAAGAGGGAGTGTGAGGAGGACCAAGGTAAAGCATCTGTCCTAGTTAGATACTACTGATCAGTATTTACTGAGGAGAAGGTAGGGCAGGGCCCACAGCTCAGCACCATGGACACGGGGGAGGGAGATGTGCACTAGTCCCTTCACAAAAGAAAGGGTCCTACAAGAGCTCGCTCGCTAAGCTCAGGGTGCACAAGGCAATGGGACCTGATGGCAAACATCCCAGGGTACTAAAGGTGGAACTAGCAGAGCCATTATCAGAACTGTTTAGTGAGTCTCAGGAGAGGTCCCAGAAGACTGGAGAAGGGCTCATGTGATCCTGCTCCACAAGACTGGTAGGAGGTAGGGAACTATAGACCAGTCAGTCTTACCTCAGTAGTGGGCAAGATTATGGAGGCACTCCTTAAGGAAAGGGTAGTGCAACACCTGGAATACATAGGAGCACAGGATCCAAGACAGCATGGGTTTAGAACAGGAAAGTCCTGTCAAATAATTTTGTAGATTTCTTTGACTGGGTAACCAGAGTGGTGGACCAAGGGGGAGCAGTTGATGTTGCCTACCTTGACTTCAGTAAAACTTTCGATACTGTTCCACATAGAAGATTGATTAATAAGCTGGGTAGGCTCGGGGTGGGTCAGAAGTTGGTCAACTGGGTAGCAAACTGGTTGGCGGTCAGAAAACAGAGAGTGGTAGTAAATGGTGTACAGTCAGAAGAGTTGCAAGTCGCAAGTGGGGTACCTCAGGGATCAGTCCTGGGGTCAGTCCTCTTCAGTATCTTCATCAGTGACATTGCAGATGGACTGGAGGGTAAGGTTTGTTTGTTTGCAGATGACACCAAGATCTGCAACAGAGTAGGTGATCCAGATGGGGCGGACAGAATGAGAAGAGATCCGGATAAACTGTCAAAATGGTCGGAAGAGTGGCAAATGGGGTTTAATGCAAAGAAGTGCAAGATCATGCACGTAGGGAAAAGAAACCCTGAAGCCACCTATAGGTTGGGAGGGGAGTTGCTGGCAATCACAAGGGAAGAAAGAGACTTGGGCATCATCATCATCTCAGATGACCTGAAATCGTCCAAGCAGACCACTAAAGCAGTAGTTAAGACTAGAGGGATGTTGGGGTGTATTAGTAGGAGTAACGCAAGTCGTCAGAGGGAGGTAATAATCCCTCTTTACAAGACACTAGTTAGGCCCTATCTGGAGTACTGTGTGCAGTACTGGAGGCCGCACCTTCACAAGGACATTAACAAAATGAAGTCAGTCCAGAGAAGGGCAACCAAAATGGTGCAGGGACTGCATCAGAAAACATATGAGGACAGATTAACGGAGCTCAGTATGTATACCCTAGAGCAAAGGAGGGAGAGAGGTGATGTGATCGAAACATTCAAACATCTTAAGGGCATTAACAAGGTGAAAGAGTCTAACATGTTTCAATATAAGAAAAGTAGCAGGGCAAGAGGACACAGCATGAGCTTAGAGGGAGGCCGATTAAGGGGGAATGTGAGGAAGTTCTTTTTCACAGAAAGGGCGGTGGATGCATGGAACGACCTACCTCAGGAAGTGGTGGATATGAATACAGTGCAGGGCTTCTAACAGGCATGGGATAGGCATAAGGGAGCAATAAAGAGGCGCATGAATAGATAGGCCATTGACAGGGTATAGGCCTATGGCACATTCATAAGGGAGAAAAAATGGGCAGACTGGATGGGCCTTGCGGTCCTTATCTGCTGTCAACTTCTGTGCTTCTACAGTAGTACAGTAAGCATTACATTTTAATTTCAGTGAGTTGTTAATTCATTGTAAAAAAATGCTTTTTTGGGTTTTGTATTTTAATTTAGTTTTTTTTAAGGGATAAATTTATGTATTAATATAATGTAGAGGTTATATTTAAAATATATGTGATTGCTGACAACTTATTCCAGATCGTGGGCCCCTCAAGCGCAAAACAGTATTGTCCTAGTCTAGTTTCACCTTAATATATAAGTATTCATAGGTAGTTGAAACAGTAGCTTGGGCCATGTTCCTGTTCAGTTCTTGGCCTCATGTGAAACTGCTAGCAAAGATGCCTGTTAGTGTCAGTTGTATTGATTTGTGATGTGGACACTTTTCCACTAGGAACTTGATTAAGAACCAGCACAGCTCATTTCCTATGGGCCTCTGAACAATCATCTGATGATAATGGATTTCGGACACTATTGGGCTGGATTCAGAAAGGTATCCTTGAGGTGGAAGATACCTCAACAGACTACAGATTCACTGAACCATCCTGTCCCAAAGCATCAGCTGTAACTGTTCACGTAAAGGATAATGCTTCCTAGCTGGGATGTTAGAGGACACCTTTGACCTTCATGCTGGCCATCCCATGTACCACCACCTGGAGGCTGGATTGTTTACTAATCTTATTTGCAGCTTTCACCCCTAGATGGCACTGATTTGAACTAATCATCTTTTCTCAGATACAGCAAGTATGTAAGGGGGTCCACATCCTGCAGATAGCGTAAAGAGGGGCATATGACACAGTGATAAATCATTAACTGCCCTAGCCTCTTCAAAGAATGTACTTTTTCTTATTGTTAGTACTCTCTGCATATTTCCCACTTGGTTTCTTGTCTCCTGTATTATCTCCCATGCTCCCCCTCGGGTCGCACCTGGAAACAAGCTGTGGTACAGCAAGTCTGTAATAGTCACCAAATTTGAAATAAAAAAAAAAGATTTAAATTTTGAAAATTAAAAATACAGTATGGGAAGCAGTTTATCATTGTTGTTTTTGTTTTTTCTGTCATAGTCACATGACCGTTTACAAGTGTATGGAGGTCATACAGATATGATCATGTGCATGGCTATCCACAAGAGCATGGTATGTCAGACAATTCTTTCCATTCTAACGGTTGTAAATTAATGAGTGTTCTCCTTTTTTGTTGAATACAAGCTGTGGCAGTACTTAATGGCCCACATTTGTAAAGCAAGAGATGCCAAACTTTTTAGGGCTGGTTGTCCTCGAGGCACAGGTCAGGAAGCATAGGAAAACCAGGAGCAGTTGTAAAATTCGTAACAAGGGTTTTATTAAGCAATAAGGCATGACCAAGGTTATGTTATGATCTGTTAATCACCTTCTAAGGGTGTACTGTACGAGGGCAGCCGAGTGCCACATGCCCCTAGAGAGGATTAATCACATTAACATAATACCTGGGAGTTCATATTGCTGTAATAATAAAACATGTTTTTAACAGTGTTAAACCTTGCTCAGCATATGGTTAAGCTCTACATGTATGTTAATAAAAGATTAACATAAGGCTGTTAGAATGTTTGCAGCCAATCGGAAAGCACCATTTCTCAGACCCTTTTTATAATTATTAATAACAGTAAAATAATAAAAAAAATTTGTTCATAATAGCTATTTGCAATGGCAGTAGAAACATAGAAAACAGAGTCCTCCTGATTTTTTTTCTTCTCAATTTCTAAGCTCAGTCTCTGTCTCTCTCATTTGCAAAACATTGCAGCTCCTTTTTATAAGTCTGTGCAGGAGTTTAAGAAAACAGCATGCTTCTCAAACAGTGTTCATGTAAGTTTCAACAAGTGCAGCAAAAAGAACATTTTGACCCAGAGCTGACCTCTTGCTTATAGCTTCTCAGAGAGTTTGCAAACAGGTTAACCCCTTGAGTTCCAAACAGCTTTGCAATCATTTCAACAGTATAACTATATGCAGTTTTAGCTTTGCAGTAATTTCAACAGTATAACTTTATACAGATCTTACTTCAGGGTGCAGCTCCTGCAGCAGGTTACATCAATAGGACTGAAGCCGGCAGGCAGCAGGAACCCACGGAAAAATTCTAGCTAGCTACATCCTGCGGGGGATGACCCCCGACATTGGCCCCGCCCCTGACATTCCCTGCATCTTAAAAGGGGTGATCCCCCAGCGTCCCTCAGTTCTTTTCTCACCGTCAACTCGCAAGCATCGGCTCCATGGACGCCTTCAACTAACGAACAATGCTGTTACATAAGTATCCTTTTATTTGTTTCATTAGAAAAAGTTTGACTTTATTTCTTTTCTGCATGTCATCTTCCCCTACGTCATCTGTTGAGCACTCTTCAAAGTGTGCTTGAGGCAAACAGATTCCGTTTAAGGACAAACATACAGCCTGTGTCAGGTGCCTAGTCCCGGATCACGACACTGAGGCCTGTTCCATTTGCCAAAACTTTAATAATCGTATGAGGATCCGCCGCCAAAAAGTTTCAGAGACCTGTCTTTTAGAGAAAAAATTGGCAGCAGTGCAGAAAAGTACCTCCTCCAGGGAAGGATCCTCTCATAGGTCGGGGAAGCATGAAGAAAAGGGAGAAAGAGCGTTCCCCATCCACACAGATGTCCGACTCCAGGGGGAGCTTGGATTCAACAGCCTGCTCCAACAGGTCTCTGTCTCGGACAAAGGCCCAGCTTCCGCTGGCCCGAATCCAGACGTCAAGTGACTCTGGTGTTGCATCCACCCTCCAGCCCCTTAAAGTATGGCCTAAAGGCCATGCTGCCAGTTAGCCTTCAGGCTCCACAGGCCGATCTGCTTCAACAGATCGCCCAGTCAAGGCGCACTCCAAGTCGGCCTCTGCTACAGGTCCTGACTCCCTGGACCGGTGCCAAGATTACGACCAATGGAGGTCAGCCTCCCAAACCCGGAGGTACCTCAAGGATGTCTGCTAAATGGACCGCAGAACTCGCATCCATTAAGCAGACCTCGGACCCTAAGTGGATGTCAGAGCCAGATGTCCTCCAAATGTCCCAAGGACCAACAACCACCGGCAGAGGTCCACTCTCAGAGAAGGGACGTTGTCTCGTCCATACTGGACATCGGTCCATCCAGCTGTACAGACAAGGAGGGTACCGACGCCAGGGTCAAACATCTAAGTGATGACCAAGCATCAGGAGACAAGGAGGATGCAGACCTCCCACACAACCCGACGCCACCCACGGACCAGACGACAGGTGCGTCAGGTCACAGACCATCAGACACAGGAAGCAGTCAGATGGCCCCACTGGAGAGGCAGACACCAGGTCAAACATCGGGCCTCAACATTTCAGAGGTTAAAGAATTGTTCTCCTATTGGTGGGAAACCATCAGGAATGACGTCATTCCCAACAAACCACCTATGGAGGACCAACCTCCTCCAAAAGATCAAAGCTCGACCAGACCACCCCCTAGAGAAGAAAGTCCAATACCAAGGAGAAGAAGCGACCGGGGTCTCTTATCACAGACCTATTCCCACTCATCGAGCATGCACAGGTCGAGGAATCATAAAGAGAAGCAGCAGTCATGGTCTCCATCATAGACCCCTACCTGCTCACCAAGCGTGCACATGTCCAAGAAACACTGCAGGAGGTCAGGTTCCTCTTCCTCTGATGAATCTCACTCCTCCTCTTACGTGTCCTCCAGATCAGACTCTCCTTTCAGCATCCCTTCACCAGCTCCAAGGGATTTGCCTAGGTCCCCCCAGACGACCCAACGTTTATGGATATAATGAGGCATATCCAAGATAACATGGGATGGGACACGGAAGATTTAGATCCTGAGAGGCACCGCCTCACCAAGTATATAAGACAAAAGGATCCCAAGCCAGTGGTGGTCCTGCCATTACTCGATACCTTCCAGGACGTGATCAAGGCTGCTTGGAAGCACCCCTTCACTTCCTCAGCAGTCCCTTAAAAGGTGGACTGCCTATATCGGGTTCCCTTGGAGGACTCTTATTTGGGAGAGCAACCAGTGGCAGATTCTGTAGTGATCACTGCCACACATGATAGGTCACAGAGGCTACAACATCTGAGCATTCAGCCCCCGGACTGAGCGTCAAAACAGCTTGACTCCATGGGGTGGAAAATGTACGCTTCAACCACATGTTCCATCTGCTCATTAAACTACTTGACCCACATGGTCCAATTTCAAAATGCCCTGTGGGAACATGGCCTAGATTTGGTCAACAACCTTCCGGATGGAGACCAAAAGGAAGAGCTTATAAAACTTCTCTGGACAGGCTCTGACGTGAGCACACAAGTACTCAGAGCTGCATATGACTTGGCGGATTCAGCCACAGAAAGTGAAGCATCAGGCGTGTACCTAAGACACACTCCTGGTTGAGGGTATCAGAATTTACTCTGGACGTCCAGAAGGGCATACTAGACGTCCCTTTCAAACAGTGGCGGAGCTGGGGGGGAGGTCACCCCTCCTGGCTGCCGCAGTGTGAGTAGTGGTGTCCCACCACCATCTTTGTTCAATGTTCAGTGCCCATTGTGGAGCCCATGATTGAATGGCACCTCCCCCCGGCTCCCAAATGCTCCCAAACCTGGTTCTGCCACTGCTTTCAAAGGCTCAGTTCTTTTCGGGTAGGAATCTGAAAAGATAATGACAAATTTGCAAGATGCCGGAAAGGTGGCTCGGACCATACAAGCCATGTACAGACCAAAGACGAAGCCATTTTGGAGGCAGCAGAACCGTTTCAGAGGAAAACACAGACAACAGCAGAGAGGAAGCTTTCACCGGAAGGGCCCCTCTCGAACTGCAGGAGGAGCAGGTGCAAGGAACACAAAATCCCCTCAGGCAAATCTCCCGTCCCCATCCACTGCCTGACTCGCTGATGGACCCTCTTCCAGCCCAGGGGGAAGAGGTGGTCGGGGGTCATTTCTCCAAA
Source organism: Neoceratodus forsteri (assembly GCA_016271365.2). NCBI lineage: Eukaryota > Metazoa > Chordata > Ceratodontiformes > Ceratodontidae > Neoceratodus > Neoceratodus forsteri. Next base: position 375,569,138 of record CM028134.1, on the reverse strand, counting down.
CACATACCAGGGTGGCAGCGGATTACCTTCGATCAATGGGTTCTTCAGCTCATTTAAAGAGGGCACTCTATCAAATTCACTGGGCAACCACCATCCAGACCACTGCTTCTCTCCTGATATTCAAAACAGCACGCAATGCTGATTCGGGAAGAGATACAGGCTCCCCTAGTTAAAGAAGCCATAGAGCCAGTCCCATGGGTCCAGAGAGGAAAGGGGTACTATTCCCACTTCCTTTTAGTACCCAGAAAGACAGGGGATTTACGCCCAATACTGGACCTCAGCGATCTAAACACTTTCGTGGTGTGTACAAATGCTTCAGAATGGTCACCTTACCAGGCCTTATCCCGATGATATGCCAGTGAGCTTGGCTCGCATCACTGGATATGCAGGACACATACCTCCATATCCCCATCGCAAGACACCACAGAACATACCTGAGGTTTGAGTTCCAGGGTCAGCAATTTCATTTCCGGGCACTACCCTTCAGGTTGTCATCAGCTCCAAGGGTCTTCACCAAGTGCCTAGCAGTAGGAGCCATGGCTGTAAGGAGAAGGGGCTGCTAAGTCTTTCCTTATCTGGGCGATTGACTACTGACCGCATCGTCCAAGGAAGGCTTGCTCCAGGCACTAAAGGCCAAAGTCGACCCTCACACCCTGCCAAAGGCTGCAGTTCATCGGGGCAGTGCTGGGCACCATGAAAGGAAGGTCCTTCCTGCCAAACAACAGGGCAGGACGTCTGTGGAACCTAACAAGACATATGCTAGGACAGAGACAGGTCTCCGCACGGACCATGTTATGCCTTCTGGGCCACATGGCAGCTGCAATAGCAACAGTTCCACTCTCTCACCTTCACATTCAAACCATTCAGTGGACACTCTGAGTCCAGTGGGACCAACACCAGAACAACCTCGACCAAATGGTCTCAGTCCCCAACTGTGTTCACAGAGTATTACAATGGTGGCTCGTTCAGGAACACCTTGCAGTGGGAGTCCCATTACAGTCACTCACTCCAGCAGTGACCCTGACCACGGACGCATCAGAATCAGGCTGGGGTGCTCATCTAGGCGACAGAAGAACCCAGGGTCTATGGTCCAGAACAGAAGGTTCCCTCCATATAAACATCCTGGAAATGAGGGTGGCTCTTTACGCCCTGCAAGCGTTAAGACCAGTGCTTTCTCCAGGGGCACCTACTGATTCAGAGACAGTATGTCAGTAGTGTTCTATATCAACAAACTAAAGGGACATGCATGCATTACTAGCTCTGCCGAGAGGCAGTGAAGGTATGGTATTGGGCAATAGAACACCCCATCACCCTATCTGCAGTCCACGTCCCAGTGTTACAGAACACGCTAGCAGATCCAGATCCGACGCACACGAATAGGAGCTCCTGCAACACATTGCAGAAACTCTTGTTTGCAAAATGGAGAATGCCAGAACTAGATTTATTTGCCTCCCCATACAACACAAAACTGCCCAGTTTCTGCTCACTAGATCGAGAGCCTGGTGTTTTCTGGTGAGACGCGTTATCCCTCTTCTGGACAAGCAAATTCCTTTACGCCTTCCCTCTGATCCAGAGAGCCCTGCTCAAACTGCAGAACGAAGGAGCAGTCATGATTTTGGTGGCCCCTTATTGGCCCAGACAGATATGGTGTCCTTTACTCCATCAACTAGTGAGCGAGCCTCCCTTTCCTCTTCCCCTCAGCTCGGACTTAACTATCTCAAGACAGTGGGTCCCTGGTTCACCCAAACTTGTGACCCCTACACCTGCACGCCTGGCTCCTGAGCACTTGGCTATCTCTCGCCATGGTGTCTCTGAAGTGTGGCCAATGTCTTAGTAGCTGCAAGAAAATCCTTTACTAGAACCACATATGCCATGAAATGACGCAGGTTTTGCCTTTGATCCTCAGCCCGTGGCCTGGACCCTCTAACTTGCCCAGTGAAATCGGTACTAGAGTACCTTCTTTCCTTGTCAGACACAGGGTTAAGCCATTCCTCAATAAAGGTGCACCTTTCAGCACTACCTGCTTACCATGCACCTTTCGGGAATAAATCCTTGGCCCAACTGGACCTGTCATGCACTTTTTTGTGTGGTATCCTTCACTTAAAACCTCCCATTAAGGATCCAATCCCCCTTGGGGTCTTCTTTTTATTTTGGAACAGCTCACACTACCACTCTTTGAGCCAGACACAGATTATGAGCTACGCCTTCTCTCTTGGAAGGCGTTATTTTTAGTTGCAATTATTTCTGCCAGAAGAATTTCAGAGCTCCAGGCACTTATGTGTAAAGAGCCGTATTTGATTTTCCATAAGGACAGTGTCTCCTTAAGGACCAATCCTAAGTTTTCACCTAAGGTAGTATCAGAGCTTACTCTCAACCAAGAGATTCCCTTACCTGTTCATTACTCAGAGTATTCTAATAAAGGAGAGGCCCTCCTGTACACATTGGATGTGCACCGGATACTCAAATACTATCTGACTAGAACCAGAATGCACCGAAAGTCAGACCAGTTGTTTGTTTAGTTTGCCCCCAGGATGTTAGGGGCACCAATGTCAAAACAGACACTTTCAAAGTGGTTGGTAAACACCATTTTTTTTTTTTTTTTATCAGAAACAGAACAAGCCCTTACCGGGATCGGTAAAGGGCCATTCCACAAGAGGGATGGCAACCTCTTTTGCTTCACTAAGAAATGTTTTGGCCTCAGACATTTGTGCAGCAGTTACTTGGAGTACTGTGCACACTTTTATCAGGCACTACAGTCTAGATATAGCCTTCAGGCGCAGAGCAGGCTTTGGTCTTGCGGTTCTGTAGGGGCTCCTTTCATGAGAGGTTTTCTTTAACCCTTCTCCTGTCCTCCTGCCATTTTCTAGGGGCTAACACACGCTGCTTAGTACTTGGTCCTAATGGTGTAACCTGCTGCAAGAGCTGTATCTCGAAGTAAGATAGTACAGTTACGTAAGAACTTATCGTAACAGTAGATCTTCGAGAACTGCTCTTGCAGCAGATACTTTCCCACCCTCCGTCCCCTCAGGAGGTCAGATACATTGCTTACTTTATATTGGTCTTCCTTTGGAAGTGGATCCTCGGTCTCCCATCAGAATTACAATGCCATGCTGGAGTCTCCAGTGGGAGAATGGAGGTATGCTGGGGGAACGCACCTTTTATGATGCAGGGGACGTCGGGGGCTGGGCCAACATCGGGGGCAGTCCCCCACTGGATGTAGCTAGCTAGAATTTTTCTGTGGGATCCTGCTGCCTGCCGGCTTCAGTCCTAATGGTGTAACCTGCTGCAAGAGCTGGTCTTGAAGATCTACTGTTACGGTAAGTTCTTACATAACTGTACTTTTTAAACAAAGGGATCCCAGTATCAATTACATTTCCACAAAATGATTCACATATATTTTTATACCAGCAGATATGCGGGGGGGGGGGGAGACAGAACAGCAAGTGAGGGTAGAGAGACAGCAGTAGGCAGAAAATTGCAAGTCTGTCGGGGTGATCAAGTCCTAGGTCTCAAGAGAAAATTTGGTTGTGTAACCACACAGAGAAGAGACAGAAAAGGAGAGACTAGAACATATCCTTGCATTTAAACTCTGTCTCCATAACAAATGGGTCAGGGCCTTATTCAACCCTGTCATACTGATCTACATAGCAAAACAGCTCCTATTGGGATCAAAGCTAGGAAGTGGCTTGCAGCCGTCCCATTGAAATGCATTGGGGGACTGGGATACACACTTTTATGGTCATCAGTGAGTGAGGGTTGTGTCTGCTATTGCTCCTTGCAGCTGTCTGTAACATTTTGCTAACTTTCTGTTTGCTGTGAGGAGAGTGTGTGAGAACCTGTTGAGCAAATGGCAGCTGTCTTGTGCACATGCAGCTGACCTATTTCATACTCTAGAAAAGCCCTTGGGTTGTTTAGTTTAGCTCCCCCAACCCACCCCCACTATGATGACAAGAATGTCAACGAATACACTCAGAGAGGAAGAACTAATAAACTCTGTACAGCTTCATGAATGAAAATATTACTTTAATTTTTTCTGGGGGAATAAAATGAAATTGCATGTGTAAAATTGAGTTTTTAGGGACATGGATATGGTTCACTTATCCACATGATCTCATTTCCACCAGAAGTACTGATGTATTGGAACGTCTTTAAGCTAAACTCCTCCCACCACTCGGGCAATGTATCTGCCGGCTCTGCCCTTTGACATCAGATCTACCTTTCTGCTGGAGGAGTTCAATCTCCTCTTTCGCAGCTCTCTGCATTGTAGGGCCTAAAGTGCGCAACTGGCAGACTTTGATCACTTTTTCTTCTAGTTCTGAGTTTACGCTACTTTCTGCCCTACTCCAGCCCTTGATGATGGAAGATGGAACACAAAGAAGCGAAAAAAGCTCCCGGTTTCAAGGAGTATGTCACATGCTGACAGAAGATCTCACAGACGAAATCACAAGCGTTGTGTCTTTACTGCCTAGGGGCTGAACACAATGTCACAGATTACGACCTGTGTCAGACAGTGCTCCCCTCTTCCGCAGAGGATCACAAGGCTCGTCTTCTCCTGTCGGTCAGCTGAGATCCTAAACTGTTGCAGAAGGGTGGTCACAAGACAGCCTCTGCTGTGGTCAGGTCTGCAGCTCAACTCACAGCCATTGAAGAAGTGTCGGCAAAGGTGGCAGCAGGCACCTCTTTGGCCTTGACACTGCTCCCGCGGGGCTGGGACCAGCGTTGGAGCATCCTTCACAGGAGAATTTATTTTTTTATTTCTTTTTATCCCTCCCTCCTAGCACCAGAGACCGCTCAAGTCTGGAGACACCAAGGCAGCCCCCACTTCCCCACCTACCTGAATCCCCAGCAGACACCCACAGAGCCTTGGCTGTACCCCCCAGGCGGGTATGAGGTCAGGCTTGAGCACCCCCAAAGAATCCTTCATTCGTGCGGGTCCCATTGAGGTGGTCAGATAGCACAAGGAGCAATCAGTGATCGTGCTGGCGCTCCTTCCCCTCGGTACTCCGGTGCTCTTTTCCTCCATTTTCTCCCTAGCGTGTGGTGTGCGCCCTGACGTCAAGGCGCTGTGCACTGACGTCCACCACATGTCACCGACCAGTCCCTCCTGCTACTGCAGGAGTTGTCTTACCGCGAGCCTTCGCTCGGGATCAGGCAAACTGCGGACATTGGTCTCCTCCTCCCCCCGGAGAAGACGAGCAGTCGTGGGACCCTCAAGTTTCTCCCCAGTCAGCCTTCAGCGGCCGGGCTCATTCGAACCCGGTCGCTGGCACCAGATGAAATCCAACCACTGCGTTGGTGGGCCGGCCTTCACAGGAGAATTATCAGGCCGTCCAAACCTTAAGGGGAAAGCCCTGCCCACCACAGAAAGAAACACAAAAAGTACCGCTTTCAACTATGGGACCAGGAGAGATCATGCTCCTCCCACACCTTCAACTCCTCCGACTTCTGGAAGCTTGTTCAGTGCCCGGCTTTGGCTGAGCCAGAATTGGTTGAAAGGCAGGTCGTTAGCTCAAACGGTACCCCTACCCCTGTGTCGGGCTTGACAGTCTCACTACCGACCAGTCAGGGTGTTGAGATGTTCCTCGACCTGGTCAACCAGTTGTTGGAGGGAATGATGAGGAGTTGATCTCCAAGACCCCAGGCTTCCCATTCCTCACTAAAGAGGATGTGGAACAGTCGGTATCCTTGGCCACTGCCACTTGGGAGCAGCCTCCACCAGTGGTTGTGCTGCTGACGCCAGTACATGTTATCTATACAGCACCTCAGGCAGCTTCTCCTCAACATTGGCCCCTTGGTCAATTGTCAGGGACGAAGCACTTTTCGAGCTCTCGATCTGCTTGACTGGGAAGCATCACCATTGATGCTTCTCATCCTTGTCATCCTCAGATGATGAGAGGCTCAGCCGACATATGTGGCGGTGCTATGAGGAGCTCCTCTGGCAACAGTGTGCCTTGGCAGGGCAGGGTAGGGCTCTGCCTCTGCTCTCTGTGGTTGACTGACCGGTGACAGCCAAGCCCATGTTGGTCCTTCCGAGACAACTGTCACTGACACCAGTCTCTACCCTTGCAGGTGGAACCACCCCACCTCAACTTCTGTGAGGAGTCTCAACCAAGGACTTCTGCACTGTGACCGACTTGCCAGGCTGACTGTCAGTGGAAATCATCCAGTTGGATGACTCTAGGGTTATCCATGGCAGTTACAGTCAAGGGTCATCTTTGACGAGTCCTCCGATGACTTTGATGGGTCCTCCATTCAGTCATTGAGGACGCATACTTTCGACTAGGAATTGATCCAGGAGTTGAACACCAACCATGGACCGGTGTCATTAGAGGCTCTTCTGTATCTTAAGTCCGACTCCATGAATGTCCTTCTGGAGCCTGTTCAAAAAGGGCTAAACTGACATTCTGGATAGGGATGAATCCCCAGGGGTTGCCTTTCCCATGGTGTAGACCATTATGGGACCGGCCCTGGAGCTTTGGCAGCATCCAGCATCCTGCCCAGCGCCCTCAGCCCTGCGCTCCCTACTGGCTGTCTGTCCAGATTTTCAGACCATTTCTTGGCCGAGGGTCTGGTTTCAGACTCTGTCTTCCAGAAATCTGGAAACACTGTGGATGTAGACAAACCCTCCGAGAAGGAGTTCGAAGAAGCTTAACCTCGTGGCCAAGAAGGTCTATGCCGCATCCTCACTTGGTCTCCGTCAGACGAGCCACACCTTGATGGTGGTTCACTTTGGTCATTCCCTTGTGGGAGTTCTGGATAATGCCCTCCCTACCCTCCTTTTGACAAGCAGTTCCCGGTAAAAGTGGCCAGAGACCAGGGTCAAGTGCTGACTAAACACTAGCTTCAGATGGCCCTGGACATGGGCGACTCCTGTGCCCATGCCATGACAACGGCTGTTGCGATGTGTCACAGAGCCTGACTGAGGCCCTCCACCTTTATGGCAGATATTCAGCATAAGTTGGCTGATGTCCCTTTCTTGGGCACTGACCTCTAGCCTGGGGTTGGACAGTCATCTCACTCAGAATGAGAAGTCCAGTGCCACCCTGAACTTTGTGGCTTCATCCCAGGAGGACCTAAAGGCCTGGAAACCAAGAAAGAAGGCCTCTCAGTTTCGTTCCTTTCAGCCACAGCAGCCTTGTTGTCAGCAGTGGCAATTGAAAACCTGGTGCCCCAAGGCCATGTTCTCCAGTCAGGGGCCAAAAAGAGGCATGTGAGGGGAAGTTGAACTCCTCTGGCTGCAGTGGCCAGTGCCCTCTCCAAATCTGCCCAGTAACGAGTCGGGTGTCTGCCTCCTGCCTGTCTAGTCCCTGACCTAGCTGCCTGTGGGGAGTCAGCCTCGCCACTTCTGGCCTCACTGGTCTGTCATTAGTACAGACAAGTGGGTTCTTGAGATGGTAGCCAGAATGTTGCTTCTCGACTTTGAGTCTCTCCTGCCTTTCTGATCCCATGCTGCAAGGGAGTCCTCGGTGTCACAGGACACATTGTCTGCCTTCAGGGAGGAAATTGCTCAGCTCCTTGCAAAGGCACCCATAACCCGTGTCCCAGACACTTTGGCAAGTCAGGGGAATGTGTCCAGATACTTCTTGGTCCCAAAACAGATGGGGGGGCTGGTACCCCATCCTGGATCTCCATGACGTAAACCAGTATATACGGAAGCGCAAGTTGCAGGTGGTCACTCTGAACCAGATCATACCTGCCCCTGGAGCAGGGCATGTGGCTCTGCTCCCTGGACCTCCAGGATACATTCTTCCACATCCCAGTCCATCTGTCCCACTGATGGTACCTCTAGTGCCGCGCAGAAGGTGTGTTCTGTCAGTTCCAAGTTATGCTGTTCGGCCTCTCATCCACTCCAAGGTCTTCACCAAGTGCACGGTAATGGTGACAGCTTTCCAGCAGCGCAGGGGTGTCTGAGATTATCCCTACCTGGATGACTGGCTGATAGCCGGGCCGTTCATAAAGGCTGTGGAGCAGTCCAGGGATTTGGCCCTCCAGACGTGCAGAGACTTGGGCCTCTTGGTCAGTCTGACCAAGTACGAACTGATCCCCTTGCAGGTGATCTACTTCATTGAGGCAGAGCTTGACTCCCTGCAGGCCAAGGCCCACCTTCCTGTGGACCGAGCATTGGACCTTACCTCCTTTGCCCACTCCTTTCAGGTCAGGCACTGCGCCCTGCCTGGGACTTCCTGTGGATACTGAGTTACATGGCATTCTGTAACAGTGTAGTCTGTTGGGCTCACTGACGGATGTGGCACCTGCAGTGGGAGTTTGGCCATCAGTGATCTCAGCACCAAGGAAACTTGGACCAGCTGGCCAGTCGCCCATCCAGTGTGGGTTGACATCTATTGGTGGCTGATCCCAGAACATCTGAAGGAAGTATTTCCAGAACCAACTGTCTCTCTCACGATGGACACGTCTCTGGTAGGGTGTGGAGCACACCTGAGAAATCATAGGGTCCACAGGTTCTTTTTTGCCCAGGGTGACCTGTCACCTCATCTACCTGTTGGAGCTCCATGCAGTGTGGGGAGCTCTGATGGAATTTGCTCCTGTAGTCATGGGTCAGGTCATGCAAGTCCAGATAGACAACACCACGACCATTTTCTACCTGAACAGGCAGGGCAGCACAAACTCCCTTCCCTTGTGTCAGGGGGGGCCTTGGCACCTGGACCCTCGTGCGCAGCCTGGGTGCAGATCTTCTGGTGATCCATGTTGCCAGAGTGGACAGTCGGCTGGCAGACTCTCTCAGCTGGATGGATGAGACATTGCACGAGTGGTCCCTGCATCAGAGGTGGTGTACCACCTCTTCTCCCTTTGGGGCACACCTCTGCTGGATCTGCTTGTCTCCTGGGAGAAAGCCAAACTGAGGCTGTTTTGAGCCCACCCCTGGCAGTCTGGCACACTGGTGGGGAATACCTTTGCGAGGCACTAGACCTCAAGCCTCCTGTACATTTTTCCTCCTGTCCCCTTGATCCACAAGGTATGGTCAAGGCCCAGGAGGACAAGGCGCAGATGATCCTGATGGCTCTGGACTGGCCATGCCAATTCTGGTACCCAGATCTCCTCAGCCTCAGTAGTAGGCCTCTGTGGCGGTTGCCTCTTTGCCCGAATCTGCTGATCAGACAACAGGAGAAGGTCCTGCACCCGGACCTTCAGTCCCTGCACCTGACAGCCTGTTTCCTGATACACTAGAGTTCCAGGCTTTTGTTCTTTTGGAGAATGTGCTCCACGTTGTGGAGGTCTCCTGAAAAGAGTCGACTTGCCAGTGCTACACCTTTAAATGGAAAAAAAATTCCATTTATTGTCAGGGCAAGTATCTTGATCCCTTTGCCTGCCCAGTGGCTAGTATCCTTGAGTACCTCTGGTCCCTTTTCCAGCTGGAGTTGCGAGCAATGACCTTCATAGTGCACCCGGCTTCCAACTTTGCATACCAGGCATGAGCTAGTGTGTTGACAGTGGCACAGGAGAAGGTGACCAGGTGCTGTTTTAAAGTTCTGGACCACCTGTCTCCTCTGATGTGTGAACCACCTCCACTTTGGGCCTTTTTGCTGGTATATGTCGTACTTATGGGCAAGTCTTTTGAGATTGTACAGGTGTGACATGTCACGTCTGTTGAGGAAGATGGCCTTTTTGGTGGCTGTCACATCAGCCAGAGGAATTACTGAGCTTCATGTGCTGTCAGTGGAGTTTCCATATCTGGTCTTCCACAGGGACAAGGCAGTTCTTCACCCCGACCCGAGGTTCCTCCCAAAGGTTGTATCGGAGTTCTACCTTAACCAGATGATGAACCTTCCGGTATATTTTACCAACCCATCTTCGGAGGCCAACCGCAGGCTCCATACTCTGGACCTGCAGTGGGCACTGTCCTGTTATGTAGAGCACACTGCTGAAGTTCCGGGTGAGGCTCACCAGCTGTTTGTCACATACGCAGAGGCCGCGACTGGCAGTTAAGCAGAGAATTGTCAGGTTAGGTTGGCTGGTAGGGAGCCTCCTGTAGGGCCTAGGGCTCATCCCACTAGACATACCGCTACCTCGGTGGCTGCTTCCAGGGACATCCCTATCCAGGAGATCTGCACTGCTGCCACCTGGGAGTCAGCACACACCTTCTTCTTCCATTATAGTGTCAGCCTTAAATCTCATCGGGATGCTGTTTTTGGCACCTCTGTTCTCCAGTCCCTGTTCGCCAAGTAGGGGTGCGCACCTTGCCCCCGTTTCCCAGAGAACTGCTGAAAGTCTGCCATCATGTGGATAAGTGAATCATATCCATGCCTCTAGAAGTGTAGGTTACTTGATTGTAACCGTAGATCTTCCTCGAGGATGTCTTTTTCATCAGGCCACACTTGTGGAACTATAACTGCCAGGCACTAGGACAACACAGAAACTTTTTTGCAAGCAGTCCACTAGGGGCCGCCCACATCAACATCTTACGTTGACATCCACAATATAAACGTGGGCTCCCCTCCATCCTCCGTTCTTTTCCTGTTGTCAGCCATACTCGCCAGATTCCATGGAGTGGCCGCCTCTACAGTCAACTGCTAAATCTTCGATTTTTCTAAGTTTTATCTTTTTTTCTCACCCTGCTAATCATCACTTTATATTAAAGTGATTGCCATCATCGTGTATGTTGGCGAAAGACACTGCTTAACTCTTCTGTTACTGCAAGTGCAGTGGTCTAATCTGCACAGGCAACCATCACAACGTCTGCATGTGCTGTCTTGGAGAGGCCCACGACATTAAGGCCTGCGAGATCTGCCTGAAGTTTAATCAAGCTACCCGGCAATGTCATCCTCAAGCCCTGCACACTTTTCTTCTCTAGCAGCAAGTAACCAGAATGGAGAGAGCTCCAGGCAAAGAGCTCCACCGCATCTTCAGTCCATTCATTGGGCCGGCAGTCTTCTAAGACCCAAGAGAAGTTTTCAGGAAAGCACAAACACTGGAAGAGGGAGCAGAACAAAGATAAATCCCCCCTCCCCTCCTCCACCCTGGTGCTCTCCTATTCTCTGCCTACCACTGCAACACCGTCGATTGCGTCAGCAGTGATGCCTCCTGCCACTCAGACCTCAGAACCCACACAGCTGACTCTGGCAGTGAGTTCTGCTGGACCTACTGCAGCTGGCGAAGGCCCATCAGCATCAAGGCTACAGGCACACCTGTTGACATCGCAGGACACCTCTGCAGTGCAGGCCACCATCAGTGTGCAAACGGCACTCTCCTCCTTAGCAGAGATCATACAGCACCTTATACCTCCTACTCCATGCACGACGTCAACGGAATCTCTCAGACCAACCCTAGCCTCTACGCCTGATAGGTCAACACGCCCAAAATACTCCTGGGCATGTACGTCCTTGCTTCCTTCCTTGCGTCCTTCAGGGTTTGTCCACAAGGATCAGGAATACAACCCTGACTTCCTTTTACAAGAGGAGGAGGAGGAGGAGGACTCTACATTATATATTCTGAGGTCCCCCTCCTGAAGACCCCTCTTTCATCTCTTTGATGAAGCAACTCCAAGCTGCAATGGGGTTTGAGGCTGAAGAGCAAGACATCACCAGGAGAAATTTGGTGGAGTTTCTAGAGCTGCCCGATTCTCCAGCTCTTACCTTTTCTCCTCTATTGGCTGCACTAGAGGATGCCATCCTGGCCACCTGGCACAGACCAAGCTTGATCCCTGCCATGTCCAGGAATGTGGACAGGCTATACCAGACCCACTCAGGAAAGCCCTTTTTCGCAGGCCAATCTGAGGCTGATTTCATTGTAATAAATGTAAATGCAGCTCATGGTAGGTCTGAGATGCCTAAGCATCTCATTTCCACCCCCAAATAAAGAGCCGAGAAAACTGGACCTCATGGGAAAGAGAACCTTTGCCTCTGCCACAGTAGGCCTCAGAATATCAAGTTATCAGGCCCATATGGTTTAATACCAGAATACTCTCTGGGGAAAAAAGGCTAGAGCAGCAGTCAGTCCTTCCCAGAGAGTACCTAGAAGCAGGAGCTGCTCAAGGCCCTCCAGACAGACTGGTGTGGGTAAACACCTCTTGAGGTTTACCTATGACATTTTGGATGCCTCAGCCAGAGTAGCTGCAGCTGGCATCTGCCTAAGTAGGTGTTCTTGACTGAGAGCATCAGGATTTGCTAGTGATGTCCAGCAATCCATTCTGAACACCCCTTTCAGAGGATACAAACTCTTTGGGGCAGATGTGCAGGATATCCTCTCAAACCTGCAAGCTTCAGGCAGGACTCTAATGGCTGTCCATTCCTTCTACCACACACAACCAGGAAGTAAATGGGGGTTCCATTTCGCAGGGCTACCAACAGGCCTTGGTCGGGGACCAGACAACCGAGCAAAAGCGGAGCAGGGTCAGCTTTGTCGGCCCCAACCTCCTTCACAGTTCCCCACTCCAAAGCCCCTTGAGGTGGAGATGCGGCTGCAGCCACTGGATCTGCTGCAGCATGACTCCTCCTTAGGCCCACACCCTCCAGTATCAAATCTGGAGGTGGCAATAGGGAGTCGCCTTTCCCTCCACCTGGCACAGTGGAGGGAGGTTACAACAGATGCTTGGGTCCTACAGTTAAAGGGACACATTCATGTACAGCGGCATATATAGTTTGAAAGCCCATGAAACATTCTTTTAATTGAGGTATTGGGCATATGTGTAGCTGGAAGCAGTCCAGAGATATATAGATGTCTGAGTCTGTGCAATATAAATACTACATTAGAGTCATTCTTAGAACCTTCTGATGTCAGTGACGATCAAGCACTGCTTGATCATCACTGACATCACAAGGTTCTAGAATGGCTCTAATGTAGTATTTATAAACTCAGACATCCATATCTCTATGATTGCTTCAGCTACTCGTATGCCCAATACCTCAATTAAAATAACTTTTCATTTGCTTTCAAACTGTGTATACCACTGTACATGAATGTGTCCCTTTAATAGAACAGGGCCACGCTCTAGAATTTCTGGAGTTGCCTCCAGACCCCTCAAATTATCCTCCAGATCTTCTTTGAGGATATCTCTTTCATCAGTCCACACCTATGGCACTATAGCTGTCAGGCACCAGGACCATACAGAAACTTTTTTGCTAGCAGTCCACTAGGGGCTGCCTACGATGAGGTCTTACATCAACATCCTCTCTATATAAACATGGACGGCCCCTCTCCCTCCTCAGTTCTTTTCCCACCATCGGCCATACTCGCTGAACTCTTACGGAGATGCTGGCACTACAGTCGACTGCTAAATCTTCGAATCTTCTAAGTTTTTTTTTTTTTTCCCTCACCCTGGTAGCCATCACTTTATTTTAAAACTAATTACTGTCATCATGTATGGTGACGAAAGACACCGCTAAATTCTTCTGTAACTTCAAGTGAAGTGGAAAAATCTACTCAAGCAACGATCACGTCTGTCTGTGCTGTCTCGGAGAGGCCCATGATGTTGAGGCCTGTGAGATCTGCCTGAAGTTTAATCAAGCTACCCAGTGACACTGTCAAAAAGCCCTGCATACTTTTCTTCTGAAGCATCAGGTAGTCAAAATGGAGAGAAAGCTCCAGGGGAAGAGCTCCAACACATCGACAGCCCATTCCTCGGGCTCCCAGTCTTCCAGGGCCCAGGAGAATTCTTCAGGAAAAGCACAAACATGGGGAGAGGGAGCAGAGTAAGGATAAATCCCCCTCCCGAAAAGGTCCCAGTCACCGCTACACTTGGCGCTGACCTCTACAGCATTGTCGACTACTTCAGTGGTGAAGCCTTCTGCCGCTCAGACCTTAGAACCCACAAGGTCAGCTCTGGCAGAGAGTTCCACTGGACCTCCCATGGACAACGAAGGACCCTCGACATCATGGCTGCTGTCACCCTCGTCGATGTTGCATGTTCTGCCGCTCAGACCTCAGAACCCTCGAGGTCAGCTGGCAGCGAGTTCCACTGGACCTACTATGGCTGGCGATGGCCTATCGATGTTGGGGCTCCAGTCACCCTTGTTAACTGCAGGCCACCGTCGACATTCAGATTACGCTTTCTTCCTTTGTGGAGATAATATAGCACCTTATACCTCCTCCTCCTACACTAGGCACACCAACAACGGGCTCTCTCAGACCAGCCCCCGTGTCGGCGCCTGTTCCATCGACGTGCTCTGCACACTCCAGGGCATCAACATCATCACTTCTTCCTTGCATCCTTCAGAGCCTGTCAAGGATCAGGAATACAACCCTGACCTTCTATTACAAGAGGAAGAAGAAGAGGAGGAGGAGGAGGAAATATGGATGGGAGCACCTCTGACAGGTCTGGCTCCACCATTTCCACCAGGAGTGAGGACTCTACATTGTATACTCCGAGGTCCCCTCCTGAAGACCCCTCCTTCATCTCTGTGATGAAGCAACTCCAAACTGCAATGGGGTTTGATGATGAGGGGCAAGACATCACTAGGAGAAACTTGGTGGAATTTCTAGAGCTACCAGATTCTCCAACTGTTTATCATTCCTCTTCTATTTGCTGCATTAGAGGATGCCACCCTGGCTGCTTGACACAGACCAAGCTTGATCCTTGGCGTCCCCAGAAAGGCAGTCAAGCTGTACCAGGCTCCCTCAGGAAAGCCCTTTATCGCAGGCCAACCTGAGGCTGATTCCATGGTGATAAAGGCAGCTCATGACAGATAGCTTCAGCCACTCTGGGCCTCAAAATAGCAAATTATCAGGGCTATATAATAGCAGGATACCCTCTGGAAAAAAGCTAAAGCAGCAGCCCACTCCCTCCCAGAGGGTCCACAGAAGCAGAAGATGCTCAGGGCCTTCCAGATTGGGGCTGATGTGAGTAAGTTCCTCTTAAGGTCTACCTACAATATTTCAGATGCCTCAGCCAGAACAGCTGCAGCTGGCATCTGTCTACGAAGGCATTCTTAGCTAAGGGTGTCAGGATTTGCTAGTGATGTCCAGCAGTACATTCTGAATGCCTCTTTCAGAGGGTACAAGCTCTTTGTGGTTGATGTGCAGGATATCCTTTCTGACCTGCAAGCCTCGGGCAGGACTCTATGGTCAGTCCATTCCCTCTACCACACACAACCCAGAAGTGGGCAGAGAGTACCAACAGGCCCAGGTCGGGGTCAGACAACGGAGCAAAGCCAGAGCAGGGTCAGCTTTGCCGGCCCCAACCTAGATGAGCTACTGAACCCCCTTAGCTAAGATTCTCAACCTCTCGCTAAAGCTGGCTCAATTTCCAAAAATCTGGAAGTCTGCCGTAGTGACACCCATATGCAAAAGTGGGGACCGGGCCTTGCATGTAAATTATAGGCCCAAATCTATACTCCTGCAATTATCCAAGGCACTTGAGTGCATAGTTGCCGACCAGTTGATGGAATACCTTGAAAAATACTCAGCCCAATGCCTGTAGCAACATGGATCCCGAAAAGGTCATAGCACCACCATGGCTGTATTGGAATTCACTGATTTCATCCCTCAATCACTTGACAAAGGCAGTTTAGTAGGTACAGCCTTCATAGACCTAACAAAGGCCTTTGACACTGTTAACCATACTCTTCTTATTCAGCAACTAGCCTCCATTGGTTTCACATCTGACATGTTACATTGGTCAAGAGTTACTTGGATGGTCGCTCACAACAAGTGAAAATTGCAAATGTTACCTCTGACAAACTGCCCGTCCACTCAGGCCTGCCACCAATGGATTCTATTGCATGCGGATGATGCTGTCATCTTTACTAGTAACCCTGACCCACAGCAACTGGAATGTCAATTACAGCATAGTTTTGTAGAAGTCAAGAACTGGTTCAACTCTCACAAATTGATCCTGAACTATAAAAAAAAAAAAACTAAAGTCATGTTGTTCAGCAGCACCCGTAGCAAGCACAAATCTCAACCACTTACAATCAGAAATTGCTTGGAAGTACCACTGGAACAAATCCAGCACTTTAAGTACCTGGGGAGTAACCCTGCAGAGCTCACTTTCTTATGCTCAGCACATCGACAACGTTGCCCGGGCTGTCAATATCAAGATTGGTCTGCTCCACAGACATAAACACTGCTTGATACCCGAAGCCCTCAAAATTGCACTTCTCAGCTCTGTCTTACGCACTGCCGGCTATGGCTTGGTTATCTATGGTGCTGCTACTACTACTTCACTCCATAGAATATCTGTTGCACTAAATAAGGTGTGTAGACTTCTCGTCGGTGCTGCATGCCTTACCCACACCTGTGACCTGTATGCTCAAACTGGTTGGCTTCAACTAAGCAGAAGGATACAGTACCAAACATACCTGTTAGCTAAAAAAGCACTTCTCGGCCTTTTGTCCTCGGAACAGCCAACCTCCTTAGCCCTCATTTCAGCTCTCAGCACACTTGAAGCTCAGCCCATCAATCGCTGAAGATTCCTAGGTGCAGGACAACTCAAGGACAGCGTTCTTTCACATACAGAGCTCCACTTGGGCTCAGTGCACTTCCCAAACGAAATCTTGTCCATACCTAAATTAGGTCCTTTCAAGCACAGGCTCTGTCAGCTTCTTACAACAAACAGATCTTACTTTGACAAACTGCTCTTGCAGCAGGTTACACCATAAGAACTGAAGCCGGCAGGCTGCAGGACCGCCCACGACATTGGCCCTGCCCCGACATCAGATACCTCGTAAAAGGGGTGGTCCCCCAGCATTCCTCAGTTCTTTTCCCACCATCAACTCGAAGCATCTGCTCCACGGATGCCATCAGCTAACGAACGATGCCAGAACTTATAATCCAGCGATTTCTTCAGCGAATTTCCTAAAAATCCGTTTCTCCTTTCGCATGTCTTCATCACCAACCCGTTCCACCAAAGGACGCCACTCCAGGTCCGTGTGCGGCAAGCAGATCCCGTTCAAGGATAAGCATATGGTCTGTGTACGGTGCCTAGGCCCTGACCACGATACCAAGGCCTGCACCATCTGCCAGCACTTTAATAATCAAGATTAGGAACCGTGCAGAAGGCACCTGAAAACTTGCTTCTGGAACAAAAAGTAAAGGCAATGGAGAGAGATTCGTCCTCCCAAGGGGAATCATCCCACTGGTCAGGGAAACATAAAGAAAAAAGAAGGGAGAAGGACAGAGAGCGATCCCCGTTGAACCGCACCTCGGACTCCCGAGCCAGCTCGGGCTCAGCCAGCTCAGACAGGTCCACTTCATGGGCCAAGTCTCAGCCCCTTCCGGCCAAGATCTGAACGTCCGGGGGGTCAGGTAAGTCCACTTTGCTTCAACCTCTTAAGATCCAGCCTAAGGCCTTCCTTAGCCGGCCTTCTGGTTCCTCTAGCCAGTCTGAGGCCTCAGACAGGCATCACAATCTGCCTTCCAAGACTACCGCCAAGGTAGGCTCCGACTCCCTGGACCGGCGCCGGGATACCAACCAGAGATCGGTCTCCCAACCTCCAAGGGGCCCCTCGGAGGTATCCGCCAGGCAGACTACTGTGCTGCCATCCTTAAAGCGGACGCCGGACCCCAAACGGTCAACAGATCAGACGACCGCCAAACGTCCAAAGGATCTGGCTTCCCAAACAGTTCCCCAGCCGTCTGCACCAGACACCGGACACTGGGGTCCATCGGAAGACGACGCCACGGACGTCTGAACCCAGCAAGCTACCAACGACCAGACGTCGCATGACATAGAGGACCTATGGTTGCCTCAAGACCCAACGACGGATAAGTCAACCCCACAAGGTCCAGAACCCAGTCCCCTGGCAGGGAAAGGGCCTATGCTGGGACCATCGTCAGGCCTAAATGTTGAGGAGGTCAATGAATTGTTCTCCTACAGGTGGGAGACCATCAGAAAGGATGCTACAGGTGGGAGACCATCAGAAAGGATGTAGTCCCCAAAAAGCCTACAGAGAAGGACCTTCCTCCCAAGTCTCCCACTTCTGAAGCACCCCTTCCAAGGAGGACCCCCCCCCCCACCACCACCAAGGGCAGGTCTCTGGGAAAAGTGAGAAGAAAATCGGAAGAGGTATCGTTCCAGCACCCCATCACAATCACCTAGCTCACATAGGCCTAAGAAGCCTCGCAGAAGATCTCCTTCATCGGAGGGTTCCCCCCCGGACACCTCAGATATTTCCAGATCACTTTCACCCTTCAGTGTCCTTTTGCCCGACCCCAGGAATCTACCCTGGTCCCACCCCCGGATGACCCCTCATTCATGAACATAATGAGGCACATCCAAGAAAATATGGGCTGGGACACCGAAGAACTGGATCCTGAGAGGCACCGCCTGGCCAGATACCTGTGGCAAAAAGATCCAAAAGCCTGTGGTGGTTCCACTGTTGGTTGATACCTTCCAGGATGCTACCAAAGCCACCTGGAAGCACCCAAAAAAGTGGACCACCTGTATAGGACCCCAGCAGAAGACCCATATTTGGGGCAACAACCTGTGGCCGATTCCTTGGTGATCACAGCCA
This sequence comes from Neoceratodus forsteri, assembly GCA_016271365.2. Taxonomy (NCBI): domain Eukaryota; kingdom Metazoa; phylum Chordata; order Ceratodontiformes; family Ceratodontidae; genus Neoceratodus; species Neoceratodus forsteri. The sequence goes on along the minus strand of CM028134.1, from coordinate 375,550,731 downwards.
CCCATGACAGATCTCAGAGGCCCCAGCACCTTAGTACACAGCCCCCAGATCAGGAATCCAAGCAGCTGAACTCCATGGGGAGACGCATGTACGCGGCATCCACCTGCTGCATCAGGTCCTTAAACTACCTGACTCATATGGTGCAATTTCAAATTGCACCATGGGAGCAAGGCCAAGACCTTCTGAAGGATCTCCCAGAAGGAGACAAAAAAGAGGAGCTTGTGAAACTCTTTCAGATTGGCTCAGTTGTCGGGACACAAGTCCTTCAAGCTGCCTATGATTCGGCCGACTCTGCAACTAGAGGAGCGGCAGCCAGTATCTGCTTAAGGAAGGTGACACTTCTGGCTGAGGGTCTCTGGCTTCATGCCAGATGTCCAGAAGGGCATCCTAGACATGTCTTATAATGGTTCCATCCTATTTGGAGAGGAATCCGAGAGAGTTATTACCAGGCTGCAGGACACTGGTAAGGCCGTATGGTCCATACAGACCAAGACAGAAGCCCTTTCGGAAAGGCCAGAACAGTTTTCGTAACAGACAGCGTCAACAACCCTGATCTGGCCAGCAGCCCAGGGGCAATTTCAGCCGCAAAGGTCAGCCAAAATTTTCCAGAGGCCAGAGGCAGTGAAACACAAAGCCTCACCAGCCTTCCAAACAAAATCCCACCACAACACGACTCCTTCCAGACCCCTGCCCCCTCTCTGGATCAAAGGGAAGAGAGGGTCGGGGGTCACTTCGCGCACCACATCTCCGGGTGGCAGAGGATAACCTCCGACCAGTGGGTTCTACAACTCGTCTGACGAGGGCACTCTATAGAGTTCCTCAGCTGCCGCTTGTCAAGACTGCCTCTGTGCTGCTGTTACTCGGGACAGCATGCACTGCTCATTCAGCAGGAAATCTATGCCCTCCTAGAAAAGGAGGCCATAGAAGTAGTCCCATGGAACCAAAGAGGAAGAGGATACTATTCCCACTTCTTTCTGATCCCAAAAAAGACTGGGATCTACGCCCGATATTGGATCTCAGCGACCTCAACACCTCGGTAGCATACAAATGCTTCCGCATGATCACTCTTCCAGGTCTCATCCCAATGCTCAGAAAAAACACTTGGCTAGCATCATTGGACATGCAGGACGCATATCTCCATCTCCCCATCGCTCAACCGCATTGAAAGTTCCTGCAGTTCGAGTTTTCTGGGACGCCACTACCAGTTTTGGGTCCTGCTGTTCGGTCTCTCATCAGCACTGCGGGTATTCACCAAATGCCTAGTGGTAGTGGCAGCAGCTCTCAGGAGATAAGGCCACTATGTCTTCCCCTACCAGGTGGTGACTCTGCCGGTGTTCTACCCCAATCACACCTCGGAGGCCGAATATAGGCTCCATAGTCTGGACCCTAGAAGAACACTCGCTTATTATAAGGAGCGGACGGCTGAAGTTCGGGAGAGGTTCGGCAGCTGTTTGTCACCTACGCTGAAGCCGCACTTGGCAGACCTGCAGCCAAGCGGACAATAGGCAGGTGGTCACCTCCTGCATAGATCTCTACTATAGGTTGGCGGGCATGGAGGCCACCCAAAGGGATAAGAGCGTATTCTACCCACCATACCGTTGCCTCGGTGGCTGCTTCTAGGGACGTCCCTATCCAGGAAATCTGCAGGGCTGCTACCTAGAAGTCAGCACACCCCTTTTTTCCCATTACCACATTGACCTAGAGTCATGCCAGGATGCTGATTTTGGGACCTCAGTTCTCCAGTCCTTATTCCCCACGTAAGTATAAGGGGTGCGTGCCTTGCCTCCCTCCTCCCAGAGAACTGCTAGGAGTCTGCCAACAAGTGTGGATTGAACAGCATATCCAAGTCCCTAGAAATACAGGTTACTCACCTAGGAGTGATATATGTTATTCATCCACCTGACCTCCTGGCTTCGACGTGCAACCTAGCTTGCAGCGGGCTAGATCTGGCGTCGTGGGGCAGAGCCAAGGGTTTTACCACCCGGGTGGGTGGAAGGAGCCAGCTTGAAGACTTTCCGGCACATCTTAAAGTGGCGGGGTACCTGCCAACAAGTGTGGATAAACAACATATACCACTCCTAGAACTCCTGTTACACTTGAGTAACTTGTATATCTTGCCCTCTTCCTCCACTCCAACTATCTGACTGGTCCAGTACCCAAGCTAGTTTATCAGGGATTACAAAAAAAATGCCCATCTCCCAAACTACTTGATAGGTCTGGTATGCAGCCCAGCATGTCAAGGAATTAGAAAATATATCCCCCTCCCACAGACACCCTGACATATCCAGTGCCCAGTAGTGCATGTAATGGAATAAAAACATCTGTCCCTCTCCCAAACTGCCTGTGACAGGTCAAATTCCCAAGCTGGCCCATCAGAGGATTAAAAATAAATAAATAAAATACTGTCCCCCTCCCTCAAAAACTTGAGAGATCAGATGCCTAACCTGGCCAGGTTGAATTAAAAAAAGAAAAAAGATAACTGTCCCCCCCAACAACTTGACAGGTCCGTTGTTCAAGCAGGCCCATCAGGGAATGAACAAAAAATCTGACCCTTCCCTCAACAGTGTGACTGGTCCAATGCACTACTTGATCTCTGGCTCCCTCCCCAGAAAGGCAGAACAAATAAAATTAATACACAGACCAACATTCTTCAGGAAGGATTATACATGCCCCTGATCTTGGTACCTTATAGGGGAGTTAACAGTGATGACATTCAAATAAAATAAGAAAATATTGCAGGTTAGTTGCTGCCATGAGCAGGAAACATACATACAGGTAACATCATCGTGCACCCTACTAAGAGCTTAGCATCCCCATAATAACATCATCAGTTAAGAATTAAAATATATTTAGCAACCCCTACAGCCCTTCAGACAAGATTTATCTCCTGGGTTCATGCAATACATAAATGAACTGACAGCAGAAATAGTTCAAAAGTTCAGTCCAGTAGTGGAAGATCTTCAGCGAGGATATCTCTTGCATCAGGTCATGCCTGTGGAACTATAGCTGCCAGGCACTAGGACCACACCGAAACTTTTCTAGCTAGCAGTCTATCAGGGACTGCCCACAATGGCGTCAAACGCTGGCGACGTCCCTCCCATATAAACATGGGCAGCCCTGTGCCCTCCTCAGTTCTTTTCCTGCTGTCAACCATCACATGTTGGACTCCACGGAGACACCACCGCTTCAGTCAACCTCCAAATCTTTACTTTTCATTTTTATTTTTTTTTTGTCACCTACGTTTGTGCATTTTTAAAGTGATTTCCAACTTTCATTTATGCTGAATGACACCAAGAAACACTTCAGGTACTGAGGGTGCAGTAAGAACATCTTCGACAAGGATGACCACGACGCCTGTATTTGCTGTCTCTGTGTGTACCATGACATTAAGGTCTGTGAAGTCTGCTGCGGATTCAACCAGGCTGCCCAGCGACACTGTCAGAAGGCCCTAGAATCCTTCCTTTTGGAACAGAAGGTCACCCGAGTGGAGAAGGAGCTCCAGACGAGAAGCTCCTCCGCATCTCTGGCCTCATCCATGGGCTCCCACTTCTGCAAGTCCCTGGACAAATCGGCCAGAAAACACAAGCACCAGGAGAAGGACAGGACCAAGGAGAAATCCTCCCCACCTCGTTCATGGTTGCTACTTCCAAGTGTCTGCCGCTGCTCCTCTGCCACCCACACCCTCTCTATCACAGGGTTGACTCTGGCAATGCCTCCTGTCCACCTCTACTTGGCCCGCAGTGGTTTGTCTGCGTTGGGACTTCTGATGCCCCCACCAACATTCAGGCCCTCCTCTGCAGAGCACCAGATGGAGATCTCTGCCGGTCCTGCTTCAGCCGGCGTTGGCATATCATCATCGGGTTTCCTGCTTCCCCCAGCGATGTCTTTGGCTTTTCTTTCATGTCGGGGACTCAGCCTCCTCCGTTGCCACCCCAGGCCGTCATGTCAACATCAGGGATTCAGCCTACCCCGACACTTCATCCCGTCCTGTCGACACTGGGGCTTCAGCCCCTACTGTCGATGCCTCAGGCCATACCGCCAGTGCCGAGGACCCAGCCTCCCCCATCAGCGCTGCAAGGTGTTCTGGCAACACCAATCACTATCGACATCCAGACCGACCATGCTGTCCTCCTCCTGGGAGTTCGTGCACAGCCTTGCCCCTCCTCCAGGCCCATCGATGCTGGGCCTACAAGGTAACTCCCTTTTCAGCGCCCTCCACAGCGACTCACCCTCAGTCCTCAATGCCGTTGATGCCCTGTTCAGAGCCAGTTGATGAGGACGAATACCACCCTGAGCTCCTCCCACGTGACTAGGAGGAGGAAGAAGAAGGGGCTGGCAGTCCCTCACATTCTACCTCCACTGTTTCCTTAGGGGATTAGAACTCCACCAAATATATCCCAGGGTCCCCCTGATGACCCCACTTTCATCTCGGTAATGAGACAGCTACAAACAGCTATGGGGTTTGATGCTAAGGAGCAGGATGTTACCAGGAGAAACCTGGCAGAATATTGTATCTGGAACTGCTAGATCCCCGGACTAGTCCTCCTCTGCTGGCTGCATCTGAGGATGCCACCTTGGCTGCCTGGTACAGACCAAATTTGATCCCTGCCATGCCTAGAAAAGCGGGCAGATTGTACCAGGCTACCTCAGGGAAGCCTTTTTTTTTTGCAGAGTAACCACAGGCAGATTCAGTGGTGATAAAACTGCCCATGATAGGTCTAAGAAACCTGAGCACCTTAGCCCTCTTCCTCCAGATATGGAGTCCAGAAAGCTGGACCTTCTGGGCAAAAGGGCCTATGCCTCTGCCATGCTGACCATCAGGGTTATGTATTACATTGCCCATATGATCAAATTTCAAAACACTCCCTGGAGAAAGGCCAAAGCTACAGCCCAGGCCCTTCCAGAAGGTCCCCAGAGGCAGAAACTGCTTAAGGTTCTCCAGTCTAGGGGCAGATGGGGGAAGCACCTTAATGAGGTCTCCCTATGATACTGCTGATGCCTTCACTAGAGCAGCTGCAGCTGGCATCTGCCAGAGAAGGCATTCTTAGCTTAGGGTGTCTGGATTTGCTACGGACATACAACAGTCCATCCTGCATGCCCCTATCAGAGGCTACAAGCTCTTTGGGGTAGATGTGCAGGAGATACTTTCTGACCTACAGGCCTTGGGCAGGACTCTGCGGTCAGTCCATTCATTACACTACACCCAGCCAAAAAGTGGCCAGAAGGTGCCCATTTGTCGTGCCACCCATAAGCCCAAGCTAGGCACCAGACGTCAGGGCAAGCACCAGCAGGAACAGCCCTGCCTACCCTTACCTCCACCACTGGGAAGGCCCCCAGAGAAGGTGGTGTGGCCCCAGCTGCAGGTGCTACATCAGTATGACTCCTTACCCAGACCCCCACCCTCCAGCACTACAGGAGGCGATGGTAGTGGGTCATTTCTCCCTCCACCTGGACAGATGGAGGGAGTTCACAACAGATGCATGGGTCCTACAGCTCATAGAGCAAGGCCACACTTTAGAACTTCTGGATTGGCCTCTAGATCTACCTCCAGTTCATTCAAACTACCCTCTAGACCACATTCCAGTGTTGCTGGGGGGGGTATTCGCACATTGCTGCAGAAAAGAGCCATAGAGCCTGTTCCCAAGGATCAGAGGGTTCTGTTCCCACTTTTTTTTGGTCCCCAAATTGACAGGGAATTTACAGCCCATACTGGACCTCAGAAACCTAGATTTCTACATCCAGTACAAGAAGTTCAGGATGGTGACCCTACATGGCCTGCTGCCACTTCTGCACTGGGCAGCTTGGGTATGCTCCCTCGACATGCAAGATGCATACCTGCATATCAAGGTGTGTGCTCCCCATAGGCAGTACCTCAAGTTCCAGTTCCAGAGGAAGCACTACCAGTTCCAAGCATTACCCTTTGGCTTGTCCTCTACACCATGGATCTTTACCAAATGTTTGGTAGTGGTAGCCCTCAGGAGGGAGGGACTGTACGTCTTTCCTTACCTTTAAGACTGGTTGTTTGAAGCACAGTCCAAGGAGCAACTGCTCCAGACCCTAGCATGTACCAGGCATATGTTCCATGCCCTGGGGAGCATGGTCAATCTGCCCAAGTCAGTCGGGCTTTGTTTTCTTACCACAGGATTGGGCAGGACGCCTGATGGCTCAGGCCCAGCTGCTCTACAACAGCAGGTGTTTCATGGCCAGAACCATCCTGAGGCTCTTGGACCTGATGGCTGCAGCCTTTGTCACAGTGCCTCTAGCCAGGTTGCATATGCAGATCCCCAGTGGACATAAAGGGTCCAGTGGGACCAATGCACCAACGACCTAGAACAGCAAGGCTTAGTCTCCTGCTCAGTCAAAAAGTTACTGCTGTGGTGGATGGAACCCAGCAACCTTTTGAAAGGGTTTCCTTCCTCATTCCTTTCCCTCAGCAGATTCTCACCACAGATGCTTCGGGTTGGGCTCGGGGGGCTCATCTGGGGCCTCATTAGACTCAAGGGATGTGGTCCATGGTGGAGACTGCCCTCCACATAAACGTCCTAAAGATGAGGGCCATTCTTATGCTTTACAGGCCTTCTAGACCCATCTGTCCCCGAGCTATCTGCCGGTACAGATGGACAACATCCATGTAGTACACTACATAAACAGACAAGGGGGGGGGCCCACTTGTACCCTCTGTGTCAGGAGGCAGTGCACTTGGAAGGGGAGGTTTATGCCTTTCCTCTCTTCCCTCTCATCCAGAGGGTGTCGATCAAGCTCCAGATGGAAGGGGCCACTCTGATCCTTATTGCTCTCTTCTGGCCTCATCGGATCTATGTCCTCTTACTGCAGTAGCTGGTGTTGGAGCCTCCAGTGCCCCTGCCTCTGTGCACAGGTTTTCCATCACAGGAGCAGGGCACCCTGGTCTATCCAGACCTCAAGTCCCTACACATGCATACCCAGCTCCTAAAGACAGCCATAGCTAGATTTGGGGTGTTCTAAAAGGTGGCTGATGTCCTTGTGGCCTCTAGGAAGCCCACCAGGGCCACTTATTCCATGAAGTAGAAGCGCTTTGCTCTGTGGGCAGCTTTCCATCATCTGGCCCCAGTCACTTGTCCAGTGAATCAGATTCTGGAGTACTTGCTGTCCCTCTCAGATTCTGGCCTGCAGTACTTCTCCATTAAGGTGAATCTGTCAGCCATTTCAGCTTTATATGTGCCTGTTGAAGGCCATACAGTGGCACAACTGGAGGTGTCCCCATACATTTTTGAGAGGCTTCTCCATCTGAAACCTCCCATCTGCAATCCAGCCCCACCATGGGACTTGAAATTTGTGTTAGAGAAACTTACTTTGGCTCCTTTTGAGCTGGCCGCAACATGCGAGCTACACTTTCTGTAGTGGAAAGTGTTATTTTTAGTTGCCATTACTTATGCTCAGAGGGTTCCGAGCTTCAGGCTCTGATGTGTGAGCCTCCTTATTTGAGGGTGTCTGTGTACGAATCCTAAGTTTCTTCCTAAAGTGGTGTCTGAGTGTACCTTAAATCAAACCGTCCACCTTCCTGTTTATTATCCAGAGCATGCCAATCCAGGGGAAGCATTGTTCCGCACCTTAGATGTGCATAGAATCCTGCCTTACAGTACACACTGTACAACGGACTTCAAGAAGTCCTCACAGCTGTTTGTTTCTTTTGCCCCTGAGAGAGGGCATACCAGTTTCTAAACAGTGCCTGTTCAAATAGTTAGCTAACTGTGTTTGCTTTCTGCTACAGGAAGTACAGTAAGGAACTTCCTGGCATTGTTTGTCATTCCACCAGGGACATGGCCACTTTAGTTGCTTGATTCAGGAGTGTTTCAGCTGCAGAAATTTGTGCTGCAGCAACCTGGAGTACTGTCAGTACTGTCCATACTTTCACGAAACACAGCAGTCTGGACATTGCCTCTCTAAGGATGGCAGGCTTCGGCCTGGCTCAGCTTCAAGGCTGCTTATCTTAGGCCTGTGGCCTCCAACCACCTAGACTGTCTCTGTCAGTACTGCTTGGCATTCATTTTATAGGTGTGGCCTGATGCAAGAGATGTCCTCAATGAAGGTAGTACAGTTACGCAAGAACTTAACGTAACAGTAGATCTTTGAGAGAATATCTTGCATCAGGCCATGCTGTCCCACCCTCCACCCCCCCTTGACCTTATGGCTTCTCTGCCTCTAACTCTCTTTCTCCAGGATGGTTCGCCTTCTGTTTCACTTTTCTTCATGGCAGGAACCTCTGACTGTCCTTGGTTCCCCAGCATGAGATCCTCTGTATATGGTCTCCATTGGGAGAACTGAGGAGGGTGCGGGGCTGTCCACATTTATATGGAAGGGAGATCTCCAGCATCTGATGTTGTCATGGGCAGCCTCTGGTAGACTGCTAGCTAGAAAAGTTTCTGTGTGGTCCTAGTGCCTGGCGGCTATATTTCCATAGGTGTGACCTGATGCACGAGATTCTCTCGAAGATCTACTGTTACGGTAAATGTTTACGTAACTGTACTTTCCATATTGATACTAAGGACCCTGAACGTGGGCTCCAAACATTTTAAAACAATGAACATGAATGCTAGCAGAGAATAAACAGGAAACTGTTAACTGGATTAAGAAAAACCTAGTCCTAGCAATGTATTAAGTCCATGAAGGAAATGGCTTGTTTATAGCTCGCGCTCTGATGGCCAGGATCTCTGATATCGGCGTGGTGGTGCCTTTTGTATCTTACCTGGTATCAAAAATAAATAATTAAGAAGCATAACACAGCATTCAGTTGTGGTTCAAGATTTACCAGAGCTTCCAAGAATCAATCTTCACCATTCATCATTTGTGGGTCTTAGTCTGGAGGCACTAGGACCCCATGAGAGCATATGCCTTTAAGAGTTTTGGAGGAAGGGAGGCAACGGTATTGCCCTCAAGGAAGACGTTTGAAGTGGCGCTCATGGACTGGCCAGTAACCGATACCAGCCCCTAGCCTCTTCAGTTCTGTTCTTCTCACCATTGAGGAAGGTTGGGAGCGTTCTGCCATTTTCCACTGCATCACGGTTCTGTTCCTTGCTGCAACTCGTTGCTGTACAGTTTATTCAGTGCCCCATCTCCGCTTCTTCTATCTCTTTCTACTTAGTATGGTGCCAGGTTCTGTTTTTGCTTGTTTTATTTTCCATGAAGTTCAGTCATGTCCAGTTCCTAGGGGCATAAGAAGCAGAAGAAGACTGGAAAGAGAGAGGATTTTCCTGCCATTTGACGGTGCCTGTGTGGGAGAAATACGTCCGTTCGTGACTGCCATGATTGGTGTTGGACCTGCCTCTGAGCAGACCACAACATGGATTGTTGCGATGCCTGCTTTTCCATGGACCTCCACACCCATGAAATCCACACGATGATGTAGAGATGGGACCCCCCACCTTCGGAGGTAGGGGTCATAACACAGGATACGAAAGTAAGGTCAGTAAGATACCGCTGGAGACCAGGCCTCCGCTAGTCCCCATCTCGCTGAGATGGGAGGCCTGAGGAAGGGATATGTTGGACAGCCGCTCCCCCAACCCCCACCCCAGGGGCTGGTTGTGCACCGCTCTCATTTCGGCACCTTCTTAGGGGCCCGGACGCCTCTGGTATGAAAGCTATACGCTGGGGTCCGGTGGGTCCCTTGGGGCCACAGTCCAGTGCCGTTTTGGCTCCTGACACCAAGACCGGTGCCGGTGAGTGGGACAATGCTGTTCACACGCCTGGGTCTCCTCCTGCTGCCGTTCGCAGCATCAGGAGAGGGAAGGGGAGGTCTCTGGAGCCAGCCATCTGTCTGAGGTCTTCTGGATCTCGTCCTCTTAGTGGTCAGATGACCCAGAGGATGAGGACCAGGATGATCCTGACTGGTTTCCTGGTTCTGGCGAGGATAGGGACCTGTCTTGGCCTAGACCTTTTGTGTCCGCAGCTTTTAGGAGTTATTCTCGTCTGGGTGCTGGTCATGGCGCCACTTCCCTTGTGTCCCACGGTGCCACTCTTTCAGGCTCCCCTTGATCGGGCGCAACTGCCACTGATGAGCGACTGGGCTGGAGAAGCCAGCCGGCCGCGCCACCTTCTCTGCCCGCTCCTGAAGTCATTCACTCCAGGCATCCTTGATCAGGCGTGACGTCCAACAAGCAGCCGGGCTAGAGAAGCCAGCCGACTGCACCCTCCGCTGCCGCTCCTAAGTCACTCACTCAGGTCGATGCATCGACCTTGACTGGGGCTGAAGCTCGAACCACCGATTGGCTGTAGCTTTTAGTAACAGCACGTGATTGGTTGTTGCTCTTGCGGCTCGCCTGCGGATTGGTCTGGCGGGTTGCTGTTGAATCCACAGCTTTTTTTTTCCAATCCTTGCGACACTTTTCTTAGCCTGCCTTTGCTGTCCCGACCCTCGAGCCAGTACTACAATTTCAAAATTTTGGCCCCCCCACCCCAGCACTCTTTAAATACAGTTCTTTCCCCTCCTTCCTATGGGACCTCACTATCATTGGTGGACAAGAACTGACCTAATTTAAAGTGGCAGCTCCTTGGCCTAGGTGCTTAGCACTTACATCTTATTCTCTTATCAGTTAAATTGCAACATGGTGCCCTCTGAAAACCCCTAGGACTTGCACCTCATATCCCTGTTTTTCCATCACATTACAGCTGCAGTGCTGTGGCTTTTCTAAAATCCCTAGGTGCTTAGCACTCGTGACCCTTTCGATTGCCAGCTTCTAATTGCATCACAGTGCTTTCTGTAACTCCCCTGCCTGCTGGTTGTTGTTGTAGCCCTGTGGCCCCTGTCCTTGCTCTTGCCAGCTGCTAATTCCAGCTCAGTGATTTTTCTCTCTTTGCAAGAGGCCTCCATAACTCCCTTGTCTGGTAGTCGTTTGCAGCCCTGTGGCTTCTGTTTCTGCCCTGCACTGATCTAGCTCTCCAGAGCCCTTAAAATTCTTATTTCCCACTTAGTTATATCTGCCCTACACCATAATGCAGCTCCTTCTTGTCCTCCTGTATTGTGTAGCAGGCCTTTCATCCACTTCCCTGTCCCTCTTCTGACACCTCCCTGGGTTCCCTCCCACTATACATAGTCATAAGGATCCCTGTATGGACGTAACTACATGTTCTCTCCCTTGTCTGGATTTCATTGGGCTAACCCCTTGGTATCATGGCACCCAATTTACCTATGACTTGTGGAACATTCACTCTCTTGGCCCTGGTCGGCATTTCAGTCCCCCCTCTACTTTGAGGCAAGGGTGCTTCTTTATGCCTCCTTGGGTCCTCTTGGATCTTGCCCCAATTACTCTATATCCTCGTATCCATATCTCCGCAGTAGAAGGCTGTTCCATCTCTTTAGGCTGCTCCTAAGTGCTTTTAAAAAACTCCTACTGCTGCTCCTACTATGCTCGGGTAACGTAGAGCTAAACCCAGGTCCTGTTGCCCCATCACTGCCCCTTCAGAGCTGGCCCATCTTAAAGGAATCAGTATACTCCATGTAAATGCTTGCAGCCTCCTACGAAAGATTGACACCCTTCACTCTTGGACTTGTCATACCAAGCCAGACATACTGGTTGTAACTGAAACTTGGCTCAGACCCTCCACTTCGGACCATGCAATAAATCTACCATCCTATAATGTATTCAGAGCTGATAGACCCTCCAGAGGAGGAGGGGTAGCCGTCTATGTTCAGGACAAATGATCTGCCTCTGTTATGGATTCTGCCTCGGTACCTAAGAAATTTGAATGTTTGTCATTTAAGATTCAGCTTTTGACTTCTACATCCTTTAGTATTATAGGCTGCTACAGACCCCCGTCGGCAGGGCTTAGGTATTGAACCACGTACAAAATATTCTTGATTCTCAGACCTCGGTGGTTATAATTCTGGGCAACCTCAACCTGGACTGGCTTACTGCTAGCTCCAAACCCCTAAAGGACTTGTGCAACACCTTCAGGCTCACACAGCTTATTATGGAAGCTACCCGTCCAAATAAGAAAAACCCAGCAAACAGCAGTTTAATTGATCTCATCCTAGTGAATAAACCGCACTTCTTCACTCACTCAGGCATCTTCTTTAATGACCTTAGTGACCACTGCATTATAGCATGTGTTAGATCTACACCAAAACCAGTTTTCACCTCAAGATTTATGTTGAAAAGAAGCAGATGAGACCGCAGCATCTATGCCTTCCTCTCGGACCTTCAGTACTCAGACTGGCAGGAGTTCTACCTGGCTCCTACCATGAATGAGGCCTACGACATATTCCAGAGCATTGTAGTAAGTACATTAAATTGGCATGTGCCCCTAACAAAAGTTCGTACAAAGAAGAAAACAAACCCTTGGTTCAGGACTAATCTAAGAAATGCACTATAAAACAGGAACTCCCTTTGGAAAAAAAGCCTGAAAATCTAAGCTACCAGCTGACTGGACAGGCTTTAGGGCTGCTTGGAATCTGTGCACTAAACTTATCAGGGTGGAAAAAAACAGCTACTATCGCAACAAACTGGACTCCTCTACTAAGTGCTCAGCTAAGTATTGGAAGACCCTGAGGGACCTAGAGGGCTACTCCCCAGCTAACTCCCTTCCAGCCCAAATCTCCTCTGGTGGCTCCTTCATCACTAACAAACAAATGATCCTCGAACTACTCAACAACCATTTTGCAACTGCTGGGCTTGCATTTGACTCTTCCTCTGCCAATAACCTTCATAACCAACTATGTGCCCAGGGTACAGACTGCACTGCCCCAAATATCCCCGCTCCTGATTCGGTCCTTTCCTTCAGGCCAGTCACCTTAAAAGATGTTGAAGACCAACTTCTGGAATTGGATACCAGAAAGAGTGCTGGTGCTGACCTAATTGACCCTTACTTTTTAAAACTCAGTTGCCATATCCTGGCTGCCTCTATTACCCACTTGTTCAGTCTATCATTGATTGACGCAGGGAGTTCTTCCATCCATCTGGAAAACTGCGCAAGTCATCCCTCTCTTTAAGTCCGGTGACCGTAGTGATCTTAAGAATTATAGGCCAATATCCTTACTAGCTATCCTCTCAAAACTGATCGAGAAACTAGCTAATGCTCAGCTTAGAAACCATCTGGAGACCTGCAATTGGCTGAATCCGATACAGTCAGGCTCCACGCCATCTCATAGCACTGTCTCTGCTCTTGCCAAAGTCACTAATGACTGGCAGAGGGCGTTGGATGCCTGAAACTACATTTGTGTCTTATTTCTAGATCTGAATAAGGTCTTCGACACCGTGAATTATGAATTGCTTCTGGCCACACTTAGAAGTGTAGGACTGGATTCCAGGGCATTAAAATGATTCACCAGCTATCTAATGGAATGCTATTGGCAGGTTAAAGCTGAAGGAGGCCTTTCTCCCCTAAAAGCTCTTCAGAGAGGCGTACTGCAAAGCTTCATCCTGGGGCCCCTGCTTTTCACCCTGTACATTAACAATATTGACGCTGGGATCCACCTTTTTGCAGACGATACAGTTCTCTACATTGCTAGGCCGTCTCCTGAGCTCGCCAGCAAGGACCTCCAAGTAGACTTCAGTCGTCTGCAGGTCAGCCTCCTGAATGTAAAACTAATACTAAATGCCAGAAAAACTAAGACAATGTTTTTCTCGCCAGTGGTTAATGCACCAAATCCATTTGCCCTTGGTCTAGTCCCTCAGATGACCCACTCCTTAGCGAAACACTAGAATATGTGGCAAAATTCAAATACTTGGGGATGTGGATTGACTATAAACTTTCCTTTGCAGATCATATCGACGAACTATTGAAAAAACTCAGAGACTTGGCCTCTTCTACTGGCTCAAGAACCTACTTACACAGGAAGCAAAAAGCAGGCTTGTACAATCTACATTTAATCCGATTTTGGACTATACAGACTTCATTTATGGTCATGGTCCCAACTCTGCCCTAACTAAACTCGACACCCTCTTATCACTGGGCTGTAAGATTTATAACTGGAGCTCCATATTCCACTCACCATTGCACCCTCTACTTCATGGTTGGGTGGACTTCTTTGAGGCTCAGAAGAGAGAAAAACACAGCAGTCTGGGCCCTTAGAGCTCTCATTAACAAACTTCTTCGGTGCATTACTGCATGTCTGCCGATTTGCACTGCAGGTTCCTACACACTGAGAAGCCTTTCGTATACCCTACTCATTATTCCCAGGGTCAGTTCTCATTTTGGTCGATCCTCTATAAGCTACGCACTCCCGTCACCATGGAATAAACTGCAGAAAACCTAGAAATCAGTTATCCCAATAAAACTGCCAGCCTTCAAAACTATACTCACACGTTCCTTCAACGAGCCCTGCAGTTGTTTCCCCTGATTACTACATTGATCCTCAGGGATTGGGATACATTCCTTGTGCACCCCATTGGCTGACCTTATTAACTCTCCCTGTTGGCCTGTAACCTTCTCTCTTCACCCCAACCCTCCCCTTCCTGCCCAGGCTCTTAACCCTCCCTTTCTCCCTTATCAACTCTCCTTCCTGCCTGTCTTGCAACCTCTCCTCTCTCTCTCCCACCCTCTTTCACCCCACCTTGTAATCCTCCTTTACTCCTCCTCCTCCTCTAATCCTGCTCTGCCTTTGGTTCCCCTTCACTTTAATCAATGATATATATTGCAGTGATATATTTTACACTGCACAACCATGTGTGTGTGTGTGTGTGTGTATATATATGTATATATATATATATTTTGTATATAATTTATGTAAATAACTGCTGTATGTAACCTTTAGCGTGCTGTCCTCATTCCCGTGTATACTGAACATACTCTATGCTTTGTATTTTTGTATTATTTTTTGTATGTTACATTGTCCAGGTCCACCTTGCAAATGAGTTTTACTCCATGATGTTTTGCCTGGTAAAATAAAGATTGATTGATTGATTGATTGACCTTCAGCACCTGGGATGCCTTCCGTGTCGATTCTGGCGCCAGAGGGGATGGCAGTGCCGGATGCGATACAGGGTTGGGTTCCAGTGCCATTTGCAGTGCTGAATCTGACTCCCGTGGTGTTGGCAGTGCTGATTGGGGTTCTGGTGTCGCTTTTGGTACCAGGTCCCCCTTGCTTTGGGTTTCTGATACTGCAGATGCTACGAGGACTAGTCCAAGTGACAGAGCCCTCTCAGGTGAGGTGGGTGTTGGTTGGACCTGGTTGACACCACGCTCCGCATCTAGAGTGGTTGGGGGCCTCTAGCAGGAGTCATAGTGCCGACTCTGGTCCTCTGACCCCTCTGGAACCGTCTGGGCCTGCAGTAGGTGGGGAAAGGGGCCACCCTGTGGGACCTCTATGGCTCCAACCTCCCCACCTGGGGATTCCTCCCCAAGGGCTCCATCTGGATCGCCTCTCTACGGTTGGGCATACTTGGGTGGATGAGTTGTACAACCCCTCCCTCCAGGGTAGTTCGTCTGTACGCTCTTGTAGCCCTGGCAGAGGACCTGGCCTGGTCCTTCATGACCGATCTCCTCCTCTTCAGCCTGTCCCTCCTACTCTCCCAGGCAGTTTCTGGTCCTGCGGGATCCCTGACCTGGGAGCATATGAGTCCAGCTTCTCCTCTTCTTCTCCGTCTCCCTCGGAGGAGGAAGAGGATTCTTCGGTCCACCTCTCCTCCGATGCCGATTACACCAGATATCAGTGGTTCCTTTTGGAGATGATGGGGGAGCTGCGATTGTCCCACTTTTCCAGCTACAGTCCTGCATGTCTGACGCTGTTCTTCCTTGGGGAGTACAGTTATGACTACCATCATACCTTTGTGTCCCCTGGCATTTGTGGAGGCATCAAGAGACATCTGGCTCCGTCCCTCTGACCCCTCTCCAGCCCCGAGGGATGCCCAGTGCAGGTATTGCACACCCCTGGAATTTCCAGGAGCCATGCCTCACCCCTCTTCTGGAGTTCAGCTCCTAGATACTCACTCTGGGCATAGGCGCCCAGAGCGCGACAGTCCCCCAGAGTCCGACTGAGCCAAGTTTGACATTTGGGGTCTTAGGGTTTTTACGGCGGCATGCACACCATGTTGTGCATTGCTGTACATCAGGCAACCTGTGGCAGGCACCTATGGGCAGTGCTGGGTCAGCTACTGTCATCCTTGCCATATTCTGAGGCAACCAGGCAGGCCATACACCTTTCTGCTTAGGGTCTGGAGCTGGTGAGGCACCAAGTGAGGGTGTCCTACGACGCCAGCGAGGTAGACTCCAGATTAGTGGGAACTGCGGTCTGCATTAGGCAGATTGTATGGTTGCACCTTTCATGGTTGTTAGCCTTGGCCTGGCATAGGGTGATTGCCTCATGCTTCCAAGGGACCCATTTCTTCTCCCATAGGGCCAGGCATGGGCTTACAGGGTGCATTCCTGCTCCCAGGCCTTGGGAGCCTCCGCCTGACCCTGACCAGTCTTGGGCCTCGCCAGGCCTGTGAGGGGCCCCCACATCTTTGTGTCTCCCCCACAGGAGGCTGATGGAACAACTGTTTCCCTCAGGGTTTGCCAACATCACCATCTTGGTTTTTCTGTCCCAGCCGCTGACCCCACAGTTTCCCCGTCGGGCCTGTTGGCTGAGATGCGGGTTGACCAACCTGCTGAGATTTTCCTCAGGGAAGTCTTGTTGTTGTCACAGAACAGTCCTGCCCATCACCTCTCCGGGGGAGGGCAGGGGAAAGACCAGCCAGCTGACCCAATCCTTCCTCTCTGGACACAAACCTGCCACCTCGGAGAGTTTCGCCAACTCTGGCTTCTCCTCAGCATCTGTCTCCCCAGTGGTTCAGGTCTTGGTCCCGCGGCTCCAGGTCAAGCAGTTCCCTATCTCGATGCTCGGGCAGAAAATGTCAGACATTCCTCCTCATCCTCATCCTCCTCCTTGGACGAGGAGCGACTCTGCCACAAAATACGGTGCCGCTACATGGACTTTGTTTGGCAGCAGTTGCTGCTGGGTGCAGGTAACTGGCCCCTGGTTGTGCCTCAGCCTTCTCCAGCACTCCCCTGATCGTCTCCACCTCAGCCAATGCCTCTGCCTCTGGCTTGGCCGATGCCAGGTTCCCTGCTCATTGTGGTGGAGCCCTCATCCTGTGCAGCCCAAGGACAGGGCTCCATCCAAGTTGGCTCAGCTAGCCACTGGTTTGCCCTATCAGCTCTCCGTCACGGCCTCTCAGACTAACAAGTCTCGTCGGGGACTCGAGGGAAGCCCCACACTCGGTGTTTGAGGAATCCTCGGAGTCCGAGACTTCCTTTTTGCACTCCCATCGTACTCCTGATTTTGATCAGGACTCTGGGGAGGAAGCTTTGATGGAACAGGGCCCTACCTTCTTTGAGGCTCTGCTCCTCCTTATCTCTGAGTCCACGGGGACCCCTCTGGAACCAGTCCGGAAATGGGCTTGCTACCTGCTTATGGAGAGCTTGACAAGGATGACTCCCCTGGGGTTGACTTGAGGCCATCTTGGGCCCCACTTTGGAGCTTTGGCAGCATCCTGCTTCTTGTCCCACCCCTTCCACATAGATGGTCCACAAGTACGCAGTCCATACCAGGTCATTATTGGGGTTCACTGAACATCTTTCCGGAGAAGTCTTGGTGGTGGACTCTGTCTTTCTCCATTCGAGCAACATCGGCGACCTGGGCAAGCCTCCCAACAGGGAGTCCAGGAAGCATGACCACACGGCCAAGAAGGTCTAAACAGCATCCTCCTTGGGCCTTCAGCAGGCAAGCACTGCCCTGCGTATGGCCAACTTTGCCCATAGCCTTTTTGGCACCCTGGATCAGGTTATCGTGCAGTCGCCAAGCAGCAGCTCCAAACGTCCCTCGACATCGGCGATTCTGGCACTTGGTCGGTGGCCAGAGCCATGGCTATGCACTCTTGGGCTTGGCTGCATATCTCCACTTTTACAGCCAATACACATCACAAGTTGGCAGACGTACCCTTCCTGGGTACTGATCTCTTTGGTCCAGGGCTCGACAGAAATCTCACTTGTATTGAGAAGTCCAGTGCCACTCTGGATTCAGTCACTTCCGACCAGAGGGATAAGAGAGCCAAAGCGAAGAAGAAGCCCTTTCAATTTCGGTCCCCCTCTTCCCAGGCCAACCGTCCTCAGTCAGTCCTGTGATCCCCCGTCGAAGTCTTTTGCCACGGCCACCAGACAGTCCGGAGGGAAAGGGCAGGCAGCTTCTTCAGCCGATCCCTCTTCTGTGTTCTGTCCTGCAAAGTGACAGGTTGGGGGGGGGGCGACCTTTCCCCCGCCCATCCTGCCTGCCCCAAGCCTTCCTTTGGGGGGTGGGCTCCAACACTTCGCTTCTACATGGTCTGCCATTACGATCAACAGGTGGCTCCTCAAGGTGGTCAGCAGCGGTCTGCCTCTCAAATTTGAGGCTCATCCGCCCAGCCAAGCCCATGCCCCATGGGAGAATGCGGTGTCCCCTGAAATGGTGTCCGCCCTGCAGGAGGACTATCACCTCCTTCTCCAAAAGGAGGCAGTGGTCCGTGTCCTGGACGCTGCAGGTACTTTCTGGTTCGGAAGGGGCCGGGGGGTTGGCACCCCATTCTGGATCTGCATAACCTGAATTGGTTCCTGCAGCCATGCAAGTTCTGTATGGTCACTTTGAACCAGATCATCCTGTCTCTTGATCGGAACATGTGGTTCTGCTCTCTGGACCTTCATGACGCCTTCTTTCACATCCCTGTCCACCTGTCCCACCGCCGGTTCCGTTAATTCCATTTGGAGGAGCCACTGTTTGAGTTCCAGGCCATGCCATTCGGCCCGTCTTCGGTGCCCAGAGTCTTCACCAAATGTATTGCAGTGGTGGCAGCCTTTCTGAGATGCAGGGGGATTCAGGTGTACCCTTACCAGGATGACTGGCTGATTGCTGGGTCCTCCTGGTCGAAGGTGGAGAGGTCTCGAGATCTGACCCGCCAGACTTTCTCAGGTCTCAGCCTGCTGGTCAACGAGGCCAAGTTGGAACTCGTTCCTTCTCAGGTAATTCATTTCATCAGAGTGGAGCTTGACTTCCGCTAGGCCCTAGCCATGCAATTGTCAGACAAGGCGGAGGATCTTGCCTCCTTTGCCCACTCATTTCAGGTTGGGCGATTGTGCCCTGCCTGGAACTTCCTGCGCCTCTTGGGCTTCATGGCAACATGCACCAGCGTGGTCGGCAGGACCCACTGGAGAATGCGTCCCCTCCAGTGGGAGCTAGCCATGCAATGGTTTCAGCGACACGGTCACCTCGACCAGCCGGTCTCAGTGACTCCAAAGCTGTGGGACGTCATCCAGTTGTGGCTTGTCCCAGGCCATCTCAAGGAGGGAGTCCTCTTCGTCCACCTAGGGCTGTCGGTCACTCTAACAACGGTTGCCTCCCTGATGGGATGGGGTGCCCACTTGGGAGTCCACCAAGTCCACGGACTCTGGGACCCTGAGGAATCTCACTGCCACATCAACCTGCTTGAGCTCCAGAGAGTGCACCTGGCACTGACAGCGTTCGCTCCCAGTATTCGAAGTCCGGTCCTCCTAGTCCAGATGGACAACATGATGACCATGTACTATCTCAACAAGCAGGGCGGGACGCACTCCCTACCTCTTTGCCAGGAAGCTCTCTGCATCTAGACCCCTGTGCACAGCTTGGATGCTGACCTTCTGGCAATCCATGTGGCTGGTGTCTCCAACCAGCTAGTGGACACCCTCAGCCGAGTAAGCGAGGCATTTCACAAGTGGTCTCTCCACCAGGAGGTGGTCGACCATCTCTTTGCGTGGTGGGGCACTCCCTAGGTTGACCTCTTTGCCTCCAGGGAGAACATGAAGCTGAGGCTGTTCTGTGCCCACCCTACCCCCCAGTGTGGGACACTGCAGGGGGATGCCTTTGCGAGTCCCTGGGCTTGGGGCCTCCTATATACCTTCCCTCCATTTCCCCTGATCCACAGGGTTCTACTCAAGGTACTACGGGACAAGGCACAGGTGATCCTGGTGACTCCAGACTGGCCACGCCAGTTCTGGTACCCCGATCTCCTCAGCCTCAGCAGCAGGCCTCTATGGTGTTTCCCTCTCCAACCGGATCTACTCTCGTGCTCCCAGGGGAAGGTTCTAGACCTTCAGTCTCTGCACCTGACAGCCTGGTTCCTGAGTGGCTACAGTTCTAGGCTTTCGGTCTCTCCGACGAGGTCTTACAGGTTGTAGAGGCCTCTCACAAGGAGTCGACTTGTAAGTGCTACGCTTTCAAGTAGAAGATGTTTTCCATTTGGTGTCTAGGCAATGAGCTAGACCCCTTGTCCTGCCCTGTGGCAAATATCTTGCAGTATCTCTGGTCCCTCTCCCAGCTGAGACTCCGGTCGATGACCCGAAGGGTGTACCTGGTCACCATCTCAGCTTACTGGGCATGGGCCGGTATGCCAACGGTGGCTCAGGAGAAGGTGGTTGGGCACTTTTTCAAGGGCTTGGACCACTTGTCTCCTCTGGTGTGTAAACCTCCATGTCCTTGGGACTTATTGCTGGTCTTGGCTATGCTCAAGGGCAAGCCATTCGAACCCATACACAGGTGTGAAATGTCCCACCTGTCATGGAAGACTGCCTTCTTGGTGGCTATCACCTCCACCAGAAGGACAGTCAGCTCCAGGCGATTTCTGTGAAGCCTCCTTATCTGGTTTTCTACAGGGACAGGGTTGTCCTCCGCCCCAACCTGAAGTTCCTCCCAAAGGTTGTTTCGGATTTTCACCTTAACTAGGGGATCAGTCTCCCCGTGCAATTCATCAACCACACCTCCGAGGCCAAGAACATGCCCCATACTTTGGACCTGAGGCGAGCGCTTGCTTAAAGGAGCATATGGCTGGAGTTTGGGGACAGGTTCGCCAGCTTTTTGTCACCTACGCTGGAGCTGCACCTGGCAGACCAGCGTCTAAGCGGACAGTTGGCAGATGGATTGTCTCCTGCATCGACCTCTGCTGCAGGTTGGCTGGTAGGGCACCTCCCTTTGGGCTAAGGGCTCATTCCACCAGACTAAACCGCTGCCTTGGTGGCTGCTTCCAGGGATTTCCCTGTCCAGGACATCTGCAGGGCTGCTACCTGGAAGTCAGCACACACCTTCATCTCCCACTACACATCGACCTTGAGTCATGCAGAGATGCTCGTTTTGGGGCCTCAGTTTTCCAATCCCTTTTTCCTAAGTAGGGGGTGTGTGCCTTACCCCCTCCTCCAAGGAGAACTGCTAGGAGTCTGCCAGAAGTGTGGATGAGTACACCATACCCACATCCCTAGAAAAACAAGTTACTCACCTGTAACTGTAGTTCTAAGAGTGGTATATGATGTACATCCATACTACCCACCCAACCTCCCCTGGCAAGTGGCACACCTGATCTTGCTTCCATCGTGTAAGATCTGGCATCACGTGGTGGTGCCGAGTAGGATACCACCTGGGTGGGTGGGAGGAGCCAGCTTGAAGAACTTCCGGCTGAGTCTTAAAGGGAAAGAACTCTGCCAGAAGTGTGGGTGTACACCATATACTACTCCTAGAACTACAGTTGCAGGTGAGTAACTTGTTTTTTTCTTTATCGAGAATTTGGGGTCTCCTCTCTCTCTCTCTCTTTTTTTCCCTTGTCTGTGTCTCTTTGTCCTCCGCCCCCCACTGCCCAGTTGTCCTGGTCATCCTTGCCTCTTCTGAGTCCCTCTGCCCAGAATCCTTTTATTCTCTGGTCGTTTTTTATATTTTATAGCCTATATCATTTTCTCTGTCTCTTGGGCTCCCTTGTCTCAACCCTCCTTTTTTCTTACACTTTTCTCCTCTCATAGGTGAACAAAACTGAGAAAGCGGAGGCGTCCGATTACTGGCCTGTCCAGACGCCCACGTCATACATCTGCCTCGTGGGCGGTGCCATTCGACGCCGGGCCTCTTCCTCCAAAAAACTCTTAAAGGCACATGCTCCTGCAGGGTCCTAGTGCCTCCGGCCTAACACCTAACAATAATGAATGGTGAAGATATTCTGGAAGATCGAGAATGAAGGTAAGAACGTGATTTTCATTTCCAGCACGTTCACAGCTGGCATCAGCAGAACTCTGTTACACAAAGCTACCCCCACATTTGAATTGTGGGACCTGCCTTTTATTTATTGCTAAAAACATTGTCTTTTTTATTATTATATAATTTTGTGTATGCCATGGGAGTGTGTTTAACGCTAAGATAAATGCATTATTTTTGCAGTCACAAAACCTGAAATTAAAATAAACGTGTTATTCTCACCATTCCACATTTATTCTTATTTTGAGTGTTGCAGTCGTCGCTGCTGGCAACAGTGAATGTGAAAGCCACACGGTTGCCGTCTCGTGCTGCATGCATTATAAACTGATACTTAGCTGTGACAAATGGTAACAACAGGCTCAATGGTGCCGGCATGTCCTGTTAACAGAAAAAAATAAAAAACTTTCCCCCACAGAAATAAGGACACACCCATGGCTTACTGTGTGTAATATGTATGCTTTGAGGATACAGCATTTATCCAGACTCACTGGATTCCGAACTCAGTGCTCACACTCGTGGCTCAGCTATACAGTGCCATTCGTGAGGTCACTGAGTTCAGAATCCAACTAGTCAGGATAAACACTGTATTCAGACAGCGTACATAGCATATCCCCTATTTATTCCCTGACACTGGTACTGCCTTTGTCCACCGCATTTTACTCACAGCCCCATCCTTCCCTTCTCTCAGCGTTTATAGCATATCCTAATCCACCATTTATTCCCTGACACTATCACTGCCCTTGGCCACCACATTTTGCTCACAGCCTCATTCTTCCTTTCTTTGCCTTTAACCCCCACTCGCGGGGGGAGGGTACATGGAGCAGCTTCTGCACCATGGTGGATCCCATTGGGGAGTGTATAGCCTCCCCCCACTGGTCCATCTGGTATGTTTTGGGGGGGGCACAAGCCAGTTGGGTCAGTAAACCTGAGACCATGGGCTTCACACTGCTTGCTCCTGTTCTCCCCACCACCACCCCCGACGTATGCAGATGATAAAGAGCGTTCGTACACAAGATGGCTGCTTGCTTTCCTTCATCATTCGCCATCCACCCATGAAGAGCTCAGAGTGCACCGTCATTTGTGGTCCCAGTGATCGCAGCAGGGTCTGCTACCCTCACTCCCAGAGAAGGAGAGCATGCTCTGGGACTTTCAGTTCTCCTCCCCCCAGCTGGCCCCTAATGAAGACATTTTCATTAACATTTAGACATCTTCTGTTTCTGTTGCTTGTCCCTGCCATAAAGTCATAATCCTCCACTTTTGCCAAACAACCTGTTGCCATGGAAATTATACTGATGTCACAAGTGCAGATTATACGGCTTCAGGGCCAGGTATAAGGGACAGGGACACACTGTGTCTAACGGGCAAAGAGCCTGTTTTCATGCAGTTGTCTTCAGAATAGAATGTCCTGAAATAAAAATGATTTATTTTTCTGTAAAGCAGAACCAGAAGAGTGGGTTTGTCTGATACCTCTGCTAACTCTTTTTCTTGTGCTACTGATTTAGGGCACTCTGTTTATACAGATGCCAAGCTCGGGGGGGCAGGGCACCTGATGTTTCACTTGTAGATGTACAAAACATTTCTATGTAATTGTTTTCTTTCACCTGTTCTTTCTCTCTTTTTTTTTTTTTTTTTTTATTTGCTGCAGATATACACTGGGTGCTATGATGGCAGTGTTCAAGCTGTCCGATTAAACCTCTTGCAGAATTACCGATGCTGGGTAAAAATATCTTTGTGTGTGCATGCGTACGTGCGTTTGTTGCTTCTTAGTTTTTTAATCTACATGTTTTTGTATTTCCTTTCACTGGCCTTGACCTCTTCTGTCCCCAACTACCACCCAGTCTCTGTCATCCCAACTAAGATCTGCAACAGGGTAGACACTCGGGGAGGGGTGGAAAATTGAGGAGGGACGTAGGTAAACTAGAAGAATGGTCAAGAGCATGGCAGCTAAGATTCAGTGCAAAGAAGTGCACAATCATGCATTTGGGGGCACAGGAGCCCAGGGGAGGCTTACAAGATTTGGGGGGCTACTGACAGCCACCAAACAGGAAAGGATCTGAGGGTAGTCATATCAGAAGACCTAAATGTGGCCAAACAATGTGCCAAAACTGTGGGTCGGGCCAGTGCGATACTGGGTTGCATAGGGAGAGGTATCACCAGCAGAAGAAAGTAGATAGTGGTGCCGCTGTACAAATCATTGGTGAGACCCATCTGGAGTACTGTGTCCAGTTCTGGGTGCCACATCTCTGTAAGGACATAGACAGGGTAGAGGCAGTTCAGAGAAAGGCAACAAAAATGGTATAGGGTCTGCACCAAAAGTCATATGAGGCGAGACTGAAGGACTTTAATATGTATACCCTGAAGGAGTGTAGAGAAAGGCGGAATCTGATAGAGACCTTCAAATATCTCAAGGGCATAAATAAGGTACAGGAGGGTAGCGTCTTTCAGAAAAAGCGATGTTCTAGAACAAGGGGACATGACATGACATGACGCTGGAAGGGGTAGACTGTGGGGGTAACGCGAGGAAGTATTTCTTCACTGAAAGGGTGGTGGTGCATGGAACAGCCTCCTGGCAGAGGTGGTGGGGGCTAACTCGGTAGGGGGATTCAAAAATGCATGGTATAGGCATAGGGGAACCCTAGCGATAGGAAAGAGAATAAAGCCAGAGATCAAGTAGGGTCTATGGTTTATGCAGCAGGTAGGGAAAATGGGCAGACTGTGGGTGGGCCTAGCGGTCCTTATCTGCCATCAGTTTTTACGTTTCTATCCCTCACCTAGGGTGCTTGTTTCAACTTCATTGCTTTTCCTAATGGCAGGGTAGGGTGTGCCCCCTCAACACACACCCATAGAGGAGATGGGAGGCAGCATGGGGCCTGAGTGTTAAGGCCTTTTTACCCCTTACCTATGGTGCTCCTTCCAACTCCACTGCTTCCCCCATAGCAGGTTCAGGTGTCCCCTCCAGAGCAGAGACCCATAGAGGCGACAGAAGGCTGCACAAGGCCTTGAACCTGCCAGTCCCCATTATCCCTTACTAACTGCAGGGCTCCTTCAGCACTACTGCTTTTCCTCATGGCAGTGTTAGGTGTCCTCTCTCCCTCCTGGAGCACAGACCCATAGAGGAGACAAGTGACTTAGCAGGCTGATTGTGCCAGTCACCAGTACCCTTTGCCTGCAGTTTTTCTTCCAGCATCTTGTCTTTTTCTGCCCATGGCAGGGTTGGGTGTCCCCACCAGAGCACAGACCCATAGAGGGGAGAGGTGACTGAGGAGGCTGAGTTAGCCAGTCCCCTGCAGTGCACCTTCCAACTCCACTGCTTTCCCCCATGGCAGGGTCGGGTTTTCCTACTGGAACAGAGACCCATAGAGGAGACAGGAGGTGATATCTGGCACGAGTGTGTCAGGCCCTGTCACCCCTTACCTGCAGTGCTTCTTCCAACTTCACTGCTTTTCCACCATGGCAGAGTTAGGTGTCCTCACTGGAGCACAGATCCGTAGAAGAGACAAGCGACTGAGCAGGCCCTGAGTGTGCCAGTCCCCATTACTCCTTACTTGTGGTGCTTCTTCTGACTGCACTGCTTTCCCCCTTGGCAGGGTCGGGTATTCCCACCAGTTCACAGACCCATAGAGGAGACAGGTGACTGATCGAGTCCTGAGTGTGCCAGTCCTTGTTACCCCTTAC
Source organism: Neoceratodus forsteri (assembly GCA_016271365.2). NCBI lineage: Eukaryota > Metazoa > Chordata > Ceratodontiformes > Ceratodontidae > Neoceratodus > Neoceratodus forsteri. The sequence goes on along the minus strand of CM028134.1, from coordinate 375,525,089 downwards.
TTGTGGTGCTCTTCTCAACTCCACTGCTTTTCCCATGGCAGGGTCAGGCATCCCCCCGAAGCAAAAACCGTAGAAGAGGCACAAGGCTGCATGGGGAACAAATGTGCCAATCCTCATCACCACTTACCTACAGTGCTCCTTCCAACTCCATTGTTTTTCACCCATGGCAGGGTCAGGTATTCCCACAGAGCACAGACCAATAGAGGAGGGGATTCTGGAGGCTGAGTATGCTCCCAGTGTGTCTGGCATCACCTTGCTGGCCAGATAATTTTCCCTTGGTTTTCTTTCCTTCTGCAAGGATGTTGACAAGGGCTTCAATGCAGGCATGTAACTGCATGTGGGTACATGTAGCTAGCCAATGTCCTTCCCTCCCCAGGTGCTCCTGCCTGTTTTGCCACGTGTGTTACCTCTGGTAGCAGTGCTGTGGTAGAGACGTCCACCTTCCCCTGAGAAGGGGAGCATGATCTTCCATGAATCAATCTTCTCCATTGGTTCCACTTATGGATCTGGGCTGGAGGCGCTAGGAGCCCACGGAAGCAACTGTGGACGCAGTCTTCAGTTTGTCTAATCGCAAAAGTAGTTTTCCTGCATCTCCACTATTTTTCTTGGTGCCACATTTCTTTATTACATTTCTACACAATGCCAAAAGCCCAGGCTGAAGCGGCCATGTTGAAGAAGAAAATTCGACATTCACCCATCATGTGTCGGTGCCCCTGTGGGAACAAAATGGCTGCTACGGATTGGCATCAGACCAGCGCGGCCTGCCATGGACTGGAGCATAATATGGATGCATGTGATGTCTGCTTCTCTATGAACTGCCACACCCTGGAGAACCATGCGTTGAAGTGGGGTTGCCCGATCCTTACTTTCAGAAGCAGGTGTTTCACATGTGTGTCCAAGGTAAAGGTCTCTAGACCTCCCCCCTGGACCACTTCCTGGGATCTCTGGTTCCAGGGAAGGTCAGAATTCTCCTTGACCTCATTGTACTAAGACAGAGACTCTGGTGGTAGTGTCTGGTGGACAGCCAGCTCCTTCTGGGTGGCCATCTGAGAACACTCCACAGTCTGACTGCCTCGAGCAGCAAACATCCCCAGTGGTGGGGCTGCAGCTGCACGCTCAGTCTACACCGGTGGACACCTCAACACCATCTTCTGGTGTTGCCCGTGCTATTGTAACCATTTTTGAAGATCATGCAGTGGTTCACACCAAGGATGACACTCCCCCTGCGACACTGTTTGGGGTGTCGGTGGAGGGACCGTCACTGAGGCAGTTGTTGCTCAGACTGACTTGGAGCCTGTTCCTTACCATGATGTCAATAGCGACACCAAGGAGAGTGACAGCTCCAGGCATGGTGACAGTGTCGATTAAGGCCATGGTGTCAGTCATGGGTCTGGCTTCAAGTGCCGTGCCATCAGAGATCTCGGTTTGGAGACCGTCCCCATCTCCGGTGTCATTCGAGACACTGAGGAGGGTGATGGCAGCGAGCACAACGTTAATGTCGACACCAAGCGCAGTGTCAAGGACCGTGTCGACCATGGTAATAGTGAAGGTCCTGTATCAGGATGTTGCCAGATTTGAGTTTGGTGTTGGAGGTGACACTGACTCGGAGTCAGACAATGACCCGAAGCCACAGGAAGGCATTGTCACAGGTGAGGACCAGATCGCCCTTGGATTTCATTCCAGAAACACTGATCAGTTCACGCCTCAGATTTAGATGGCCATGGTTTGGCTGTCTCAGCTGGGCCCTCCCCTTGGGTGAGGCCTCGTATGTAGCTTTGCGGCCCAGGCTGAGGCCCTCAAGACCAGTAGTTTCATCCCACTTTAGAAAGGCCTCGCCTCTTGTTTGAAAGGATACCCTCATTACTGGGCCCCATAAGGCTGCTAACTTCGGAAAAACACCGGGTGTGGATCGGTGCCATAAAGGGCTGGCATAGGGAGTCTGACAGCCCAATTCAGGCATTTTTCCCTGGTACCAACCTTTCCAGGAGGCGGTGCCTCATCTCCATCCACGTCTTCCTCATAGGACAGTGAATCATTGACTCACCTGGCCTCTTCTGCAGAGTATGCCCTCTACAAGCGATTCTTGGTGGAAATGCTCCAGGCGCTCAACTTCTTAGCCTACACCAGTCATGATCAGGCAGCCATGCCATTGAGTCTCCTAGGAATTCCCAGTCTCAACACCATGGTCATTCCTCCGTGCCCATAGCTATGGAGGAGGCATCCAGGACCTTGTGGACGAGTCCCTCTGCCACGCTGGCCATTCCCAGGGAATTCCTCTTACGGTATCATGCACCTACAGGGTCTGCAGGTAACTACCTTATCCCACCTTGGGGCTTCAGGTACTGCAGACTCCATCAGGACCATGGAGCCTCATGCATGACTCACTCCCAGATTCAGACTCTGCTTTCACAAGCACACTAGGTAGTAAAGTTTTTACCCTGTTGTGTGCGTCGGCACACCAAGCTCATATGGTGACTTACAATCATTGCCTGTGGTTGCAGCTGCAGAGTCTTCTGTCTGCACTGCCGCAGAGTGAGGAAGTCTGGTAGGTCATCTACTTTCCCATCTGTCATCTGGAGGTAGCACGGCAGCAGGTGAGGACGTCTTATGATAGCGAGGTGGCCTCCAGTATGGTAGGTACAGCAGTCTGTGTTAGACAGATTGTGTGGGTTTGCCAGTCCCTTTGACCCAGTGCAGGGTGCTCAGTTCGCACTTCCATCAGCTAATTTCTTCTCCCCTAGAGTTAGGCTGGAACTTTCACAGAACCCTCCTACTCCTGTGCCACAGGAGCCCTCATCTGGCCCTGACCAGTCTCAGGTCTCACCAGACCTGTGGGGGAGCCCCTGACCTTAGGTGTTCTCCCCACGCAGAGGGCTGAAGGTATATCTTTATCCTCAGGGTAAGCCAGCTTCTCCATAAGAAAGGGAAGCTTGTTACTGTAACCCATAAGTGGGAATTCAACAGAGAAGCTTGATTTATGGAAGATGTGAAAGTTATGTACTTACCATAAGTATTGATCTTACTTCGAGGAAGGCTCTTGCAGCAGGCCACACCGGTAGGACAAAGCCGTCAGGTACCAGGACCACACGGAAAACTTCTAGTTAGCAGTCTTGTCGTTGAGGGCACAGGTCAGGAAGCATAAGAAAAACCAGGAGCAGTTGTAGAATTCACCAAAAATATTTATTTACAGTAGCAGTAACAAAAAAAAATAAACTTGTTCATAATAACTATGTACAGAAGAGAAATGAAATAGTTTTTTTTTCAGCCTGTGTCCCTTTTTCTTCTAATCTTTCTTGCAGTTTAGCTCTTATAAGGCCTTTCAACCCCAACCCTTAGCAAGGATCCTGTTTTTGTTAATATCAGGCAGGAACTGCTAGAACACAATGTGCTTGCTGAGGCCCTTTTTGCACAGCTTTTGCAAAAGGCTCAAAGATTTGCAGTAATGTAACCTCTCGTTTCCAACAGCTTTTTGCAGCCATCTCAAATTATAAATATATATATTTCAACAGTTACACTATGTATTTTCTAAACAAAAGGGATCCCAACATCAGTTACATTTCCACATATTGATTTGCATATATTTTTTATATCAGCAGACATGCAAGGGAGGAAAAGCAAACAGCAAGGGAGGAATGAGAGACAGTGAGAGGTAAAGAACTGCGAGCCTGTTGGGATGATCAAGTCCGAAGTCTCGCAGGAAAATTTGGTTGCGCAACCAGACAGAGAAGAGACAGAAAAGGAAAGATCCTTGCATTTAAACACTTTCTCCGTAACAAATGGGATAGGGCCCTATTCTACCCTGTCACAAGTCTACCACGGGGGACCACCCACAGCCAACGTCAGTCAGCTGACGTCAGCCTAGCCTATAAAGGTGGGTGGTGCCTCACATCTACCCCAGTTCTTTTCCTGCCATCGGACCTTGGCAGGCATCGCAGCTACAATCAACTGCCATTTTCCGTGCTTACCACACTTTTTTATTTTTCATTTTTCTTTAGTGTAAAACATCGAATTTACGGTGTTCTCATCAACGAGTTTGTCTTCTCCATCAGCCTCATCTTCTGACCGCTCCTCAAAGTGTGCCTGCGGCAAACAGATCCCTGAAAAGGATGGCCACTTTGTGTGTCTCATCTACCTGTGCCCCAGCCACAACACGGAAGCCTGCCAGTTTTACCAGAAATTCAACTAGGCCGCTCGGAGACGTCCTTTAAAAACTCTGGAGAGCCACCTTTTGAAGCAGCAGTTGGTTGTTATGGAGAAGGAGCTGTAGGCTAGGAGCTCTTCGGCCTCACCGACACAGTCCTCTGGTGCCTCTTTGTCTTCTCACAAGAAGAAATCCGGGATGCATAAGCACTGGGATACACAATGGGATCAGGCCTGGTCAGCTTCGCAGTCACCCACAAACCATCGACTGTAACGGGGTTGACCCCGCGCAGGGGGTCGGCTCCTCCCTGCCAGACCTCTCTTCTTCTGGGCTCCTGATCGCTCCGCCGCCTGCCCTCATTGCTATTTTGGGTGGTGGCTCCTCGAGGCAGGGGACTTCATCTCCTGCTCCCCGGACGCTGATGCTCAGGTTGAGGAGCTGGCAGGGCCACTAGCAGGCCTATTTAATAGTTCATTAGAGTCGGGCATGGTACTGCAGGACTGGAGAACAGCACATGTAGAGCCCCTTCACAGAAGCGGTCCCAAGGATGATCCAGGGAATTACAGACCAGTCAGTCTGACCTCCATTGTGGGCAAGCTCGTAGAGACCATACTAAAAGAAACGGTGGAATATCTAGAGGAACATGGTCTCCAGGATGAGAGGCAGCATGGGTTCATTTTGGGGGGGGGGGGGATCATGTCAAACAAATCTGATTGACTTCTTTGACTGTGTTACTAAGACAGTAGGCAGGGGCCAAGCGGTAGACATCCTGTATCTTGATTTCAGCAAGGCCTTTGACTCTGTGCCCCACAAAAGGTTGATCAGGAAGTTGGTGGATCTTGGAGTTGGGGAAAAGATAGCCAGTTGGGTGGAAAACTGACTGAGGGACTGAACCCAGAGGGTGGCGGTAGGGGAGAGTTATTTGGCACCAGAGAGTTAACCAGTGGAGTCCCACAGGGCTCTGTGCTGGGGCCAGTGTTGTTCAGTGTCTTCATGAATGACATTAGGGATGTCATTAAAGGCAAAATGTGTCTATTCGCAGATGACATCAAGCTCTGTGGGAGAGTGGACACAGCTGAAGGAATACGGGACCTTCAGGAAGATCTGGAAAAGCCGGGGAGATATCCAGGATCTGGCAGCTTGGTTTCAATGCCAAGAAATGCAAAGTTTTGCATATTGGAGCCAAGAATCCCAGGACAGAGTATTACCTGGGTGGAGTTCGAATATCTGCATCAGAGGAGGAGAAGGACCTGGGAGTGATGATCACTAGTGAGCTGGAGCACTCCACACAGTGCAAGAAAGCAGCAGCAAAGGCAAACAAGATGCTGGGATGCATAGCTAGGGGTATCAGTAGTAGGACAGAGGAGGTTATACTGCCCTTGTACAGGTCACTGGTAAGGCCGCGTCTAGAATACGGAGTTCAGTACTAGTGCCCACACCTCAAAAAGGACATTAACTTGCAGGAGAAGGTACAGAGGAGGGCTACAAAGATGATAGCCAGTCAGCAAGGCAAGGCATATGAGGAGAGGTTGAGGGCACTGAACATACACTCCCTCGAAGACAGGAGAGAGAGAGAGAGAGAGAGAGAGAGACATGATTGGGACATTCAAGTACTTGAAAGGGATAAATAAGGTTGATAAGGAGAGTCTCTTTAAGCTGAGTGGCAGTCATATCACAAGGGGGCACAGTCTTCAGCTGGAGGGTGGGAGGTTTAGGAGGGAGGTCAGGAAGCACTTCTTCACAGAGAGGGTGGTGGACACTTGGAATGCGCTGCCAGAAGAGGTCATCTCATTGAATACAGTGGGCAGCATTAAGAGGGGCTGGGATAGACATGGGGGAAGGTAAGAATCATGGGTAGGGAGAATGGGAGCAGTAGGGAGGGAGGGCAAGGACATTAGCTCAAGCTGTGGACCCTGCAGTATGAGCAGACTTGCTAGACCAAATGGCCTTCTTCTGCAGGCTTCTTTGTATGTTTGTATGTATCTTTCACAGGCTCTCAGCTAGGTGGCTTGGCCGGTGCTGGTTCCTTGGGCGTCAGCTCCACAACCATTGCCCACCGGCCACAGTGCTGCCTTTGTCGGTTCCCATTACTGGGACCGATGTTAGTCCTGCCAGGCAACGCCTGCAGCAGGCTACCACCATCTCCTCTTCACTGGCATCGCATCTGCCTTTGACTCGGGTGTCACCATCCCCTCAGGCACCAGCTTCTCCATCTGGGTCAGTGCTGGCAGATCCTTCCCCGGGGCACTCTAGGGTGACACTTGTTGGGCTGCTGCCAGTACTGCTGCAGCCCCAGCCTATGGGCTCAACCCTGTCACCCCTGCCGCAGCCTACGCCGCAGCTGACACCTGTTGGGCCGACACCAGATCCTAACTGGCACATGGTGGCCCTGTGCCTGGGTACCCTACACCATCTCCTCCGCCATCATACCCTTCCCAGGCACCTTTTTCTTCATTCCTGCCGGTGTACAACACACCGCCCCTAGTGGATTATAATGCCCTCATTTCGGTGTGGTGGTCCTTCATTCAAAGGCAGACCCCTGCCCCTCAAGGGCCGCCTCTAGTGTCTCCCCTCTGCCTTCCCCAGACCCCCCAGAACCCAGACCGGGCTGGGCTGAGCGAACGTCACACATCGGGGTCCTCGGGCTCGACCTAACGTTGGCTCAGCTTCTCAAAGGGACGAATGTCAGCATCGGTCCCAGATAGTGATTCTACTGAAGATGAATCCAATTCTTCAGGGGCTTCCTCCTCACCTGGGGAGTCTTCTGATGGTGATGACCATGCCAAGGAGGTACCAAAGTCCCCCAGACGATCCAACCTTCATGGATGTCATGCGCCGCATCCAGTCCATTATGTGCTGGGAGATGGAGGAGCAGGACCTGGAGAGGTGCCGTTTGGCCATCTGTCTCCGGCAGCGAGATGCCCTCCCTGTGGTGTGGTGCCCCCCTTTGATTGACTCCTGAGGATGTTTCAGAATTTTAGGTTTAAATTAACCCTTGACTGTTTTGAGTCTAGTTGCTGCTGCTGAGGGTAGTATTTATAAAATCTTGTTTTAATTATTGGAATAGTGTTTTATGTTTATAGTATGTTGTTTATGTATTTATTATGATTTGTATAATGATATTTTAATATGTTCGGTGCCCAGAGCCTCTGGGATGGGTGTTTTCTTAAATAAAATTTGCCTTTCCATTCAGTGGTGATTAATGCGGTTCATGACTGTAGTAAAAAGTCCAAGCACCTTAGTACCCTGTCCCCAGACCGGGAGTCCAGGCAGCTGGATTACCTAGGCAAACGTGTTTTTACCTCTACCACTCTGGCTATCCGGGCCATAAATTATCTGGCCCACATGGTCCAATATCAAAATGTTCTTTGGGACCAAGCCAGAGACCTGGTGCAGAGCTTTCCATAGGACCCCACTAAGACGCAACTCGACTAACTTATGAAGTTGGGTTCGGACATTAGCAGTCATGTCCGCTGGGCAGCTTATGATGCTGTGGACATCTCAGGGCATGGGACAGCTGCTGGGGTCTGTCTCCGGCGCCATTCTTGGCTCCAGGTATCCGTGTTTGCCTCAGACATGCAAGCCAGCATTTTGGATGCCCCTTCCCGGGGTTTGGTGCTTTTCTGGGGGATGTCCAGAACATAATTTCTACACTGCAGGAATCAGGGCAGGCCCTCAGATAAGTCCATCACTCTATCACACCCAACCTAGAGTAGGCCAGTGTCAGTCCTTCCGCAAGCAGTCTTGAAACCAGCCTGCCAATGGTTAGCAAAAGCATAAGACCACAGCGGCCCGTGCTGCTGCCACCGCCAAGCCCCCAGGGCCCTCGTGGTTCCCCTGCCTGCACCCGCCCCTACCTCCTGACTCCTTAACCGACCAAACCCCTCTGGCCGAGGATCCACGGGAGGCAGTCGGAGGTCAGTTCTCCCTTCATCTGTAGGGGTGGAAGGGGGTGACCACGGACAACTGGGTGCTCCAGATCATAGAATACTGTCACATTCTGGAGTTTCTAGAGTGGCCTCCAGAAAACCCCACCTTGTTTACTCCATGTATCCCCTGCCCACCTGTCTCTGGTCTGGGAGAAAATTCATGCTATTCTTCAAAAATGAGCCATAGAGCCTGTCCCTCAGGCTCAGTGGGGCAATGGGTTTTACTCCCACTTCTTCCTCGTCCCCAAAAAGACCGGGGATTTTCGGCCCATCCTGAACTTGAACCATCTGAATCTGTACATCGAGAATGAGTGCTTCCGGATGGTCACCCTCCAGAGGGACTGGCTCTGCACTCTGAATATGCAGGATGCTTGCTTGCACATCCAAAGCTTTCCTGCCCATCGTTGCTCCCTCCACTTCCACTTTCAGGAAGCCCAATTTCAATTTCAGGCCCTCCCTTTGGCCTTTCCTTGCCCCGGATATTTACCAGATGCCTGGCAGTGGTGGCAGGGCTTCTATGTGTTTCTCTACCTGGGCGACTGGCTGCTAGCAGCCCCTTTAAGGAATCACTTTGTTCAGACCCTGGAATACACCTTCTGTCTCTTCCAGGCCTTGGGGATCACTATAAATCTGCCGAAGTCCTGCCTCTGTCCTTGCCAGCACCTTCAATGCATAGAGGTGGTCCTGGACACCAGCCAGGGCAAGGCTTTTTTCCCCAGGGACAGGGCAGAGCGACTGATGGAGCAGGCCCATCTGGTTCCCTCCAACTGGCAGGTCCCCGCTGTTTTCCTGCGCCTTCTATGCCACATGGCAGCATTAATTGCCACGGTTCCCCTGGCCTCCCTACATATGCGGGTTCCTCCATGGACCTTGAGGATCCAGTGGGACCAACACACAAAGGGGGGCCTCCCTTCATCTCTTGACACCCCAACCCCCGATCAGATCTCACGACAGACACATCCAGCCTGGGATGGGGTGCTCATTTGGCCAATTACTAGACCCTGGATACCTGGACGGACGTAGAACAGGGTCTCCATATCAACATCCTGGAGATGCAGGCGATCTTGTATGCTCTGCAGGCCTTTCAGACTCCTCTCCTGCCCGGTCCACTGCTGGTACAGATGGACATCGTGTGTGGTGTATTACATCAACAAGCAGAGGGGAACTCATTCTTAGCCCCTGTGTCAGGAGGCAATGAGAATCTGGTATTGGGCCATCTAGCACAATCTGGAGCTCTCGGACGTACATGTTCCAAGTGTTCAAAACATCTTGACCAACAGTCTCAGTCGCTCCAGGTCGCAGGCCTATGAGTAGGAGCTTCTTACCTCGGTGGTTGGAGATCTCTTCGACCTCTTTGCATTCCCACTCAATGCAAAACTGCCGCTTTTTTGCTTGCTCGATCTCGGGCCCGGAGCTTTTTGGTGAGATGCATTGTCCGTCTTCTGGAAGGGGAGGTTTCTGTATGCCTTTTCTCACTTCCCACTCCTGCAGAGGGTTCTGCTCAAGCTCTGGTTGGAAGGGCCAGAGATTATCTTCATTGCCCCCTTCTGGCCACACCAGATTTGGTCCCCCTTGCTGCAAGAGCTGGCGGTGGAACCTCCAGTGCCCTTGCCCCTGTGCACTGGCTTCCTCGTCCAGGACTAGGAAACCCTGGTCCATCGAACCTAAAGTCCCTGCGTCTTCATGCATGGCTTCTGTGGAACTATCTGTTGCCCACTTCGGGGTGTCCTGTAGAGTTACAGATGTTCTGGTGGCTGCCAGGAAAGCCCTCCACCAGGGCCACTTATGCTATGAAATGGAAGGAGTTCTCAATTTGGCCCCCTGCTCGCCATTTGGATCCTTTCACCTGCCCGGTGAATCAGGTGTTGGAGTATCTTCTTTCCCTTTTGGATTCAGGCTTTGGGTACTCTTCACTCAGGGTTCACCTTTCCACCATCTCTGCGTACCATGCACCTATCGAGGACAAAGCTGTCGCCCTGCTTGAAGTGTTCCGCACAATCTTGTAAGGCATTTCAAATCTGAAACCTCCTATTTGGGACCCGGCCCCTCCATGGGACCTCAACTTTATGTTGGAGAAACTCGCTGTACCTCCCTTTGAACCGGCAGCGAGTTGTGAGCTGCGCTTTCTATTGTGGAAAGAGCTAGTTTTAGTTGCTGTTACTTCTGCTCGAAGGATTTCTGGGCTGTTATGTGTAAGGAGCCTTATTTGTTTTTTCACAAAGTCAGGGTGTCTTCGTGTACTAATCCTAAATTTTTACCTAAGGTGGTGTTGGAGTTTACTTTGACTCAGTCCATTCACCTTCCAGTTTATTTTCCTGAGTATTCCAGTCAGGGGGAGTCCTTGCTCCATTCTTTGGATGTAGATAGGATTTTGTGACTCACACAAAGCCTTTCAGAAAATCTGAACAGTTGCTTGTTTCGTGGACCCCCAAGAAAGAGGGTGCTCCAGTTTCTAAACAGTGTTTGTCTAAGTGGTTAATGAATTTCATCGTTTATTGCTGCCCCAAGTACAACAAACCCCTTCTGGGGGTGGTCAAAGGCCATTCCACCAGGGATATGGCTGCTTCCATGGCTTGCCTCAGAAATGTGTCTGCTGCAGACATCTGTGCAGCTGCCACCTGGAATACTATCCACACCTTCACCAAGCATTACAGTCTGGACATCATCTGTAGGCGCAGGTCCAATTTCTGCTTAGCAGTTCTTCAGGGCCTTCTCTCCTGAGCTCTTGACTGCTGATATGTCCTCCTCCCGATGGTGTTATCCTGGTGCTGCTCAGTACTGCTTGGGACTCAGTTCTACCGGTGTGGCCTGCTGCAAGAGCCTTCCTTGAAGTAAGGTAGTACAGTTACATAAGAACTTTTCGTAACAGCAGCTCTTTGAGAGAAGCTCTTGCAGCAGGCCCTGCTTTCCCTTTCTCCTTCCCCCTGCTGGTCGTTTTCTCTTGCACTATGTCTGCCTTTCTTTTGACTCTCAGGAAACCTCTTCGGTTCTCCTTTAGCTGCCCATATGGGGTCTCAGGTGGGAGAACTAAGGTAGGTGTGGGGGACCACCTGCCTTTATAGGCTAGGCTGATGTCAGGTTACTGACAGCGTTGGGCGGTCCCCCATTGTAGACTGCTATCTAGAAGTTTTCAATGTGGTCCAGGTGCCTGACAGCTTAGTCCTACTGGTGTGGCCTGCTGCAAGAACTTCTTTCGAAGATCTACTGTTATGATAAGATCTTCCCTTGTCAGTCTTCACCACTCATTACTGCTTGGGTTGTGCCGGAGGTGCGCACCCGCCACGGGAGATTTGTAAATTTTTTTTTTTGAGTCGGCTCCAATGGCGACATGCTGCATCCTGCGCGAGGGGCGGCTGTTAGGTGCCGCAGACTCCTCCTCCATCTCAGTTCTGTTTCACCCGCCATCGAGGCTGCACCTGCTACCACGTGTGTGAGATTTATTGAACCTGCGTCATAGGCCTTGCTGCGACTCCTTCTCCAGTTCCTCCCGGCGCCGTTGAACCGTTTTCAGTCCGGTAAGACCGTTCCTTATTTCTACGGTGCCGGGAGCCTTTTTCTGTGTTTTTTCAGCTTTCAGCATCATGTCAGGTTCAGAAGCCAAACGTAGATCGAAAGTGGGCCGTGCCCCCATGCGTCGGTGCTCCTCTGGCGGGCATTTTTCCGTAACCGACCAGCATGATGTTTGCCTTCGTTGCCTGGGACCCAGCCATAATATGGATTCGTGCGACGTCTGTTTCTCGATGGACCGTCGCGTCCTTGAAGTCCGCGCGTTTAAGATCGGCAAGGCCCCACTGACTTTCGGGGGACGGCATCGCCCTTGGGCTTCCCAAGTGAGATCTCTAGACCCTTCCTCCGGGTCCCCTCCCAGGCCTATAAGGTCTGGAGAGGAGGGAGTCTCCTCATCTTCTGGTCTTGCCGAGGAGGAGGCTTCTTTCGCGGTGTCGGAGGAATGCCGTGGTCCCTCCTGGGGCCGCAATGGAGACACCGCCTCAGCAGTCACCTCTTCGGAGGTGCAGGCTCCCCCAGTGTCATGGCCCAGGACTTCTGGGCCCGGCATCAGTGGACCCCTCAGCACGCCCCGGATCCGGCGCCATTTCGGCGCCAGTGATGAGGTGGTGCCGTGTCAGCTCGGCACGCCCGCGGCGCCGTGGGCCCGATTGGCTCCTGTAGCAGCACTGTGTTGGGTCCCGGTGCCGAGGGCAGTGCCGCAGGTCTGGCCAGCGCCGTTGGGGTGTCAGGGCTGGGTTCAGGTGTCTCAGGTGCGCCAAAGCTGTCTGGCGCTGTAGGTGGCACCGGCGTCATTTCTCTGGAGGCCCCTGGGGTGGCAAGTGTTGAGGTTCAGCTGGTCTCTTCTTCCTCGGGGGAGGATGACTCTGACGTGGACCCGTCCTGGCACCCTGACTCTTCGGAGTCGGGGTCTTCGCTGAAACGAGGTGCTAGGCGGCCCAGCACACCCATTCCTCAGTCTCCCCTGCTGTCCTCTCCTGAGGCTTCCCAGGCTAGGGGTGGCCTGGGTTACCTAGAGGGAGATGGCATGGAGGCGGGGGAAGGGGCTAATCCTCCTGAAGGGCTTGCAGTAGCTGCCACTCCCAGTGCTGCTGCGACTGCTTGGAGCAGGTTGTCGCTGAGGTTGAGGAGGAGGGTGTTCTCGGAGTCCGAGGAGTTGAGAGGTGGAGGAGAGGTGCGTCGGTCTTCACCTGCCACTCCTCGGGGTGTGGGTAGGAGCCGTAGCGCTGGACCCCGTCTTTCCCTCTCGGGCCCCAGGTACCCCTCTGGTGGCGTTGCTGTGGGCTGCCCTTCTGGACTCATGCAGCCTCAGGTTCGTCACAGGGAGGATCCCCTACTAGGCTTTTCCAGGCTTCGCATCCCCCTGGTCCTGTTCTGCAACCAGGTTTGTTGTCTGGAACCCCGCCACCTCTGGCTCTGTTTTCCGGATTTCAGAGCCTCAGCAGAGGACAGCTGCTTCTTCGTAGGAGTCCCTCTCCCATTCCTCTGCAGCCACCCCCCACTCTCCCAGGCCATGTCAGTCCTACGGGCCCTTTATCCTGGGAGACATTCAGAGGCACTGCGGCAGCCTTCCCCTCATACGTTAGATGTATGCATGAGCGGGTGTTTCGCCTATCCCCGCCGCCGCAGGAGTCCTCTGGACATTCGAGCTCCCGATCATCCTCGTCTCCCTACTCGGAGGGAGGAACCCCCTGCTCATCTCTCCTCCGATACTGATTTTACTGAATATCAGTGATTCCTTTCGAGGATGGTGAGGGATCTTCATATCTCTTTCGTTAGGTGAGACAATACCAAACGGGAGACACGTGAATTCCTCAGTGAATACAGTGCCCAGCATTTGGTGGTACTGTCCTGGCCTGTTCCCTTCCAGGAGGCATCTATCCATTCCTGGCAGTTGCCAGATGTCCCTATTCCAGCCCCGGCCGACTGCAGGAGAAGGTATTGTGCCCCACTTGAGTCTTTAGGTTCTCTTCCCCGGTCCACCTTCGGGTTTGGCATTCCTAGGAACTCCCTCCTGGCGTACGACTGTCCACCGGATCCAGATTCTCTACAGTTTGACCGGTGGGGGAGAAGGGTGTTCTCTTCTTCTCGTGCGATGCTGTGCATTGTCTCATCAGGCACACCATGCTGCCTACAAAAGGCACCTATGGTCGATGCTATCCCAGCTTCTAGCATCAGTGCCTGATACGGAGCAATCTAGATAGGCCATTGCCCTCTCTGCTATAGGCCTGGAGCTGGCAAGACACCAAGCAAGGGCATCTTATGATGCCAGTGAGGTGGCTTCCAGGATTGCAGGGACAGCGATCTGTATTAGACGGACGGCATGGCTTTGTCTATCAAGATTGTCACCCCTGGCCCCGGCGTAGGGTGATTCGCTCCACTTTCCGGGGGACCCGTCTTTTTTCCACCAGGGCTAGGAGGCTTCTGCAGGGGCTTCCTCCGTCTCCGGGGGACACCTCCTAGCTCTTCTCAACCTTAGGCTTCTCGTCTGATTATCTCAGGGTCTCTCCTTCCTGTTTCTCACCAACCTGTGAGCTCTCAACTAGGACTTAAAGGGCTGGGGATGGCGGGAGCTGTAGAGAGTCTGCCTTGTGTCCTTCTGGACAAATGGTTCAGTTAAACTTTTCTCATTTTATAAAACACACTCCTTACTCCCTTGTGTTTGGTTCCGAGCTTATCAGCCTTAAACCAATCTCCCAACTGGCAGAGCTCTCCCTCCCATCATCCTCTTTTCTCTTTCCCTCTTTCTTCTTTTTCTTTCTCTTCTTTCTCTGTCCCTTCTTTGGAGCCGCCCCAGGGGTGAGGCCCTTCGATCCCTTAGGGTAGGCATCTTCTTCTCTTCTGTCCTCTATCGGCTTATTTCTTTTTCAGTTTATATAATTTCCTTTTTCCTGTCCCTTGGCTCTCTTGCCTACCTCTCTTTTTTCTTACCCTTTGTTTCCGCCTCTCCGGCTACCAGAACTGAGATGGAGGAGGAGTCTCTCGGTACCCTGGCCGACCCTCGCATGGCGCGAAGAGTCACGTCGCTCAAAGTGGCACCGTTAAACAGCCCCCACCCAAAAAATCTCCCATGGTGGTGCACAGCCCACACAACCAAGCAGTAATGACTGGTGAAGATACAAGAGAAGATTAAGAATTACAATAGGTACGTAATTTTCATTTCTTACTCAACTGTACTACCTTCCAGAATATCTTCTCCATTGAATACCACACCTTCCCATCTCCTCCCCCCAACAGAGCCAGGGCCTTTCATGCATTTTCTGTATGCCTCTTTCCAGTTGTCGTCCTTCCCCTGTCGGGGGGAGGGCCTGTGTTTTTTTTGTTTTTTTTAATGGTCTGGCTCCCACTACCAGGGCTCACAGTTCTCTCTCACTCACTCACACACACACACACAACTAAACTGAGATGAGGGCCCTCTACCAGGGCACCCATACCAACCCCCAAAAAGGAGAGACTTTGTATTTTTTCACTGTTTTCTATCCTCTTCTTTCCTCCCCAGATGATATCCTCCACTGTCTCGTTATACCCCTGTTAGTTGCTAAATGCAGCGCATGCCCACTTGGCACCATCCAACTTTTATTTATTTATTTTTTTGATAACCGGATGGGTGTGCTAGACACAAGCTGTGACTATTTTCAGACACGACCCGATTAACTCTGCCTGACAGTAGCCCTGTCTGTGGAGGTGTGCTTTGCATTAGATTAGATCAAATTGCACTACAGTTAGCACATGGTACATCCCTGTTGCCTAATGGATGAGTAAGGTTAGATCTTACTTCAAGGGGGCTCTTGCAGCAGGTAACACCTTTAGTACTGAAGCCAGCAGGCGCCTGGACCCCACGGAAAACTTCTAGCTAGCAGTATCCAGCGGGGGACTGCCCCTGACATCCCCTGACATCAAGTATGGTATAAAAGGGGCGGTTCCCTAGCCCATCCCCAGTCCTTTTCCTGCCGTCAACCGCACAAGTCAGAGCTCCACGGACTCCTTCAGCTTATCAACCACCATTTTTACCGCCCTAACCCACGTTTTGTTATTTTATCCAAAACCAATGATTTCTTGCATGTCACCTTCTTCTCCATACTCTTCAATCATGAGGCGGCAATCCAAGTGTGCATGTGGCAAGTAGATTCCCCATAAAAACTGCCATTCGGCCTGCCTTTTCTGCCTAGTCCCAGACCACAACATTGAGGCCTTCCAGCATTGCCAAGACTTTAACCAGCGCACCAGGCTCCGCCGCCAGAAGACCCTCGAAGCCTTCTTGCTTTCTTAGAAGCTATCTGAAATTAGGAAGGAGTTTCACGGGCAAGAGTCCTTCATCATCTCTGGCCTCCACATCATCTTCTCATAAAGAGAAGAAATTGAGCAGCAAACACAAGCACCGGAAAAAACATAAGGAGAGATCCCGGGCAGAAGACTGCTCACAGTCAGCGACTGCCTCATGCTCGTCTCCCTGCGAGGGGCAACCTCCACCACTGGGGCTTCCCTTTCTCCCTCCGGGCTCCCAGTGACCAAACCTCCCTCCCTTAACTCTGTAGTGGGAGAAGGTTCTTCGGGGCATGGGAAGTCTTCCCCTGCCTCTCAGCCGCTTAAGCTTAGGCCCAGTGTTCCTGCAGGCTGTAAGCCAAGTGGTTTGGCTGGTGGTTCCTCAGGCGGCAGGCCTTTGCCTGTTGCTCTCCTGGCCAGGGTGTCCGCCGAGTCCACGCCGACATCAGGGGCCGACACTTCAGGCGACACCGGGAGCGTCGCCCTCCGGGAAAGAGGGGCGTCCGTCTCGCTTGGGAGTTGGCTCCCCTATTCAGGCGACTCTACCCAGGCGGCCGCCAGATGAGTCTCCGGTCCGACCTCAACCTACATCAGTCCCCTCGATGCCTCCTTGGGTGACCCCCTCGCCAGATACTCTGAAGTCACCGGCAGGGCCTGACGCAAATCCTCAGCCGACACCTGACATTCGGACTCTGGGTCCAGCTCGTCCAACGCTAGATGGTACTGTCCCTCTGGGTCCCGACACCAGGTAACCTGGATCAGCCTACACCAATGCCCAGGTTACCTCAACCTGATGACCAAACGCCGTGGCCATCTAAGCCTAACTTCCCCGATGCTGGACACACCAACCTTGCCACAGAATCCGCAGCAGGGCCTAAACAAACTTTTTGCAGCCTGGTGGATCTGTTTTAAAGATAAAGAGGCACCCAGGGCACCTCCTCAGCCAACCCCCCCAGGGACTGCCTCCGGATCCAGTCCACCCACCTACTCCTCCTCCTAGGGGGATTACCCCAGTTCCGGATGGCGGTGATACCTGCCTTCCTAAAGGTGCCGTGTAAGCACCTACGTTTGCCCTCCCCTTCCCCAGATTCAGGGGATTTGGATGGGTTTTCCTCCTCTTCTTCCAACCGAGGGGACTCTGACCTGCCGCTGGAGCCCAAAGGCGGCAGAGATGCCCTGCATTCCCCGCCTGACGACTCAACATTTATGGATGTGATGTGTCACATCCAACAACTGAATGGCTGGAACACAGAAGAGTTGTACCCAGAGCGAAAGCGATTGGCCACCTTTCTTAGGAAAAAGGACACCTTGCCTATGGTTTTGTCTCCTATGGTTGATTCCTATAAGGCCATTAACAAAATTGCTTGGAAGCATCCCTTTTCTACACTGGGTGTGTCTGAGAAATCTGACCGGCTGTATACCATACCCAGGGAAGACCGTTTTTATGGGGAACAAGCAGAGGCAGAGTCAGTCGTGATTAATGCTGCCCACAACCGGTCCAGGTGCCCTCGACACCTCTGTATACAACCACTAGATAAAGACTCAAAGCAGTTTGACTATCTGGCCAGGAAGATGTACTCATCAACCATGGGTGCCATACGCTCCCAAAACTTCCTTGCCCGCATGGTTCAGTACCAGAACGCCTTGTCGGATAAGGCAATGGAGGCTGCCCAAGTCTTGCCAGATTGCCCAGGGTGGGCAGAGCTGATGGCTGTTTTGAAGTCAGGCGCAGACGTCGGTAATCACGTCCTCAGGGCATCCTGTGATACATGGACTCAGCAGGTATGGCCACTGCTTATGCAGTTTGTATCGACTGGTATTTCTGGCTGAGAGTATCTGGGTTTGCCCCAGACATCCAGTCCAAGATTCTGGATGCCCCCTTTAGAGGGTCAGTCCTGTTCATTGAGGATTCACAGAATATCACCCCCCATTTACAGGAATCTGGGAAAGCCATTCGTTCTGTACAAATCTCAACCCAAGCAGCATTCCGAGCAGTCTTTTCGAAGGAATGCTAGGCAGCAGCCAGGGGGCAGCAGCAGAGAGCAGGTTTTAAGCATAAGGCCTCCATTCCTGCCTCTGGAGGTTCAGTACCTCAACCCCCAGAACCTCTCCAGCTCAGCTCCTGATCTCATCCTGACTCATTGCCAACCCCCTCCCCCAGCTGAGGCCTTAAGGGAGGCAATGAGGGGGTCGGTTTTCCTTGCACTTAGATGGGTGGTGTCAGATAACCACAGATCGGTGGGTTCTGCAACTTACCGAGAGAGGGCACACTCTCAAGTTCACTAGGGTTCCTCCAGACAACCCTTCTGTCCAGTCCCATTACTCCCTAGCCCATAGTGCTCTCATTGCAGAGGAAGTCCAGGCTGTCATACTCAAAAGGGCCATAGAGCCTGTCCACCTGCCACAACAAGAGAAAGGGGTTTATTCCCATTTCTTCCTAGTGCCAAAGAAGACAGGGGACATGCGTCCAATCCTAGACCTCGGCCACCTGAATCAGCTTATCAAGTACAAAAAATTCAGGATGGTTACCCTGATAGGTCTGCTTCCACTGCTCGATCAAGAGGATTGGTTATGCTCCTTGGACATGCAGGACACATACCTCCACATTCTGATTTTCCAACCACACAGGAGGTTCCTTCGCTTCCACTTCCAGGGACATCACTACCAGTTCAGGGCTCTGCCTTTCAGCTTGTCCTCAGCACCCAGAGTGTTCACCAAATGCCTCGCAGCAGTGGCCACAGCTCTCAGGAGGCAGGGGCATTACATCTTCTCCTACCTCGATGACACCAGCTACTGGACACCATGTAGGCCACCTTCTCCCTATTTCAGGACCTAGGGGTCACCTTAAATCTCCCCAAGTCCTCCCATTGGCCAAGTCAGCGGCTGTAATGCATAAGGGCAATTTTGGACACAGCCCAAGGCAAAGTCTTTATCCCTAGGACAGAGCAGAGTGCCTTCAGTTGCACGCTCGACAACTGTTTTCTGCACATCAGGTCCAGGCCAGGACTGTCCTCTGACTCTTGGGACACCTGGCAGCCACCATCGCCACTGTCCCTTTGGCCAGACTATACATGAGAATGATCCAGTGGACCCTGACAGTTCAGTTGGATCAACATTCAGACGACCTGGATCAGCCGGTCCTAGTGTCCAACCCAGTCAAGCAAACCCTGATGTGGTTGAATTCCTCCAGCCTTTCCAGAGGAGTTTATCTCTGGAAGGAAACCCTCAAACAAATCCTGACCACAGATGCATCAGGCCAAGACTGGGGGGGCTCACTTGGGAGATTGCCAGACTCAAGGATCCTGGAATCAGCAAGAGCTTCATCTCCATATCAACATTTTGGAGATGAGGGCAGTTCTGTATGCCCTTCAGGCCTTTCAGACAGTTCTGCTGTCTGGACCCTGGTTAATACAGACCGACAATATCATGGTGGTATTGTACATCAACAAGCAAGGGGGGACGCATTCCTATCCCCCCTGCAGGGAAGTCATACGAGTGTGGGCATTGACAGTGGACCATCGCCTAGACTTATTAGCAGTCCGTGTCCCGGGCATCCAAAACACCCAGGCCAACAGCCTTAGTCATTCTTGGTCTAGGGCCCATGAATGGGAGCTTCATCCCTCAGTGGCAGAGGAGCTTTTCGACAGATGAGGTTGCCCAGAACTGGATCTGTTTGCCTCCCCCATCCAATGCAAAACTGCCCAATCTTTGCTCATTAGATCCTGGGCCTGGTGTTTTCTGTCGAGAGGCGTTGTCCCTCTCCTGGACGGTGAGGTTCTTTACGCATTCCCTCCTTTTCCCCTACTGCAGGGGGTCCTCCTCAAGCTGCAATCAAAGGGTGCAGAGATGATCCTGGTAGCTCCTTTCTGGCCACGCTAGAGTTGGTTTCCACTGCTTTAGCAACTGGCAGTGGAGCCTCCGATTTCCCTGCCCCTATGCTCAGACTTGCTTTCACAGGAACAGGGAACCCTGGTCCATCCAGTTCTCAGATTTCTGCATCTCCATGTGTGGCTCCTGCAGACCTAGCCATCTCCAGGTTCAGAGTTTCACCCAGGGTAGCGGATGTCCTAGTGGCAGCCAGGAAACCCTCCACTAGGGCAGCCTGTGCTATGAAATGGAAGTGGTTCTGCATGTGAGCCACCACTTGACATCTGGACCCATTCACCTGCCCAGTGAACTCAGTTTTAGAGTACCTCCTCTCTCTATCTGATGCAGGACTCATCTACTCCTTGCTCAAGATACACTTGTCTGCTATTTCAGCATATCATGTACCCATTGAGGGCAAAGCTATTGCTCAGCTGGACCTTCCCGGTACATTCCTACAGGGCATTCTGCACCTGAAGCCTCCTATCCAGGATCCTGTCCCGCCATGGGATCTTTTGTTTGTTTTAGAAAAGCTCTCATTGCCTCCCTTTGAACCTGCCACAAGTTGCAGGTTACGCTTTCTATCACGGAAAGCATTATTTTTAGTTGCTGTTACCTCTGCTCAAAGGATTTCTGAGCTTCAGGCCCTGGTGTGTAAGGAGCCTTATTAAGTTTTTCACAAGGACAGGGTGTCCTTGAGAACTGAGTTTCTTCCGAAGGTGGTATCAGAGTTTACTTCGAATCAGGACATCCACCTTCCAGTCTGTTATCTAGAGTATTCGAACCGTGGGGAGGCATTGCTTCATACACTGGATGTTCACAGGATGCTTCGTAATTATTTGAAGTGCACCCGGTCTATTTGTAAATCTGATCAGTTGTTTGTTTCTTTCACCGCCTGAATGGAAGGGGCTCCTGTTTCTAAACAGTGTTTATCCAGATGGTTAATTTCATTGTTTTTTGCTACAATAAGTATAACAAACCCTTACTGGGCTCGGCTAAGGGTCGTTCTACCAGGGGATGGCTGCTTCTTTTGCCTCATTGAAGAATGTCTCTGCTGCTGACATTTGTGCAACTGCCACTTGGAGTTCTGTCCACACCTTTGTAAAGCACTACAGTCTGGCCATTGCTTCTCACCACAGAGCAGGTTTTGGACTGGCTATCCTTCAGGGCCTCCTGTCTTAAACTCTTTAGTAGACTTCTGCCTCCACCCTTCTGACCAGGGTCTCTACTGCTTGGGACTCAGTCCTAAATGTGTTACCTGCTGCAAGAGTCCCTATGAAGTAAGATAGCACAGTTATGTAAGAACTTACCATAACAGTAGATCTTAGAGAGAGGAGCTCTTGCAGCAGGTACTCTATTTCCCTTTTCCCCTGGTAGTTGCTTCTCTATCTCGGATACCTCCATTCCTCGGTTCTCCTTTTTTCACCTACTTGCTGGGTCTCCAGCGGGAGAATTGGGGATGGGCTGGAGGGGCCACCCCTTTTATACCATATATGATGTCGGGGGTGGTCCCCCACTGGATACTGCTAGCTAGAAGTTTTCTGTGGGGTCCTGGCACCTGCCAACTTCAGTCCTAAAGGTGTTACCTGCTGCAAGAGCTCCTCTCGAAGATCTGCTGTTACAGTAAGTTCTTGCGCAACTGTACTTTTTCTGCTGTGATTTTCTCTGGCTATGCCTGGATAACATTTTTGATACTCACTTGGTTGGTGTGTTTTTTTTTTCTCTCTGTGCCAGGTTTGGCTGTCTCAACCAGCAGGCTCAGAGGTAACTGAGGAGATGGATTCATTTCTACACCTGAAGGTTGGACAGCCCTGCAAGTGCCATATGTGGCAGTGTTTTTTCTGCCTCTCTCCCCTTGGGGGGGGGGGGCATAGCTTAACTTAAAAAAAAAAATTCCCTTTTACTGGTGCCATACCAGTTGCTTATTAGGAGTCATTTGCAATTCCCTACTGTTTGGCATACTTGTGCTATCTCGGGAAGAAGAAGGAGAATAGTGATTATTATTTGTATAGCACTTTCAATACAGATTGTATCCCAAAGCACTATACACGCAGTGCTAGACTGGTAGTGAAGTGACTGAATGTGTAGTGGCAGCCATTTCACACATCAGTACCCTAAAACAGCCTTGGACAGTTGCATGAACCAGTTTTATGGAAAGAGGAATGTTGGCCAGGACACTGGGGAAAATACCTTACTCTTGCAAAGATTGCCTTGTGTTCTTTTACTTCTACCTGGACACCCACAAAGACAGCACCAGAGATGGGTAGAAGGGAACTCAGTTTGACGTCTCCTCTGAAGGACAGCACACCCTGTCAGTACTGCACTTGGGTGCCAGCATTTAAGGTATGAGCCCAATCCTGTCATGGGACAAGAACCCATGACCTCTGGACCAGAGGTGGATGTGCTACCAACTGACCCATGCTGACACCTCTTACAGGGGGTCCCATCTTTTGCCTCCCCCATTGTTGTGTCTGCCAGAGCCACATGTTTACATGTCTGCTGCCTTAAAAGGAAACTAAAGTCAAAATTTAAGGGACAAAATATGTTGCATAGAGTATTTTGATTTGTAGGTGTGCTCCTAGTAAATCCTTCCCTTTATTTGCTGAAAAGAGGTTTCTCTTAATTTGCTTGATGGTTCTGTGGCCCCAGGGGATCTTCATGTTAACATTTTTAATGGCTCTTCTTGCTCCTACAGTGCCTCCTGTCCCATGTGACAGTGATGCGTCCAGGACCATTAATTCAACAAGAGCTGTGTTTTTTTCTCAAGTTTACAGTAGTAGAGCTGTGATGTTATTTAACTCTCCTTGTCCAAGGAGCTCTAATGAAGGCTACATTTACAGATGGCAGATGTCTGAGAGATAATTGTGTGGGCTATTATGTTAGGAAATGGCTAGAATCTTCAGTAATTACAAGCAGTTGTGACCTTTGGTGATGTGTATGCTTTGTAATGGTAGTGTATAAATTGATAAAAAGAAAAGCATTAAAACCAGAGCATTCACTTCTGCTGGCTAGACCTAGATGCATACCTAGAAAACGTTTGGATTAGACAGTTCTAATCCCAGTAATACTCGGGTATTCATAACTTTCTGCAGTAAGCCTGAAGGTTTGAACTGCCCAGAGAGATGGAACTTATGCAAATGATGGAATCATCTGCACGTGACAGCTTTTCAAATGCTGCCCTACAGTAACTGTCAATGTTCTAAACCTCTTCAGATTTAACTCTCCACCTGAACAGTTTGGTCACTTGGAGTGTCGTTCTTCATCTGAAGTGAAAACCTATAAAGACATATAAGTATTTTTTTATTTTCATTTGCTGCCTTATATTAATTGTTTTAGCTTAGTTAAACTTGGGTTTTGTGGTAAATTTGTGTTTTTTCTCTGTTCCTCTCGGTTCGGTATAACCGGGAGGAAACCAAGTTAGTTCCTTAATTTTTAGCCTATTTCTGGTAAAGATAGCATTTATTTCTGTTTTATTTTTACTGTTTACCTAATTTTTGTAACAGTCTTTTTCGGTTACTGAACCGCTAGCTCCGGTTCCAGAATCTTTATCGGTTCGGTTCACCTGGTTCCTTTTCGGTTCCGGAACCAACCAAAAGAACCACAATTGTTATTTTTTTAAATAGCCTTTTTGCGGTTCTCTCTTTCTAGTTAAAATGACAGAAAAACCTAAGAAAAAGACCAGTGAGCCTGGTTTTAAAAATTGTACTCAATGTGAGGATGTTTTTGCAAAAGCAGATAAGCACACTATGTGTGTGGCTTGTCTGGGCTATGAGCATCTGAAGGAGGATTATCAGATCTGCCTGACTTTCCCTGAAAAAACTGTTGAAAAACGTCTGGAACGGCTAAAAAAGAAACTCCCCAAGGGTCCATCTGGCTCTGACCAGCCGATACCCTCTACTACTGTGGCTGAACCCACAAATATTGCAACTTCCACCCCTGATACGGGTGACAAGAATATAAAGAGGGGCTCTGAACCAGCTAACTCCCCAGTTCCCTCTAA
The DNA here is from genome assembly GCA_016271365.2 of Neoceratodus forsteri. Lineage (NCBI taxonomy): Eukaryota > Metazoa > Chordata > Ceratodontiformes > Ceratodontidae > Neoceratodus > Neoceratodus forsteri. The sequence goes on along the minus strand of CM028134.1, from coordinate 375,501,385 downwards.
GAAGGCACGTAAACTGAAGGATTCAGAACCCCCTTCAATTACTCAGGGGACTTCTGTATCAACTAACGTTATGCCAACTCCTCAGGAGATTGCACAGGCGGTCAAGATTATTCAGGCTTTGCAGGTTTTGGTGCCCCCTGCACAGCAAACCCCTGTGCCAGCAGGACAGTCTGCCAGGATTCCTCCTATTGAAGAGGAGGAGTGCAGTGATTATGAGGAGGATGAAGGGGAACCTATTTTACCAGAGGTATCCCCACAGCAGCACTTTGGGTCACCCCCTAGGGTATCTGAAGATTTCTCTTTTCACTTTACTTTTGTGAGAAAGATGGCAGATGCCCTTGACATCTCCACAATGGAGGAAGTGGAGGATGAGGAGGAAATAGAGTACCTGGAAATGATGGGTTTGACTCCCACCAAGGCCCTCCTCCTCCCAGTAAATACATTTTTGAAAAAGGATGCTCTGAAGTTGTTGCAGACCCCAAATTCTGTCCCTCCTGTGGATAAGAGGCTGGACAAGAAATATCAGCCGGAAAGAGAAGGGGCAGAGTTCATGTTTTCTCATCCAGACCACCAAGGGGTTATTCATCAGGTGGCCTGTGATAAAGCTAGAGTCCCTCTGGCTTCCCATCCACCACATAAGGACTCTAGGAAGATAGACAGCTTGGCTAGGAAAGGTTACCTGTCAGCCTCCTTAGCCATGAGACAGGCTAATTTCCAGGCCTATGCTGCCCAGTACCCAAAGTCCCTGTGGCAGTCAGTATTGGCCATCTCTCAAAAAACTCCCTCATCCCTATCAGACGACCTAGAAGGGACGGCTAGGTTTGGGCTGGAGGCAGCTAAATACCAATTCCAAATGGCTGATACCAATGACACTGCAGCCAGATGGATGGCAAATATGGTAGCCCAGAGGAGATTTGCTTGGCTGAGAGCTACAAATCTCACTGCTGACACACAATCTAAGGCCCTGGATTTTCCCTTGGAGGGAAATGCTCTTTTTGGGGAATCCACTGTGGCATATATGAAGAAGGTGGAAGAGTATAAGGCCACTTACAAGAGCAACTCTAGTAGAGGCAGAGCTTCTCCATCCACCAGGCCTTATGGAAGGGGGGCCGGTGCAGGCCTTTTCATTTCAGGCCCTTTTTTCAGCCAGTGGCCACACCCCAGTACCAACAGTACCCACAGCAGGGGTACTTTAGGGACAGGGGTCGAAGGGGATCTAGGCATGGCGCTCAAGCACAACCTCCACCCCAGGCTAAAGAGACCCCCTGAAGTACAGGCCGCCTCCTAATTCCTTGTTGGAGGAAGACTCTCCCACTTCCTCCAGAATTGGCTTTCCATCACTTCGGACAAGTGGGTCCTGGAAGTGGTGGGTCAGAGTCTGTCTCTGAATTTCAAATCCCTTCCTCCTCTAGCAGCCAGGGATTTCAGTGTACCATCCCGGGCAGAAAACGCCTTGCTGGAGGCAGAGGTGCAGAAACTCCTGCTTTTAATAGCAGTAGAATCTGTTCCAAGCACCCTCAGAGGAAGGGGTTTTTATTCCAAATACTTTCTTACCACAAAGAAAAGTGGGGAGTGGTGGCCTATACTGGATCTCAGATCCCTGAACAAACATCTAAAAAGACTAAAGTTGAAAATGGTAACTTTAGCATTGATTCTGCCAACAGTCCAGAAGGGAGACTGGTTGGCATCACTGGACTTAAAGGACACATACTTCCTCATCCCCATAAGGGAGTCTCACAGAAAATACCTCAGATTCAAACTCCCTTCAGGTCACTACCAGTTTTCAGCCCTGCCTTTTGGCCTTTCTTCGGCCCCAAGGGTATTCACAAAGTGCCTGGCTCCAGTGGTAGCATACCTTCGAAGAAAGGGTGTATCAGTTTTTCCATACCTGGACGACTGGCTCTTGGCGGGCAAGTCGACTCAGCAGGTTTCCCCGTTTTTAAGCCTCACATAAAATCTGTTTGAGTCCCTGGGATTCATTCTCAACCTCGAGCAATCAGTCCTCATTCCTACCCAAAAGTTGCAGTTCACAGGGGCAGAGATAGACACCCTGCAAGGCAGGGCCTATCTTCCTCTGGACAGAATACAAAATCTTCAGTTGGTGGCAAACTCTTTCATTCTGAACAAAAGCAAGCCTGCAAGGCACTTTTTACAGCTTCCAGGTCATATGGCTGCATCTACAGCCACAGTATTGGGTTCAAGATTTCAAATGAGGGACATTCAGTTCCATCTCAAGGCGCACTGGAATCCGAGAAAAGATTCCCTATCAAAGCCCATTCCGGTTACAAGAACTCTTCTCCAAGCTTTGCTATGGTGGAAAGAGGTATCCAATTTAAGGGAGGGTGTTCCCTTTCAGAGGGATCTTCCCTCGATGGTTCTTACAACAGATGCATCCCTATTGGGCTGGGGCGCTCACTTAGGAGAACACACAACCCAGGGCACCTGGTCAACCTCAGAGTCCCTACAGTACATAAATTTGCTGGAACTCAGGGCTGTTTATCTTGCCCTAAAGGCTTTCTTAGAGCTGGTACAGTCAAAAGTGGTACAGGTCAGGACAGACAATACCACCACAGTGTACTACATCAACAAGCAGGGAAGTACCAGATCAGGGCCTCTTTGCACAGAGGCAATGAGAATTTGGACTCTTGCATACTCTCTGGGAGTTTCCCTCCAGGCAGTCTATCTACCAGGAAAAGACAATGCCCTGACAGATACATTAAGTCAGATCAACCAGGCCCATCACAAATGGACCTTGAACAAGCAGGTGGTAAATGTAATCTTCTGAAGGTGGGGTACTCCGGAGGTGGACTTGTTCACATCCCACCAAAACCACCACCTGCCTCAGTATTGTTGCAGGCCACCGGATCAGGGCACTCTGCCACTGGATGCCTTGACTCTGGATTGGTCGGGAAGGTTCCTTTATGCTTTCCCGCCCTTTCCTCTGGTCTTCAGGGTGCTACTCAAGCTCAGGTCCCGTTCAGCGTCCCTGATCTTAATAGCCCCGGATTGGCCCAGGCAGCCATAGTACTCTCTGATGCTCTCAGTGTCAGTGGCCATGCCAATACGGCTACCTCAGACATACAATCTATTGACTTCCAACCAGGGGACCCTGTTGTACCCGAACCTCAAATCCCTCAACCTCAAGGCTTGGGTCTTGAAGAATTAGAACATGCTGGTTTAAAACTTTCTGAATCAGTACTTCATATTCTAAGGAGCTATAGGAAACCCTCTACTAAGAAAACCTACTCCTCTAAATGGAAAAGATTTTCAGTCTGGTGCTCCTCTAGGGATTTTACTCCATTACAGTTGTTCTGGATTATCTCTCCCATTTGCATTCCTTGGGTTTGCAGCCCAGTTCACTTAAAGTACACCTTGCAGCCTTGTCTGCTTACATTTCTGCTGGTACTACAGTATATCTTGCCTCAGACCCTATTTTTAGGAAATTCTTTAAGGCTTGATCCATTTGCACCCCCCCCCCCCCAAAAAAACAGGGCGCCAGTGCCAGCATGGTATCTCAGTGTTTGCATTGCCAAGCTAATGATGCATCCATTTGAGGTTATGGTGATGGCTCAGCTCAAATATGTCACTTGGAAGACAGTTTTTCTAGTGGCAATCACTTCTGCCAGAAGAACATGTGAATTGCAGGCTCTGTCTGTAGAGCAGGATTATATCTCCTTTCACAGGGATAAGGTGATTCTGAGAACAAACAGAAAATTCCTACCAAAAGTGGTCTCTGATTTCCATATCAACCAATCCATCACCCTACCTGTCTTTTTCACTGAGCACTCAGTTCATGGTGAAAGAAGGCTTCATAGCCTTGATGTGAAAAGGGCCCTTAATTACTATATCACAGCCACTAAGGATCACAGGCAGGACAAGAAACAGTTGTTTCTGACCTATGGGGATGTGGCAAAAGGTACTCCAGCCTCTAAAAGGTCCATTTCTCGTTGGATTGTCCAGTGTATTCAATTTTGTTATACAAGGGCTGGTAGGGAGCCCCCAACAGGATTGAGGGCACATTTTACCAGAGGAACAGCTGCCACCTTGGCAGCCATAAGGGATGTCCCATTGGTGGACATCTGTAAAGCAGCTACCTGGAAGACAGTACACACCTTTACTAAGCATTACAATTTAAGATGTCCAGTCTAGAAGTGATGCTAGGTTTGGCACAGCAGTCCTGCAGAGTCTTTTTCCTAAATAAGTGTTCTCTGCCCACCTCCTGTGCTACTGCTTTGTAGTCTGCAGAAAGTTATGAATACCTGAGTATTACTGGGGTTAGAAGAAAAAATTACTTATCTTAGTAATTTTGTTTCTTCTCAGTGATACTCAGGTATTTATCCCTCCCTCCTCCCCTTCCAGAACTCAGCCTCTGCACTCCGCATGCTGCGCTGCCTAAAAGGGTACAACACAAATTGTGCAAGTATCCTCTCATAGTGGTCCAATTTATAAAACAGGTTTTTGGGTCTTAAACCCTTACAGTTTTCTGACATTTTAATTCCGTAGAGTTTTTAGACGTTCTTGGCTCCAGTTGGAGCTCTCCCCTACTTCAATTGGGGTAAACCTTTTATTATTTCTTTTGAATAATTTTAAAATTTTACTCTAGCATTGGTCTATTCAGGCTCCTAGGAAATCTGAAGAGGTTTAGAACATTGACAGTTACTGTAGGGCAGCATTTGAAAAGTTGTCACGTGCAGATGATTCCATCATTTGCATAAGTTCCATCTCTCCAGGCAGTTCAACCCTTCAGGCTTACTGCAGAAAGTTATGAATACCTTGAGTATCGCTGAGAAGAAACAGAATTACTAAGGTGAGTAATTTTTTCTTATTTAGTTATAGCCACAATATCAGGCTTCTAACAGTAGATTGCTACTGTAACAGTTATTACGTACTATACGTACTAATACGTACTAACAGCAAGACAATAGAAGGTGTTATGCCCATAAATCTGTCTACCATGTTAATGGGTCCAAATTTCCCTTCTGTTATCAAGTATAATAATCATCCAACAAATTTATTAATGTGGTATGACTCTCAGATTCTACAGTGTACCTGGGTACTCTTTTCTATACCTTTCCTGCTCTTTGTGTAAAGTAACCTTGTCTATTCTTATTTGTTTTATTCTCTAGGATTATCTGTTTATTATGTGACCTTAAATATTACTCTCTAAATCAATGGTCCTGAACACATCACTGTCATATGGGACAGGAAGCATTATGGGAACAAGAAGAACCATAACAAATGCTAACATAGAGATCCCCAGGGGCCAGAAAACCAGCAAGCAAATTTAGAAAACAAAATCCTTTCAGCAAATAAAGGGAAAACTTATTAGGAGTACACCTACAAATCAAAACATTCTGCACAACCTAAAAGTGGTAACAGTGATCTCCATTGTTATGCAAATTAATTTCTACCCTCGGGAGGGGGAGGGGGTTGCTCAGTACGTGGAAGTCAAGTGTCAAAAGCAAGGTTGGAGCTATGCACCATTTGTACTGTCCCTCCATCCGGTTATAACTGTCACTTACATCAGACTTCTCGATTTTCCAAACTTATTTTTGTTTATTGCAAACCGCAGTTAACAAGAGACATATATCAGACCAGAAGTTGTGAACACATTATCACATGCTGACACCCATTGGCTCGCCCATTCCACTCCATTTTATTTCTCTCATAGCAGCACACATTCAAGATTAATTTCATAACTCCCATTATTGCTTTTGTCCCAATATTGCAAGCTTTACATCCCGACCATTCTAACATTGTTTTTGCTCCTAAACATTTGATCTGATATTTGTAACTTGTTAACTGTGGTTAGGGGAACAGCAAAGGGAGATGTGATAGTGGTGAGCTTTAACTTACCCGATGTAGATTGGGACATTCTGGTGGCCAGAAGCAAGAGAAGGCAGGCTTTGCTTGATGTCTTTCAAGACTGCCTACTAGTGAAGCTTGTAAGGAAACCCACAAGACAGGACACTGTCCTAGATGTGGTGCTCACTAACACAGATGCAGTTAAACCAGTAGTAATGTTGGAGCTGCTCGCAAACAGCGACCACAGTTCCGTTTGGTTTGACGTTGCCCTCGAGCCTGGGAAAACACACTCTAATACAGTGATCTGAGATTTTAGAGAGTCGTACTTCACAAACTCAGAGAAATGGTTTGAAATCAATTAAAGGGGGAGTATAAGGGATGGAGGTTGAGTAGAGATGAAGGATAATGAAAGAGGCCATCCTTGAAGCTTCACAGCTTTGCCTGAGGAAAGTTACCAAAATAAATAAATTCAAGAAACCACTTTGGTTTTCAGCAAGGGTCAGGGAAGTAGTAAGGGCCAAAAGGATGGCCTTCCACAAATACAAAAAGAGGCAGGGCGATACAGAAAGGGAAGAATACCTCCAAAAGACCAGTGAGGCAAAGAAGGTGATGAGAAAGGCAAAGGCAGACACAGAGCTGCGATTAACTGAGGGGGTCAAGCATGGAGGAAAGCATTTTTTCTGCTATGTAAGTGAAAAAAGAAGGCGGAATGGGGGGAGTACTCAGACTGTGGGATGGGGCTGTGTGATTTGAGGACGACGAGAAAAAGGCTGCTGTCCTAAATTACTACTTTTGCTCCTTCTTCACCAGGGAGGCTAGTGGTCCCCTACCTAAGAGTGGTGTTAAAGCAGCCACGAAAGGGATTCAGGAGGTTGGGAGGCCAACATTTACTTGGGATAGACTACGAAGGGGCTAGCAGCCCTCAAGACAGACAAGGCCCCCCAAGTCTGGATGGGATCCATCCTAGGGTACTCAAGGAGTTGGCAAATGAATTGGCTAAACCTCTGACATGCCTTTTTAATAGCTTGCATCAAACAGGGGTTGACCCAGGGGACTGGAAGGTGGCAGACATGGTTCCACTTCATGGGGGACAGGGAACAAGCAGGTAACTACAGACCTTTCAGTCTCACCTCTGTTGTTAGAAACTGATGGAGTCACTAATCAGAATAGACCTTGTGGACTATCCGGAGGGTAATGGTCTCCAGGATAGTAAACAGCATAGTTTTGTGTCAGGGAGGTCATGTCAGACAAACTTAATAGCTTTTTTTTGATTGGGTTACAAAGGAATTGGATAATGTCAATGCCATGGATTTGCTGTATTTGGGCTCCAGCAAGGCTTTCAGCTCTGTGCCTCACAGACACCTGCTGAAGAAGCTGGGGGACCTTGGGGTGGCTGGGTATATAGTTAGATGGGTGGAGAATTGGCTAAAAGGGAGAAGGCAGTGGGTAGTGGTAAACAATATCAAATTGGAAGAGAGGGAGGTCACAAGTTGGGTACTTCAGGGGTCTGTCTTGGGTCTGGTCCCTTTCAACGTGTTCATTAGTGCACTGGAGACGGGATCTGGGTAGACTAGGTCTCTTCACAGACAAAGCTCTGCTGAAGATTAGATAGCAATGAAGTAATTGGAGAGCTACAGGAGGACCTGCAGTGGCTAGAGAGATGGTCAAAGGTCTGGCAGTTGAATTTCAACACCAAAAAGTACAAGATAATGCACCTAGGGAAAAAGAACCCCAGGACAGAATCTTGCCGTCACCTTTCTGTTTCTAACACAGTACTACGGCAGAGGAATGTGACCTCGGAGTCATTATTAGTGAAACACTTAAGCATGCTAGTCAGTGTGACAAGGCTTGCAGTAAGGCTAACAGATTGCTGGGATATATAGGGAGGGATATTGATAGCATAAGGAAGGAGGGTGATACTCCCTCTCTATAGATCCCTGGTGAGACCACATCTGGAGTACTGGATCCAGTTTTGGAGCCCTCACCTTAGAAAAGACAAGGATAGACTGGAGACAGTACAGCACAGGGTAATGAAGATGATTCAAGGTCAGCAGGGGAAGTTCTACAAGGAATGTCTTGAATGTCTTAGAGCACTGAATATGTATTCATTGGAGACCAGAAGGGGGATATGATAGAGGCATTTAAATTCCTGAAAGGAATAAATAAGATGGAACCCAGGGAACTGTTTATAAGGAGTACCAGCTCAACAACAAGGGGGGCATGACTGGAAACTGACAGAGGGAAGGTTCAGGAGGGATGTGAGAAAGTATTACTTTATGGAAAGGGTGGTGGAACTGCGTGCCGGCCGAGGGGGAGGCAGCTGGAATTGTGTGTGGTTTCAAACATGCTTGGGATAGAATGAAGGGATAGTCCTCACTGGCAGGGACAAGGATGGGGAAGGAATAGGATAACTGTTGGGGAGGGATAAGTCCTTGATTGACGTGAGGTCACGGGGTTATATAGAGACCCATGGGCAGACTGGATGGACCATTGGTCCTTTTCTGCCTTCATCATCAATGTTTCTATGGTTTGCAGTAAGCAAAAACAAGTTTGGAAAATCTAGAAGTCTGACATAAGTGACTCTGTTTTAACCAGGTGAAGGGACAGTACAGACGATTCTTACCCAAACTACCTGCCTGTGCCACATTAGTGTGCCCTTTCTTCTGTAAAGAGGTTTTATTTTGCTGTTCATTTATTTTCCTATATCCTTTTCCTTGGACTAGTGAATTTTCAAGCCATCCCCTTTTTTTTTCCATCACTTTGTTTCTCTCTCCTGACAAACTGAACTGCGGTTGGTGATGGAGCTGGCAGCGGTTACTGGTTAGCATGCATCACAGCATGAGGGTGCGCATGCCCCCTGGCCAAAGCTTTGGTCCCACGGGGTCCTGGTGCCTCCTGCTCAAACCCATAAGTGGTAATCAATGGAGAAGTCATTCTGGAAGACCAAAAGTTATGGTAAGTATGTAACTTTCATCTAAGATGCCTGTTTTCTACCCTCTGTCCCTCCTAGAACCCAGACTCGGTCCCAAACGTAGGTCACAGCCTTCACGAGCAGTGCCACTGCACTGACAAACCAGCCGATTGTTTCTTCTTTAAGAACCTTTGGAGCTGCCTAGTAGCATGTTTTTCCAATTAAAACTGCATGCTTCTTGCCAATTTCTGTGCTCCCAGGTGCTTCACTTTTTCATGATCTCACAGCATGCCACTCCTCTGCCCGCCAGGCTCCCTTTAGTTGACGGCATCTGCCACCAGTTCCCAGTGTATCCCACTGGTGCCCACGTCTGTTCTATCCTTTCCTGGGGGCCCTGTAGTTCATTTTAGAAACACAGGAACTATACATATAAAAATACTATGAAACATGAAGATTTCTGTTTTAAAAAAATTGAACTTAAATTTAAAACTCAGAATGTTTTACTTTGCAGAAAATTAGAGAAGCTCCTATGTGGGGAAAATTATTTATGTCAGAATTTTAGACCTGTAAGGATGAGACACCTTACGGTTATAGGATTACCTGGAATGTTTTGAAATCAACTGTCCTGACTGTCGAGGAATGATGTCATAATTTATGAAAGCATTAAGATAGAATCAGATAATAGAATATGTTACTGTAAGATAATTTAAAGATGAGTTTAGTACAACTACACTAGAACTCATCGCATGTTTAGTATGTCAGAAATGTCTGCTTGTAGAATGTGCTTCTACCTGTGTGGCAGCAGTAGAGCTTTTCCAAAATCATAAGATCACTAAAATGATTCCGCCACTACACATATGTGGGTGGGGCTTTCTCTTTCCAGTACACTGTGAGTATAGCTGGTTGACTAGTTCCTCCTGTGTACCAATCAGAAGGGCCTTTGTTCAAACTTACCCACAGTTTTAGCCTAGGCCTGCATAGAATTGCCACTCTCTTGTTCATCAGAAACATATTCTGGTGTAATTTATGCCAGGCTTGACTCTGTATTATAAGAGTACATCATCTCGATCATACTAACTTTTCTGTCTGGGGTCTCATCCACCCCCTCTTTGTTTTTGTAGTGGCATGGCTGTTCCCTGATCTTTGGGGTCCTGGAGCACCTCAAGCACCACCTGCTGACAGACCACACGAACGCCAACTTCCAGACATTGAAATGCCGCTGGAGGAGCTGCGATGTATTCTTCACAGCCAAGAAGGGCTCAACACAGGTACAGCACATAGAATCTATAGAGAAGAATGAAACCCACCATCCCTCTTATCATTTTAAAGAGAAGCAGTCAACATCTACAAGAAATAGATGATAACCCTGCTGAGACAGAGGCCGGTGTGGTTCTGTCTGGCAGCTCGGGTTGGGTAGGAAGTGATTTGAGTGATTTAGTGGAATGGACTTTACTCCTTGCTCACCCACCCCTTGTCGTGTCTAGTGGGGCTGAGTCGAGGAGTCCTCATTAAAATTAGAACCCGCAATCTGTATTTCACTCAGATGATGGGCCAGACCCGAGTTCTGTGCTGAGAGTGGAGAATTTTGTGGTTTGCACTAGGTTTTCTTTTTTTGTTCTTTCTGCCACTCATATTTTGGGTGTACTGCATCTTGAGAGCCACTGATCTAATTGTTGTCAGTTATTATGGGCATTTTCTTGCTATGACTTACTGAGTCTGTTAGCATCTTGGCCATTTTGACATAATTATGAATAAAATGTAACTTCTGGGCCGGCCCGGTGGCACTGAGGGTTGAAGCGCTGGATGCCACACCTCGCACCACACCGGCGACCCGGGTTCAGGAACAAGCCCGGGTTGCTGGGGGTTGGCAGGGAAGGGAGAGGATTGAGCATCTGGAGGACAGCGCTCCTCTCCCAGGGATGGACAGAGGTCCCTTTTCGGTGCTCTGCTGATCTCTGGCAGAGGCTGGAGATACAGCAGGCACTGAGGAGTAGAGAGAAAGAGTGGGGGAGTGGCAGACATCGGTTACGCCTTGACGTCAGGGCACCAGCCACTCCCCAGGGGAAAACAGAGAAAATGCCTCTTGGCTCCGGCGGAGACTGAGCACCAGGAGCTTGCCCCTGATTTACAGCCGCCCACCTGCCATCCTCCCGACCGACGTTACTGCAGTGTCTGGGCATTGGGGCCTGCCTGGGAGGTACAACCAAGGCTACATGGGCAACGGAGGATGGCCAAGAAGGGTGTGTGCCATAGGGGGATGACTCCATGTGCTCCCGAGGAAGACTGGAGCCGAGGGGGTGAGAAGGAGGCATAAATAGTAAAAAAAAAAAAAAAAAAAAAAATGTAACTTGTTTTTTTATTGTTTTTTTACACTTTGGGCTGCAGCTCAAGAACCACGTTTGAAATTGTGATTAGACTTGGCATAGATGTATCTTTTTCAGGATATCTCAGTCATCAGGTCACACCATAGGAATTTCACAGTCAGTGAAGCAGGAGCCACACGGAAAATTTTCAGCAGTACAGCTGGGGCTGCCCACGCCATTGACGTTACCAACCCTATAAAGGCACAGGCAGCCCTGCTGCCTCCTTAGTTCTTTCCCACTGTCAACTTGCTTGCATGGGTCTCCGCAGAAGCTCTGACGCAGTATTCGCACCTTTTTCACCTATGGCTTTTTCTTCAGCTATTTTTCAGAATCTCTTTTATTAAAGAAATTCCTCCAATTTGTTTATATCGAGAGTTAATCCTTCTACTTCTCTCTTCCGTCACTGCCACTGTAGAAAGAAGATTGCCTCCACAGATGAACATTCTCTCTGTGTCTGCTGTCTTGGGTCTAAGTACAAAGTTTCTGACTGTGAGCTCTGCCAGAAATTTTGCCAAACAACCCTCAGGCGATGCAGAAAGGCTCTCAAAAATTTCCTAATGGGTCGAGCTACAGTGTATGTTTTAATGAATGCAGTTTGAAAAGGATCCTCATTTGAAACTGTATATTGCAAAGTTCATGAATTAAATGTAATGTCTTAATACTTCTTCTAAGAAAAATTAAAATTACAAAAAAAAAATTCCTGATAGAGCAACAGCTTGCCAGTTCCGGGCAGGGGTCTTCCAGGGCCCCAGCCTCTCAGTCGCCAACGGGGTCGTTGAGCTCCCAGGCCTCCAAGACCCAAGACAAATACTCGGGGAAAAGTCGTAAAAAAGACCGAGATTACGATCATTCCCTGATGGCCTCTTCTCCATCTTCTGGGGGATCCTCGTCAGGTGCGGCTGCACTGACACGCAAAACTGCTGTCCAGGTTTCTGTGCCCACCAGGCCCATTCCAACAGCACCCCACCTAATTCTCAGGGTGGCCAGCCGTCGACCTCCTTCATCATCGACAGCTCTCCGTCGAGACCGTCTCTCTCCAGGGCTTACAGGCTCTTTGAGTTCACAGGACCCAGCAGGTGGGTCATGTACCTGTGCTGTCCACCCTCTCCCCCAATTGACAAACATCGTTGACTTGAACGAAATTCTGACTAAATTCACTTAGGTGATTGTGCAACAGCTGGGCACGTATAGGCTCACCACGCTGTCAACTGCAGCTTCGACATTGACGCCTACTCATCAGCCATGGGATGCTCCCTGCAAGCAGTCATCGATGCATCGGACACTGGACCTGGATTTGGAAGAAGTGGAGGAGGAGGAGTACCACCCAGACCTCATTCTTCACGATGATGAGGAAGAGTTATCCTGGTCTCAGACAGGCCCACAGCGTCCTCTGTCAGTGAGGATTCAGTTAAGCATACTCCTAGGTCTCCTCCTCCTCCTGAGGAACCCACATTTTTCAGTGTGATGAAGCAGCTGTCCTCAGACATGGGCTTCCACACTGAGGAAGAGGATGCCACCAGGAAAGAGCTAGTGGACTTCCTGGAGATCCCAGAGTCTCCCCCTAAAATCATTCCTCCAATCTTGACTGCCTTGAGGAATGCAGCCACGGCAGCCTGGCACAGACCAAACATGGTGTCAGCTATGCCTCACAGGGAGGATAAACTTTACCATGCCCCCCAGGGGTTCCCCTGCTATGCTGCCCAGCCCGAAACACTCAGTGGTCATTAAGGCAGCCTGTGACAGGTCCAAGGCGCCTAAGCACCTTAGTTCCCTGCCCCTGGATAAGGGGTCTCTCAGAATTGACCTCTGGGGTAAGAGGGTGTATGCCTCCTTCACAGTGGGTGGAGGATTGCAAACTACCTGTCTCACATGATAAAGTACCAAAATGCTAATTGGAAGAAGGGCGGCAAGGCCGCTGCCCAGGCCCTCCCAGATGGCACACAAAAGCAGGAGCTACTCCAGTGCCTTCAGGCCACTGAGGATATTAGCAAGCACCTCCTTGGAGCCCTCTGTGACATAGCTGACACCATTGCCAGGGTTGCTGCCATGGGAATATGCCTAGATAGGCATTCCTGGCTGAGGGTATGCGGTTTTGCTGCTCATGTTCGGCAAAAGGTGCTTAATGCCCCCTTTAATGGCACTAAGCTGTTTGGCCCTAATGTCCAGGACATTATCAATGACCTGCAAGCCTCGGGCAGGGCTCTTAAGTTTGTCCATTCCCTTTACCATACTCATCCAAGAGGTAGAGGGCGCCCTCCCTTCCGAAAAGCAACCAACAGGCCCAGTGCAGCCTCTTGGACCCAAGGGAAGCACAGAGTCCCTGCAGCCTTGCCCACCCCGTCCAGTGTTGGAGCTGTGGCCAAGCACTCAGGAGTGAGGGACCAGCCCCTGCGGCTGGATCCGCCTCTGCTTGACTTCTTGCCAGACCCCCCTTCTGGTCCCGGACCAGGAGGTGGTGGTCGGAGGTCAGTTCTCCCTCCATCTGAATTAATGGAGAACCATAACTTCGGATGCATGGATCTTGCAGATCATGGAGTGGGGCACACCCTGAAGCTCATCGAGCAGCCTCCAGAAACCCTTCCCCACCCTCCAGTAACCCCCTCCCCTCCGCTCACCTGTTTGTTCTTCAGGAGGAGGTACAGTCCCTTCTGCACAAGCAGGCCGTCAAGCCAGTACTCGGACACCAGAAAAGTAAGGGGTTTTATTCCAGGTTTTTCCTGGTTCCCAAAAAGACCAGTGATTTACGGCCCATTCTAGACCTAAAGGACCTCAAACTGTAGGTCCAATACAAAAGGTTCTGGATGTTAACTTTCCCAGGCCCGATGTCTCTCCTCAAAACGGGATTGACTCTGCTCACTGGACATGTAGGACGCTTACCTGCACATATCGGTCTTCCTCCTCACAGAAAATGTCTCCACTTTGTCTTTCAGGGCGAGCATTATCAGTTCAAGGTGCTGCCCTTTGACTTGTCCTCTGTGCTATGAGTCTTTACCAAGTGCTTAGCCGCAGTAGCAGCAAATCTTAGAAGGGAGGGAGGGACTGTAAGTTTTCCCTTTTCTGGACGATTGGCTCCGAAGGGCCCCGTCCAGGTAACTGCTTCTCCTGACACTGGAGAAAACTCTCCAGCTATTCCATTCCCTGGGCATCACCGTCAGTCTTCCCAAGTCAGTCCTTATACCATCCCAAAGGCTGCAGTATATAGGGGCGGTTCTGGACTTGGCACAGGGAAAGGCCTTCCTAACCCAAAACAGGGCAGAATGTCTAATAGCCCAAGCTCAGGAAGTTGCTTAAAGCTGCTATATTCCTGCCAGGGTGTACCTGAGATTGCTGTGCCTGATGGCTGCTGCTATACTCACTATTCCACTGGCCAGACTTCGTATGCACATTCCCCAGTGGCCCCTCTTAGTACAGTGGGACCAGTGCAGGGACGAGCCAGATCGCCCAGTCCTGGTCTCTTCCGCAGTCCACAAGGTACTGCAGTGGTAGATGGGCCCCTTGAATCTGTTTCAAGGCGTTCCATTCCAGATCTCCTCCCCGCAGCAGATCCTCACCACGGATGCCTCAGGTCTGGGCTGGGGTGCGCACTTGGGTCCCTACCAGACTCAGGGCTGTTGGTCCCAGTTGGAAACTTCCCTGCATATCAGTGTCCTGGAGATGAGGATGGTGCTCTGCGCCATGCAGGCCTTTCAGGAACACCTTGCTCCAGGTCAACTGCTGGTACAGACGGACAATCTAAGTGTAGTATACATCAGCAAGCGGGGAGACTCATTCGTACCCCCTATGCAGGGAAGCCATGAGAGTGTGGTACTGGGCACTGGATCACGATCTGACACTCTTGACGGTCCATGTGCCAGGTGTGTTATACACTCTGGCAGAAAGCCTCGGCCGGACTCAGTCCAGCATGCACGAATGGGAGCTCCTCTCATCCGTCGCAGAAGACTTGTTCAGGACTTCCGGTGCAGCTTTCGGTCCTATGGCAGCGTAGCTTACGAGCTCCTGACCCGTTCCCCTGATTTTATACATTTTGAATAGCCTAGACATTATAAAAATATCCTCTTTCCACTCGCCATAGTATATGGCTTCAGACAGGCACCGAGGGAGCACCAACAGATTAGCATCTTTGCGTCCTGACTCAGAGACATCAGAAGGTGACGCCACAGACTCGGGGCCTCGGCTTTCCTCGCACGCCTCCCAGCCTAAAACACAGCAGGCCACTAAAATGTACACCAAGCTCGACAAAATCTTGGCGGAGCTTCAGGAGTTTAAGTCCGATTTTAACCAATTTAGACAAACTCAGGAAACCTTTCAGAAGGACCTTACCGATCTTCACTCCACTGTATCCACCCTGCAACAAAAGACACAGGAGCAGGCCTCAATCACTTTGCAGCTTCAGGCCACATTGGACCAGGTAGCCCACCTCTGCCAGCTAACAGTGGAGTGCCAGGAGGACGCAGAGAACCACAGCCAGTGCAAGAATCTCCGACTATATGGAGTCCCTGAAGGTCGCGAGGGCACAGATTTGCAAACATTTGTTGAAACCTTACTCCGAGAAGCTCTCAATCTGCACTCAAGTTTTAATTTTGAAATACAGAGGATCCACAGGGCCTTGGGCCCAAAGCCCACGCAGTCCTCGGCGAGACCAAGATCAATAATAATTAGATTCCTCTGTTTTCAAACAAAAGAACAGATATTGAGACAGGCATGGGCTAAACCTCAACTTAACTGGGAGAAAATACGCATTTTTCTAGACAATGATTATGCCCCTGCCACGATGCGGAGGAGGCGGGCATACATCCCCCTTTTCCCAATTCTGAGGCAACAAAAGCTTAAATTTCGAACCCCTACCCTAGTAGGCTGGTGATACAATTTCCATCAGGACAGAGGACTTATGAGAATGCTGAGGATGCATATACAGATTTGAAGAAGCGAAGCCTGCCGCTCCCGACCTTGACTCGATTGCCCAAGCGTCTTCTGATCAGGGATCTGCCAGGATGCTTCTTCTTCTCAAGCTCAGTGGGACCAACAAGCCACAATAGCCTCAATTAAACAGATGCTGGCACAATTCTCCAGGCAGCCCAGCTGAGGCCTTTTCTAGCACATCCCAGGGTTCGCAGTGAGTACTGAAGCGGAGATTGGTAGTGGTCTGGGAGTCGACCTGGGTGCCGTGTCTGCCTTCCGGGGGGGGGGGGGGCCGTGGAGTTATCGAGGCACTACTGAGGGATGGTGGTACCGGGACAGGGGTGTAGGGCTTGTGGGGAGGTGGATATTGTTGGAGGCCTGCTCATGGCACCGGGGGTCGGACGGAGGGTCGGTCAGGACACTTGTGCCATCCCTCATAATACCAAAACTGATATGGGCCTGGTAAACAGGTGAGATACTGTTGGGTCATCTGTGGCAGGAGGATATTGGCCTAACCTTCCAAAAGCTTAGTCGCGTAGTTGAGTCTCCGCTGCTACTCACAAACCCGCGCTAAATAGGGGCATTCGGGGTTCTCCTGTCTGGGTGGAGGCTGTTGATTTCTGGTCGGACGTCTCCCGCCCGGCCAGATCGATGATCCTCCCCTAGGATCAGAATGGTACCCCCCAACGTAACACCGCAGCAAGCTTCACTGCATTAACCCGTTAAATAGGGTGCAGTTTTAAGGCCTCCTCGGCTTCAGATGTCCGGTCGGAGTTGGTCCGGTTTTAGTTTAGCTGGACCTCTGGACATGGTAGGGCCCATGCGGTTTGGAGGTGGCAAGTGGTGTTCTTGGCTCCTTGGGTCCTATTACGTTCACCCCTGGCCTGATTGTGTTTGGTCCCTCCTTCTACTGCCTCCCTTCCCTAACGGGTCCCCTCCATAGGATGCTCAGGATTTATTCTGGACCCCTCCTTTGGTCCACGCAGGTATCAAAGCAGTTGCTGGACGTGTGCCTCGTTATTTTCCCCGTGGTCCTCCCTCTCGGGGATGTACCCCCCCTTTTTTTTTTCTCCCTTGTGGCGGACGGGTGGACTGGGGAACCCCTAGAGCTGCTTCCCCCCTGCTGGTTCTCAACTGCACCATTGTATTACATACTCTCAATGTTGATGTGACTTCCTCAAAGATCATTGTGTCTGGGTCATACATTTTTCATCATTTTTGGGCTATTGCACTATATCTTGGACCATCTGGGACTATTACATGTCGATTATGAAGTTTACATGGAATGTGACATGGGACTTTGTGTATAATATCATATGGGTGGGGGGGGTGACCGGGGTTCCCCCCGGGGTTCTCATACTCCCTCACATTCTTCATTAGTCGTCTTAAAGGGCGATTTCCCATGCTCCTGAGTCACTTCATAGTGAGCCCTTTTTTTTCCCCCTCTCCCTCGTTCTCCCTGTAACAAGTTGGGGGGGGGTGGGCAAATGGTCTTGAGCCCTATGCCATCGGTAAACCACGAGTTTCCGGAACTCCACCTTTTTGTTCCAATTCTTTCCCTTCCCCTATCAACCCCTCTATTTTACAACCCCATAGAATATTATTTATCTTACTTCTGCTCCTCCCCTTTCCTGAAGTTAGGGGCAATGGTTTCCCCAGGACTCCACGCCACTTTGGCGATTGGATGCCCACCTTTGGACAGTCAGTTGACCTGTCCCTAATGCGCTTCCCTTGTGGACGCACATTGCTGGAAGTCACAGTTGACCCTTTTTCTGGGGGTCTGTACATAGTTCTTTCTTTCTCCCATCTATTTATGGAGACATCCCTTTTGATAGCTCCTGCCCTACTTAAGCCCAGTTGGCTTATTAGTTCCCCTATAACCCATGTTATAATGAATTTCATGCTTGAGTTTTTTGAACTGATTACAGAGCAGCAAGTTATTGTCTGGTTTTCAGCTAATAGATTTTATTTATTTCAGGAAATCCAATCGACTTATTTTTTCAGCTCTCGGAGAGGTCTGGATCCTAGGAGGTTTAGCAGTATCCCTTGATAAACCTAACCATGCAGGGAACCTTTAAAATCATTTCTCACAATGTAAATGGGCTGGCCGGCCCCATAAAAAGGTACCGTACAATCCGTGCACTTAAGAAATTAAACCCAGATGTGCTGTTCCTGCAGGAGTCCCACCTTTCTACAGTGGAACACCAGAAATTACTCAAATTTGGTTTCTCGGATTTGGTTGTCTTCCTATCAGAGAGGTAGAAGGAGGGGAGCGGTGATCTTAATTCCGAGACATTCCCAACTACAGATACTCGAAAGATATTCTGACAAGGAGGGCAGGCTTGCGTTGGCTGTTGATCAACTAAATCAGCAGATTATGACACTGTGCAGCACTTATATCCCCCAGGCTCCGATGCTTCCACCATCCAACAGTTAATAGAGGTTATTCTGGGGAGACAACAGGGAATATTGATACTAGGAGGGGACCTTAACTGCCACCTTAATCCCTCGCTTGATTCGTCCACGGCTCGCCCTTCCCCACAGTCTTCAGGCCAAAAACATCTTAGGCGTTTACTCCGAGATGTCGGCTTGGTAGATGCTTGGAGACAACTCCATCCCCTACAGCGGAGATTAGCTTATTATTCCAGTGCTGCTAAACACTATTCTAGACTTGACAATTTTTGTGTAGGCAGGGAACATTTGGATCAGGTTCAGTCGGCGGAGATTCTTAATATCTGCTTGTCCGATCATGCACCTATAGTATTAGAAGTTAATATCTGAAAAGAGAAGAAAAATACACAATGGAGATTTTTTTTTTTTTGAAATTACTATTTTATTCTCCTTCCTGCCTGCCATCCCCGACCCTTCAGGAGCCTCAAGGTAGACATCCCTCTGCCTTCCACCCTGCCCGAATGACCCCACGGGAACCCCATAGAGCTCCGGGTTAATCTCAGCGGGATGGGGGAGCCCTTACCCCAACAATCAACTGCTGGTCCGGGGCCATCGGGCGGCAGAGGCACATCGAGGGCACGCTCCTCGAGGCTCCATCTTCCGGCGATGGCAGGCGCTTCCGCTTTTTCCCACCCCCACAGCGGAGGGACCCTGACGCCAGGGGCAGAGCGCCGATGTCACGCTGTAAGTCGGCAGCCCTTCCCTTAACATTGGGAGTTGCTGTAGTACCGAGCCTCCGCTGGAGTCAGACAATGTTCGGGCTATAACCTTAACCCTCCCAGTGGCGAGCTGTCGTGGGACGCTCAGCCTACTCCCCGCCCAGCCACCAGCGGCCAGTCCGCTCCGGAACCCGGGTCGCCAGTGTGGAGCGAGGTGTGGCATCCAGCGCCTCAACCCTCAGCGCCACCGGGCTGGCTACACAATGGAGATTTAACCCTTCTCTTCTGAGAGATAGGGAATTTGTGGATCTCCTGGAAGCACGAATTCCGGAAATTATTAGAGATAATGCCTCTGCACAGGTATCCCCTCAGACTCTGTGAGACATGATTAAAGTTGTGCTTAGAGGTCATATTATAGCCTGTGCCACCCATAACAAAAACAGGCAAGAGGCGGGTTTGCAGGCCCTACAGGAAAAGCTTAGCTTCTTCCAGGAGGCCCACATGCAAGGGGACTCAGACCTTCTCCCCCTGATTTCTCAGACACAGACTGAGATTCAGCGAATGTTAACGGCCAGGACTGAACAAGCTTTGGCCTGGCTATGGCAGCGCTACTATGAGGGCGGTGCCCGGGCCATCAGACTCCTGGCCTGTCGTCTCAGAAACCAAATACATCAAAGCACTATATCTAAAATTAAGGACCCTACTTCGGGCCAGATGAGGTACTCTACCCGACATATCCTAGATGCATTTAGAAAATATTACCAATCTCTTTACTCCTCCCCTTCGGAGCCTGCTCCACACTCAATTCCGGATTTTCTTTCCCAGATCCACCTCCTGACTCTCTCTCCCTCTCAGCAAGCCCAGATACTGGCCCCGATCTCTGTACTGGAGCTCCAAAACTCTAGCAAAGGACTTAAAAATGGCCCAGATGGCCACGGAGCAGGGTTTTATAAAGGAGCCTGGAACTTAATACAGACCCCTCTACGGGAGGCCCTGCAGACCACCCATCTCACTTCCTCTTTCCCTATATCATGGTCACAAGCTACGATTTCAGTAATGTTGAAACCACAGAAACCTCCGCATCTTTGTGAGTCTTACCGCCCCATATCAGTACTCAGTCAAGATTACAAGATTTATACAAGTATCTTAGCTCATTGACTTGATCTTGTTGCTGTTTGAATTGTTGATTTTATATGTATATTTTGATTTTATATATAAAGCGCCTTGGTATTTGAAAGGCGCTAAATAAATAAAGTTATTATTATTATTTTTATTATTATTATCTTCTCCTCCCCACTCTAATCCATTCAGATCAGTCTGGATTTATTAAGGGTAGACAGATAACATAAAATGTACATTTTATCTTATCAATCATGCCCAATCCACTAAATCCCCCCTTCTAATACTTAGTCTTGACGCCCAAAAGGCTTTTGACATGGTGTCATGGCAATTTTTACAAACTACCCTTAGGAAATTTAACTTCCCTGAGTTATTCAGGTCAGCCGTACACGGCTTATACTCTGGACCAGAGGCAGTGGTGAGACTGAATGGTTCCCACTCCGACTGTTTCCCTCTATTCAGGGGCACTCGCCAAGGTTGTCCCCTTTCTCCATACTTAATTGCCCTATTCGTGGAGCCTATAGCTCAGCTCCTCGGATAGACCCCTACTTTACATGGATACAGGGTGTCAGAGTCTTCCCACCACAAAATAGCATATTATGCTGATGATCTCCTTCTTTACATTACTCGCCCAGAGGAATCATTACGAACTCTGACTGCACTCTTAAAGGAAATAGAGATCCTCACCGGATATACTGTCAATCCAAATAAATCAGAGGCCTTATTGGTACAGTCCCCCCTGCTCCAGAATTTAGTTATAAATACCCAAGAATTTCTCGGAGCTCTACTCATTGAATTACACCTCAACTCTCTCCAAGATAAAAGTAGATCTGACCAGATGGACCCCCCTCCTCCTTTCTCTGATGGCTAGAGTTCAGTCAGTCCAGATGAACTCCTTACCGAAGATATTATATTTAATGCAAAACATCCCCTTGCCCCTTACCTCAAGGGATGTTCGGGACTGGGATAGAGTTGTCAGCCAGTTCCTTTGGACAAATCATCGACCCAGAATATCACTTAATAAACTGCAGTGTCCCAAGGAGAGGGGTGGTCTAGCCCTCCCCTGCCTCTCAAACTATGGTCTGGCTGCTATACTAACTCACATTACGAGCCGGTTTCTGCCTCCAAAGCAAGCTCCGGCTTGGATCGCAGTTGAGAGATCAATGGCAGACTGCCCCCTGACTTATTCTCGTGTATTCCAACCTCACAATATCTTTCAGTTGCGGCGAGCCTCGAGATTCACAAGGGCTTACCCCATAGTTGGAGGAGCTTCCTTTCTCACCCAGCTAACAAATTTCTGGCTACCTGGCTGGGTTTCCTGCAGAGGACCCATTATGGGCTCCGGCACAACAAGACACCACCTTTCGGGCCTGGGGGCATAAGGGCTTGAAACATTCCTATCATTTCTATGATAGGAGCATATTTAAGACATTTGCCCAGATCAAACAGGAGTTTTCCCTGAATAATTCAGATTTTTTCAGATTTTACAGATTCGCCATCTTCTAAGCACAGAAATGGGTCTAGATGTCACTGCACAGATAGTCTCCCCCCCCCCCACCATTGGCCCCCTACTGATTCAGCTGGCGACTGAGGGCAACAGATCCCATTTGATCTCCCGAATATATAAAGCCCTGCAGGGAGCCCCCTCCCCGGCTCTGGACTTGGTGCAGTTCCATTGGGAGGCAGAATTCCAGGTGGCATTGTCCCAGGAGGATTGGCTATGGATCTGGCGGAGACAGCATAAAACCTCATGCTCCTACACATGGAAAGAATTTTCCTGGAAGATTGTATCTCGATTTTTTTCGCACCCCCAAAATATCAGCTAAGTTCTTGGCTAATGGGGATTCCTCATGCTGGAGACACTGTGGCTGCGAGTTAGCCACACATGCACATATCCTGTGGTTCTGTTCAGTTCTCACATCCTATTGGTCTTTGATCGAGGGAAGAATATTAGACCTTTTTCCGTCTCTCCACAGCCTTACCCCAACAATGGGGATCCTCCTTCACTACCCAAGCCATTTTAAAAATCCACATCACTCTTACTTACTCACTATACTGCTGGGAACGGCTAAAAAATGTATCACTCAACTATGGCTCTGCCCGGAACCCCCCACTATAGCAGCCTGGGAGGATACAATAAACAATGTTTATAAACTAGAACATATGACAGCCAGAATACAAAATAAAATTCCAGAATTAATGAACCGCTGGAATATCTGGTTTCTCCATATGTCTCAGATTAGATCAGAACAACCGGCATAGCACTGTCCCTCGTGTCTGAGTGTTTCCCCTTCACTGATCTTTGGTGGTGCCGGCCAGCCTTAAACATCCCCTTTCTCCCTGTGGGACCTCTATATTTACTGTATGGCTGAACACTCTAAAACATATCTTATGACTAAGACAATAAGTTTTATGACCCCTCACGAAGATTCATTTGACTTCCTAAGAGATAAAAGCAGACATAGATTAAAAGGTTTTAATTATTGTTTAGGTAGGATTGATCTACATGTTCACTGATCGACAAGTAATACCTGATTATCCTATCCTTTTGAAATAATCTCTACCTTTCCTTTATACTTATGTATATGCAGTACATTTGCAACTGGGTAATCTACTATCTACATTGATTTTTTTCTGTAACTGGCTCTGTGATATTAATTTTTGTATGAAAAAGCTGAAATAAAAAAATTGTTTAAAAAAAAAAAAAAAAGACGACTTGTTCAACAGATGGGGTCGTCCAGAGTTGGACCTTTTTGCACCCCCACTCAATACAAAACTGCCCAATTTTTGCTCACTAAATCCAGGGCCTGGATTTTTCTGGCGAGATCTGTCCTCTCCTGAGCCGGAGGTCTTTATGCCTTCCTCTGTTTCTCTTATTGAGCAGGTGCTAATCAAGCTACAGATGGGGTCAGCATGATTCTGGTGGCTCCATTCTGGCCTCGGCAGATACGGATCTTACTTCGAGTGGGAGCTCTTGCAGCAGGCTATAACAGTTAGGACTATGCCGCAGGCACTAGGACCCTCCAGAAAACTTCTCAGCCAGCAGCACCAAGCAGGGACCGCCCCCGATGTTGGCCCCACCCCGACGTCAGCCCTGGTACAAAAGGGGGTAGACCCAACTCCACCTCAGTTCTTTTCCCACCATGTCCCACGCACGTGGGAAGAAGCCTTCACTATTCAGCTTGCCAGGAACAGCGAAATTTGTATTTTCAACCCGTTTTGTACTGTTTTTTTGACGTTTTTTTTTTTTTAGTTGTTTTGACAGATGTCTTCACCGTCGTTGGTCTCTCCGGAGATTCATCAAAACAAGTGCGACTGTGGACGGCAGATCCCCTCCAAAGACGGGCACAAGCGCTACGTCTTTTGCCTCAGGCCGGACCACGATACCATGGCCTGCTCAGCCTGCCAGGCGTTCATCAGCCGAACCCAGATCTGACGTCTCAAGGCCCTGAAGGCATTTTTGTTGGAGAAGAAGATGGATCTGCACACTTCGGAGAAGCGCAAGGAGAAGACCAAGCGCCACGGGAAAGACCATAGTAGGTCCCGACACTGGTCCCGGTCGTGGTCCCATTCTCGCTCGCGGCCCTCTCCCAAAAAGGCCCATGTGTCCCCGGACCCAGGTGAGCGTCTGAAGTCGTCCCAGGCCAAGGCCGGCCCATCGGGGGAGAAGCCGGCCAAGTCTAAGGTAACCCCGCTAAGGATCACCACCAGGACCATGGAGGTAAAAGCTTCGGCCCCACCTCTCAAGGCAGCAGCACCGCCTGCTAAAGGCGCGCCTCCAGAGCCAAAGGACTCTCCGGCGCCCCCCCCCGAGACACCCCGTCATCGGTCCCACCTCCAACACCGGTTGTAGGGGTGAAGGGTTCGGGTGAGGCCACGGAAAAGCCGACGACCCTGTCTCCGAAGTCCTCTTCCCCCCCGGGCTCCCAAGAGGGCTCTCCTTCGCAGGCTGACATCCCGGATACTCCCTTTCCAGGCCGAGTGGCTGAAATTTTCTCGAAGGACGAGCTGCAGGAGTTATCGTTTTGGTGGGGGCAGGTCCAGAAGCAGGCCCCCTGACGCCGGCCCAGACACCGGAACCGGAACCGGACCCGGCGGACAAACCACAGCCTGGAGATGAGCCTTCCCTGAGAAAGTCCCCCAAGCGGCCATCTATACCTCCAACCAGGGCTCGTTCCTGCTCCCGGTCCAAAGACCACCGCCGACGCTCCAAGGACTCTGGAGACCATCGCTGGTCCAAGTCTCGCACTCGCAGCCCTACTCGTTCCTCTGGGCGAGAGCGCTTCCAACGTCAGTCCTCTGACAGACGTCGGTCTACGCTCCATCGCCGGTCTCGGGACCAGAGCCGGTCTCCGGCCCGACGTTGGTCCCCCAGCTACTGACGACAGAAGGAGTCTGGTCACAAGGCGAGATCAGACTATTCCAGACCTAGTAGTTGATCCTCCTCTTCTTCATCGGCATCCTCTTCCTCTTCCTCTCTTGGGATCGGGGTGTCCCCGGGAGAGAAGGACCAGCTTCACTCGCCTTCAGACGATCCGACCTTTATGGACATCATGAGGCATATCCAGGCCTTCAATGAGTGGGAAACGGAGGACCTGGATCCAGAACGCCGAAGGTTGGCCAAATACCTGAGGCAAAAGGAGCCAAAACCATTAAGTGGTCCCTCCCTTGGTGGACACTTTCCAGGACCTGACCCAGACTACCTGGAAGCGTCCGGCCTCCATCCTGGCTGTTCCCAAAAAAACAGACAGGCTGTATAATGCCCCGAGGGCAGAAGCCTTTTTAGCAGAGAACTCTCAGGCGGACTCTTCGGTCATTACGGCTGCCCACGACAAGTCCAGGCAGCCGAAGCACCTTAGCTCACAGCCTCCTGATCCGGAGTCTCGGTATGTGGACCAGGTGGGCAAGAAGGTTTACTCTGCCTCCACCTGCTCCATCTGGTCCCTCAACTTCCTGACACATATGGTCCAGTACGAGAATGCTCTGTGGGAGAGGGGACAAGAGCTACTGAGAGCCATGCCAGATTCCAACAGAAGACGGAACTGGACGATTTCTAAATCGGGCTCCGACGTGGGTTCTCATGTCCTGAGAGCCTCGTACGACACTGCAGATACGGTAGCCTGGGCAGCCGCTTCCGGGGTTTGCCTTCGGTGCCATGCCTGGTTAAGAGTTTCGGGCTTTCACCAGGGTCTGCAGTCCGGTATCAAGGATCTGCCATTCCAAGGTACTGTGTTTGGGCAGGAGACGGAAGATCTGATTTCACGTCTCCAGGAGTCGGGCAAGTCCATCTGGTCGGTCCACCAAATGTACCGTGGTGACCAGCGACGGCAACAGAAATGGCCCTATCACAAGCCCTCAGGTGGTCAAGGTGGACAAGCCCATGGTAATCAGCAGGGTCAGAGAGGCGGCTTTCGTAATAGAGCCGGTAACCAGCAACCTGGAGGCGCTCCTAACCGTGGGCCCAAGTCCTCTCAGGCCTCTCTGCCTATGCCCGGCTCAGCCCAATGGCTCCCTTCTGCCCCCCCTTCTCCAAAGGAAGACTCCGGGGAGACGGTCGGGGGCCGCTTCCCCCTTCATCTTGAAGGGTGGAGATCGATAACTGCGGACCAATGGGTCCTGGATATTATCAGGAGAGGACACACACTAGAGTTCATGGAGTTCCCTCCAAATACTCCACCAAAGTACTCCCGATATCCTCCTTCTCACATCCCACTTAGAGAAGGAGAAATTCGGACCCTCTTGCAGAAAAAGGCAATAGAGGTAGTCCCCTTGCATCAGCGGGGAAAGGAGTTTTATTCCCACTTCTTCCTGGTCCCAAAAAAGACGCAGGATCTTCGACCCATTCTAGACCTCAGCTCTGTCGGTCTCTATAGAGTACAAAAGGTTCAGGATGGTGACCCTTCCAGGTCTGCTTCCCTTGCTGCACCAAGGAGACTGGCTCTGTGCCCTAGACATGCAAGACGCATATATGCATATCGGAGTCTTTTCTCCCCACTGGAAGTTTCTGAGGTTCCACTTCCAAGAGGAGAACTACCAATTTAGAGTTCTTCCGTTTGGCCTTTCCTCGGCTCCTTGAGTCTTCACAAAGTGCTTGGCAGTGGTGGCTGTGGCTCTAAGGCGTCAGGGGCATTACATCATCCCTTACCTTGATGATTGGCTACTTACAGCGCCGTCCAGGTTAAGCCTGCTTCAAGCTCTCGGAGACACCTATACTCTATTCCGAGAGCTGGGGATCACCCTGAACCTTCAGAAATCGTCCCCCGAACCCGGTCAAAGACTCGTCTTCATCGGAGCGGTCCTGGATTCTGTCCAGGGCATGGCCTTTCTACCCCCGGACAGGGACGATCGCCTGCAGGAGATTGCCAAATGGATTTCAGTAACTCCTCAGGTTCCAGCAAGGAACTGCCTCAGGCTGCTGGGGCACATGGCGGCGGCCATTCCAGTCACTCCTCTGGCCCGCCTCCACATGCGGGTCCCACAGTGGATGCTCAGGGTGCAGTGGGATCAGGGCTCCGATGAGCTAGACTTTCTAGTCAAGATCACCGAGCCAGTCAGGAGAACTTTGTTTTGGTGGATGGACCCCCGGAATTTGGGGAAAGGTGTCCAGTTTCATCCGGAGCCACCAGGTCAGACCCTTACGACGGATGCATCAGATCTGGGATGGGGGCTGCACCTGGGTACTCGTCAAACACAAGGGGTTTGGACACCCGAGAAGCAATCTCTCCATATCAGTGTACTGGAGATGCGAGCGGTCCTGTATGCCTTACAGGCATTTAAAGAGGACCTGGTGCCGGGCTGTCTAGTACTTCAAACAGACAATATGGCGGTCGTCTTTTACATCAACAAGCAAGGAGGCACTCATTCATACCCCTTTGCAGGGAGGCGATGAGAGTCTGGTACTGGGCACTAGAACGTCACATTCTGTTGTCAGCGGTGCACGTTCCAGGCGTCCTAAATAATCTGGCCGACAACTTAAGCAGGTCTTGATCCAGAGCTCACGAGTGGGAGCTGTTACAGTCCGTAGCAGATCAGCTCTTCGACAAGTGGGGTCGTCCAGAGCTGGACCTTTTAGCGTCACCACGCAATGCCAAACTGCCAATTTTTTGCTCGCGAGAGCATGCACCTGGAGTTTTCTGGCCAGACGCATTATCCCTTTGCTAGGTAGGGAGGTTTCTCTACGCCTTCCCGCCCTTCCCTCTCGTTCAGAGAGTTTTGCTGAAGTTGCAGGCAGAAGGGGCTCAAATGATTCTAGTAGCCCCCCGGTGGCCTCGGCAGATTTGGTTCCCGCTCCTGCAGCGGTTGTCCATGGAACCTCCAACTCTGCTGCCCATATGCTCGCAGTTGCTATCCCAGGAACAGGGATCGCTGGTCCATCCGGACCTCCATTCCTTACATCTGCATGCTTGGCTCCTTCAGACATAGCCCAACAGAGATACGGGGTCTCCCCGGAGGTAGCGGCAGTCCTAGTGTCGGCGAGGAAGCCCTCCACCCGCTCCGCCAATGCTATGAAATGGTCTCGGAGTTGACCCTCAACCAGTCAGTTGACCTTCCAGTCTATTTCCCTTCCTCATCTAATAGAGGGGAAGCTCTCCTTCACACATTGGACGTCCACAGGACATTGAGGTATTACCTCAAAAGGACAGCTGTGCACCGTCAGTCAGAGCAACTCTTTGTGGCCTTTGCACCACAATGCTTGGGCAAACCGGTGACAAAGCTGACAATTTTGAAGTGGATCGTCCACTGCGTATCCTTATGCTATGAAAAACACAATAAACCCCTACTGGGCCCGGTCTGGGGTCACTGCACTAGGGGAGTGTCTGCATCTTTTGCCCCGAGAAATGTCTCCATAAGGGACTTGGGTGCGGCCGCTACCTGGAACTCGGTGCATACCTTTGTCAAGCATTACAGCTTGGATATCATCTCCAGATGCCATGCCGGTTTTGGTCTGGCTGTTTTGCAGGGACTTTCATCCTAGGCCTCAGGAGTCAGTATTTTCCACCTCCCGGGGTCAACTACCTCTTTGGCATGGGACTGCTTGGTATTCAGTCCTAACTGTTATAGCCAGCTGCAAGAGCTCCCACTCGAAGTAAGATAGTACAGTTACGTAAGAACCTACCGTAACAGTAGATCTTCAAGAGGAGCTCTTGCAGCAGGCATTACTTTCCCACCCTCCTTCCCCCTCAAGGTGTGCAGATCTTCATCGATATCTTCATCTAGTGCTTCGTCTCTTTCTCTTGTCAGGGTTTGTTCGCAGGCCTTGGCGGGGGAACTGAGGTGGAGCTTGGTCCGCCCCTTTTTTGTACCAGGGCTGACGTCGGGGCGGGGCCAACGTCGGGGGCGGTCCCTGCTTGGTACTGCTGACTGAGAAGTTTTCTGGAGGATCCTAGTGCCTGCGGCATAGTCCTAACTGTTATAGCCTGCTGCAAGAGCTCCTCTCGAAGATCTACTGTTATGGTAAGTTCTTACGTAACTGTACTTTTCCTCTGCTACAGCTGCTGACAGAGGAACTTCTGGTCCCATTCCCCCTTTGCAGGAACCTGCTGACCTAGGATCAGGGGATGTTGATCCATCCCAACCTCAGGTCCCTCCATCTGCATGCTTGACTCCTGAGGACATAGCCACAGCCAGGTTTGGGATCTCTAGCAGAATGGCGGACATCCTAGTGGCCGCCCGGAAGCCTTCCACTCGGGCCACATATGCCATGAAGTGAAAATGGTTTGCCATCTGGGCTGTCAGACATAGTCTGGACCCTTTCACCTGTCTGGTGAACCACATCCTGGACTACCTGATCTCTCTGTTGGACTCAGGTCTCCAATAATCCTCCCTCAAGGTGCACCTTTCGGCTATTTCTGCCTTTTATGAGCCCGTGGGTGACCGCATAATTGCTCAGCTGGATGGCTCCCATACTTTTTTTAAGGGGCATCCTGCATCTGAAACCCCCAATCTATTCTTCTGTCCTGGCTTGGGATTTGAATTTTGTTTTTGAGAAGTTGACCATGTCTTCGTTTGAGCCAATCGCAACTTGCGAGTTATGCTTTCTCTCTTGGAAAGCGCTGTTTCTAAGGATGTGGATATGTTGTACTTATCCATGCTTGTTGGCATGTCTCTTTCCCTTTAAATCTTGCCAGAAGGTCTAAAAGCTGGCTCCTCCCACCCACCCGGGTGATATATGCCTCAGTTCGGCCCCATGACGCCATATCTTCCTTTCTGCTTGGAAGATTCAGGTTCCCTCCTTACTGCTCCACGTTGAGTAGGCCCTTGCGCTTAATACTTCAGCTAGTTTACCGAAATTAAAACTCGTTCGAGTTTCTCCACTTAAATGCACGATTGCGGCCGTGATGGAAGACAAGTCCTCACGGGGGTTCTGCCGGTGTCCTTGCGGGCAGAAAATGTCCCATACTGATCCGCATTCCACGTGCGTCTACTACCTGGGCTATGCACATGACCCTCAGGCCTGCGATCTTTGCTGCGCCTTCCATCTGCAGATTTTAGATTATCGCCTTGCATGCTTACAGCTAGGACGACTGGAAAAACGGCACCGCCAGTCAAATCTAAAGATGCCCGTCGTGTGGTCTCTGCGGCTGCGGGATCTGTGGACCAACTGGAGCAGATGAAAGCCTTCAAGGAGGAGGCTCATGCCGCCGAACAGTCCTCTTCCTTATTGGTTTTTGTTCTGCTCAAACTGGGCACTTCCTTCTCCGGTCCTTAGAAACATAGAATTTGACGGCAGATAAGGACCGCTTGGCCCACATAGTCTGCCCATTTCCCTACCTGATGGATAAGCTGCTGGGTGCAAGGCGATGTTACAGGGCCCCTCTCCAGTTTTGAATACACATCAAAATTATGATTTGGGCCCCCTCAAACCTCATGGGCCCTGGTGCCACTGCACCCTTGCAGCTACACCCCTGCTCTTAGGTCTCTTTCAATTTTTGTTGTTGTTATTATTTCACCCTCCATTGTATACTCTTCCCCTGGGTTTTTGTTTCCCAGATGCATTACCTTGCACTTCCTTGCATTGAATCTGAGCTGCCACATATTTGACCACTCCTCCAACCTTGCCAAGTCCCTTTTCATCCTTTCCACCCCACCTTGTGTATCAACCTTGTTGCAGATCTTTGTGTCATCTGCAAAGAGACATACTTTTCCTTCCAGGTGCTCTCCAATGTCACTTATAAAGACATTAAAGAGGACCGGTCCCAGTACCGAACTCTGCGGTACCCCGCTAGTTACCCTCCTTTCTTCACTGTGGACTCCGTTTACTATTACCCTTTGCATCCTCTTGTCCAGCCAGTTTTTTATCCAGGCTACCACCTTGGGACCCACTCCAAGGCTGGCTAACTTTTATATTAATCTTTTGTGTGAGACTGTGTCAAATGCCTTGCTAAAATCTAGGTAGGCCATATCCAGAGCCCCTCCCTGGTCTACTACTTTGGTCACCCAGTCAAAGAAATCTATTAGGTTCATCTGACATGACCTTCCTGCTCTGAAACCATGCTGCCTTGGGTCCTGTGCCCCCGCTGGCCTCTAG
The DNA here is from genome assembly GCA_016271365.2 of Neoceratodus forsteri. Lineage (NCBI taxonomy): Eukaryota > Metazoa > Chordata > Ceratodontiformes > Ceratodontidae > Neoceratodus > Neoceratodus forsteri. The sequence continues at coordinate 375,470,650 of CM028134.1, read as the reverse complement.
GCACTCAGCAATTCTTTCCTTCAGAAGTGATTCCATCATTTTCCCTACCACTGAGGTCAAACTAACTGGTCTGTAGTTTTCTGCCTCTGCCCTGGTCCCACTTTTGTGAAATGGAATCACATCTGCTCTCCTACAGTCCTCAGGTACCACCCCATCCTCCCATGATTTGTTAGAGAGTAGTCAGTGGCATTTCTAGTTCTACCCTTAGTTCTTTTAGAATTCTGGGGTGAATCCCATCAGGCTCCATTGCTTTGTCCACCCTCAGTTTCAAGAGTTCTTTCAAAACCCTTTCTTCTGTGAATGGACTGGTATCGACCCCCCTATTTAGAGTGTTTCTCTTCTTTGGTTTAGGTACCTCCCCCCTCCTCTTCCGTTGTGAATACTGAGCAGAAATATTCGTTCAGTATCCCTGCTTTTTTCACTGTCACCCTCTGCCCACATTCCCTACCCTTTATTAAGTCTCTGTATCCCTCCCTTGGTCTTTCTTCACTCCCTAATGTACCAATAAAAGGTTTCATCCCCCTTCTTAACAGAGTTGGCTATCTTTTCCTCCGTTTGTGCCTTTGCTATTCTGACTGCCTTCCCTGACTCCTTCTGCTTTAACTGATAAAGTTCTCTGTCCTGCTTCTTCTGTGTTTCCTTATATTTCCTGAATGCTATCCTTTTCTCCTTAACCTTCCCTTCCACCTCTTTTGAGAACCATAGTGTTTTTTTCCTTTGTTTTGTTTTGTTGATTTGCTTCACACAAAGGCTTGTTGCCTCTGTGATAGCTATTTTGATTATTCCCCATTGTTCCTCCACTCCTCCTTCTTGCCCATTTGCTAGTGCTTTTCTGAGTGCTTTTCTGAGACACACTCTCATTTTCCCAAAGTCAGCCCTCCTAAAGTCCAATACTGTTGTTTTTGTATGGCTTGACTCTGTGGCTGTGTTTATTGTGAACCACACTGTTTGGTGGTCACTTGTTCCCAGATGGCTACCCACTTCTAAATCTAAGATCCTTTCTCCTTCCCCATTTGAGAGTACCAGGTCTAAGATTGCTCCCTCCCGAGTGGGTTCCAACACTAGCTGTCTGAGACATGCCCCCTGTAGGGCATCAAGAATGACCCTGCTCTTGGATGTGCATGCAGCAAAGGTACTCCAGTTAACATCTGGCATATTCCGGTCCCCCATCAACAATATCTCCCCTTTTTCTGCCATTTTAAGGATGCCTTCTATCATTTCCTTGTCCATTTCCTCCCGCTGAGATGGGGGTCTGTACACAACATGCGGATTGTGGTGCCATTTCCCATCTCCAGGGTGACCCATAGTGACTCATCAACTTCCTGTTTACTCTGTAGTTCTGTTGCTTTAATCCCTTCCCTTATATAGAGAGCTACTCCTCCTCCTCCTCTTTTACCCACCCTGTCCCTCCTGTAGATCGTGTATCCTGGTATGTTGACATCCCAATCATGGTTCTCTGTGTACCATGTTTCAGTGACTGCCACAATATCCAGGCATCCCTCTTCCATCAAGGCCACTAGTTCAGGGAGCTTGTTACACAGACTGCGGGCATTGGTACTCATCACCTTCCATTTTTTGATGGCTTTACCCCTTTTAGCCCCATCCCTGTCCTTACTGCCTTTTTCTGCATTTACCCCTGTCCTGCTCCCTACTGACTTCTCTACCTTGGTGTTAACCTCTCTAACTGCTGTGTTTTGTGGGGGGAGGTTGGGAGTTCCCTGCTCCTTTTCAGTGCCTCCCCTTTGGCTAGTTTAAATGCTTGCCAATGAAGCATTTAAACATTATCACCTAGGATCCTGGTCCTCCCACCTCGGACAGATGCAGACCATCACGCCAGTATAGGCCTGCATTCCTCCAGGTGGCTCCCCAGTGAAGCGAAAACCCTGAGCTCCACACCAGTTTTTCAACCATTCATTGAATCCCATGGTGCGGAATACCCTAGCATCATCCTTGCCATAGACAAGGAGATGTGCCAGTCTCTCCCTACGAAAGGGGAGGGCCCATCCGGTTCTCACACCTCCCGGTCCCGTAAAAAGGACAGAGGGCTGAGAGAAGAGAATTCACAATGTCGACGCTCTTGGGACAGAGAGAGATCTCGGTCACAGGAGTCTCCTATCTCGACTTCGGTTGAAACTGTGACCTCGGACGCTGGCTTCACAATACCCCCATCAGACCAGCTGGCTCAGACGTGGGCCAACGACCAGGTCAAAATTGTAATCGACCCCATCGACCTGTTGTCAACTGATGAGGCCGACAATTCTTTATTTAGGACCCTGGTCCTACCGACTGACTAGGAGACCCAGCTTGCTGGCATTCCACCCGTGGTCACGGTCCCTGATCTGGAGGAGCTGCGGTTCTCCCTGGCTCCTTCTGAGAAGCCCCGTCGGTCCCCCCAGCAGTCGTCTTCTAGATCTCCGATCCCCTCGACTAATAGGCCGAGGAAGTCTCACAAGTGGCGCTCCAAGAAGCGGCGACACCGCCATTCATCCTCGTCCTTCTCGGTGAGGAGAGACTTTGACACAAGTTGCGTCATCACGATGAGGACCTCATGTGGCAACAGCTCATGTTGTCCTGTCCGAAGTCGACCCCGGCTTCCACTCCGACCATCACCTGGCTGTTGCCCTCTAGGCCGATTCAGACTCCCCTGGAGCCGGCCGACAGCGCCCCTCCACCTGCAGAACTGGTGAAGACCCTTCCCTCTTGGCCGAAGCTGGTCTCGCCACCTATTTTGATGGAGTCGCAACCTAAGCAGCCTCCCTCGGGGGCTCCTGCCAAGGAGTCTCAACCTGATTAAGGTCTCCTGCGCAGTATGTCAGTCACCCTTTCTCCCTACCATCCATGGCAGATCAAGAGTGACTCTGGTGGTTGGCCACTTTACCTGGACTCAGGGTCCAAGAATTCGGACTTGCATTCACGTCTGTGTGACGATGATTCCTTGAGTCTGTCAACAGAGGAGGGTCCCACTTCCGTCATGGGCATCCTCTGTCTCATCTCTGAATCAACGGGGATGCCTTTGGAACCCGTCGAAAAACAGGCAGAATACCCCTTGACTGATATTCTCAGAAATGGGGTTCTCCATCTGAGGCCTTCCCAGTGGCTGAGGCCATCATTGGTCTGGCCTTGGAGCTTTGGCAGCATCCAGCCTCCTGCCCTGCGCTTTCCGCTTATATAGCCCTCAAGTGTGCGGTTCCCATCGGCTCCCCCTCGGGGTTTACACAGCATCCTTCAGCTGAGGGACTGGTGACCAAGTCTGTGTTCCAGCGCTCAGGCAACTTAGGAGATACGGATAGACCTCCAGACAAAGTGTCCAAAAAGTTGGACCATGGAGCCAGAATAGTCTATGCTGCTTCCTCGCTCGTCCTCTGACAGGTGAGCTCGGCTGTCATTATGGCACACTTCTCCCATGCCCTTTCGGGCTCTCTGGACAAGGTGCTTCCTCATCTCCCCGCGGATCTTCAGACCACGGTCAAGCAGGTCCGTGATCAGGGCCAGGCCATTGCTAAACGCAACTCCAGACGGCCCTGGACATCGGGAATTCTTGTGCCCATTCAGTAGTGGTGGCTGCAGTCGCCATGCACCGCAGGGCTAGCTGAGGGTCTCGACCTTTACGGCAGACACCCAGCACAAACTGGCGGACTTTCCCTTCTTGTGTACAGATTTGTTCAGTCCAGGAGTCGATGGACACCTCCAGCGTATCGAGAAGTCCAGTACCACCTTGGACTCCATTACCTCTGCCCAGAGAGAACCCCAGGGTTCTAAGAAATCTCAGAAGAAGCCCTTTTGGTCTTCTGCCCCTGCAGCCAAGCAGTCCCAGTACCAAACTGGGCAGCAGCAGCAGGCTCAATCTTGGCGCCCTTGGCCCAAGTCCGGGGCTTCGGTGAACCGTAAGCCCAGAAGGAGAGATTCTGGTGGCCCTGCTGCCGGCTCTTCATCCTCCAAGCCTGCGCAGTGATGGGATGGGGCAGCCACCCCCGTGCCCGTCAGGACCACTCTGGGTCCTCCCGTGGGGGGCCGGCTCCAACACTTCCTTTCCGCTTGGTCCAGTGTCACAACGGACAGGTGGGTCTTGCAGGTGGTCAGCCAGGGTCTGCCTCTGGAATTCGAGCAGTGCCCTCCAAGCTGGGCCCGCGCCCCACGGGAGGAAAAGGTATCCGCCCATACTTGGTCGGCTCTCAGAGACGACATTGCCCAACTCCTCCGCAGGGAGGTAGTGATCAGAGTCACGGACCCCCCTAATCAACCCAGAGTTCATTTCCAGGTACTTCCTGGTCCCAAAACAGACGGGGGGCTGGCGCCCCATTCTAGATCTGCACAATCTGAATCAGTTCCTCAGATCATGCACCTTCCGGATGATAACTCTGTCCTAGATCATACCATCCCTCTAGCAGAACATGTGGTTCTGCTCACTGGATCTACAGGATGTGTTCTTCCACGTCCCGATCCGTCCATTCCACCAGAGGTTCCTCCGCTTCAAGGTGAAGGGAACTCTCTACAAGTTCCGAGCCATGCCATTCGGCCTGTCATCTGCCCCCAGGGTTTTCACCAAATGAATAGTAGTGGTGGCGGCCCATCTTTGGCATCGAGGGGTTAGAGTGTACCCCTGTCTTGACGATTGGCTAATAGCGGGTCCCTCCAGACTGGAGGTGGAGAGGTACAGGGATTTGGCCCTCCACACCTGCTTCAGTCTTGGCCTCCTGGTAAGTGAGGCCAAGTCGGAACTCGTGCCCTCGCAGGTGATTTGCTTCATCGGGGCAGAGCTCGACTGTTGTCAAGCCAGAGCCTGGCTCCTGGCAGATAGGGCGGAGGTTCTCTCCTCCTTTGCCCAGTCATTTCTGGTTTGGCACTTGTACCCTGCCCAGGACTTCCTGCGACTTCTGGGTTACATGGCAGCCTGCACCACCATAGTCCGATAGGCCCAGTGGAATATGTGCCCCTTCAATGGGAGCTGGCCAGCTAGTGGCCTGAGCGACATGATCATTTTGACCAGCTGGTCACTGTGACCCAGAAGACGTTGGATGCCCTCCAGTGGTGAACCGTCCTGGAACATCTGCAGGGAGGGATCCCGTTTGTCCGCCCTGAGCCGACGGTCGTTCTCACGACCGATGCCGCTCTCACGGGCTGGGGTGCCCACATGGGGAACCACAGAGTCCATGGGTTCTGGACCCTGAGGAATCCCGATGCCACATCAACCTGCTGGAGTGCTGAGCAGTCGGCTGGCGCCGGCTGCATTCGCTCCATTCCTTTGGGGTCAAGTGGTTCAAGTCCAGATGGACAATACCATGACCATGTACTACTTCTCAACAAACAGGGCGGCCCGCACTCCCGGCCCCCCTGCAGGGAAGCGCTCCGCATCTGGTCCCTCGTGAACCGACTGGAGGCAGAGCTCCTAGCCATTCATGTGGCAAGAGCCTCAAATCAGTTGGCGGACACCCTCAGCCGTGTGGGCGAGGCGTCCCACGAGTGGTCTCTCCATCCAGAGTTAGCTCACAGCCTGTTCTCCCAGTGGGGCACCCCTCAGGTGGACCCGTTCGCCTCCAGGGAGAACACAAATTTGAGGCTGTTTCATGCCCCCCCCCCCCCAGCAGGGCTCGCTGCAGGGGGATGCCTTCTCGTGGCCATGGTCCCCAAGCCTCTTCTGTGCCTTCCCTTGGTCTACAAGGTACTCCTTAAGGTCAGGAGGCACAAGGCAAGGGTGTTCGTGGTAGCCCCAGATTGGCCCTGCCAATTCTGGTATCCAGATCTCCTCAGCCTCAGCACCAGGCTTCCGAGGCGTCTTCCAGCAAGCCCGGACCTGCTCTCTGTCAGTCAGGGGAAGGTATTCCATCTGGAGTTCAATCCCTGCACCTGACAGCCTGGTTCCCGAGTGGCTAGAGTTCCAGTCTTTGGGTCTCTCCGATGATGTCCTCACTGTAGTTGAGGCATCTAAGAAGGAGTCAACCAGGAGGTGCTATGCCTTCAAATGGAAGAGATTCTCCATTTGGTGTCAGGGCAAGGGCCTGGACCCTGCGTCCTGTCCAGTGGCTAGCATCCTCGACTACCTTTGGTCTCCAAAGGAGGTCTTCGGTCTACAACCCTTAAGGTGCATCTGGTAGCCATCTCTGCTTACTGGGCGTGGGCCAGTCAGCAGACAGTGGCACAGGAAAAGGTGGTCTGGCGTTTCTTTAAAGGCTTCAACCACATTTCCTCTCCGGTGTGTGAACCACCACCTCCATGGGATTTACTGCTGGTTTTAGCAAAGCTCATGGGCAAGCCATTTGTACCGATGCACAGGTGTGAGATGTCACACCTGTAGTGGAAGACCACCTTCTTGGTGGTTATCACGTCAGCCAGAAGGACTGGGGAACTACAGGCACTATCTATCGAGTCTCCCTATCTGGTCTTCCACAGGGACAAGGTTGTCCTGCGCCCCAGCCCGAAATTCCTTCCGAAGGTGATGTTGGAGTTTCACCTTAATCAGATGTTGACTCTGCCAGTGTACTACCCCAGTTACACCTCAGAGGCAGAGTACAGGCTCCATACTTTGGACCTTAGATGAGTGCTGTCTTATTACAAGGAGCGAACGGCTGAAGTTCATCAGTTGTTTGTCACCTACGCTGAAGCCGCACCTGGCAGGCCTGCAGCAAAGTAGACAATTGGCAGATGGATAACATCCTGCATTGATCTCTGCTACCGGTTGGCGAGCAAGGAGCCTCCCAGTGGGATAAGAGCTCATTCTACCCGCCTTACTGCTGCATCGGTGGCTGATTCTAGATACGTCCCTGTCCAGGATATCTGCAGGGCTGATACCTGGAAGTCAGCAAACACCTTCATTACCCATTACCACATCGACCTAGAGTCACGCCAGGATGCTGGTTTTGGGGTCTTAGTTCTCCAGTCTCTGTTCCCTAAGTAGGGGGTGTGCGTCTTGCCTCCCTCCTCCCGTAGAACTGCTAGGAGTCTGCCAACAAGTGTGTATAAGAACAACATATCCACATCCCCTAGAAACACAGGTTACTCACCTGTAACAGTAGATCTTCCACGGAATGGTCTCTTGCAGTAGGTAATTACTTCTGGGAGGTTCCAGCAGAGGTCGCTGCCGCACGGCAGCTACTTCTAGCAGTTTTCACTAGGGACCGCCCACACATGACATCATGTCCTGCTTCTTGTATGAGTGTGGGCAGTCCCTGGTATCCTCAGTTCATTTTCCCGCTGTCTTCAGCTCACGCAGCAGCTAGTCCAACTTCTGTGTAGCAGTCATCGATGATAAATTGGATTACAAAACGCATGTCTAAAGATTTTTCAACCAAGCAAGCTCTGTTTCATTCCTGCTGTTGCAGTAGAAAGATATACCGCTTTGACAACCACGTAATCTGTGTAAGGTGTCTGGGACCCACACACGACACCAAATCCCGCAGCCCTTGTCAGGAGTTCAACAGGGCAACCCATCAACAATGGTTGTTATAAATACAACATTTACTTACAGTGCAGTGAATGTCTCTGTTGGAGAACCAGGGGGCTCGTACCAAGGGCTCCCACAGCTCTGGTTCTCATTCTCGGCTAGGCATGGAGAGGGATAAAACCCCCCCTCACTCCTGGCCATGTCGCCCCTCGACGGCCACTGTTTCTCTGGCTCCTCTGTCAATGGAGCGTCTTTCTACAGCATCCTCGTCGATGGGGGTTTACACCCTCTCGTCGACTGTGTTTTCTAGTGCTTTAAATGCTGTGCAGGCTCTGCCTGCTCTGTCGATGGGGGCATATACCCTCTCGTCGAAGACGCTGTCAAGCGTCCTAACTTCAGCCAAATACATGGCTGCTCCATCGACGGGGGCTCCGCTCCTGTCAACGATGTCTAACATTTTTCATGATAATCGCTCCACAGGCTCGTCAACGACGTCCCATGTGCCTCAAGGCAAACACATGGTTTTTGCCTTACAGCTTGCCCCTCCGCCCTCACAGGTGCCATCTTACAGGGGTCAAGCGGACAGAGACCGAGACCCGGATTTCTTCTTCCCAGGGGCGAGACCTACTCACTGTACCTGTCCCATCCCCTCTATTGTTCGTCAAGCTCCACTTCTTACCCCCCCCCCCCCCGGAACGGGACATTGCCAAGGTAGTGACGCAGGTCTTGCACTACATGAGGTATACCCAGTCCTCCAACCCAGGTGTGCTCGGGGATCCTTTCCAGTCTCCATCTCCTCTGCCTAAAAGATTTTACGGTGACAGGGATCCACTGCCACCCTGGTCTCCTCCTCCTAACATGGAAGATTATTTGTCAGACGAACCTGAGCTACCAATGAATATCCCCAGTGATATCGATGAAGAAGACTTCCAAGACTTGGATTTCCTGAATCCGGACTCCCCCTGCTCAGAAATCTCTTCCCTGGATGAAGACATGCCTATACCGGCTGCCACCGCTCCTCCAAATGACCCATCCTTTAGCGAGATGATGGTCCAAATACAAAAAGTCATGGGGTTCTCTACCACAGAACATGACAAACAAGGTAAGGATATGGCAGAATATCTTGAATTGCCAGAAGAGCCGGCCTTAGTGGTGCCCCCCACTGATTCCGACTTCTCAGAATGCCATGCTGGCCACCTGGCATCAGCAGTCCGCTATTACAGCTGTTCCCCAAAAAGCAGATCACTTATATCAGGCTCCCCTGGATCATCCCTTCCTGTCCAGCATCCCAGAAGTTGATTCAGTGGTCACTACTGCCACTCATGATCGTACCAAAAGACCCAAACACATGAGTTCCTTACCACCCGATAAAGAATCTCGCAGGATTGACTACCTAGGGAAAAAGGTTTTTGCTTCAGGCACCATGAATATTCGAATCCTGAATTATATGGGTCATATGGTTAAATACCAACGTACCCTTGGTGCTTCGACCATCAAGCTTATCAATAAGCTTCCTCCCTCCCAGGAGAAGGACAAGTTATTAGCCACAGTGTCTACTAGCAATTCTATATCCCGCCACCTGTTCCAGTCGGGGTACAATGCCATTGATACCGCAGCCCGACTCTCAACTACTGGAGTCTCTCTGCATCGCCATGCTTAGCTTCGCGTTTCAGGTTTCGCTCTTGACATACAACATAAGATTACTAATGCTCCCTTTAATGGACCCAAACTGTTCGTGCCAGGTACTCAAACACTGTTAGACGATTTTCAGGCATCAGGCAGAACCCTTTGTATGGTGCATGGTATGTACCATACTCCGCAGCCACCCTACCGTACACAGTATTCTTCCTATTCCAAAAGAGGCAGAAAATATAAGGTCTCTAATAGAGGTGGCTCCCATGGTCGTGCCCAGCCCACAAGGGGCAACGCCTCTGCCACCCGTGGTTCCCGTGCCTGTCCCTCGGGAGAGGATGGACAACCCACTGCCCAGTGACCTCTCGGGGCTTTCCCCTCGCCTCCTCGACCAGGCCTCGGAGACGGTGGGGTGTCGTTTTGCCATCCATTTGGAGGCCTGGCGAACGATCACTTCGGACAAATGGGTACTTCAGATAATTCAAAAGGGGCACACTTTGGAATTTCTTTCCGCTCCACCCCATCCCCCTCTTGGGCAATCCATTATCTACCAGATCATGTCTCTATCCTTCAAGAAGAATTGAAGGCACTTTTGGCCAAGCCTGCTGTTTTACCAGTGTCCCTTCCAGAACATCAAATGGGATTTTACTCTCACTTATTTCTAGTACCCAAGCGAACCATAGAACTCAGACCGATATTAGACCTGAGACATCTTAATCGGTATATTCAGTACAAACATTTTTGCATGATAACTCTATCCGCCATCATGCCTATTCTAAAACAAGGAGACTGGCTGTGTGTCCTGGATATGAAAGACGCCTACTAACATATACCCATTCATCCTGCCCATCAAAAATGTCTGTGCTTCTACCTTCTGGGTCAAAACTATCAGTTTTGAGCACTCCCTTTTGGCCTCTTATTGGCCCCAAGAGTGTTCATCAAATGCCTAGCGGTGGTTGCGGCATCCTTACAGAAAAAGCGGCACTTCGTCTTCCCATATCTAGACGATCGGCTAATCAATGCAGAATCCAGAGAAGCTCTGATAGCCTCCCTAGCCACTATTCTAAGCATGTTAAATGATCTAGGGATAACAGTCAACTGGCCAAAGTCCAGTCCACTCCCAACGCAGTCTCTACAATACATCGGTGCTGTTCTTGATACAGTCACAGCCAGAGCTTACCTTCCACCTGCTTTTCAGGACACTCGTATCTCTGGTGTCACGGATATAGACCCAGAAAATGGTCATGGCCAGACAAATGCGCTGCCTTCTGGGTCACATGTCTGCAGCCATCCCGACAGTGGCATTCACCCGCCTTCACATGAAACCTGTCCAGTGGACCCTCCAGAATCAATGGTCTCAAAGAACTGGACAGTTCGATGACAAAATCAGGGTCACTCCTTCTCTGAAGTCATCCCTGAAGTGGTGGACAATCAAAACCAGTTTATGTCAAGGAATGCCTTTCTACTCCCTCCCCCAATGCAGACATTAACCATGGATGCTTCCCTGACCAGATGGGGCGTGCACTTAGGTCCTTATCAGACCGAAGGCCAGTGGCCTGCATATTCCCGTCATTCTCATATCAATCTCCTAGAGATATCAGCGGTCCGTCTTGCCCTTCAGGCATTCCAGCCCTACCTCAAGCCAAGACTGTTGCTGATTCAGTCAGACAACACTGTAGTGGTGGCCGGCCCATCGGCGCAGTGGTTGGAATTCCACTTGCGACGCCAGTGACATGAGTTCAGGAATAGACCCGGGGCATCGGATGGCCGGCTGGGGGAGAAGGATGAGGCGTCCTGTAGACTGCTCTCCTTCTCCAGGGGGAGGAGAGTGCCCAGCGCATGACGGTCCCCTGGCATTCAGGGTGTGAGTCGGGCGAAGGTCGTCATTGCACATTCCCGCCCCCCCTTACAATGGGAGAAAAACCACCGCTGCTTGCTGCCTTGATGATGTCCACCCGGCCGCCTTCATTGCTCCCAGGCTGACTCTGACCTATCCCGAAGTTTGCAGCGCTATGGGCAGGGTGCGTACCTCGGGGGTGGGAGCCAGGGATATTGGGAGTGTGGTCATGTGGGTGAGGGGCGATGGGTCTGTGACCAGACCGAGGGTGCCGGCATGGGCAGCGGACAAAAAGAGAAAAAAAAAAAAATGTAAAACACTGCAGTAGTGTTCTACCTCAGCAAACAAGGGGGCACAAAACTGTGCACCCTCTGCATGGAAACCCTTGCAGTCTGGCAGGAAGCCATCAGACAAGACCTGACACTAACTGCCATCCACCTACCGGGATGGTGCAATCTGTTAGCGAACAGGCTAAGCCACCATACCTCCACTCATGAATGGACACTTCACAAACATAGAAACATAGAATTTGATAGCAGATCAATCAATCAATCAATCAAAATCTTTATTTATTCAGGCGAACATCATTGAGCATAGCTCATTTACAAGATGGACCTGAGTGGTCATAACAAAAAAGGTTACAGAGTGTATACAAAAACATGATATTGAAATAGCACAAATACAAACATTTATGAGTGAGATAGATGTACAATTATTTACATATATACAAGGCAAAGGACAGTAAACCAAAACCTATTAAAGGTGAGAAACAAACAGTCTGGTAGGGATAAGGCTTGGATAATGGTACATGGGTGGGCATATATGTTTGAGGTTTGATGTGGAAAGGACCAGAGGAATGATAGAAGAATAGGGAGGAGCTTTAGAAGGGGAGAGGGGTGTGGGGTGTGGGAGGACTAGGCCTTGTGGAAGCAATTGCATGAATCTGGGATTAGGCTGGTGTACAGCTTTTGAAGGATGTAAGGGGGATCAGTGTTTCCATTTTCAATGTCTTTGGATAGAATTCCAGATAAGTGCCAGGAATAACTGATTGCAGCTCTTCCATACCGGTGCAGGTGATAGGAATCTTCAGCAGGATCAGTTTGTTGATCCTCAAGGTGTAGGGCCTGGATGTGATCTGGTTGAAGCAGTCTGAGATGTAGGAAGGGAGTTTGTTTGTCAGAGCTTTGTAGATCCAGGTAGCAGCATTTTCTTCTTCTGTGTTGCAGGGATGTCCAGCTGACTGCATTGTAGAGAGAGCAATGATGGGTGCTAGAGGGAAGGTCAGTAATGAATCTAATAGCTCTATGATACAGGGTGTCTAGTTTGTTTAGATGGGAGAGGAGCAATGACCATAGGAAGTCAGCATAATCAATGAGGGACATGAATGATGCAAGGATTAATCTTTGTTTGGAATCTTTGGTCAGGTAGTGTTTGATTCTATAGAATAGACCAAGTCTTTGTCTTAGCTTTTTCAGGAGCTCTTCAACGGGTAGTATAGTCTAGTTTATTGTCTATCCATACTCCTAGGTATTTGAATTTGTCAACATATTCCAGATTTTCACCAAGGATGGTAGAGAGTTGTGGGAGGGTGAATGATGGGATAGTGGAAGAACAGTTCTTGGGGCAAAGAACATAGCTTTGGTTTTCTTAGCATTTAGTAATAATTTCTTTTTAATAGGTTATGCTGGAGGAGGAGAATTGAGACTGTAGGAGCTCACAGGCTTTTGATGGTGAGGATCGCTCACATAAAGTACAGTGTCATCTGCAAAAGGTGGATATTAGAAAGAGAGAGATTGAGTCAATATTGTTGATGTAAATGGCAAAAGGATGGGACCAGGATGGAGCCTTGTACACCTCTTAGGAGTGGCTTAGGGGTAGATAGATCACCATCATTCTTTACCAGTTGTAGCCTTCCAGAGAGATAGCATCTGAACCATTTAATAGAGAGTGAGTCAAGGCCTATGGAGTTTAGTGAGGTGATTAGAAGATCATGATCCACAGTGTCAAAGGCTTTGCTTAGATCCAGAAACACAGCACAGGTATTATTCTTTTTGTCTAGCAGATAAGGACCGCTTGGCCCACGTAGTCTGCCCATTTCCCTACCTGATGGATAAGCTGCAGATTCTAGTTAATCAACAGCTTACTTCCACCTACTCCCCACTAGAATAGCCTTATGCCTGTCCCATGTATTATTGAATTCTCCCACTGTTCCTGACTCCACAACCTCCTCAGGTAGGCTGTTCCATGCATCCACAACCCTCTCTGTGAAAAAATACTTTATAACATTACCTCTGAGCCGTCCCCCCCATCTTCAGATTGTGCCCCCTTGTTCTTGCACATCTCTTCTTCTGAAAGATGCTACCCTCTTGTACTTTAGTTCCCTTGAGATACTTGAAAGTTTCTATCTTGTCCCCCCTCTCCCTCCCTTCCTCAAGGGTATACATATTAAGCAGCTTTAGTCTCTCCTCGTATGTCTTCTGGTGCAGACCCTGCACCATTTTGGTTGCACTCCTCTGAACAGCCTCCACTCTGTCTATGTCTTTTCGGAGATGGGGTCTCCAGAATTGCACACAGTACTCCAGATGGTGTCTCACCAACTGTCTGTACAGAGGGATAACAGCTTCCTGTTTTCTACTATTGATGCCTCTTCCTATGCATCCCAGTATCCCCCCAGCCCTCCTTACTGCATTCTGACATTGCTTGCCCACCTTTAGGTCATCTGATATAATTACTCTTAGGTCTCTTTCGATTTTTGTTGTTGTTATTAACTCACCCCCCATTGTGTGCTCTTCCCCTGGGTTTTTGTTTCCCAGATGCATTACCTTGCACTTCCTTGCATTGAATCTGAGCTGCCACATATTTGACCATTCTTCCAACCTTGCCAAGTCGCTTTTCATCCTTTCCACCCCACCTTGTGTATCAACCCTGTTGCAGATCTTTGTGTCATCTGCAAAGAGACATACCTTTCCTTCCAGGTGCTCTCCAATGTCACTTATAAAGACATTAAAGAGGACCGGTCCCAGTACCGAACCCTGCGGTACCCCCTGCTAGTTACCCTCTTTTCTTCACTGTGGACTCAGTTTACTATTACCCTTTGCGTCCTGTTGTCCGGCCAGTTTTTTATCCAGGCTACCACCTTGGGACCCACTCCAAGGCTGGCTAACTTGTATATTAATCTTTTGTGTGAGACTGTGTCAAATGCCTTGCTAAAATCTAGGTAGGCCATATCCACAGCCCCTCCCTGGTCTACTGCTTTGAAGTACTACAAAGAAATACTGCAAGAAATCTTCGACCTCTGGGGAACTCCACAGCTGGATCGGTTTGCCTCCTCTGTCAACCACCGGCTCCCCAGTTACTTCTCCATTATCCTGAGCAACGAGAGAAGGTCTGTAGATGCCCTCTCCCAACCTTGGACAGGACTCTACATGTATGCCTTCCCCCCCATCCCTCTCTTACAACGGACTCTATTGAAACTCCACATAGAGCTGGCCTCCTTGATTCTAATAGCACCAATGTGGCCTCGCCAACCGTGGTACCTTCTACTTCAACAACTGTCAGTCAGGGACCCGATTCAGTTGCCAATCAGATTGGACCTCCTGACTCAGTGTCAGGGATTCCTCCTGCAACCCAGCATGAAGATGCTTCATCTTCACGCTTGGCTACTGAGTACGCATTCATAAATAGACTTCAAGTGTCCTCGTCTGTTGCTAACATTCTCCTGGCTTCTCATAAGCCAGCGACTAGAGAAACATATAATTCCAAATGGAAAGCTTTTCCATACGGTCAGCCTCTCGCTCCCTGGACCCGTACTCATGTCCACTGACGAAGGTCTTGGACTACCTGGCCTCATTATCAGAATCAGGCTTAAGTTACTCCTCCATCAAAGTCCACCTGGTTGCCATTTCAGCCTTCCATGAACCCTTCATTGGCAAATTGCTGTACCAACATCATTTAGCCAAGATGTTCTTGAGAGGAATGCTACATATGAAGCCTCCTATTAGACGTCCCACTCCTCCGTGGGATCTCAGTTTCATTATAGAAAAACTGACCATCGAACCTTTCGAGCCAGCGGCCACCTGTGATCTCCGCTCCCTTTCATGGAAGACGTTATTCCTAGTGGCTATTACTTCAGCTCGCTGTATTTCCGAGCTTCATGCCCTCATGTGTAGAGAACCTTACTTGATTTTCCATAAGGACAGGGCAGTCTTTGTACCAACCCTTCCTTTCTTCCTAAAGTAGTCTCTGAACATCAATCAATCAATCAATCAATCAATCAAAATCTTTATTTAATCAGGCGAACATCATTGAGCATAGCTCATTTACAAGATGGACCTGAGTGGTCAAGAAGTGCAAGTGTTATTACATTGACAAGGGTAGCATAAACAGTAATACAATGACAGGGGTAACATAAACAGTAATACAATGACATAAGTGCTAATATATAACAATATACATATGTACAAGGCACATTAAAACTTTTAATCTGTGAGACAGAAGGTAATGGGCACATCAGGAGTAATATGTAGATTATAGGACCTAGCAGGCATTTTGAGGGTGAATCTTGGGACTGGAAACGGGAGTTTTATCAGCATATAGGAACACGGGGGGGGTAGGTAGGGCCGGGGTTTAGGCCTTGTGGAAGCAGTTGCAGAGTTCTGGGAATAGGGTGGTGAATAGTCTTTTGAAGGATATTAAGGGTAGGAGGTTATTTAGCTTCATGGTTTTTTGGAGTGAATTCCAAACAATTGCTAGTGAGTAGCTGATAGCAGCCCTCCCAAACTGGGTCAGACGTTGGGGACCTTAAGAATGATAATTTTGCTGATCCTTAGGTTGTATGGCCTAGAAGTAATTTGAGTAAAACAGTCTGAGATAGGTAGGTAGCTTGCCTGATAAGGCTTTGAATATCCAAATTGCAGCATTCCTATTTCTTCTGTGTTGTAATGATGTCCAGTTAACTGCCTTATAAAGGGAGCAATGATGGGTGCTGAAGGGAAGGTCAGTAATGAATCTGATGGACCTGTGGTATAGGGTGTCCAGTTTATTTAAGAGGGAGTGAACAATGTCCGTACAGAAAGTCAGCATAGTCAATGAGGATAGGAATGAAGCCTGGATTAATCTTTTTGGAGTCTCTGTTGAGGTAGTGCTTTATTCTAAAAATAAACCAAGCCTTTGTCTCAGTTTCTTTAGTAGCTCCTCAGTATGGACAGAATAGTCAAGCTTGTTATCAATCCAGACTCCAAGGTATTTGAAGTTATCAACTGATTCCAGCTTCTCTCCAAGTAAGGTGGTTAGTTGTAGGGTGGTGGATGGTGGGGTAGTGGCAGAGCAACTCTTTGAGGTAAAGAACATAGCTTTTGTTTTTGGCATTTAGAAGTAGTTTTATCCAGTAGGTTGTGTTGTAGGATGGAAAATTCAGATTGTAGCAGTTCACAGGCTTTAGATAATGAAGGATTGCTAACATATAATACAGTATCATCAGCAAACAGATGGATGTTGGATTGAGTGAGGTTAGCATCAATATTATTAATATAGATGGCAAAGAGGATGGGGCCAAGAATAGAGCCTTATGTACACCTCTTAACAGTGGTTTTAAGGTGGATAGGTAGATTCCATTTTTACCAGTTATGATCTATCTGATAGATAGCACTTGAACCAATTGAGTGAAGGGGAATCCAACCCTAGTGAGCCAAGGGAGGTGATTAATGATTCATGATCCACTGTGTCAAATGCTTTGCTCAAATCCAGGAACACAGCACAGGTACTGTTCTTCTTATCCATAGCAATCTGCCAGTCGTTGGTTACTTTGGCTAGGGCCGAAATGGTGCTATGCCTTGATCTAAATCCTGATTGTGCTATATTTAGGAGGTTATTGTTATCCAGGCAGTCCCTTAATTGTGAGTTTACTAACTTTTCGAGCATCTTGGATAGAACTGATAGGATGGAAATGGGCCTGTAATTATTGAGGTCCATGGGATCACCAGATTTGAGTAAAGGAACTACTTGAGCTGTTTTCCAAGTGGAGGGAATGGATCCAGTGGTGAGGGAAAGATTGAAGAGATGAGTGAGGGGGGCAGATAAGACTTGAGATGCAATCTTGAGGAAGTAGGGGTCCAGGGAATCTCTACCTGCACTTTTTGAAGTATCTAAATTGGAGGGGAGATCTTCCACTTCTTTCAAGGATATTGGGTTGAAGGAGAAGGTTGATGTAACCTTTTGACCCACGGTGGATTGAAGGTTCAAGGAAGATCTCAGGAGATTTGCAGGTGAAGAGTCAAATGCTAGTCCAGCTGTGATGAAGTGGTCATTGAAGGTATTTAGGATTTCTTGTTTGTCCGTAATTTCTGTGTTATTTAGTAGCAGTTTGCAGGTTAAGGCAGGAGTAGAGTTTTGGCCCAAGATACCCTTTATAGTTCCCCAGAGCCTGGTTGGGTTATTATAGGAGGCATCCAATTCAGCTCTATAATAGGCAGCTTTGGCAGATCTTATTTGTGTTGTACATGAGTTTCTTGCTTTTCTGAAATTTAGCCAGTCTCTGGAATCCTTAGTTTTTCTCTTTTTCCACAGTTTGTCTCTGGCTAGCAAGGCTGTTTTAAGATCAGTGGTGAACCAGGGCAGGACCTTGCTTTAGTTCTGATATTGGTGAATGGTGCATGAATATTGAGAGCATTAGTGATAATGTCCTTTAGGATCTGGAGAGCTGTTTCCACTGAGGTTGTAAGGTAGAAATCTTGCCAATATATTGTGTTACTCAGGTCATGGAGGTATCCTGGTATGTTGAACTTCTTTTGACCTTTGAGGACAAATTCAGCAGGGTTGGGTGGTTTGAGTGAAGATCTTATGCCAGCTATGGGACAATGGTCACTTACATCATTCGGTAGTACTCCTGCATGCGTATATAAGTGAGGCTTGTTTACCAACATAATATCCAGGAGTGAGCTGTTGCTAGAATTTTTTAGGTTAACCCTGGTTGGGTCTTTAATTAGCTGTGTAAAGCCATAGGTGTCACAAAAGGTTACCAATGGAGCAGATGCATTAGATAGCCAGTTTAAATTCAAATCACCAAGGATGATGGTATCTTCAGGGCCTAGATTGGTTATTGACCCCAGGTGAGATAGTAATTTGAGGCCTGCTGAGGGGGGCCTATAGCAGCCAATCAATTTAAATGAAGACAAGTTAGGAAGGGATATTTTGATTGACAAACATTCAAATTCCTTTGGTTCGGATGTGTTGATGAGGCAGGTAGCAGAGATGGTGTCCTTAATGTATATGGCCACCCCACCACCCCTGGAAGGGCGATCTGCTCTGAAGAGCTGATAGTTGGTAAGGTTTACAACACTGTCTTTGGTCTAGGTCTGAGCCAAGATTCAGAGATGACCAGAAAGTCAGGCAGGGTATGTGCCACCCAGGCCTGTATTACGGAGAATTTTTAAGAGGCTGCAGGCATTGAAGTGTGGGAAGCTTAGGCCATTTATAGAGGATAGATCAGCAGGGAAAATAAACTTTCAATGGGGCCAGGATTTATTTCAGTGGTACCAAAACAGATCAGAAGGTAGAAGATTAATTTGAGGAGGGCACCAAGGGACAGGGATAGTGAGTGGTCAGAGCGTTTCCTCCTAATCCTGGGTGCCTGCTGTGAGATGAGTGATGGTCCTGGTATATAGGGGTGAATTTTATCATAGCATAATAATTTAATGGACAGGCATAGTGGGTTAATAAAAAGCCATGATACAAGTAGGTGCCAGGGCTGTGCTGAATTGTTAGGGTGGCCTTATGTGGGATATCCCAGAGGTTGCATTATAAGCGTGGTTGGGGTGAATAAAGAACCGTGGTTGGCGTTGTGGATGGCAGAAGTGGGCAGGTTGTATTAACTGAGTTATTTATCTTGACACTGGGCATAACATTAATATAATAAGGGATTGGGTGAGATCACGAGGCTCAGGAGCAAAAGGAAGCAAAGTAGCATTGTGGAGGTTAGGTATGGGTTAAGGGAGGAAGGGAAAGGGATGTGGGCGTGGATTAAGAAATGGCGGAGAAAGTGTATAAAAGGAATCAACCGGGGTGGGCAAAAATTTTCTGGCTTTGCCGTAACTTTCTGCCTGCTTCTCCGGCCTCCTGGAACCCTTGGTCGGCTGCATGGGCGCCGACACCACATGGCCTCGGAGCCCCTCCGCCCCTGGACCTCGAGGGCTGCTCCTTCTACAAGGTGGGGGACAGAGGAGAAGGCAGTCAGCAGGTACCTTTATTGCAGTAATCTGCAATAAGGTGCTAAAACTTAAGATTTGCACAACAATAGACTGGGAGGATATGGGGGGTTAGGCGCCTAAGCGTCTAGCCCACACAGCATTTCAAAAGACTGTAACACTTATTTTAAAATACAGAAAAACAGCCCATAAATCAGGCACAAAGTAAGAGAAAACAGCACTTTTTATGAGGAATTCAAAATAATTTAAAGAAAAGCAGAAATCCCGGCCAGAATAGTGCAGCAAACCCCAGTTTAAGTCTATGGGGAAGGCGCACCAATCGGAAGCAAGGCACAGACTGCGGTCGCTTCCGATTGGTTTGCGGCTTTGCCCATACCTTTCTGCCTGCTTCTCCCGGCCTCCTGAACCCTTGTGGCTGCACAGGCGCCCGCCACCCGCTGGCAGCCTCGGAGCCCTCCGCCTCCCTGGACCTCGAGGGCTGCGCTTCTTTCTGCCTGCTTCTCCCGGCCTCCTGGAACCCTTGGTCGGCTGCACAGGCCGCCGACCAGCTGGTGGCTCGGAGCCCTCCGCCCCTGGACCTCGAGGGCTGCGCCTTCTTTCTGCCTGCTTCTCCCGGCCTCCTGGAACCCTTTGTCGGCTGCACAGGCGCCCGCCGACCGCTGGCGGCTCTGGAGCCCTCCGGCCCTGGACCTCGAGGGCTGCGCCTTCTTTCTGCCTGCTTCTCCCGGCCTCCTGGAACCCTTTGGTCGGCTGTACAGGCGCCACGACCCGCTGGCGGCTCGGAGCCCCTCCACTCCCTGGACCTCGAGGGCTGCGCCTTCTTTCTGCCTGCTTCTCCCGGCCTCCTGGAACCCTTGGTCGGCTGCACAGGCGCCGCCGACCCGCTGGCGGCTCGGAGCCCCTAACATACTCTAAATCAATCTTTAGAGCTCCTGGTGTACTACTCTGAACGATCCAATCCTGGTGAACATCTATTCAAACACCATGAAGTCTTGCTATATTATAACAATAGCAGTCAGCCACTGCAGCTGAACTGCCCCGGAGAGGAAGGAGTTAACTCCAGAAGATCTGGAGTTCTACAGCGCGAGGGCGCTGCGCCCAAAGCTCTATCTGGCAGTTTCAAATGAAACTGTCAGATTCTTTACTCCGCTTCACTGAACAGTCGCTCCGGAGATCAGCTCCTTCAGCTCGGTTCATTCTCGGTTCAAGCGAGTATTTTTCGGTTCATTTGAACCGGCAAAAGTTATTATTTTTACCGCATTTCGGTTTTAAAGCTCTATCTGGTAACCGTAAGTACTAAAATTTAAGTCTGTGTGGAAAATTAATTATCGGTTCGGTTTTGAACCGATCGGTTGGGTTTTTCTGCATTTTAAAAGTGTACAGTGGGTTTCAGAGTGCGGTTCCGGTTCTTGCTCGGTTCTAAAAACCGGAATTATAACGGTTTTTCAAATACCCGTGACTGCAGTTAGGAACCGATAAGGTGTCTTGCCTGGCACTGCCATAAAAAGGGCAAGTTTTGGTTAGGCTGGCATTATGTCTGAGAAACCCAAAAGAAAAACCGGGCCCACTGGGTTTCCAACACTGTGATGTCTGTGGGGACGCCTTGCCAAGGCTGACCCACACACCACTTGTGTTTATTGTCTGGGGCTGACCACCTCCTGTCAGACTGCCAGGTGTGTAAAATTTCCTGCAGCCACCCTGGAGAAGAGATTGGGCCGCTCAGGGAACGCGAGAGGCCAAAAAGTCCGCTGACCCGGATGGCCAGCCCGGTCCAGTACCCACTGGACCAGAGGGAGTGCCCTCTGACCAGGGCGAGACTTCCTCGGGCAAAAGGAAGGCTGGTTCAGAGGAACCAGTCCCAAGTAAAAAGACAAGGAAATCAGTAGGTCTGGAGTCCAAAATTGTGTCTCCAACTGCTGCAGAGATAGCTAAAGCCATTCAGATTGTCCAGTCACTGTCTCAGGGATCTGTAGAACCACCAACAGCTGGTAAAAGGTTGGTTCGTTCAGTCCCAGTGGTTCAGGATTTTGAAGTTGAGGATTTTTATGAACCACAGGAGGGGGAGGAGGAATTTGATCAATATATGTGTGGCTGGGGGGTCTGGACGCGCCATTGAACCGGACATCTCTCCAGACAGACCTTTAGAATCTCCTCCTATTCTGTCTGAGTCCCTTCTTTCTTTATTTTTTACAAAAGGTTGCAGAAACCCTCCAGCTTCCTTTAGAGGAGGCTGTGGATGAGCAAGAGGAGCCTGATTATGTGGAAATGATGGATATTCCAGAGTCTAGGAGGTTGTCTATTCCTTTGCATAAGTCATTTAGGAAGCAAACAACAAGATTTTAAAAATCCTCATTCTGTCCCTCCTGTAGATAAAAATGGACAGAAGGTATACTTTGTCAGGCTCGGATACAGACTTCCTTACTGAGCAGTGTAGTCATGTAGGTGTGGTACAAGCTGCAGCCTGTGACAAGGCTAATATTCCTCTGGCCTCACATCCTCCTGTTAAGGATTCCAGGAAGATTGATGCCATGGCGAAGAAACAGTATATGGCAGCTTCTTTGGGACTCAGGCAGGCAAATTATATGGCTTATGTGGCTAGATATCAGAAATCTAGGTGGGACACAGTATTGCAGTTAGCCAAGCAGGCCCATGGCCAGCTGGCTAGTGAGTTGGAACAGGTGGCTGCTGATGGCATTGAAGCCTCTAAATTTCAATTTCATACTGCTGTTGATGTTAATGATGTTTCTTCTAGGGTCATGGCCACTTCTGTAGCTTCCGTGAGGTTGGCATGGCTCAGATGTACTAATCTGTCCCAAGATACCCAGTCAAAGGCTATGGATTTTCCTGTAGTGGGAAATTCTCTTTTGGGAGCAAACAGAAAACTATATGAAAAGATGGATGAATACAGAACTACCTACAAAAGTGCCCAGGCTAAGGAGAAGCATGCCATGCCACAAAGGCATGCTCCCAGAGGTAGGGGCAGGCCCTTTTCCAGGCCTTTTACCAATTTAAGCCTCCTCTGCTGTCTCGCAGAGGGGTTTCTTCAGAGGCAGGGGTAGACGTGGCACAAGTAGACCGTCCCCCTCCCCTCAGCCTAAGGCTGCTGCTAAGCAGGCACCCTGATGGGGTGTCCAGGGCCGATTCTCCTGTACCGGTGGGGGCAGGTTGGCCTATTTCAGCGGAACTGGCTGTCCCTAATCGGACAGATGGGTTCTGGAGGTAATAGGCTAGGGTCTGGTTCTCAGCTTCAGACACTTTCCAAAGATGAGAGCCAGGCATTTTCCACCTGCAATCGTCAGAAGCCCTTGCTTTGAAGCAGAGGTCTGCTCTGCTGGACTGCAAAGCAGTGGAAAGGGTTCCTCCTTGCCATCAGGGCAAGGGCCTTTATTCAAGATACTTTCTTACCCCAAAAAAGACAGGAGAATGGCGGCCCATTCTAGATTTAAGATACTTGAACAAGCATCTGTTGAAACCAAAGTTCAAAATGTTGACTCTGGCACTGATATTGCCTTCCCTAAGGCCAGGGGACTGGCTAGCTTCCCTGGACCTCAAGGATGCCTATTTTCATGTTCTGATCAGGCCTTCTCACCGAAAGTACCTCAGGTTCGAACTGCCCTCAGGCCACTACCAGTTCAGGGCAATGCCCTTCGGCCTTACCTCTGCGCCAAGGGTATTCACAAAATGTCTCGCTGTAGTAGTGGCTCACTTAAGAAGGCAAAGGGTTGCTGTGTTTCCCTACCTGGACGACTGGCTCATTGTGGGTCCAGTCTCAGGTCAGGTAATCCCACTTGCAAGTCACCCAGCAGCTTCTCACTTCCTGGGATTCCTGCTAAACTTACCAAAAGTCAGTTCTGGAACCAGTTCAGGTCCTAACTTTCATAGGCACAGAATTGAACACAAGGTTAGCCAGGGCTTTTCTTCCCTCGGAAAGGGTGGACAGACTCATCGCCCTGGCATCCTCCTTTACCCTGCGGGTCTCTCACCAGCAAGGCATTTTCTGCAACTCCTCGGGCACATGGCTGCTTCCACAGCTGTCGTGCAGGGAGCAAGATTCCAGATGAGGGACATTCAGTTCCATTTGAGGGCCTATTGGTCTCAAAGGAAGGACCCCCTTACCAAGTTGGTCCCAGTTACTCAAACTCTGATCCTAGCCCTCCACTGGTGGCAGGTCCAGAGCAATTTAAGACAGGGGTTCCCTTCATTCCCATTTCTCACTCCCTCACCCTCACCACGGATGCCTCCCTGTTAGGGTGGGGCTCACCTAGGCACCTTGCCACCAGGGGTTATGGTCTCCTCAGGAGTCTCTGCTCCACATCAATCTTTGGAACTCAGAGCTGTCTTTTAGCTCTTGGTGTTTTCAGATTCTGTCCAGAACAAAGTGGTTCAAGTCAGGACAGACAATACCACCACAATGTGGTACATCAACAAGCAGGGGCACTCGGTCTTCAGCCTTGTGCACCAAGCAATGAGTTGTGGTCTCTGGCTTACTCCTGACACCTCCCTGATAGCGGTTCATCTCCCAGGGAAGGACAATGTCCTGGCGGACGCCCTCAGCAGAATTTCTCAGGGCCATCACGAATGGGCTCTGAATCCACAAGTGCTGGGGTCTGTCTTTGCCAGATGGGGCACTCCTCAGATAGATCTTTCGCAGCCCCAGACAACCACCAACTTCCTCTTTTCTGTTGCAGGCCTCCATTTCTGGGCTCAGTCCCTCTGGACGCTTTCTGTTGGACTGGAAAGGGAAGTTCCTGTATGCCTTTCCCCCCTTTCCTCTCCTTTTCAGGGTACTAGTAAAAATCAGATCTCAACCTTGCAGAGTGATTCTGATTGCCCCAGATTGGGCCAGACAGCCCTGGTACCCTCTGCTCCTGTCCTTGGCAGTCCACCCTGCCCTGAGCCTGCCCAGAGTCCACGACTTACTGGCCTGTGCACAGGGGAGAGTGTGGTATCCGGACCTCAAATCCCTCTACCTCAAGGCTTGGCTCTTGAGGAGCTAGAATTTGCTGACTTACACCTTTCTCAAGGTGTCATGGATATTTTAAAGGCTTCAAGGAAGCCTTCCACTAGGCCACTTATAATTCTAAGTGGAAGAGGTTTTCCATCTGGTGCTCTGAGAGGCAGATTATCCCAGAATCTGCTGATCTTCCCATTCTACTGGACTATTTGGTCCATCTGAATTCCCTAGGCCTTAGACCAGCTACCCTGAAGGTTCATCTGGCAGCTGTCTCTGCTTTTGTGTCAGCAGGAAGCCTGCCTCCTTTCTTCTCACCCGGTGTTCTCCAAGTTTTTAAAGGGTTACTTCATACTAACCCCCTTTTTCGGGAACCAGCTCCCGCCTGGGACCTGAATATTTGCATTGCTCAGTTAATGCAACCCCCTTTGAGCCTCTGTCTTCTGCAGAGCCAAGTATTTAACTTGGAAACCGCTTTTCCTAGTAGCTATCACCTCTGCCAGACGACAAGTGAGCTACAGGCCCTGTCAGTGGAAGAAGATTTTATCTCTTTTCACAGAGATAAGGTAGTCCTTAGGACTAATAGAAAGTTTTGCCTAAGGTGGTTTCTGATTTCCACCTGAATCAATCTATCTCTCTCCCAGTATTTTTCACTGAGCATTCTTCCTCAGGTGAGAGGAGACTGCACAGCTTGGATGTCAAAAGAGCCTTAAGCTACTATTTAGAGCGCACCAGAGGTCATAGGTTCGAATCCCTCCAACTCTTCTTACCTATGGCGAGGTTGGCAAGGGAAACCTGCCACTAAGAGAACAATTGCAAGGTGGATTGTTTCTTGTATCCAATTCTGTTATCAGAAACTGGGTAGAGTACCCCCTCAAGATTGAGGCCCACTCACCAGGGGTACAGCTGCGTCTCTAGCGGCTGCTAGAGACATCCCATTCTGGAGATTTGTCAAGCTGCTACCTGGAAGACAGTTCACACCTTTACAAGCATTATTCCCTGGATGTCCAGTCCAGGAGAGATGCTTGGTTTGGCACAGCTGTGCTTCAGAGCCTATTTCTAAGTAGGTTCTGACCCTCCCCATGGAGGTACTGCTGTGTAATCTGCTATTGTTATAATATAGCAAGACTTCATGGTGTTTGAAGAAAAATTACTCACCTTAGTAATTGCTTTTCTTCTCATGGAGTCTTGCTATATTATAACCACCCTCCTACCCCTCTCAGAACTTCTACTTGGGTAGGGGTGTGAATTGGTGCAAGCACTGTGTCATGCCATTGTAGTTTTCCCTTACCCTCTTTTCGTTTGGGTTAGGGATCTAGATTTTCATTTAGGTTATTTATATTGCCCCTTCCTGGACTTGAGTCTTTGGGGAAGGGGGTTCTATATGTGCTTGTCAAGGTGGTAAACGAACCATAATACCATCAATTTTGTTATTATGGCTCTGAGTGTTTTTTTGTTCTTTATATTGTTGTTATTACTACTAGTAGGTAGCCATGGGCTAGTGTAGTTTTTCCACACAGACTTTCCGTCCTTTGATGTTAGCTTCGTAAAGATCTGACAGTTTCATTTGAAACTGCCAGACAGAGCTTTGGGCACAGCGCCCTCGCGCTGTAGAACTCCAGATCTTCTGGAGTTAACTCCTTCCTCTCCGGGGCAGTTCAGCTGCAGTGGCTGACTGCCATTGTTATAATATAGCAAGACTCCATGAGAAGAAAAGCAATTACTAAGGTGAGTAATTTTTTCTTATATACCTTAGATGTCCATCATATCCTAAGCTATTACACTGATCATATTCAGTCGATTAGGAAAACTTCTCAATTGTTCGTCTCCGTTGCCTCTGGCAGAAAAGGGCTTCCTGTCGCTAAACAAACCCTGTCTTCATGGTTGGCGAATTGTATTACCTTTTGTTACAAGAAGTACAAGAAGATCTTACCAGGACCTGTCCAGGCTCACTCTACTAGAGCTATGGCCACAACTGCGGCCTGCTTCAAAGGTGCCTCCATTTCTGACATCTGCAATGCAGCTACCTGGTCCACAATCCATACTTTCACAAGGCATTACAATCTAGATATTGTCTCGAGACGTAGGGCATCCTTTCGCCATGCAGTCCTACAAGGTCTCCTATCATAATTGTCCTCCCATATGGACATAACTGCTGGGGAATCTTCCAGAAGTTATTACCTACTGCAAGAGACCATTCCGTGGAAAATAGTACAGTTACGTAAAATCTTACTGTAATTCTGGTCCAGTGATTTAGGGTTGGACTCCTTGGTACCTCAGTTTCCCCTCAGTCCTCGCCTTTGCAAGCTGAATCAGGTGGGGGGAACTGAGGATACCAGGGACTGCCCACGCTTGTATAGGAAGCAGGACATGATGTCATGTGTGGGCGGTCCCTGGTGAAAACTGCTAGAAGAAGCTGCCGTGCAACAGTTACCTCTGCTGGAACCTCCCAGAAGTAATTACCTACTGCAAGAGACATTCCTCAAAGATCTACTGTTACGGTAAGATTTTACATAACTGTACTTTCTAGGAGTGCTATATGTTGTTCATCCATACTTGTTGGCATGTCCTTTTCCATCTCGCCGGAAGGTCTAAAAGCTGGCTCCTCCCACCCACCCGGGTGATATATACCTTGGCTCCACCCAGGGCTCCAGATAAGAAATTTTGCCATGAGTATTTTACTCCTCATTTTTAAAATGAGGTGTGTAAAATCAATTTCAGGTGTGTACAAATGGCTAAAAAATTTAGCAGAAGAGTACATTTCTGAAAAATGAACGTATTTGTAACACATTATTAAAAAAACAGTGTGTTACAAATACGTTCTTCGATGTCATGTAACAACGTAGCAGACACAATTCAGTACAGATATACAGTAATACATAAAAGAGTAGGTTTAAAAATAAAAACATAATTAAACAGTTGACCTCCTAGTCCTAGGCTAGGGGTGTGAGAGGGGGACCGGGGCCAAAAAAAAAAGGGTGCAGAGTTCGGAAAGAGCCACCCTCTGGGAGAGGGCAAAATACAGAGCAAAGTTCAGAAAGAGCCTCCCCCTGGAGGGGGGGTTGGGATCAGCCTCGTGCCAGGAGGCCTCATAGACAGCACATTAGGTGGGGGGAGCTAGGAGGGCAGGACACATATCAGGAGGGGCAAGTGGGCCACAGGAGCAGGGGAAATGAGGGAGATAAGGGTCAAGGAGAATGGAGATGGGAGGAGGGGTGGGATGACGAGGAAGAGAGACAGCCTTGGTAAGTAAGAGAGAACTATACACAGCCCAGGGCATGTTGGGGCTAGCAAAGTGTATATTGATGGCCTCCCTTTTCTAATTTTTAATTCTGTGCCCCCCACACTCCGAAATTATTTTAGGCATGACATCCCTGACTTAGGGTGACCACCACTTGAAAGGACTATAGTACAATAAGAACTGATTAGTAAGACATACTGCCACAACTTTCTTGTCCAGAGTGAAGAGTACTACCAACTGTGCCCAACCAAAAAAATTATCCTGTAACTCTGGCTAGTGACTTTTACAACTTACTAGCCATTTAAAATAGTTTAGTCAGATTTACCACCACTGTCATGATAAAGTCTGCAGTTACGTGTTTTTTATGGAGAAATGAGGAGAAAAACTTAATCCGTAACACCCCCACCAAACAGGAAAGACTCAAGTGGTGTTAATTCGAGTGGTCTCCACTGCAGTGCCTCACAAACAGAAGCACAAAACAGAAACCCTCTCTGATGGCTGCTTGGATAATCGAACTGTGAGGGAGCCATTCCTGGCCGGGTCCCTGCAGGCTGCGCGTGGGGGGGGGGGTCTCAGTGGCGGCAGCAACAGCAGTTTGCCAGAGAGAGCCTAAGTGCAGCTGCAGACAAGTGGACGGTCTCAGAAAGAGAGCAAAGAGCAGTTCACCTCCTCCAACAAGCCAGTCTGCCTTGGTGATCCACACCGACCCAACTGATCGGCTTTGTGCGTCTATTAGTTACATTTATATCCACCACCGCCATGGGGACCTGGCCCTCAATGACCAGAAGGAATTTAACATATGGCTCAAGTGGCTGTACCTGGCAAATGCCGCCGCCTCACAGCTGGAGCCCCAAGGACAAGTTCAGCTACATACATCGGTCTCTCCCAGAACCTGCGGGTCCATTACAAAGGTAGGCAGACAAACGGTCTGTCTGTCTGTCTGTCTATTGGTCGGACTACGAATTGTAATGGACTCACAGGTTGGGTTATACTCGGACATACAGTCAGCTTCATACTGAGACCTGAGTGGGCCTAAATATGGCTCACTCAAAGAAGAGAACACACTTCAACTGCGTGAGAACAGCCTTCAAAAGTTTTGTATGTTCATATCTCCTGTAATAAGTCACCATTACTTACACAGCGACAGCGGATTATTTTTTTTATTTCGGGACTTCTCTCCCTCCGGGTTTCTCCTCGTTATGTTCTGCGCCTGCCACTGACTGGAATCCAGCCTGCACCCACCATCTGCCTGCCGCGCTCTATGGAATTTGCTCTCGATTACACAATGAAGAGATCACTGTGTAAAACACAGCAGCCAGTCGGGTGAGACAGTAGCTGGGTGAGCTCTCTGGAGGCTGCAAGTGAGCGCATTGAAAACACCGCTTTGACAATGAATGGCGGGGGTGAGGGGGGATCTGGCACGAGGGAGTTTTTTTTAAATGTGGCGTTTTTTAAAGCGGAATGGAACAATTTTGAAGTGACAGATTGGAAATTGCTGATACTGATGCGTATTTGATACACAAATTTACATTGAAAAGGGACGTAATTGGTGATTTCCAATGCATAAATTGACCCAGTACGCACTTTATCTGGAGCCCTGGCTACACTTCATGATGCCAGATCTCGCCCGCTGGAAGCAAAGGTTGTGCGTCACAGCCGTGAAGGTCAAGTGGGTCAGTGTGGATGAACAACATACAGTATACCACTACTGTTACAGGTGAGTAACCTGCGTTTTTAGTTGCCATTACTTCTGCTTGAAGAATTTCAGAGATTCAGGCACTCTGGTACAAGGAGCCCTATTTGATTTTTCACAAAGACAGGGTGTCTTTGCACACAAATCCTAAGTTTCTCCCCAAGGTGGTCTCCGAGTTTGCACTCAACCAGTATATCCACCTTCCTGTTTATTTTCCAGAGTGTGCCAGTCCATGGGAAGCACTGCACCATACTTTAGATGTGCGTAGAGCTTTGAAGTATTACCTGCTTCGCACCAAGGAGTGTAGAAAGTCGAAGCAGTTGCTTGTTTCTTTCGCCCCAGGTAGAGTGGGCGCTTCAGTTTCTAAGCAGTGTTTATCCAAATGGTTAGCATATTGCATTGTGTTCTGCTACAACAAGTACGGCAAATAATTGCCTGGAGCTGTCAAAGCTCATTCCACAAGAGGCATGACTGCCTCTGTGGCTTGTTTCCGAGGGGTCTCACACGCTGACATCTGTGTGGCTGCCACCTGGAGTACCATCCATACTTTCACGAAGCACTAGTGTCTGGTCATTGTCTTAAGAGCCCGTGCAGGTTTTGGCAGGGCCGTGCTGCAGGGCCTCCTGTCTTAAGTTTATGGTGAGCCCTTCTCCCAGACTGTCTGTTTGCATCTGTAACTGCTTGGGACTTGTTCCTACAATGTGATCTGATAACTGAGATACCCCCAAAGAAGATAGAACAGTTACGTAAGCACTTACCATAACAGTAGATCTTCAAGGGGATCTCAGTCTCATCAGGTCTGCTTTCCCTTCCACCATCCCCCTACTTGGGGCTCCTGTCTAGGAATTGGCTGTTTGGGGTGCCCAGCCTTTCATATAGGTCTGGGCACCTCTCTCTCTCTCTCTCTCTCTCCTCTGTCTCCCATGGCTAGAACTATGCTCCCTTTGTCTCCAGGAGAAAGAACTGAGGAGGAAGCGGGTCACTCACACCTTTATAGGGTTGGTGACTTCACGGTGTGGGCTGCCCCAGTTGTACTGCTGAAAATCTTCCATGTTGGTCCTGCTTCACCGTCGGTGAAGTTCCTACAGTGTGACCTGATGACTGAGATCCCCGCGAAGATCTGCTGTTACGGTAAGTTCTTACGTAACTGTTCTTTCCTACTTCATGATGCCTGTTAGAACCCCTGCATAGCTGAGGTAATTATGCCTAAGTTCTTGAGATTGACTGTTACAGTTTGGGCTATATCCTGGAAATCCTTAAGTAAACAATAAGACATGATGGGGCATAGTAAGTCATGAGGCCACAGGCCAGGAGTCTTAAGCAAAGTCCAGAAAGTGCACAGTGCTTTTTTTTTCTTTTAATTTCTGTTTCTTAAGTATGTTTGTCAGAAAGACAAACAAGTAACAGTGACAAACCAACAACAACCAAAGCGTCATGAGTACCGAATTGGTTATGCACAAAACGCATCTGCTGTCATACATGATAAGATTTTAAAAATTACAAAGATCTAATAAATTGAGGAATAAAGCATGGCTTATGGTCCATCATATACAGTACCCAATGCTGCTATAAGGTATCAAAATGCTTGGTTATATTATTAATTTTAGTTGACAACTTTTCCATATCTTATACCTTGAGCATAGCGTCCTGCCAGTGTGATAGTGTGGGGGTCATTGGAGTTAACCAAAGCCTGGTTATAACCTTTTTGGCCACTAAAAGATAGATACAAACCAGTTTTTTTATATGTGGGCCCCTGTGGCCCTGCGGGGGGTCTAGGAAGATGGCATTTATGGCAGAAAGTGTAAAATCAGTGACAGAAATAATCTGGAGTGCTGTGAGGAGCTGTGCCCAGTATGCCTGCAGATTAGGACATGACCAAAAAATATGACCATGGGTGGCAGGGCTGGTGCCGCAGCCCCTCCAGCACTGTGCATTCTGAGTCGGGATGTATTTGGCCACTATTTGGGC
This sequence comes from Neoceratodus forsteri, assembly GCA_016271365.2. NCBI lineage: Eukaryota > Metazoa > Chordata > Ceratodontiformes > Ceratodontidae > Neoceratodus > Neoceratodus forsteri. The sequence goes on along the minus strand of CM028134.1, from coordinate 375,439,749 downwards.
AGTACAGAAAAAACTAATGAAGCATTCCAGGAGAACTCCTCCCAAGAATGGGAAGAAGTGAACTTGTCGATATAAAGTAAGTATTTACTCCACTGTGATGGGGGAATAGGAGCCTGAAGATCAGTCTCCTATTTCACCTGGACAGGGTCTATGTGGTGTCCCTGAAGTTCAAGAAGTGCTTGATTGTTGCAAAACCAGAGAGGTGACCGAGTCCCCCTGTACAACAGAAAGTAAAAATTGGCAAAACTGAGGGATCTCCAAACTTAAGGGACATTTTCAAAGTTCTGATTGTAGCTAATGAGTGTTTTGAAGATATCGGTAAAGGTCTTGTGGGTGCAAGCCAGAGGACTTGGCAAGCTCCTGAAAAGAGGAAAGCTCCCTGCCCCTTAAAAATTGCATGGGAAATGGAAGCCCCACTCGATCCCAGTGGGTATAAGGAAGATCCAGTTGCCCAGCTAGAAAAGCTACATTGAGAGAAAGAGGAGTAACTAAAAATCTAGTACTCTGGATTCATCTGTGAAGGAAAACCTTCTGCTAACATGTTAAGGTGGTTAAAGTACAGGGGTTAGTGGAGAGTTCACAGGGTTGTGGAAGAGGATTAGAGAGTAAGATTTTTCGAGTTGCAAGGAGGTCCTTCTCTAATAACTCTAAAGAGTTCCAGTAGGCTGTATATTATGGCAACAGCCAATGAATGGCTGTTCGGATCTGTGCTGCTGCATGATAAAGGGAGACATTTGGAAGGGCTAGACTGCCTTTAATCTTAAGGAGTTGTAAGATAGAAAATTTAATATGTGTTTTCATCCCCCCCCCCCCAATCACACAGATATAGCAGGAGATTAGTTTATCCCACCAGCGAAAGGAGCCCCGACGTGGGAATGCGGGTAAGATTTGTGCCAAGTATAACAATCAGGGTAAGAGTATCATTCTGACACTATCTTCGCACTGTGACAAAGAAAGGGGGACTGTTTCCAGGCCCTTAATAAGTTGTTCTATAAAAAGTTCATAATTTAATTTACTTAATTGTGCTAAATTCGCTGTTAAGTATACCCAGGCATTTGCGTTTAGGTAGTTCCCATCGAAATTTAAAGCGTTGTCTAGTGGACACACTGGTGGTAAAATGTAATTGTAAGACCTCAGTCTTAGTGATATTTAGGCGTTATCCCACTGTCGTCGAGGCACAGGTCAAGAAAAGTAGGAAAAACCAGAAGCAGTTGTAGAATTCGCAAAAAGTGTTTATTAGTACAAGCAATAACATAAAAAAAAAAAACTGTTCAGAATAACTGTTTACAAAGGCAGAATAAACAGAGAAGATCCGAGTTTTCCTTCAATCTCCCTGTCTCTTTCTTGTAAGAAATTGCAGCTCTGTTTTTATGTCTTTGCAACCCCCCTGCTTAATTAACAAGCATCCTGTTTTTTTCTAAAATGTTCGTGTATGTTTCAGGCAGGTGCAGCAAGAACACATTGTCCCAGAACTGAGGCCCCTTCTCCACAGCTTCTGAAAAAGGACTTAAAAACTGCTGTCAGGTTAACCCCTTGAGTTCCCAATAGCTTTTTGCAATCATCTCGGGCTATAACTATATACATTTCAACAGTAACACTATATCATTTTTAAACAAAGGGATCCCAATATCAGTTACATTTTCACATAATGATTTGCATATATTTTTATACCAGCATATATGCAAGGGAGGAAAAGACAGAAACAGCAAGGGAAGGCTGAGAGATAGTGAGAGGCAAAGAACTGCGAGATTGTCAGGGTGATCAAATCCTAGGTCTTACAGGAAAATGTGGTTGCACAACCAGGCAGACAAGAGACAGGAAAGGAAAGAAAAAAAAAGAACAGATCCCTGCATTCAAACTCTCCATAACAACTGGGACAGGGCCTTATTCAACCCTGTCACACCCGCCAAGTGACCAAAGTCATCGAGCACCTGCCACAGATGGGGAAGTGCCATTTTGGGGTCTCGCAAATAAATAAGGAGGTCATCTGCATACAGTGCCAGGGTATGGGATCTCTTCTCTCTCCCCCCCCCCACCATGTAAGACTGTTGATATCTGGGTGGAGCCTGAGGGCATGGGCAAGGGATTCTAGATAAATAGTGAATAGCAAAGGTGAAAGGGGATAGCCCTGGTGGGTTCCCCTATATAAAGGGAAAGGGTTGGAGATACGGCCATTTACTTTAACGTAAGCTTTCGAGTCTATGTGTAGAACCTTAATAAATGGCAAGGGTAAGTTCATAAATTTCATGGTCGCAACCAAAAAGTTCCATACCTCCCAGTTAAAGGCCTTCTCTGCATCTAAACTACGTAATAGAAAAGGGCTGTTTGATCGAGCGGCATGGGATAAGATGTGTAAGGTACATACTAACATACTAAAATGCCAGCAGAATAGGCTTAACAGTCTTTCGTGTCTGCCCTCTAGTTGCCCCCCCCCCTTCCTTTGGAGCACCCTGACTGCTCCTCCCCTATTTACCCCCTTCATGTACCCGAAGACCTCTATCATGTCCCCTCGGTCCCTTCTCTCTTCCAGTGTGTACATATTTAGCTCTTCGAGCCTTTCCCCATAGGTCCTGTCCTCCAAGCCCCAAATCATTTTGGTTGCTCTCCTCCGGACCCTCTCCAGGAGTTCAGTGTCCCTCTTTAAATGTGGCCTCCAAAACTGCACGCAGTACTCAAGGTGCGGCCTCACCAAGCAGTTATACAGTGGGAGTATCACTTCCCTCCTCCTGGAGGTGATCCCCCTAGCGATGCATCCCAGCATCCTGTTGGTCTTTACCACTGCCCTCCTACAAGTCTCCGAGTTGTTCATCTTGACATCCACCACCACCCCGAGGTCCCTCTCAGCCGTCGAGGCTTGTAGCATTTCTCCCCCCCCCCCGGGTGTACACTTGGCCCGGGTTTATGGCTCCCAGGTGCATTTCCCTGCATTGAACCTCAGCTTCCGCTTTCTAGACCACCTTTCCAGAGCCTCCAGGTCCCCCTGTAGGGCCACTCTCCCTTCCCCTCCTCCCCATCCAACACCGCCCCCAGTTTTGAGTCATCCGCAAAGAGACTCATCTCACTCCTGATAGTCTTCCTTATGTCAGAGACGTAGGCGTTGCTCTTCCTTATGTCAGAGATGTAGGCGTTGAACAGGAGGGGCCCAAGGACTGATCCCTGAGGGATCCCACTAATGACCCTCCTTGGGGATGAGACTAACCCGCCAACCATGACCCTCTGGGTCCAGCCCTGCAGCCAATTTCCTATCCATCTGATCATCTGGTTCCCCACCCCCATTTCTCCCAGCTTATCCACAGCCCCCCGTGAGGAACAGAGTCAAATGCCTTGCTGAAGTCAAGAAAGAGAATGTCCACTGGTCTACCCAGGACCAAGGTACTCGCCATCCAGTCATAGAACTCCACAAGGTTTGTATAACACGATTTCCCAGGGACGAATCCATGCTGTCTATCGTCCAGGCACCCCAACTTTTCCAGGTCCCCCGCTAGTCTCTCCTTGACAGTGCCCTCCATCACCTTGCCCACGACTGATGTCAGGCTGACGGGCCTGTAGTTCCCTGCCGCCTCCCTTGCTCCCCCCTTGTGGATAGGCACTATATGCGCCACCTTCCAGTCCTGGGGCACCCACCCTGTCCCCAGAGAGATGCTGAAGAGCTCCGCCAGGGGTTTTGCCAGGACATCTGCCAGTTCCTTCAGCACTCTGGGATGTAATTTATCCTGCCCTGGTGCTTTCTCCGTCTTAAGGGACCTGAGGGCTTCCCTCACTCTAGCTGCCATGATTTCTACCTCCGTTACCTCGTCCCCCTGCTTTACCTTCCCACCACCTGCCAGTGATGCCCCCCCCTCCCCAGACCTGCCGATTGGTAAGGGTCCCCCCCCCTCGTCAGTTTCACCATCTCGTCCCATGTATGATGTAGCACCCCATTTTCCTTGGTGAAAACTGAGGTGAAGTGCCCATTTAGTACCTCAGCCTGCTCCCCTGGGTCTTGTGCCCATCCCTCCCCTGTTTTAATCCTGCTAATCTGCCCCTTCACCCTTCGTTTTTTCCCAGTGTATCTAAAGAACCCCTTGTTCCCTCTTCTAATTTCCCTGGCCAGGTTCTGCTCCTTCTTTGCCTTAGCCGCCCTCACCACCCTAGTGGCCCTTCTGGCCATCCGCTCGTACTCCCCTCGATCCCTTTCACTCCTTGAGCACTTGAATTGCCTATAGGCCGCCTTCTTTCCCCTCACCACCTCTTGAACCTCCCTGGACCACAAGCAGGGTTTTCGGGCCTTACTGCATTTTCGTCTTACCCTTGCGCAGATGCTGGTAGCATCCTGCACCCCCCATCTGATGATTTCCCACCTACTGTCAGCGTCCATGTCTGGCCCAATCCCATCCAAGTGCTCCTTAAGGATCCTTCCCATTTCCTTGAAATCTGCCCCCCTGGAGTCAGTTACCTCTGTCTTTGTGCAGTCTTGTACCCCTCCTAGGTTCAGGCAGAACCAAACCGTGGCATGGTCGCTCCCTGCCAATGGGTCCCTTACCTCCAGGCCCCCAATCTGGTCATTGTCTGCCAGGACCACATCCAGTATCCACACCTCCCTGGTTGGTTCCCCCACCTGCTGAGTTAGGAACGTGTCCTGAAAGACATCCAACAACCTCTGTACCCTGGCCACCAAGGATGTCATAGTCTCCCAGTCTGTTCCTGGCATGTTTAAGTCCCCCAACACCTGTGTTTGGCATGTGCGGACAAAGCCCATCTAGTCTCCCATCAATTAAGGATGGCAGGAGTTTATCCAACCACTGAGCAATTATCAAAGCAAAAATCTTATAGTCTGTATTCAATACTGTTATCGGCCTGTATGAGGCACAAGTGGTCTTATCTTTATCTGGTTTAAGAATAGTTGAGACCATGGCATACTGCCAAGATGGGGGGATTGGGTCTCCCACATGAACTGATTGGCAGACTCGTAGTAAAACTGGGGCAAGGGGGTCTGCAAAGGTTTTATAGAATTCCCCCGAATAGCCATTGGGGCACAGGCTCTTTCCACTTTTCAGTGCCTTAAAGGTGGTAAGTAGCTCAGTCTGTGTTTTAGGGGAAGTCAGAGTAGTGGCCACCTCTTCAGTTAATTAAGGGAGATTTAAATGTTGTAAATAACGAGTAGTGTCGGTAGGGGAAGGGTCAATTTCCTTGAATATAGAGAGGAATAATTGATCTTATGTCGACAGGGAACTCTTGCAGCAGGTTACACCGTTAAGACTGAAGCTGACAGGTGCCAGGCTCCCATGGAAAAATTCTAGCTAGCAGGCTGTAGCAGGGACTGCCCCATGACGGCCTGACCCCAACGTCCCTTATGGTATATAAGGGGTGGTCCCCAAGAACCACCTCAATTCTTTTCCTGCAGTCAACCCGCGCACATTGGCTCCATGGATGCCTTCTGCTTCAGTCGACCGCCTTTTTATCGCGTTTAAAACCTGCACTTTTTAATTTACTTATTTTCATTTATTTATTCAATTTTCAGCAAGTTCTCTGCCCTTCCTCACAGAATGGCGGCGGACAAAGAGGTCTGGCAGCAAGCAGATGACCGCTTCCCTTCTGATTCTGCATAGGCCTGCCTATGATTCTGAGGCCTGCCTGCTCTCCTGGGACCTTCCCGGGGACCTTGCTTCCTCCGCCAGATGATCTGGAGAATTTTTTCTGCTTTAACAAAAGTTCAGGTCGACGAAGAGGGTGTTCCAGGGTCTAGACTACCTCTACTTCCTTGGGGAGTGGACTCCAGCTGCAAGCACTGACTCCAGGAGAAGCTCAGATGACTCACTGGTCTGACTCCAGCTCTGGGTCCAGGTTCCAGTCGATGGCCCCTGGCAGTCTTCATCTCTCCCGAGGCACAACCTCCTGCTTTCATCTCAGTCCTCAGGCAGTGGTTCTAAAGGACCTTTCCCTGTCCCTTAGGCCCCCCCCTTTCCACATGAGTCTAACACAGGAAGCTCGGCTGGGCCCTCCCAGTGGGGTGGCAGATCTTAGCCCATTGTTCCCCCAGCCGAGGTGTCAGCAAAGTCAACTCCGACTTCAGGGTCTGACTCCTTCTAGCGACACCTGGGGCATGCTGTCACCTCTCCTGCGTGTATGATGCTGCCTCTGCCTCTCTCTCAGGAGTCCGTTCCCTATGACAGGTAGCTCTCTCAGGGCAGACACGGGCTATTTTTCCTTTATCTGTATCAGCCTATGCCTGTCAGATCAACACTGGTTAGCCCAGCGTCGACCCCCGGCGATGTCCTTTCAGTTGTCCCCAGATGCTTCTCAGCTGTCGGTTGGCCTTATCCCCACTCAGCCAATGCCTGGGAGACCGACGTCGCTTCTGCTGATGCTCGTGGTTCTTATACGAACATACAAAATTGCCAGCAGATACAGGCCATATGGTCTATCTAGTCTGCTCGAGTGTGCAGCACTTCAGCCCATTAGACTTCAGCTGCCCCTCCTCCCATTAACTCCTCCCTCCCCTGCTGCCCCCCCCCAGTATGTACTTTCCCCTTGAATTTGTCCCACCCCGTCTTGAAGCACCCCACAGTCTGCACTGATACAAGTTGCTCAGGCAGTGCATTCCACCCTGTTACCACTCTTTCAGTGAAGTAGTGCCTCCTCCTTTCCCTCCTGAATCTGCCCCCCTTTAACTTCAGGGAGTGCCCTCTAGTATCTCTCCCATTTTGGAGAGTGAACCCACCATGGAAGTCTACTCCGTTCATCCCCTTCAGGTACTTGAAGGTCTCAATCATGTCCCCTCTCTCTCATCTGTCCTTCAGGGTATACATGTTTAGCTCTTTTAGTCTTTCCTCATAAGTTCTAGCCCCCAACCCCTGGATCATCTTTGTTGCTCTTCGCTGCACTGCCTCCAGTAGTTTGATATCCCTTTTCAAGTACGGGCACCAGAACTGCACGCAGTACTCCCAAGTGCAGCTTCACCAGGGACCTGTACAGGGACAATATGACTTCACCACATCTGGATGTAATCCCCCTTGCTATGCACCCTAGCATCCTGTTAGCCTTAGCCACTGTCTTCCTACACTAGGCCAAGTGGTTTAATTCCCCGGTCACCAGCACCCACAGATCCTTCTCCTCGTCAGATGTGGACAGCTTGATGCCATCCATCCAGTAGCTGTATCCCGGGTTTTTGGCTCCGAAATGCATCACCTTGCACTTCTTGGCGTTGAACCCAAGCTGCCAGGTGTGCGACCACTCCTCAAGACTTGCCAAGTCCTCCTGCAGTAATTTGCCACCCTCCTCCCCATCCTTGATTCAGGGGTCGACATCAGTGCACCCAAGCTTCGCTTTTGACGTCTGGGTTACTACTCCCCCGGTGACGCCCCTCGGGTCTTTCCCAGATGCTCCTCAGTCGTCAGCCGGCCTTATCACTACTTAGCCGACGCTGAGGAGACCGATGTAGCTTCAGTCGCCGCTTGCAGTCCTTGGGACTCCAGGGCCAACGTCAGTACTCCTAGACCTCCGCCACTGATGTTTGGGTTACCACTACCCTTGCGATGCCTCTTTGGTCATCCCCAGACGCTACTCCGTCGTGAGCCAGCCTTATTGCCACTCTGCTGATGCCTGGGAGACCGAAGTCGCTTCAGTCGATGCTCACTGTCCTTGTTCCTCAAGGGCCGATGTCAGTGCACACAACCCTCCGCCACTGACATCCAAGTAACTGCTACACCAGCGACGCCACTTCAGTCATCCTCGGACGCTTCTCAGTCATTGGACAACCCTGTCACCACCCAGCCAACCCCCAAGGGAATGTCGTTGCTTCAGATGACACCCTTTGTCACTGTGCCTCCATGGCCGCTGTTAGCACACCCGGACCTCAGCCTTTTGACATCCGGATTCCTTCTACCCCGGTGATGCCTCCATGGTCGTCCCCAAATGCTCCTCAGTCGTTGCATGGACCTATAGCCACCTAGCCATCGCCTGTGAGGCCGCCAGGTTCGCTGTCGTCTTTCCAGCCGACGCTTGCTACCCTGTACCTTATGGGCCGACGTCCGTGTACCAGGGCTTCGGCCATTGCCGTCTGTGTTCCCCATATTGGTCCCAGATGTACCATCAGAGATTCTTGCTCTCTTTACTTCTAAGTTGGCTCTTTTCTGGGACACTTCTAGAAGGATTCCCCCTTCCCCTCTTCAGCATCGAGGAATGGGGTCAGAGTTCTGGAGACACCTAGAAGGTCACCTCCACCTCTTTTGAGGGTACCTTCTCCATAGCCTGTTTAATTGACACAGGCCATTGCAAGTCTCCCCGGAGGCAGCACCACTGTTCACCTTTCCCTCCTTCAGGCTCTGGTGAGTCCGGACACCGGGTCCTTTCTCCACCTTCTGGGGCAGACTGACCTGTCTTTCAGTTCTGGAGGGGTCTCCAGCTACCACCAAGTCCCTTCCGGATGATCCCACCACTGTGACCGCGCCGAGGCACACCAGTAACTTACAAAGGTGGGACGCAAAGAACGTGGACCTTTTGAGGCATCTGCTGTCAGTGTACCCCCACCTCAAGGCACCACTCTCAGGGGTCATGCCACCGCTCATAGCCTCTTCTGAGGCAGCCATTATTTTTGAAGGAGAGAACCCTTGTACCGACTTGGTGGTATAGAGGAGATTGTTCGCCCTGTCAGGGCACCTAGAGGTGAGCCCTCCTCTGCTAGACGTCCAGAGGAGGTCTCTAAGGTCATTATTTCTGCCCATGGTCGCTTCTGGCACCCTAGGCCTCCTCATACCCTTCCATCTCCCACATGGTCCACTTCCAGATTAACCTGTGGGATAAAATGCCATGGGATGGCACTGACCCTGGCTCATGCCCCTCTCGGGGTAAATCTCTTCCAAGTTCTCAAAACGGGCACGGTTCTGGGCACCTAGATCCTCTAATCCTTCCACTGTGCAGCACTCTGTGCTGGAAGGGCAACACCCTCGACTGTATATACTGGTTGGGAATCTCAGAATTTGTCCCTGCCGTTGTCACAATCCTGGATGCCCCTTTTCCGAGGGTTACCCTTTTAGGCATGAACTCTGAGTGCATCCTTTTCTCACCATCAGGAGTAGGACACTGCTACTCGCATCCATTCTATGTATCGCTCCATCTTTTACCTGGCATTATTTCGCTGACTGCTCTCGGGCATCTGGGGGTTCAGCCCTTGGGGCACCCTGGACCTCCCAGACTGCCATGCTAGCCCGCACTGCCACAGGCTGGCCCCTTTTCATATCCTGCCCTAACTACAGCCATGATTCAGGCACTGCCACCGAAGCAGACCGTAGTACCTGTTCCTCCATGACAAAAGATCGGAGATTTTAATCCCATTTCTTCGTTGTCCCCAGACATCAGGGGTCCTGTGTCCCATCCTAGATCTTCATCAGCCTCCTTCCCAGTTGCACCTAGGGGATCAGCTTTGGTTGCTAAACATAGAGTCAGTTTCTCTTCCCATACCAGCCATAGAGGGTTTCTCTCCTCTTGCCACTAGGGAAACCTTTAACTGTTTTGGACACTGCCATCTGGCCCGTATTTGGCTACACACGTCTACACATTTGTGCTTTGCTGCACTGGCTGCGGCCTTAAGCCAACTGAATTCTGCATCTTTTCTTTGTTCTTCTGACCTGCTTCCACATGGGAATGCTCCATTGGATCCTTTCCCCCCATGGGTCCCCCAGTCAGAGGATTTGGAGCAGCTGCTCCTCATCTCCACTAAGCGGCTTAGCCTGCGGAATGGTAGTGGACCCCCGCTACTCTGTTTGAACAGGGGTCCACTTTCGAACTGAGTCAGCCTGCGGCATTTGACCATGGTTCTGTTGGACCAGGGCGGGGGCCTCCATCCGGTAGACCATCAGACTCAAGGAACCTTTCCTCCTCAGGAATAAAGCCTCCAATTCACTGACTTGGAGCTGGGGCTATGTCTTTACTCCCAGTGGGCCTTTTTGGCTGTCCCTGTTCTCATGCCCTCTTTTCATCCAGATGGAGTATCGGGCTGTGGTCTTCTTTATAGACAAGCAGCAAGATTCCCCCCCTTTTCAGGGAGATCATCCCTTTTGGGAATGGGGCCATACAACTCCTCTTGGAACCGGCTGCCGGTCAGGTTCCAGGCGTTCTAAGCACCTTCATCCGACTGCTTTATTCGGTCTCGTTCACAAGCCCTGAGTGCAGGCTCCTTCTCTTAGTGGTCAGAAACCTTTCTGTCAGGAGGTGCTCTCAAGAGCTGGTCCTCTTTGAATCCCCTCCTCACCACTCTCCCCTTTTTTCTGTTAGCTTTAAGACCTGGTATTTGCTGGAGTGACCCTTTCTTTCCTGTCCTGGACAGGGAGGTTGCTGCCTGCCTCCTCCCTTTCTTTGAGTGCAGAGTTTTCTACTCTACTTGCAGTCATAAGGGGCAATGATGTCTCTGGTGGTTCCCTTCTGGCCATGACAGCTTTTGTGCTTTACATTGCTTTCTCCAGAGCAGGGCACCCAGGTTCTTCTGCATCTTAGGACCCTCCTTCTTGCTCGATTCCTGATAATTTTGTGGCGGCCATTCTTGGGGTCTCCCCCAAAGTGGCGGGGGTTCTAGTGCCTGTTGGAATTCCCTCCATTAAACCCTCTTTTGTTATGCAGTGGTAATGGTTCTCCCCATGGGTTGCTGCTCGTCCACTGGGTTTGTTTACTTGTCCAGAGAATCTTGTTTGAGAGTTTCTCCTTTTTCCCTGTTTCTCTCAGGGATGAGTTACTCATACTGTTAGGTGCTTTCTTCAGCCCTCTTTGCTTATGTTGCACCTGTCCAACACAAGACCTATGCTCAGCTTAACCTTTCCTGGCACATTCTTGCGAGGTTTTTCTGATTTTAGACTCCCTTTGCACCTGCCACTGGTTGTGACCTTCGCTTTCTATACCAGAAAAAGTCACTTTTAGTGGCTTTTTTTTTTGGCTCGCAGGCTTTCTGAGCTCCTAGCTCTGATGCACATAAAGCCTATTTCCTTCCTCAGGGAATGTCCGGGTTACACTGGTCAGGACATGCCTCCTCCTGCTTATTATCCAGGGTCCTACATCTCAAAGGAGACCTTCTCTCATACTCTGGTCATTCACCAGAACTTTTTTTTTTGTTATTTTCCTTTCTGGACCTCACCCGAGTTTTCAGAATATCTGTTCAATTATTGTTTCCTGCACCCAGAGAACAGTGGGGACTTCGGTTTTATGCAATGCTTACCCTACGGGTTAGATCATTGCATTGTTCATTGCTATTGCATATCCCTCTAGCCTTTTCCGTCCTGGGCCAAAGGCTCTTCTACCAGAGGTGTAGTTGCCTCTGTTGCTTCCCTTAGTAAGGGACCCATGGCTGACATTTGTGCAGCAGCCACCTGAATCCGGCTCATGCTTTCCTCCAGCTTTCCAGTCCAGATATTACTTCTCGACAAAGAGCAGGTTCTTGGACTCACAGTCCTTCCAAGCCTTCTCTTGTGGTTCTTACACTGACTTTTGCCTCCTCCCGGCTGACTAGGGTCAGTCCTTTCACTGCTTGGGGCTCTTTCCTAATGATGTAACCTGCTGCAAGAGCTCCCCCTCGAAGTAAGATAGTACAGTTACGTAAGAACTTACCGTAACAGTAGATCTTCGAGTGGAGCTCTTGCAGCAGGTCCTGCTTTCCCTCCCACCATCCCCCTGGTGTTTGTTTCTCCTTCCTTTACTTTTCCTCGGCTTTAGAGGAACGCCTCAGTTCTCGATGTTTTTCTGTGTTTGCTGGGGTCTCCGGCCAGAGAACTGAGGTGGTTGCTGGGGGACCGCCCCTTATATACCATAGGGGACGTCAGGGGTGGGCCGACGTTGAGGGTTGTCTCCGCTATAGACTGCTAGCTAGAATTTTTCCATGGGGTCCTGCCACCTGCCGGCTTCAGTCCTAACGGTGTAACCTGCTGCAAGTGCTCAGCTCAAAGATCTACTGTTACGGTTAGTTCTTGCGTAACTGTACTTTTCTAAAGGTCCGAAGTATGTCAATGGAGTCCGTCTGTATCTTGTTGGTAATGGGGTCCTTCATATGGGTAATGGCGGATTGCATTATTTCTAGGGACATGGATATATTGTTCAATCCACACTTATTGGCAGGTTCCTTGCCGCTTTAAATCTTGCAGGAAGATCTTCAAGCTGGCTCCTCCCACCCACCCGGGTGGTAAAACTCTCGGCTCCGCCCCATGATGCCAGATCTTCCTTACCGCTTGGAAGCTCAGGTTCCCTCCTTAGCGCTCTGCGTTTTAGACTGGATCCTAACTCTTGAGTTCGTCCGAAATTGGTTTTGAAGTTTTCTAAACTTGGTCCCATCTTCCTCACGGCTGCGATGGACGATCTGTTCTAGCTTTGGAGGTGCCCTTGCGGGCAGAAAATGTCCAGGGCGGATCCACACTCACGTCGTCTACTGCCTAGGCCTAGATCACGACCGCAGGCCCTGCGAGTTGTGCCGCTCTTCTCGGCCAGCGTCCTGGATGATCACGCTGCCGATTGAAGCTCGGGCACCCGAGCGTTTTCCGCTGGTAAAATCAAAAGAGGCTCGTTGGGCGGTGTCCTGGCGGCTGGCTTGGCTGAGCAGCAGGCAGATGATGCGTCCTCGAGGAGGGCGGCCCAGGCGCATCTTCCTCCTCCTCGGCAGCGGCATTTGTCGCTCTCTCTTGAGTTCCTCGTGCGGCCTCGTTCAAGGAGCTTTGTCAGTCCCTTTCCACGAAGGGAGAGGGCCATCGGGACATTCTTCTCAGCCCAGAAGAAGAGTCGAAGGTAAGTCCCACCGTCGGCGTTCGTGGGAGGCGGAGAGGTCTCCTTCCCCAGACAGCCGACCGTCGACTTCGATCGAAGGATGGCTTAGGCGCTGGCTACAGTGTCCCTGTCAGGCCAGCCTGCCGAGACTCCGTCGCCATGATCGAGATTTTCTCGATCCGTTAGGCGATCTGTCGACTGGTGAAGCCGACAACCCACTTTCACGGTTCCCCGGTGGAGACCGAGATCTGCCTGCGCCTGCGGGTCGCGGTCCCGGTTAAAGTGCCCGAGCCGAGGGAAGGCGAGTGTCCCCACCCCTTCCCAGACCCGCCTCGGTCCCCCCGAGGGTCTCGGTCTCGGACTTCATCTCGGTCAAGCCGTTCCCGCCGACATTGGCGGTCTCGGTCTCGATACCGAAGTAAGCGGCGACACCGTTCCTCCTTGTCCTCCTCCTCGGATGAGGGGAGGCTTCGGCGTAAATTACATCAACGCTACGAGGAGCTTACGTGGCAGCAGTTGCTTTTGTCCGGGTCTAAACCGACTGCGGTCCAGACCCCGGCCATCAAGTGGCTGTCGCCCGAACGACCGAAGCAACCACTCGCCCCAGTCGAGTTGCCCGTTCCAGGGCCGGTTGCTCGGCCAAAACCAGCTGCCCCACCGATTGTGGTGGAACCTCCGCCTCCACAACCGAAGTCTGGGGCACCGACCAAGGATTCTCGGTCGGGTCACGGCCTGCCCCACAGGTTGTCGGTCACCCTCACTCCCGACCATCCTCGGCAGGTAGAAGGTGGCTCAGGGCCGAGGCAGCTCTTCGCAGACTCTTCGGAATCCGGCGACGACGACTCCTTGTTCTCCAGACAGGTCGACCTGGAGTCCTCCGGGGGCCAGTCATTGGACAGTAGCCCATCGTCCTTCTTGGGTCTGCTTCGACTCATCTCGGAGTCCACCGGGATACAGCTCGAGCCCGTGTCCAAACGGGCCAAGTATCCCCTGACAGAGATACTGGACCGAGGGGATTCCCCCACAGAGGCCTTTCCGGTGGCTGAGGCCATTGTCGGCCCAGCCTTGGAGCTTTGGCAGCGGCCTGCTTCCTGTCCGCCCTTGGCCAGGATGGCCAGGAAGTATGCGGTCCCCCCGGCTCTTTGCCCAGTTTCTCGGAGCACCCTCTGCCAAGGGTTAGTCACCGACAGCGTTTTCTGGCGTTCCGGTAACGCTCGGGATGTGGATAAGCCCCCCCAACAAAGAGTCCAAAAAGCTGGACTTTGCCGGGCGCAAGGTGTACGCTGCATCCTCCCTCGGCCTCCGACAGGCCAGCTCGGCTGTGCTGATGGCACACTTCTCCCACGCCCTCTTGGGCTCCCTGGATGAGGTTGTCCCTCATCTCCCGACCGACCTGCAGACCACGGTCTGCCAGGTGCGGAATCAGGGTAGGGCGGTGGCGAAACAGCAGCTTCAGACTGCTCTGGACATAGATGATTCCTGTACCAGGTCAGTAGCGGCCGCGGTGGCCATGCGCTGCAGGGCGTGGCTGAGGATATCCACCTTCACAGCAGATACCCAGCACAAGTTGGCGGACGTCCCCTTCTTGGGGACTGACCTCTTTGGCCCTGGAGTGGAGGGACACCTCCAGCGGATCGAAAAGTCCAGTGCCACCCTGGACTCGGTCACCTCCACCCAGAGGGACAAAGGCCGCCGTCAGCAACAGCAGAAGTCCTTTCGTCCTTCGGCCCCTGCATCTCGACCGGCCCAACAGCACCAGCAACAGGGCCAGCAGGCTCGCGCTAGCGTCCCAAACCCAAGCCGGCGGCTTCCTCAACAGGAAGCAAGGAGGTAAAGGCCCAGGAGGTCCCTCGGCTGGTTCCTCCTCCAAGCCTGCCCAGTGGACGGGTTGAGGTGCACCGCCCCAGCCTCGTCCTCCCCTGGTTCCCCGTGGGGACGACTCCACCACTTCCTTTCCGCCTGGTCCGCTATCACCACAGACCGCTGGGTGTTGGAGGTAGTAGGAAAGGCCTGCCTCTGGAGTTGAGCAGGCTCCACCCTTTCGAGCCGTCGCCCCTCGGGGGGCCACGGGGTCCACAGCCTCGCTGTTGGCCCGCTGAGCCGATATTGCCCTGCTCCTCGAAAAAGAGGTGATCAGAAAGGTGGTGGATCCTCCTCCAGACCCGGGGTTTGTGTCCAGGTATTTCCTGGTCCCAAAACGGACGGGGGGCTGGCGCCCCATTCTCGACCTGCACAACCTGAACAGGTTCCTAAGGTCTCGGACCTTCAGGATGGTCACTCTGGCTCAGATAATCCCATCCTTGGAGCAAGGCTTTTGGTTCTGTTCCCTGGACCTCCAGGACGCGTTCTTTCACGTCCTGATCCGTCCGTCTCATCAGAGATTCCTCCGCTTCAGAGCGGAGGGATCCCTTCACGAGTTCGAGGCCATGCCCTTCGGCCTCTCCCTAGCTCCCATGGTCTTCACCAAATGCATGGCAGTGGTGACAGCATTCCTGCAGCACCGAAGGTTCCAGGTCTACCCCTCCCTGGACGACTGGCTGATTGCAGCCCCCTCCAGAGTGGAGGCGGAGCGGTCCAGAGATCTGGCCCTCCAGGTTTGCTCTCAGATTGGCCTCCTCATCAACGAGGTCAAGTCGGAACTCGTGCCGAAGCAGGTGATACTCTTCATCGGGGCAGAGCTCGACTCTCTTCGAGCCAGAGCTCGGCTCCCGGCGGACAGGGCCGAGGTTCTTTCCTCCTTTGCCCAATCATTTCTGGTTGGGCAATTGCGCCCTGCCCAGGACTTCCTGCGCCTCCTGGGCCTCATGGCGGCCTGCACCAGCGTGGTATGTTGGGCCCGTTGGTACATGCATCCCCTTCAATGGGGACTGGCCAGCCAGTGGTCACAACGCTGCGATTCATCGGACCAGCCCGTGACAGTGACCCAGGAGATGTGGAACGCTCTCCAGTGGTGGATCATTCCGGCACATCTGCAGGAGGGCATCCCATTCGTCTGCCCCGAGCCGACGGTCTCTCTATCAACCAATGCATCTCTGATGGGTTGGGATGCCCATCTGGAGGAATACCGAGCGCACAGCCTCTGGTCCCCTCGGGAGTCCTGATGCCATATCAACCTGCTGGAGCTCCGAGCAGTCTGCCTAGCTCTCACCGCCTTCGCTCCGTTTCTAACGGGTCAAGTGGTTTAGGTCCAGACGGACAATACCATGACCATGTACTATCTGAACCGCCAGGGCGGGACGCGCTCCATGCTGTTATGCAAGGAAGCTCTCCGCATATGGTCCCTCATGCACAGCCTGGAGGCGGATCTCCTAGCCATTCACTTGGCAGGAGCCTCCAACACCCTGGCCGATGCCCTAAGCCGGATAGGGGCTGCGTCTCATGAGTGGTCTCTCCTGCCGGAGGTAGTACAAGATCTGTTCTCCCACTGGGGCATGCCTCAGGTGGACCTGTTTGCATCCAGGTAGAATGCGAAGCTGAGTCTGTTCCATGCCCGCCCCCCTCAGCAGGGCTCGCTGCAGGGGGATGCCTTCTCGAGGCCGTGGACCCCAGGCCTCTTCTACGCCTTTCCCCCATTTCTCTTGATCCACAAGGTGCTTCTCAAGGCGAGGAGGGACAAGGCGAGGCGATTCTGTAGCCCCAGACTGGCCCCACCAGTTCTGGTATCCAGATCTCCTCAGCCTCAGCTCCAGGCTCCCGGGCGGCTTCCAGCCCACCTGGACCTGATCTCAGTCAACCAGGAAGGTATTCCATCCGGACCTTCAATCCCTGCACTGACGGCCTGGTTCCTGAGCTAGAGTTCCAGGCCTTGGGTCTTTCCGACGAGGTCCTCAATGTCGTTGAGGCATCCAATAAGGAGTCGACCAGGAAATGCTACGCCTTCAAATGGAAGAGATTCTCCATTTGGTGTCAGGGGAAGGGCTTGGACCCTTCCACCTGTCCCTTGGCAAGCATTCTGGACTACCTGTGGTCCCTTTCTCAGCAAGGGCTTCGGTCGATGACCCTTTAGGTGCACCTGGCAGCCATCTCTGCTTACCGGGCGCGTGCGGGAAGCAGTCGGTGGCGCAGGAGAAAGTGGTCGGGCGCTTTTTCAAAGGCCTTGACCACATTTCCCCTCCGGTGCGAGAACCTCCACATCCGTGGGATCTACTGCTGGTATTGGCCAAGCTCATGGGCAAGCCATTTGAACCGATGCACAGGTGCAATATTTCCCACCTGTCATGGAAGACCACCTTCTTGGTGGCTATCATGTCAGCCAGAAGGATGGGAGAGCTCCAGGCGCTTTCCATCGAGTCTTCTTATCTGGTCTTCCACAGGGACAAGGTTGTCCTGTGCCCCAACCCGAAATTCCTTCCGAAGGTGGTGTCGGAGTTTCACCTTAACCAGGTGTTGACTCTACCGGTGTTCTACCCCAATCACACCTCGGAGGCCGATATAGGCTCCATACTTTGGACCCTAGACGAGCGCTCGCTTATTATAAGGAGCGGACGGCTGAAGTTCGGGGAGAGGTTCGCCAGCTGTATGTCACCTACGCTGAAGCCGCACCTGGCAGACCTGCAACCAAGCGGACAGTCAGCTGGTGGTCACCTCCTGCATAGAGCTCTGCTATAGGTTGGTGGGCATGGAGCCTCCCAGAGGGATAAGAGCTCATTTTACCTGCCATACCGCTGCATCGGTGGCTGCTTCCAGGGATATCTGCAGGGCTGCTACTTGGAAGTTGGCACATACCTTTATTACCCACTACCACATCGACCTTGAGTCACGCTGGGATGCTGGTTTTGGGGCCTTGGTTCTCCAGTCTCTATTTCCCAAGTAAGTATCGGGGGTGTGCGCCTTGCCTCCCTCCTCCCGGAGAACTGCTAGGAGTCTGCCAATAAGTGTGGATTGAACAGCATATCCATGTCCCTAGAAATACAGGTTACTCACCTGTAACAGGAGTTCTAGGAATGATATATGTTTTTCATCCACACGACCCACCCGACCTCCCCGGCTTCGACGCACAACCTGGCTTCCAGCGGGCTAGATCTAGGCGCCATGGGCGGAGCGAGAGTTTTACCACCCGGGTGGGTGGGAGGAGCCAGCTCGAAGACCTTCCGGCAAGATTTAAAGCGGCAAGGAACCTGCCAGTAAGTGTGGATGAACAACATATACCATTCCTAGAACTCGTGTTACAGGTGAGTAACCTGTATTTGGTGGCATAAATGGAAGGCCAAGATCTTGGAGGCCCTGGAACCCCCCCTCATAAAAGCTCTGCTTTAAGTATTGCAGAACTGTTTCCATTTTAAGGTTGAGTATCTCCTGGATTTCTCCTTGTAATTCGGTAATCTGGGGTCCTAAGGATATAGTAACCTGAGCATGGTCATTCTGTGCTACGGCCAATTGTGCTTGCAAAGGTTGCAATCTGTGTTCTCTTTGCTTCTTAAGATAAGAAGTGTGATTGATAAATTCCCCATTAAGGACTTTTTTCACCGTCCAAAGTATGGCTGGAGTAAGTCCAGGGGTCTCGTTATCGGCTAATATTTGAAAAAGCTTATCTGTGATAAATTATTACGTTTCCTGCCTAACAGGGAGATATTAAGTCTCCAAAGTCTAGAGCCATGAGGAGGCCCCCACGCGAGCTCCACAATCAGGGGAGCATGTTTGGAGAGATGGGCAGTATCTTACAGCCCCTGACAAGTCCTATATGTTCGGCCGTAATGTGGACCAGGTTGATTCAGGAATAGGTGTAGTGGGGATGGTAGTAATGGGTATACTGTCTGTGCATCAGGCTTAAATGTTGCCACACAATAGTCCATCTCGACTCTGAAGAATGGTGCAGCCTCTTTTTTTGTGCTGCCAACTCCGAGGAGGTGAGGGATTGGAAAAATCCTTTCTGTCAAATATTAGGTTATATTCCTCTCCCAAGAAGAGCATTCCCTTTTGGTATTGAAGTACTATATTAAGGAGGGACTGTATTATGGGTGTATATAGATCCTAATGAGAGTAATTTCCCTGCCCAGGTAAGTACCGATGGCAGTGACCAGTCGTCCCTGAGGGTCACAATAAGTGGAGGTACAATGAAAAAGGGTTTGCACAGGGATGAGAATTGCCACTCTGCAACATTTCCTTTGCTTATAAGAGGAGGCAGTCACATGGGAAAAACTAAATTTACATAATTTTTGATGATGTGAGGGGAACAGGTGAGGCTCCTGGAGCATCACAAAGGCAGGATGAGTTTTTCTGTAGAAGCAATCACCTTTGAGTGCTTAACTGGGTTGTTTGACAATAGAGTTGTGTCATTTGAGTAGGCATAGCAATAAAAGATTAACGAAAAGGCGTGGTACCGCAGGACTGGAGAACAGGACATGTAGTACCCCTCCACAAAAGCGGTCCCAAGGATGACCCAGGGAATTACAGACCAGTCAGTCTGACCTCCATTGTGGGCAAGCTCATGGAGACACCATACTAAAGGAAAGGTTGGTGGAATATCTAGAGGAGCATGATCTCCAGGATGAGAGGCCACATGGGTTCATGGGGGGAGATCGTGTCAAACAAAATCTGATTGACTTAATTGACTGTGTTGCTAAGACAGTAGACGGGCCAAGCGGTAGACATCCTCTATCTTGATTTCATCAAGGCCTTTGACTGTGACCCACAGAAGGTTGATCAGGAAGTTGGTGGATCTCTGAGTTGGGGAAAAGCTGGCCAGATGGGTGGAAAACTGGCTGAGGGACAGAACACAGAGGGTTGTCACTAACCTTAATAGCAGGAAAAGCAGAGCTATAAGCATGTGTCTTTACCTGCCTCCTTGCACTGAAATTATGGCGAGGCGAGTGAACAAGCAAGGGGGCTATTAAATACACTGTAAGAAGCAGACTTCTATGGTACCAGCAGTTTACAATGTCCCTCAGTATAGGGATGCAGGTGAGATCAGGGGTCCCCAAAACCGGATGCCATCTCCAAAGTTCAGCTGCTTTTAAGGTACAGAGCAGAGGTCTCTGAAAGTCAGAAAGCTGACCAAAGGAGACTGTGCAGGCAAACACTGAAGGGAACAGTAAGAGTAAACAGCAGCTCTTCCCTTCACACTGCACAGCAAATGGCTCTACCAATCAAAAGCATCCTAGGTAGAGATCACCTCAGATTTGTGTTAGCCAGCACTATAAGAGTCTAGGACATTAATAGATAGTCATGAAATTAAACTTGCCAATATAAAAACTGAAACAAGAGAAAAACAGATTTGAATATATCCCATGATGTACAATAAAAAGGGTAGCCCCACGTAATGTAAAACCATAATAGCAGTCAGTAACTCCATTTAAAACTGATAGTAGAGAATGCCCTTATAGAGGTAGAGATTGAGAGAACTAAATCAGAGCAATCCATGAGGGTACAGAATAAAAGGACAAGCCCATGTGCTGTGAGTAGTGATTGTCAGCTCCACTCAAAACTTGCAGTATGCAGAGTCTGTGTAGTGTCAAAAAAACCCCCCAAAAAACATGAAAACTGTTCTAAGCGCAGCCCTTAGGACCGCAACACGAGGGTGACATGATGTGATATAAGGCAGGTACATCAAACAATAACTCCATGAAAATAATAAAAAGGGAAAAGAGTCATATGAGGGTGCAGTTCGCTGTAGGAGAGCATAGCATTCAAGAGGCCAGAAAATAAGCTACACAGTGGCTCCTTATAGTCGAGTTGCAATTAAACGAAGAACAGACAGCAAAATTAAGTCAGTCACTGGAGTAGTTTCTCAGGTATTGGAAATAGGATGAAATGATCGGAGCAACGCTTAAACATTTTAACCAGTGACTGCAGCTGGGGAGCGTCGGGAGTGCTGGATAAATTCCTGTAGATCTGACCAGCGAAGTGACTGGTTTGTGGGGGCAGAGGATCTAGGCAGCTTGGCGCACAGCGTTTTGGCATGGATGTGCTACTGACAGAGCCTGCCCAGCTCCAAGACAACCACTCCGCCAAAAACAGAGCGCTTCCAAACCCAAAGTAGATAGCGCTGCTGAAGTCTTTTGATAAAGATAAAGCTTTTATTTAGAGTGCAAAAGTCATCAAACATGAAACGGGTCAGCCCCACTAGGCTGCCCACCCCTACAGTTCTCTCAGTAGAGTTTCCTTAGGGGGTGTCTCCTGTCTTTTCAAAAGACTTCAGCAGTGCCGTTTAATTCAGGTTCGGGAGCACTCTGTGTTTGGTGGAGTGAGTATCTTAAACTCCTGGCAGTGTCGTCGTGGCAGCACAAACAACACTCAAGAGTGTCTTATTACAGTTATTAAATGGGTTTTGTGTTACGAATGTGAGAAAATGAAAGATGAAAATTGTTTAAAAATCAGTAGTTTTATGCGAGGTAATCCCTCCACAAATGCACTGTCACTACAGGGTGGCAGCCTGAGTTGCACTGTAGGAGCCACTATGATCTAACTTTGAGGGTATCTCTTGGAGCAGGCCACACCTATGAAACTATAGCTGCCAGGCACTAGGACCACACAGAAGCTTTCTAGCTAGCAGTCTGCCAGGGGGCCGCCCACTCCAGTGTCAAACGCCAATGTCTGCCTATCCTATAAGAGTGGCCAGCCCCCTTGCCCGCCTCAGTTGTTTTCCCACCGTTGACCATCACACTTTGGACTTCGCAGAGGTCTGCCAGCTTCAGTCGACTGCCATTCCCCCCACCCTCTTCCCTCTCCCTATGACTCTGGCACTTCTTATCTGTTGTCTATTTTCTCTGACAAATGCCGCTGGCTGCCTTGTTACAATGCTACCCTTGAACTGTATTAATCTGTACTCTGTTTGCAATGTCCACATTGTTGTAATGCCTGTCTTGATGTTCCCCGTAATTTGTATTTCTCTGACGTGGAACCTTTGTAAAAAAGCCATGGCTCAAAGGTATTTGTAATCCTAGACTTGATAAATAAATAAATAAATTTTGCCATTTTTCTCCGTTGAACTTTTTTTTTTTTACTTATATTTTATTGTTTTATAAAAAAATATCATACAGGCATCTCATGTAAGAAATCACGTTTTTTCACTACAATACATCCAATGTATACAGAAATTCTAGTTTTCGAAAGTGGGGGTGTACCCTTAAAATAAATGTTCAGAAAATGGATGAAATTGTCCACGATAAGCTGCACCCCACAGTACTTTGAGTGACCTCGCTGTAAATTATAAAACCCCATACTGCTTAAACACAACAACCAGTGCTGATATGGTCCCCATTCTGAGCATACTTCCCTATATATGTTAAGTGTATATTAGCTATGGCTCCTACATTCAAACATTCAACGTTGGTAACCAACTTTTTACTATTTCCTAGTGTGAAAGAAAGAATGAACGAACTGCATCACTATAGAACATTTCTCTTGAGTCCCCTCGTGGCGTTAGGCCTAGTATCTTAGTGTTCTTCAGTGGGACTTCCCTTTGACAAGCTATAGTTTACTATAACTATTTACCAGAATCCCCACTCTAAATATTTATATAACCATCTGGGTTTACAGAGAAGGTAAGGGCTATCGTTGGTAATCGCATAAGGATTTAAGGCAAATATTAAAGATCAGAGACATCAACAGATCTGTAACGAAAAACCTGATTTTAGAGTCCTGGTAAGTTAAACAAAGTGTCCACAACTGGAGCAGATCAGGTCTCCTCTTCTTCAGATTCAGACTGTTCATGAGCCCCTGCTCGATCGAATTGCTTCACTATGGCCTCCACTTTTTTCCCCCGCTTCAACCGGATCCATATGCTCCACAGTGCCCCCCGTTGAACTTTTATTTTTCGTTTTTTCTCCTTAGTGTGCATCACTTTAGTGATGAAGTGATTTTTCCCTCTCCATTTATGCTGAGTTCGGACTCTGGAAACCTCTTCAAAAAAGTGTGCCTGCAGGAAGAAGATCCCCGAGAAGAATGACCACAAGGCCTGTGTCTGCTGCCTAGGCCCAGAACACGACACCCAAGCTTGCATGATCTGCTGCGGCTTTAACCAGGCCACCAGGAAGCGCTGAGAGCCAGACCTTCAAAACTTTTCTGCTGAAGTAGAAGATCACCCAGATGAAGAAGGAGATTTAGGCTTGAAATTACTCTGCTTCCCCCTCGACATTCCCGGACTTGCAGCCTTCCAAGGCCTGGGACAAGTCTGTGGATGCAAGCGTTGAGACAGGGACTGTCCCAATGATAAAACCTAGTCCTCCTCGTCTCAATCCCAGTCACCGCTTAGTGCGTTGACTGCAACGGGGCCATCCTCGTCATCGGTGGCGGCCCCCTCTGCCTCACACACCCTTTCCCCTGCAGGGCTACCGCTGGCAGCTCCCCCACCCACCATTTCAGTGGCGGGGTTGGTTCTAGGGGCTCTAGTGCCCCCCCTGATTTCACAGCCCCTGCTGTTCAGGCCCTTGTTTTCTGCAGACACTCAGTCAGGTGGCTCTGCTGGCTTGTCATCGATTGACTCGGTGTCTGTGGTTGCTGGGCCACAGCCTAAACCCCCGCCATCCTCGACTGTTTCCTCGGTCGTCGTGTCGGGCCTAAAGCCTCTTCCCTCTCAGGAGTCACCCTGGCTCAAGCTCTGGTCGCCGACGCCAACCCACGCCAAGGAACTTCACTGGATGTTCCAGCCTATGTGGCCACCCTCCCTGGTGCTGACCCCAGCACCAACCCCAGTGTTCCCTCCACCAACACCAGTGGGTCCGATGCTGATAGCAGTAGACTTCCACTCTGTGCTTTATATGCTTACCGCCTTATGGGGTTTACTGCAGGCTAATCTTGCATCTCCCTAAGAGCCAGTCTGGCAGTGTGCACCCGCCCGCTTTCAGCGGGCCAGACCTACGCCCAGAACCCTTGCTTTCCACTGGGATCGAAGATGAGTGCTGTCTGACCTCACTTCTCCTGGCGAGGGTGACGATGGGGAGCTACTCCTCATAACTCCTTCCACGGTAGACCGTGAAGTATATCCACGATCGTCCGTCCGTCTCTCCCCGCCAATCCGATGACCTCTCTTTTGTCTTGGTTATGAGACAGTTACAATACAATAGGCCATGAAGCCTGACTCCACAAGGAGCCAGATCCAGCTCATGCGTTGACTGGCCACTTACAGCTTCCGGATACCCCTTCTCTGGTCGTACCACCTTAATTGAGCCTTTTGAAGATGCCACCATGGCTGCCTGGTATCGACCCAGTTTGATACCCACCGTGCCTAGGAAGGCGGAAAAATTATACCAGGCTCCAGCAGGAAGGCATTTTTTTGCCGATCAGGCTCAAGCAGATTCATTGGTCATCAATGCTGCCCACAGTCGCACCAAGAGTCCCACACATCTCAGTACCTTGACCCTGGATAAAGTCACGGAGGCTGGATCACATTGGCAAGAGAAACTTTGCCTCTGCCACACTGACTATCAGGGTGTTAAATTACATTGCCCAAATGGTTCAGTACCAAAACCAGCTCTGGGACCAAACCCTTGAATCTACCTGGGCCCTCCCAAAGGACTTCCTAAAACAGCAGCTGCTGCAGTCTCTTAAAGGCCAGTCCAACATTGGCATTCACTTTCTTAGGTCTGCCTACGATGCCATAGATGCCTCGGCTAGAGCTGCCGTGGCAGGAATTTGCTTTCGTAGACACTCTTGGTTGAGGGTGTCCAGCTTTGCTCAGGATGCTCAATTGTCCATCCTGAACGCCTCCTTAAGGGACTACAAGCTGTTTGACTCAGATGTGCTGGACGAACTGTCCAAACTGCAAGCCTCAGACCGCACCCTATGATCAGTGCACTCCAAGTACCACACCAACCAGCCAAAAAGTGGTCAGATAGTGCACTTTCATCTGTCTAGCCATAGACCCAAGCACTCTAGCAAGCCCTAGGGTAAGCACTGGGCGGCCCCTGCCATGCCTACCCCTCCTCCACCACAGGAAAGTCCCACAGAGGAGGAGGTGCACCCCCAGCAGCTCCGGATGGTTCAGTCTAACTCCTTGCCTAACGACCCCCCCACACCAGGCAGGAGGTGGTGGTAGGGAGTCTCTTCTCCCTACACTTGGAGAAGTGGAGGGAAATCACCAGAGATGCCTGGGTACTGCAGGTCATAGAAAGCAGCCACACTCTAGAACTTCTGGAGTGGCTTCCAGAAAAACACCCAGTTCTGTTCTTTTACTCTCCAGGCCACATTCCAGTGCTCTGGGAGGAATTTTACTCCTTGTTGCAAAAAAGGGCCATAGAACCCATCCTGGCGACTCAACAGGGCAGAGGGTTATATTCTGATTTCTTCCTGTGCCCAAATGCACAGGAGATCTCAGGCCCATTCTGGATCTCTGGGAGCTAAATCTGTTTAGAAAATGGCAAGAAAGAATTCTCAGTCCTGATTGACGGACACTGCCTCCAAGCTGGGCATTTATTTCTCAATAGATGCCCAGCTAAAAATAAATACCAGCCCATATGCCACCTCAGCACATAACCTTGTACATGGGTGCCCAACCTTATTTATCATTGGCTGAAGTCACTTGATTCAATTTGAAATCCCATACATGTTCTCTCGCTTAAGCGAAGACTACAATCTCCTCTCCCCCACCCCCACTTCAGTATCTGCTTCTGTTAAGTAAAAAGCTTAACAAAAATAAAAAAAACACACTCTGCAGTTATTCTACGGTAAGGAAGAGTGTCAAAATAGTTTTCTTCTCACAGCTGTACTCCCCCGACCGCAGTCTCATAATGCCATGCTCAATAGAAAAAAATGAAGCCATCACTCTGAGCAGCTTCTCAGTGAGAAGCACAATTCTGACACTTGTATTGTGCCTCCACAGACGTCGAAACTCCGTCACAGCACAATGCCTGCACAGTTTAGCACAATGCCCGCACAGTTAACTTTGGATTTAAAATAATTTACCTCTGGGATGTCGCTCGTGCCAGACACACTTCTAGCCACCTTCTTTCGGATCGCGCGCTTACCAGGACGCAGTTCTAACCGCAAACAAAATCTTGCAAAAGGGCAGATAACTTAAAAACGATGCCCAGAGACTGCTAGGGATTTTAACTACACAAAATGTTGTTTTCAGGTGCATGTGTGTCTGCTGTCTTGGGGGTGGGGGGGTGGTAGCTATGGGGAGGAGCAACAGGAGCTGGAACAGCCTTAAAGAAACATGGACTACTTTTTCAATACTTTTGTTTCTGCTAATTCTGTTCATTTTTATAATCATTTCCTCTCTTCTTTTACCACTTGATTAAAATTTACTAAAACCCATTTCTAAAGCGCAATAATACCCTCCAGGGTGGGCATTATTAGAAATACCGGACCTTCCAGGGGCTATAGGACCCTCCGCCTGGCATTGGGCCTCACTCTGCGTGGTCCGCATTCTCAATAATGCCCACCCTGTTGGGTATTATTGCTTACTTATCCAGTACAAAAAGTTCCAGATGGTGACACTCTAGCGTCTGCTGCCCTTTCTGCATCAGGGAGACTGGATTTGCTCCCTCGACATGAAGGATGCCTACCACACATCCAGGTACATGCCTCCCACAGACAGTACCTGAGGTTTCACTTCCGGGGGCACACTTCTAATTCTGAGCCTTGCCCTCTGGCTTGTCTTGAGCCCCTCAGGTGTTTACCAAATGCCTGGTAGTGGTGGCAACTGCCGTCAGGCCGGAGGGCCTCTATGTCTTTCCCTACTTGGACTATTGGCTTCTCAAAGCCCAGTCCAGGGAGCGCTTATTACAGACTCTGGAACATACCACCCGCGTATTCAAGGATCTGGACATCATGGTCAGCCTGCCCAAGTCAGTTCTGACCCCCTGTCAGCGCCTTCAGTACATTGGGGTAATCCTGGATACCTCTCAAGGCATGGCCTTCCTGCCACAGGATCAGGCAGATCGCCTTATAGCGCAAGCCCATCTGCTGCACAACAGCCGCTATGTCTCAGCCAGAACCTTCCTCCAGCTTTAGGATCTGATGGCTGCGGCCATAGTCACTGTGCCCGTAGCCAGATTGCACTTGAGGATTCCTCAATGGACACTGAGGGTCCAGTAAGCCAGTGTACCGACGACCTGGAACAGCCTATCCTGGTCTCCTCTCCAGTAGAGAAAGTTCTGCTTTGGTGTATGGAACCCAGCAACCTGTTAAGAGGGGTTCCTTTCCTCATTACTTCCCCTCGGCAAATCCTCACAATCAGTGCTTCAGGATTGAGATGGGGAGCGCATTGAGAGCCCCACCAAACACAAGGGACTCGGTCCCATCTGGAATCCTCTCTCCACATCAGTGTCCTGGAAATACGAGCCATTCTTTATGCCTTGCAGGATTTCCAGACTCTGCTATCCCCAGGTCTTCTGCAAGTGCAGATGGACAACGTCAGTGTAGTCTACTACATCAGCAAATAGAGTGGCACTCGCTCAGGTACTAGGTCAATATGTTGTACAGATAATACCGCAGGCAAAACCATGCAGCATTAACAGCGTGCGCTACAACAGCTACAAGGTACACAATATTGCATGAAAGAAATGGTGTAGAGCGGTAGTGGTACCCCGTAGCTGTTGGCTGGGAGGCAGTGTTGCAGAGAATAAGAACTCTGTTGGATGAGAGTCTGCTGAGCAGCTGCCATGGCTCTTAGGGTAGAGACTCAGCAGTGGAACATCTGTGGACCGGGGTTCTATTCCCAGTCCCAGATTAGCTGTGTTTTTTGTTTTTTTTATGTTGTGTTTACTGTTGTGTAATTGTCGATGCCCTCCGCCTGAATTTCACCCCATTCCAGAGTTGCCTCCCCCAGAGGAGGTTATTTTAATATGGGGGGGGGGTTGGGGGCAGAGACCCCCTCAAAAACCAGTATTTATACTGTGTTGCCTCGGCATTACTGCTTGGTGTTTTAACCGAGCGGTGTAGTTGGTGTCATTGTTTTGACAGCACGGTATGTTGTCACACTGTTATTGTTTGCGACATACTGACCCCCATGCCATTCGCTCGTACCCCCTCTGGGAAGCAGTGCAAGTCTAGTACTGGGCTCTGGATCACAGCCTCGATTTGTCTGCCGTCCATGTTCAGGGCATCCAAAACATCTTGGCAGACACCTTAAGTTAGTCGTAGTCAAAGATGCACAAGTGAGAGCTGCTGACCTCAGTAGTAGAAGACCTGTTCAGCAGGTGGGGTCTTCCAGAGTTGGACCTTTTTGCGTCCCCACTGAAGGCAAAATTGCCGCATTTTTGCTCGCTCGATCTAGGGCCCGGAGTTTTCTGGCGAGACGCATTGTCCTCTTGAAAAGGGAGGATCTTCCCGCTGGTCCGGTGGCACTGAGGGTTGAGGCGCTGGACGCCACACCTCACGCTATGCCACCAGCTTGGATTCAGGAATGAGTCTTGGTCTTCAGGGGTCGGCCAGGTAGGGAGTGAATCAAGCATCTGTTGACTGCTCTCCTCTCCTTTCCTTGGGGTGGGTTCAGGGCTTGCACCATGCTGCAGCAGCCCCCGATGGCAGTCGGGGGCTATACAGTGCAGTGTATCTAGAGGTAGGAGTACAGCGGACGTCAGCACACAGTGTCTTGACGTCATGCACATCCATACTCCTAGGGGAGAAAACGCAGCAGAAAATGGTGATCGGTTGTGGCAGCTTGATGGCCGTGCCTCCACACACCCCTCGGACACGAAGGAATTGCAGCCGGGTATTCGATCTGGGGCCAGGGGATAGGGAGTCCCCCACAGAGGGTACTACATGTGCTAGCTCGGGTGAGTGAGCCGACGGAGGTCGTTAGGGTGTGGAGGTTTGCAGCCGGATGATGGCAGACCAAGCTGCAGGGGTAGAAACAATGGTATGAAAAAAAAAGGGGAGGATCTTCCCTAGATCAGTGTTCATCATTCATTACTGGTGTGGTATCAGCTGGAGGCACCAGACCCTGTGGGAACTTATAGCTTTAAGCTTTTCTCAGGAGAAGGAGCCGGCGTCAGAGACAGCGCCACCCTCAAAGCCAGCATATTACGTAGTGCTCACAGGTTGGCCAGTAACCGATGCTGGCCCCCCAACCTCCTCAGTTCTTCTTTTCCCACTATTGAGGTTGGATCTGTACAGCATCAGTGCTCTCTTTCCCTCAGCTGTTGCTGCTATTCCCTCCCCTTGTCTCTGCTCTCCTCCCCAGTTCTCACATTTCTTCTACCCACTCATTCCTACCTGCTATTTAACCCTCTACCACTTCTTTCCCTCTGCAGCAACACCCAGGCTCCTGGATCCAATGCCACGCTGCCAGCACCCTCAGCAGGGTCTCTGAGGGCTGGCGTGACCCAGGAACTCCTCCCCATTCACCACTGGCTCCCGACTCCACAATACAGGTACTGCAACGTTTGACCTCTGGAGCTCTCCTACCTGCTCTACTGTGCTGCAGAGCCGCACTACACATGGTTCTGTTTAGCTCTTCCCACCTCCCTTCCCCAGCCACCCCCCCCCAAGGTGGTCTGACCTTTATTTCCTGTTCCACTAGGAACAATCAGCCCACTTTCACACCCCCATCACAAGGCTCCTAGTGGTCTCTTCCACCCTCCCTTTTAGGCCCTTGTGTGGTATCATCTTCCTCAAAAAACTCCTTACCAGTATCGGGTAAAATAGCTAAAATGCCACTCTTTAGGCATAGAGTCATATTGCTAACGCTAACTATAGCCTTCTTACATAATGACCCTCCTGATTTATATAAAATAAGCCACAACACATTACCAGATATACAAATCTTGTGCCACAATAATGTCGGGTCGACAGCAGGTATTGAAGCCAAGTCTGCAGGCAGTACTGTACTGTCCCTAAACACACATGGACAGGCAAAACACTCTGACTACACCCAGTGCTACCGTTCACACTCAGTCTCACCTATTCCATGCCTCCTCATAAGATGAGCAGCTGCCATCGTCACTCAAAGTCCACGATGATCAAAACCCTTAAATCATATCTCCTACGGTGTATTCTGTTGCTCCTGCTGCTCTCGGGTAACATTCACCCCATCCTAGCCCCAACGGGCAAATACATTGCCCAGGTAATCAATAATGGAGCTCTCAAGCTGCCCTCCATAAACATCCGTAGTCCTCTCCCAAAACTAGACCAACTTCAGACCTTGGTCTGTATGCATACCCCAGATGTTCTCTCTGTAACAGAAATGTGGCTGTCCCCTAAAATCCCTGACTCGGCCCTAACCCTGCCCGGGTGCACCCACTTTAGGTAGGACAGAGTCGGCAAAAGGGAAGGGGGCTGCCTGGTCTACATTAGAGACACACCCTTCAACAACAATACATAGGCACTGAGGCGCAGATGATCTGACTTCAAGGGGGAGCTCTTGAAGCAGGTAGTACCATTAGGACTAATGCTGCCAGGTGTTCGGACCCCACAGAAAACTTGTAGCTAGCAGTCTGTAGCGGGGGCCCGCCTCTGATGTCTGCTCTGCCCCATGTCAGACGTGGTATAAAGGGGCAGACCCCAGCGCCATCTCAGTTCTTTTCCTGCTGTTGACCCGCGTAATTCAGCTCCATGGACGCCTTCTTCTGCAGTCGACCGCTATTTGTGAAAAGTTCTTCGAAAGTTTGTTTTTTCGATCGTTTTCAATGCTCTGTGTATGTCGTCTCCCACTCCACCACAACGAAAGTTGAAGTGTGTGTGCGGGAAGCAGATCCCATCCAAAGACGGCCACGCGGCCTGCCTTATCTGCCTAAGCCCAGACCATCGGCCCGACGCCTGCACGCACTGTCAGAAATTCAGCCAGAAAACAAGAACCAGGAGGGGCCAACGCACTCAAAGCCTGTCTCCTGGAGAAAAAAGTTGTGGCTGTGCAGCATGGTTCTAAGCCCAGCTCGTCTTCTCCCACCAGGGACTCCCCACCCAGAGACAAATCTTCGGCGGGCGGGAAGCATCACCACTGGGCTAAAGATAGGGCCAGATCAGAGTCACGCCCAAAGTCACCCTCTAAACCTTCATCCTCTTCATCTTCGACCTCCAGTCGGAGGTCTGGCTCGGTCTCGGCTCAGGCCTTTGAGTCCTCCCACAAGAATAAGCCTGCAAACACCGGGAGTCGGTCTCTTCTGGGCAGTTGCCTTCTCTGGCCCACCGACCCCACAAGCCTGCTTCAGGGTTGACCCAGGAAGGTCATTCCTGTGGGAAACCGAAGGAAAAACACGGTTTGTCCGAGAAACATAAGCGTTCGGACAGGTCTGAAGGTCGGCAGGAGGTTGTCCATCACCGGACGCCCCCTCCACCGGCCAAGGTGCGTCCTCCGGCGGACAAGCGTCTGCCTAGCTGGTCGCCTTCGCCGACGTCCCGCACCCCGACGCCTGATAAAGAGCAGTCACCGCTAGAGGTTCGAATGCCCGCCCCTCCCTCGAGGGGTCGGTCACCTGATGGGCCTCTGCCTTCCCCAGATGCCGGCTCACCTGACGAAGGCACCACCGGACGTCCAGACACAGACAAGGGCTCCCCGGTGCCAGATCCCGAGGACCCCCGGACGCCTGGTCCTGCAACTCCGACTCCCGGCCCAACAGTCATCCCTGTGGCAGACATAGGGTCTCTGTTCACATCATGGTGAAACACTGTTAAGGAGGATCTTCTCTACAGACCCCCAGTGCCCACCCCAACTCTGCCACCCATGGGGCCTCCCCCCGCTCCGCCTATGCCAGTCGGGGATGAAGGTTTCTGCCCAGACCCTAAGGGCAAAAGAAGAAGGAGACCCTCGTCTCCAATTCCATCTTCTAGCGGATGCCCATCCTCCCTGGACGATGGGGACGCCAGCCTGTTTTCTTCAGACTCTTCCAAAGAAGAGGGGTTCATCCCACCTTCTCCAGGACCCAAGAATTCTCCAAGGTCCCCTCCGGATGTTCCCTCATTTTTAGATAATATGAGGCACATCCAATCTATCTATGAGTGGGATACTGAAGAATTAGACCCAGAGCGGTGGCACCTGTCAAAATTCTTAGGGTCTAAGGAGCCAAAGCCACTGGTAATTCCGCCATTAGTCGAGCCCGTCCAGGGTGTGACTTGACTCGCATGGCGTATGCCTTCCTCAATATTGGACGTCCCAAAGAAGGCCGGGAGAGATGAGGACCCCCCAAAGCAGAGCCCTTTTTGGGGGAGAAGCCCAGGGCTAATTCATTGATCCGTGCAGCAGCTCATGGCCATGGTACCCAGCCTAAACATTTGAGCTCCCAACCTCCGGATCCCAATTCCAAGAAATTGGATAGCTGGGGTCGTGAGGTCTACTCATCGGCCACAGGTTCCATCAGGTCCCTGAACTTTATGGCGCACATGGTGACTTACCAGCAGTCACTATGGCAGAAGACCTTAGATTTGGTCATGGAAACGCCAGACTCAGACGCAAAAACAGAAGTGCTAGCCTGTGCCCAGTCCAGTCTGGACGTCAATAACCATGTCCTGCACTGCTCATATGACACTGTGGACATGGCCTCATGAGCTGCAGCTACGGGGGGGGGGGGGTGTATGAGAAGGTATTCCTGGCTGAGGCTAACCGGCTTTCATCCCGATCTCCAGGACTCAATTCTGGACTCCCCCTTCCAAGGTCCAGTGCTGTTCAGCCAGGAGGTAGAAGCCCTGGTCAAACAACTACAGGAGTCAGGGAAGGCCATGGCGGACGTTCACCGTATGTACAAGTCCGAGCCTCAAGAACCCCATCGCCATCCCTTTTGCAAAGGACAGGGAGGTAAAAATCCCCAGGGCAAGGGATTCAAGAGGCGTGGTCACCCTGCCCCCCCCCAGGCCCTAAGCAGCCTAAAGCTCCCAGGGCACAGGGCCCCACTACCCCCTCCACCTGACTCGCTGCCTCTCCCTCCTCTCTCTCGGGAGCCGCAGATTGAGAAGGTCGGAGTGAGATTTGCCCTTTACCCTGTCGAATGGTCCATCATCACCTCAGACCAGTGGGTGTTGGACACCATTCGAAAAGGGTACTTGATAGAGTTTCTCTCTATCCCTCCGGACAACCCCCGTCCATTGTCCACCTAACCATGCCTAAATTCTGGCGGAAGAAATCCAGCAGCTTCTGGAGAAAAAGGCCATCCAACCGGTGCCTCCAGCCTAGAGGGGCAAGGGTTATTACTCCCATTTTTTTCTGGTCCCAAAGAAAACGGGAAACCTTCGCCCGATTCTGGATTTAAGCCAGCTCAACCTCTCGGTCAAATACCAAAGGTTTTGGATGGTAACTCTGGCAAGTCTCTTTTCCTTGCTCCATTAAGGGGACTGGTTGTGTTCCCTAGATATTCAGGATGCCTACATGTATATCAAAGTTCTGAGATCTCACAGAAGGTTTATCAGGTTCAGATTTCAGGACCAGCACTACCAGTTTCGGGTCCTGCCCTTCGGCCTATCATCTGCCCCCAGAGTGTTC
This sequence comes from Neoceratodus forsteri, assembly GCA_016271365.2. NCBI lineage: Eukaryota > Metazoa > Chordata > Ceratodontiformes > Ceratodontidae > Neoceratodus > Neoceratodus forsteri. The sequence goes on along the minus strand of CM028134.1, from coordinate 375,406,742 downwards.
ACCAAATGTCTGGCAGTGGTGGCATTGGCCCTCCGAAGGAGAGGCCTCTTTGTATACTTCTACTTGGACGACTGGCTCATTTCTGCTCCATCGGAGGAGCAACTTCGAGTCGCCCTGAAGGAGACAGAAGAGCTCTTCTGCTTCCTAGGGATGACATTCAGTTGGTCGAAATCGCAACCCTGGCCATCCCAGCAGTTGCAATACATAGGGGTGATCCTGGACACCGTACAGGGAAAAGCTTTTCTGCCATTGGACAGGGCAGATCGCTTGTGGGCTCTGACAAGCAGAGTTCAAGCAGCCTCCTCCAGCCCTGCATGGGTCATTCTTCAGCTTCTAGGACATATGGCAGCCGCCATAGCTACTGTCCCCCTTGCCAGATTGTACATGAGGGTCCTTCAGTGACACCTCATGGTCCAGTGGGACGAGACAGTGGACGACCTGGATCACCTGGTCCGGGTTTCCCTGGCAGTCCGTTGCTCCCTTGACTGGTGGCTCTGCCACTCAAACCTAGAAGGAGAGGTCTCTTTTCAGAGACCTCCACCTTCTCAAGATTTAACAACGGACGCCTCACTGACAGGTTTGGGTGCTCACCTAGGGGATCACAGGACTCGAGGGTCTTGGTCTCCCACAGAGAACTCTCTACATATAAATGTTGTGGAAATGAGAGCAGTCCTGAATGCACTTAAGGCATTCCGAGTCCAACTCTCTCCGGGTCCTCGCCTGGTGTAAACAGATAACAAGCCCGTTGTCTTCTACATTAACAAGCAAGAGGGCACTCACTCTTATCCCCTTTGCAGGGAGGCCATGAGAGTGTGGGACTGGGCAGTAGAACATCTTTTGGACCTCATAGCAGTACTCCTGCCAGACGTCCAGAACGTTCTCGCCGACAGTCTCAGCCGCTCTCACTGTCTGAATCATGAGTGGGAATTGCTTCAGGAAGTCGCGGACAACCTGTTCGTTCACTGGGGCCATCCAGAGCTGGACCTGTTTGTGTCCCCGTGCAACACCAGACTGCAAAATCTTTGCTTGCTCGCTCCAGGGCCTGGTGTTTTTTGGCGAGATGCATTGTCCCTCTCTTGGACAGGGAGGTTCCTGTACGCTTTCCCTCCTTTCCCACTCATTCAGAGGGTACTGCTCAAATTGCATTTAGAGGGAGCCAGGTTGATCCTGGTAGCTCCTCTGTGGCCATGTCAGATTTGGTATCTGCTGCTCCAACAACTGTCACTGGAACCCGCAGTACAGTTGCCTCTCTCCACCCACTTGCTCTCACAAGAGCAGGGGACGCTTGTCCATCCTGCTCTGCATACTCTTCACCTGCAAGCCTGGCTTCTGCAGTCTTGACAGAAGAGCAATTAGCAGTGTCAAGCAGGGTGGCAGAAGTTCTGGTGGCAGCGAGGAAGCCTTCCACTAGAGCCACTTACACAATGAAGTGGAAGCATTTCTGCCTTTGGGCAACTGCACGTGCCCTAGATCCCCTGGATTGTCTGGTTAGACACGTATTAGACTATCTTCTCCACCTTCTGGACCTTGGGCTAAGCTACTCGTCCATCAAGGTGCATATGTGTGTGATCTCTGCATACCACGCACCATTTGGAGAAAGAACTCTAGCACAGCTGAATGTCTGCAAGACTTTTCTCAGAGGGTTCCTACACATCAGACCCCAAAGGAGAGATCCGGTCCCTCCTTGGGATTTACTTTTTGTGTTAGAAAAGCTCACCCTGCCTCCCTTCGAGCCAGCTACGACATGTGAACTACACTTTCTTTCTTGGAAAGTGCTTCTTTTAGTTGCTGTTACTTCCGCTTGAAGGGTTTCCGAGCTTCAGGCCCTGAGGTGTAAGGAGCCTTATATTGTTTTCCACAGGGACAGGGTGACCCTGCACATGAACCCTAAGTTCTAACCGAAGGTGGTGTCAGTACTGACTCTGAACCAGGACATCAACCTTCCGCTTTACTATCCTGAGTTTGAGAACTCAGGAGAGGGATTGTTACATACCCTGGATGTCCATAGAATCTTGAGGTATTATCTACACAGAACTAAAGTTTCTAGAAAGATGGACCAGTTGTTCGTTTCCTTTGCAAAACGGATGACAGGGGCCCCTGTCTCCAAGCAGTCACTAGCCCGTTGGCTGATGCACTGCATCTCTTTCTGTTACCAGCACCATGACAGACTCCTACCGGAACCCATCAAGGGTCATTCCACCAGGGCTGTGGCTACCACTTTTGCCTCCTTAAAGAATGTGTCATCGGCAGATATCTGTGCTGCAGCAACCTGGAGCATGGTCCACACCTTCATCAGGCATTACAGCCTAGACATTGCTTCTAGGAGAAGAGCAAGTTTTGGACTGGCTGTCCTACAAGGCCTACTTTCTTGAGGCTATTCAGTTTTTTCGTTTTTTCTCTCCATCTTCCCGTCAGACCTGAGCCTATCTTTGGGTACTGCTTGGGACTCAGTCTTAATGATATTACCTGCTGCAAGAGCTCCCCCTCGAAATCAGATAGTACAGTTACGTAAGAACTTACCATAACAGTAGATGTTCAAGAGGAGCTCTTGCAGCAGGTGGCTTTCCCACCCTCCATCCCCCAGGAATCTGTATTGTTACTCTTATACAAGGTTTGGGAGGTTCTATCTGGTTCTCCAGTACTTATCAGCCAGGTCTCCGTCAGGAGAACGGAGATGGCGCCGTGGTCTTCCCCTTTATACCACGTCTGATGTGAGGCGGAGATAGCGTTGAGGCGGGCCCCGCTTCTGAACTTCTTCTTCTAAGTTTTCGTGGGGTCCAAGCGCCTGGCACCATTAGTCCTAATGGTATTACCTGCTGCAAGAGCTCATCTCGAAGATCTGCTGTTATGGTAAGTTCTTACGTAACTGTACTTTGCCCGTCAAACTACTACTAGGTAGCTAGAACAAATCACTGATCATCATAACGGTGTACTTGCCCCCTAGAGAGCAACAGTTTGGTTTCAACATAGTCATCAGCTACTTAAAAGAACTCCACAAAAACTGGGAGGTTGTAATCCGTGGTAACTTCAATATCAATTGGCTGTCCCAGGAGTCAGCCCCGTGTAAGGACTCCTTAACCAGTAGTGGCTTCACTCAGATGGTAGAATCTCCTACAAGGATTAACTACCATACTGGAACCAACACCCTCATTGGCTGGGTTATTACAAACCTACAGGACAGACTCTCTGAGGTCACAGTCCACCCCAACGCATTTAGTGACCACTCCCCAGTCACCTGCCTATGGTCTAATAAAGCCACCAGATCCACTCCAAATGTAACCACAAGTCGGGTCCTAAAAAAGGACTCTTAGGTGAATTCAAGGCCCACCTCAAGCAGCTTGACTGGCGCCCGATGTTGCACATGAGGTAGTCCCGGCCCTGGACCTTTTATATAAATGCTTTCAGTGCAGCCTGTGACATTTATGCCCCCCATAAAAAGCGGAAGCTGAAGGGTCCAAGCAGCGGATGGATTACACGCTCACTCCTTAAACAGATGAGAGTGTGAGACCCACTTATGGCATAGGGCTAAAGCCACTGGCAAGCCAGCCGACCTTCAATGGTAGCGGGCTATGAGGAATCTTTGTATACGCAAGATTAGGCTGGCCAAAGCGCAGCACTACAAGGACTGCCTCAACAAAACTTAGGGGGGACAGGAACATTTTTGGGACAAGCTGAAAGACCTTACTGGAAAAAGCAGTAAGGTCTACCCCTCCATGCTCACTGTTGACGGTAAAATCACACGACCCCAAGACAATTGCTGACACCTTCAATAATGCCTTCTCCGACCTCAGCACCATTCTTCCTCCGAACTTCTTTGATAAAACAGAAAGCACCCTCTGTGAGACCCATGCTAACCATAGTTCACCCCCGATAGACTTTCTACTTCAAACAAATCACCCTCACTGAAGGCAAAAAATACCTTCAGTGTACCCTTGGCAAAATCAGACACAGTAATGACACCCTAGATCTAAAAATGATTGCCCTCATGTGTGACGAAGTAGCACCCTCACTCACAGCAATACTCAATCTATCACTTAGACAGGCACAATTCCCCACAAGATGGAAAACAGTTGTAGTCACCCCAGTCCACAAAAGTGGAGACTGAGCAGCCCACTCTAACTATAGACCCATTTCCATACTGCCCCCGCTGTCTAAAGCCCTATAACGAATAGTTTCAGACCAACTGGTGGAAAACCTAAATAAATACAACCTCCAGTCCCCCCCAGCAGCACGGATTCCAGAAGGCCCACGGTACCGCTACTGTGTTACTTGAGTATACTGACTGCATACATAGTGCACTGGACACCGGACACTTAATGGCATCGATATACATCGACCTCACTAAGGCATTCAACACTGTAAACCACAGTAGTCTCCTTATAAAACTATGCACTCTTGGACTATCCCTGGAAACCATTGGGTGGTTTGAGTTACCTGTCACACAGAACCCAGCAAGTAAAAATAAACAACACCCTGTCTGACAGCTGGGACGTGTCCATTGGAGTTCCTCAAGGCTACATCTTGGGGGTGCCTTCTGTTCAGCCTGTTCCTCAACTCACTCCCCTAGTATATGCCTGGCTAAAATTCTGCTTTATGCATATGATGCTGTCATCTTGAACAGCCCTCATCAGAACCTGCTCGAAAATAACCTACAGGATAGCTTTTCAGTAGTTGAGGACTGGTTTAAACTTAACAAGCTCCTACTTAACTATAAAAAAAAAACTAAAGCAATACTTTTCGCCAACCCTCAAAGTAAGAACAAATCTATCCGACTAACAATCCTGTATAGCAGTCATGATCCCCTAGAACAGGTAAACACCTTGGTATCACCCTCAATAATGCTGTCATACACACATCACGTAGATCATGTGGTCAGAACGGTCAGCGCTAGAATCGGCCTGCTCTACAGGCACCAACACTGCATGACTACTGAAGCATTCTCTCTAGCTGTAAACAGCTCAGTTCTAACAATCATAGACTATGGTCTTGCTGTTTATTACGCTGCCACTGAAACTGCCTTGAAAAGGGTGACGATAGCTCTGAACAAGTCCTGTAGACTAGTCCTTGGGGCCAGGTGCAGAATGCACACTTGCGACCTGTACGCACAGATAAATTGGCTTAACCTTCAGTGGATAATTAAGTATCAGGTCTGCCTCTTGGGGAAAACATCAGTCTTAGGTTTGACTCCTAACAGCTGTCCCAAATCTATTCAAACCTGCGCTGAAGTTGCTCCAAACCAGAGGAAAGGCAAGAAATGCTCTGCTTATTCCCTTTCGCCACACAGCATTTGCCCAGAGGTCTTTTTCCTATAAGGCCCCCCTCTGGCTGAATGAACTTCCCCAGGCCATTTCCAACATCTCTAAACTGGGCCCCTTTGACAGAGAACTAAAGTAATACTTGACAACACTTTGTGAATGCGACTGCCCTGATTAGATGTATTTATCTCTCTCCGCCTCTCGTCCCCTCTGCTGCATATCCCCCCTGCCTCCTGCACCCACTCTGCCCTCTCTCTCTCTCTCTTTCTCTGTACCTCTAATCTCTCCTCACCTCTCCTCTCTTCCCACCTTGGCCCCCCTCCTCCCCTGTCCTAGCTGGGTTCCTACACCTCGTCTCCCCACCCCCTACCCCATTCTTTTCCCCTTCTTCTGCCCACTCTCCTTACCCCCTTAGCCCTCTAGCTCCACACCTCCTGGAGTCGGCTCCTACACCTTCAGCTCCTTATCCCTCCCCCCGCCCCTTACTCACCAAATTGTCCGCCCCTTACCCATTTGTCCTCCCTCCACCACCCTAGCCCCTCCCCCACCAGAGATGGGCTCCTACACCATTCTTTCCCACTTTTCCACTCCCTCTTCCCCTCTTTCGCTCTCCCACCTCACTTATTCAAACTCCCCCCTCCCCACTTCCCTGCTGCTATCTCATGACAAACGCCTACTCCTGGCTGCAAACACTGTTTAAAAAAATAAGAAGTAAATTATTTAATTGCAACGTAGTGTTTTTTCTTACCTGAATGTATTAGTCCTGCCATTTTGTATAATTGCTCTGTAAATAATGTGTGTTTCATCTCATCTGTTCTACTTTGTGTACATCCATCTGTAAATTAGTCATGTTTTCAGTCTGCTGTTCCTTTCACGTTGTTCTGACATGGAACCTTTGTAAATGAGCTTCTAGCTCAAAGGTTGTATCCAAGACAATAAATAAATAAATAATAAAAATAAACATCTGTGGGAGCTGAAGCGTGTATCCAGATTTCGAGCTGCATTAGTTCTGCTGCCACCGTTTTACTCGATGCTGCATACCCTCTGCCAACGCCACTCTTAATTGGAAGCCAGTAAAACCTCTTCTTTTTATTTTTTTCTTGTTTTTTTCATAAAGTGAGGTGTCATGTACTGTTCTTTGTATTAATTTGTCTGCGCAGTCATGTCCAGTTCGGGGCCTTCTTCTGAATCCAAGGCTGGGCATGTCCCTATGTGTCAGTGCCCCTGTGGCAAGCTGATTACTGTAACAGACCACCAGGACCGCTGTCTTACGTGCCTGGGTCCATCACACGATATGGATAACTGCGATGCCTGCGTCTCCATGGACGGCCGGGTCCTCGAAGTGCACGTGTTGAAGGTGGGACAAAAACTTCCCACCTTTGGAGGACAGCACCATTCTTGGGACGCCAAAGCCAGGTCGTTGGGCCCTTCCCCTGGGTCTCCCTCCGGTACTATACATACCGAGGGGGAGCAGGCCTCTGCCAGTTCTAGTCTCACTGGAACAGGAGGCCTGTGTGAGGGGTCAGTGGGACAGTTGACCTCCGGGGGGGGGGTCGGCTGAGCACCCCTCGCAGTCTGCTGCCCTCTCGGGGGGCATGGATGCCCCCAGTGTTGTGGTCGCTGCTATACGCTGGGTCTGAACTGGTGGAGCCCTCTGTGCTGCCTTCTGGCGCCGCTTCAGCTCCCGACCTCACCCTTGGTGTTGGTGAGCAAGGCGGTGCTGGTGTCAGCACTGGGTCCCCTTCTAGCACCGTTCATGGTGCCGGCAGAGGGAGAGTTTTGGGGGTAGCCTTTATGTATATCTCCTTGATCTCCTCCTCTTCAGAGAAGGAGGATTGGGATGATCCCAACTGGCTGCCCGGAGCTCTTCTCTGCCCAGCTCTTGGGACTCTGGTACTACAGAGTCTGTTACCGCCATTCCTGGGGCCACCCTTGGTGCAATCTCCTCCGCATCTGATGCTGCTTGCGGTGCTGGTGCCACTGTTGGTGCCAATTCCAGCACTAGGGAGGAGAGCGGTGCCGAGTTGGGGTCTGGTGCTGGCTTCGGTGCCAGGACTCATTCCGGCACCATTTGCAGTGCTGTATCAGACTCCAGTGCTGGAGCAGGTTCTAGGGTGGATTTTGGCATCATTTCTGGTGCCGGGGCTGCCTCAGTACCCCCAACGTCTAGTACTAGGGTCCCACCAAGCAGCAGGCCCTGTCTGGTGAGGTGGGGGTGGGGAGGTCGAGGTTGGCACAGAGGCCCTTTTCTAGAGCAGTTGGCTCTAGGAGGAGCCGAAGTGCTGACTCTTCCCTCCTCTCCTTCCCAGAACTGATGGGGTCTGCAGTTGCTGGGGTCAGGGGCCGACCACAAGGGCCAGACCGGCTCCGATCGCCCCATCTGGGAATCCTCCACCATGGCACCAGCCTGTCTCCCCCCCCCGTCTAGTTGGGTGTCCTTTGGTGGGCGATTTACACAGCCCCCTCCCCCGGGGAGGGGTCCCCTGCTTGATCTCGCAGCCCTAGCAGAGGTCCTACTCTGGCCTGCCAGAGTTCTTCTCCTCTTCCTCTGCCGCCTCTCCCAGGCCTCTGGCCCGGGAACAGTTCAGGGCATCAGCGGCTGCATTCCCTCATTATCTCAGAGCCCTGAATGAGGTCATTTTTAGACCTGAGCCACCAACCGCGCCAGTCTCTGAACCGGGTTCCTCAGCCTCTTCGTCTTCCTCCTCCAACAAGGAAGAGGATCCTGTCATCAAGGCACAGGTCAGGAAGCATAGGAAACACCAGGAGCAGTTGTAGAATTCACCAAAAACATTTATTTACAGTAGCAGTAACATAAAAAATAAACTTGTTCAGAATAACTGTACAGAGGAGAAAAAATGTTTTAGTTCAGTCTCTGTGTCCCTTTTTCTTCTAATCTTTAGCAATTGCAGCTTAGCTCCTTTATAAGTCCTTTGAACCCCCAATCTAAACAAATATCCTGTCCTTGTATATTTCAGACAGGAGCCGCTAGCACACAGTGTTCTTCAGCTGAGAGGCCCCATTTCCACAGCTTTTGCAAAAGGCCTAAAAATTGAACTGGGGTAACCTCTTGAGCTTACAGTAGCTTTCTGCAGTCATTTCAATCCACAATTATATACATTTCAACAGTAATGCCATATATTTTCCAAACTCCATGGATCCCAATATCAGTTACATTTCCATACAATGATTTGCACATATTTTTATATCAGCAGATCTGGATGTGCAAGGGAGAAAAACAGACAGCAAGAGAAAACAGAGTGAGCGATAGGCAAAAAACTGCGAGCCTGTCGGGTTGATCAAGTCCGAAGTCTCACAGGAAAATGTGATTGCGCAGCCTGACAGAGAAGAGACAGAAAAGGAAAGATCCTTGCATTTAAACACTTTCTCCATAACAGCTAGGACAGGGTCCTGTTCTGCACTGTTGCATACACCCCCCTCCTTAAGAGGGAACCTGTTTTATTAAACAGGTTTCCAGAACATTTTATTCTCTAATAACATTTGCTGCTTTCAGACATTAAGCACATGTACATCATCTCTCTTTTTTTTAATAACAGTACAGTTCAAACCCATACATTTGTTTTTCAACCTCCAGAATTCTCAATTCCTGAGCCATATCTTGGCAGAAAATCAGCATTACTACTCTCTTTACCAGGTTTGTGAATCACCGTGGATTTACATGGCTGTAGTGCCAGGTACCACCTTGTGATTCTGGAATTTTTATCTTTCATCTGGTTAAGCCAACAGAGAGGATTGTGACCTGTTACAAGAACAAAATCAGTTCCTAGTAAATAAAACTTCCAAGGACTCCACGGCCCACTTTGCTGCTAAACATTCCTTTTCAATAGTGGAGTATCTTTTCTCTCTGTCATGCAGCTTCTTACTTATATACAGAATGGAATGGAATGTTCTGTCCCATCTACATTTTGACTTAGGACAGCACCTAGGCCTACCTCGGATGCATCTGTTTGTAGCAAAAATGGTTTCTCAAAGTCTGGGTTTCTTAAAATGGGCTGAACATAATGCAGCCTTTATGGCTTGAAAAGCTTCATCACACTCTGAGGTCCATTTCACATTATTTGGGTACCTTTTTTTTCATGAGTGCAGTGAGGGGAGTAGCTAACTCTGCAAAGTTGGGAACAAATCTCCAATAATAACCAGCCAGCCCTAAAAATGACCTGACATGTTTCTTTGTTTTAGGGGCAGGGCTGTTAGCTACAGCTTCTATCTTAGAAACCTCTGGCTTGACTTCTCCATTTCCCAACACATAGCCCAAATATCTGGTTCCTTGCATGCCCAACGCACATTTGGTAGGATTATTAGTCAGACCTGCATTTTTGATAGCTTGGATAACTGCTCGTAGGTGTTCCAGATAGCTTTTCCAGTCTGGACTGTACACCATGACATCATCCAGGTACACAGCACAATAACAGGTGTGAGGGGATAAAATTACATCCATGTACCACTGGAATGTAGCTGGCGCACCATGTAAACCAAAGGGTATGGTGATGAACTGATAGAATCCTATAAGGGTGGCAAATGCAGTTTTATCTCTGGATTCTTTAGCTAAAGGTATTTGCCAGTAACCCTTGGTGAGATCGAAGGTACTAATATACTTTGCACTCCCCTGTCTGTCCACCAGATCATCTATAACATAGGCTAACTGTCAGATTCTGACACTTGATTAAGTTTCCTAAAATCAAGGCAAATTCTAACACCCCCTTCTTTTTTGTTTACAATTACCTTGGGAGATGACCAAGCACTCCTCAACTCTTCTATGATGCCCAGTTCTTTCATTGTTTGTATTTCCTGAACCACATCAGTTCTTTTTATTTATTTAGTTTTTGTTGACCGGGTAAGTGCACTAGACAAATCCTGCCCATTTTCAGGCACGACCCAGGGGAGGGGAACACAGATGATTGCCAACTGACCTGGAACCAGATTAAGCTGTTGGTGGTATTTTTTAGTGAATGAGGGAAATTTGGTCAGGACACCGGGGAAATTCCCCTACTCGATGTTGCCTTGATGGCGGCAGAGGGCGCTGTTTGCAGCCTGTTGGTGGCTGCTCAGTGTGCTTCTGGCTTGTGATGGAGGAGGAGGTTGTTGCTTTAGACTCGTCTGAGTCTGTTCAGGAGATGCTGGATTTGTCAGATACTTTCTCAAAGGAAACCGAGTTTGCACCACAGACCTCAGCGATGTTTCAGACTGAGTCTCAGTCTGTTCTGGTGATTCCTGGATCAGTTCCAGCTCCGGAGGATATCGGGGTTGGGAGCTTCTTCTAACTTATCAGCGGAGCGGATGGTGCAGCAATGGTCTGCAGGTCGAGAGGATCAACGTTGCCCTGTGCGGAATCGAAGGAGGAACTGAGACTGTGAGACTTCAGGTTCTTGTTCTTTGGCGTTTCAGGCTCGGAAACTGAAGTGGCTCTGTGTCTGTGAATACTTCCCAGGTTATCCGGCAACAGTTTGGGTTGCCACAGAGGAAACTGTCCTATCCTACTAAGGACTGGTCGGCTGAGGAGGTTCTTGGTGATTCGGGCTGGCTCCGGACTGCGACAGGACAATGGATCCCTGACCCTGAATGGAAGGACTTTCCAACGGCTTCCCCGGGTTCCACAATGCATGCCAACGAGGGTAAAAAACTGAGCTCAGGTATGGACTGCCATAAGGGTGTTGGGAATGTCAATGTGGCTGCGCAGCATTTAGGAGACCGTTCCTTGGCCTTTTCTAGGCCAAGTACGTCTGTTACTTCTGATGAAAATGTTTCTGGTTTACAGGAAAATGTTGCTTCACCTTCTTCTGAGTGCGGTCTAGTTTGCAAAATCTAGAATGCCAATGTCAGACTTATTTAAAAATAAATTAGAGCAAGCCCACGGAGAATGCAGTTCAGGTTACGTTACAGGGGTGGGTTGCAAGTCCACCCTGATAGGTATTATGTTGCTAATGTCATCCTGAAAGGTTCGTTGAACTTTTCCTGTTGACATCTTTGCTTTGATCACATTTCGGGAAAATTCTTTTGATATTAGTTTTAAAACTTCGTGGTCTGGAAGTTTTGGGACAAATACTCTACCTTGAAATCTACCCCACTTTGGGTTCCCTTTTATGCTCTTCCTCTTACTAAGCCTCTAATCAGATACATCACTATCATGTTTCGAAATGAAGGGGTGAATGTAGGCAATATCTATCACTGGTTGCAAAATAGATGCGATATTCTAGGTCCTCCTGAAGCCATCTTAGATCTAGAAGGGATCTGGAATGGTAGTTGGAGATTTAAGGTTAAACTGTTTCAGGTTAATGGTGAGGTTGTGCAGTTACCAAACAGTTTTTTTGGGGGGAAAGATAGAGGGGTTTATTTTTACGGGGGACAACCTCGTGCGTGTTATAAATGTGGGGCTAGAACCCATATTAGTAGTTCTTGTGATCTCTTGAAATGTGCTCTTTGTGGGGATATGGGCATTGGTATACTGCTGTGAAAATATTTTCAGTGTAATCTGTGTGGCGAAAGGGCATGCTTTCATCAGTGCCCTTGGGCTACCATAATAGGTCAGGGGATGGGATCCTGAGGATTTAGTACACAAAGCTCAAGCCAAGCGAGGGATTGTGCCTCCTGAGCACATTCCTGAGGTTAATGCTGGACTAGTTCAGGAGGGTGATGTTGGGCCCCACCCTGCCACAGAGGTATCAGCTACAGTGACCCTGTTCCACTGCCTTCTATTTCCTCTGTAGTTCGGATACTGTTTCTGTTTCACAAAAGGCATCTTCTTCCATGCCTCCACCCTTTGAAACTATTAAACCCAGAAGGTTCTGGGGCCTCTCTTAAACAGTCGGTTGTTAGTCCTGTTTCTGTGGAGAATTTTTTTTCCCCTTTACAGAGTGAGGGTAGGGATTCAGATTTAGAATCAGATACCTCTCATTGCTCTGAATTACTTTCGGATGACGAGGACAGCAGGTCTACTGAACTTGCTAAGGAGAAAAAAGGTAAAAAAAGAAAAAAAATTAAGGCAAGTTTTAGTCAAAAGAATGGGACCTGAACTTCACATTTTCTGGTATGGCTACTCTAAAAATAGTTTCCTTCAACGTATGTAGTATTAAAAATTTTAAAAAGAGGCTTTCACTCTTTTATTTTTTTAGTACCCTACAGGTTGATGTTATTCTTCTTCAGGAAACTAGGCTATCCTCTCTAGCTGAAATTGAACAAGCCAAAAGACGATGGATTTAGGGGCCTTCTTTTTGGACTTTTGGGCCTGATGCAGCAGATGGGATAGGGATTCTGTTCACCTCTACTTTTTTTAGGATTTCTAAGTTAGTGGACATTTGCCCTGGTCGTGCTTTACTTTTGGACTTTTGTTGCCAAGATTTTGACTTTCGTCTCGTTAATATCTATGCTCCACAAATTAAGTCTGCTCGGATTAAGTTATTTGAGGATGTTAAACCGTTTCTTTATACCAGAAGGCATATTATTTGGGGGGGGGAGACTTCAACTGTGATATTGACTCTAAATTTAGGGGTTACACTCAGAAAAAAATGTATTGTGACTGTCTAGCATTGAGGCAGATAGTTAAGGATGCAGGCCTTACTGATGTGTTTAGGGCCCTGCATGCGACTGGGGGTGCTTCTTATTTTCGGAATGTTTTCTCCACCCGTATTGATTTACTTTTTGTTTCTAAATATTTGACCCCCTTTTTTTCTCAAGTTAGGCCCACTGAGTTTTCGGATCATCATCTTTTGACTGGTTCTCTCAGCTTAGCTGCCATACCTCCTAAGGTATTTTCAGCTGGTCCTAGATGGCGTTTGAATGTGTCCCTTTTGGAGGCTGGGGATTATGTGAATGGTTTAGAAGTTTTATTTGCAGCTCGTTATTCCACTTTATGTTTTTATGACAACCTTTTTTCGTGGTGGACTGATACTAAATCTGAGATCAGGTCTTTTTTACTTTCTAAAGGGAAGCACAAAGCTAATGATAAATATCTCACCTGCTTGCAATATAGGAATCAACTATATAAATTGATGTATTTTCCCCCTAGTGATAAACTTACATTTCAATCACAGATTGCTGAGGTTAAAAAACAAATGTCCATTTATCCATATGGTAGGGCTAAGTCCTTGGACATAGAGTTCAGATACGGTTTACAATCACAACCTGCCTCTGATCCATATAAGGCCTGTAAACAGCGCCTTGACAAAACACTGATGACTGGGTTGCTGTCTCCTTTGGGTAAACTGGTGTCTTCTGATTTGGAAATGATGACTGTCGTCCAGGATTTTGTCTCTGACTCTTTTAGTGGGGATCCTGGTTCCACAGCCACCTTACCAGCTGAATTTTTGGCATGTCTTCCTGTTATGGATGACAAGTATAGAAACATTTTATTACAGCCTATTTCCTCCCTGGAAGTTGAAGGAGTCATAAAAACCTTGAATTCTAAAACATCACCTGGTCTAGATGGTATACCGAATGAGTTTTATAAGAAATTTCTTCCTGTCATGAGTTATTTTTTATCCCTAGTGTTTAATTTTATGTTAACTTCTGACCTGGGCTTTTCAGATTTCAGTCTTTCGTTATTGAAATTTATTTATAAGAAATTGGAGACCCATTAGTCTCCTGAACAGTGATTATAAGATTCTGGCCAAGATTCTTACCAATAGATTGGCAATGGTTTCTGAGTCCCTGATTCATCCGGCTCAAACTTGCGCTATTCCTCACCGCAAGATTCAACATAATTTATACTTGTTAAGAGAAATATTTGAGAATAGCAACATGGGCCGGGGATCTGGCTTTATTGTGATCTCGATCAGGTTAAGGCTTTTGATAAAGTTAGGCACTCTTATTTGTTTAATTTGTTGCTCAGTTATAATATTCCATGTCCCTTTGTAAGTGGATCTCCATGTTGTATTCTGATGCCATAGGCGCCTTTGGTGAGCGGTGTTATGGGATCTGAGATTTTGATTGTTCGAGGGGTTCGGCAAGGCTGTCCTTTAAGCCCTCTTTTGTACACATATGCTTTAGATCCTATCATTCGTTATATTCATGGACATAGCTGCATTACAGGCCTTGCTCCAGATATTTCACTGCCTGTGGAGAAAATTACTGCATATGTGGATGATGTGACCCTGTTGATGCACAGTGAAGCCTCCCTTCAGACTGCACTGCAGTGTTTTAAGACATGGGGTAGTTTTTCTGGTGCACTGCTTAATACGTCTAAAAGTTTTATTTTTTCTTTACATTCTGCTCAGGAGTGTCTTTTTGATACAGTGGGTATTCCTTTTTTAACTACTCCACGTAAAATTTTGGGAGTCTGTTTTGGACCTGGTGATTTGGCTACTTTTAACTGGGAGCAACAGTTAGGTATCGGTGAAAGTAAAGTTAACTTATGGAAGCAATGGAAATTGGGGAAAAAGAAATGAGTGCTCATAGTTAAAAAATTTCTATTACCTGTATTCTTGTATTTGAGTTATCTCTACCCACCTCCAGTTAATTTAGAAACCAGACTTTATAGTATTTTCTTTCAAATGGTTTGGGGCAATAGACTGAACCCGGTACAAAGAGAGATTACTTATTTGCCGGTTAAAAGAGGTGGATTGGCCATGATTAACCCAATAGTTTTTTTTCATTCGATTTTTTTATTTAATTCTTTTAGTTATTTGTGGGGTCCGATAACTTTAACTTGGCAGACTTGGTCACATTTTGTTTGGGCTCGCTTTCTTCAAAAATGGGTTGATTTACCCCCAAAATTTTACAGCAGGATCAGTTACCAGTTTATGGGATTTCTACTTTAAAAATGCCATCAATGGAGTTTGCTTCCTACTTTACAGTCCCATAATAGAAATCCTTTTATTCTTATATAGTTTTTGAAGTACAGGGCATAATTTTGCTTTTCAGATGTGTTCCAACCAGAATGTCTTTCGCTCTTGCAGTTAACAGACTTTAGGCTTCCTACCTTTGTGTGGATATAGTATGGATGTCTGCTCCAGGGTCGATTAAGTGCGTGGCAATCTTAAATATAAACCATTAACGGATAGATTCTGTCCAAGACCATTATGCATTAATATAAAAGAAAGTCTTTCTCATTTTTTTATTACATGTTCCTTTGTTAAAAGTTTTTGGACTGATGCTGCTGTTCATTGGGGGATGCCTGCATTGTCATGTATAACTTCTGACTCTTTACTTTTAGGGGATTATACTGGGGCTTGGGACGTTTATCATCCCAGTACTTTGAGTGTTTTTTTTGCATTGCTTCAATTTTATTTATGGCAAGCTAGATGTCAATTTATATTTCAGCAACAGCTTGTATTGTCTCCTACTATAATATCTCAGGTTGAGGATGGTTTGTTAACTGTTAAATGCACTGATCAGCGGAGATTTTCTGCAGTTAAGTTTTGTTCCTTATGGACTCATTTCTTTTTATAATTTTGATACCCTCTGTTAACTTTCATATTGTTTTGGCTGCCTTTTATTGTTAACCTTTTGTATGTTTGCATTGTATTCTGCTTTATGGTGATGTTATGTTTCTTTGTTCAATAAACTTCCCCTACTCTTTTCGATAAGTGCCATGGGATCTTTAACATCCATCTGAACTACCATCAATCCAGGCAGATGGGACCTCGGTTTAACGTCTCATCCAAAAGACGGCACCTCAGAAGTGCAGCACCCCTCTCATGCTGCACTACAGTGTCAGTACTGGGATATTAACCCAAGTGTCAGATGTGGGAACTGAACCCACAGCCCTCTGATCTCCCGGCCTCAGAAGCGAACAGAGCCAGAGCCTTAACCACTCTGGCAACCTGTATGTCTTTTGCCTAATAGGACGAGGATTCTTTGTCACTATTGCGTGCTCAACCCCTTTTACTCGGCCTGGTACCGTGGTAAAAGTACCGTTAAATGTCTTTAGCACAATACGAATGTCTGCAGTTTGTTCTGAGGTTAAGGAAACGTTCACCTTTACAGCATCAGCATTTACAGTTTGTTCTGGTCTATCATAAGCTACGTAAATATCTTCCTTATCAGTTTCTGGTAAAACCAGCAAAGCAGCTTTTGTCATTTTTTCAACCCATTTTTTGAGGAGGTTAGCATGGTATATCTTAGTAGGATTTTTCCTGTTAGGGGTCTTGGTCTCGTAGTTAACAGTGCCAGTACATCTAAGAACTTTATAAGGCCCTTGCTACTTCATTAACAGCTAATTTTCTGTTGTGGGTAACAGTAGCAAAACCTTTTCACCTGGCTCAAAAACTTTTTCTTTTACACCATGGTCATAATGTACCTTCTGCTGGTTTTAAGCCTCTTCTTGATTACTATGGGCAATTTCAACATATTTTGCCAGCTTCTTTCTTAGGGCACACATTTAAGATGTTATAGATTGTTTCTGAGTGGGGTTATTTTCTCACGTCTCTTATCACATCCAGTGGCCCTCTTGGCTGTCTACCATACAGCATTTCAAATGGTGAAAACACTGTTGATGCCTGTGGCACTTCTCTGTAGGCAAAAAGTAGGTATGGCAAGTATTGGTCCCAGTCTTTCCCTTCCCCTTTTACAAACCTTTTTAACAAGCGTTTTAGGGTTTGGTTAAAACGCTCAACAAGACCGTTTGTCTGAGGGTGATGGGGGAGGTTCTAATGGCAGTGATACCTAATAGTCTGTACAGCTCCTTAAGCAACGCAGCGCCAAAATTACTACCCTGATCAGTAATAATTTCTTTAGGTATGCCCACTCTGCTGAAAAGTTTGGCAAGCTCTGCTGCAACCTTTGGGGCTGTAACAGTACGTATTGGAACTGCTTCTGGGTATCGAGTAGCATAGTCGCATACTACCAGGATAAATCTATTACCTTTTTTACTTTTGTCTAAGGGACCAAACACATCCATTGCAATTCTCTCAAAAGGCACATCTGTCAAGGGTAGGGGCACCTTGTCTTTCTTAGTGACTGGGGCTACTTTCTGACACTCGGCACAGGAATTAGAATAGGTAGCAACATCTTCATGAATTCCAGGCCAGTAAAATCTATACAGCAATCTGGCAAAGGTGCAATCCCTACCTGAGTGACCAGCCATAGGACTGTCATGTGCTATCTGTAGTAATTCTGTTCTATACTTCTGTGGTATAACCAATTGTTCTGTCTGTTCCTGTGTCTGAGGTGTAACCCAAACTTTGTACAGTAACCCGTTACATTTTTTAAACATTGGTCCACCCTGTTTTGGTTTCACCCCCAGCTGCTTGAAATAACCCTGGAGAAAAACATTGATAGCTTGTTCTGAAAGAAAATCACAGTTATCAATTTAGTTTCAGCATTTTCATATGTTAACCCTTTATGTCCATCAGTCATTTATTGCCACAGTTTCTTCAGGCTTCGTCTTTCTTTCCTGGATTTTTGGATCTTGGAGCTGTGCTCAAACAAGTCCGAATCAAAATCTTTGAAAGGAAATGTTCCCACGGTCTGAAATTTTCTTTGCCTGAGCTTTTGTCATCACAGCTGCTGTAACATCAGGATTTACTCTCTCTTTGATCAGCTTGGTAAATCCTGGAAAGTCCTTTCCAATAATCACAGGTACAGGTAACTTAGGTACTACCCCCACTTTCATTTGGTGTGACACACCCTTAATGGTCAGAGTCACTTGGGTGGTGGGATAGTATCGAGTAGTCCCCGTGGATGCAGATGACACCAGTACCTGGTCCCTTTGCACAGTGTTTTCCCAGCACTTTAACATGCACTAGGGTCTGTCTGCTTCCCGAATCAATGAGTCCCTTTACAGTCTTATTCCCCATCTTCACATCTGTTATGTACTTGCCCCAATTTGCCAAGGACAAATCTGCTCCAGTGCCACTCTCCTTACTACAGCAGTTTCTTGCAAAATGGCCTGGCTAAGTACAGTTATAGCAGATAACGTCTTTGGGCACAGATTTGTTACCCCCACCAGAGTTCTTATCAGGCTTGGAGTTTAAATGGGGAAAAAAGAGTATCTTATTGGTGCTTGGCTGTTACCTTGCTGTTATGGCATCTGTCTGGAAATTTGGTAGTCCTCAGCCAAAGAAACAGCCTTATCTTCCTGGACATAAAGTCTCCACCACTCATTCACACTAATGGGAGTACACCAGAGGCACTAGGACCCAGCGGGAGCCAAACTTTTTCAGGAGGGCCAGCGCCAAGGTGTAGCTGCGAGGGAGCAGCACCGTGAGCTAGGCTTGCGCGGTAGAGACTACCTCAGTGTCGACCCTCCAACTGCCTCAGTTGCTTTTTTCCCCGCTGTCGAGTGCGTTCCAGTGACGACATCGCTTGCCCGCCGGGAGTCAAAACTTCAACTGGCAGCTAGTTTTCAGTTTTATTGTTTTGTAAGATTTCACGAAAGTACCGAATACATTTTAAAAGTATACTTTTATTATTCTACAAGAAAGAAGTCTTCAGCCCTCCACTGACTGAGTCGACCATGAGTGGGGCAGGTGACGGTAGGGAGACTTCGCATGAAAGCTGTTCAGTCAGCGGGCTGGGTCTGGTCCACCGCCCTCTCCGGGGGTCTGACACCAGACGGTCCATGACTGAGGGAGAGGCAGTCTCCCGGAGCACAAAAAGCGATCCATTCTCGGCACCATTCGTCCTCGAGCTCTTCTTGACCCCACCGGTCGAAAAGAGCGGCATTACTCAGTCGCCCTCTAGGTACGCCTGCGCGTGACGGTCAGTTGTTGGGCCCCGGAGCCAGTCTCCACCTCTTTCGGAGTCTCCTCCGGCTTCTGTTTCTGACGACTGGCATCTTCGACACCGGAGTCCTTCCCTGCCCGCTGGAGAATTTTCCGGTGAGCAGTTTCACAATTGGGCCGCTCTTATGGAGTAGTGGGCACGGAGTTTGTTCCGACTGCCCAAACCGGCTAGTCCGTTGCCGGGGCTTTCTGGTCTGTCTGTTTCAGATCGGCAGACAGGGCAGTTGAGACTGCCGAATCGCGCGGCGCCTCCTTCAGTGCCATCAACTCTGTGTTCCGGTGTCTATCCCCCTCACATGGCTACAGCACAGGGGTCCACACCGATGCCTTTATCTTGTGCTGTTTTTCCTCCTTTCCCATCAAATCACAGTTTGCAGACTTCTGTTGCAGTGCCATGGTCTGCAGTGCCAATCTTTCCAGTGCGAGTTTGCTCACGGTGCCACATGTGGTGTCGGTGCCATGTGCGGTGCCGCATCCACTGCCAGCATCGTTTTTCGGTGCCAGTTGTGATGTTGGCATCTCACTCAGCGCCGCATTCAGTGCCACTCTCTGTACTCGGCGTCGTCATCTTTGGTGGCGTCGGCGACACCACTTCCATTTCAGAGATTTTTGACTCCGTTTCTGTCTTCTCCTCCTCTTCCTCCTGATTTTCACCCCTTTCCTGTCTATACAGGCCCTCCTGGACTGTCCAGAGATGACAGTGAGCCTGATCCTGATCTTTGGCTGGGTGATGATTTTGATGCCGAGTCCACCTTAGGGGCTGGGGATCAATCCTTCTGCAGAGCCTGTGGTCGAAGACCTTTCCTTTAAGTCTCTGCTCAAGAATTTTAATTCTACCCTTTCTCTTCAGACCATGGAAATCAATCCTGGGAAACTTTTTACGTCTCCAATACCTGCATGTTCTGGAAATTTCTATGGATTTAACCCCTCCGGTGCAGCCCTCTTTCGAGACCCTTTCCCAGATGGTGTGGAGCAAACCAGCTCTTATTCCGTCTGTGGCAAAGTCCATAGATAGGAAATATGCCCTTCCCAAGCATCGTCCCATCCTGGCCTCTCAAGCCTTTGCTGATGCCATTGTGGTCCTGGCAGAGAACGACAAGACTGTCCTTCCTCAGGAATCCACAGCTCGTCCTGTAAACAAAAATATCGCCAGATCGACACCTTGGGTAAGCGAGTCTTTGCTGGTTCAACCCTGGGCATGCGCATTGCTAGCTACCAGGGTTATTTTTCTCAATATGAGCATGTACACTGGCATTCGCTCAAAGCAACTGTAGAAGCTCTGCCCGAATCAGAAGTTAATTCAGAGCTACTGCAGACCATTACTAGAATTATTGAGTCCAACAATCAATAGATGAAAGTTGCCATGGACGCTTTCAATACTGTCTCCAGAGCAGCGGTGGCTGGTATTTGCACTCGTCGCCATTCTTGGTTGCTCACTTTGGGCTTCACGATTGACGTCCAACAAAAGGTCATGGCCTTACCTTTCAATGGTATGCATGTGTTTGGATCTCGAGTGGAGCAAGCACTAGAGCCCACTCAGAAAAGTAGGTCCACTATTAGGACAGCTAGCTCCCCTCCTGCTGCCTCTCGAGAAGGCGGGAATAAGCGTCAGTTTCATAACCATCAGTCCTTTTGTGGCAAAAGCAGAGGAGATTTTAACAGAAACCAAACCCCTCTGCTGCAAAAGAAAATGCAGCAAAAGGCACAGGGTCCAAAAGCGCCCAGTGCCACTCTTGAGTTTCCAGCCCAGGTCCCACCTCAGCTGTCCAAGGGGGACTCTTCCTTGGCAGTAGGAGGATGTCTGACTCATTTCTAAGACCAGTGGAAGTCGATAACATCAGACAAATGGGTCCTCAGGATAATCCACGAGGGGTACTCTCTCAACCTGTCAGAAACCCCTCCGGATCATCCTACTAAGCGGCAGCCCAAGCTGTCTGCTGTGCAGTCAGACCTTCTTGCTTCCAAGGTGCAAGGCCTTCTGAACAACAGGGCAGTAGAAATAGTCCCACTGGATCAGCGAAACACAGGTTTCTACTCCCACTACTTTCTGGTTCCAAAGAAAACAGGTGGTATGCGCCCTGTTCTCGACCTCAAAGTTAAACAAGTTCCTCTACAAGGAAAAGTTCAAGATGATATCACTCGGTACCCTGTTACCTTTGATTCATCAACACGATTGGCTAGCCTCCCTAAACATGCAGGACACTTAGCAACAGATTCTCATACACCCAAAGCACCACAAATACCTAAGGTTCATGGCATTGGGTCAGCACTACCAATTCAGAGTCCTGCCCTTTGGGCTGTCCTCGGCGCCGCGAGTCTTTACAAAGTGCTGTGCAGTTCTCGTGGCGCATCTAAGAAAAATCTGAATCCAAGTATTCCCATATCTGGACGACTGGCTTCTGGCAAGCCCCTCTAGACAAGAGACTCTGGAGGCCGTGGCTACGGCCTCAGACTTCCTCATGTCCATGGGAGTTCTGCTCAACCTGAAAAAGTCACAGCTGCAGCCCTCCCAGAAGCTTCTCTTCATAGGAGCCCTTCTGGACACCTCCTGCGCAAAAGCCTTCCTTCCAGAAGACAGAAGAAGCGATATCCTTCAGATGGCCTGCGTCATCAGAGAGAACAGCTCAGTTCGAGATCTTTCGATGCAGCGGTTGCTGGGTCTCATGGCATTCTCGATGTTCACTGTACCTCTGGCTCATCTCCACATGAGAACCTCTCGGTGGATGCTCAGCACTCAGTGGTCACCAACCATTCTCCCTCGGTCCTTTCACATCAAGGTGACAGAACCGTTGAAACGGTCACTCACCTGGTGGTCTCAGGAGGACAACTTTCTGGAAGGATACCCCTTTGCCCCTCTAGATCCCCAGATCTCCATTACCACGGATGCGTCCTTACTGGGCTGGGGAGCTTACTTCCAGGATCTCCATGCCCAGGGCATGTGGACCCAGGATGAGTCCCAACTCCACATAAACGTTCTGGAAATGAGGGCCGTCCTCTATGCAGTCCGAGCTTTGAAGGATATACTCTGTCACAAGACCATTCTCCGTCAAACGGACAACAAGGCAGTGATATATTACATCAACAAGCAGGGCAGTGCACACTCTTACCCATTATGCAGGGAAGCAATGAGAGTGTGGGAATGGTGCCTAGAGCACAAGGCTCTAATTCAGGTAGTCTGCCTGCCAGGAGTACAAAACAAACTGGCAGACTGTCTCAGCAGAACAGAGACAGATCCTCATGAGTGGTCTCTTGACTTAAACATCGTTGAAGTCACTCTTCAAAGAGTGGGGAACTCCCGGACTTGGACCTTTTTGCATCCCCACTCAACACAAAACTGCCTCTATTCTGCTCCAGAAATCCAGGACCTGGCATTTTTTGTCAGGATGCATTCAGGCTGTGGTTGACAAAACGCTTTCTGTACGCATTTGCTTCTCTTCGCCTAGTTCAGAGAGTGCTCCTCAAATTGGAGGCATTGGGGCAGACCGATTCTCATTGCCCCATTTTGGCCTCGCCAGATCTGGTTTCCTCTAATCAACAGGCTATCAGAAATCTCCCCGAAACTGCTTCCATTCCAGACAAACCTTCTGACCCAGGGCCCTGTAGTTCATCCCAGCCTGAGGTCCCTTCACCTCCATGCCTGGCTCCTGAGGAGATAGAGTTGAACAGGTTTAACATTTCTCATAGAGTTTAAGATATTCTTCTAGCTGTATGCAAGCCAGCTGCTCGAAAAACGTACACAGCTAAGTGGAAGCGTTTCTCTATCTGGTGTGCGAAATCATCTTGGAATCCCTTTTCATGCCCACCAAGTAAAGTCCTGGGAGTATCTCTTAGACCTCTCTAACACAGGTCTACAGTACTCTACAGTCAGAGTTCATCTTTGTGCAATTTCTGCATACCATGAGCCTGTACTTTCTATGTCCTTGGCTCAGTTACCTGTAGTTAAACAGTTTTTTAAGGGCATTCTGCATACCAGACCACCCATTAGATGATCCAGTTGCAGCCTGGGACATTAACCTCATGCTAGACATGCTCACTCGTAAACCCTTCGCGCCTCTAGACACTTGTGAGTTGAAATTTCTAACTTGGAAGACGGCCTTCCTGGTGGCCATTACTTCCGCCCGTAGAGTATCAGAAATACACACTTTGGTCACAGACCCTCTGTACACTGTATTTCACAAGGACAAGGTGGTTCTTAGGACTCATCCTAAGTTCCTTCCTAAGGTTGTCTTAGAATTTCATTTGAATTAACCTTTAGTCCTCCCTACCTACTTAGCAAATTTCAAGAATGAGGGAGAGCATACCCTTTATTCTTTGGATGTAAAAAGAGCTTTGCGGTTCTACCTGGACAAGACAAAAGAGATCCTCAAGGCTCAACAACTGTTTGTCTCCTTCAGCACGACCCGGCTGGGTCAACCAGTTGCTATCAGGTGCATTTCAGCATGGTTAGTGGCATGCCTTCGCCACTGCTACTCCATGTCACAGGTCAAGCTGGAAGGCAGAGTGTACGCTCACTCTACCAGAGTAGTCGCGGCATCTCTGGCGGAAATTGCAGACATTTGCAATGTGGCCACCTGGAGCACCATGCACACTTTCATCAAGCACTATGCTTTAGATGTCCATGCCAGACAGCATTAGTCTTTTGGTAGGACAATTCTTTTTCCTTTTTTTTTTTCTTCCCCTCCCCCCACAGCACTCCCTCTCTTCGGGAGACACCCATCGGCCTGATCAGTCCCTGCTCACTTACCGGAACCTCTGGTGCTGTCCATCCCCCCATGGGGCCGTGGTTATACCCCCCCCAAGGCGGGTACAGGGTGGGGGCCCTTCCACCCCAATGTGTGTGTCTTTCGTCGGGATGCGTCGGTAGGGGCATTGGGGATAGGGGTCTTGGTGCTCCGTCTACTGGGAGTGCTGCAGGTGTTTTTCCGGTGTTCTTGGACATGCTGTATGCCCCGACGTCAAGGTACTGAAGTGCCGATGTCCAGCACATCAACCCTATTTGCGGCCTCGACCTTGTTGTTCCTCGGTTCTCCACCCAAGGTCAGACAAGAGTCGGCTCTCTGAGTGCCCCGGCCGGAGAAGCGAGCCATCCGTGAGGACGCCAAGCCTCCTCCCCCCCAGCCGGCCCTCCAGCTCCTGGGTCAGTTCCCAAACCCAGGTCGCTGGCGTCACAAGCAGAAATCCAACTTCTGTGCCGACAGGCAGGCCCAGGCAGGACAATTCTCGATGGACTTCTGTCCTAAGTGAGCTCCTCTCTCCTGTCACCCGTCTCAGGGAATTTTTTTAGTTTGGTACTCTCCCATTAGTGTGAATGAGTGGTGGAGACTTTATGTCCAGGAAGATATGGAAATTACGTACCTACCATAATTCTTGATCTTCTTGGACGAAGTCTCCACCACTCATTCACACGCCCACCCACCATCCCCCGAGCTCACTTCTCTGTTTACGGTCTTCACTTCTTCAGTTTTTTGGGCTGTAGAGACTTTGTTCTTTGTCCCTTCTTACAGGGGTCATTCGGACTTTCTTGTGTCCGTTATTTAGGTTAGGCCTCTCTAAGTTAGTTACTCTGCACCTCCTGGGGGGGGGTACAGAGGCGGTTGGAGGGTAGATGCCGAGGTAGTCTATAACACGCGAGCCTAGCTCGCGGTGCCACTCCCTCGCGGCTCCACTTCGGCGCCAGCCCTCCTGAAAAAGTTTGGCTTCCGCTGGGTCCTAGCGCCTCCGGCGTACTCCCATTAAAGTGAATGAGTGGTGGAGACTTCATCCAAGAAGATCAAGAATTACGGTAGGTACATAATTTCCATTTCATCACTCTCTGGTCGGTGTTCCTTTACCCACAACTTCATATCTGTAGGCAAGATGTTGATGAATTGCTCCATGGCAAATGTGTTGATGATCTGTGGGACTGTTTTGCTCTCTGGTTGGATCCATTTTATCAGAAGTTCTCTGAGTCGGGTGAAGGCTTCTCGAGGATTGTTGACCAAGTTGTACTTCAGAGATCGAAATCTCTGCCTGTGTGTCTCTCCAGAGATGTCATACCTTTTCAGGATTTCGCTTTTCACCAGGTCATAGTTTTCTGACTGTGCAGTGTCCATACTGCTGTAGGCAAGTTGGACTTTCCCTGTTAGATAGGGTACCAGTCTTACTGTACATTGTTGCTTTGGCCATTGGCAGGCTGCGGCAACTCTTTCAGAAGTTGTCGGGTATGCCTCAGTATCATCTGAGGGACACAACTTTGTAAGTATAATGACTTTTAAGTTGCTTGCATTTTGTTGCTCATCTGGATCTGTGCCAGATCCTCTGCCTGTGATAGGTTGCAAGGCATCCAGCCATCGCTGCGCCTGTCGCTGCATCTCTTCTCTCATCTGCTGCTCCTGTCACTGCATCTCTTCTCTCCTCTGCTGCTCCTGTCGCTGCATCTCTTCTCTCCTCTGTGCTTCTAAATGTTGAATCTCTTTTTCTTTCTGCTTCTCATTCTCTTTTTGTTGTATAGCCCACCATTTGAAAAAGTCCATCAGGCTTTCAGGTTCTGTCACTGCCTGTTCCTTTTTCCATAACTTGTGCTGGTTGTACAACCTCAGGGCTTCTGTCTCTGCTAGTTTGGCTGCCATTCTCCTGGTAACCACTCCTGGACTTGCTGCTGTAGAATCCATACCTTTCTCTATGCTTCCTCGGTACTAGGTTCAGTACCCACACACAAAACTCCTGTCTTAGGGTATGCACGGAGTAAATCCCACTTAGGCTAACACCATCTGTCGTCGAGGTACAGCTCAGGAAGCATAGGAAACAGCAGGAGCAGTTGTAGAATTCACCAGAAACATTTATTTACAGTAGCAGTAACATGAAAAAAATAAACTTGTTCAGAAAAACTACGTACAGAAAAGAAAAAGTTTTAGTTCAGTCTCTGTGTCCCTTTTTTTTCTAATCTTCTTTAGCAATTGCAGCTTAGCTCCTTTATAAGTCCTTTCAACCCCCAATCTAAACATCCTGTCCTTGTTAGACAGGTGTACCGGCCTAATCTTTCGATTTACGATGCAGAGGTTGGTATCTCTGCAGATTTCTGTGTAGATAGACCTCACCTTTCAGAATTTGCTGTTACCACTGAGAAAATTGTTGGATGGCCCCCCGGGGGGGGGGGTATTTCTGATTTTGGTCGTTGTAGGCCCTCCGGGCCCCATAGCCCAGCCTAGGAATGCCTGAGTTACAATCCAAAGTGTCATTTTCTACATTTCTTGCCATGCCAAGTTGGATAGAACAACTTAGAAAATCCAAAATGGCCACCATATCACTAGTAAATACTTGATTCGCTAATAATTTCCAAGTCCCTAGCTTTCAAGATATCGATTATAAATGATTCATGAACGGGGAATTTATTATTGTTACGTTTAATATAAACACATATTAAATTAATGTAATAGAACATAAATATAAATCACTGATGCATAGCGTATCAATCTGCTTGTTTGTGCCGTTGACCCAAAATTGCGTCCACTCTGAGAATTTGCCACTTTGTTCACAGGATTGCGTGGCGTGTTCATGTATGTTGTATGCCTGTTTAGTTTATATTTCTAGTTTCTAGTTTTTAATTTTAGTTTATATTTCTGTTTCAGAAACATGGATGGCCCTCTAGCGGTACCTATTGGATTGGTCAGTCCATCCAATTTGCCTATCTGTGTTCTTTATGAGAACCAAATTAGAGATACAGAACTGCAACAAATATTAGGAGAGATTGGGCTGAATACCGTCAAGGCTTTTTTTTTTGTTAATATCATCTTTATTGCAATTTTTCAGCTTACAGTCGATTGAGTACAGGAATGATACAGAAGCAGTTAATTAAAAAAGTTACTTACAGAAGTCCAACAGATCTCACTACCTTAGGATTTCAGTCATTAGAAGGTCCCAGTAACATGGAGATTAGAGTTCATTGCCGTTGGAGGACTATATTCGATCCAGAAAAGATGCGCTTTGATTCCAGTGGTTCCTGAGTGCCAGACCAAATCATTAGGAAATCCGAACATCCAAAATAACCATCTGGCTTATTTTTAAATACCCCAGGCATACGCATTCAAGCTGCATTCGGCCAAAAGTTGTAATGGGAGGGCCCACGAATCGGCACACAACCATCCCCTCAAGGGGGCATGGGGGGGGGCAAAATATTCTAAGGTACAAAGGTTTTGTCTTTCAGCATGTAGTACAGGAGCCATCTATTCCATCTAGGACCAAACCTTTCTTCCCTCCCATTCAAACTGTGTGTTATCTTTTCTATTTGGTAAATTTGTTTTGTAATGGCTCACCAGTCCTGCAATGTTGGAACCTTAGAGGTAAACCATAACTTGGTGATGTTTTTTTTACCTGCTGTAAGTAGAATGGCTAGGAGGTAACGGATGTCTGGGTCTTTATAGCCCCTAGGAAGCAGTAGTAAAATGAATATCTGGGGGGTTAACTGCAAGGGTCTACCCAATAGTCCTTGGAGTTCAATCTGCAATGAGTGAATAAATGGCTCCAGTATAGGGCAAGTGAAGATTACATGCGTGAGGTGGGCCTTCTTTTCACCACAGTTACGCCAGCATGAGGCTGAATGGCTAAGCGAGTAGTGGCTAGTAATCTCAGGCATCCTAAAGAAACGAACTAGAAATTTCCATGCGAATTCCCGCCACTGATGTGAACTAGAAGTGCTAGCCACTTGCCGGCATGCCCGTTCCCACAGCTCACCCTCTATGGGGGTGCCCAGTTCATCTTGCCGTCTCTGGCAGATGTCCGCAGTAAGCACAGCAGGGCTTGGCATTAAGGCCTGATATAGTGCAGACACCAGATGACCCTGATTTGGGGTATCAATTAGGGACAGTAATTTAGCAATCAGTAAAGGGAGCTGTTCCGGGGTCCGCACTTCTATTGTCAGGGATTCATAATAGTGTCTTAACTGCAGGTATCTGTAATGGTGTGTGTTTGGCAAGCTAAATTTCGCTTGAATCTCACAAAATGACCATAGTACACCACTAGTGGTGATTTGAGTAAGATAATTTAGTCCACACCTGCCCCACTGTTGGAAGATGTGGTCTATTTTACAGGGCTGAAAGTCAGGGAAGAGTGGCAATTGGGTATAATAGCGGCAGAAAAGGGGAAATTGAAGGTTGCCTCCTAATTTGTTGCCAAATTGTTACTCGATGCTGCAATTCCAAAGTTAGGTTGGAGTGTGTTTAAGAGACCGTGTGCCTGTGGTAGAGTAGAGAGAAATAGTCTGAGTTGGAGATAATCGCCTGTTCTATCTCTGCCCAGTGTGTATCCTTTGTGGATATTTGTCTTGCAACTATATGTGTTAGTTGTGCAGCCTGATAGTACCGATGGAGGTCCAGGAGGGCAAGCTCTCCCGTAGCCCTCGGCATGGTCAGGAGTCTTAGTCTAACCCTCGGTCTACGACCAGACCATATAAAACGGGAAATTGCTTTTTCCCAATCTAGAAAGATAGAACGCGGTAAACTAGTAGGTATATTATTAAATAGATATAGGGCCCTCGGCAGTGTTACCATTCGTATGATGTCTATTTTTCTGGTGAGACTCAGAGGGGGAGAGTGTTCCATCTAGCAAGGTCCTCCTTAAGGCGGATGGTGAAGGGGATATAATTCTGTTTATAGGCATCCTCTAGATTCCTGGACAGATTTATCCCCAGGTGCTTTATTTTCCCCAGATCCCATCTGCAGGGAAATTGTTCTCGGATGTTCTGAGAGGGGGAGTATTGAAAGGTCAGCACCTCGGTTTTTGAAATATTGACCTTGTATCCAGAAACCTGCCCAAAAGCCTCCAGGAGCCCCTTGACCCTCGGGAGCGAGTCTGTAGGATTTTGGAGGTATAAGAGAACATCATCCGCATATAATGCTATGCGGTGTTCCTCACCATCAATCACAATCCTCGGAGGCCCTCCGCCTGCCTGATAAGCTGTGCCAAGGGTTCCATAAATAGGGCAAAAAGATGGGGGGACAAAGGGCACCCCTGTCTAGTACCCCTATAAAGAGGAAAACATTGTGAATGATGTCCCGAGACCCTCACCCAAGCCCTCTGGGCGGAGTAAATATTCTTGATCACCCGGACCAATGATTGAGGCATCCCTGCCCTCTCCAAAACCAAATACAGGAAAGGCCAGAGCACCCTATCAAAAGTCTTTTCCGCATCTAGGCTGACTATGACTGCAGCAGCACCACTGGTGTGCATTTTACTTATTATGTGGTACGTCCGTTTGATGTTATCTGTAGTTGGCCCTCCAACGAAACCTGTTTGATCTTTGTTTATTATTTGCGGGAGGACCCTCTCAAGTCTTCGGGCCAATATCCCCATGAACAGCTTATAGTCAGAATTTAGGACTGATATTGGTCGCTATGAGTCACAAAATTGCCCTGCTTGGGGATGACCGAGATAGTTGTTGCATAAGACCAGGTGGGTGGAGGGGGCTCATCCTCAAGGACTGAGTTAAAGGTCCCTAGGAGGGTCGGCGCGATTTCTTCTTTTGTGACCTCATAAAATTCGGCTCCATAGCCGTCTGGTCCTGGAGCCTTCATGGTCTTGGCGCGTGCTAGTGTGGCAAGCAGTTCTGGCATTGTAATCGTTAGGGTAAGCTGATTTCCCTGGTCCTCATTAATCTTGGGGAGATCAAGGGATTGTAAGAAATCCTTTATGCTCTCAGTTGTCACAGGATGCTCAGGGGTATAGAGGGTGGAGTAGTATGTGGTGAACGCATCTGTTATATCCGCTAATTTATTTAAGGGTCGGCCATCAGTGGGGTGACGAATGGTAGTTATAGTGGCCAGTTTTTTTTGCTTCCTGACTTGGTAGGCTAATAGCCTTGCGGCTCTAGGCCCCACCTCATAATAACTCTGACGCAAGAACATCAGGGCAATTTCTGCCTGCTGTTGGGCCAGCTTGTCTAGATCCAGCTTAACTTGTTTAAGTTGCGGGAGCACAGCTCTATCTCCCAGTTTGTGGGCGTTTTGCAAAGAGTGAAGTGTTTCTTCAAGCTTGGCTTTGTGCTCCCTATGGGTTTTAGCTTGAGCGGATGTATGTTTTATGAGATGGCATGCAGTACCGTTTTAACTATGTCCCAAAGTATACTTGGGGAGGTCTCGGGGCGAGAATTATCTGTGATTATTTCCGTAAGCTTTTCTGCCAGGTATTCCCTGAACTTTTCGATTTCAGATGGTAGGGGTTTAATCGTCACTGCGTGCATCTTCTCTGTATTGCCACTCTCCATGTTGTGGTAATGGGGGCATGATCTGATATAGAAATATCCGCTATCTGGGAGTCTTCTACTATACTTAGGTGCTCTATTTGGATGTAACAATGGTCAGTTCTTGAGTACGTGTGATAGACTGCTGAGTAATGCGTGTAGTTCCTTCTATATGGGCATAGGTGTTGCCAGGTGTCTATCCAGCCCGCCTCAGACTAGAACCTAGTGAGGAACTTCTGCTGCGAGGTTTTCCTAGGGATCCTAACGCTGGAAGAGTCCCATTCAGGGTTAGGCAGGATATTAAAGTCTCCCGCTAACATTAGTCTACCCCTGGTAAACTGTGTTATTTTATCAAGCAGGCTGCATACATCGTTTACTGTGGAGTCCCGGGGGAAGTACGCATTTGCTAGGGTGACCTCAGTCCCCCCAATCAATCCCCACAGGAGTACCAATCTACCCGAAGGGTCCATCCACTTAGCCTGCAGCTGCTAGGGAGTGTGCTGAGGCACTATGATTGCTACACCTCCTCTTCTACCATTCCTATAGGTGGAACTATAAATCTCCCCCTTGGAGAGACATCCCAATTTAGTGTGTTCTGCTTTGTTTAGGTGAGTCTCCTGAAAATATATCAGATCTGCCCTACTTCTTTTGATATATGTAAGCACCCTGGATCGTTTAATGGGGGAGGTGAGACCGTTGACATTCAGCGACAGCAACCTCAACGGGGCCTCCTCCATTTCAAGGTCCAAGTGTTAGGTGTGTTTTGGGAATGGTGCTGCAAAACTTCCAGGGAGCCTCCTATAATGGAATCCACAGGCTTCTGTGTGTTATAGCAGTGTAAACTCAATCGACATTCAAATAGTATTAAGCAGCTGTTACTATTATCCTTTCCTAACTTAAACCTAAAAAGTCTAAACAAGCAGGCAACAATTACAACAGTTAACATCTCTTTGCCTAAAACTGGCATCTTGAATGTAATGTCAAATAACTTGCTGCAACCACAATATGTTTTGAGAGTAATTAGTGCAAAGGCCTGAGCCAACAGGGTTCTAACTAGTTTTGGCCGTAAACTAAGATGGTAAAAACACAAAACAAGAAAAGATAAGAAAAAATTATAGGCACTTCCTAATTCGGGAGCTTTCCGAGCTCCTTACAGTGAGGTATCCTCACCTGGGGGGCGCCTCTAGTTGGAGGTACACCTGGGCGCAACGTGTGCCAAGAGTGGGCAAAGGGTTAGGGGTTTGGCTAGTCATAATCCCACCTACCAACCAGTTTGTGGGATTGTGTGTTGTCATGTGGGGAGACTAATAGATGCTTCAAGAGAAAGCAACCTCATAACCACAGCTCCCGGCGGGATCTTGAGGCAGCATAAAAGGGGTAATAGTGTTATATTATATGATGCGCCAGAAACAATTTAGTTTGAAATGTGGTTAGTTTCAGTGGCCAGCCCAAGTCGTAAGTCATCCAGCGCTTCAGGGGGAAGTCCGTTAAACTTCGGTTTCCCGACTTTGGCCTGAGGAGGGGGGAAGGGGAACATAGCGTCCAACCAGCAGGGATACCCCCATTGTCAGTGGATCCACCCCCAATTCGGCATCCAGAACTAGGACTATATCCAGCAAGCTCAGCAGGGGACCATAAGTCGCAGGGTCCAACTGCCGGCCTCCCCAGCAGCGGATTGACTCGTTGAGCCTCAGCAAGTTCAACAGCGCCCCGTTCCCCAGCAGTCAGCGCATAGCCGACAGCATAACCCATGCTGTGATTCGCAGCCAGCTACTCACCGACCGCCAGCTATATATTCCGCAGGGAAGCTAGCGGACCTTAGGTAGGTATTATTGTCCCTGCTTACTAGGCTAGTCTGCCAGGAAGTCTGACAGTAGTGGTTTATGTACAGTGTAGGTTGGAAAAGGCTGTATCAAGTTAAAGGTTCCTTACCCTCTCCTACACTGCATATCAGTCTGCAAGGCCTGGTTAGTATGTTACCTGCAAGGGAGGAAACAGGACAGAAGGAGACACCGTGTTAGTTCAAGTGAGCACAGCAACTGATTTGTTATACGAACTGAAATGGTAGCAAGCAACACATAGCTAAGATAATTAGTAAGCAGGACTTATCTGAAAATTAGTAGTGGTGAGGTGACACACATAGATATTAATTATCAGGTCATAGAGAGTTTGAGTCGTGTCGATAGCAGTCCATGCGCCATCAAGCTGGAAAGATCCCCACGCATAAGTCCGAATTCCCTGCTCTACCACAACTCAGAAAAATCCATTAGCTTCTAGTCCGCTTCCATCACAGTCAGTCTGGTATTCAGGTAGTCGGTTGAACCTGCTCATGGAGTGAGTCCGCTGTCTTTTGTATTGCTTCAGCTCCTTGGCGTCTTCTGACCTCTCGTTGTCCAGATTGCCAGGCTCGCTGCGACAGTTTCGCTGCCAGGGTGCCTCGTGGTGGGTGTACAGAGCTTTTCGGAACCTCGATGCCATGTTTCTGCAGGCCTTCAATCGCCTCCTCAGCCGAGTTGTATGTGAGCTGCCCCTCTGGGTAATAATTTAGCTGGGTAGGGGGTCCGGAAACACAGGCCTGCCTTTCTCAGGGCTTTCAAAATGGGGATATAAGCCTTGCATCTCGTCATCACTTCAGGGGCAAAATCATTCTCAAAATACAGCCTGTGTTTGTTATAAGTGACTTGACCTTGCTTCCAAGCAGTATGAAGTACCTGTTCCTTCTCCTGGAACCGCAGAAAATGCACGAGAATGGTACAAGGCCTGGCATCAGGGGGAGGTCTGGGACCCAGTGTCCGGTGCACCCTCTCGAATTCAAGGATTGATTCCTTTGGTAGGTTGAGCTTTTCCTGTATCAGGTGTCTTATAAATTTATGTATATCTGGGCCCTCATCACCTTCCGGAACTCTTGAGATCCGCACATTGTTCCATCTGTTCCTACTTTCAGCATCTTCTGCCCTTTCTTGGAGTATTTGCAGGTTTTAATGCAGCTGCACTATCACCCTCTTGGAGCGATCCACTCTACCATCCATCTCCGAGGCATAGCGCTCTAGTGACTCTTGCTGTTTCTCAAGTTTTCCGATATCAGTCCTGAGAGCAGTAGCGGTGGAGCGGAATTCTTTACGAAAATCCCGGAGCTCCGACAACATCATGGTCATCTGGCATTGCAGTGTCGTTGGGGGCGGCTGCTTGGTTCTGTTGCAACTTTGCCTCGAGGCGGTCAAGGCCTGCGAGCCCTCGCTACCGGAGTCAGTAAATCCGCCGTCATCGGTCGCTGCGGGAGGGTTTTTAGCGCTTTTCTCTCCACGCTTAGGCATTCTTATACCTCCGGGTACTTGTTTGTTTCTGTTTAAAGTAATACAAAAGAGTAATTAGGAGGTAATTACTGTGTAGGCGGGAGCCTCCTGATTCAAGCGGCCATCAGGAGTATGACGTCACCGGAAGTCCCACCATCAAGGCTTTTGCAGAGAAATAGTCAGTCACAAAACCAACTTCCAAGTACGCCAGAAACTTCAACCTCGTATGTAATAAAATCTGTGACCAACTTCACCCC
The DNA here is from genome assembly GCA_016271365.2 of Neoceratodus forsteri. NCBI lineage: Eukaryota > Metazoa > Chordata > Ceratodontiformes > Ceratodontidae > Neoceratodus > Neoceratodus forsteri. The sequence continues at coordinate 375,373,046 of CM028134.1, read as the reverse complement.
GGCCCTGGAGAAACAGGCCTACCTGTTCATACAAGGTGTCACCAAAATTTCACCAGTGAAAGGAGATTAAACACCCAACTCAATGAAACAGCTTTCTTCGGCTCAATCTTCTGAAGCTGAATTCTCTGGCATACCCAACCCACAGACGTCCAGTAGCAGTGAAGCGGTCCATGTAACTCAATGTAAAAGGAAATCATTGGAATTTAAGAAGGATGAGACCTGCTTCGTCTGTGATAAGAAAAGGAAAAAGAGAGGAAATACGGAAGAAAAACTCCAAAGAGTTGAACTTGAAAATGGAAAGATTACATTGCGCGAAAGCATGTTAAGCAATGAAAATTCCGATGATGCTCTTTTGTCTGGTCCAGCAAAACATTTGAAGGTTGCTACCGCCAATGTTGTCTTTGCTGCGGATGTCAAATACCATCAAAGTTGTTACAACACTTTCGTCTACTTCGGCAAACGAGAGAGACAAACATCAGGCGGATTGTAAAGCATGCACAGAAAGAGTGCTGAAACGGAGTTTCTTCAAATCGTGAGAAGAAAGGTTGTTGAGCAGAAATGTTGCTATTTACTCCCAGAGTTACTGGAAGATCTTCATAGCCTCTACGAATTCTGTGGACGCGAACAAGATGCTGGAATAAATCGCACATTTCAGTTGAAGAATCTTATCAGCAATGAATTCGGAGATGAGATAGGTTTTACTGCGGGGAAGGGGATACACAGGAATCTTCTCATTCTTCACTCGACAAAAGTAAACTCATTTGATTATTCTTTGACAACCTTGAGAGGAGCTGGGCTCAGAGATAGTGACATCACCAAGGCATTTGCAGAGATGATCAATCGGAAATTAAAAGATAGACAAATTGAGTCACCGCAGTTTCCTATGGCATACGAAGACTTGCTTTCTGAGCTTGCTAATTACAACCCATTCCGGAAATCTTCAGTGCGATAGCTCTCTCTATAAGCCCTTCTAAGAAGATTAATGCTCTAGGTTATGCGACCATCCCAACAGAAATTCAAGCTACCGAGACATGGTCCATTGCTAGTAAGTGGCAACGCCTCATTACCAGAGAACATTCTCCAAAGTCGATAGTTCTATCCATGGTCATTCATCGTCTCACCAGCAGTAAAGAAGCAGTCAGTCTTCTACATCATTCGGGGGCTGGTATTTCTTACACAGACTTCAGAAGACAAAACAAGAAATTGGCCCATGATAGTAAATCTGAGGGAAAAAAAAAGCTTTGCACACAGTTCCGCCTGGACAGCCAACTTATGTCACAATTGATAACTCAGGTGGTAAGCAACAGACATTAACAGGAGTCTCAACAACACATGACACTAACTCAACGATTTACATACCACGAGTTTCGCGTCCTGCTGTCATCTGCGATTTGCCAGTGCAAGAACAGAACATTCAAAGCAGCTCAACAAGAGAAGTCCAGGAAACCTTTGAGAGCTCAGGACCTATTGACTATGGGGATTATGAAACAGGAAAGAGAGAACCCTCACCGATCATCCCATCCTACGATGAGGATGAAAGAAGGACCGAGCTTGATCTTCGTTTGAGCAAAGATTGTATTTGAGCTCTGGCAGTAAGCATAGAATCTTCCAGAGAAGATGAATCTCTTACAGTCCTAGGATCATGGACTGCTTTCAGTAAAAAAGCAACATCGACCACTACTTTCAAATTCGAAACTGATTTCAGATAACATGAAGTCTTGCTGTATTCTGATATTATGCAGTTAGCCCCAGCACTTGAACTGCTCCGGAGAGGAAAGAGTTAACTTTATGCCAGAGCATAGAACATTGAGCTCGAGCTCGGTTCAAACCTTTGTCTGCTGCACTTTGAAGTGTAACCATCAGATTCTTTACTCTGCCTAACTGAACAGTCGCTCCGGAGATCTCTCCTTCGCTATCGGTTCGGTATAGTAAAAACATTGGTTTTAAACCGCTATTTCTTATTTTATTTCAGTTCAGATCCCTGTCTGCGGGTACAGTAAGTACTTAGGTAGTGGACTAGTGTGATTTGTGTGTGGAAATTAAAAAAAAAATACTTTTTCAATCTGTTCGACTGAACCGATTGTCTGCTATTTTCTCCTAAGTTTATTTTTGTTTCTGTATTTAGTGTGAGGTACCGGTCCTTATCGGTTCTATAAAAAAAAAAAAAAAAGTATTTTAGACATTTTTTTCAAATACCCGTGACATGGTTAGAAACCGATAAGGGGGTCTTGCCTGACTTTTGCCGAGTAAAGGGTAAGTTTTAGTATGGCTTTGTCTGAGAAACCCAAAAGAAAAACTGTCCCCACTGGGTTTCAACACTGCGGTGTGTGTGTGTGGGGAGGCCTTTGCTAAGGCTACGACCAAAGCCACCACAGATGTCATCCCAAAATCTTCTGGCGGGGCTTCCGTTTCAAATCAGGACCCCGTCCCAGATTCTGACAATGAACGCTTCATCCTCGGCATGGGGTGCGCATTTGGGGGACCACAGGACTCAGGGTTCCTGGTCCCCAACAGAGGAGAATCTGCACATCAACGTCCTCGAACTGAGAGCAGTTCTTTATGCTCTTCAAGCTTTAGCCTTTGCCCTATCGCCAGGCCACCTGCTAATCCAGACGGACAACACATCCGTAGTGTTCTACATCAACAAACAGGGTGGCACACACTCTTTACCCTCTCTGCTGAGAGGCCATGAGGGTGTGGGACTGGGCACTAGGTCATCGGCTCTCCATATCGGCTGTTCTTGTCCCAGGGACGCAGAACGTGCTGGCCAACGCTCTCTGCAGAACGAGGTCACAGGCCCACGAGTGTGCTCTGCTTCAGGATGTAGCAGACCAAATCTTTACCAAATGGGGGACACCAGAGCTAGACCTCTTCGTGTCTCGATCCTACACAAAACTGCCCAGTTTTTGCTCGCTAGGTCCAGAGCCTGGAGCCTTCTGGCAAGACGCATTGTCCCTCTCCTGGAAGGGAAGATTCCTCTACACCTTTCCTCCCCCCTTCCCTCTGCTTCAGAAGGTACTCTTCAAGGCACAGTCAGAACAGTCCACCATGATCTTGATAGCTCCTCTGTGGCCTCATCAGATTTGGTTTCCCTTACTTCAGCATTTAATGGCAGAGCCTCTGCTTCCTCTTCCGATCTCGTCCTAGCTTCTATCACAGAACAACGGGTCTCTGAACCTGTGCTCCCTCCACCTGCATGCCTGGCTCCTCAAGACCTAGCTAAGTCTAGGTTTGGAGTCTCAGACAAGGTGGCGCAGGTTTTGGTAGAGCGCGCAAGCCTGGCACCAGGGCCACTTACGCTATGAAATGGAAATGTTTCTACATATGGGCCACAACCAGACAGGTGGACCCTCTGGTCTGTCCGGTTAATTCTGTCTTGGAATACCTGCTTTCCCTTTCGGAGTCGGGTCTTAGTTACTCCTCCATCAAAGTTCACCTGGCCGCCGGCTCTGCCTATCACATGCTGGTCCAGGACAAGACAGTGGCTCAGTAGGAGGTGTCAGAAGCCTTTCTGTGTGGTATCCTACGCATCAGGCCCCCTATACGGGATCCTGACCCTACTTGAGATCTGCCTTTCATTCTGGAGAAGCTGGCGCTCTCCCCCAAACTGGCCATGAGCTGAGCTTTGTTTTCTGTCCTGGAAAACCCTGCCTTCTGAGTGGCCATCACCTCGGCAGGCACATTTCAGAGCTTCAGGCCCTTATATACAAGGAATCCTACCTGATTTTTCACAAGGACAGGGTTGACCTCCGCACCAATCCGAAGTTTCTACCTAAAGTGGTTTCGGAACTCACTTTGAACCAGGCGGTTCAGCTCCCGGTGTATTATCCAGAATATTCCAACAAAGGGGAAGTGCTTCTTCATTCCTTGGACGTTCACAGGGCACTACGCTGCTACCTGTCTAGAACCAAGGGGGACAGGAAATCCAACCAGTTGTTTGTTTCCTTCGCAGACAGGTCCTTAGGACACCCTGTCACCAAGCAAACGCTTTCACGTTGGCTGGTTAACTGCATTACCTACTCTTACCAGAAACATAAATCCGCTCATGGCCCAATCAAAGCTCATTCCACCAGGGCAGTCGCCACCTCCTTTGCGGCCATGAAGAGGGTTTTAGCGGCTAACATCTGTGCTGCCGCCACATGACATTCTGTTCACCTTTGTCAGGCATTACAGCCTAGACATAGTTTCCAGACGCAGAGCGGGATTTGTCCTTGCAGTCTTGCGGGGCTTGGTCTCCTGAGGGATCCCTCCTGCTCTTGTCTCCCTGCTTTCCTTCTCCCCCTCCTGTGGGTTGTCTTAAGTTTATACTGCTTGGGAATCAGTCCTATATGTGTTACCTGCTGCAAGAGCTTCCTCTTGAAGTAAGATAGTATAGTTACGTAAGAACTTACCATAACAGTAGATCCGCGAGAGAAGCTCTTGTTGCAGGTATGATTTCCCGCCCTTCTTCCCCCAGGACCATGCCTCTTCCTTACCAGCCATTTTCCTATTGTTATTTAGGGGAGAGCGTGTGTTCAGGCCATCCGCTCATGTCGTCTCATGCGATCCTGCATTGCTTTACGTTGGCATGCAAGAACTGGAGCATATGGGGACCGTCCCTCCTATATATGGGGGACATTGGGGGTGGGCGGGGGGCATTCCTCCACCCCTTGGTACTGCTAGAGAAGAATTTGCCGTTAACCGCTGCCAGGTGGCGTCAGTCCTATATGTGTTAGCTGCTGCAAAAGCTTCTCTCGAAGATCTACTGTTACGGTAAGTGCTTACGTAACTGTATTATCCTTGCATTTAAACACTTTCTCCATAGCAACTGGGGCAGGGTCCTATTCTACCCTGTCACAGATCCCGCCATCCATCTGTCCTCCGACACTGATCTCACCAGTTGTCAGCGGTTCCTGTTGGGGATGCTGGAGGAGCTCCATCTCTCCCATTTTGCGAGCCACAATCCTGCCCATGTGACGCGTGCTTTCCTAGGGGAATTCAGCACCAACAATCTTGTCATCCCTCCATGGCTTCATCCCTTCATAGAAGCATCGCATAGGGTCTGGCATCGTCCCTTTGCTCCTTCTCCTGCCCCGGGGAACTGTCACCGCAGGTATTTCACACCCCTGGGGTCTCCAGGTGCTATGCCCCACCCCTCTTCAGGAGTGGAGCACCTGGACATCATCATCCCCAAGGCACAACTGCCCCCGGAATCTGACTCGGCTGAGTTCGGCCGCTGGGGTAAAAGAGTCTTCTTGGCGGCGTGCCTTCTTCTGTGCATGTCTGTGCACCAGGCACACCAGGCTGCCTATGCCAGACACCTGTGGACGATGCTGGGCCAGCTCCTGTCATTTTTGCCTGATTCAGAGGTGGTCAGGCATACCATTAGCCTTTCTTCCCGTGTTCTGGAGCTAGAGAGACATCAGGCAAGGCGTCCTGACATTCAGCCTGGTGGCACTGAGGGTTGAGCGCTGGACGCACACCCACCTCGCCCCGGCGACCTGGGTTTGGGAAGCGAGCCTGGGCCGCTGGGGGTCGGGGAGATTGAGTGTCCGGAGGACTGCCTCTCTTCCCGGGGAGGGTAGAGGAGAAGCGATCACTCTTGGAGTGGCCTCTGGTGGCAATCAGGGGCACCCAGCATGGTGATGCAGGGGCGGAGTTGTGGCATGACGTTGCCTTGCCACGCCACACTCCGAGGGGGAAGGACCTACAAAATAAAGAAAAAAACCCACTCCTGGGGATAGACGAAGGCACCTCGGCCTCCTCAGCCCACACTCCCAATCCTAGACTGACCTCCTCTCCATGGGTCCGCTCGTGTGCCCGGCACTTTGCCCTTAGATAGAGCACCCTGGGCAGATTGGGCAGCACTACCTCCGGAGGATTCAGACCCGGAGGTGGTGCTGGGGCACACGAGAGGAGGGGTGTAGAACTCATGGGGGGAGGTAGAGGCTGGGAGCCCCGAGGATGCCGGAAGGAATTCTCCAGGCAAGTGGAGATGAAACAAAGTTAAAAAAAAAAAAAAAAGAAAGAAAGAAAAGGGGGGGGGGGATCTGACAATGCCAGTGATATAGCTTCCAGATTGGCAGGAACTACGGTCTGCATCAGGCAGATGTTGTGGCTTCGCATTTCATGGTTATCAGCCCTGGCACGGCGTAGGGTGATTGCCTCTCTCTTCCAGGGGCCCATTTCCTGTCCCGCAGGATGAGGCACCAGTTAGTGGGGCACCTTCAATCTCCTAGGCATTGGGAGTCTCTGCCTCACCCTGACCAGTCTCAGGCCTCACCAGGCCCATAAGGGGCCCCCTCCTCTCTCTGTTCTCTCCCACAGGAAGCTAAGAGAAACTTCTGCCTTCAGGGAGGTGCCAGCACCACAGTTGCGGTGCTCGGTACTCACCCACCAGTAACGAACGGTGGAGATTGATCTAGGGAAGATATGAAAATTATATACTCACCGTAATTCTCGATCTTCCTAGATATCTTCACAATTCTTTACTGCTCCCCTCCTTCTGTCTCCTCATGACCAGACTACTGGGCGGTGCCACCTCCCTATTGCCCTTCTCCCTCTGGGAGACCACTCTCTGGCACCTCCTGGCACTTTGAGCACTGCTGTGATAACGTCTGGGGAGAAGATGAGCAGGAATGCTCTCCCTTTTTCTTGTGGGCTCCCGGGGCTTCGAACTGTCTTGGGCACAGGACTCTTTCTCTTGGGACAGCGGCATGCGCCTGTTTATTTTTTTTTTTTTCCCTCCATTTCTTAGATGAGTAACCATTGACTGTTCCTCATGCCAAACTCCCATACGCATCTGACTGAGCAAATTCAGGAGTTGCCTTTCGGTGCCCTTGAGTCCCAGTCCCTTGGCTTCGCGAGCCCTGGGGGCCCTCATGTCCTGTCCTCTAGTGGAGCCTTGGAGCTCCGTCCTTCTTTCCCTTTTTGTGGTATCCCAGCTGCTGGGTTACCCACAGGACAAGGTCCCCATGGACCCTCCTATCCAGGGATCCCTTCCTCCCTTCTCTTGAAGGGAATAAGTTTCCCTTCCACCCCCCCCCCATCACTTTTGCCTGTGGTGGTAGGTCCGAGGGGTTGCACCTTCTAGCTCGTAGGCATACCGGATGACTAGCCAGGTGTTCCTCCTTTTATGTGGGGACCTTGCCCCGGGTGTTTTTCCCACCCCTCTGTGAGGGGGGGGACTCTTTTGGAGACCTTTTCCTGTGTTGACCAATTAAAAAAAAAAAGTGGCAACTTGGAAAGTAGGGAGCACAGGAATCTTCTGTTCCTCTTCCTGGCGGATAGCCATCTGTTACTTGACTCTCTTAGTACTCTTTCTTAGAGGCTACAGGGATTTTTTCTGTGCTACTGGTTAAGGTCCTCCCTCTGCTCGGCTGGACCTAGACCTACTCCTCTCCTGTAGCAGATCATATCCTTCTCTCTTGGTCACAGGAAACCTTCTCTACCACCCTTATAGGAACATTCTCCCTATTCTGGGGCCCAGTCTTCATTCCTCTCTCTCTCTCTCTCTCTCTTTCTTTCTCTGTCCCTGTCCCCCTTCTTTTTTTTCTCTCTCTCTCTTTGTTTTCCCTTCCTCTCTTCCCTCCCTCTCTCTCTCTCTCTCTCTCTCTTCCTCTTCTTTCTCTACCTCTTGGCCTCCCCAGTGGTTGGGGTCTCCCCTGCCCAGAAACACCCTTCTGTGGTTGGCCTTAAGGTTTATTTATATATTTTCCTTTTTCTATCCCTTGGGCTACCTTGCCCCACCCTCCCTCCTTTTTTTCTTTTTACCTTGTTTCCTGTTCGTCGAGCAGAACTGAGGAGGTTGAGGGGGCCAGCGTCGGTTACTGGCCAACTCGCGAGTGCCACGTAGTACGTCGGCCATGAGGGCAGTACAGTCTCTGATGCCAGCCCCTCCTCCTGAGAAAAGCTTAAAGCTATAAGCTCCCACGGGGTCTGGCGCCTCCAGCTGATATCCCTCCAATAATGAATGGTGAAGATATCGAGGAAGATCAAGAATTACGGTGAGTACGTAATTTTCATTTTCTGTATGCATTTCCTCCCTTCCCCCTGCTTCGGAGGGTTCTGATCAAGCTCCAGATGGAAGGAGCCTTAATGATCCTCATAGCTCCCTTCTGGCCTCATCGGATCTGGTTCCATTTACTGCAACAGCTGATAGTGGAACCTCCAGTACCTCTTCCTCTGTGCATTGGCTTGCTCTCCCAGAACCATGGCACCCTGGTCCATCTGGACCTCAAATCCCTGCATCTTCACACCTGGCTCCCAAGGACATAGCCATGGCTCAGTTTGGGGCGTCACCCAAAGTGGCTGATGTCCTGGTGGCAGCTAAGAAGCCTTCCACTAGGGCCACTTATTCTATGAAGTGGAAATGTTTTGCACTGTGGGCTGCTTTCTGTCAGTTGGATCCCTTCACTTGTCTGGTGAATCAGATTCTATAGTACTTACTGGCCCTTTCAGACTCCGGTCTAAAGTAGTTGTCTCTTAAAATGCACGTGTCTGCCATCTCTGCCTTCCATGTGCCTATTGATGGACGTATGGTGGCACAGTTGGAGTTGTCCTGTACATTCCTGAGATGCATCTTTCACCTGAAGTCGCCTATCTGCAATCCAGTCCCACCTCAGGACTTGAATTCTGCGTTGGAAAAAGTTACTTGGGCTCCTTTTGAGCCAGCCGCGACATGCAAGCTACTCTTTCTGTCGTGGAAAGCGTAATTTTAATTGCTATTACTTCTGCTTGAAGAATTTCAGAGCTGCAGGCGCTCATGTGTGAGCAGCCTTATTTGATTTTCCACAAAGACAGGGTGTCTTTGCATACTAATCGTAAGTTTCTCCATAAGGTGGTGTCTGAGCTTACTTTAAATCAATCCATCCACCTTCCTATTTCCCAGAGCATGCCAATCCAGGGGAAGCATTGCTCCACACTTTAGATGTGCATAGAATTCTGCATTACTACACGCACCATACAAAGGACTGTGAGAAGTCCTCTCAGCTGTTTATTTCTTTTGCCCCTGGTAAAGAGGGCGGCGTCCCTGTTTCAAAACAGTGCTTGTCCAGATGGTTGGCCAACTGTATTACTTATTGCTACAAACAGTATGGCAAGGATCTTCCTGGCATGGTTCATGGTCATTTCACCAGAGGCATGGCCTGTTGCCTGTTTCAGGAATGTGTCCGCTGCAGAGATCTGCATGACTGCTGCTTGGAGAACTGTCCACTCCTTTACCAAGCGCTATAGTCTGGACATTGCCTTCAGGCATAGGGCCAATTTTGGCCTAGCTGTCCTCCAGGGCCTACTTTCTTAGGCTTCCCATTTCCTCCACCCAGACTGTGCTGTCCACTGATGGAACTGCTTGGGACTCATTCCACAGATGTGGCCTGCTGCAAGAGATACCCCCGAAGTCAGAGAGTACAGTTACGTTACCTTAACAGTGGATCTTTGAGACATGAATTTCTGTCACGTGTAAGAGTTTGGAAAAAAGTTACTCACTAATAGATGGGTTTTAATTTAATCTAAGCTCAAGCCGGCCTTTTATACTCAAACTTAAATGTAACAGACTGATCCTGTATAATGAATATGGAAAGTTGTGATTTCTGTCTTTTTCCACTGTGTAATAAGTTAATTTATTGGAGGCCTCTGTCATTAAGTGATAAACCCACTGTATGAATGCTTATGGAAACTGATTCATAACCAAGTGCTAAATCTGAATGCTGTAAACACTGATATGTCGACTGTGTATGTTCAAAATTCAATAAAAATGAAATTATAAAAAAAAAACAACCAGTGGATCTTCCTGGGCATAAAGTCTCCACCATTCATTCACACTGATGGGACTACGCCAGAGCACTAGGACTAAGCGGGGGCCAAAAATCTTCAGGAGGTCAAACTGGGATAGGGCCATGAGGAAGTGCACGCTGAGTCCGGCTCACGCCATAGGGCTATCTCGGCGTTGACCTCTCCAGCCAGTTCCTTTTTTCCCCGCCATCGAGTGCGCTTCAGTGATGACGCTCGTCCACCGGGGGTCAGATCTTCATGTCTATATGACAGCAGCCAAGTCATTTAGTTTTGATTTAGTTTTAGTAAAGTTTTTCTTTTCGCAGGAATGAACAGAGAAGTTTTCCTCAGCCCTCCTTCAACGGAGTCGACCATGAACAGGGCCGGTGATGGAAGGGAGACTTCGCATGAAAGCTGTATTTCCAGCAGGGCTGGGTCCAGTCCTCCTGCCCTCTGGAGGAATCTGACTATGGGCAGTCCAGTGCCGTGGGGAAGTCACGGTCCTCTCAAAGCACAAAAGAAAGTGAGCCCATTCCCGATCTTCACCGGGAACCCGGTACCACTGATCTCGAGTTCTTCTTCGTCCCACCAGTCGAAGAAGAAATGGTACCGCTTGAGGTCACCCTCTGGTAGGTCTGCACGTACGTCGATCGTCGGTTGCAGGGGAGAGGAGGCCGACTCTGACACCATTGGGGTTGCCTGTAGCTTCTGTCCCTGGAGACTGGCATCTTTGACTCCATAGTCCCTCCCCGCCTCCTGGGGGGTCCTCCAGTGAGCAGTTTCATCATTGGGCCACTCTTATGGAGCAGTGGGTTCGGTGGTTGTCCAGACTTCCTGAGCTGGCAGGATCGGTCCTGGGGTCTTCAGGCCTAGGGGCTTCGAACCCACGGGCAGGGCGGTTGGGTCAACCTTGTCGCATGACACCTTCTGTGCTGTCGATGCCATGCTCTTGTGTTTTTCCCCCCTCACATGGCTGCGGCGCAGGGGCCAGCACAGGTACCTCCTCCTCCTCCTTCTTCTTTTTCTCAGGTTTTCAGATCTTCATCCTTGGGTGTCCTGGAGTTTGGTTTGAAGGCCCTAAGCATCCATGATGTGCCGGCCACAATGCCGCCTTCATCTCCGGTCTCAGTGGCACCACGTCCAGTGCCATGCCCAGCGCCGCCTAGGGTACAGGGTTTCTCCACTCCAGTTCGAGGAGCACCCCCTCCTGTGCTCTTCCTCCCCTTTCCTCTTTATACTATCCCTCCTGGGCTAGCAGAAGATAATATTGAACCTGATCTACAATTAGGAGACTACTTTGATGAGGATTCTTCCTTTGGAGTGGAAAGTAAGCCCTCTACTTCAGCAGAGCCTTTGGTTGAGGACCTATCTTTTAAATCTCTACTGAAGAACATGAACTCCACCCTCTCCCTCCAGACATCGGAGGTGGATCCAGGGAAGTGATTGCACCTTCAATATCTGCATGTCCCAGAAATCCCTGTGGAATTGACTCCTCCGGTACAGCCCTCTTTCGAGACTCTCTCGCAGATGGTGTGGGACAATCCAGTGCACATTCTTTCTGTGGCTAAGTCCATAGTTTGGAAGTACGTGTCCCTAAGGATCGACCAATTCTGGCCTCCCAAGCCTTTGCGGACGCCATTGTGGTCTTGGCAGAAAATGACAAAGCTGTATTCCCTCAGGAATCTACAGTTCATCCAGTAAATGAGGAATTCTGTAAGATTGACAACCTAGGGAAACGATTCTTTGCCGCTGCTACCTTAGGGATGCATATTGCTAGCTACCAGGGCTGCTTCTCACAATATGAGTATTCCCTCTGGCATTCGCTGAAAACCTTAGTCAGAGCTCTTCCGGAATCGGGTGCTGCTTCAGAGCTTCTTCAGACCATTACTAGAGGCATCGAGTCCAATAACCAGCAGCTTAAGACTGCTGTGGACGCGTTTGACACTGCCTCTTGGGCAGCAGCAGCAGGAATTTGCACCCGATGCCACTCATGGTTCCAGACCTCGGGGTTTACAAATGATGCACAACAAAGAGTCATGTATTTACCATTTGACGTAGTTTATCTGTTTGGCCCACAGGTGGAGCAGGCTCTGAAGGCCACACAGAAAACTAGGACTGCCATTAAGACTGCCAGACCGACCCCTGCTGCCCTTCAACAGGGCAGGAACCGCCAGCAGTTTCATAACCATTAGTCCTTTCGCGGCAAAGGCAGAGGGGGTTTCAGAAAGAATCAAGCCCCTCAGCCGCAAAAGAAAACGCTGCAAAAGACACAGGGCCCAAAGACATCTAGTGCCACTCCCTGAGATTCTGGCCCGTGTCCCACCTCAACTGTCCGAGGGGGACTTTTCTCCGGCAGCGGGGGGGTGGCATCTGGCTCAGTTTTACAACCAGTGGAAGTCAGTCACATTGGACTAATGGGTTCTCAGAATAATTCCCGAGGGCTACTCTCTCTAAAATTCTCAGAACCCCCCCCCGGATCTTCCACCCAAACGACAGCCCAGGCTGTCTGTCACTCAGTCAGACCTCCTCGCTTCTGAGATTCAAGACCTTCTGAATAACAGGGCAGTAGAAATAGTTCCACAGGATCAAAGATACACAGGTTTCTACTCCCATTACTTCCTGTTTCCAAAGAAAACAGGCAGTATGCGCCCTATTCTAGACCTACAGAAGTTAAACAAATTCCTTTACAAGGAGTTCAAGATATCACTTGGCACGCTCCTGCCTCTGATTCATCAAAACAACTGGCTGGCCTCCTTGGACATGCAGGACGCCTACCAACATGTTCCCGTGCACCCAAACCATCACAAGTATCTCCAGTTTGTAGCTCTGGGTCAGCACTGCCAATTCAAGAGTCCTGCCCTTTGGGCTCTCCTCTGCGCCTCGAGTCTTTACAAAGTGTTTTGCAGTACTCACAGTGCATCTCAGGAACTCGGAATTCAAGTGTTCCCGTATCTGGGTGACTGGCTTCTAGCAAGCTCATCCAGACAAGGGAAGCAGGAAGCTGTAACCACGGCTTCCAAATTTCTTACTTCTATGGGAGTTCCGCTGAATCTGGAAAAATCGCAGCTCCAGCCCTTTTACCAACAGCTCCTCTTCATAGGAGCACTCATGGACACCTCCAGAGTAAGGACCTTCCTTCCAGAGGACAGGAGAAACGATATCCTACAGATGGCTCTCTTCATCAAGGAGAACAACTCAGTCCGAGCTCTCTCGATGCAGCTGATGCTGCGTGTCATGGCATCATCAGTGTTCATGGTGCTCTTGGCTCGTCTTCACATGAGAACCACTCAGTGGATGCTCAGTACTTAGTGGTCCCTGACCACACACCCACAGTCCTTTTACATCAAGGTGTCGGAACCTCTAAAGCAGTCACTCACCTGGTGGACTCGAGGACAGCCTGCTTCAAGGCTTTTCCTTTGCTGTACTGGAGAGACAGATCACCGTCACCACAGATGCATCTCTAGTCAGCTGGGGCACTCACTGTCAGACTCTCCGCACCCAGGGTCTGTGGAACCAGGACGAATCTCAACTTCACATAAATGTCCTGGAACTGAGAGCTCTCCTGTACACTGTCCGAGCCCTGAAGGACTTCCTCTGTCACAAAGCAATTCTCCTTCAGACGGACAACAAAGCGGTGATGTACTACATCAACAAGCAGGGCTGGGCACTCTGTCTTACCCCCTGTGCAGGGAAGCGATAAGAGTGTGGAAATGGTGCCTAGAGCACGATGCCCTGATCCAAGCAGTCTACCTACCAGGAGTCCAGAACAATCTGGCAGATCGCCTCAGCAGAACAGAGGCAGACCCTCACTAGAGGTCTCTCGACGTAAACGTTGTGCAATCACTCTTCGAAGAGTGGGGCACACCGGACCTGGACCTTTTTGCATCCCCACTCAATGCAAAACTGCCTCTATTCTGCTCCAGAAATCCAGAACCTGGTGCTTTTTGTCAGGATGCATTCAGACTGCGGTGGACAAAACGCTTTCTGTACGCATTTCCACCTGTTCCCGTAGTTCAGAGAGCGCTACTCAAGCTGGAGGCACAGTGATCCTCATCGCCCCATTCTGGCCTCGTCAGATTTGGTTTCCGTTGATCAACAAATTGTCGGAAACTCCACCGAGACAACTACCACTTCAGTCAGACCTGCTGACCCAGGGTCCGGTGGTCCATCCCAACCTGAGATTCCTTCATCTCCATGCATGGCTCCTAAGGAGATAGAAGTGAGTAGATTTGATATCTCACATAGAGTCTCAGACATTCTCCTAGTGGCACGCAAACTGGCTACTAGGAAAACTTACATGGCGAAGTGGAAATGTTTTTTCCATCTGGTGTGCAAAGTCTTTACTGGACCCCTTTTCTTGCCCACCTAACAAAGTCCTGGAGTATCTGCTAGACCTGTCAAACACAGGACTACAATATTTAACTGTGAAGGTCCACCTCTGTGCGATTTCAGCGTATCACGATCCTATACACTCTATGTCTCTGGCTCAGTTACCCTGGTTAAGAGGTTCCTTAAAGGTATACTCCACATTAGGCCACCAGTCAGGAGACCGGTAGCTGCTTGGGATGTTAACCTTGTGCTAGACATGCTCACCCGTAAACCTTTAGAGTCTCTAGCAACATATGAGCTGAAGTTCCTGACCTGGAAGGCCGCCTTCCTTGTAGCCATTACCTCCACTCGTAGAGTGTCTGAAATACATGCACTGGTCACAGAGCCCCCCCTCCCCGTATACTGTATTTCATAAGGACATGGTGGTTCTCAGAACTCACCGTAAGTTCCTCCCCATAGTAGTCTCGGAATTCCATCTGAACCAGCCTTTGGTTCTTCCAACCTACTTCGCGAATTTCTAGAATGAAGGAGAGCATACTCTACATTCTCTGGATGTTAAAAGGGTTTTGCGGTTCTATATAGACAGAACTAAAGAGATCCGCAAATCAAAGCAACTCTTTGTCTCCTTCAGCATGGCCCGGCTGAGTCAGCCTGTCGCTGTGATATGTATTTCAGCATGGCTGGTAGCATGCCTTCGCCAGTGCTACTCCATGGCACAGGTTAAACTGGAAGGCAGTGTATACGCCCATTCTGCCAGGGCAGTCGTGGCATCTCTGGCAGAAATTTGAAACGTGCCCATTGCAGACAGCTGCAATGCGGCTACTTGGAGCTCTGTGCACACTTTTGTGAAGCACTATGCTTTGGATGTCCATGCCAGACAGCATCTGTCCCTTGGCAGGACAATCCTGAATGGACTTCTGTCCTAAGTGAGCTCCTCTCTCCTACTGCCCTTTTTGGGGGGGGGTTATTTTAGCTTGGTACTCTCCCATCAGTGTGAATGAGTGGTGGAGACTTTATGTCCAGAACGATATGAAAATTACTTACCTACCATAATTCTTGATCTTCTTAGACAAAGTCTCCACCACTCATTCACACATCCACCCTCCATCCCCCAAGCTCACTGATCTGTTTTGGTCTTCACTTCCTCGATGGCTGGGCTGTGAAGACTCTGTTGTGTTGACTCTTCTTATATGGGTCATTCGGACCATCTTATGTCCGTCATGGGTTAGTTTCATTAAGTTAGTTTTACGCAGCACCTCCTCGGTCAAAAAGGTACTGAGGCGGTTGGAGAGTCGACGCCGAGATAGCCTACGCGGCACCACTTCCTCGCAGCCCTACCTAGGTGCCGGCCTTCCTGAAGATTTTTGGCTCCCACTTGGTCCTAGTGCCCCCGGTGTAGTCCCATCACTGTGAATGAGTGGTGGAGACTTCGTCCAAAAAGATTAAGAATTACAGTATGTACGTAATTTTCATTTCTAGGGACATGGATATGTTGTTCATCCACACTTATTGGCAGGTTCCTTGCCGCTTTGAATCTTGCCGGAAGGTCTTCAAGCTGGCTCCTCCCACCCACCCGGGTGGTAAAACTCTCAGCTCCGCCCCATGACGCCAGATCTTCCTTACCGCTTGGAAGCTCAGGTTCCCTCCTTAGCGCTCTGCGTTTTCGACTGGTTCCTGAAAATTTTCTGTCTTCGAAATTATTTGGAAGTTTTTCTGTAACTTCAATCCTTTCTTCTTCCCTACGGCGATGGCTCATTCCTTTTCTGGCCCCGGGAGGCGCCTGGTTAATTCCTCCAGGGGAAACCCGCACTCCACATGCGTTTATTGCCTTAACCTGGATCATGATCCTCAGCTTTTCGAGTTTTGTTGTGCCCTTTCGGCCAGCTTTCTGGAGGACCGCGCGGCCCGTTCGAGGCTCGGGCACCCGGTAGTTTTTCCTGCTCCGGAGAATCCCTCGGATCGTCAGGCAGCGTCCGCTTTGGCTGTTTCTGTGCAGCTGGATCCCCCTCCTGCCGGGAAGGGGGCGGCTTCTCCTTCCTCCTCCTCAGTCGCGCCGCTTATCCCGCTGTCCTTGGACTCTACTCATGCAGCTTCGTTCAAGGAGCTTCGTCAGTCCCTTTCCTCGAGGGGAGAGGGACCCTGGGGACCTGCCCCTCGGCCCAAGTCCAAGGTGCCACAGGCGGGGTCCCTTCGTTGGCCCCGGCGGGAGCGGAAAAAGTCCCCTTCCCCTGCCAGCCGACACTCGGCTTCGGTCGAGGATGCGGCTTCGGCCACTAGCCTCACGGTGTCCCTGTCAGGTCAGCCGGCCAGGATCCCTGTTGACGTGGCCGAGCCTCTCAGCCCGTCATCTGGGCTGTCTCCTGCTAGTGCCGCAATCCCTTCGCCGGTTCTCCCGGCGAGGGCTGAGGTTCTGCTGGTACCTTTGGGTCGACAGTCCTCGGCCTTTTTCTCCGAGCCGAAGGAGGCGCGGGCGTGCTCCGCTCCCTCCCAGGCCCACCCTCGGGTCCCCTGAGGATTCGGGTCTCGGTCTGGGTCCTCCTGTCGGTCTAGCCGCTCACACCGACCTCGGCGTTCTCGGTCGGGGCACCGAGTCAAGTGGCATTGCCGTTCTTCCTCGTCCCCCTCCTCGGATGAGGAGTGGCTTCGATGCCGTTGGCGCGACGTTACGAGGAATTTATGTGGCAGCAGCTGTTATTGTCCGGGAATCAATCGACCCCGGTTCATTGTCCGGCTAGTAAACAGCCGCTGCCCGGTCGGCCGACGCAGCCGCTCGAGGCAGTCAAGGAGCCCTCTCCAGGGCCGGTTACTCGTCCGATCCCCGCTGCCCCGCCGTCCTCGGCGGAACGGGGGCCAGGCCTTGACCTGTCCCCCAGGTTTCTCGGTCCCCTCACTCCCGCCTGCCTCCAGCGGGCGAAGAGTGTATCAGGCCTGCGGCAGCTTTTTGCAGTCCCCTTGGAGCCTGAAGTTGGCTCCATTATGTTTCCTAGCAGGGAGGACCTATGGTCTTCCCCGGAACATTCCGTGGACGACAGCCCATCGTCCTTTATGGGTCTGCTCCAGCTCATCTCGGAATTCACCGGGATGCAGCTCGAGCCCGTTTCCAAACGGGCACCTTACCCCCTTACGGAGATTCTGGACTGAGGGGGTTCTCCCTCGGAGGCCTTCCCGGTGGCTGAGGCAATCATGGGCCCAGCCTTGGAGCTCTGGCGGCAGCCTACTTCCTGCCCTGCGCCTTCAGCCAGGGTGGCCAGGAAGTACCCTGTCCCTGTCGGTTCTCTGCCCGGTTTCTTGGAGCACCCCTCAGCTGAAGGGGTAGTCACCGACAATGTTTTCCAAAGTTTTGGAAATGCTAGGGATGTGGATAGGCCCCCTGACAAAGAGTCCAAAAGGATGGACTATGTCGGGCGCAAGGTTTACGCCGCGTCCTTCCTAGGCCTCAGTCAGGCCAGCTCGGCGGCACTGATGGCACACTGTTCCCATGCACCCTTTTGGGCTCCCTGGACGAGGTCCTCCCTCATCTCCTGGCGGACCACGGTCCGGCGGGTGCAGGACCAGGGTAGGGCGGTGGCAAAACAGCAGCTCCAGACGGCTCTGGATCTGGGCGACTCCTGTGCCAGATCGGTGGTGGCCGCAGTGGCCATGCGCCACAGGGCGTGGCTGAGGTTATCCTCCTTCTCCTTGGAAACCCAGCATGAGTTGGCGGACATCCCCTTCTTGGAGACTGACCTTTTCGGCCCTGGAGTGGAGGGACATATCCAGGGGCCCGAGAATTCCGATGCCACTCCGGACTCTGTCACTCCCGCCCGGAGGAACAAGGGCAACCGTCAGCCTTTGCGTGAGCCCTTTGCCCCCGGCCCCTGCGGCTCAGCCCGGCCCAGCACGGTCAGCAGGCATGCGCTGGGCGGCCTGTCGCCAGACCAGCGTCTTCCTCCAAAGGAAGCAGGAAGGTAGGGATCGAGCCTCCTCGGCCTCTTCCTCGCCAAGCCTGCTCAGTGATGGGCTAAGGGGTGCTGTCCCGGCCCGTCGCCCCTGCAGGTTTCCTGTGGGGGACGGCTCCGCACCTCTTCCTCTTGGGTGGTGCTAAGGGTAGTCCTGTCGTTGCAAGCAGGTTTCCCCTTTGAGCCGTTGCCCCACGGGGATCTTGGGTCCACAGACTCTTCGTCGGACTGCTGAGACGACTTGCCTGGCCCTCTAATTAGAGGTGATCAGGGAGGTGGTGGGCCCTTCTTCTGACCCTGGGTTCGTGTCCAGGTATTCCTGGTCTCAAACGGACGGGGGGCGGGGCTTGCGCCCATCCTTCTGCACACCCGGATGGTCCCTCTGCAGATATCCCATCCTCAGATCAAGGCGTGCGACTTCTTCCTGGGCCTCCAGGACGTACTTACTCCTTGTTCCGTCCGTTTCTTGGGAGACCCCTCCCTTTGTGAAGTGAGAGATCTCCTTACGAGTTCCTGGCCAGGCCCTTCGTTCTCTGCTCTGCAGTTCTGCGGCATTGAAAGGTCCGGGCGTAACTCCACCCGGATGGCGGCCTGATTAAAACCCTTCCAGGCTCGGACTGGTCTCCCTTTACCGGAGCCACGTTGGAACTCGTGCCTTAGTGGGTGAGGCTTCTTCGGGACTAGGCTCGACTCTTGAGTCCGAGCTCGGCTCCGGGCGGACAGGGCTGAGGTTCTTCCTCCCTACCCATTCAGGTTTGGCCGGGTAATTGTGCCCTGCCGGGACCTCCTGCACCTCCTGGGCTCCACCGGCTGAGTTCCCCTAGTGGGACGGGCCAGCCAGCGGTCACAGTGCTGCGCTCCTCGGACCAGTTCATGACTACAGCCCAGGAGTTAGGGGAACGCTCCCCATCGGACCATTCCAGCTCCTGCAGGAGAACATCCTGTTCGTCCCCCCTGAGTCGACGGTCTTCTCCGACTGATGCTTCTCGGATGGGTGGGGGTGCCCATCTAGGGGAATACAAAGTGCTTCGCCTCTGGTCCTCTTGGGAGTCCCAGTGCCCTTACTACCCGCTGGAGCTCCAGGCAGTCCGCTTAGCTTGCACCGCTTGCTCCGTTTATGCAGGGTCTAGTGGTTTAAGTCCATGCGGACAGCACCACAACCTTGTGCTACCTACCCTGCCAGATTCGGTTGAACCCGTTGCCTAGGCGTAAGGAGGTTCTCTGCATTGGGTTTTGCGCGCAGTCGGAGGCGGGTTCCCAGCCATCTGTTGGCAGGAGCCTCCAACTCCCTGGCTGCTGCCCTAAGCCAGACATAAGCTGCGCCTCACGAGTGGTCTTCCCTGCAGGAGGTAGCACAGGATCTTCTCCTTCCAGGGAGAATACGTGACTGAGACTGTCTCATGCCCGCCCCCTCAGCAGGGTTTACTGTAGGGGATGCCGTCGAGGTCGCAGACCCCGGGCCTCTTCTACGCCTCTCCCCCATTTCCCTTGACCCGCAGGCAAGGCAAGGAGGGACTAGGCGCAGGTGATGCTGGTAGCCCAGACTGGGTTTCCAGCTCTGGTATCCAGCTCTCCTCAGTCTCAGCCCCAGGCTCCCGAGGCGGTTTCCAGTCCGCCCGATCCTGATCTCTGTTTTTAGGGGAAGGTTTTCCATCTGAACCTTCAATCCTTGCACCTGAAGGCCTGGTCCCTTTGCGGCTCGGGGCCAGGGCCTTGGGTCCACCTCGGCTAGGTCCTCGGCCGCTTGAGGCATCCTGCTAGAGGTCGGCGACATGCTGCCTTCAATGGGTAGAGTTCTCCATTTGATGAGGATGGGCCTGGCCCTCTCCGTCCCTGGGCGACATTCCGGACCATCTGCAGTCCATTCTTTGAACTAGGACTTGACCGTGCGACCCTCTGGTGCTTCTGTTGATCACCCCTGTCTTCCGAGCGCGGGCGGAAGGCAGTCGATAGCGCGAGATGAGTGGTTTGGCCCCTTTCTAGGCCTCGATCACACCTCCCTTTGGGAGAGTATCCCCACTCTGTGGGACCCTGCGCTGGTATGAGCTTAGCTCACGGGCAAGCTGTTCGAACTCCATGTACAGGTGCGAGTTTCCCTCGCCTGTTGTGGAAGATCACCTCTTGGGGCTACTCTGCCATCCAGAAGGAGGGAGAGTTCAGGCGCTCTCTGAATCTCCTATCTGGTCTTCCACAGGGACAGGTTGTCCTGCGCCCCACCGAGTTTCTTCACGTGGAGTCTTCCCTAACCGGGTATGGTCTCTGTCTGGGTTCATCCCCATTCACACCTCGGAGGCCATATATAGGTTTCATGGGACCCTATTTATCGCTCACCTACCCAGAGAGCGTATGGCTGAAGTTCGGGAAAGGTTCGCCAGCTGTTTGTCATCTACGCTGGAGCCGCACCTGGCAGACCTGCAGCCTAGCGGGCGACGAGCGGGTGGGTCACCTCCTGCATAGGTCTCCGCTATAGGGGGGCGGGCATGGAGCCTCCCAGAGGGATAAGTGCTCATTTTACCCATCCTTCCGCTGCACCGGTGGCTGCTTCCGAGGATACTCTGGCTCAGGATATCCGCGGGGCTTCTGCCCCGGAAGCAGGCCTACCGTCTCCCCTTCCACATCGACCTTGGGTCACGCCGGGATGTTGGTCGGGCCCTCGGTTTTCCAGTCTTTCTCTCTAAGAAGGGGGTGTGTGCCTTGCCTCCCTCCTCCCGGAGAACTGCTAGGAGTCTGCCAGTAAGTGTGGATGAACAACATATCCAGGGTTTTAAATAATTGATTAGCAGTTTTTTTCTTGGGACAATGCTAACTGTACAGAATGTATTTCTATAGGTTTTCTAGAAGTGTTATATTTGTTAAAACACAGTGAGGCAAGTGCTATGCATTTGCACAATGTTTTTGCACTTTTATGAGCAAAACGCTAATCAATTTTTGGAGTTAAATAAATCCCTGATATCCATGTCCCTAGAAATACAGGTTACTCACCTGTAACAGGAGTTCTAGGAATGGTATATGTTGTTCATCCACACGACCCACCCGGCCTCCCCTGCTTCCAGCGGGCTAGATCTGGCGTCATGGGTTGGAGCCGAGAGTTTTACCACCCAGGTGGGTGGGAGGAGCCAGCTTGAAGACCTTCCAGCAAGATTTAAAGCAGCAAGGAACCTGCCAATAAGTGTGGATGAACAACATATACCATTCCTAGAACTTCTGTTACAGGTGAGTAACCTGTATTTTCTGTATGCCACCCCCCACCCCCCTCTGGTTCAGAGGGTTCTCATCATGCTCCAGATGGAAGGGGCCACTCTGATTCTGGTAGCGCTGTTCTGGCCACATCAGATATGGTTTCCATTACTGCAACAATTGGCTGTGGCACCTCCAGTTCCATTGCCCCTTTACCGGGACCTGTCAGCACAGGCGCATGGAATCCTGGGCCATACAGACCTCAAGTCCCTCCGATTGCATGCATGGTTCCTGAAGACATAGCCATTGCCCAGTTGGGGGGTCTCCCAGAAGGTAGCTGATGTCTTGGTGGCTGCTAGGACACTGTCCACCAAGGCCACTTACTCAATGAAATGGAAGAGGTTTGCTATCTGGGCTACTTTCCATCATCTGGAGTACTTCCTGTCAGAGGCGGGTCTCCAATATTCCTCTGTTAAGGTGCACCTGTCTGCCATTTCGGCCTTCGATGAGCCCATTGGAGCGTGCACCTTGGCCCAGCTAGTTGTGACTCGTACTTTTTTGAGAGGCATTCTTCATCTGAAGCCTCCTATTCAAAACCTAGTCCCAGCTTGGGACATGAATTTTGTACTAGAAAAATTGACGCTGCCTCCTTTTGAGTCAGCCGCATCTTGCGAGCTATGCTTTCTGTCTTGGAAAGCATTATTTTTAGTCGCTATTACTTCAGCTTGCAGAATTTCATAGCTACAGGCTGTCATGTGTGAGGAGCCTTATTTGATTTTTCACAAAGACAGGGTGTCTTTGCACATTAACCCCAGGTTTCTCCCTAAGGTGGTGTCTGAATTTACTTTAAATCAATCGGTCCACCTGCCAGTTTCCTTCCTGGAGCATGCCAGTCCAGGGAAACATAGAAACATAGAATTTGATGGCAGATAAGGACCGCTTGGCCCACCCAGTCTGCCCATTTCCCTACCTAATGGATAAGCTGCAGATCCTAGTTAACCAGCAGCCTACTTCTTCCTACCCCCACCCCCTAGAATTGCCGTATGACTGTCCCATGCATGCTTGAATTCCACCACTGTTTTTGACTCCACAACCTCCTCCGGAAGGCCGTTCCATGCATCCACAACCCTCTCTGTGAAAAAATACTTCCTTAAATTACCTCTGAGCCGCCCCCTATCTTCAAATTGTGCCCCCTTGTTCTTGCACACCTCTTTTTTTGAAAGATGCTACCCTCTTGGATTTTGTTGATTCCCTTGAGGTACTTGAAAGTTTCTATCATGTCCCCCCTCTCCCTTCTTTCCTCGAGGCTATACATATTAGGAAAGGATTGCTCCATACTTCAGATGTGCATAGAATCCTCAGGTACTATACACACCGTACCAAGGACTGCAGGAAGTCCTCTCAGTTGTTGGTTTTTTTTTCTCCCCTGAGAGAGAGGGTGCTCCAGTTTCTAAACAGTGTTTGTCCAACCGATTGGGCAAGTGTATTACTTTTTGTTATAGAAAGTACAGTAAGGCATTTCCTGGTGTGGTTCATGGCCATTCTACCAGAGGCATGCCCACTTCGGTTGCCTGTTTCAGGAATGTGTCCGCAGCTGAGATCTACGCTGCTGCCACTTGGAGTACTGTCCACACTTTCACAAGGCACTACAGTCTGGACATAACCTCTAGAAGGAGGGGAGGCTTTGGCCTCACTGTGCTTCAGGGCCTTCTTTCTTAGGCTTTTGGCCTCCTGCTACACGCACTGTTTCACTTGCCGGCACTGCTTGGGACTCATTCCAAAGGTGTGACCTGATGAAAGCGATATCCCCCAAGAAGATAGAACAGTTACAAAAGAACTCACCGTAACAATAGAACTTGGAGGGAATCTCTCGTCAGGTTGTGCCGTTCCACCCTCCATTCCCCTTCTAGCTCTGTCTCTGGACTGGCTGACTGGTTGCTTCAGACCTTTTTACAGCTGGGCACCTTTTCTCTCTCCTCAGTTCCCTACTGGGAAGCCTAGTTTGTTTGGTCCCCGGTGTGGAAAGAACTGAGGAGGGAGTGTGGCCACCCTTATTTATATTGCACGGCAACGTCAGCATAGAACATTGGAATGGGCAGCCCCTAGAAGACTGTTACAGGAAAAACTTCCATGTGATCCTGGTGCCTATGGTCAGGGGTGTCGGCAGGCATACGCACTGTACTCAGCAGAGTACAGTAAAAACAAATCAGGCAGGGGCAACAAAAAGAGGAAAGCAAGGATATTGTGAGTAACATTGTGTCTGTGTCACATTGAGCCCTTTTGCCTTTGTTGTTCGATATGGGGCACTGATGCCACCAGCCAGATATACAAACAAGAACAAATTACCAGGCAGGGAGAAAAACAAAGGAAGGAGGATTACAGGAAGAAACTCTACTTGAACTCAAACATGACAAATGGGGGGTTATTATTGGTGTGGTGGCAGCACATATTTTGGTTATATTTATATGGGGGCAACAGTGCATCAGTTTTGAGTACAAGTTTAAAATTCCTAGCTACACCCCTGCCTATGGTGATAGTTCCAAAGGTGTGACCTGATGAGAGATTCCCTCGAAGAGCTACTGTTACAGTAAGTTCTTATGTAACTGTTTTGAACACGTTGTTCACAGCTCATACTTTTCTTCATGGGTTTGAATCTTTGACGTCATGCTCATTAATAACAGGGTAAGGATGTTTCTTGCTCAGTTGAAATCCGTGAGTAATGGGGTGAACCAGGTACAGTAATACAAATTAACATTGTCCTTAGGTGACTTTAGTAGCTAACTGGAATAGCAGCTGCTGTTTTCTGCTTTGGTCGGAACAGTATAGTATCTTTATGTCTTGAGACAATATTTTATTATTTATTGATTGATTTATGTTCCCTTTTTTCTTCTAGGATGCACATAAACACCTCCAGCAGCATGCCGAAGGAGACAGCCAGTTGGACCCATGAGCAAGCATTTTTCCTCCCACATTGGGAAGTGGTTTTACGCCAAGTTACATTTCCACGTTAACTGTTGAGACGTGCCTCTCCCTCTCCCTCTGCTGCACTTGGGGCTAGTGTGGAGAGCAACTCTTACACAGCACTACCGTGAATGCTTGAGGTTGCTGACTAGTGGAAGTGTGTCATCTGTTGGCAGCGAACCTGGCTGCGCATTTCTTTGTCTTTACTTTGTAACAAAGCACAGGCACAAAGCTTCTGCTTTCCTCAAAGGGAAAAGAAGTACCTTGCAAAGTCCAGGCAGTTGTCAGCGGTGCCCAGTTAAAGAAGATATTGCTTCTGTGCGCTGGCCAGATTTAAAATTTACATTACAATATTATATGGCATCTTGTAATTTTATATTTCTTCTTAACAGTGTTAGACCAAAAAATGTTTTTTTTTTTAAATGTTGAGGTTGTTTTGATGAACCAATCCTATTCTAACAGATCTGGTTGTCACATGAGAGGCGACGCTAATTTTTACCGCAATAGGAGGGATTCTGTTACTGTTTTAGTGTCAGTCATGCCAGAGCAATGATACTAACACTGGGATGTTATGGTGTTTTTGTTTTACATATGAATACACCAACAGATAAAGGACTTACAGTCTGTCTGGTCTGCTTCAGTGTGCAGGTCACCACTGTGTCTACAGAGGGACCTACCACCCCTACCTCCTGACCCTCCAAGTTTTTTTTTAGTTTCTGGAAAACGTTTTCAATGGTACTAGACAAGAAGCCCAGCATTCTTTAGTTAACTTGCTGCGCTGAGTTTAGTGTAAAGCAGACTGTTTGGTAAAACATAAACAAAATGTCAGCACCAGTGTTTTCTCCTACAGTTACATCTGTGGCAGCTTGGGATAAAAAAAAAAAAACACTTGTATTAACAACCAAGGTTTTATTCACACCTCTGTAACAGAGACTAGGAGAGGCATTTGGGTTGCAATGTAATGCCTTAGACTGCGGACTCTCTGTGTATCGGAACTGCATGGTTTACCATGGTGACCTTACCTTGTGGCTGCCGTCACAGGTTACAAGGCAGTTCTACATTCATTAGTAATAATCATGAAATTGATCCAGTGCAACAACCTCCATGACTGGTCAGGTGACCATACTTTCGCCTTGGGGCTTCACCCAGGATCCTGGATACTAAGATAAAACAGTTGGATGTGAGAGTGAAATTCAAGCAGAAGAAATCAGGGAATGTGATTATTTTTTTTTTTCTTAAAGAATAAAACTAAAAATGTAAAAATGCCTTACCATGTGTATAACTGTAAGTCATTTTGGGTGGGGGTGCATGTCATTCAGTAATCCCCCACCCCAGTAAATGTTAAGAAGGCAATTTCTCTTGTTTGGAAGTGTGACTACCCAATTATAACATGCTCTGCCCCCCCATTGTGCCTTATCACTAAAGTTGAAAGTTTTTCTACTGTCTGTATTCAGTTCACTTATTCACACTATGGCAGTTCCACTGAGCATGTTCGGTGCCTCGGGGACGTGAGTGGAATATCGGCAGTAGATCTTCGGTTGCAAGTAACCTCTATTTAACCGACTAGCAATTACACTGTTTGTGTATTAGCGTCACACACATCTGCCATGCCCACAAATTTCAAATTCCTTTTCTGCTAGTGACTTTTTTTTTGTGGGGGTTATAGCAGCTGCAGAGAAGATCACACTGTGCCTACCGGTTTCATGCGACACAATTTGTCATGAAATGTGGTGATGATTTTTCAGTTGGGAGGGACTGTGTGATTTTCATGGGACCTTGTCAAAGCTGGATACCGAGTAACAACTGCCACATTTCACAGCTGTCGGCATGGTCCAAACAACACTCTAATGAAAGATTATTTGGTTAACCTTTTCCACCAGAAAGGGGGGGGGACTCTTTTTTCCTGCACATTTCTGACTTGTTAAAACTGAGTGGGTGAAGGGGGGTAAACTTACTTCTAGAAACCAGATTGACTTTAAATTTTTATTTATTTTTTTGTTACTTGTACTTGGAGGAAAATAAGATTTTTGCAGCAGGGTCCCTGAAATAGTGACACATACAAATGGAATGCCCCATTTAAAATCAACTGCCTTTAACCCGCAAGCTTGTTTTTTCTGTAGATGCTGTGTTTTGAATTAGTTGTCAACATTCCCTTATTGTTCCATCATGACTGACTTAACATGCAAGGAATAAGAACCATTTTAGAACTATATGACATACAGCACTATAGTTTGTCCATGCTAAGCTCCTTACATTGTTGTCGGAATGCCTCTGTGTTCTACTATAGAACTCTGTGGTTGAGGGACTTACAAAATGGCAAGAAAAAATCAAGAAATTTCATCTGTCGAGACACGTCACCTGACAGTGCATTAAATCTCTATAAATGTACAGTCAGGTGCTGAATCTCATTGTCCTCCCCAAAAAACCTTCTTAGAGCCATTTTGTAAGTGTAACAAGCTCCTCCAAGGTGTGCATCATAGGATTTTAATGCACTTCCTGGGTCATAAGGACACTCTGCCTTCAGCCACGTGCCTTACTACACCCCTGGGGTGTGTATTAAGATCGTATAATGCACACCCTGGAGGGACTTATTACTTACATGAACTGTATCACACAGTTCTAAAATGGTACTTCCCACTAGTGTGTCTGATCAGAAACGCCCGTTGGGTGGAAGGCCAGTAAAGTTGAAGCAACAACAAAATTGCATACTATATTATATGTTGTTACAGCTGTGAAGGCCACTTATGATTGTAAGACTGTCCTCCCACGCATTCTAGGGTATTGTTCTGAGGTATTCGATGAAGACCACGGCGAAATAAACGCGCGGTTGAAAACTGCACTGTCATCACAGCAGGTGCGGTTTCGGAGTTTATTTTTATTTGCACGATTTTGGACCATGCCCATTTTTGGTGTTCCACACAGCATGGATTTTGACCGCGCAGTTATTTCCCATGCAGTATTGGCCTGGATCCTTGTTCTAATACCCTAAGAATGTAAGTGAGACCACTCTTACAACCATAAGAGTGGTCCCCATGGCTGTCTTAATATATTTTTGATCGAGGTCAATCAATATGTGAACATATTTTTAAAGAATCTCCCTCAAATGAGCCTTCTCCCATAGTGCCTGCATGTGAGACAGTTTTTACGGAATGAGAGTGTCTCGTGCAGAGGGAAAGGAGCACTCCGGTTGGTTGGGAGTGCTCCCTCAATCTATAAACAGCTTTTACATGGAAAATGAATACTTGTGGTTTCAACACACTTTTCTTTCAAGTCAGAACGACAGGATCTGCTATGATTTCCTGCTAAGTTTAGCTATTTCCATGGCCCATCACTGTTGGTTGAGGAGATGGCTGGCAGGCTTCAGTGTGGTGTGCAGATTGCAAGGATGGTTTTGAGAAGAACCTGACAGTGAACTTGTCAGCATGTTGACCACACCATCCTACCTTGACATAAATTGGGAAGTGCACACTCAAAAAAAACCATACCGGTACCACTTGTTCTGTTTCCTCCAATCATATTGGGCTCGCTTAGTACAATGAGATTAGAATGAGTCCTGCTAAATAGAAACCCAGAGTCTAATTTTATGTTTGCCGTACTTTTTCAACTCCTCTCATTTCAAAGAACAAGTACATTTTTGGCAGATGTTTCATCCAGCCTTACAGCATGCTGGTATCCTCAAAAACAAAACAAAAAAATAACACAGTGTTATTACACCTGCGTGAAACATGTATAAATCCTTGTCACTGAGGTGTTGACCTCAGTGGACTGGCTTGTCTCCCAACGGTGAGCTGGGTATTTTAAGAGTTAGTCTACTGCCTAAAACTAATATTTGTGAAAAGCAGTTAACAAATTCCTTTTATATCTTATGTACTTTTTCTTTTCCCTTTGATTAATTAGGAGATTTTTCTGATGTTAGTAGGTGTGATGTGTGGAACAACTCTCTGCCTGGCAGCTGACGCATCTAGCTTTGTTCTTCCCATTGCATCCGTCAGCATTGTGACCTCACCGACCGTGACTTAACAGCTGCTCAGGAAGAACCACTCAGCAACTGCCAGGTTAGTCACCTGTGACATCACGGTCAGTGAGGTCACAGTGCTGATGATGCAGTGGGAGGAATAGAATTAGGTAAGTCAGCTGTCGGGCAGAGTGCTATTCAGCACATCCAGCGTAATATCATCACATCGAAAACTTTCTAATGAGAAAAAATGAAAAGAAAAATACTTGTTACAACTTATTACTTATTAATTTTTGTAACATTTTCCTGTCTGCTATTTTTGGTTTTGCTAGCTGTTTAAGGGTGAGAGTCTCCATCCATTACATACCTTGCCATGGAGGTCAACAGCTGACCTTATTACTGCCAACCATGTTGTTGCATCCTAATCTAATCCAGTTATAGTATGTATTACGTCAAGCATCTCAGTGGTGGCAACCAGGTAGTTTGCTATTTGAGCACCTGATTTAGATGGTTTTCTTATCTCATTTGTTTTTTGTTTTTTTTTTTGTGGGGAGGGTTGTGACCTTCAAAGCAAAATTTGTAAGTTCCAGGGCTTGTTCAGCATGCAGGTAACGATGCGAGTGTTAGGCAGTGCTGGCATCAAGACAATGACTAGAGGTATTTACGATTTCCATCACAAACTATCGCATTTGCAACTATGCCATGTAATGGCTGCATCAGGCAAAGACTTTTGTTATAAATCCAAGGCGTAGTAGTAACTACGTCATCCAGACCTCTAAAAGCAAGATGTTAGGGTGGCTCTCCTTGTGTGGTTTGTTTGACACTGCTCCATTATGGGGTGAGGGGTGCAGAAGGAGAGTTCGTCTTGAGCAGTTTTGCATGTTGTTTACTAATGTTTGAGTGTCTTTTCTCTTAATTTGTGGGGTGCGTGTGTGTCCTCTTTGTGACAGGGTCTATGATGCAGCCTAACAAGTTGTGGTGCATAATGCCAGCAGCTGCTCAGTAAAGGACATAAGTCCTTCAGCATGACATAAGTAGGACATTGATAGTGGAAGGGGATGAAGGTGTAGTTGTTAGAATGAAAGTGTGATGTGCCCCAAAAAGGGAATGTATTTGTTGAAATGATGGTTGAGAGACACGTGTTGCGGGAGGGAGTGAGTTTTTGAAGTGCGGTGGTGATACCTTTTTTCGTAAGCATGCATGCTGGGGTTAATGTAGCTATCTGTATGTGTGTTCCCCATTCTTGTGACACTGACATCAGGTTTTGATAATTATGAAGAGTTTGAAGAGGGTATCTGATCTCCATTAAAAATAAAATCACATTTGGCATCGGCAGACTCTAATAACCAGGCATTCCAAAATCAGATTTCAAGCAGCTATTTTCTTTATTAGTAAAGGACATGTTTGGAAAAGTAACCCCTGTCTTTTACAGTTTGTTGGTTTTTAACAACGTAGGTACATTAGATAAATGAGTACCATCCAGTTTATTCTAATACTATTCAGGAACTAAGGTCATAATCCTCTGCTTACGACCTTCCACTGGTCGCTCTGGTTCTGACTGCTGTCACAAGCAGAGAAATATGACCACGGCTCCTGAACTGGATCCGGACAAGATGAATATTGAATGACAAGGATCATGTTGTGATTCTCACATCCTTATTCTAAAAGAAAAGAATACCTTGTAATTCAGTGTTCGTGTCTAGGGTAATTGTGTTCTGTTGACACCAACTGGGGTTTTGTTTTCTGGTAACTGAGTCCTCTTAAGTGATGATACCAGCGCCTCCACCTGCTGCATTATCCGTCCTTCCTGCCAGTCACCACATCTTGAGGTGACAAATACTCTTTAGGAGCATCTTTGCTGCATTGTAAATTAACTACAAAACCGGTGGCAGCATGAGAATGGGGAAATTGTTAACCTTTTGGGAGGGTGTTGGTAATGGGTGGCAGCATTGTTTCTGTACGTTTTGCTGTGTTTGTGCCACAGTTGTTTGAGGTGGCTGGGGTTGACGGCTTCACAATACTGCAGCCCTTTCTTGGGATTTATGTACTTTCTGACTTGTTTCTGCATTGTGTTCAGCAGTATTTCCCAAAGGAGTCATTATGGCCAGGTTTCTTGTTAAAACAATACCAAATGCTACAGCACTTTTCAAGCAGTTCCCTTACGCCCCATCTGCAAGTGGTATAAAAGCCTGTACCCTGCTGCTGTGTATGTTGATGCCACTTTCTTGAGATTAACCAGGTGTTGAGGATCAATAGTACCTTGAAATGTAATTTATTTTTTTTAGTTAGTATTTACAACTAAATGTACATCCTTTATGTACCAACACTGCTGAAGCGTACCACAGGGTAGTATTTTTCCTACTACCACCTCTTAAAGTTCTCTGACCCTTAGCATTCTCTGTGAGGCGCTGGTAACATGATGACATTTTTGATTGCAACCCACTTTTCCTTCTAAAACCAGGTAGGTTGTGTCCCGTAGTAAAAGTCTCATTAAACTTGCGCTCTGTTACCCTAATTCCTTTTTCTTTCTTTTCATCGGGGTTGTATGGTCTTTGTCAGCCACCCTGTTTGGCCCTTTTAACAGTGACCTTCCAGCCCTGACAGCCTATCACCTGAGCTAGGTGTACCCACTGTGCCGTCCCCTCATGCTGCAGCATCCTGGTAGTGAGGACGTGGTGTTTAGAGATCATTCCTAAGAAAGTGCTTATGGCAGAAGTGCCAGTTCTAGCCTTTTCTATTTTTCAGTGTGCTTTAAAAATATCCCCTTTTGTTCTAGGTAGGATTTTGACTGGTGACTAAACATTGAAATAGTAATGCTGTCCCATGAAATCGTAGCCCATCAACAATGAGTACATTTAAACATCATTGTATTTAGTTGCACATAGCTCATGGGGATGGTCCATTATAATCAGTTTCTCTGTAGCCCCCACACACACACAAAACTTGCAGGTAGTGACCTAGAATGCAAGACAAACAGCTTCTTATATGGCTTCTAGTATGATAACTAAAGTCTTCAACATTCCAATAAAATAATTAAATAGTCATTCTTAAAGCTTTATTAATTTGCATTTCGGGGGTTGCAGGGCAATCAGTGGATCAGGGAGTGTCTTCAGTCACCAGTAAAAAAAAGACAAAAAACGGTTGACCCCTGCAGATTCTGATTATATGACATTCCAAAATCAATTGAATTTTGATCCTTGTCCTTGACAGTTCTTTGTTCTGATGCTGTTCAGGGGTTGGGTTGTGATCATAATCTCCTGCTGGTGATGTCACAGCCTGTTGCTATGAAACCAGTTGTGATGTCATGAGCAGAGGATATGACCTTGGCACCATGACCAAATGAACTTTTAAGTACAAGGATCATGATTTAATTCACATATCCTTGTTTCCTTTCATTGTTTCCATAAATAATATTCTCTGCTAGGGCATCCTAGCATGCCTCCTTCTGTGGATCCCCCCAGTCCCAACACCAGTCTTCTCAGAGACGTACTCCATTCCTTACACTAAAGCACTTGGAGGAGCAGGGACTTCAGTCGGTTGTGCGGGGCCCGCAAGTTATCTGCATCATCCTGCCTGCCAGGGTAGGGGTTCCACGGTTTTCTTCCCTGGGGAGCCAGCGTGCAGTGATGCACACTTTCACGTGTGTTCATCTGGAGGTGTCCCCAGCCTGTCTTGATGCCTCTGACTGCGCTGCCACCTGGATTCAGCCAAGTAGATCATGCAGCGAAGCACACTGTCCCCCACCCCAGAGGAGAGCTGTCTCTGGGACACTTGAGCCTCCTTCCCCTGCCAGCGCCTGAGCAATCTGAATTCATTCCTGATCTTTGGCCACTAATGTAGCGAGTGGTAATGCTATCGGGGTGACCTTATATATCCTTATTTCTAAGGAACAGGCTGGTGTGAAGTCCTGTTTTATTTGGGATTGTGGTATAACTAGGATCAGCCAGTGCCCGCTATGTTTTTGTTTTCTTACCAGTAACTCAAGTGCCTCTTTTTATGAAACATAGTCCTCAAGAGTTTACAGCACCATTAGTAAATGAAGATATATTTTTCTGAGCCAGAAATCCCACATACTATAATCTTTTTCTCGGTTACTGGTGTGCCATCTGCCCTTCCTGAAGAGTGTGGTCAATGCGAGTTTTTTTTTTTTTTTTTTTTAACAGTCTTTAACCAGACTGAAAGGGTGACGCATCATAAGTCCGCATTCTGATTGGTCAGAAATTGTGGGCAGATTCAGCCTTAAATGCATTCTGTTGGCATAAGGGGAATAAATTGTGTTAGTGTATGCAATTTTATCTGTGTATGTTTTGCTCCCAAGTCAAAAAGCATAGAACGGCTGTTCTCAGGTCATTAACACTGCACTTGCCAGTTTCATAGCAGACAAAGTGGGGAGTTATCGATTTTCTGAACGCATGCCATGACATACCAAGAAGTTAGTAAGAGAAGGTACAAGCAGTGCAGTCGAGCAGTCCCCCCCAACCCAAATCAATCACTTAAATTTACCATTCCCTTTTGCATGTAAAGTTATGCAGTATTTGGTTATGACATCACTAAACAGTGGTATCGTTCACTCTTGCGGAACAGGGCTGCAGGTACGTAGCTCCTTTTTTACACTTTATATTAGCAGCCTCACATTCAAGGTGTGCGCAGTCAATTCTCTGCACACGCAGGAAGCACATGTAACGCTTGCAGTTTGAAATGTCCTTAGCATTGCGTACTCCATCCCACCATAGCCACCTGACCACTGTTGGCACCGCTCGTTATAGTCGTTGCCACCAGGGAAAAAAACGTTTCAGAACACAGCAGCTGCCTGCACACAATTTTTTTTTTTTGTTTTGTTTTATTTTTTTTGTTTTAAGTGCATTCCTTTAGCAGATGTCTGTCTGGTTGCTGGTTTATGAATTTGTGTGGCTGGCATCCCTTGAGTTTTGAGCAAGAATCCTCAGTGATCAGTCGTTTGATACAAACTTCTGTTGCTCACTATACATATCACAGTAAAAGCTGGAGTTCCAGCACTAGCGGCTCTGTTTAGGAGTAGTTCAGTGACAGGAAATCTAATAGAAATATTTTCAGTAATGGAGTAGCAAACTGTGCCGATGGGAATTTCTGTGGTTCCTACATCGGATCCAATGCAAAATTCACTTAGTTAGCATTCTTGTCCTAATAGCCTCTGTGGGCCCTGCTTCAAAATACGTGTTCTTTTTTGAAGTATCATTTTAGCAGTTTAAATAAGGGATGCCATGCCTTTGTTAGAGGAGGAGAAAACTTAAATAGTTCTCGGTGGAAAAAAAAGAAAAAAATTAAGGCCATGCTGACTTTGGTCTTAGGGTTTGTTTTTTATAATTATTATTATTTTTATATTGGAAATGGCTGATGGTCTGCAGTGTATAAATGTTCTAAAATGAATGGTGTTAGTCTCAAGTATAGCTGCCTAATGTTTTTTTAGGGCATTTTTATTAGGATGGCACAGAAGGCAAGGTACCCAACAGCTTTACGTCCTTTGTAATAACACAGTTGAAATACCTGCCTGTGGATGTGTTTTTATTATATGCTCCAGCCCGTATGTGGTGAGGTGGTGGAATTCAAGTTTCACTTTGTAGAGGGGGTAAAGCCCATTGTTGCCCGCTGGGTGTTGCTATGGGAACCAAAGATAAGGGGCTAGAGGAGTAATGAAAAGTGGAAACATTGGGTTAGGAAGCGTAGTTCTTTGGAATAAAAAACATGTTGGAGTGCCATATCTCCTGATAAAATCGTATCTGCCGTTAAAAAAAAAAAATGCAAAACTGTCCTACAGTTGACATATGTGACCCTTTTTTTTTTCTAAATCTCACTAACACACAGAAAATTGTTTAGAGACTCAGGAGATCCAATCCAGGTATTGTTGGTGACCCGTAATATACAAGTAGTGCTCATCATATTTGTGTGTTCTGTTTTTTTCTAAACAACTAGGAGATAAAAAGTCCACTTGGAATGATTGTGAGTCTGAAACTGCAACCTAATTAAGATATAAACTTGTGAACTTGTCTACTTTTAAAATAAAGTCCGAGAGATTTTAATTTTGTGTTCAAATGAATATAAACTTAAAAGTATTGAAATCTGTTGATTGATATTTTGCTTTTTGTAAAAGTGAATGTAAATCACTCAGATTTTAGATTTTTTTCCCATTTTTTTAAATCACACCAAGATAAGTTTCATAGACAGTTTCTTTAATCCCATTAGGTTGAAATTGGAGCTAGTATAGCGCAGTGGTTTAAGGCTCTGAACGGCAAACCTGGAGACATGGGTTTGAATCCCACAGCCCCCACTTGCATACTGTGTGACCCTGAGCAAGTCACTTAACTTCCTTGTGCTCCCAGGTCGCACCTGTAAACAAGCTTTCAGCTTAGTGTGTCTCTCCTGGTGAAACAAAAAACAAAAGAAAAAATCTTTTCAAACGCATATTTATTTTTTCAACTGTAAACCTGAAGGACTTAAATTTTATTGTTTGTTGGTAGAGTTCTGGCAGGGAGTTATTTCAGCAGCTGTACAAGAGCTAATTTGTGTGGTTTAAGCGAAGGTACGGAGTGTCACAGCCATCATTTTCATTATGTCACAGAGCTGTGAATTTGTTGATACAATGTTAAATAAAACTATAAAAAATGTTCTTTTTATGAATTGTTCTGTCTCTTTGATTTACTTCCACTCTTGCGTCTGATATTTTCTTGGTTTTGGTGGAGCACTAAGGATCTCACATAGTATTTGAGAATACCACAGTATTTTTATTTATATATTTTATTTATTTAATTCACAAATCGGATTTACAAACCTTTGAGTCAAAGACTCATTTACAAAGGTACCTCGTCACAGGGAGGGGAGACAACATATTTGTGGAGCAAGACAGTGGGGAACAATACAGGTGAGATACAAAGAGCATACAAAGCAGGCATTTCAGAGAGCAAAATAGACAAGTTGCAAAGAGCACACAAAAACTAAGTCATTTAGTGTCCCAGTGGAGCACACAAGTTACAGTGCGTGGTGTACAGACTATAACAAGCAATTCGAGTAAACTAGTACATACGTAATACTGTAGGGACAGGTTGGTTCAGAATGGCGCTCTCGGAAAGCCCTATAATGGGCATATACAGCTCCGAGTGCTAGTGAGGTGTTTGCGTAGGGCGATTTTGAAGGGGCTGATTTTGGAGATGTTTGTGATGTGCGTGGGGAGGGAGTTATACCAGGAAGGTGCTCTGTAGTGAAAAGACCTTTGGGCAAGTGAGGTCCTGGCTCTAGGCACCTGGAAGGTGGCTTTGGTAGTATAACGGGTGATGACCGAGTGGGAGGCCCGTTGAAGGGGTGTGGCGACTCCTGGGGGGCATAGCCCAAGTAGAGCCTTTTTTGCCAGTATACAGGTGTGGTATTGCAGGCGTTCTTCAAAATTGAGTATGTTTGAGGCGGAGTAGAGCTGGCATGTGTGAGTTCTGCTGGGGGCACCGGTCAGGAGCCTGCAGGCTTTGTTGATAGAGGTCTGGACTTTGGTGAGGGCAGTGGGGTCAGCAGCTGCATAGGTAGGGAGTCCATAGTCAACCAAAGACAGGATGGAGGAAGTGATAGCCAGTCATAGGGCAAACTCAGGGAGGCAGTCTTTGTGGCGGTAGAGGAGTCCAATCCGGGCATTCATGGCAGAGGACAAAGAGCAGACATGGGCATGGAAGGAGAAAGCCGAGTCAAAGGTGATGCCCAGGTATTTGTATGTTGATACCTGTTCAAGGGGGTGGAGGGTGCTGGAAATGATGTGAAGGGGATCATTTCTGGAGTTACTTTGGCGGTGTGCAAAGATCATAGATGTTGTCGTCTTGAGGTTCAGAACCAGGCGATGGTCGAGGAACCACTTTTCAGCTTGGCTGAAGGTGAGTTGCAGGGAGCCCTGGAGAGTGAGTGGGTCGGGGTGTGAAGTGACTAGGACTGCATCGTCGGCATATAGAAGCATTTTGCCTGTGCAGGAGCTGGGAAGGGTGTTTAAAAAGAGACTGAACAATGTAGGGCCCAGGATGGAGCTTTGAGGGACCCCAGAGTGTACAGGCAGGGCAGTTGATAGGATGCCATTTAATTTGACCTG
The DNA here is from genome assembly GCA_016271365.2 of Neoceratodus forsteri. Classification (NCBI taxonomy): domain Eukaryota; kingdom Metazoa; phylum Chordata; order Ceratodontiformes; family Ceratodontidae; genus Neoceratodus; species Neoceratodus forsteri. The sequence goes on along the minus strand of CM028134.1, from coordinate 375,336,841 downwards.
TTGGGATCTATCCCGGAGGTAGCTGGAGAACCAGGCCAGAGGGCCAGATGAAAAGCCCAGCTGACGGAGGGAGTCGAGCATTAATGGGTGACACACAGTGTCAAAGGCCTTGGATAGGTCAATGAACACTGCCCTGGCGATCTCCCCAGCATCAAGTGCAGAGTCTATTTGGTGGGAGAACTCCAATAGGGCTGTGGTGGTGCTGTGACCAGGGCGGAAGCCATGCTGCTCTGGGCACAGGATGTTGTATTTGGATAGATAATCCACTAGTTGGGTGGATACTTTTTCTCCAGGGCTTTGGGGGGGAGGATGGAGATAGGTCTGTAATTGTTTGGTAATGTGCGGTCTCCATTTTTATGGATAGGGGTAATTTCAGCCAATTTCCATGCAATCGGGAATTGGCCAAGGCACAGGGATCGATTAAGAAGGTCAGTGAGGGGGGCTAGCATAACATCAAGTGTTAGGCAGAGTATCCTGGAGTCAAGGGGGTCACAGCTCGGGTTGTGGGAGGAGAGGGCTTTTAGGAGGAGTGGCCTGGTATCATGGGGAGAGATGGTCCTGAAGAGAAATGGGGGTCAGGAAATGGCTGGGCGGTTAGATGTATGGATAGGATCAAAGAAGTGGGCAGGAAGGACTGCACTTAGGTCAGAAAATGTTGTGTTGAGGCAGTCAGCAACACGTGGTAGGTCAGTATTAATTGTGCCATTAATAACCATCTGTGAGGGAGAAGGAGAGGGGGTTTTCCCGTTTAGCTCCTTTATGTTATCCCAGAAAGCTCGGGCAAAGCCCCAGGATGAGGTCAAGGCGGTTTGATAGTAATTGGCCTTGGCTTGTCTTATGGCCCAGGTGCATTGGTTCCGAGCGGCATTATAGGCTTGCCTGTCTGCTGCCCTGCCGGACTCAACAGCAGTGTGCCATAGGTTATCACGCTGCTTCAGTTGCTGGATCAGGAAGGGGGAAATCCAGGCAGCATTGTGTCTCTTGGAGCAGGTGTTGGTGACAGGGGCAAAGATGTCACAGGCCCTTCAGAAGGTACTAGTAAGGAAAGCTAGAGCAGTATCAATATCGGTTGCAAGGGAGATCGGGGACCAGTCGAGCTGGGCAAGGTACTGCTTGAGTTTATTAAGGTCCCTGGGGCGGAAGCGGCGACAGGGGGTGGTTTTGTATGCAGGATTGAGCGTAGGGGAGGACCAGAAGCAGAGAATTGGTGAGTGGTCGCTAAGGGAGTTGGCTAGGACGTTAACAGACTTGATTTTGTGTGGGCGGTTTGAGAGTACTATATCTAGGAGGGAGCTGGTTCCACTTGACTGGTTAAACCTGGTGGGCCGAGTGACTAATTGAGATAGGTCAAGGGCTGTGAAGTTGTCCTTAATGTGTGTTGTAGTGGAGCCAAGCCAGTTTATGTTGAGGTCTCCTAGGACGAGCTGTTCAGCCTTGTGTGGCAGGGTAGAGAGATAGTCAGTGAGGGAACGGATAGCTTGACTTTGTGCTCATGGGGGTATGTAGGTGGTTGTGAGGTAAAGAGGGCCACGGCCGAGTCAGGGGTGATTTTAGGGTGATGGCTTGGGCCCGTGGTCGAGCTTGGGGTAGGTAGCACGAGACCCAGGAGGGAGTCACTGGTGAGACTGTGCATCCACCGCCACGCTTACCCATGATCTTCTCTAAAGAGGTGAAGCCAGGGAGGAGACAGCAGAGTCTGAGTTGATTGGGAGAGCCAGGTCTCCACTATGGCAAGAATGTCGGGCGTGTGTTGGGAGACCCAACACTGGAGTGCTGCAGTCTTCCTTGGGAGACTGCAGATATTCATAGAGGCATTACGGAGTCCCTGTCCTGTAGGTGGTGATGGGGGGGTAGCGGGTCCCGGTCGAGGGTTAGGGTGGACATTCCCAGAGAGCAGGAGGAGTAAGGTGATGAGATGGAGAAAAGGACTACGGCGGTTGTGGTAGGGGTGCTTGGGCAGATGCGAGGATCTTGGGGGCAGTGCAGGGGATGGGTAGGGAGTTAAGGTAGGTATGGCTAGGACAGAGGGACCACCTTCCACTGCACAGGAGGCAGGGGTGGGCGTCGGTGGTGGGTGTGGGGGTGGTGGGGTGGTCCAGCGTGTGAGGTGCATTAGTGGTGAATGGAAAATAGTTGGGAGGCTAGGGGCGGTGTGAGGATGTGCTCGAGAGGCTGTGATTCTGGCAGATGCGCATTTAGAGTGTTAGAGATTTTAGCAGGAATAGTGTGGGGATAGGATAGCGAGGGCAAGCGAGGTATACAGAAAACTATGAGAGACATATTGCTGTATGGGATGAATGAAGGGGATAAGTGTTGGCAGGCAGGATCCCCTAGTGTTCAGAGTATAATCTGCAGGTGAGAAAGTGGGATGATTGGTTCTGCAGCTTTACGTGGCACCACCTATAAAACACAGAGCTGACCAAGGGTGGTGGTGGTGGGGTGGCAGGGTCAAACAAAGCACCCTGTACTGCAGGCTGGTGCTACTCCTACAGCCGCGTGTTCTCCGTGCACCTTGGCAGTCGGGGTGGTGGGGGTGATCCCTGGTGCGTTGTGTGGGGAGGGCGGGCACTTCATTCAGCCTCGACCCTCAGTCGGAGCCTCTGAGCTAAAGGAGAGAGGGGAGAGAATTATAGCCGTGCTGCAAGAGGCGGGGCAAGGTAAGAACAATGAAACAGAGCTACGTAGGCTGAACTGCAGCCGTCTAGGGTTCCTGAACAGTCTTGCTGAATATTGGAATTTGTGCCTTTAAACAGTACCTGGCTCTATACTATAACACTGGAATTTGTGCCTTTAAACAGTACCTGGCTCTATACTATAACACTGGAATTTGTGCCTTTAAACAGTACCTGGCTGTACTCTATAGCGACTGTAAATATCAATGGCTGTATAGGAAAAACAGATTCTGGCTCCAGGCTATGGCAACTATTAAACTCTCTTAAAGTACTTTTTGCACTGTATTTAAAGTTAAGGCTTTGAGGGAAAGTGCAGCGCAGAAAAACTATCTGCAGTGCTGCGCCGACTTTCCCGAGTCTTAAAGTTAGGTTGTTTTTACAGAAGGTCCAGATATTTAAAAGTTTTGGCACAAAAGCAAACAAAAGCGCCCTGTACTGCAGGCTGGTGCTGCTCCTACAACCATGTGTTCTCTCCTTCCCGGCGGTCAGGGGGTGGGCGATCCTGAGGCGATGCGTTGTGTGTGGAGAGGCGGGCACTTCATTCAGCCCTCGCAACCCTCAGTCGGAGCCTCTGAGCTTTCCGACAGTCCAGGGGGTGGGGGCGACCCTGAGGCGATGCGCCATGTGGGAGGGAGGGCGGCACTTCATCTGGCCCTCGCGACTCTCAGCTTGAGCCTCTCAGCTAGTGATTGTACTCCCATGTCCACTCGTGCTATACTCTGTTTCTTCTCCTCTGTCATAACATAGACAGTGATGGCAGAAAAAGACTATTGGTCTGCCCATAAAACCCTAACAGACCCAGGACCTCTTGTCCATACAGAGTTCTAACCCACACTAACCCCCCCGGCCTCCCCACCCTGAGGAACCACTAAGCCCTTCACTCTGTCCCAACCATGTTTGAAACCATTGATACCTTATATGTTATCAGCTCAGTATCTTTCCCAGTTAAACTTTTAAGTAAATAAATATATTCAATTCATACTGATAGTTTATTTTGTAGCCAAGCTCATTAAGAAAAGTTAAACTGTGAGTACTTGAGGATGCCTGTAGGTCCAGCTACTGTGCTGGTGGCTAGGGTTCGAGCAAAAGGGATGGTAGCACTGCCCACCCAATGAGGGAGAGGGTGTCTTTCTGGCACCACAGCAACTGCTGTGGGGGACCAGGGAGCTTGCTTCACAGAGAGGTTTGCTGCAGTAACCAAGGCCAATGTGGATCTGCTGGCATCCTCTAGTAGGTGGAGGAAATGGAAGGAAACAGTAACTAATGAGCCGATGGGATAAAGGTCGCTGGTACTCCAGGCCCTGCACCACAGGGGCCTGCAAAACGGATGGGAACAGATGAGGTTGGGAGGTTGCCAGCACTGGATTCTGGGTGGACAACTACAAAGAAAAAAAAAAGAGGCCGGTGGTAAGAGACAGGGATGAAACCACACCACCGTTGGGTTGGTAGCCTGTGGCACCTTCGGACCCTGCACCATGGAACCCTTCTCCACCAGGTGAGATTGATGGGATTTGCCCCTAGACGGGGCTGGGGCAGCCTCCATGGAGTGTTGTAGCTCAGGCTGAGGAGTATGTGGCTGGAGATCAGAAAGTGAAAGGGGTCCAAATACATCCAAAGCTTTCTGGACCCCTTTTGTTGCACCCGGGATTGAAAGCCATATGGAACTACAATGGTATCTATTTCCAATTACCATTACTGCTCCTGGTCAATGTACACGTGTGTTTCTTATGTCCACTGGGCGTTAACTTCCAGGGTGCTTCCACCAGAGGTTTAGGGTACAGTACTGTTATATTGACTGGGCTATTATTTCATTAGTAGTAGTAGTGGTAGTAGAGTTTGATTATTTGTGATGCCCTTCCCCTGAGGCCCAGGGCACCATTACATACGAAGAAGCTAGCAGAAGAAGGTCATTTGGGCTATCAAGTCTGCTCGTATTGCAGGGTCCTCAGCTTGAGCTAATGTCCCTGCTCTCCTTCCCCACTCCTCCCATCCTCTCTACCCATGATCCTTACCTTCCCCCTATGCCTATGCCAGCCTCTCTTAAAGCTGCCCACTGTCTTAAACAAGGTGACCTCTTCCGGCAGCAAATTCCAAGTGTCCACCACCCTCTCTGTGAAGAAGTGCTTCCTGACCTCCCTCCTAAACCTCCCACCCTTCAGCTTAAGACTGTGCCCCCTCGTGTTTTGGTTGCCAATCAGCTTAAAGAGACTCTCCTTATCAACTTTATTCCTTTCAAGTACTTCATGGTCCTAGTCATGGCCACTCTTTATCTCTCCTGTCTTCCAGGGAGTACACGTTCAGTGCCCTCAATCTCTCCTCGTATGCCTTACCCCGCTGACCTGCTATCATCTTTGTAGCCCTCCTCTGGACCTTCTCCAGCAGGTTAATGTCCTTTTCTAGGAGCGTGGACATGTTGTTCATCCACACTTCTTGGCATGTCCCCTTCCACTTTAAATCTTGCGGAAGTCTTCAAGCTGGCTCCTCCCACCCACCCACCGGGTGGTATATCTCTTCGGCTGATGCCCCATGACTCCAGATCTTCCTTTCCGCTGGAAGATACAGGTTCCCTCGTGCTCTCAAATCATATCGTAGGCCCTGGATTCTACTTGTCGGTTTTAACCGAAACTTATTCTTAAACTCGTTCAAGTTATCGATTGTGCTTTCACCGCATCTGCCATGGAGGAAAAATCTTCCCCGGGATTTCGCTGGTGCCCCTGCGGCCAGAAGATGTTGCGCACCGAACCCCACCTAACGTGCATTTACTGCCTAGGTGTCGGACGTGACCCCTCGTTGTGTGGTATTTGCCTGGCCTTCCATCCCAGCATCCTGGACGACCGCAAGGCGCGTTTTGAAGCTGAGGAGATCGGAGTAAAGGAACCCACCAGTGAAATCGAAGGAGGCGAGTTGGGTGGTTTCCGCGGCTGCGGGATCCGCAGATCAGCTGGAACAAATGAAAGCATTTGAGGAGGAAACAGCTTGAGCTTCAGCCAATTGAAGCTTCTTTGTTCCTCTGAACCTTGGCTCCACCTTTACGGGCTCCTTCAAGGAGTTGTGCCAGTCACTCCCCACGCGGGGTGAGGCGCCCTCGGGCTCGCACTCCTCCCGCTCTCAGAAGAGAGAGAAGGACTCCGCATCTTCGTCTCGACAAAGACGTTCCTTGGACCGAGAGAGGTCCGAGTCTTTGGAACACGCGGTCTCGACTTCGGTTGAGATCGCATCCTTGGCCGCCGGCTTCACGGATCTTCCATCTGGCCAGGGGACCGAGGAAGTGGCCAACGAGGTTGAGATAATCCTCGACCCTTTAGACCCTTTGTCTCCGGCTATGGCCGACAACTCTTTGGAAAGGACTCCAGTCCTTGTCTTCCCTGACAAGGAGACCCAGCCCGCTGGTGTCCACATCATGGACCAGTTTCCGGACCCTCGGTTTTCACCGACCCCAGTGTCTCCCAATCGACCGAGTCGGCTTCTCCAATCTCGGTCGAGGTCCAGAAACCCCTTGGCTGAACGGCCAAGAAAGAGCCATAAGTGCTCTAAAAAGAGGCATCGCCAAAGGTCCTCATCCTCCTCCTCGGATGAGGAGAGGCTCCGGCGGAAACTCCAGCGCTATGAAGACCTCATATGGCAACAGCTGATATTGACCGGGCAGAAGCCGGCCCCGCTGCCTACCTCGGCCATAACTTGGCTCCCGCCTCCTAGGCCGACGCCGACTCCTCCGGAACCAAAGCCACCAGTTCCTCCACCCATGGGGCAGGCCCGTCTTCCGGTTCAGCCTATTCCGGTCTCTCCACCGATTCTGGTGGAACCACCGCCTAAACAGCCTGATGGAGGGGCACCATCGAAAGAGGACCGACAAGACACCGGGCTTCCCCAACGTCTGTCGATAACAGTCACCCCGGACCGCCCCCAGCACATCAAGGGTGACTTAGGTGGTAGACCGCTGTACCATGACTCCTTGGACTCGGACGTCACTGGCTTGCAGTCACATCCCGGGGATGATGAGTCGACGGTCAGCACAGGGTTGGAGGAAGGCCCTTCCTCCTTCCAGGGTATCCTCCGCCTCATCTCCGACTCCACCGGAATGCCCCTGGAGCCCATCCAGGAAAAGGCGGAGTACCCTCTCACTGACATTCTCAAGAGAGGGGATACCCCGATGGAGGCCTTTTCCAGTGGCCGAGGCCATAGTGGGCCCAGCTCTTGAACTTTGGCAGCATCCTTCCTCCTGCTCAGCACCATCTGCCCACATGGCCTGCAAGTACACGGTGCCCATGGAGTCCCTTGCGGGGTTCACTGAACACCCTTCAGCCTGCCAGCTCAGCTGTCATTATGGCACACTTCTCCCATGCCCTCTTGGAGTCATTGGACGAGGTCCTCTCTCATCTCCCATCAGACATTCAGACTACAGTCAAGCAGGTCCATGAACAAGGTCATGCTGTCACAAAACAGCAGCTCCAGACAGCCTTGGATATAGGAGATTCTTGGCCCGCTCGTTGGCAGCCGCAGTGGCCTCTCACTGCAGGGCTTGGCTGAGGCTTTCCTCCTTCCCAGAGGATACTCAGCATAAGCTTGCTGGCGTGCCCTTCCTGGGGACCGACTTGTTCAGTCCCGCAATGGCCAGTCATCTTCAGCATATAGAGCAGTCCAGTGCCACCTTGGACGCTACTTCTGCCAAGGGTTCTTCGGGCAAGAACCAGCAGAAGAGAAAGAAGAAGCCTTTTCAGCACACTTCCCCTGCGGTCAGGCAGCCCTCCTATCAAGGAGGTAAGCAACAACAGCAGCAGCAGGCTCAAGCTTGGCACCCGTGGCCCAAGCAGGGTCCTCAACAACCCCATAAAGGAGGCTGAGGCGCAGGTCCTGAAGCCTCCTCCTCCTCCTCTTCCAAGTCTACTCAGTGACGGGTTGGGGGTTGTCACCCTTAAACCCGTCACACCAGCTCTGGGTCCTCCCGTGGGGGGGTCGGCTCTGCCACTTCCTTTCTGCCTGGTCTGCTATCACTTCGGACAGGTGGGTTCTCAAAGTGGTCAGTCAGGGACTGCCTCTGGAATTCGAGCAGTACCCTCCGAGCCGAGCCCGCACCCCTTGGGAGGAACGGATCTCCGCATGCACTCAGTCGGCTCTTCGAGACGACGTGGCTCAGCTCCTCCTCAAGGAGACAGTAGCACCAGTGCAAGATCCTCCGACAGACCCAGGCTTTGTTTCCAGGTACTTCCTGGTGCTCAAGCGGACGGGGGGGATTGGTGCCCCATCCTAGATCTCCATGACCTGAATCAATATCTCAGGTCCCACACCTTTCGGATGGTCACTCTGAACCAGATCATACCATCCTAGAGCGTAACATGTGGTTCTGTACATTGGATCTACAGGATGCGTTCTTTCACATCCCAGTCCGTCCATCCCATCAGCGGTTCCTCCGCTTCAGGGTCGAAGGGACCCTGTACGAGTTCCGAGCCATGCCGTTCAGCCTGTCATCGGCCCCTCAGGTCTTCACCAAATGCATTGCAGTGGTGGCCCACCTTCAGCGTTGAGGAGTCAGAATCTACCCTTACCTCAACAACTGGCTCTTGGCAGGTTCCTCCCTTCAGGAGGCGGAGAGGTCCAGGGACCTGGCCCTCCAAACCTGCTCCCAACTCTGCCTCCTGATCAACAAGGCCAAGTCGGAACTCATGCCCTCTCAGGTGATGGGCTTTATCAGGGCAGAGCTCGACTCTTGTCAAGCCAGAGCTCGGCTCCCGGCAGACAGGGCAGAGGTTCTTTCCTCCTTTGCCCAATCATTTCTGGTTGGGCACTTGTGTTCTGCCTGGGACTTTGTGCTGACTGGGTTACATGGAGGCATGTACCTCAGTGGTCCGTTGGGCCCGGTGGCACATGTGCCCTCTCCAATGGGAGCTGGCTGCCCAGTGGACTCAGCGAGATGGTCACTTCGAACAGCTGATCACTGTAACCCGGAAGATGTGGGACGCTTTCCAATGGTGGACCGCCACAGACTGGTTTCAGGAAGGGATCGCATTTGTCCGCCCCGAGCCAACAGTCGTCCTTACGACCGATGCCTCTCTCATGGGCTGGGGAGCCCACATGGGGGACAACAGGGCCCACGGGTTGTGGACCCCCGAGGAGTCCCAATGCCACATCAACCTGTTTTAGCTCAGAGCAGTCAGACTGGCAATGTCAGCTTTCGCTCCTCAGCTCTGCGGTCAAGTGGTTCAAGTCCAGACGGACAATACCACGACCATGTACTATCTCAACAAACAGGGCGGCATGCATTCCCATCTGCTGTACAAGGAGACACTCCACATTTGGACCCTCGTAAGCCAGTTGGAGGCGGATCTTCTAGCCATCCATGTGGCAGGAGCCTCGAGCCAGCTGGTGGATGCTCTCAGCCGCATAGGCCAGACATCCCACGAGTGGTCTCTTCATCCAGAGATAGCCTACAACCTGTTCTCCCATTGGGGCAAATCGATGGTGGACCTGTTTGCCTCCAGGGAAAACAATAAGCTGAGGCTGTATCATGCCAACCCCCCTCAGCAGGGCTTGCTGCAGGGGGATGCCTTCTCAAGGCCATGGACCCCAGGCCTCCTCTATGCCTTGCCTCCATTTCCCTTGATCCACAAGGTGTTACTCAAGGTGAAGGGGACAAGGCAAAGGTGATCCTGGTAGCCCCAGATTGATCTGCGCCAATTCTGGTACCCAGATTGCCTCAGCTGCAGGCCCCCGGCTGGCTTTGTACATGCCCGGACCTGATATCTCTGAACCAGGGGAAGGTATTCCATCTGGACCTTCAATCCCTGCACCTCACAGCCTGGTACCTGAGCGGCTAGAGTTCCAGGCTCTGGGTCTTTCCAAAGATGCCTGCACCATGGTGTAGACATCCAGAAAGGAATAGACCAGGAAATGTTATGCCTTCAAATGGAAGCAATTTTTCATTTGTTGTCAGGGTAAGGGTCTGAACCCCTCATCCTGTTCTGTGGCTAACATTCTTGACTACCTTTGGTCTCTCTCCAAAGGGGTTCTCTGGTCATCGACCCTTAGGGTGCACCTGGCAGCCATTTCTGCATACCAGGCGCGGGCCGGTCAGCCAACATTGGCGCAGAAGACAGTGGTCAGACGCTTTTTCAAAGGCCTGGATCACATATCCCCTCTGGTATGTGAACCTCCACCTATGTGGGATCTGTTGCTGGTTTTGGCAAAGCTCATGGGCAAGCCATTCGAACCTATGCACAAATGTGAGCTTTCACACTTGTGGAAGACGGCCTTCCTGGTGGCTATCACATCTGCCAGAAGGACAGGGGAGCTCCAGGTGCTTTCCGTGGGCTCCCCTTATCTGGTCTTTCACAGGGACAAAGTGGTCCTGCGCCTCCACCCGAAATTCCTTCCGAAGATGGTGTCAGAGTTTCACCCTAACCAGGTATTGACTCTGCCAGTTTACTGCCCAAATTACACCTCGGATGCCGAGTACAGGCTCCATACCTTGGACCTGAGACATGTTCTCTATTATAAGGAGAGGATGGCAGAAATTTGAGGAGAGGTTCGCCAGCTGTTTGCCACCTATGCTGAAGCCTCTTGTGGCAGACCTGCAAGCAAACGGACCATAGCAAGATGGATTACATCATGCATAGGTCTGTGCTCTGAGTTGGGCAAGGAACCTCCCAGAGGGATAAGACCTCATTCTACCCGCCATACTGCTGCATCGGTGGCTGCTTCCAGGGACATCCCTATCCAGGAAATCTGCCAGGCTGCTACCTGGAAGTCAGCAAACACCTTCATTACCCACTACCACATTGACCTTGAGTCAAGCCGGGATGCTGGTTTTGTGGCCTCGGTTCTCCAATCTTTATTTCCTAAGTAGGGGATATGCACCTTGCCTCCCTCCTCCAGGAGAACTGCTTGGAGTCTACCAAGAAGTGTGGATGAACAACATATCCATGCTCCTAGAAGAACAGGTTACTCACCTGTAACAGTAGTTCTAGGGACATGGATATGTTGTTCATCCACACTATCTGCAGGTTCCTTGCAGCTTTAAATCTTGCGGAAGGTCTTGAGCTGGCTCGTCCCACACCCGGGTTGTAAAAGTCTAGCTCCGCCCCATAATGACAGATCTTCCTTACAGCTACCAAGCTCAGGTTCCCTCCTTAACGCTCTGCGTGTAGACTGGATCCTAATTCTTCGGTTCGCCCGAAACTTATTTTAAAATTTTCAAGACTTCAGTCAAGTTTCTTCCTCGCGGCTGCGATGGACAAATCGACTCCCGGTTTTCGGCGGTGCCCTTGTGGGCAGAAAATGTCCAGGACAGACCCGCACTCCACGTGCGTCTACTGCCTCGGCCTAGAACATGACCCGCAGGCTTGCGAGTTATGCCGTTTGTTTTCGGCCAATGTCCTGGAAGACTGCGCTGCCCGGTTACAGCTTGGGCGCCCGGAGAAGCGTTACCCGCCGGTGAAGTCAAAGGAGGCCCGTTGGGCAGTTACCGCGGCGACTGGCTCAGCTGAGCAACTCGAGCAGATGATCGCCCTCGAGGAGGAGGCGGCACAGGCCGCATCATCCTCTTCCTCAGTCATGGCATTTATCCTGCTCTCTCTGGGTACCTCATATTCCGCTTCTTTCAAGGAGCCTTGCCAATCTCTTTCCACGAAGGGAGAGGGGCCATCGGGACATTCCTCTCGGTCCAGAAAGGACAACTCAAAAGGTAAGTCCCATCATCGTCGGCGTTCGGTAGAGGCGGGAGGGTCCCCTTCCCGGACAGTCGTACTCGACTTCGATTAGGAGTTGCGGCTAAGGCCGCTGGCTTCATGATGTCCCTGTCAGGCCGGCCGGCGAGACACCCGCCAGCGGTGGAATTTTTCTCGACCCGTCGGATAAACTGTGCGAATGGTGAAGCCGACAACCCTTCTTCACGGTTCCCCGGTGGAGACTGAGGACACTGCCTGCGCCTCCGGTGCTGCAGTCCCAGTTAAAACTTCCGAGCGAGGAAGGCGGGTGTCCCCTGCGCTTCCATACCATCCTCGGAAACACGAGGATCTCGGTCTCGGACATCGTCTCGGTCCAGCTGATCCCGCCGACAACGGCGGTCTCAGTCTCGGCACCAAAGTAAGCGGCGCCGCCGCTCATCCTCATCTTCCTCCTCGGAAGAGGAGAGGCTTCGACGCAAGTTGTGTCGACGCTACGAGGACTTGATGTGGCAGCAGTTACTTCTGTCCAGGAACAAGCCGGCGCCATCGCCTTCCCTGGCCATCAAGTGTCTGTCACCTGAGCAGCCAAAACAACCCCTCGCTGTAGCCGAGGTGCCCAAGCCTGGGCCGGTTGTTCGTCAAACCAACTGCCCACCGATTGTGGTTGAACCTCCGCCTCCACAACCGAAATCGAGCGCCGACCAGGACTCTCGGTCGGGTCAGGGCCTGCCCACAGGTTGTTAGTCACCCTCACTCCCGACCGTCCTCGGCAGGTGGAGGTAGCTCAGGCCCAGCAGCTCTTGCGAGACTCGCAGGTTCAACCAACGACTCCTCCCTGTTCTCCAGGCCCATTGACCTGGAGTTCTCCGAGGCCAGTCGGTGGGCCAGCCCATCGTCCTTCATGGGTTTGCTTCGGCTCATCTCGGAGTCTGCCAGGATGCAGCTCGAGTCCGTAACCAAGCGGGCCAAGTATCCCCTGACAGAGATACTGGACCGAGGGGATACACCCATGGAGGCCTTTCCGGTGGCTGAAGCCATTGTTGGCCCAGCCTTGGAAGCTCTGGCAGCGGCCTGCTTCCTGTCCTCACGCCTTAGGCCAGGATGGCAGGAGAATATCACGGTCCCCGGCTCTTTGCCTGGTTTTAGGAACACCCCTCCGTCGAGGGGTTGGTCACCGACTAGCGTTTTCTGGCGTTCCGGGAACGCTAGGGATGTGGACAAGCCCCCCGACAAGGAGTCCAAAAAGCTGAACTATGCCGGGCGCAAGGTGTATGCTGCATCCTCCCTTGGCCTCCGCCAAGCCAGCTCGGCCGTGCTGATGGCACACTTCTCCCACGCCCTCATGGGCTCCCTGCATGAGGTGATCCCTCATCTCCCGGCCGACCTGCAGACCACGGTCCGGCAGGTACGGGACCAGAGTAGGGCGGTGGCTAAACAGCAGCTCCAAACGGCTCTGGACATTGGAGACTCCTGTGCCAGATCGGTTGCGGCCGTGGTGGCCATGCGCCGCAGAGCATGGCTGAGGATATCCACCTTCATGGCGGATACCCAGCACAAACTGGCGGATGTCCCCTTCCTGGGGACCGACCTCTTCGGCCCTGGAGTGGAAGGTCACCTCCAGCGGATCGAAAAATCCAGTGCCACTCTGGACTCGGTCACCTCTGCCCAGAAGGACAAAGGCCGTCGACAGCAGCAGCAGCACAAGTCCTTTCGTCCTTCTGTGCCTGCAGCACGTCTGGCCCAACAGCACCAAGGCCAGCAGGCTCGCGCTTGGCATCCCAAACCCAGTAGGAAGCAGGGAGGTAAAGGCCCAGGAGGTCCCTCCTCTAAGCCTGCAAAGTGACGGGTTGAGGGGTGTCACCCCCAGCCTCGTCACTGTCCCCTGGGTTCTTCCGTGGGGGGACGGCTCCGCCACTTCCTTTCCGCTTGGTCCATTATCACCACAGACCGTTGGGTGTTGGAGGTGGTAGGAAAGGGCCTGCCCCTGGAGTTCAAGCAGGCCCCGCCTTCTGAGCCATCGCCCCTCGGGGGGGCTGCGGGGTCTGCAGCCTCTTTGTCCAGCTCGGGCCGAGCCAATATCGCCCTGCTCCTCGAAAAAGAGGTGATCAGGAAGGTGGTGGATCCTCCTCCAGACCCAGGGTTTGTGTCCAGGTACTTCCTGGTCCCAAAACGGACGGGGGACTGGTGCCCCATTCTCGACCTGCACGACCTGAACAGGTTCCTAAGGTCTCGGACCTTCAGGATGGTCACTCTGGCTCAGATTATCCCATCCTTGGAACGGGGCATGTGGTTCTGTTCTCTGGACCTTCAGGCCGCGTTCTTTTCACGTCCCAATCCGTCGTCCCACCAGAGATTCCTCTGCTTCAGGCGGAGGGATCCTCTCATGATTCGGGCCTGCCCTTGGCCCTTCCCTAGCTCCCAGGGTCTTCACCAAATGCATGGCAATGGTGACAGCATTCTTGCGGCACAGAAGGGTCCGGGTGTACCCCTACCTGGATGACTGGCTGATTGCAGCCCCTTCCAGAGCGGAGGTGGAGCGGTCCAGAGATCTGGCCCTCCAGGTTTGCTCTCAGGTTGGCCTCCTCATCAATGAGGCCAAGGCGGAACTCGTGCCGAAGCAGGTGATACAGTTCATTGGGGCAGAGCTCGACTCTCTACGAGCCAAAGCACGGCTCCCGGCGGACAGGGCCGAGGTTCTTTCCTCCTTTGCCCAATCATTTCAGGTTGGGCAATCGCGCCCTGCCTGGGACTTCCTGCACCTCCTGGGCCTCATGACGGCCTGCACCAGCGTGGTCCGTTGGGCCCGCTGGTGCATGCGTCCCCTTCAGTGGGGGCTGGCGAGCCAGTGGTCACAGCACTTCGATCCTCTGGATCAGCTAGTGACAGTGACCCAGGGGATGTGGAATGCTCTCCAGTGGTGGACCGTTCCAGCACATCTGCAGGAGGGCATCCCGTTTGTCCACCCTGAGCCGACGGTCTCTCTATCAACCGATGCCTCTCTGATGGGTTGGGGTGCCCTTCTGGAGAAGCACAGAGCGCACAGCCTCTGGTTCCCTCGGGAGTCCCGATGCCACATCAACCTGCTGGAGCTTCGAGCGGTTCGTCTAGCCCTCACCGCCTTCGCTCCGTTTCTATGGGGTCAAGTGGTTCAGGTCCAGACGGACAATACCATGACCATGTACTACCTAAACCGCCAGGGCGGGACGCGCTCCATACCTCTGTGCAGGGAAGTCCTCCGTATTTGGTCACTCGTGCACTGCCTGGAGGCAGATCTCCTCGCCATTCATGTGGCAGGAGCCTCCAACACCCTGGCCGATGCCCTAAGCCAGATAGGGGCTGCGTCCCACGAGTGGTTTCTCCTGCCGGAGGTAGTACAAGATCTGTTCTCCCACTGGGGCACGCCTCAGGCGGACCTGTTTGCCTCCAGGCAGAATGTGAAGCTGAGACTGTTTCATGTCCGCCCCCCTCAGCAGGGCTCGCTGCAGGGGGATGCCTTCTCGAGGCCATGGACCCCGGGCCTCTTCTACGCCTTTCCCCCATTTCCCTTGATCCACAAGGTGCTTCTTAAGGCAAGGAGGGACAAGGCGCAGGTGATTCTGGTAGCCCCAGACTTGCCCCGCCAGTTCTGGTATCCAGATCTCCTCAGTCTCAGCTCCAGGCTCCCGAGGCAGCTTCCAGCCCGCCCGGACCTGATCTCAGTCAATCAGGGGAAGGTATTCCATCCAGACCTTTAATCCCTGCACCTGATGGCCTGGTTCCTGATCGGCTAGAGTTCCAGGCCTTGGGTCTTTCCGGCCAGAGGTCCTCAGCGTCGTGATGTCGTCCCGTAAGGAGTCTACCAGAAAATGCTATGCCTTCAAATGGAAGAATTCTCCATTTGGTGTCAGGCAAGGCCTGGACCCTTCCTCCTGTTCCTTGGCAAGCATTCTGGACTACCTGTGGTCCCTTTCTCAGCAAGGCTTGATTAACGACCGCCCTTAAGGTGCACCTGGCATGTCTCTGCTTGCGTGGGCGGGCAGGGAAGCAGTCTGCAGGTGCAGGTGGTCGCTTTTCAAAGGCTTTGATCACATATCCCTCTGGTGCGAGAACCTCTACCTCCGTGGGATCTACTGCTGGTATTTGCTAAGCTCACGGGCAAGCCATTTGAACCGATGCACAGGTGTGACATCTCTCACCTGTCGTGGAAGACCGCCTTCTTGGTGGCTATCACGTCAGCCAGAAGGATGGAGAGCTCCAGGCGCTTTCCATCGAGTCTCCTTATCTGGTCTTCCACGGGACAAGGTTGTCCTGCGCCCCCACCTGAAGTTCCTTCCAAAGGTGGTGTCGGAGTTTCACCTTAACCAGGTGTTGACTCTGCCGGTGTTCTACCCCAGTCACACCTCGGAGGCCGAATATAGGCTCCATACTTTGGACCCTAGAAGAGCACTCGCTTATTACAAGGAGCAGATGGCTGAAGTTCGGGGAGAGGTTCGCCAGCTGTTTGTCACCTACGCTGAAGCCGCACCTGGCAGACCTGCAGCCAAGCAGACGATAGGTGGGTGGGTCACCTCCTGCATAGATCTCTGCTATAGGTTGGTGGGCATGGAGCCTCCCAGAGGGATAAGAGGTCATTCTACCAGCCATACCACTGCATCGGTGGCTGCTTCCAGGGATGTCCCTATCCAGGAAATTTGCAGGGCTGCTACCTGGAAGTCAGCACACACCTTTATCACCCACTACCACATCGACCTTGAGTCACGCCGGGATGCTGGTTCTGGGGCCTCGGTTCTCCAGTCTTTATTTCCCAAGTAGGGAGTGTGCACCTTGCCGCCCTCCTCCCGGAGAACTGCTAGGAGTCTGCCAGACAGTGTGGATGAACAACATATCCTTGTCCCTAGAAATACAGGTTACTCACCTGTAACAGGAGTTCTAGGAATGGTATATGTTCATCCCCGCGACCACCGACCTCCGGCCGGCGCTGGCTGGCACCAGCTGCGGGCTAGATCTGGCGTCATGGGGCGGGCAGGAGTTTTACCACCGGGTGGGTGGGAGGAGCCAGCTTGAAGACCTTCTGGCAAGATTTAAAGCGGCAAGGAACCTGCCAGACAGTATGGATGAACAACATATACCATTCCTAGAACTCCTGTTACAGGTGAGTAACCTGTATTTCTAGGAGTGGTATATGTTATTTATCCACGCACTCCACCATGACCCTCCCTGGCTTCGCTATAACCTTGCCTCCTCCAGCAGGCTAAGATCTGGCATCATGGGGCGAAGCTGAGCTATATACCACCCGGATGGGTGAGAGGAGCCGGCTTGAAGAATTCCGGCAAGATTTAGAGTGGAAGGGGACATGCCAAGAAGTGTGGATGAACAACATATACCATTCCTAGAACTACTGTTACAGGTGAGCAACCTGTTCTTTGAGATGTGGGCACCAGTACTGAACTCCATACTCTGGATGCGGCCTTACCAGTGACCTGTACAAGGGCAGTATAACCTACTCTCTCCTACTACTGATCCACCTAGATATGCATCCCAGCATCTTGTTTGCCTTTGCTGCTGTTTTCTTGTACTGTGTGGAGTGCTTAAGGTCAATAATGATCATCACTTCCAGGTCCTTCTCCTCTGATGCAGATACTCGGACTCCACCCAGGTAGTACTCTGTCCTGGGATTATTGGCTCCAGTATACATAACTTTGCATTTCTTGGCATTGAAGCCAAGCTGCCAGATCCTGGACCACTTTCCCAGATCTTTCTGTAGGTCCTGTATCCCTTCAGCTGTGTCCACTCTTCACAGAGCTTGGTGTCATCCACAAATAAACACATTTTGCCCTTAATGCCATCTCCAATATCATTGATGAAGACATTGAACAACACTGGCCCCAGCACCAAGCCCTGCAGGACCCTGCTGGTTACCTCTCTAGTGCCAGTTAACTCTTCCTCCACAACCACCCTCTGGGTTCTATCCCTCAGCCAGTTTTCCATCCATCTGACCATCTTTTCCCCAACCCTGCGATACACCAACTTCCTGATCAACCTTTTGTGGGGTACAGAGTCAAAGGCCTTGATGAAATCAAGATAGAGGATGTCTACCACTTGGTCCCTGTCTATTGTCTTAGTGACACAGTCAAAGAAGTCTGTCAGATTTGTTTGACACGATCTCCCTCCCATGCACCCACGCTGCCTCGCATCCTGAAGACCATGCTCCTCTAGATAGTCCACCAACCTTTCCTTTATTATGGTCTCCATGAGCTTGGCCACAGTGGAGGGCAAACTGACTGGTCTGTAATTCCCTGGGTCATCCTTGGAACCACTTTTGTGGAGGGGCACTGCATGTGCTGTTCTCCAGTCCTGCGGTACCACTTCTGACTCTAGTGAACTATTAAATAGGTCTTTCAGTGGCCCTGCCAGTTCCTTTAGTACCCTGTCCAAGCCTGGTGATTTGTCCACCTTCAATGCCAGCAGCTCCTCCCTCACTCTATCCTCCTCTATCACTACATCTGTGCACCCCGCCCCCCGCTCCTCGTTTCCCTCCTGAAGGCACTGGTCCGTCCTTCTCCCTGGTGAATGCAATATTATTACAATAAGGTACAACTTAAAATCATACAGTACACATACCAATACAAGTAGTGATCATCAAACAAAAGTAAACAATACAAAACAAATGAGATATCATAGCAATTCCCAGGAAAAAGCAATCCCATAAAATAGTATAAGCACCAAAACTCACTTAATAAAACTATAGATAGATGTGCTGTGAACATTATACAGCTTCTCCAAAAGCCTGCTGGAAAAGATACGTTTTAAGCCTTTTTTTTAAATGTCCACAGAGCGCCTCCTTCAGGGTCCAGGGCAAGGAGTTGCATAGTGCCGGCCCCCTACTTCAAAGGCTCAGTTGCCCATGAGTTTTCAGTCTTGCCCTCGGGACCATCAGGGGGTCCCCTTCAGAGGATCTTAGTGGGCCAACTGGTGTGTACGGGTGCAGGAAATCACTCGGGTAGACTGGGCCCAGTCCATGCAGGCCTTCTAGGTTAATAAACCTATTCTAAATGAGATACACCACTTAACTGGCAGCCACTGCAGATCACGTGATGCCAGAGAACTATGGCAAGATCTTGACAAGCCCTTGAGTAACTGGGCAGTTGCATTCTGCAGCCATTGCAGCATACCCCCATTAACCTCGAGGTACAGAGCATTACAATAGTCCAACCTTGAGGTCACAAACATATGAATCGGTGTGGCCAGATCTTCAGCGAAGGTATCTTGCATCAGGCAGTATCTCTGGAACTATAACCACCAGGCACTAGGACCACACAGAAGCTTTTAGCTAGCAGTCTAATTCGGGCTGCTCACAATGACGTCAGACGCTGACATCCTCCCTATTTAAATGTGGGCAACCCTGCGCCCACTTCAGTTCTTTTCCCGCTGTAAAACATCGCACATCAGACTCCATGGAGACATTGCAGCTTCAGTCAACCGCCAAATTTTCAATTTCTTTCATTTTCTTTCTCACCCTAGTTTATCATTTTATTTTACAAAGTGATTTTAGACTTTGTTTATGCTGTCTGACCCTGGGAAACTATTCCGTTATTGCAGGTGTGGTAAGAAGATCTTCAATAAGGACAACCATGGCTCCTGCATCCATTGTCTCGGCGTGGACCACAGCATTAAGGCCTGCCATGGATTCAGCTATGCTACCCAGTGGCACCATCAGAAGGCCCTAGAAAACTTGCTCCAGGAACAGAAGGTCGCCCAAATGGAGAAGGAGCTCCAGGCAAGAAGTTCTTCCACCTTACCAGCTCCATCCATGGTCTTCCACTCCTCCAAGGCCTGGAACAAATCGTCTGGCAAACACAAGCACCGGGAGAGGGAGTGTAGCAAGTAGAGATCCTCCCCGGTGCACTCTTGGTTGCTGCATTGGGTGCCGACTGTAGCTGGGTCGTTGGGTACCATGTGTCACAGATCCACTCTGGGGGGTCAGGCCCTCTGCTCCCACAGTGCCTAACGTGGAGTGTGATTTGTGAACAGGAGACAAACAGGGACACCCTCCTGTCTGTTTTGGGTCCAAGCAAACTACCAGTTTCGAGTCCTGGGATCTGTTAGGAACACTTTTTAGCTAGCACACCCAGATAACAGGTCCAAATATCACACACTCTTCGAGGAAAGCAGCACAATACTTGACCCAGTGGGCACACAACCAACCTGGTTCACAACCCCCTACCTACTCAATTGAGAGGCTGGTATTTTCTTACCTTGCTGGATCTTTACACAGATCCTTGTTAGCGTGGTTGCATATGGTGACACTCTAAGCAATTTAACAGTTATGTCAGAATTATCAATACTGTCCCACCATTCACACTCAAAATGAGCAAGTCCCCAGGCAGGTTTAAGGAAAAACAAGGTTTACTAGAATTAAAAATAGTTAATAAATACAGAGCATATATACATTAAAGGTACAGTCAGAAAATAAATGGGCAGTTATAAATAAAGTGCCTTACACTGAATAACTAGTTGCTACCTCAGTCTTTCAAGTTAGCAGATGATTTAGGCTAAAGTTACCTACAGTATCTAGGCAGATGTGTCCAAAATGCCAAGATGACTATTAGAAGTCCGTTAAAAAGTGTGCCTTCCAAGTTCAGTACAAGAGTGTGTCTTCCAAGTTCAGAACAAGATGTGTATCAGTCCCTTCAACCAGCTTGGCAATATCAGAGTTCAAGTCCCACCCTCCTTGTGATGTCATAGCACAAGGTCACTTTTAATCCTGTAATTAATTTGTAACATGCAGCTGCATAGGCAAACAGGTCAGGTTACTACTTAATTGGAATCTGCAAATACAGCAGTATTTTTAATTATAACAAGACAATCTCTTCTTCATCAAAGCATAGTTTATGACAGCATTCCTATTTGATCTCTCAACATGACATCGTAAAAACACCTCTCCTAGCTGGGTGAATTTTCACAGGTATCTATCAGAAACTGCTTCCCCCTTGATAAAATGTAAAAGGAAGTATTTTACGACAAGCTGCCTGGGTTCAAAGCAGTGATTGGTTTATGAACTTGGTTTTATTATAGTCCCAGGAAGTCAGCTTTTACAACCTAGCTGTGACAGCAAGCAAGGCCTGAAATTTTTTTTTTCTTTTAAAAATCCAATGTCCCATGATGACTTGTGCTGACTGCCATGTTTCACAAGCAGAATTAAAAAACATATATTTATATCAAAATTATATACACACAGCTGGCAGACAACGATTCCCGTTACACCGCTCCCTCCTAGACTGAATTTGGGGGAATCTGTTCCTAGGCATGGGATGAGTTTCCTAATTGTCGTGAGAACCCATCTGCGTTTGCATTTGCTGACCCTGCTCTGTGGGTGATAGTCATATTGTAGCCTTGTATGGCAAGACTCCAACTTAGAAGCCTGCCATTCTTACTCATTTGGGATAGCCAAACCAGGTGGTTATGATCCGTCTGTACCTCATAGTGCCTTCCATACAGGTATGGCTCCAATTTCTTCAGTGCCCACACCAGTGCAAGGCACTCCTTCTCCACAGTAGAATAAGCCTGTACATGGGAAGTAATTTCTTACTGAGGTACACTATTTGGCAATCCTTCCCTTGATTAGAAGACTAAGTACTGCCCCAATACCCACGTCTGAGGCATCTGTCTGGACTACAAATGGTTTACTGTAGTCTGGACTGGCTAACACAGGAGCACTGCACAGTGCCTCCTTTAGCTGTGTAAAGGCTCATTTACAGGCTGGATCACATTTTACCTTTTTAGGCATTCTATTCTTTAGCAGGCCAGATAGGGGAACTGTCAGGGCACTGTAGTTTGATACAAATTTTTGCTTGTACTCTGCGATCCCTAGAAAACTCCAGGTCTGCTTCTGTGTTTCAGGTCTGGGCCATGCCTCTATTGCCTCAGTCTTTGCTTGATTAGGACAGAGCTGTCCCCAGCCTACTACATGCCCTAGGTATGTGGCCTCCGCCATGGCCACCTGGCACTTTTCAGCTTTCACAGTGAGCCCAACGCTCTGAATCCTGCCCAACACTTCCTTAAGGTGGGACAGGTGTTCCTTATGTCCTGCGTATACAGCAATCCATTGTCCCAATACACTCTGTCTTCCGTCACCTCCCTGTGTCCCGTCAGATTCTGCACAAGCCCTTGGTCTCTCTAAACTGGGTCATTTTTCTGAGCAGCTGCAAAATCTTTACATATTCCCAAGACATGGGATAGATCCCCTTCAGTTTCTAAACTAGGGTCTCTAGCCCTAGCATCTGGGCATTGAGGGTCACTTCCATCCCTAGCCTTCTGACCACTGGTTACCCCTCCCTCCTCAGAGTAACCGTCTATAGCTGTTTTATTAACTGCTACTTGGGGAAATTATACCACCCTTTCACTACTCTCCATAGCAGGAGACACAGGCTAGGGAACCAGCCTCCCAGTGTTTTCCACAGGGGCTTCTATGGGGTCCAGGGAACCACAATTGGTCTTTGCCATTCAACTGTGGGTAACCGCACACACCACCCCCTTTTGGAGCTTGTTCCCTATAATCACATCCAGGGCAAGATTTTCTCCCACTGCAACGTTTTGCACAGTCTCTCCTGTCTCACCCCAGTCCAGGAGAACACTAGCAAGTGGCAGAGTTTTCTCCTCCCCAGTGAATCCCTGTACTGTAACAAACTGATTAGGTGTAAGCTGTTCAGGCTCAACCAAAGCCCCTTTTACCAAAGTAAGGGACGCCCCAGTGTCCCTTAACCCATGGGTTTGCACCCCATTTACAGTAACCGGGTGTATGTGCTCCCTCTTGTTTTTAGGCATGCTTTCAGGGATGCACAGTGCACCCACCTCTGTTCAAGTACCACTTTGGGCACTCTGGGCCGGATATTCAAATTGCGCTATTTTGTGGCGCAAGCCCTTGCGCTGCACAAAATAGTTGCGCAGGGGTGTGGCCAGAGCGATATTCAAAGGAGTTGCGCTATTGAGCAACTTCTTTGAATATCACCCCCCGGCCACAGCCACTGTGCATGGCGCAGTGGAACTTGCGCCACCGCAAGTGGTCAGAGTGGAGCATTCAACTTGTGGTGGCGCAAGTACCATTGCGCCATGCACAAAATCCTGATATTCAAAAGGTGACATGCAAATTGGGCCATAATTCATGCAAGGTGCAGGGGGGGCCATTTGCATCTGATTATGGCCCCATTAGCATGCAGGTGCGCTGATCCCCGAGGACTTGCGCCTGGCACCCTGCCAGGCAACAGCCGTCGGGGACTGACGCCCCCTGCAGCCCGATTGCAGGCAAAACAGTGTAAAATCCCCACCACCACCCCCCCACTGGCCTGATCGTGGGCATAGTTTAATTCCCCCCACCAGCCCGATCGTGGGCATGGTTTATTCTCCCCCACCAGCCCGATCGCGGGCAGCATGTCTCTCCCCAACACATCCCTGGTGGTCCAGTGGACCGTAAATCCTGATCGCAGGATGGAGTAAAGAACCCCACCGAACACATCCTTGGTGTTTGGTACACTTTCCTCCACCATCGGTTCACTCACCGCGCCTCTGGCAGCCGGCAGAGCAGCATCCCACCCTTGCTGCCGACCGACTGCCCGGTAGGGCTGCACGCCCATTGTGCAGAGCAAGAGCTAATGGGTGTGACCTGATCGTATAAGACAGTCCAGTTTTGTGAATGAATCATTCACAAAACTGGACTGTCTTAGATGGAGGGGCTGCACGCCCATTGGCTCTTGCTCGCACTCAATGGGCGGCAGCCCTACCAGGCAGTCAGTCGGCGGGGCGAGGCGGTGGGATGCTGCCGCCGCCGGGGAGCGGGCGGTGAGGCTTCGTGGGTGGGGTGGGGGACACTAGGCACCAGGGATGTGTCTGAGGGGGTGTTTTCTTTACCCATCCCGTGATCGGGATTTATGGTCCACTGGGCCACCAGGGATGTGTTCGGGGTGTTTACCCATACCGCGATCGGGATTTACGGTCCACTGGACCACCAGGGATGTGTTGGGGACACATTGCTGCCCGCCGATCGGCTGGTGGGGAATTAAACTATGCCCGCGACGCGGGCTGGTGGGGGAATTAAACTATGCCCGCCATCGGGCTGGTGGGGAATTAAACTATACCCGCTGCATCGTGGTGGGGGATTTTACACTGTTTTGCCCGTGATCAGGCTGTGGGGCAGGGTTGGGACAGCCACAGGTGGCAGCTGCTGTGTTGCTCCTGCAATGCAGCAGCTCACCTGTGGGTGGCCTCGACTCAAGCCTTTTTGGCTCAAAGTTGTGCAGGCGAGGTTGGGGTTGCGCCTGCACAACTCTGCACAGCCCAGCTGAATATCGGGCTGTGCAGTTTATGCATGGTTCCTCCCCCTCCAGTTCAGCATGCATTCATTTGCATTGCGCTGTTGCTGAGCCTGTTTTCAGTGGCGCAACTGCCTCCTGCTGAATATCGCAGAATGGAGCAAGTTCGGACTTGCGCAGGCGCAACCCTATTATGCATGGCGCAACCCTTTTGAATATCTGGGCCTCTGTGCCTTTTTAGGACACTGACTTGCAAGATGCCCTCCTATCTTGCAGAACCAACATTCATCATTTCTTTTATCAGGCAAATCCTTTCTTTGCAACCTGGGACTGCCCACTTTCTGGGGAGGCAGTGAGGATTTTAGCTGCCCCAAAGGTACGCTTTTCCCTTTCTTGCACTGCCACACCCACCCCACTCCCTTTCAGAGCAGGCTTGCTCCTGACATAGCGGTCTGAGAGCTTGGCAGCCTTCTGCACTGTTTTTGGATCTCTGTCCTCTAGCCAGGTTTTCAGCTCTGCTGGTCAAGCCCAAAAGAATGTCTCCAAAAGTACCACATCCTCAATTTTCTGTACAGAATCTGCTTTGACCCCCTCCCACCTCTTCAAAAACTGATGTTGCTCTGTGGCTAGTTCCTCGTAGCTCATGTTAAGGCTTCGCCTGAGCTCACAGAACTTAACTATATGCTTCAGGTGTCAATTCATAGTTTTTAAGCAATGCAGTTTTAAGTTTCTCATAATCATTACTGTCCTGATTGTCCATGTGACCCAAGGTGTCACGAGCTTTACCAGTAAGCAGTAGGGATAGCATGAAGCTCCAGGACTCTCGGAGAATGTTTGCCTGAATGCATATCTTTTCAAATGAATTTAAAAATGCATCCATATCCTCCCCCTCTTTAAATTCAGCTATCAGTTTAGAATTTAACTTGTAACCCAGTCCTAGAGTTCCACGTTCACCCATGCCGCTTACCTTCTCTGGCACTGGTCATTGGAGTTGTAGCTTCTCCAGTTTAAATTTCCTCTGGCGCTCTCTCTCCTCTCGCTTGGTCTCTCTCTCTGAAGTTGTCGCTGTCTTTCCTCAGCCTCTCTCCGAAGCTGGTTTTCTTTTTCCTGCTTCTCCAGCTCCATCTAGAACTTCCGCTGTTCGAATTCCAGCTCCATTCTCCTTAACGCTAGCTGCAGCCTGATCCCTTCTGGCTCCAGCTTGGTGGTGACCTTTCCCTGCTGCTGTGGTCCTGGGTTTCCTCTGGTCCCGCTGTACTTCTCCCTGGGACTGGACATGGCGGTGGACCCTGGCCCCTCCATGCCTAAGCTCTGGTCCCTTTCAGTCACCGACTGTGACTCAAGGTCCTGGGCAGTTGCTTGTGCATCGGCTGCCACAAGAGCCTCCATGAAGTGCTGTTTGGCTTGCCCCTCACATCGGACTCCTCTTTCCTGGCACAATTGCCACAGGTGGTCTGCAGTGTATTTGCTGTAGCTGGAAGCCATCTTCTTCCCTAATCTACAGCTACACTAGCTTGCACCCAAAAAAAAATAAAACAGGTAGGGAACTTAGACTGTAACCAAAATTATATATTTCTTTTAAAAATCTCTACCTTGTTTGTGTGTAAACTGTTACAGTTTATCAATCCGACACACTGGACTGTTAATGCCCGTGCCACCAAATAATTGCACGGTATGCAAACAAATCTTTCAGATCGCGTCACTGCGCATCAAATCTTGTCACTGATCCACTCCGGAGGTCCTACAGTGCCCAACCTTGAAGTGCGATGTGTGGACAGGGGACATACAGGGACACACTCCTGTCTGTTTTGAGTCCGAGCAAACTACCAGTCTCGGGTCCTGGGGTCAATTATGAACCATTTTTAGCTTGCACACCCAGGTAACAGGTCGGTGTGGGCCCTTCAATGTCAGGCTTTCTGCCTCCCCATCACTTACTTGAACCACCTCATCAACGTCAGGGACCCAACCTCCCCAGCCGCCAACTCCAGCCCTCATGCGGACACCAGGACCACCACCCCTTTTGTCGACGCCTCTGGCCTTACCAGCCCCCTTCCCCAGTGCCGCAAGGCATTTCAGCATTGCAGATGACCATCAGTGTCCAGACTATGCTCTCTTCTTTTTAGGATTTCGTGCAGCACCTTCCGCTTTCTATGGGCCCATCGACGCTGGAACCTGCTAGGCCTGCCCCTGCACCACAGCCTCCCACATCGACGCGCCCTGCCCACTCATGGTTGTCGACATCTTCTGTGCCCCTTTCAGAGCCTGGGGCTGAGGATGAGTACCATCCTGACCTCCTCCCACCTGACAAGAAGGAGGAAGAGGGGGCTAGGATCCCCTCCAGCTCAGTCTCCACCATTTCCTCAGAGGGTGAGGATTCCTCCAAGTATACTGAGAGGTCCCCCCCCCAATGACCCAACCTTTGTCCCTGTGACAAGGCAGCTGCAAGAAGCTATGGGATTAGATGCTGAGGAGCAAGATGTTATCAGAAGAAATTTGACAGATTATCTGCAATTGCCAGATTCTCCTCCTTTGATTATTCCTCCTCTGCTGGCTGCATTTGAGGATGCCACCATGGCTGCCTGGTACAGGCCACATATGATCCCTGGCGATGCCCAGAAAGGCAGACAAATTGTACCTGGCTCACTCAGGGAAGCCTTTTTTCACAGAGCAACCTAGAGCAGATTCAGTAGTGATTAATGTTGCCCATGATAGGTCCATGAGACCTCCGCTCTCTTCCCCTTGGATAAGAAATCCAGAAAGCTGGATCTTATTGGCAAGAGGGCCTATGCTTCTTCCACACTGGCCCTCAGAATTATTAATTATATTGCCTATATATGGTCAAAATTCAGAATACTGTGGTAAAAGGCTAAAACTGCGGCTCAGACCCTTCCAGAGGATCCACAGAGGCAGGAGCTGCTTAAAGCCCTCCAGTCTAGGACAGATGTGGGCAAACACCTCTTGAGGGCTGCCTATGATGTCTCAGATGCCTCTGCTAGAGAAGCTGAGGTTAGCATCTGTCTCAGAAGACATTCTTGGCTCAGGGTGCCCGGTTTTGCTACTGATGTACAACAGTCCACCATGGATGCCCCCTTCAGAGGCTACAGACTCTTCGGGGGGGGATGTACAGGACATCCTTTCTGACCTACAGGCCTCTGGGAGAACCCTGTGGTCGGTCCTCTCGCTTTACCATACACAGCCAAGAGGTGGAGCCTTTTTGTCAGGCCTCCCACAAACCCAAGCCTGGTACTCAACAACCACCATGTGCTGGCAGCCACAGCCCTGCCTACCTCTACCTTCACCACTGGTAAGGCCCCTAGAGATGGAGGTATGGCCTCAGCCACTGGTCCTAACTCAGCATGATTCCTGGCCGGACCCCCATCCTCTAGTCCTGCAGGGGGCAGTGGTAGGGGGTCACTTCTCCCTTCACTTGGACAGGTGGAAGGGAGATCACAACAGATGCTTGGGTCCTGCAGCTCATGGAGCACAGCCACACTCTAGATCTTCTAGAATGGCCTCCAGATTTACCTCCAGTTCTTTCAGTGTACCCTCCCAACCGCATTCTAGTGCTACTGTGGAAAATTCACACGCTGTCGCAAAAAAGGGCCATAGAACCAGTTCCCGAGAATCAAAGGAACAGGGGGTTCTATTCCCTCTTCTTTCTAGCCCCCAAATCCACAGGGGATTTGTAGCCCATTCTGGACCTGATAAACCTGAATGTCTGCATTCAGTACAAAAAGTTCCCAGATGGTCACCTTACAAGGCCTGTTGCCTCTCCTTCACAAGGGTGACTGCGTATGCTTTCTAGACATGCAGGATGCGTACCTGCACATAAAGATTTGTGCCCTCCACAGGGAGTACCTCTGGTTCTAGGAATGTGGTTATGATGTTCTATCCACACTTTGTGGCAGTTGCCTCTACCTTTAACCCTTAGACTGCCGACAGAATTCGAACGCATAGCAATTTTAGACTGATATATCAGTCCGCGGCCATGCAAGGGTTAAGACTTACCAGAAACGTCTTCAGGCTGGCTCCTCCCACCCACCCAGGTGGTAACTCCTTGGGCTCTGCCCCATGATGCCAGATCTTCCTTTCCGTTGGAAGAAGCAGGTTCTCTCTTTACTGCTCCTGCGTTGAGTAGGCCCTGGTGCTTAAATCTTCAGATTTACTTCCAAAACTTAAACTAAAACTCATTCTAGTTTTATCTTCAGCTGTATCTTCGATCACGACCGCAATGGAGGATAAATCCTCGCCCGGAATTCACCAGTGCCCATGTGGGCAGAAGATGTCGCATACTGACCCCCACGCCTCATGCAGCTACTGTCTTGGCCACGATCATGATCCGCAGGCCTGCAATGTTTGTCAGTCATTTCACCCAATGGTCCTGGAGGACTGCGCTGCCCACCTGAAGTTGGATCATCCAGAGAAACGTTATCCGCCAGTTAAATCAAAGGATGGCCGTTAGGTGGTCTCCGCGGCTGCGAGGTCCACTGAGTAGTTGGAGCAACTAAAGATCTTCGCGGAGGAGGCGGCCCAGGCTGCTGCTTAATCATCTTCTACCTCGGCCTTCGTTCTGCTCCAGTTGGGCTCCACTTATTCGGCCTCCTTCAAGGAGCTGTGCCAGTCCCTCCCAACCAAGAAGCAGAGCCCTTCCGAATCGCACAGTTCCAGCTCACGCAAGGAGGAGTCCAAGAAGGATAAAGAGAAGACTCATCATCAATGATCGTGGGACAGGGAGTGTTCCCACTATCAGGAGTCTTCGGTTTTGACTACATTCGAAACCGTGGCTATGGCTGCTGGCTTAAGGGAAACCCTGTTGAGCCAGTTGGCTGAGACACTGGTGGAAGAGATTTTTCTCGACCCTGTCAACCATGTTGTCATTTTAAGAGGCTGACAACTCTCTTTTCAGGACCCTGGTCCTGCCAGTGACCACTGAAGGTGGCGGCCCAGCCAGCCGAGTCGGGCTCCTCCAGTCACTGACCTAGACCAGGAGGAGCTGCAGATTTCCTCGGCTCCCTCCAAGGCCCCCTGTCAGCGCCACCGATGGCCAAGATTGAGGTCCCGTTCATCTACCTCCTCTGCTTTGAGCAGGTCCCACTGACATCGTCAATTTTGCTCTCGGCACCATGGGAAGCAGCGCCACTTCTATTTGTCTTCGTCGTCCTTGGGTGAGGAGAGGCTTTGGCGCAAGCTGAGTCGACGCTATGAAGACCTTATGTGGCAACAGTTAGTGCTGACCGGGGCCGAAGCTAACATAGGCTACCATCTCGGCAATCACCTGGCTGTTGCCCGAAAGGCCGACACCCCCGCCGGGGCCCGGTCGACACCGTGCCTCCTCCAGCAGAGCCATTCCAGACCGTTTTGGCTCAGCTGAAGCTGGCTTCTCCACTGATTATGGTGGAGCCGCCACTCAAGCAGCCATCGACCAGGGCTCCATCCAAGGAGTCTCGGTCAGCTAAGGGGCTTCCTCATCGGCTGTCTATCACTTCTCACAACTAATGGCCCGTGGCGGGTCAGAAGTGACTCGGGTGTTCACCCGCTTTATGTGGACTCCTTGGAGTCTGAGGATTCCTCTCTGAACTCCCATCCACTGGATACAGAGTCAATCGGGGGGGGTCTGTCGACGGATGAAGTGTCAGTGGCTCAGCAGGTGGCACACTTGCCTCTGAGGCCGGGAGATCAGAATGCTGTGGGTTCTATCCCCACACCAGGCACTTGGGTTAATCCCAATACTGACACTGTAGTGCAGCATGAGGGGGGTGCTGCACTCCTGAGGTGCCGTTTTTCACATGAGACGTTAAACCGAGGTCCCATCTTCCTGTTCTTGTGGTAGTTCAGGTGGATGTTAAAGATCCCATTGCACTTCTCGAAAAAGAGTAGGGGCATTTTTGTATTAAAATTCAATACAAAATATATCCATAATATGTAATATTAATACAGTACATCATACCAACAACATTAGCAAAGACATTAACACATAATCCTTTCTGCAGCCATGCATATTATATTTTGTTCCCTAATTCCGACCTGTAAACAAAAAGAAAATTATAACAGTGAATCATCCCCCCAAAGAACCATCATTTGTAGCTGAGTCTCCAGATGTAAAAAATCAAAGTAAGAAAAAAGGAAATTCTTCTGTTATATAACAATTCACAGCAAAATCAAAAGGAAGAAAAGAAAAAGTAACAGTAAACCTAAACAGACAGTCTGATACCTTAAACTATCTTACTCCTCCTACCCAAATCATGCAACCCCACCCCTAAGGGAACCTAGATGATCAGAAAATCAGTTGTAGCAGCCCTTTCCACATCTCTTTTGCACTCAGTACAGAATGCTTTAATACATCTGCATTATAAACTTCTCTGCATGCTGCCTCTATCAGTTTACTAATAGACAAATAGGTCATCCGTTGTTGCTGGAGAACATATCTACTACGGGCTTGCCACATATAACATTTAAGACTTGCAAAAAACACCTCTAAGGTACTTGTATTATAGAAAGCACATCTATTAGTATATTGTCCTAACACTAATTATTCATATGACAGTCTGCTTAACCATGGTAGTTGCCATCTGTGAGCCAAAAATACCCATAACTGAGAAGAAAACTGACAATTCAATAAGAAATGCACCATTGTTTCCTCTGGTACCATACACTCCATGTAGGGGCATCCTCTCTTTTCCATGGCCTTATATTTCAGATTTCCCCTCACATTTAATCGACGATGTGTGCTTAACCAAAGATTATCCCACATCCATATAGGAATCCTTTTATTATTTAACTGTGATATTGCTTCCTTAACATGTGTTGGGGAACATAATTTAAAGTCAGGGTAGGTCGTGCAAATTCTGCCTATAATTACTTCATAAAGCTGTTTCCTCATCAAGCTAGTGAGTTCCTGCTTTGTTACCTGCCATAAACATAGTTTCCTCAAAGTGGGGTTTTTATAAACCCTAGGACTTTCATTCTTGGTGATGGTTTGATCGGGGTATCCTGCCAACTATTCAAATATCTATCCAAAAGCATGTGTGACCATCCCAGAACCCCACTCCCGGTCCCTCCCTAAAGCTAACCTACGTATATTACCCATCATAAATAAAACA
This sequence comes from Neoceratodus forsteri, assembly GCA_016271365.2. NCBI lineage: Eukaryota > Metazoa > Chordata > Ceratodontiformes > Ceratodontidae > Neoceratodus > Neoceratodus forsteri. The sequence continues at coordinate 375,306,125 of CM028134.1, read as the reverse complement.
TGAAAAAATACCAAAGGATTTAACATACCCACCCCTCCGTTTTTCCCTAGGTAAGTATGTATACTCCCTTTTAATTGGGTTCAGTCTGTTGCCCCATAATAAACGAAAACAAATCCCATATACCTTGGCCTCCAATACAAAAGGTATGGGAAATATCCCCCAACATACAGTAAGAGAGGAACCAGAAATTGCTTTATCACAAAGATTCATTTATATTTGGCCATGACCCAATTCTTCCATTTCTCTACCTTCCAATCGCATCTCTGTAGGGCTGTCAGCCACTTTTTATGCGCCATGTCTCCAGGGCCAAAATAGAGGCCTACAATTTTAACCGGACTATTTGAGATAGCGATGCCAGCAACCTGGGTGATACCACTTGGTGTTCCTAATTTAATCCCTACACTTTTGTCTACATTCAACCGAGCCCCAGACATCCTACCATATTTATTGAATTCTTGTAATGCCTCAGTAACACAAGCTTGAGAGGATACAAACAAACACAAATCATCAGCATAAGCTGACAGTTTTGTTATTGTGGACTGCTCCAATGATGGTAATCCTTGAATTAAATGATCCCCTACTATGTGTCAAATACATATATCGAACACCAACGTATACAGCAGGGAGCTAAGTGGACAACCCTGTCTAACTCCCACCCGTACTGGCAGGGGCCCCCCCAAACCCCCATTAATCATAGGTCTCACAGTTGCCTGAGCATACAAAGCCCTCTGGGCAAGTCTTAATGTTTCTGGTATTTTATATTGCCTAAGTACTACCAAGTAAGTAAACCCTGTCAAAGGCCTTGCTTTGATTGAATGGTACTAACAGTCCCCCCCCCCCCAAATTATGCATTTGACAGTCTTCCACAATATCTCTTATTAATCGTAAACTATCCTGAACTCTATGGTCCGGCACTCCACAAGTTTGAGCCGGGTGTATTAAGTCAGGTAAATGCGCCCGTATCCTATTGTGTATAAATTTACACAAAATTTTCCAATCCGTATTCAGTAAACAAATTGGTCTCCAATTCTGTATTAAGAACTTCTCTCCAGTTTTAAAAATAAATTTGAAAATCCCTTGTGCAAAACTATCATCAGGGTTATGAAGAGTCAATAAGTCATTAAATGTATATAACAGAGGTTCCACCAAATCCTCCATAAAGGTCAAATAAAATTCTAATGGCAAGCCATCTAACCCTGGAGAAACTTTTTTTCTCATTCCCTTGATAACGGCTACCAATTCATCCCTGCCAATTATTGATCCAAATGTTGTAGTGTGTTATCCTGAATCCGTGGGCAATACCGTTTAATATAAGATTGCATTTGACGTACATCTGGAGAAATGATAGGGGTTAAAGACTCTATGTATTCTTGTACCATCTGTTCTAAGTGTTTTGGAGAAGAGGAAGTCACTCCATTAGTATGTTGTAGGGATGTCATACTCGTGTTTTCCCTTCTATCTTTGAATATCTCACATGGATCTCCTACCGGGGTCTTCTTCGTCCCAAACTGCAGTGTCGCCATAAAAGAGGCTGCCCTATCATATTGGAGCAGTCTCATTTGACCTTTGATCTGGGTTATCTGGGTACTATAGTCCAATGAGGTGGTATTAGCTAATGTATAAAATATACTGTAAATGTTGACGCAGGGATAAATAGTGTAAAAAGTTTGCATTTTTTGTTTTCTCCCAATGTGCATCATGTATTTCCAACTTGGTATCCTTACACCACTCCCCCATGGTGTCGTATAAACATTTTACTGTATTTCGTGCCTTATCTCTTTAATACCATTCTGTGTAGTTTTCGCTTGTAATACAGAAATATTTAATTTCCAATAACTTCTTGGAGGTTGTATCGTGCCCTGAAGATTCACCTGTAGGCATACCATGGAATGGGACCATTCCATGAGGATTACTCTAAAATCAATCAACTGTGCATTGGAGTTAATAAACCAAAAATCAATCCTCATTGCTAGCCTACCTTGGACATATGTGTTGTTCAATACTTGTACTTTAGATAATTTAGCTGCATCCTCCAGATTGGTGACTTCTAGATAGTTATATAAGGCATGGGTATCACAATACACTTTTTTTATTCCTTGGCACTCTATCCGCAGTGTCTAAAAAACAGTTAAAATCCCCTCCCAGAAAAACACGTCTATTCGTTATCAGATATGGTTGTAAAGTATGGAATAATTCCACCCTATCTGCTTTTCCTTTTGGCCCGTACACTACAATAAATCTACATGCTGTGTTGTGCAGCAACCTATCCAGGATAAACAAATGTCCAGGGCTTATATCCATCAATTTACTACTACAGTCCAAGTCCACTTTAGACCCTGTCTTGTATTATACACTACTGCAAGTACCTATCTTTATCCAAGGCTGCCCGGTGGGGTCTCCTCTTCAGCCGGTCCTACCGTTGTTTCAGGGTCTGTCCTCCTCCATTATATCAGTTTCCTGAGGGTGTGAAAGAACTCCGTTGGCTGATTGATTCCGTAAAGATCCTCCTAAAACAACTGAAGCTCCCTTTTCAACATGTGGGCGTTGCCCACCGGGCTCCGTACCATACCTTGCAGCCAGGGTTTGTGGTTCAGATTCAGTGGGGTCAGCCGGGGTGCTGTCTGCTGCCACCTGGCTGCTATGCACGGGGTACGCGGGAGGCGCCTCTGACACATCTGGTGGGCCCTCTGATTTTCTCTGTGCTCTACAGATTACATTGAGCCACGTTTCTGCAGTTGGTGCTCATGTGATCATATTCGCCACATAGTATACATCGTAATTTGTCACATGAGCTTGCTGAGTGGGTTCAGTCTCCACACCCACAGCAGGCCTTTGGTTGCCCGGAATAAAAAGATACACCTCGATCCCGACCTATAAAAAACTGTTAGGGAGATGCTCAGTTCTCGTTTACCTTTGTCTCAGTTTGATTTTAAATCGCTATCCACCAGTCCAAAAGGATTCCGAATCAATGATTGGTTCAGGGGCCTCCAACACATCACATTACATCACTTCTGTAACCAATGATGATATATCTCCAGTATGTATACTCTCTGTGCGAAACATAATAGTCACAGTCTTGATCATAGGTTTGGTTAACGGGATGACCATAAATGGTGTCCATAATGGTGAGTACTTTTGCTGATTATACAGTGTCCAGAATTTATCCAGGCCTTGTGCCATATGGAAACTGACATTAAAGTGCTACTCTCTTGAAATATGGAGCAAGGCATGAACCTCAGATGGGGTAAACCGTAATGACCCTTTAATCAGTATCCTACCCACATACTCTCTATCTGGGTAGACTTCCAACCCTCCTTTGTACCTTATCCGTATCGCATGCCTTCTGGGGATAGGGGGAGATTTATCAAATAAATCAGAAAATCTTGGCATTCTTGGGGGCGGTCGAGCCTTGTCCCCCCCCCCTTTCCTCTGATGCTTCGTGTTCGCCTGAGTCATTCTGTGTTCCATTCTCCTGATTCAGTTGTGCTGGAGGTACCTCACCCTCTGATACAATCTCTGACTCCATCAACTCCTTGTCAACTGCCTATTGTGGCCTGACTCCTTCCTGTCTGGTTGTGTATCACCAGTGTTCACTGAGGTACTTATCTTCAGGCCCTGCAGAAAGTAACATACAAACATAGAAGTTGATGGCAGATAAGGACCGCAAGGCCCATCCAGTCTGCCCATTTCTTTTTCTACCTTATAAATGTGCCATCGGCCTTTGCTCTGTCAGTGGCCTATCTATTCATACTCATCTGTATTGCTCCCTTATGCCTATCCCATGCCTGTTTGAAGCCCTGTACTGTATTCATAGCCACCACTTCCTGAGGTAGGCCATTCCATGCATCCACCAACCTTTCTGTGAAAAGAATTTCCTCACATTCCCCTTAATCGGCCTCCTCTAATCTCATGCTGTGTCCTCTTGTCCTGCTATTTTCTTATATTTAAACATGTTAGACTCTTTCACCTTGTTAATGCCCTTAAGGTGTTTGAATGTCTCGATCATATCACCTCTCTCCCTCCTTTGCTCAAGGGTATACATATTGAGCTCCGTTAATCTGTCCTCATATGTCTTCTGATGCAGTCCCTGCACCATTTTGGTTGCCCTTCTCTGGACTGCCTCAGTTTGGTTAATGTCTTTGTGAAGGTGTGGCCTCCAGTACTGCATGCAGTACTCCAGATGGGGCCTATGCAGTTTCTTGTAAAGAGGGATTGTTACCTCCCTCTTACGACTTGTGATACCCCTACTAATAGACCCTAACATCCCCCTAGCCTTACCTACTGCTTTAGAGGTCTGCTTGGATGATTTCAGGTCATCGGTGATGATGATGCCCAAGTCTCTTTCTTCCTTTGTGACTGCCAGCAACTCCCCTCCCAGCCTATATGTGGTTTCAGGGGTTTCTCTTCCCTATATGCATGATCTTGCACTTCTTTGCATTAAATCCCAGTTGCCACTCTTCTGACCATTTTGCTAGTTTATCCAGATCTCTTGTCATTCTGCCCACCCTATCTGGATCATCTACTCTGTTGCAGATCTTGGTGTCATCTGCAAACAGACAAGCCTTACCCTCTAGTCCATCTGCAAGGTCACTAATGAAGGTATTGAAGAGGACTGGCCTCAGGACTGATCCCTGAGGTACCCTACTTGTGACTTGCATCTCTTCTGACTGTATACCATTTACCACCACTCTCTGTTTTCTGCCCGTCAACCAGTTTGCCACTCAGTTGACCAATTTCTGACCCACCCCGAGCCTACCCAGCTTATTTATCAATCTTCTATGTGGAACAGTGTCGAAAGCTTTGCTGAAATCAAGGTAGGCGACATCAACTGCTCCCCCTTGGTCCACCACTCTGGTTACCCAGTCAAAGAAATCTATGAGATTAGTTTGACAGGACCTTCCTTTTGTAAACCTATGCTGTCTTGGATCCTGTGCCCCTATGGATTCCAGGTGTTGCACTATCCTTTCCTTAAGGAGTGCCTCCATAATCTTGCCCACTACTGAGGTAAGACTGACTGGTCTGAAGTTCCCTGCCTCCTCCCTGCTACCACTGTTGTGGAGCGGGATCACATGAGCCCTTCTCCAGTCTTCTGGGACCTCTCCTGTGCTCAGAGACTCACTAAACAGCTCTGCTAATGGCTCTGCTAGTTCCACCCTTAGCTCCTTAAGTACCCTGGGATGTATGCCATCAGGTCCCATTGCCTTTTCCACCCTGAGCTTAGCGAGCTCTTGTAGGACCCTTTCTTTTGAAGGGAGTAGTGCTCACCTCCCTCCCACCTGTGTCCATGGTGCTGAGCTGTGGGCCCTGCCCTTCCTTCTCTTCAGTAAATACTGAGCAAAAGTATCTGTTTAGGATAGATGCTTTTACATGGTCCTCCTCACATGCCCCCTCTTCTCCATTGAGCTTAGCAGTACCCCCTCTGGACTTTCTCCTTTCACTAATGTATCTATAGAAAGTCTTGTCACCTTCTTTTACTGTTCGTGCTAGTGTTTCCTCAGTTTGGGACTTTGCCTGCTTACTGCCTTCCTGTTCCCTCAGGGCAGTTTGGTATGCCTCCCTATCTTCATCCTGCTGTATTCCCTTATATTTCCTGAAGGCCAGCCTTTTGGTTCTGACCTTTTCTGCTACTGTATTTGAGAACCAAAGTGGTTTCCTTCTTCGTTTGCACTTTCTTTTCTGTCTAACACAATGGGATGTTGGTTCAAGTATTGCATCCTTAATGCTTGCCCACCTTGCCTGTACCCCCTCATCTGTGTTTCTTTTTACCAGGGCTAGTTTAACTCTGTTGGCTATCTTATCAAAGTCAGCTCCTCTGAAGTCCCATATTTTTGCCTTGGAATGGGAAGATTTAGATGTAGTAGCCAAATTGAACCATACCATGAGATGGTCACTGGCCCCCAGGTGACCTTCTACCTGGAGATCTGTGATCCCTTCCCTGTTAGTCAGTACTAGATCTAGGATAGCCCTGTCTCTTGTGGGTCTTGGGCCTTTGAGACCTCGGCCTCCTTCTGAGTTACAGTTTTAGCATCACTCTCCATGATTTTTATGTTTTCCACTAGCTTTCTGTTACCAGATATATCAGCAGTAATATCAGTGTTCTCTTCTATTTGGCACTGTAACAACTCTCCCAGCTTGCCAATCTCCTGCAGCTTGTTCTTCACGCGCCCTGGGTTCACAGCTTGTTCTGTGTATAACAACGTTTTGTTCTCCCCGTTAGTGTCCTCTGTATTCAACATTGAAAAATCAAGAGCTGGGTCAGCCACCCACTTACCCTCAGTAGTCCTGTGCCAACCCGCGCTCTGTGATGCCGCCTCAGGGGTCCAGCCATCCGCCTGCACCTTGGGTGATGCTACTGCAAAGGCTTCCTTTAATCGTTTTCTCACTATCTGGCATGAGATACCATCCCGTTTTGTTTTTGAAGCCTCCGGCTTCTCCACTCTCATTTTAGCTTTCCATTTCAGTTTTTTTACTGTGGAACAAGTAGCAAACTGTCGGGGGGGAGGGGGGACGAATCCTGCTCCTTAAAGTCACATTAGGACCTGACTCCACGATCGCCGCCTCCTCTAGCAGCATGCTCGTATCTTGAAAGTCTTCTAATGCTGTATCTATATCAGAGCCGTCTTCTGATACCCTTGGCTCTGTAGACATCTGTGTAGCTTGCTCACACGCCATACCAGTTGCTTCCCTCTGAACAATCGCAACCAGGGTCCCATCAGTAGACTCCACGGCTGGGGAGAGTCGCTCCTCCACCTGCTCTGTCTCCTCCTCCTCCATGACTCCAGGAACCTCCATCTTGGAAATGGGCCAACAGCGCCCCCTTCCTCAGAGTAGGGGAATATTTTATTGAATAAACACACAAAATACATAACATGCCATTTCGTTACATAACATTCTCTGCTTACATACAATTCTGAATCTTTTCTCTTATTGTTCAGTTGTCTTCTGTAATTTTATATTTTACAAAAATTCTTGTCACCCATCTCTTTTTCCATTCAGTATACTGCAGTATTTTTTTTTCAGAATTACACTGTTTGTTCAATTCATATTCTACTGCTAACATTGTTCTCTCTGGGTCCTTATCTATTTGTTGCAGAACATATTTACACCTAGTCTGCCATAATACATATTTGATACAAGTGAAAATGAAATGGATCATATCTGCATTAAATCCTCGAATCTTCTTGGTAAACCCACCTACTACTTCTTCATATGTCACCTGTTTCCATCTATCCTCTTCCCATCGTATAGATAATCTGTCCCAAAATTCTTTTACAAATGGACATTGAATCAAAAAGTGTTCCATTGTCTCTTCTGTTGCAATACATGTCTGTTGTGGGCAAAACCTCTTCTTTGAGCTTTTATGTTTGGCATTTCCTTTCCACATTTAAGCGCCCGTGTCCACACAACCATACAGTATCCCACATTTTCGGAGGTGTGAATTTATCCTGCAAGGTTTTTAACATTTCATCTTTGTTTCTTTCTGTAATCCCACTAAAGGAAATGTTTATCATAAATCCTTGTTCCTGTATGTATTGATAGATGTATTTTCTAGGTTTATTTACTGTCTGGCCTGCTTCTAGTTTCCATCTCCTTATTTTGGATGTAATGGGTCTAAAATATACTGGTCCATTATGAATGTAAGAGATCAGACTTTTCCTTTCTTTCCAGGCTTTCACACATTGTGCTAGCCATTTGTTTGCAAACAGGGTCCATATTTTTGGTTTGGTATTTCAGGGTCTATTATATTCTTCTTAAAATACATACTAAAAAAAAGGCTATAGGGTTTATTAGATTCACTCCACCTTTACTAATAGGTTGATAAAGTACCTCCCTTTTTATTGGGTTCAGCCTACTCCCCCATATGGTTTGAAACACTAAGCTAAGGAGAGATGGTTCCAAAACTGCCGGAATCAGGTACACCACACTTAAATATGTAAATATAGGTAATAATAGTGTCTTTGCTATTTGCACTTTCTTTTTTTTAAATTGTTGCCACCCTTTCCAAAACTGCACCTTCTTTCTGGCTTCTCCTAGCTTCCCAATTTAATTTTCCTTTATCTCCCCTTCCAAAAGTTATTCCTAGGACTGTAAATGGGTCCTCTGATACTTTTATCTCTCCTATCTCCCGAATTAGATCTGTTTTCTTACTTAATGGGTACACTGTACTTTTACTCAGATTCACTTGTGCTCCAGTAATTTGTGAGAAACTCTCTATGTTTTCCATTGCCTTTTGGCCTGACTGTATATTTGATACACATATGCATAAATCATCTGCATAGGCTGACGTCTTCACTTGCGCTCCCTGTTTTTCTGTTTGTACTCCTTTCACTCGGTCATCTTACTGAATTATTTTAGCAACAGGTCTATACAAAAAACATATAGTAAGGGGCTTAGTGGACAGCTCTGCCTTACCCCCCTTTCTATTTTTATAGAAGAGCCCAGATGTCCATTTACCAGAGGTAATGAGGTTGCTGCTGCATAAATCATCATGATCCATGTATAGAATATTTTTGGCACCCCATATTTTTCCAGGACTACCTCTATAAACTTATGTGACACCTTGTCGAATGCCTTCTCCTGATCCAATGACATAATATACCCTGTGATTTCCTCTTCTTTTCCTTGTTCCACCATTTCCCTTATTAAAAACAGATTATCAGTAATGGATCTACCTGTAATTGAACATGTTTGAGATGTTGATATTGTAACCGGGGCTACTGCCATCAGTCTTTTACCTAAAATTTTCATCAGAATTTTTAAGTCTGAATTTAGCAGGCTCAATTGCCTCCAGTTCCTAAGGTCCTCTCTGTCATTCTTTTTATGTATAAAAACTTGTACTGCTATCCCCCTATGAAAATCCATTTTGTTATACAACAATATCCAATTAAATACTTCTACTAATATGTCAATTAGAATATTATCAAACTTTTTATAAATTTCTGACGGTAACCCATCTATCCCTGGTGCAGTGTCATTTTTTGAAGTTTTAATAGCCTGTTTCACCTCTGTCTTAGTATTGGGCTCTATTAACCCACTCTTCTCATTATCTGGTATTTTTGGTATATCCAAGTCTCTAATCAGTGCCATCATTTTATTCTCATCTCTGTGACTAGGGGCATACATTTGTTTTAAAAAAGTGTGCACTTCTTGTCTTATTTCTGGCATAGTATTTATTGTCTTCCCAGTAGCTGTTTTTAATGTATTCATTGTTCTATATTCTACTCTTTTACTACTACTATCAAAAACATCTCCTAAATCCATCTTACCAGTTGAGCAGATTTTATGCTCTATTAACATTGATGTAGCTCTAGTATACTGTAATACTTCCATTTCATTCTTGACCTTCTTAATTTTTTTAGTCAAATTGACCCGCTCTGTATTTATTCTACTATATAATTCAGCTAACTGGGTTCTAAGGGTAAGGTACTTTTTATACTATGTCATCTTTCTTTCTGAAGCTAATATTATACAGTCTTCTTCTATAATATTTTTTGTTTCCACCCACCAATAACTTAAGTCTTCTACTAAATCTACCACTGACACACGTGCTAAAAATATTTATTTTATTTGTATATATAGCTGTTGATCTTCCAGTAAAGAGACATTTAATTTCCAGTAATTCTTCCCTTGTGTTTTATTTGGTTGGACTCCTATTGTGCTTACTACCATCACATGATCTGTTGTTTCTACTGGTATGGTCAAATAGTTCTGCACATGTAACAATTTTGATATAAAAATGAAGTCTATTCTTGTTGACAGCTTTCCTTTAAAGTATGTACGCCCTCTCATCAAATGAATGCTTCTATAAGTATCCCTCAAATTACTTTGTAACACTATTTTGTTTAAACAGTTTGAATCACAAAAATTCTTATCTGTACAGGTCTCTCTGTCCTGCTTTGATAGTACACAGTTAAAATCACCATCCCATATAATGTATTTTGTTGTGAAAAGGTACGGTTTGATTAGGTTAAATAATTCCACCCTTTCTTTTTTTCTAGACGGGGCATAAATGTTAATTGCCCTCCATGCACCATTTCCATACATAAAGTCTATTAATAAAGCCCTTCCTGCACATATATCTATCAACTTGATCACTTTATACTTATTTCCTGAGAACAAGATTCCTACCCCATCACATTGTTCAGTTCCAAAGGAAAAAAAGGAGGGTCCTCCACACCACTGTTTTTTTATTATTTGCTTCAGGTACACTGTGTTTAATCTGGTGTCCTGAAGGAAACAAATATCCACTTTACTATCTTTTAATATAGATAATGTGACTAGTCTTCTCCTTGCATTTCTAATGCTGTTGACATTCAAGGTTGCAATTTTGAGTGTAGGTGTGGAGGACATTATTTAAAAGAGAAAAGAAAAGAAATTCTACTTTTACAGTTTCTTTCTTTCACTTCTTCTCCTGACCCCTGGTCTCTTTGGCCTTACCACCTCCTTGTTTTTATTCCCCCCTCTGATTCTGAGGTTACAATAGGTTGTGATGATGACTCTGATTCTCCTCCAGATTCCGATTCCAAAATATCCTCCTTCAAACATTCATATTTATTGGATAAGGTAATGACCTGTACTGGTGAGGAGGGCTTTTGCTAACTTTGATTTGGGCCTAGTTTGTCTTAGCTCTCTTTTCTTTGATACTTTTTTCATTTCAGGTTGGGGCATTACATTCCCCTCCATTTGACTCACTTTTTCCTGCTCTGCCCCTTGTTCCCTATGTTCTGCACTAGCTTCTCCTGTTTCTTGCACTATCTCCTTTTCAGGTACTGTAGTATGGGCCTCTGATGACTCTCTAGCTTGTATGTCATTTTCTTCATTGTTATTATTTGTCTCTCTTTCTTTTCTTTCCTGTTCCTCTTCTCTTGTTTGTCAACTTGTTTCTTTATTCCTCTCATGTCTTTTTTTCTGGGCTTCCGTGACTAAAGTGTCCTGACAAGGTTGGTCCTATCTTTTATGAGTAGCCCAGGGACATGTACGAAACGCATGTCCCGGCTCCTCACATAGGTTACATTTTAAAACCTCTTGACAGTCTGAACTTGAATGCCCAAATTCTAAACACAAATTGCATTTCAGTCTGTCACATCCTACACTTAAATGTCTATATATATTTCTTTGTATATGAACCACATTTGAAGTACATCCTGGGCTGACCAGGGTAAAAACAATGCCCTCGCTCCCTTCCAATAAACAAACTGCAAGGAAGGTGCACAGGGCCCTGATTATTATGTCTCAGCCTCACCCTGTATTTCCATCCCCCTGTCCAGAAGTGTTCAGAGTCAAAAATAGGTTGTGGAGAATTCAGTATTTCACATTTCTGCTGTAGCCAGTAGGTGATATCATGTACTGCTACAGTTTCATTTTTAAACAGTATCATCACATTTTTTACCTCTGGTTTAGTCAGTGGAGTAACTCTAAATGGGATCCACAACTCAGAATACCTTAATTTGTCATACTTTGTCCAAAATCACTCTAATCCCTGAGGTGTTTTAAAACTTATATCATACATACTTTTCCCTCCCCCCACATGTATCAAGGCATATACCTCATTTGAAAAAAAAAAACAGAGACTCTTTAATCAATTTTTTCCCAATATACACCCTATCTGGTGTCTCTTCAAGTCCTTCTATATTTTGTATTCTAACTGTATTTCGTCGTTGGGTGGGTGGGGGTTGAGAAAAAAAGCGGTCTCTCTTTCTGAATCTCTCCCAGTTATTTTTTGCTGTTTCTTGAGGTGTGGGCCCACTTTCTTCCTGTTGCTCCTCTGTGTCCATTTGCTCCCCCCAAATGGGGTTGCTATTACTAGTTCCTTCATCTCTGGTATCAGAAGGTGAGATTCTTTGTGCCTGTGGAAATGCTGCAGTATCCCCCTCTGAAAATTGTACATCTTCAGCATTCAGTTCTACATCTGATTCCATTATAAAAGCTTGTTCAGGCATAGAATGTGCTACTGTTCTATTTTTTTCCAGTCCTGGAAAGGAGCTATGTTTAGGGTCAGGAATCCACTGGCCCATTTCAGATCTTTTCCACCCTGCATCTTTTAGTGAGGATTCAAGTGCTGCTGGCGTTTTTATACTTGGCACAACATTTTGCACACTTAAGTCTTCCTTCCCTTTCCTTAGCCCCAACTTTTGTCCAGCATTTATACAGTCTTTTGTTCCTGACACAGGTTCTTTTGAGCGACTTACTGTTTTTTGTTTGTCCTGTTACCAAGTGTTCTCCAGTTGTTCTGCAGGGCTTTTAAGTGTTGTCAGGTTCCTTTCCACCAGCTACTCGCACACTCTTTGATGTTAGTGCATCATCCTTTGAACCCTCAGTTAGGCTCACCAGTCCAGTCAAAGCTTTCTGCAGTTTCTCCTGAGGCTTATCGCAGTTTGTTTCTTGTACCTGCTCACTCTCCACAGCCACCTCTCGTATTATTTCTGCATCCATCTCTGTTTCAGACATTTTTAACACTGATTCAACCATACCCCGTTTTTTTTTTCCACCAGTTCCTTCAGCCATTGTCTCTCTTTCTTCTCCTTTGCATTGTCTGATAAAACATCATGATTTGCACTTTCTATAATGCTGCCTTGTCCAGACCATGAAGCGTTTTTGATCTCCTCTGCTGGACCTGTAGGGAAGGAGATCTGCTTCCCTACAGGTACACCAGCCAAATGATTCTGTGAAGATTCCTCATCCATGGGTGCTCACAAGTCCACACCACTGCCACATCAGCACTTCCTCCTCAGTTGCTGTCCAGCTCCAAACTGAGCTCCTCCACTCCACAGGAAGTCAAGCCTCTGCTGGGCAGAGTAGGGGAATTTCCCCGGTGCCCTGGCCAAATTTCCCCCCATTCACTAAAAATGCTACCAACAGCTTAATCTAGTTCAACGGTCATTTGATATTCATCTATATCCCCCTCCCCTTGGTCATGCCTTGAAGTAGGCAGAATTTATCTACTGCATTTACCCGATCAACAAAAACTAAATAAAATAAAAATAAAGGCCCCACTTCATTTATGGGCATTCTCCGCCGAGTCTACAGGGATGAAATTGGAACCCGTTCAAAAATGGGCTCGCTACCCCTTTACAGAAATTCTGGATAAAACTGACTCTCCACCGGAGGCTTTCCCAGTGGACGAGGCCGTCGTTGGCCCTGCCCTGGAGCCCTGGCAGCACCTTGCCTCTTGCCCTGCACCCTCGGCCCAGATGGCCCACAAATATGCAGTGCCCACTGATACCCTTTCAGGGTTCACGGAGCATCCTTCGGCTGAGGGTTGGTGGCTGTCTCTGTGTTCAGGCACTCAGCAATACGGGGGAATGTCGATGGACCGCCGGATAAGGAGTCCAAGAAATTGGACCACTCAGCTAGAAAGGTCAATGCTGCCTCCTCACTCAGCCTCCGCCAGGTGAGCGCGGCCGTCGTGATGGCAAACTTCTCCCATGCCCTTCTGGGCTCTCTGAATGAGGTGATTCCTCATCATTCTGTGGACCTTCAGACTATGGTTAAGCAGGTCTGGGACAAGGGGTCATGCTGTGCAAAACAGCAACTTCAGACTGCCCTGGACATTGGAGATTCCTGTGTTCTCTCAGTGGCGGCCATGGTTGCCACGTGCTGTAGGGCTTGACTGTGGCTCTCGACCTTCACGGCAGACACCCAGCACAAGCTGGCAGATGTACCATTCTTAGGCACCGACCTATTTGGGCCCGATTTGGAGGGTCACCTCCAGCGCATTGAAAAGTCCAGTGCCACCGTGGACTCTGTGACATCCACCCAGAAGGACTCCTAGGGCTCTAAGCAGCAGAAGCACAAGCTCTTTCGGTCCTCTACTTCTGCGGCAAAACCAGTCCAGCATCAGTCTGGCCAGCAGGCTCAGTCCTGGTGACCTTGGGCCAGGTCCATGGCCTCGGTGGTCGGAAAGCTTGGAGGGAAGGGACCCAGTGGCTCCTCAGCTGGATCCTCCTCCACCAAGCCTGCTCAGTGACAAGATGGGGGTTGCCACCCTCATGCCCGCCACGCCTCCCCAAGTCCTCCTGTGGGGGTCTGGCTCCACCACTTCCTTTCTGCCTGGTCCGCTTTTACCATGGACAGGTGGGTTCTGCAAGTGGTCGGTCAGGGTCTGCCTCTGGAATTTGAGCAATACCCTCCAAGCCAAGCCCGCACCCCACAGGAGGACTTGGTATCCACAGACACTCAGTTGGCTCTCCAAGACGACATAGCCCAGCTCCTCCGCATGGAGGTTGTAGTCAGAGTTTTGGATCCTCCAGAACACCCACTGTTTGTCTTCAGGTACTTCCTGGTGCCAAAGTGGACGGGGGGCTGGTGCCCCATTTTAGATCTGCATGACCTGAACAAATTGCTCAGGTCCCGCACCTTCAGGATGGTAACTCTGTCCCAGATCATACCATCTCTGGAGCAAAACATGTTGTTTTGCTCTCTGGATCTTCATGACATGTTCTTTCATGTCCCAATCCATCCGTCCCACCGAAGGTTCCTCCACTTCTGAGCAAAGGGAACCCTTTACGAGTTCTAAGCCATGCCTTTCGGCCTCTCCTCGGCCCCCAGGGTCTTCACCAAATGCATAGCGGTGGTGGCAGCGTACCTGAGGTGCTGAGGGGTCCAGGTGTACCCCTACCTGGACAACTGGTTGATAACAGGTCCCTCCAGGCAGGAGGTGGAGCAGTCCAGGGACCTGGAGCTCCAGACCTGCATCGACCTTGGCCTCCTGGTCAGCGAGGCCAAGTCAGAATTCGTGTCCTCAGAGGTGATCAGCTTCATTGGGGCAGAGCTCGACTCCTGGTGGACAAGAGCAGAGGTTCTCTCCTCTTTTGCCCAGTCATTTCTGGTTGGGTACTTGTGTCCTGCCCAGGACTTCTTGCATCTTCTGGGTTACACAGCAGCCTGCACCAGCGTGGTCCGATGGGCCCTTTGACATATGCACTGCCTGCAATGGGAGTTGGCCAGCCAGTGGTCTCAGCGCAAAGGTCACTTCGACCAGCTAGTCACTGTGAACCAGAGGATGTGGGACGCCCTCCAGTGGTGGCTTGTCCCAGAGCATCTGCAAGAATGGATCCCTTTTGTCTGCCCCGAGCCGATGGTCATCCTGATGACTGACACCTCTCTCATGCACTGGTGTGCCTATCTGGAGGAAGACAGAGTCCATGGGCTCTGGACTCCTCAGAAGTCCCGATGCGACATCAACCTGCTGGAACTCCGAGCAGTCTGGCTGGCACTGACCGCCTTTGCTCCGTTTATTCATGGTCAAGTGATCCTACTCTAGACGGACAACACCACGACCATGTACTACCTCTACAAACAAGGCAGAACACACTCCCTGCCCCTGTGCAAGGAACCTTCCGCATTTGGACTCTTATGCGCGCAGCCTGGAGGTGGATCTCCTAACCATCTATGTGGCAGGAGCCTCCAATCAGCTGGCGGATACCCTCAGCCGGGTGGGCGAAGCATCTCACAAGTGGTCCCTCCATCCAGAGGTAGTTCACAGTCTATTCTCCCAGTGGGCACCCCTCAGGTGGACCTGTTTACCTCCAGGGAAAATGCAAATCTGAGGCTGATCTTCCTGGACATAAAGTCTTCACCACTCATTCACTCTAATGGGAACTATGCCAGAGGTGCTAGGACCCAGCGGGAGCCAAAAATTTTCAGGAGGGCTGACGCCTAGGTATGGCCGTGAGGAAGCGGCACTGCAAGCTCGGCTTGTGCCTTATAGGCTTCCTTGGCATCGACCCTCCAACCACCTCAGTTCCTTTTTTCCCACCATCGAGTATGCTTCAGTGATGATGTCGCTCGCCCGCCAGGAGTCAAAACTTAGATTTTCAGTATTGAATAGTTTTATTATTTTTGTATCAGTTTAGGAAAATAAGTACATAAGTTATCAGTAAAATTTTCTGCAGAGAAGTCTTTAGCCCTTCTTCGACGGAGTCAACCAAGAGCAGGGCAGGTGACGTTAGGGAGACTTCACATGAAAGCTGTGTTGTCAGCAGGGCTGGGTCTGATCTGCTACCTTCTATGTGGGGGGGGGTCTGACTACAGGCAGTCCAGTGCTCAGGGGGGGTGGATGTGCGGTCTTCCTGAAAGCACAAAAAGAAGCAGTCCCATTCTCGATCCTTGTCAAGGACTCAGCACCGCTTAGCCTCTAGTTCTTCTTTGGCCTCCCGGACGAGAAAGAAATGGTACTGCTCGAGGTCACCTTCTGGTATGTCTGCGCATCGATCATCCATTACTGACAGCAGGGGCCCAACTCCTCAGGAGTCTCCTCCGGCTTCTGTGTCTGGTGACTGGTATCCTCGACTCAGAGTCCCTCCCCGCCCCCTGGGGGGGTCCTCTGGTGAGCAGTTTCACCATTGGGCTGCTCTTATGGAGCAGTGGGTTCGGCGGTTGTCCCATCTGCCCAAGCCGGTGAGTCCATCGCTGGGGCCTTCAGGCCTTTCGGTTTTGAACCTGCAGGGAGGTTTGGGCTTCCTAGTCACACACCGCATTCTTTGGTGCTGTCAACGCTGCACTCTGGTGTTTTTCCCCCTCATAGGGCTGTGGCGCAGGGGTCTACAATGGTACCATTATCTCCTGCTGATTTTATCAGACTTTCCTCAGTGAGTTGAGGGTTGGGCACCTCTGGTTCAGCGCTGTTGGCTTCAGCGCTGAATCCTCCGATGCCTCGCCCAGTGCCGCATCCTGTGCCGGCACCACCGGTGTTCTCGGCGCCGCCTTGTGTCATAGCGCCAGGGGCACCTGTGATGCCACATACGACACTGGGGTTTTCGACTCTGATTCGCGCTGCTCATCCTCCTCTTTTTCCTCCCTTTCCTATCTATACAGTCCCTTCAGGACTAGTAAGAGATGACATCGCACCCGATCCTGATCTTCGATTGGAGGACCTTTTTTTTTTTTCCAATTGCCTAGCTCCCGCGGCTTTCAGAGGAGGCCTCGTACCCCTACCCCCTCCTACTCTGTCTGCCTGGGCATCCTACTAGGCAACCCCCTACCCCGGCTTCATCTTGCTCTGGGGGCTGGGATGTTTACATTTTTCCCCTTTTTCTCCCTTGCCATGAAGGACGAACGTCCAGACAGACACCGCCGTTGTCAAGCACCCACAGCGTCCTTCCCTCCCCCGACTCAGAAGAGCCGCCGTTGCCCCTGAATGCCCATGCTTCCACCGGCCCCAGGAGCTTCAGGTGCTCAAGGTACCCTTGGTAACCCACCCTAGGAGGAGGAGAGCATCTGTTGGGATGCTCAATCCTCTATCCCCCCACCGACCCCCAGCAGCCCGAGTCTGTTCCCAAACCTGGGTCGCTGACGTAGCGTGAGATGTGGCGTCCAGTGCCTCAACCCTCAGCACCACTGGGTCGAGGATTGGAGGACAACTTTGATGATGATTCCTGCCTTTTGATGGTACGTACCTGTTTGGTCTTCAGGTCAAGCAGGCACTAGAGGCCAGAAAGGAAACTAGAACAGCTATCAAAATGGCCAGGCCGCCACCCGGAGCCCCTCAAAGGGCCGGGAACCGGCATCAGTTTCATAACCGTCAGTGCTTCCACGGTTATGGCAGAGGAGGCTTCAACAGAAACCAGACCCCTCACCAACAAAACAAAACGCAGCAGAAGGCACAGTGCCCCAAACCGCCTCATGCCACTCTCTGAGATTCTGGCCCAAGTCCCACCTCAGCTGTCCGAGGGGGACTCTTCCTCGGTAGTAGGAGGGTGTCTGACTCAGTTTTACAACCAGTGGAAGTCAGTCACATCAGACAAGTGGGTACTCAGGATAATCTGCGAGGGGTACTCTCTAAATCTTTCAGAAACCCCTCTGGATCACCCACCCAAATGACAACCCAAGCTGTCTGTCTCTCAGTCAGACCTTCTTGCTTCTGAAATTCAAGGCCTTCTCAACAACAGGGCAGTAGAAGTAGTTCCGCTGGAGCAGCGGAACACAGGTTTCTACTCCCATTACTTCCTGGTTCCAAAGAAAACAGGTGGCATGCGCCCAATTCTAGATCTCAGGAAGTTAAACAAATTCCTATACTGGAAAAAGTTAAAGATGATATAATTCGGTACACTCTTACCTCTGATTCATCAAAATGATTGGCTGGTCTCCCTGGACATGCAGGACACCTATCAACAGGCCTTGCATTAGGGTCAGAAATCAGGGGGTCAATCTGACCCCCCTGCTTCCAAAGTAGGGGGGCAGAAGCCAAAAGTGGGGGGTCAGAAGCCAAAATTATAAATGTCTATGAAAACCAAAAATGGCTTTTATTAAAAGGCTTGTATATCAGCTTGCCAGAAGGTATAAATATACTGTTTTTACTGATAATTTAGCCTGTATTGTCAGCAGTATGTATTCTTTATTTTTATGAACTCTGAGCCCCCCTCCCCCCAGTAACAACTGAAGTAGATAGTTATGTTTTAAAGTCAAAATGTAGACGCAGTACACTAGGAATAATTGTTAGACCACCTGAGCCCTCCAAAATAGCAAGCTGGGCTCTTAGTGAGCAGAAACTAAAATATTTTGTAAATCAAAATGCAGTAGTAATAGTAGAAAGATAGACTGCGTCAGACCTGAGCCCCCAACAGCAAGCAGAGCTCTTAATGAGAATTATTTATAAGACTGAGCAAGCTGGTATTACTGCTACTAAGTTGAAGTTAGTAAATAAACTATTTATCTGAGCAAGAGTAGGTAGGAGATTTATTTATCAAGTTTCACATACTAAGCTCACTCACTCAGAATCCTTCCACCATGTCCCCCCCAAAAATAAACTGCAGCAGTTATATATGGTAAGTCACTGCCCTGCTACAGCTGCAAAGGTAAGCAATGCTATTTAATTCAAATTCAGAAGAAAAATTAAAAGCAGAGTCCTATTTAGCCACTGGCTCACAGTAGTACTGGGTTGCAGAGCTGAAACCGAATTTTCAAGGCAGGCTGAAGCTGAGAGCTCTCTCAGATATTCAAGATTTCTTGTATTCCCCTCCCCCTAACAAATAAATGGCCTGAGATAGGTTTTTGTTTTGTACTATCTGCTGCTTGCACTCTGCAGTAATGATATTCAGGGCTGAAATCTGTAGCCACAAGTGTTTTTTCTAGTTTGTATTTTTTTTTTTAAATTGCAGATTAGTTAAAAGCCAGATGGTTCCCAAGAGAAATACAGCCCTCTAGCCCCACAGACCGCATGGCCCTCTCAGGCTGTGTAGCTGGACAAACTAACTGCTCCTTTCTCCTTCAAAAGCTCACTGTGCCCCACCAGAAATTACCATAGTAATAATGAAGATACAATAGAATTCTCCACAACTGGAGAATGTTTCATCAAAACAAAGGTTTTTTAAATGGTCTGTAAGTCATGAACAAGTACAACACAAAGGAGATCAGAGCCGCTCGATGATCCGAACTGTCTGACTGCCAGTAACTGACTGATATCCTGCGCTCTGAACGGCTGCATTAGGTTCCAGATCAGTGTACCACATGTGCAACATAAGAACACACCATGTGGTACACTGATCCAAGTTGTAGGCAGTCTGAATGATGGGAGATTGAGGCGGAAACTTAGATGCCTTGTTTGTACTCCTGATACTGTTAGGAAGCCTTCCCTACCACCAAAAGTGCCTTTATAGTAACAAAACACAAGTTACTGCCATACCTCATCAGTACAGTAGTACTCTGCCCTGCATGACATGGGAAAGTGATGTGAGAGACTTCCCTGCGTTTTCAGTTGTATGTCAGGCTGTTGAGGAATAAAAAAAACAAAATACAAGTTACCGACTGTTAGATATAAATGCATGCGGCTGCCACATCATATTAGTTTAGTTTAGTTTATTGTTCTAGGAATTACTACCTTTGAGCCAGAGGCTCTTTTACAAAGGTTCCACGTCAATTAGGTACAGTACAAAAGGTTACATAGATAACACAACAATTTGTGTTGTGTCAAGACCAAGAAAACATATACAAATACATATTAAAGCGGAGATACAATCTCTGTTTGCCATGGCCACCTGACTGCTCCACAGACTGAATTGGATTCAGTGCAAGGCAGTCTGTGGAGCAGTCAACCAAAATAAAACGCTGTTTTCGGTTGCCAGGTCAAACAGAGAAAGTACCCCCGCTTTTCCTAATGATGATGTGGCAGCCATAGGCATTCATCTAACAGCTGTAAACTTTTTCTTTTTTTTTAATTCATTAGCCATAGAAACCGCAGGAAGCTGGTCTCTCGATCATCCCTTTTCCGTCATGCAGCAGGGGAGGGCTGTACTACTGTAGGCACTGAGTAGACTGACAAAATGCTTGGCTTTACACCCTCCCCCGCTGCAGTAACGGTTACAGTCTCTCTCCCTCTGAATTAACGTCGGCATCTATGACCATCACCCAGTCTCCAATACGGCACTATCCTGACACACTCCCTGGACCAGCAGACCCACACACAGAGGGAACACAGGTTCCTTTCCTCAGTCTGGCCCCATTACCTCTTAGGTGGGATCCGCCGAACTGGGCGCTGTCTTCGGCTGCTGTTCCTTGAAGCCACTGTCATGCCCGTCACCTCTGTGCTCAGTTCACCCTATTCGCCAGCTCTTCTCCCAGGCCCACACAGACAGGAGCTACAGACTTTTCCTCTCCCGTTCAGCCACTGCAGATCATGTCAACAAGCAGAGTAATGCCGGTCTGCATACTCCTCCCCCCAGACTTATTAAATCGCTACCCATGCTGGTTACTTGGCCACTCCTACTCAACTGGGTCCCCCACCCCTTACTGATGCCTCACCAATCACAGCTGATCTCTGATATAAGTAAAAAATTCACTGCCCCTCTCACTGTGTCCCACGGAGAAGCTTAGGACACTGCATTTAAAGTGGCAGCAGCACCAGTTAAGCCAAGAAGGGCTGCATCAAAGCAGATGCAGTGCTTTCAAAGTAGTGCATAAAAAATGGGATTCTAGGAGCGTGGATATGTTGTTCATCCACACTGTTTGGCGTGTCCCTTTCCCCTTTAAGGATCACTGGAAGCCTTCAAGCTGGCTCCTCCCCACCCACCCGGGTGTTATATACCTCGGCTCCATCCCATGACACCAGATCTTCCTTTCCGCTGGAAGATTCAGGCTCCCTCGTGCTCACGCATTTCGTAGGCCGTGGCTTTCAAGCCCTCGGTTTTACCGATAATTATAATAGTTCGTGTTAGCGATTGCGAATTCGTCGCTTCTACTATGGAAGAAAAATCTTCCCACGGATTTTGCCAGTGCTCCTGCGGCCAAAAGATGTTGCGTACTGATCCCCTCTCTGCATGCATATACTGCCTCGGTGTCAGCCATGACACCTCGTCCTGCAGTTTCTGCTTGGCCTTCCATCCCAAAGTCCTGGACAACCATCTTGCATGCCTTCAGCTGGGGAGACCGGAAAAGAGGAACCCTCCGGTGAAATCGAAGGAGGCTAGGTGGGCAGTTTCTGTGGCTGCGGGATCCACTGAACAGTTGGAACGTATGCAAGCGTTCGAGGAAGAAGCAGCTCGCTCTTCCCAGAGCTTCCTCAGTCCTCTCAACCTGGGCTCCACCTTTTCGGGTTCCTTCAGGGAATTGTGTCAGTCTCTCCCTACCAAGGGGTAGGCGCCTTCAGGCCTGCACTCTTCTCGATCCCGTACCCGGAATAAGGATCTGAGTAAGTCTGCGTCTTGGCGAAGGCGCTCTTGGGACCGAGAGAGGTCTCAGTCCCAGTAGCATGCGGTCTCAACCTCAGTCGAGATCGCCCCTTTGGCCACTGGCTTCTCAGACCTCCCATCAGGTCAGCCGATCGAGGATGTGTCTGTTGAGGTCGAGATAGTCATCGACCCAATCGATCCACTGTCGCCGACTTCAGTTGCCGACTCTTTAGAAAGGACTCCGGTCCTTATCGTCCCCAATGAGATCCAGCCTGCTGGAGTCCCCATCGAGGTTCCGGTCCTGGAC
Organism: Neoceratodus forsteri; assembly: GCA_016271365.2. Lineage (NCBI taxonomy): Eukaryota > Metazoa > Chordata > Ceratodontiformes > Ceratodontidae > Neoceratodus > Neoceratodus forsteri. Next base: position 375,284,216 of record CM028134.1, on the reverse strand, counting down.
TCTGGGAAGTCGCCGGTCCCACCGGTGTCTCCCAACTGACTGAGTTGGCCTCCCCGATCTCAATCGAGGTCTAGGACCCCCTCGTCCAAAAGGCCGAGGAAGAGCCATAAACGCTCTAAGAAGAAGCGACACCATCGGTTGCCATCCTCGGATGAGGAGAGGCTCTGGCGGAAACTCCGGCGCTACGAGGACCTTATGTGGCAGCAGCTGATTCTGTCCAGGCATAAGCCTACCATGGCTTCCTCCCTGGCCATTACTTGGCTTTTTCCTCCCAGGCCGAAGCTGACTCCTTTGGAGCCGATCAAATCAGTTCCCCGGCCTGCGGAGCCGGCAAGACCACCTGTTCGGCCCATAATGTTCTCTCTGCCTGTTGTGGTGGAACCACCGCCCAAGCAGCCCATGGGAGGGGCTTCTTCCAAGGAAGACAGACTGGACACTGAGCTTCCCCAGCACCTATTAGTCACAGTCACCCTAGACCTCCCCCGGCGAGTCGAAGGTGACATGGGTGGTAGGCTGTTGTATCCGGATTCTTCGGATTCGGACGTCACCGGTCTTCATTCACATCCAGGGGATGATGATTGGACCACTGGCCTAGAGACGGAGGAAGGTCTCTCATCCTTTCAAGGGATCCTCCGCCTCATCTCTGAGTCTACAGGGATGCCCCTGGAGCCTATCCAGAAAAAGGCAGAGTACCCTCTCACTGACATCCTCAAGAGAGGGTATACCCTGATGGAGGCCTTTCCTGTGGCCAAGGCCCATGTTGAACCAGCCTTAGAACTATGGCAGCGTCCTGCCTCTTGTCCAGCTCCGTCTGCCCGCATGGCTCTCAAGTACGCGGTGCCCATGGGGTCCCTTGCGGGGTTCACAGAGCACCCTTCAGCTGAGAGCCTGGTGACCGCCTCTGTGTTCAGGCATACTGGCAGTTCTGCTGACACTGACTGACCTCCTAATAAAGAGTCCAAGCTCTTGGACCATTCAGCCAGGAAGGTCTATGCGGCTTCCTCCTTGGGCCTTCATCAGGCAAGTTTAGCCATCATCATGGCACACTTTTCCCATGCCCTTCTCGAGTCGCTAGACGAAGTCCTCCCACACCTCCTCACGGACATACAGACTACAGTCAAGCAGGGCCAAGCTGTTGCCAAACAGCATCTCCAGATGGCCCTGGATCTTGAGGACTCTTGTGCCCATTCGATGGCCGCCACAGTTGCCTCCCGTCGCAGGGCTTGGCTGAGGCTCTCCTCCTTCCCAGCGGATACCCAGCATAAATTAGCTGACTTGCCCTTCCTTGGGACTAACTTGTTTGGCCCAGGAGTGGCCAGTCACCTTCAGTGCATTGAGCAGTCCAATGTCTCCTTGGATGCTACCTCTGCCAAGAGTTCTTCGGGCAAGAACCAACAGAGGAAAAAGAAAAAGCCTTTTCAGCATTCTGCCCCTGCAACTCAGCAGTCCTCCTTCCAGGGCAGACAGCAGCACCAACAACAGCAGCAGGCTCAGGCTTGGTGCCCTCGGCCCAAGCAGGATCCTCAGCAGGCCTGTAAAGGAGGCCGAGGTTCCGGTCCTGGATCCTTCTCCAAGCCTGCTCAGTGATGGGGGGGGGGGCGCTGCCATCCCCGCTCCCATCACGCCAGCTCTGTGTCCTCCCATGGGGGGCTGGCTCCGCCATTTTCTTTGCACCTTGTCCATTATCACTACAGACAGGTGGGTTCTGGAAGTGGTCGGCCAGGGACTGCCTCAGAATTTGAGCAGTGCCCTCCAAGCCGAGCCCGTGCCCCTCGGGAGGAACAAGTATCCGCTCAGACACAGTCGGCTCTCAGAGACAACATCGCTCAGCTCCTCCTCAAGGAGGCAGTAGCTCCAGTGGCGGATCCCCCAGCAGACCCAGGCTTTGTCTCCAGGTACTTCCTGGTACCCAAGCGGATGGGGGGCTGGTGACCCATTCTAGATCTGCACGACCTGAATCAGTATCTCAGGTCATGCACCTTTTGGATGGTCACTTTGTCCCAGAATATACCATCCTTGGAGCGAACCATGTGATTCTGTGTACTGGATCTGCAGGATTATTTCACGTCCCAATCTGTCCATCCCGTCAGCCATTCCTCCACTTCAGGGCCGAAGGGACCCTGTATGAGTTCCGAGCCATGCCGTTCAGCCTGTCATCGGCCCCACGGGTCTTCACCAAATGCATTGCAGTGGTGACGACCCATCTTTGGCATCACGGGGGTAAGAATTTACCCCTACCTCGAGGATTGGCTCCTAGCAGTTTCCACCCAACAGGAGGTGGAGAGGTCCAGGGACCTGGCCCTCCAGACCTGCTCTCAACTCAGCCTCCTGATCAACGAGGCCAAGTTGGAACTCGTGCCCTCTCAGGTGATGGCCTTCATTGGGGTGGAGCTCGACTCTTGTCAAGCCAGAGCTTGGCTCCCGGCGGACAGAGTGGAGATTCATTACTCCTTTGCCCAGTCCTTTCTGGTTGGGCACTTGCACCCTGCCCGGGACTTTCTGCGCCTTCTGGGTTACATGGCAGCATGCACCTCAGTGGTCTGTTGGGCCTGGTTGCACATGCGCCCCCTCCAATGGGAGCTGGTCACCCAGTGGACTCAGCGCCTCGGTCATTTTGACCAGTTGGTCACTGTGACCCAGAAGATGTGGGGCACTCTCCAATGATGGATCACCCCAGACCGGTTGGTTTGTCCGCCCCGAGCCAATGGCCATTCTCATGACCGATGCGCCTCTCATGGGCTGGGGAGCCCACATAGGGGACAAAAGGGCCCACGGGCTCTGGACCCCCGAGGAGTCCCGATGCCACATCAACCTGTTGGAGCTCAGACCAGTCAGACTGGCACTGTCAGCTTTCACTCCTCAGCTCCGGGGTCAAGTAGTTCAAGTCCAGACAGACAATAGCACAACCATGTACTACCTCAACAAACAGGGTGGCACGCACTCCCGTTTGCTGTGCAAGGAGACGCTCTGCATCTGGACCCTCGTGAGCCGGTTGGAGGCAGATCTCCTAGCCATCCATGTGGCAGGAGCCTCAAACCACCTGGCAGATGCTCTGTCGCTTAGGCCAGACCTCCCACGAGTGGTCTTTCCACCCAGAGGTAGTTTACAGCCTGTACTTCCATTGGGGCAAACCGATGGTGGACCTGTTTGCCTCCAGGGAAAACATCAAGCTGAGGCTGTTTCATGCCCACCCCCTCAGCAGGGCTCACTGCAGTGGGATACCTTCTCGAAGCCACGGACCCCAGGCCTCCTCTATGCCTTCCCTCCATTTCCCTTGATCCACAAGGTGCTCCTCAAGGTGAGGAGGGACAAAGGGAAGGTGATCCTGGTAGCCCCAGACTGGCCGTGCCAGTTCTGGTGTCCAGATCTCCTCAGCCTCAGCTGCAGGCACCTGGAGCAGCTTTGCACATGCCCGGACCTGATATCGCTCAATCAGGGGAAGGTTTTCCATCCAGACCTTCATTCCCTGCACCTCACAGCCTGGTACCTGAGCGGCTAGAGTTCCAGGCTTTGGGTCTTCCTGAAGATGTCTACACCGTGGTGAAGGCATCCAGAAAGGAATCGACCAAGAAATATTATGCCTTCAAATGGAAAAGGTTTCCCATTTGGTGTCAGGGTAAGGGTCTGGACCCTTTATCCTGTTCAGTGGCTAACATTCTCGACTACCTTTGGTCTCTCTCCAAAGGGGGTCTCCGGTCATCGACCCTTAGGGTGCACCTGGCAGCCATCTCTGCTGACCGGGCATGAGCCGGTCAGCCAACATTGGTGCAGGAGACAGTGGTCGGGTGCTTTTTCAAAGGCCTGGATCACATATCCCCTCCGGTACGTGAACCTCCACCTCCGTGGGATCTACTGCTAGTACTGGCAAAGCTCATGGGCAAGCCATTCAAACCAATGCACAAGTGTGCCTTGTCACACTTGTGGAAGACGGTCTTCCTGTTGGCGATCACGTCTGCCAGAAGGACTGGGGAGCTCTAGGCGCTTTCAGTGGACTCCCCTTATCTGGTCTTCCACAGGGACAAAGTTGTCCTACGCCCCCACCCAAAATTCCTTCCGAAGGTGATGTCAGAGTTTCACCTTAACCAGGTGTTAACTCTGCTGGTGTGCAACCCTAACTACACCTCAGAGGCTGAGTACATGCTCCCTACTCTGGACCTGAGACATGCTCTCTCGTACTTTAAGGAGAGGACGGTGGAAATTCGGGGAGAGGTTCACCAGCTGTTTGTCACCTACGCTGAAGCCGTTTCTGGCAGACCTGCAGCAAAGCAGACTATTGCAAGATGGATTACATCATGCATAGGTCTGTGCTGTGAGTTGGCAGGCAAGGAGCCTCCCAGAGGGATAAAAGCTCATTCTACCCGCCATACTGCTGCATTGGTGGCTGCTTCCAGAGACATCCCTATCCAGGAAATCTGTCAGGCTGCTACCTGGAAATCAGCAAACACCTTCATCACCCACTACCACATCGACCTTGAGTCACGCCAGGATGCTGGTTTGGGGGCCTCAGTTCTCCAATCTCTGTTCCCTAAGTAGGGGGTGTGCACCTTGCCTCCCTCCTCCGGGAGAACTGCTAGGAGTCTGCCAAAGAGTGTGGATGAACAACATATCCACGCTCCTAGAAGAACAGGTTACTCACCTGTAACAGTAGTTCTAGGAATGGTATATGTTGTTCATCCACACGGACCCACCCGACCTCCCCAGCTGTGGATGCACACAACCTGGCTTCCAGCAGGCTAAGATCTGGTGTCATGGGGTGGAGCCGAGGTATATACCACCCGGGTGGGTGGGAGGAGCCAGCTTGAAGACTTCCGGTGATCCTTAAAGGGGAAAGGGACATGCCAAAGAGTGTGGATGAACAGCATATACCACTCCTAGAACTACTGTTACAGGTGAGTAACCTGTTCTTTTTGCCCGAGGGGGACGTCAGTAGCATGTTAACACAAGCCCTGTATCAACATGTTCTCGTACACCCAAAACACCACAAATACCTCAGATTTGTGGCATTGGGTCAACACTACCAGTTCAGAGTCCTGCCTTTTGGACTATCCTCGGTGCATTGAGTCTTTACAAAGTGTTTTGCAGTGCTCGCAGTGCATCTCTGGAAGCTCGGAATTCAGGTGTTCCCACATCTGGATGATTGGCTCCTAGCAAGCCCCTCCAGACATGGGACTCAGGAAGCCGTGGCTACGGCTTCAAAATTCCTCACGTCCATGGGAGTCCTGCTCAGTTTGGGAAAATCACAGCTACAGCCCTCCCAATGGCTCCTCTTCATTGGAGCCCTTCTGGATACCTCCAGCACAAAAGCCTTTCTTCCGGATAACAGAAGAAACGACATCCTTCAGATGGCCCAGTTCATCAGGGAGAATGACTCTGTTCGAGCTCTCTCAATGCAGCAGATGCTGGGTCTCATGGCATCCTCAGTGTTCACTGTGTCTCTGGCTCGTCTTCACATGAGAACTACTCAGTGGTCACCGACCATGCACCCACAGTCCTTTCGCATCAAGGTGATGGAGCCCCTGATTCTGTCACTCACCGGGTGGACTCAGGAAGACAACCTTCTGGAAGGTTATCCCTTCGCCCCTCTAGAATTTCACATCTCCATCACCACGGATGTGTCCCTACTGGGATGGGGAGCTCACTGCCAGGAACTCCACACTCAAGGTCGATGGAGTCAGGATGAGTCTCAGCTTCACATAAATGTTCTAGAAATGAGAGCCATCCTGAATGCAGTCAGAGCTTTGAAGGACATACTCTGTCACAAGACCATTCTCCTTCAAACGGACAACAAAGCAGTGATGTACTACAGCAGCAAGCAGGGTGGAGCACTTTCTTACCCCTTATGCAGGGAAGCGATGAGAGTATGGGAGTGGTGCCTGGAGCACAAAGCACTGATCCAGGTGGTCTACCTGCTGGGGATTCAGAAAGATCTGGTGGATCATCTCAGCAGAACGGAGACAGACCCTCACAAGTGGTCTCTCTAAACAAACATCATGCAATCACTCTTTGAAGAGTGGGGAACTCCAGACCAGACTTTTTTGCGACCCCACTCAATGCAAAAATGCTTCTCTTCTGCTCCAGAAATACAGAACCTGGTGTTTTTTGTCAGGATGCATTCAGACAGCAGCGGACAAGACGCATTCTGTATGCATTTCCTCCTCTTCCCCTAGTTCAGAGGTGCTGCTCAAACTGGAGGCACAGAGGGGCAGAATGTTCCTCATTGCCCCATTCTCGCCTCGTCAGTTCTGGTTTCCATTAATCAACAGATTGTCGGAAACTTGTCCAAGACAGCTTCAACTTCATACGGATCTGCTGACCCAGGGCCCTGTGGTCCACCCCAGCCTGAAGTCCCTTCACCTCCATGCCTGGCTCCTGAAGAGATAGAGGTTAACAGGTTTAACATTTCGTGTAGGGTCTCAGATATTCTGTAAACTGCATGCAAGCCAGCTACTTGAAAAACTTACATGGCTGAGTGGAAGCGGTTCTCCATCTGGTGTGCAAAATCCTCCTGGAATCCTTTTTCTTGCCCACCAAAGTCCTAGAGTGTCATCTAGATCTCTCAAGCACAGGACTGCAATTCTCAACCATGAAGGTTCACCTTTGCACGATTTCAGCGTACCATGAGCCTGTACACTCCGTGTCTCTGGCTCAGCTACCTGTGGTCAAGAGGTTTCTTAAGGGAATACTAGACCAATGGTCAGGTGACCGGTGGCCACCTGGGACATTAATCTTGTGCTAGATATGCTCACCCGCAAACCTTTTGAGCCCCTGGTTACCTGTGAGCTGAGGTTTCTGACTTGGAAGACCGCCTTCTTTGTAGCCATTACCTCTGCTCGCAGTGTCTCTGAAATGCACACTTTGGTCACAGATCCTCTGTATGCTGTATTTCTCAAAGACAAGGTGGTCCTTAAGACCCACCCTAAGTTTCTCCCCAAGGTTGTCTCAGAAATCCATCTGAATCAGCCCTTGGTCCTTCCAACCTACTTCTTGAACTTCCAGAATGAGGAGGAGCACACCCTACATTCTCTGGATGTGAAGAGAGCTTTGCAGTTCTATTTAGACAGAACTAAGGAAATCCGCATGTCAAAACAGCTGTTTGTCTCCTTGAGCACAGCCCGGATGGGTCAGCCTGTTGCTATCAGATGCATTTCAGCATGGCTAGTGGCACACTTTCACCAATGCTACTCCATGGCACATGTTAAGCTGGAAGGCAGAGTATACGCTCATTCTACCAGAGCAGCTGCAGCATCTCTGGCAGAAATCCGGAGCGTGCCCATTGCGGACATCTGCAATGTGGCCACTTGGAGGTCCATGCACACTTTCATAAAGCACTGTGCTTTGGATGTCCATGCCAGGCAGCACCAGTTCTTTGGCAGGACAGTCCTTAATGGACTTCTATCCTAAGTGAGCTCCTCTCTCCTGCCGCCCATCTCGGGGGGGGGGGTATTTTAGCTCAGTACTGTCCCATTAGGGTGAATGAGTGGTGGAGACGTTATGTCCAGGAAGATATGAAAATTACGTACCTACCATAATTCATGATCTTCTTGGACAAAGTCTCCACCACTCATTCACACACCCACCCACCGTCCCCCAAGCTCACTCATTCTGTTCTGGTCTTCACACCCTCGTTTTTGGGCTGCGAAGACTGTTGAGTTGACCCTTCTTCTTACACGGGTCATTCTGACAATCTTATGTCTGATATAGGTTAGTTTCACTAGGTTAGTTTACGCTGCACCTCCTCTGTAAAAAAGGTACTGAGGCAGTTGGAGGGTCAACGCCAAGGTAGCCTGTATGGCATGAGCTGAGCCATGGTGCCGCTTCCTCATGGCCCTACCTAGGCACCGGCCCTGCTGAAGATTTCTGGCTCCCACTGGGTCCTAGCACCTCTGGCATAGTTCCTATTAGTGTGAATGAGTGGTGGATACTTCGTCCAAGAAGATCAAGAATTACGGTAGGTACGTAATTTCCATTTTTGTGCCCCCCCCCCTCCCCCCAGCAGGGAACGCTGCAGGGGGATGCCTTCTTGAGGCCTTGAACCCCAGGCCTCTTCTATGCCTTCCCTCCACTTCCCTTGATCCACAGGGTGTTACTGAAGGTCAGGAGGGACAAGGCACAGGTGATTCTGGTGGCTCCGGACTGGCCCTGCCAGATCTTCCTGGACATAAAGTCTCCACCACTCATTCACAGTGATGGGGGATTACGCCGGGGGTGCTAGGACCCAGCGGAAGCCAAAATTCTTCAGGAGTGCCGGCACCAGGTAGGGCTGCAAGGAAGCGGCACCGCGAGCTCGGCTCGCGCCATATAGGCTATCTGGCATCGACCCTCCAACTGCCTCAGTTCCTTTTTTCCCGCCGTCGAGTGCACTTCAGTGACGACAACGCTCACCCGCCTTGAATCAAAACTTCTTGTCTGTATGACAGCAGCTATAGTCTTTCAGTTTCAATTAGTTTTAGTAGATTTATTATTTTCTTTCCAGTTTAAAAGGAAAATAATTTCTTAAGTTATTAAGTACATTTTTCGTCTGAAGAAGTCTTCAACCATCCTTCGACGGAGTCAACTATGAATGAGGCAGGTGACGGTAGGGAGACTTTGCATGAAAGCTGTTCAGTCAGCAGGGCTGGGTCTGGTCTGCCACCCTTTATGGGGAGGGGGTCTGACTACAGGCAGTCCAGTGCTCGGGGGGGGTGGGCAGTCTTCCCGAAAGCACAAAAAGAATCAGACCCATTCTCGATCCTCGTTGAGTACTCAGCACCACTCGACCTCGAGTTCTTCGGCCTCCCAGTCGAAATAGAAACGACACCACTCGAGGTCGCCTTCTGGTACGTCTGCACATCGATCGTCTGTTACTGGTGGCAGAGGCCAGACTCCGCCTCTTCTGGGGTGCCTCCGGTCTCTGTCCCTGGTGGCTGGCATCCTTGACTCCGGAGTCCCTCCCCACCCACTGGGGCGTCCTCTGGTGAGCAGTTTCACCATTGGGCCGCTCTTATGGAGCAGTGGGTTAGGCGGTTGTCCCGTCTGCCCGAGCCGGCAACTCAGTCGCTGGGGTCTTTGGGTCTCTCGGTTCCGGACCTGTGGGCAGGGCAGTTGGGGATTTTTAGTCATGCGATGCTGCGCTGTGGTGTTTATCCCCCTCATATGGCTGTGGTGCAGGAGTCCACACCGGTGCCTTCATCTCCTGCTGAATTTCTTCGTCTTTCCTCAGTGAGTCGAGGGTTGGGAACTTCTGGTTCAGCGGTGCCGCACTCAGGGCCACATCCTGTGCTGGCTCCACTTCCTGTAGTGGTGCCAGGAGTGCCTGCATAGCCGCATGTGATGCAGGGATTTTCGACTCCAATTTGCACTGCTGCTCCTCCTTCTTCATTTTCTCCTTTTCCTATCTACACAGTCCCTTCTTGACTAGTAACAGATGACGTTGAGTCCGATCCTGATCTTCGATTGGGGATGACTTTGACGATGATTCCTCCTTAGGGGCAGTGAATAAATCTCTTTCAACAGAGCCTTTGGTCAAAGACCTTTCTTTTAAGTCTCTGCTCAGAAATTTGAATACCACTCTCTCTCTCACCCCAGACTTTGGAAATCGATCCTGAGAAGTTGCTGCATCTGCAGTACTTGCACATTCCGGACATTCCTGTGGAATTGACTCCTCTCCCCCCCCCACCCTCTTTTGAGACACTCTCACAGATGGTGTGGGAAAATCTGTCACTTATTCCCTCTGTGGCTAAGTCCGTAGACAGGAAATATGCCCCTCCCAGGGATCGACCCATTCTGGCCTCGCAAGTCTTTGCTGATGCCCTCGTTGTTCTGGCAGAGAATGACAAAGCTGTTCTCCAGCAAGAATCTACGGCACGTATAATAAACAAGGAATCTTGCAAGATCAACATCTTGGGGAAGTGAGTCTTTGCTGCTTCCACCCTGGGCATGCATATTGCTAGCTACCAGGGCTACTTCTCTCAATATGAGTATACACTCTGGCATTCGCTCAAGGCTACGGTAGAAGCTCTTCCAGATTCAGAAGTTAACACAGAGCTCCTCAAACCATTACTAGAGGTATTGAATCCAATAATCAACAACTCAAAGCTGCCATGGATGCTTTTGACATTGCCTCCAGAGCAGCGGCAGTCGGTATTTGCACCCGTCACCACTCTTGGTTGTACACCTCGGGCGTCACAAATGATGCCCAGCAGAGGATTATTGTCTTGCCTTTCAGTAGTATGTATCTGTTTGGTCCTCAGGTTGAGCAGGTGCTAAAGGCCACTCCTAAGACTAGAACGGCCATCAAAATGGCCAGACCACCTTCCACAGCCCCTCAAAGAAGCAGTAACAGGTGTCAGTTTTATAACCATCTGTCCTTTCGTGGTAAAGGCAGAGGGGGCTTTAACAGAAACCAAACTCCTCAGCTGCAAAAGAAAACACAGCAGAAGGCACAGAGCCCCAAAGCGCCTAGTGCCACCCTCTGAGATTCTGGCCCAAGTCCCACTTCAGCTGTCCGAGGGGGACTCTTCCTCGGCAGTAGGAGGGCATCTGACTCAGTTTTACAGCCGGTGGAAGTCTATCACATCAGACAGATGGGTGCTCAAAATAATCTGCGAGGGGTACTCTCTAAATTTGTCAGAAACCCCACTGGCTCATCCACCCAAATGACAGCCCAAGCTGTCTGTCTCTGTCAGACCTTCTTGCTTCTGAGATCCAAGGCCTTCTGAACAACAGGGCAGTAGAGATAGTTCCGCTGGATCAGCAGAACACAGGTTTCTACTCTGATTACTTCCTATTTCCAAAGAAAACAGGTGGCATGCGCCCTATTCTAGATCTCAGGAAGTTAAACAAGTTCCTTTTCAAGGAAAAGTTCAAGATGATATCACTTGGTATGCTCTTACCTCTGATTCATCAACACGATTGGCTAGCCTCCCTGGACATGCAGGACACCTATCAACATGTTCCTATTCACCCAAGCCATCACAGATACCTCAGATTCGTGACGTTGGGTCAGCACTACCAATTCAGAGTCCTGCCCTTTGGGCTATCCTCGGTGCCTTGAGTTTTTACAAAGTGCTATGCAGTTCTCACAGTGCATCTAAGGAAGCTCGGAATTCAGGTGTTTCTGTATTTGGATGATTGGCTTCTCGCAAGCCCCTCCAGACAAGAGACTCTAGAAGCCATAGCTACGGCTTCAAATTTCCTCATGTCCATGGGAGTCCTGCTAAACTTGGGAAAGTCACAGCTACAGCCTCCCAATGGCTTCTCTTCATAGGAGCCCTTCTAGATACCTCCAATGTGAAAGCCTTTCTTCCGGAGGACAGAAGGAGTGACATCCTCCAGATGGCCCGCTTCATCAGAGAAAACAGCTCAGTCTGAGCTTTTTCGATGCAGCGGATGCTGGGTCTCATGGCATCCTCAGTGTTCACTGTACCTCTGGCTCGCCTTCACATAAGAACTACTCAGTGGATGCTCAGCACTCAGTGGTCACCAGCCACACACCCACAGTCCTTTCACATCAAGGTGACAGAGCCGCTGAAAGAGTCGCTCACCTGGTGGACTCAGGAAGACAACATTCGGGAAGGTTATCCCTTCACCCCCCCTGGATCCCCAGATCTCCATCACCACAAATGCATCCATTCTGGGATGGGGAGCTCACTGCCAGGATCTCCGCACCCAGGGTCGTTGGAGTCAGAACAAATCTCTGCTTCTCATGAATGTTCTGGAAATTAGAGCCGTCCTTTATGCTGTTCGGACTTTGAAGGACATACTGTGTCACAAGATCATTTTCCTCCAAACGGACAACAAGGCAGTGATGTACTACATCAACATACAGGGCGGAGCACACTCTTACCTCTTATGCAGGGAAGCGATGAGAGTGTGGGAATGGTGCCTAGAGCACAAAGCTCTGATCCAGGCAGTCTTATCTGCCAAGAGTTCAGAACAATCTGGCGAACTGTCTCAGCAGAACGGAGACAGATCCTCACAAGTGGTCTCTCAATGCTGGTGTCCTGCAATCACTCTTCAAAGAGTGGGGAATCCAGACCTGGACCTTTTTGCATCCCCACTCAAAGCAAAACTGCCTCTCTTCTGCTCCAGAAATCCAGAACCTGGCATTTTTTGTCAGGATGCATTCAGACTACGATGGACAAGACACTTTCTGTACGCATTTCCTCCTCTTCCCCTAGTTCAGAGGGTGCTGCTCAAACTGGACACACAAGGGGCAGAATGATTCTCATTGCCCCATTCTGGCCTTGTCAGATCTGGTTTCCATTAATCAACAGATTGTCAGAAACTTCTCTGAGACAGCTTCAACTTCATACAGACCCACTGACCCAGGGCCCTGTGGTTCATCCCAACCTGAAGTCTCTTCACCTCCATGTCTGGCTCCTGAGGAGATAGAGGTGAACAGGTTTAATGTTTCACATAGGATCTCAGAAGTCCTGTTAACTGATCGCAAGCCAGCTACCCAAAAAACTTAAAAGGCTAAGTGGAAGCGATTCTCTATCTGGTGTACAAACCTGGAATCCTTTTTCCTGTCCACCAAACAAGGTCCTAGAGTATCTTCTAGATCTCTCAAACACAGGCCTGCAATATTCGACTGTTAAGGTTCACCTCTGCGCAATTTCAGCTTATCATGAGCCTGTACACACCATGTCTCTGGCTCAGTTTCCTGTGGTCAGGAGATTTCTTAAGGGCATTCTACATACCAGGCCACCGGTTAGGTGACCAGTAGCAGCCTGGGACATTAACCTTGTGCTAGACATGCTCTCCCATAAACCTTTTGAACCTCTAGCTACTTGTAAACGCAAATTTCTGACTTGGAAGACAGCCTTCCTGGTAGCCATCACTTCTGCCCACAGAGTGTCTGAAATACATGCTTTGGTCACAGATCCCCCCTCCCATATACTGTATTTCACAAGGACAAGGTGGTCCTGAGGACCCACCCTAAGTTCCTGCCCAAGGTTGACTTAGAATTCCATCTGAATCAGCCCTTGGTTCTTCCTACCTACTTTGCGAACTTCCAGAATGAGGGAGAGCATACCCTACATTCCCTGGATGTGAAAAGAGCTTTGCAGTTCTACTTAGACAGAACTAAGGAAATCCACACGGGAAAACAACTGTTTGTCTCCTTCAGCACGACCCAGCTAGGTCAGCCTGTTGCTGTCAGATGCATTTCAGCATGGCTAGTAGCATGCCTTCACCACTGCTACTCCATGGCACAGATTAAGCTGGAAGGCAGAGTATACACTCATTCTACCAGAGCAGTTGCGGCATCTCTTGCAGAAATCCGGAACATGCCCATTGCGGACATGTGCAATGCGGCCACTTGAAGCTCTGTGTACACTTCCATAAAGCACTATGCCTTGGATGTCCATGCCAGACAGCATCAGTCCTTTGGCAGGACAATACATAGATACATAGACAGTGTCGGCAGATAAGGGCCTATGGCCCACCCAGTCTGCCCATTTGAGCTTGTAAGTTCAGTTTATGTTTTCCTAGAAGTCTGTTGCCCTTTACCCCTGACCTCTAGAATTCCTTTATGTCTATCCCATGCATTCTTAAATCCCGTGATTGTTTCAGCCCCCACCACTTCCTCTGGCAGGGTGTTCCACTTGTCCACCACCCGTTCTGTGAAGAAGTTCTTCCTCATGTTTCTTCTGAATCGTCCTCCTCCAACTTCATCCCATGCCTCTAGTCCTGGAACATCTTTTTCGCTTAAAAATAATGTATTCCTGCACCCTGTTCCTCCCTGTGAGATACTTGTATGTCTCTATCATATCCCCTCTCTCCCTCTTCTCCTCCAGGGAGTACATGTTCAGTTCCTTCAACCTGTCTTCATAGGACTTGTGATGCAATCCATGCACCATCTTTGTTGCCCTCCTCTGAACCTTCTCTACCCTGTCTATGTCCTTACGTAGGTATGGTCTCTAGAACTGTACACTGTACTCCAGGTGGGGCCTCACTAGTGTCTTGTATAACGGAATTATGACCTCCCTTTTCCTGCTGGTGATGCCCCTGCCTATACATCCCATCATCCTATTTGCTTTACCTGCTGCCTTGTCACACTGTTTCCCTACCTTGAGGTCATCAGAGATGATAACCCCAAGATCCCTTTCCTGCTTGGTGCATGCTATATCCTCACCCCCCAACTGATATATTATGCCAGGCTTTTTGTGCCCATATGCATTATCTTGCACTTCTTTGCATTGAATTTCAACTGCCAAACCCCCACCATTCTTCAAGTTTCTGCAGGTCCTTCTCATTCTGTCTACACCCTCTGGTGTGTCTACTCTGTTACAGAGCTTTGTGTCATCAGCGAACAATGAAATTCTGCCTTCTAGGTCCTGTGCAATGTCACTGACGAAGATGTTGAATAGGACCGGTCCCAGCACTGATCCCTGTGGTGCCACTGGTCACTCTTCCCTCTGTGGAGTGACAGCCATTTACCACCACCCTCTGTGTCCTGCCACCCAGCCAGTTACCTACCCACCACACTACTGTCCTGCCCACACCCATATTCCCCAGTTTGTGTAATAGTCTTCTATGTGGCACAGTGTCAAGGCCTTGCTTGAAGTCCAGATAGGCCATGTCCACTGCCCTCCCCTGATCCACCTCCCTAGTCACCCAGTCAAAAATTCAACAAGGTTGGTCTGACATGTCCTCCCCTGGTGAAACCATGCTGCCTTAGGTCCTGTAGTCCATTGACAACCAGATGTTCCACCAATCTCTCCTTCAGTAGTGCTTCCATGATCTTCCCCACTACCGAGGTGAGGCTGACTGGTCTGTAGTTCCCTGCTACCTCTTTGTTCCCGCTTTTGTATAAGGGGACTACATCTGCTGTCCTCCAGTCTTTGGGTACCTCCCCTGTTTCCAGTGATCGGCTAAACAGGATAGCCAGAGGTTCAGCCACCACCTCTCTTAGTTCTTTAAGGACCCTGGGGTGCACCCCATCTGGCCCCATTGCTTTATCAATCCTTAATGGATTCCTGTCCTAAAGTGAGCTTCTCTCCCCGGCCGCCCATCTCGGGGGATTATTTTAGCTCAATACTCTCCCATCAGTGTGAATGAGTGGTGGAGACTTTATGTCCAGGAAGATATGTAAATTACGTACCTACCGTAATTCTTGATCTTCTTGGATGAAGTCTCCATCACTCATTCACATGCCCACCTGCCATCCCCTGAGCTCACTTATCTGTTTATGGTCTTCACTCCCTCAATGGCTGGGCTGTGAAGACTCTGTTATGTTGACCTTTCTTACACGTGTCATTTGGACTATCTTGTGTCCGACATAGATTAGTTTCAGTAGGTTAGTTTACACTGCACCTCCTTGGTAAGAAAGGTACTGAGGCGGTTGGAGGGTCGACACCAGATAGCCTGTATAGTGCAAGCCGAGCTCGCGGTTCCGCTTCCTCGTGGCCCTACCTGGCGCTGGCCTTCCTGAAGAATTTTGGCTCCCGCTGGGTCCTAGCGCCTCCAGCATAGTTCCCTATCAGTGTAAATGAGTGGTGGAGACTTCATCCAAGAAGATCAAGAATTACAGTAGGTACGTAATTTATATTTTTGGTACCCCAATCTCCTCAGCCTCAGTAACAGGCTCCCGAGGTGTCTTCCCATTATGCCTGGAGCTGCTCTCAGTTAATCAGGGGAAGGTTCTCCACCCAGACCTTCAATCCCTGCACCTGACAGCCTGGTTCCTGAGCAGCTAGAGTTCCAGGCTTTGGGTCTCTCTGAAGATGTCATCACTGTCATGGAGGTGTCTAGAAAGGAATCAACCAGAAAATGCTATGCTCTCAAATGGAAGAGATTCTCCATTGGTGTCAGGGCAAGGGGTTGGACCCTTCATCCTGTCCAGTGGCTAGCATTTTGGACTATCTGTGATCTCTCTCCCAAGGGGGACTTTGGTCAATGACCCTTAAGGTGCACCTGGCAGCCATCTCTGCTTACCTGGTATGGGCTTGTCAGCAGTCGGCGGCAGAGGAGGAGGTGGTCTGGCACTTTTTCAAAGGCCTTGACCACATTTCCCCTCCAGTGCGTGAACCACCACCACCATGGGACTTGTTGCTGGTTTTGGCAAAGCTCATGGATAAGCCACTCGAACCGATACACAGGTGTGAGATGTCTCACTTGTCATGGAAGACCACTTTCCTGGTGGCTATCATGTCAGCCAGAAGGATCAGTGAGCTCCAGGCACTCTAGGTGGAGTCTCCTTACCTGGTCTTCCACAGGGACAAGGTTGTCCTGTGTCCCAACCCGAAGTTCCTCCTGAAGGTTGTGACTGAGTTTCACCTGAATCTTCTGGTGTTCTTCCCGAATGACACCTTGGAGGCCGAACACAGGCTCCATACTCTGAACCTGAGGCGAGCACTCACTTATTACAAAGTGCGCACGGCTGGAGTTCGGGGAGAGGTTCGCCAGCTGTTTGTCACCTACGTTGAAGCCGCACCTGGCAGACCTGCAGCCAAGCGGATGATTGGCAGGTGGATCACATCCTGCATCGATCTCTGCTATAGATTGGCAGGTAGGGAGCCTCCCGGAGGGCTAAGGGCTCATTCCACCCTCCATACCACTGCGACGGTGGCTGATTCTAGGGACGTCCCTATCCAGGAAATCTGCAGGGGCTGCTACCTGGAAGTCGGCACACACCTTTATTTCCCATTACCACATTGACCTCGAGTCATGCCGTGATGCTGGTTTTGGGGCCTCAGTTCTCCAATCTCTGTTCCCTAAGTAGGAGGTGCACGCCTTACCTCCCTCCTCCCAGAGAACTGCTAGGAGTCTGCCAGAAAATGTGAATAGAACATCATATCCACCTCCCTAGAAACACAGGTTACTCACCTGTGACAGTAGTTCTAGAAGTGGTATATGATGTTCATCCACACGGATCCACCTGACCTCTCCAGCTTCGGGGCACACACTCTGCTTCCAGCGGGTAAGATCTGGTGTCATGGGGCGGTGCCCAGGAAGTTACCACCCAGATGGGTGAGAGGAGCCAGCTTGAAGTCATTTCTGGCAAATATTAAAGGGAAAGACAACTGCCAGAAAGTGTGGATGAACATCTTATACCACTCCTAGAACTATTGTTACAAGTGAGTAACCTGCATTTCCTGTTCCAGGTGGAGCACTACCAGTTCAGGGCCTTGTCCTTTGGCTTATCTTCTGCACCTCAGGTCTTTACCAAATGCTTGGCAGTGGTGGCAGCAGCCCGCAGGAGGGAGGGACTGTATGTCTCCCCTTACCTGGACAACTGGTTACTCAAAGCTCAGTCCAAGGAGCAACTGCTCTGCACCCTAGTGCATACCAGACTGCTGTTCCATGCATTAGGGATCACGGTCAACCTGCCCAAGTCAGTCTTGCCCCCCGTCAGTGGCTTCTTTTGAGCCAGCTACGACATGCAAGCTATGCTTTCTGTTGTGGAAAGCGTTATTTCTAAGGACCTGGATATGATGTTCTAGCCACACTGTCTGGCATTTTCCTTTCCCCTTTAAATCTTGCCAAGCTGGCTTCTCCCACCCGGGTGATATAACCCTTGACTCCACCCCATGATGCAAGATCTTCCTTTCCGCTGGAAGAAGCAGATTCCCTCCTTAATGCTCTCGTGTTGAGTATGCCCTGGCTCTCAAATCTTCGGATTTACTTCCAAAGCTTAAACTCATCAGAGTTTCATCTTTAGCTCAATCTTCAATCGTGACTGCAATGGAGGACCAGTCCTCACCCGGATTTCGCCAGTGCCCATGCAGGCAGAAAATATTGCATACCGACCCACACGCCACGTGCGTTTACTGTCTGGGGCACGAGCATGATACCCAGGCCTGCGAGATATGCCGGTCGTTTCACACATCGGTTGTCATGGACTGCCTTGCCCACCTGAAGTTGGGCTGCCCAGAAAAACTGCATCCGCTGGTCAAATCTAAGGACACCCATTGAGTGGTCTCCCTGGCTGCGGGGTCTGCCGAGCAGCTGGAGCAGCTTAAGACCTTCAAGGAGGAGGATGAGGAGGCAGCTCAGGCCGCCGCGCAGTCCTCCTCAGCTTCGGCCTTTGTTCCGCTCAAGTTGGGCTCCACTTATTTGGGTTTTCAGAGCTGTGCCAACTTTGGGTTTAGATAGGGTGGTGTCCCAACCTCGGGTTCCTCCTGAAGGTTGTGACTGAGTTTCACCTGAATCTTCTGGTGTTCTTCCCGAATGACACCTCAGAGGCTGAACACAGGCTTCATACTTTGGACCTGAGGCGAGTGCTCTCTTACTCAAAGAGCGCACTGCTGGAGTTCGGGGAGAGGTTCGCCAGCTGTTTGTCACCTGCGCTGAAGCAGCACATGGCAGACCTGCAGCCAAGTGGACATTTGTTAGGTGGTTCACTTCCTGCATTGATCTCTGCTATAGGTTGGTGGGTAGGGAGCCTCCAAGAAGGCTTAAGGCTCATTTCACCTGCCATACCACTGCATCAGTGGCTGCTTCAAGGGATGTCCCTATCCAGGAAATCTGCAGGGCTGCTACTTGGAAGTCAGCACACACTTTTATTTCCCATTACCGCATTGACTTAGAGTCACGCCAGGATGCTGGTTATGGGGCCTCAGTTCTCCAGTCTGTATTTCTTTGGTAGGGGTGTGCACCTTGCCTCCCTCCTCCTGGAGAACTGTTAGGAGTGTGGCTAGAACATCATATTCACATCCCTAGAAAAACATGTTACTCACCTGTAACAGTAGGTCTTTCACGGAATGGTCTCTTGCAGTAAGTCATTACTTCTGGGAGTTCCTGACAGGTGGCGCTCCAGCACGGAAGTTTCTTACAGCAGTCTCCATACCAGGGACCACCCACATGACCTCACTTCCTGGACAGTACCTATAAAAGTGGGTGGTCCTTGGTAATCTCCATTCATTTTTCCACTGGCTTTAGCTCTGGCAGCAACTCTTCTAGCAGCAGTCTACGACGTGGATTGAACCCATAGCCTGAGGTGCCTGGGCTTCATACAGGCACCATATTCCTATACTCGATAAGAATGCTACGATGGATATTCCCCTGTCATACACACAGGGTACTCAATCAAAGGGCTCAAAAAACTCAGAGTCCTCTTCAAGAGATAAAATGGGGAAGGAAACACCTTCACCTAAAGTCCTGCCTGACCGCATTTCAACGGTCATATCTCCGAAACATGGATCATCAAGAAGACTTACATCGTCGATGGGCAATGCACCCCCATCGAAGGCAGCTTGATGAGCAATATACCCCCTTCAACGGGAGGCACTGCTTCATCAAAAGAAAGAAACATTCCTCGTTGACAGGCATTC
This sequence comes from Neoceratodus forsteri, assembly GCA_016271365.2. Lineage (NCBI taxonomy): Eukaryota > Metazoa > Chordata > Ceratodontiformes > Ceratodontidae > Neoceratodus > Neoceratodus forsteri. Next base: position 375,264,960 of record CM028134.1, on the reverse strand, counting down.
ACCCCCGTTGACGGCAGACTATTCTTCATCAAAAGAATGGACCATTCCTCATCAACGGAGCATTATTCTTCAGCTCCCCCGTTGATGAGGCCACTTTCACCGTCGACGACGGAGGTCCTGCTACTTTCCCCATCAATGGGGCATGCTCCCCCATCAATGAGACAACGACAAGACATCCTCATTGATGAGAACACCTCCTCCATCAACAGAGCACACTATACATGCTTCATCGTTGACGGGACTGCCTCCCCCGTCAACAAGACATGCTCCCTATGCTCCATCGTTGACGAGAAGCCTTCCACCATCGACAGCACATGCACTCACCTTCTCATCATCGATGACAGCATTTCCATCATCAACGGAGCATGTACTCCCTATCCCACCATCGACAGAGAGCATTCCACTGTCAATGGCACACGTACTGCCTTCCTCATCATCGACGGAGCATGCTTTTACTTACCCTTCATCTATAAGACACAGTACATCATCGTCGAGGCATGCTTCTCTTCCTCTTCCATCGACAAGAATGATACCACCATCGACGGAGCAGCCCCTGCATCATAGAACCGTATCTTTACCTGCATATAATACAACTATGAAGAATCCTTATAGAAAGTATACCATGAAAAGCCATGAATATTCTCAGAAACATGTATCAAAAGATACATATGGGGCTACATTACCACAAAATAAAGACTTGTATACTATGGAATGCAGTGGCAAACCTGCCTCATTTGCACTCAGGCATGGTACCCACACACCAATCGGTTGTGAACAAAGATGCCAAAGAAGCACTGGATCACTCTACCGGGAGGCACAAATTGATCCCCTGTCGCCACACACACTGGACTCAGTACCAGCTTACATGGCAATTCTATCCTCTCAAGTTCCAAATATTGAAGAAATAGTAAACAGAGTGTTAGATTCTATGGGTTTTGACCATAAACACACTCCAAGACATAACCCTCAATCCCAAACTATGTCTCCGCCTCCATCAAAACAGGAACACACAGAGCTAGAACGCTCACCAGTCCTGCCTCCTCCTGAATATATAGATGATTTCGGAACATCCCGCAAACTATGACGATTCCCCTAATACAAGAGGGTTTGAGTCCCCTTGGGATGTACCATCTTACTGGGATGAAGGGCTACTACAACCACTAAAAGTCATTTTTCCATGGGATGACCCCTCATTTCTCTGATATGATGTTACAAATACAAAAAACAATGGGGTTTAACATAACAGATTATAAGTAAAGATATGGCAACATATCTGGAAGTTCCGGGAGAACCTATCCGGACAGTCCCTCCCTTTAAACCAACATTCAGAAATGTGATTACTGAAGCATGAAGTTAGCCATAATGGCACAGGAGTTGCCTAGAAAAGCACACGGGCTCGATCAGGCTCCTCTTTGACTAGCCATATTTAACAAATATGGCCACTACGGATTCTATGGTCATTGCAGCTGCTCACGACTGCACTGGCAAACCTTAACATACAAATACAATACCTTCAGAGAGAGACTCTAAACGTTTTGATTACATGGGGAAGAACGTGTTTGCTCCAAACGCACTAAAATATAAGAATATTTGATTATATGGAACATATGCTGACATAGCAGCATAAGGTAAGTACCTCTGCTGGGGACCTTATAAATAGACTACCTGCATCCCCTGAAAAAGAACAACTCACATCATTAATAAATACATTCACTTCCCTTTCCTGACATTTATTAAGCTCGGAATGCGACATTGCCAATGCTTCAGCTACAGCCTCTGCAGTCGGTATTTTTATATATCGTCAGGCATGGCTCCGACTCTCAGGGCTAGCACCTGTTATTCAACAAAAAGTGGCTAATGTCCCCCTTTTCAGGTGACCATCTTTTTGGCCCTCGGGCTCAAATGATACTGGATGACCTACAAGCCTCAGGCAGACAACTAAAGACAGTACAATACATGTACTACAAACCTTTAAGGGCAGAGAACAAGTGAGAAGGAACACAACAAAGCTGACCCATGGCCGCCCCTCTGGCCGGCTGGGCATCTCTTCTTCTCACTTTAGACTTCAACTAAAAACTGAGGCCTTTTCCAAAAGGCTCTATACATTTAGCCATTTTTTCAGAGGTGTCACTGTCACAGACCATCACGGCCATTCCATCAGGATGCCTCTTGGCCTGTTGTGTGCCGGACTCCATGTCCCTCCCACAAACAGGTCCACTTACTACTACTACTCACATGCTGAGAATCAATATATCCTGGTATGGATTATATTACTTTCAATCTTCTACTGCTATAAGCAGCTTTCACTTGATCATGAACAAGGATGCGTACCTATAGAGATTATAAGTCTTAAAAACTCTGCATGTATTTTTTTTTTGCTTGGTCAAACAAAAAAAACAAAACAAACAAAAAAATATATATATATGCACATATGTGTTTATGTAATCTCAAGAATGAGATCCACTGCCTTATGATTTATATTATATTGTTCATTATTTTAGCTTCTGTTTTTCACAGTACACATAATGGACTCACCATATGAACATTTCAGATTTACGCCTAACAAGGTTGCAGGCCCTGACATACCTGGGATCCCCTTGTAAGTAAGATTACTAATACAAGATGGATATGTCAACATGACTCTATAACTTCACATGTTGCTTAAAACCAAATGCAAAATTGACTATAGCTACTGATTCTAGAATCACTGACTTTATGTCACAGATGCATTGTTTCATTTTGCAACATTATCTGCTACCTCAGTATCCTATTTATGACAAATGGATACATTTTCTACTGTCTTGACAGATATGGCAAAAAAACAGCAACCATAGAGTCTCAACTTGCTACATCGTAGCACTTCTAAAGCATAACATTGTATTATTTGAGCTACTGCTACAACTCAGAGCACAGTAGCCTTTGACAGAGACTGTCTTTTCACTGCAGTCCACTGAGATCAACTATTCACTGAGTGATATGGCGGAATTCTTTCTGACTTCTTGATATAATTGACATGTCTCACCCCGATCGGGCTGTCATCCTCTTAACGTATCTGATGAATAATAACAGGTCTGGCATGTTTTATTTTATTTATTTATCAAGTCTAGGATTACAAATACCTGTGAGCCAAGGCTCTTTTACAAAGGTTCCACGTCAGAGAAATACAAATTATGGGGAACATCAAGACAGACATTACAACAATGTGGACATTGCAAACAGATTACAGATTAATACAATTCAAGGGTAACATTGTAAGCAAGGCAGCCAGCTGCATTTGTCAGAGAAAACAGACAACAGATAAGTGCCAGAGTCATAGGGAGAGGGGAGGGGGGGAGAAGGAATGTAGGTAGGGTGGGGAGAATGTGAGAAGTGCAACATTGGATATACCAAGCTGTAAGGGTAGAATCCAGTGAGGAGGGAAGGGGAGACCACTGGAGGAGGCAGGGAAGTGGAGAAACAAGGTTAAGTTGGGGAGTCACAGGAGATGTTGGTAGTGAGATAGTCCTGGAGCCTAGTTTTAAACATACTAATTGTCGGGGCAGAGGAGATGGTGGAGCTGAGGCCATTGAACCAGAGTGGCACTCGATAAGCAAAAGAACATTGTCCCTGTGAAGTGTGACAGTGGGGGACTTTCAGTACCTGTAGCATGGATCTCCGAAGGCACCATTTGTTGGTTCAATGTTGTAACAGAGTTGAGACCCCAGAAGGTGCAAGGCCAAGGTAGATTTTTTTGCCATGGAGTAGGTGAGAAACTTTATGCGGTTTGATAGTTGGAGCCAGCCAGTCTGGGTGTACAGGTCACATGTGTGGGTGAGATGGTGAGCACCAGTGATGAGCCGACATGCCTTATTTAAGGCAGTTGAGAGGCGTCTAAGGGTTGTGGTTGTGCCTGAGCCATAAATAATGAGACCATAGTCTATTACAGTGATCACAGAGCTCGGGACTGCAACCTTCAAAACTTCTGTTGTACAGGAGACCAAGCCGTGTGTTAGCAGCTCTAGCGGCATTATCTACGTGAGGTCCATAGGAGAGATTAGGGTCAAGCTGTATCCCTAAGTATTTGAAGGACCCCACCTGATCTAGAGTGTATTTTAGAGTGTAGGCATGTATTTTAGCCATAACCCTGTAACGAATAAGATAATGGAACATTTACAAATAGAATACAAAATTATTTCATATGCTGATATGCTACTCACAGCATTTATTGGTCCTATGACCACATTATACCTACGGCAGAATGCTATATTTAGCCACCCCACTGCCATATAACTGCTTGGGAATCTCCCAGAAGTAATGACTTACTGCAAGAGACCATTCTGTGTAAGATAGATCAGTTACGCAAAGATTTTTATTGTAACAGTAGATCTTCTAGGAATGTCTCTTGCAGTAAGTAGCTTCCTTCCCTCCAACCCCCTGCCATTCTGCAACAGGAAAAACGATGTAGGGTTGGGATGCTTTAGTACCTCTGTTCCCCTTGGTCCCTTGGCAGGAACAGAAATTACCAGGGACCACCCACTTTTATACGTATAGCCCAGGAAGTAAGATCTGGTGGGTGGTCCCTGGTGTGGAGACTGCTGTAAGAAACTTCCGTGCTGGAGCGCCACCTATTCGGAACTCCCAGAAGTAATGACTTACTGCAAGATACATTCCTAGAAGATCTACTGTTATGACAAAAATCTTTGTGTAACTGATCTTTGTAGGAGTGGTGTATAATGTTCATCCACACGGACCCACCTGACCTCCCCAGGCTCAGACGCACAATCTCTGCTTCCAGCGAGCAAAAATCTGGTGTCATGGGGTGGAGCTGAGGGTTATACCACCCAGGTGGGTGGGTGGAGCCAGCTTGAAGACTTTCACCAAGATTTAAAGGGGAAAGAACAATGCCAGACAATGTGGATGAACATCATTTACCATGTCTAGAACTACTGTTACAGGTGAGTAACCTGTGTATCGTCCTGGATATAAAGTCTCCACCACTCATTCACATTAGTGGAACTACAATGGAGGTGCTAAGACCCAGCAGGGGCCAAAAATCTTCAGGAGGGCTGGTGCCGAGGTAGGACCATGCATGCGTGGTGCCGCAAGGCTGGCTCGCACCATATAAGATATCTCGGCATCTACCCTCCAACCACCTCAGTTCTTTTTCCCCTGCCGTCGAATGCACTTCAGTGACGATGACACTCACCTACCTGGGATTCAAGTCTTCTCATCTATACAACAGCAGCATAGTCGTTCAGTAGTGACTAGTATAGTTTATTTATTTGTTCTTTTATTGTTTAAAAAAGGTTTTTGATTAATTTTATGAAGAAAGGAAGTCTTCTTCAGCCTGCCTTCGACAGAGTCAACCATGAATGGGACCGGTGACGGTAGGGAGACTTCGCTTGAAAGCTGTTTTAGCAGCAGGGCTGGGTCTGGTCTGCCGCCCTCTTCATAGGAGAGGTCTGACCACGGGCAGTCCGCTACTCAGGAGGAAGGGCGGTCTTCCCGAAAGCAAAAAGGAAGCAGGCCCATTCCCGATCGAGTTCGGGAACCCGGCCTTGAGCTCTTCTTTGTCCCACTGTCGAAGAAGAAGTGGTACTGCTCGAGGTCGCCCTCTGGTACGTCTGCATGGAGATCGCCGGTGGCTGGGGACAGGAGACTGACCCCAGCACCATCAGGGTCTCCTGCAGTCCCAGTTCCTAGCGGCCACGATCTTCGGCTCCTTAGTCCCTCCCCGTCCCCTGGGGGGTCTTCCAGTGTGCAGTTTCATCATTGGGCTGCTCTTATGAAGCAGTGGGTCCAGCAGTTATCCTGACTGCCCTTGCCTGCGGACCAGGGCCTGGTGGCCGTGGACCTGTGGGCGGAGCTATTAGGCCAGCCTGGTCATGCGACACCTTTTCCGGTGTTGTCAACACCGCTTCCTCATGCTTTTCCCCCTCACATAGCTGCAGCACAGGGGTCAGCACAGGTACTATCTTCTCCTACTTCTTTTCATTGTTTTCATTCTTTCAAATCTCCGGGTGCCCTGGTGCCAAGTTTGGGGACCCTGGACACTTGGCCAGCGCTATTTTGTGGTGCCTTCAGCTCTGACCTTGGCGCCGCTCCCATTGCTGTGTGCTGCCCCAGTGCCGCCGCAGGTGCCGGGGTTTTTGACTCCGATTTGGGGATCGCCCCTCCTGCTCTTCTTCCTCCTTTCCCTTCTACAGTATCCCTTCTGGGGGAGTAAGAGACTATATTGACTCTGATCCTGATCTATGATTAGGGGACGATCTGGATGCCAATTCATCCTTTGGAGTGGAAAATAAGCCCTCCACTTCAGCAGAGCCTTTGGTCAAAGACCTTTCTTTTAAGTCTCTCCTGAAGAACATGAATTTGCCTCCAGGACCTGCACTAGTCTACCCCTACCTGATGCCTTGGGGGACCATTGCCAGCCCCAGTCGATTACCATAGTCTGATCTCCACCTTGTGTTCCTTCATGCAGATGCAGGCTTCCACCCCAAAGGGACTGGCTCCAGACCCCCCCTCATGGGCCCCCTTCTCCTGGGCTCTGTTAGGCTGGGCCCTAGTGCTCCTCACACCCATCTGGGGTAGGCCTGACAGTGGGTCAACCGGCTGCTTGTCGTTGCTGTCCTAGGGTCATCGGCCCGAGGACAGCAACGACCCGGATGATTGTCAGGAGAGCATCAGTAGTCAGTCTTCCTCTTTCTCCCTGACTCCTCGGAAGGGGAAGAGGCCCCAAGTAATGTTCCCAAATCCCCTCCTGAAGACCCCAACTTTATGGCCATTATGAGGCACATTCAGGTCACTATGGGATGGGAGACAGATGAGCAGGACCCTGAGAGGTGAGGCATTGGTTGGCTGTCTACCTATGTCAGCCAGATGCCCCTCCCTTAGTGGTCCCCCCAATCATTAACTCCTATAAGGATATCACCTGGGCTGCCTGGAACCACTCCCACATGCTTCCGGCGGTATCCAAGAAGGGGGACAGGCTTTACCATGCCCCAGCTGGGAAGCCATTTTTTTGGAGAACAGCCTAAGGCTGATTCGGTCATTATCAATGCTGCACACAACCACACCAAGAGGTCAAAACACCGAAGCTGCCTCCCCCAGACAGGGAGTTTCACCAGCTGGACCAGAGGGGCAAGTGTACCTTTGCCTCTGCAACTCTGGCTATTCAGGCCATCAGTTACTTGGCCCATATGGTGCAGTTTTGAATCTACTGTGGGTTGAGGCTAGGGAGGCAGACCTAGCCATGCCGGATGACCATTCCAAGCAGCAGACAATCCAGGTCCTCAAAACGCATGTCAGAATCCACGTCCTTAGGGCTGCCTATGATGTGGTGGACACCTTGGTCTGGGCAGTGGCCATGGGCATCTGTATAAGGTACCATTCCTGGCTGTGGGTCTTGGTCTTTGCCCTGGATATCCAGTTCAGCATAATGGACACTCCTTTCAGGGGTCTCAAACTTTTCAGGTGAGATGTCCAGGATCTCATCTCCAAACTGCAGACCTCAGGATGGGCTTTCAAATCCATCCACTCAATGTAGCATACCCAGACTAAGTCAGGACAGAGGGCTCCCTTTCATTGCTATTCCTACAGGTAGGCCCCACCCCTTCCCAAAGCTCAGGGCAAGCACAAGGCAGGGGGTGGCTCTCCCCACCCTCTCCCCTCATAGCACCTGAGGAGCAGCAGCAGCCTCAACAGCTGCTGCTCCCACCTCCTGACTCCTTGCCAGACCCTCCCCCCAGTAGAACTTTAGGAGGTGGTTGTAGGGGTCACTTCTCCCTTCACTTGGACAGGTGGAGGAAGATAACCAAAACCAACTGGGTGCTGCAGCTTGTTGAGCATGGCTACACTCTAGAATTCATAGAGTGCTCTCTGGGCCAGTCCTTGTACCCTCCCAATCAGTTTTCCCTCATCGTGGTGGAAATTCAGGCCTTACTTCGAAAAAAGGCCATAGAACCAGTCCCACGGCTTCAGCAGGGCAGTGGGTTTTACTCCCACTTTGTCCTGCTCCCCAGGCGGACTGGAGATCTTCAACCCATCCTGGACCTGAGCCAGCTGAGCCTGTTTATAGAACACAAACAGTTCAGGATTGTTACCCTTCAGGGTTTGCTGCCCCTGCTACATCAGGGGGACTGGATCTGCTCTCTGGATATGCAGGCTGCCTACCTGCATACCAAGGTTTTTGCCACCTATTGGCACTACCTCCATTTCCATTTTCAGGGAGCGCACTACTGGTTCAGAGCTCTGCCTTTTGGTTTGTCCTCAGTGCCCAGGGTCTTCATCAAATGCCTGGCAGTGGTGGCAGCGTCCTTGAGACAGCAGGGTTTCTGCGTCTTCTGATACCTGGATGAATGGCCCTTATCGGCCCCATCTAGGGGCCAGGAAGCCCTCCACCAGGGCCACTTACTCTATAAAATTGAAGCGCTTTGCTCTTTGGTCTGCTTCACACCATTTGGATTCCTTCACCTGCCCAGTGGATCAGGTGCTGGAGTACCTTCTGTCCCTTTCAGACTCGAGTCTGCGGTACTCCTCAATTAAGGTATATCTTTCTGCCATCTCTGCGTACCATGTACCTGTAGAAGGTCATTCAATGGCTCAACTTGATGTGTCCCTGCATTTGCTTGGGACCTCAGTTTTGTGTTGGAAAAGCTTACGCTGCCTCCCTTTGAACCGGCCACATCTTGCGAGCTGCACTTTCTGTCGTGTAAAGCGTTATTTTTCATTGCCCTTACCTGTACTTCTACTTGATGGATTTCCAAGCTTCAGGACCTGATGTGCAAGGAGCATTATTTGATTTTTCACAAAGACAAAGTTGGTCTTTGTGAACCAACCCTAAGTTTTTTTTTTCTAAGGTGTCGGAGTTTACTTTGAATCAATCCATCCACCTGCCTGTTTATTTTCTGGAGCATTCCAATCACGGGGAGGCATTGTGCCATACCTTGGATGTGCATAGAATTTTGCAGTGCTGTACACACTAGACCAAAGACTCCAGGAAGTCGATTCAGTTGTTTGTTTAGTTCGCCCCTGGGAAAGAGGGCACCTGTGACAGGGTGAATAAGGTCTTGCCCCATTTGCTATGCAGAAAGAGTTTTAACACAAGGGTCTGTTCTAGCCTCTCCTTTTCTGTCTCTTCACTGGTTGCAAAACCAAATTTTCTTGTGAGATCTAGGAACTGATCACTCAAACGGTTTCATAGTTCTCTGCCTCTTGCTATCTCTCTGCCTTCCCTTGCTATTTCTGTCTTTTCTTCCCCTTGCATATCTGAAGTTATAAAAACATATGTGAATCTCTGTGTAAAACTGTATGTGAAACTGGGATCCCTTTGTTTAAAACTGTATATAGTTATTGTACTGTTGAAATGATCGCAGAAAGCTATTTGGAACTCAAGGGGTTAACCTGAGATGCAGTTTTTAAGCCCTTTGCAGAGCTGTAAACAAGAGGTCAATTCTGGGTCACTATGTTCTTTTTGCTGCACCTGCATCGAAACTTACAAGAACATTCTGTGAGAAGCAGGCTGTCTTAACGAGTTCCCAGACAAAGACTTATAAAAAGAGCAGCATAACTTTTGCTAGAGAGACAAGGAGAGTGAGAGACTGAGAGACTGAAACTTGGACATAAGATACCCTCAGAAGAAGGATTTGGTTTTCTCTGTTTGTACTGCCTTTGTAAATAGTTATGCTGAATAATTTTTATTTTTAATTTTGCTGTTATTAAGAAAAATAAAATGCTATTTGTGAATTTTGAAGCTGCTCCTGGTTTTCCTATGCTTGCTGGCTTGTGCCTCGACTACAGATATTGTCAGCCTAAGTGGGATTTACGCCATGCATACTCTAAGCCAGGAGTTTTGTGCGTGAGTACTAGACCTAGTACCAGGGAAGCATAGCAGAAATGTATGGATTCTGTAGCAACAAGCCCAGAAGTCATTACCAGAAGATTAGCAGTCAGACTAGAAGCAGAAACAAAAGTACAAATTGAGACTGTTCAGCCAGAACCAGAGATGGGGGGAAACAGTGACAGAACCTGAAATCCTGACTGCCTTTTTCCAGTGGTGGACTATATAACAAAAACAGAAGGAGAAACGGAGAAAAGAAGACATGCAGTGACAGGAGCAGTGGAGAAAAGAAATGATGCAGGGACAGGAGCACCAGAGAAAAGAAGAGATGCAGTGACAGGAGCAGTGGAGAAAAGAAATGATGCAGGGACAGGAGCACCAGAGAAAAGAAGAGATGCAGTGACAGGAGCAATGGAGAAAAGAAATGATGCAGGGACAGGAGCAGCAGAGAAAAGAAGAGGTGCAGCGACTGGAGCAGTGATGGCTGGATGCCTTGCAAGTTATCAAAGCTGAAGGATCTGGCACTGGTCCAGCAGAGCAACAAAACACAAGCAGCTTAAAAGACATTAAACTTACAAAGCTGTGTCCCTCGGATGATATCGCAGCATACTTGTGTAACCCCTAGGCGGCACTATTCTAAGGGCTACTACCCCTACCTATATGGAAATACAAAGGGTTGAGGGGCCTGAGTTCTGTAAATGGGTGCCTCCACCTGAAGGAATGGTATTGAGGTAGCTTAACTGCTCTGGTATAGCCTCCAGGACACTACAACCACCCACCAACCCTTCTAGTGGCCTAAACAGTAACACAGTGGTACATTCAATAGACAGCAGTAATAATATGCTCACACCCCTTTCACTTACCACCAGGGCTGAATTTGCTGCAACTGCCCTGGAGACCCCTTGGAAGATAAGATCAACAATGCAACAATACAATATTACTACTGTAGCTCAACTAATAATATGCACACTAGCCAGGTTAAACGTGAAAACAGACAATCAGATTTATTTAGTGGAAGTGAACAAGGAAGGGGTGTGAATCTAGCAGAATGATTAGCACTCTGATTTAATTTAGGTTGGTTCAGCATGCAATGTATGTCCCTTTTAAACAATTCAACAACCCTGCGTACCCAGTATGTCATGCAGGCTAGCCTGAAGCATTGCCCGGGGTTGCCGGCATTGCAGCCGTTTAGGGCCTTAGGAAAGAAAACAGTTAAACATGTACACAACTCAATTATTTGTAATCCAAGCCAGATGGCTCAGTCTGTTGCTTTAACCCAGAAAAAGAAACAATTAGATGGTACCATAATGATTTTTGGCTGCTGTTGCAGGGAGCTACCCTGGATTGTACTCCCGCTATCAGAATCTGGATGCAGGACAGGTGAGATGAAGACCTCGTGGTGCTGATCTGGAAGGCCAGGGGAAGCAGGGCTGACACAACTCACCTCCGGGTGGTCACTACCTGCTCAATAGTGTTGGGGCAGGGGGCCGAATCTCCAAGCGGGTCTTTTGCCGAGATGGTCTCTGAAGCGGGAGTAGTGGCCTAGGCCGAGGTGGCAGGGCCCAGGCAGGATGAAAAGTTCTGCAAAAGTTTGTGGAAAGCCAGCCCAGTGGTTGGATTTCCGCTTGCAATGCCAGCGACCCGGGTTTGGGAGCAGAGTCGGGTCGTTGGAGGGCCGGCAGGGGGAGAGTGGCTTGAGTGTCCCATGACAGCTCACCCTCTCATGGGGGAAGGGGGTGCCAATGTCCGCGACTTGTCTGACCCCGAGCGGAGGCTCAGGGTACTACAAACCCCATTGGGGAAGGACGGCCAAGAGTACACAGTGGACATCGGCACGTTGCATTATGACGTCAAGGTCTACATGGCGTACGGGGAGAAAACCAGTGAAAAAACACTTGCCAGCACCAGGAGGACGGGCTGCCTGGAGCGTGCCTCCGATGTGCCCCCACTCACCTAGCCACCTCCAGACCGACGAGAAAAGTGAGTAGCTCGGTGTATTGGGGCCACACCTCGTCCCCGCTCGGGGGGGCAGACTGAAGCTCCATGGGGCCTGGATGTAGGTGTGGGCAGAGTGGGAGGCAGGAGGATGACTCCTTGGCAGCCCCAAAGGGTCGGGCTGGCAGGACATGGAGGAGCACAAATTGCAATTTCAAAAGAAAAAAAAAGTTTGTGGTTTTCTGCTGGTGAAGCCTCCAGCTGGCGTAAAAGATTCTGCTGTGGGGAACCAAATCGCAACTCACAAAACACATTCAGCACATTTAAATAACTTATTTCTGTAAGTCACAGTTTGGATACAGTCCAGTTGCAAATTGTACCTTCACTGCGTAAACCTTTCGGTCTAAGGCTAATTCTATCATCAGACAGGCTGATCGCTTCTGGAGCAAATCTTCGGTCCAACTCACAAGTCGCAATAAGAAACTTCTTTCTTCTGCTGCAGATTCCAAACATGGAAATTGGAACCAGATTCAACTTCTGCAAAAGGCAGTTCACTGGCAGGAGAATGTGGCAGGCAGGCCAGCAAAGCCTCTTCCTGCCGATTCCCCTGTGCTCCTGGGAGCATTTGCTTGAAAGCTCGAGCTGTTCACTCTTCAACTTCCTACTCTAACTGAACTACTGCTTCAGCCAGTTCTGGGGATTTCCTTTGTAATCCAAAACGTTCTGTTGGCTGACCGAACTGTCAGTCACAGCAAGGGCTCCCCCTCCAGGTCCATTTGGGCGCCAATACTTAAAATTACAAAAATTACAGAATTCCTTCCCACAAGACCCCTGGGGACAGTCTCCATTTTAGGTCCCCAGTGGTTCGATTGGTCCAAATACTGGAAGTCCTGAACCTAACATGGTGGCTCCCATCCAGATGTTCAAGCTGCAATAAAAGCAGGTTAGACAAACTTCTCTATCTTTACTATAACAGCATATTACCAATAAACAATCACAGTTCCTAAGAAGACTCCCTCTGCACAAATAGCAACTGCAGAATGGAACAAAATAACAGGCTATCTGGCTGGTCACAAGCCTTAATTACTCTGACCCAGCCAAACTAATTTCTAACACAGATTAGATAGGCTCTTAAGGGGACAGGCGCAGAGGCTCACTAGGGCACTCTCACGCAGAAAAATAGAACTACTGTAGACAGGACGCCAGCCTGACAGTGGGCATTAGGGAGCTCAGCAAGACATTATAGTAAACCTCTATTTGTAGAGGGGTTACACTTGATAACTTTTGAAAGGATTGCCGCAGCCTGCCAGTGGCCAAAGCAGCCATGGGCAGTCAGACTGATACCTTAACTGACAGGGAAAGCCTAACTTGCCTACAGCAATATGGACACTGCACAGTCAGAAAACTATGACCTGATGAAAAGAGAGGTCCTTAATTGATATGACATCTCAGGAGAGATCTACAGGAAGAGATTTTGGTCTCTGAAGTACAACTCAGTCGGCAATCCTCGAGAAGCCTTCACTCAACTCCGAGAACTAACGAAATGGCTCCAACCAGATGGTGAAATACTCCCACAGATCATCAAAACATTTGTAATGGAGCAGTTCATCAACATCCTAACCACAGACGTACAGCTTTGGGTAAAAGAACACTGACCAGAAAGTGGGGCAAAGGCTGTTTCTTTGGCTGAGGACTACCAAATGGCCAGACAGATGCTACAGCAACGAAGTAACAGCCAAGCACTGGTAAGACCCTCTTTTTCCCATTTAAACTCCAAGTCTGATAAGAACTCTGGTGGGGTTACAAATCTGCACTCAAAGACTTTTATTTGCTGTTACTGTAGTAAGCCAAGTTATATTGCAAGAAATTGCCATAGTAAGAGTGGCACTTGAGCAGATTTGTCCTTAGCAAATTGGGGCAAGTACTTAACAGATGTGAAGGTGCGGGATAAGACTGTGAAGGGACTCATTGATTCGGGAAGCAGGCAGACCTTAATGCATGTTGAGGTGCTGGGAAAACACTGTGCAACAGGACCAGGTACTGGTGTCATCTGCATCCACGGGGACACTCGATACTATCCCACCACCCAAGTGACTCTGACCATTAAGAGTGTGTCTCACCAAATGAAAGTGGGGGTAGCACCTAAGTTACCTGTACCTGTGATTATTGGAAATGACTTTCCAGGATTCACTGAGTAAATCTTGATGTTTCAGCAGCTGTGGTGATAAGAGCTCAGGCAAAGAAGAAAATCTCAGATGGTAGGGATGCTTTTCCTGTCACTGATTTTGATTCAGACTTGTTTGAGTACAGCTCCAAGATCTGGAAGTCCAGGAAAGAAAGAAGACACCTTCAGAAACAGTGGCAACAAAAGATTGATGGACATAAAGGGCTAACATATGAAGATGCTTAAACTAAACTCACCACTGACTGTGATTTTCTTTCAGTACAACCTAACAGTGTTTCTCTCCAGGGTTATTTTAAGCAGCTGGGGGTGAAATCAAAACAGGCTGAAACTATGTTTAAAAAATTGAATGGGCTACTGTACAGAGTTTGGTTTCAACCTCAGACACAGGACCAGACAGAACAATTGGTTATACCACAAAAGTATATATCTGAGTTGTTTCAAATAACACATGATAGTCCTATGGCTGTCACTCAGGGAGGGATCACACCCTTGCCAGATTGCTGTACAGATTTTACTGGCCTGGAATTCATGAAGATGTTATTATCTATTGCAGTTCTTGTACTGAGTGTTAGAAAGTAGCCCCATTCACTAAAAAAATAGAAGGTGCCCCTACCATTGATAGATGTGCCTTTTGAGAGAATTACAATGGATGTGGTTGGCCCCTTGGACAAAAGTAAAAAGGGTAATCAATTCATTTTGGTAGTATGTGACTGTGCTACTCGGTACCCAGAGGCAGTTCCAGTGTGTACTGTCATAGCCCCAAAAGTGGCAGCAGAGCTTGCCAAAATTTTCAGCAGAGTGGGTATACCTAAAGAGATTATTACTGATCATGGTGGTAATTTTGGTGCTGTATTACTGAAGGAGCTGTACCAACTACTAGGTATCACTGCCATAAGAACCTCCCCCTATCACTCTCAGACAGATGGTCTTGTTGAGCATTTCAATCAAACCCTAAAACACATGTTAAAAAGGTTTGTAAAAGGGGAAGGGAAAGACTGGGACCAGTACTTACCTGCTTTTTGCTTACAGAGAAGTGCCACAGGCATCAACAGGTTTTTCACCATTTGAAATGCTGTATGGTAGACAACCTAGAGGGCCACTAGATGTAAGAAAAGAAACATGGGAAGATGACTCCCATCAGAAACAATCTACGACATCTTATATGTGTGCCCTGAGAAAGAAGCTGGCAAAATGCGTTGAAATCGCCCATTGTAATCAGGAAAAGGCCCAAACCCAGCAGAAGGTGTATTATGACCAGGGCCCCTAGTGCTCTGTGGCAGAATTTTCTGATTTCTGTGGCATCATTTTCTGATTTCTGCGGCATGATTTATTCATTTCTGTGGCAGAATGCAGTCCTACCATTGGCTAAAATATGATGTGATGTCATAGATGACATCACCTGCCAAGCCTAGAGAGGGGCTTCAGGATAAACAAGATGGGTACGGGAGCCTGTCACTATGGAAAAATTGTATATCTGAATGAAAATTCACCAAAAACAATGAATTCTGTGGCATGATGCAAATTATACGGAAAATTCTGCAACCGCAGAATGGCAGAATTCCAAGGGCCTGGATTATGACCATGGGGTAAAAGAAAAAGTTTTTGTGCCAGGTGAAAAGGTCTTGCTACTGTTACCCACTACAGAAAATAAACTGTTAATGAAGTGGCAAGAGCCTTATAAAGTGCTTGTACGTACTGGTACAGTTAACTATGAGACTGAGACCCCGGATAGGAAAAATCCTACTAAGATATACCATGCTGGGACTTCCAGTTCCGGTATGCCTCCGTGAAGCAGCACTCTCGGTGAGCTCCTGCCTTCACAAATTAACAAAACAAGCTAACTTTTAAAATTGGAAAACAACCAAGTATTAATAACATCGCTCATCGAATACAACAACAAGATGGCAAAAACAGCAAGGAATTTGTTCCAACCGATTGCCGACACTGCAGAAGTTGATGAAACTCAGTCCAATGATGGAGAGGCCTACACTAAAACCTCCCAGTGCTCAGAAAAAGAAATCTCACAAACCAAAATCGGCTAAAAAAAACAGAGGCTGCCGCAGACACCATCCTTCAAGCCATAGCCGACTTTAGAGAAGTGCGAGACTCCCTCAGAAAACCTCAGACAAGACATTACACACCTCGAAACTCGAATATCTGAAGCAGACCACCAGATCACTATGAACTCCACGTGGCTGGACGAGACTCTCAGAAATATCTTAGCAGAACAGATTCCCATGTCGTTTCGTCAAGAGGATGCAGAAAATAGGGGTCGGTGGTGCAATATTAGAATATTCGGAATTCCTGAGGGTGAAGAGGGATCTGACCCACGTGCCTTCTCTGACTACCTGCTCTGGACAGCGCTATCCCTCAACCCCGAATACCAGATCGACGTTGAGCGGGCTTACCGCACCTTAGGCCCCAAGCCCATGCGCCCAGACTCCAGGCCACGCTCCTTCCTAATACGTTTTCTTAGCTATCAAACAAAAGAAGCGCTCCTGATCAAAACGTGGCAAAAAGGAAAAATAATGTGGGGGCACTCTTGTTTAGTATTTGATAATGATTATGCCCCCCGACTCAACGACAGTGCAGGGAATATGGCCCTCTCTTTCCTATCCTCAGAGCCAAACAAATATGCTTTAAAACCCCCTACCCTGCTAAGCTGGTGGTCCATCTTCCCTCGGGACCCCAAACTTACCCCTCGGCTTGTGAAGCAGCCACAGATGTACACTCAAGAGGCATGATACCTGAAAAAAAAACAGAGAGATGATTGCTCAACACCTGAAACAACAACCCCCAAGACAACAAAAGCATCGGGACTCTCAGTTATCCTTGAAGATCCCTGAACTTATTCTCCAGCTCCAACAGTATCGCAATTCTGTCATTCCACCTTGAGTTCACAAACACAAATTTGTCCTTCTTTGGGTGAGTGGTCTGATCCAGCTGGGTCTGCTTGGGGGCGGGGAGTGTGTGTTGGGGGGCTCTGCCGTGGCTGCTGAGATGGAGCTTTGTGGAAGAAGAGTCATGGCTCTCTTTTAAAATAATAACTTTAATACTGATCTGAGATTCGCCTAAATGACTCACTGCAGACTCCTGGAGTTGGGGGACGTCCCTTACTCGGGAGCGCTGCGACTTCACGCTACCGCTCATCCACGGGTGGCTGGGTTGAGCCTTGCTCTTCCCCCCCTTCTCTCTGAGCTCCGATCTGGGTCTCTATGGACCACTTCCCACCTGAGGTCGAATACAAATACAACTCCTGTCCTTATAAACTGCTGAAAATAAGATGTGAAGTGAACTAGCCTACCTTAAACTTGGAGAACTTATACATCCATCCTTCCAGCATACCTCTTGATTGTTCTAACGATGTTGGCCTTTCTTGGGGGTGAGGTGGGGGGGCGGAGGGAGGGGTTGTGTGTATTTGGTATTTTTTTTTATATAGCTTCGGTCTGCCACTTAGAGGCCTACCTGGTTCCCCTGGATGGCGGCTCTTCTCTCAGCTTGGAGGTCCCTTTGGCCTGTTGCCACCCTTCGTGGCAGTAGGCCGGGCTGGAGGGGCACTCTTGAGTGGTATGAACCCTGCCAACATGCTGGTGGCGTGGTGGGGTGGGGGTTGTAGCCCCTTGGCGGTGTGGCCACGTGGCCCTCATCTGGCTGTCCATCTTGTGAGGGGAGCCCCCTTGCCGGAGTTGCTTGTCTTTTGCTAATGGGTGGATGGAGGCCAGGCTCCTTCTCAGCGGACTCCTAGGGTTGACGCGAGTACATGTGCCCTGGGGAAAAGTTGAAACTGGACTGACCCTTTCTGCCCCTCAGTACCGATCCCCCCCCTTCAGGAGACCTGCCCCCAACATACCTGCTACTCGTCTCCCTTGGGACGATCCTTGGGGGGAGTGCCCCCGTCCCCACATTGGGCCTTATCTTGTAGGGCGGACTGATCGAACCCCGAGGTGTTTTTGCTGGCACTGCACTCCTTCTCCACAATACCAATGGGTGTATGACATAGAGGCCCCTACTTACTATGCCTAGGCCTTCCTGACCCTTCTTGTGTGCCCCTCGAATGCCCGGCTCCAGTCTTTGGTTGTGCACCTCTTCCCTCAGGCTCCTTTTTAGGTTTCCGGACACGGAATGGTTGAGGGGGCTCCCTCCAGCATACTGGTTGGAACAGTCATGTCCTTCTCGTGGTCCGGATACCAGAAGACACGTCCACTCTCTCTTACTCCAGCCACAGCACCCCTCTGGACCTGAGATGGGTATCGGGTCCCCTTTTTTCTTCTTCTTTGTTTTGCTTTGTGGGGGTGGGAGGGCTCCTTCCTATGAACTCCTTCCCGACTTGCATTAACCCTCTTATTCATAACCGCTGAACTCTGTGACTGGACGGGCAGAGATGTTACCAGCTATGTGAACCCAACCAATTGAAGCCCTTCTTGTCCTAGTGGATGAGACTGAGGAAGGTGGGGTGTCTTTAGACACCTCGCCTCCCTCCCTCTCTAATGGGTATCCTGACGTGGGCTTCCCTATGCTAAGCAACAGACCGGTGCTCACCTCACTACTCCTTGGTCTCATGTCTGATACCAACCCGCTCCTTGACAAACACAGGAGGCTACACATCTGTGCTCCCTTTCTCGAAAGGTAGTCCCAGACTCTTCAACTCCCTGTGGCCTTGTATGCTTATATGCTCTTTCCACATACTTTGGGATTTGCCTGGTTGACTATAGGAGTGCAGAGGACCCTTGACTAAGAGTCCTAACCTTATGTAGGCTCTTTTCACCAGTTCTGTGTTCCGCCCTTACTTTGATACTTATACCTCAGGGTTTATTTGCCGGGCCCCTCCTTAGATCCTTGGCAGGTGTCTCAGGGGGACTGTCTCTCCCCTCTGAGCCGCCTACAAAGGACTTGGGTCCCATGTCAGGGGGCAGGATGCTCTTAGTGTCTCCCCCTTCCTGGTACCCAACTCAATCTGTAACTCCTTGGGGCCTCTACCCCTTTAATCTTAAATGGAGACTTGATTAAATCTGGATCTCTTCACTCCAGTCACTTAACAATATTTATCTCCCCAAACCTCCTAACAGTGAGTCTATAAACAAGTTGCCTACCTATTCTGATAAAGGTAGTGAGTTTACCTATTATTATGTTTCTTTTTCCAGCAAAGTGAGGATACTGGACCACTCTAGGAGTGATCTTGATATCACTCCCTTTGGGGCTCTGTTCCTGTACCTGAACGCTGTTTTATTCGGGATCAGGTTAAGAACCCTTTCTCCATCAGGGATCTAATAGAACCCTCAGATTGGAGAACTCAGGAGAAGCTTCAGATGAGCTCCTCCCAACTGGAGGTCGAAGTGTACATAGGTCTATTCCCTGAGACCATTTTGCACACTAACCTACACCAGCCAATCTTTTTTTCTATCTTCGAATGGTTTCTGGGAATATTTGTTCCTTATTGTTAGTATTGTTTTTAGTTCTAGTTAACGGTCATTTGATCAACTGTTTGTTGTGGCACCTTATGAGATGCCATATTGGGGGGGGGACAAAAAACCACATACACGATGGAATAGTTTATTGTAACCATGTTTTATTGAACAACATACGTCTAAACATTCACTACTTGTTGGTGAGGCCCAGGGTCTGCCTCGGAGGGGGGGGTAGCATGGTCCAGATGACTTTCCCCATCTTCTTCCTGGTGGGGTAAAAAAAAAAAAAGAAATACAGTATTAACAGTCTTACTCTAAAAAAAAATGGGCATGCTAAACCCTGTTAAGATACTATCCCATAACATAAATGGGATACATGACCCAATCAAACGTGCAGGATTGATGCAATATTTATCTAAACAGACTTCAGATCTAACTTTTCTACAAGAAACCCATCTCTCAGAGACAGAACACCTCAAGCTGAAATGGGGCGGAAGCTATAAGGTGGTTGCCTCATCCCACCCAAGGGGGAGGAAAAGGGGGGCAGCAATTCTTATCTCCAGGAATACACCTCTTGAAATTCAACAAACGCACATAGATGCCAATGGCCGTTATGTTATAATACAGGGACTACTATTTGGTAAACCAGTAACTTTAGCTAGTGTATATTTCCCTCCCCAATCTACTTTCCCAATATATAGAGAGTTTATATCCACCCTACTTAATCTCATGCAGGGACAGCTAATCATGGGAGGTGATCTAAATCTGACCTTATCTTCCCCACCTAGACTGCTCAAACCCCCTTAATCATAGCAACAGCAAAACTGCCAGACAAGTCAGAATGACCATACACCACCTTGGTCTGATAGATGTCTTGCACCAGATATTCCCCTCTGCCCCAGGCTTTACATGCTACTCCTCTAGATTTAAAACACACTCAAGACTAGATTATTTCCTTATGATCTGTGAACATCTATCACTAATCCAAGACATAAGTATAGGCCCTAAAATATTATCGGACCACCATCCATTGACCATTTCATTGGACTTAGGGCGAGAAAGTAAGAGAACGCTTTGGAGACTTAACCTGGCAATTCTGTCGGACCACGAATTCCTTGAAAACCTTTCCTCCAGGATTTCCTGATTTTTTGTTGAAAACACAGACCCATCTATATCCCAAGCTATACAATGAGATGCCATGAAAGCCACAATTCGGGGTGAGCTGATAGTGTACTCCGCCAGGAAAAACAAGGAAAGAGACCTAGAATATCACATATTATCCAATCAATTAAGAAACTATCAGATGCTATACATGGAAGAAGACGCAGAAGTTCAACTTTTGATCAGAAACACAAAAGCAGACCTACAGAAGATATTAGATAATAAAGTCTGGCAGTCCTTGTATTACCTATGCCAGTCTATACACAAGGGAGGGCCCAGGAGTGTTAAACACTTGACACGTAGATTAAGGAATAATAAGGCAACGGCTACAATACTCCGTCTTAAAAATCTCCTTTCAGGACAGACTCGCCATACAGTGGCACACATCCAAAAAGCCTTTACAGACTATTTTGCTAAACTTTATGCTCCCCCAAATACTCCTAATCAAGCTGAAATTGTACAATTTTTGAAACAAGCACATTTACCTACCCTGACTCCTCTCCCACATTAAAATTATCCCTAGTGCAGGGTGGTCTGAACCTTCCAGACTTCTACTTATACGCTCAAGCAGCATTCCTAAGAACCTTAGTTCTTTAGCTTACTGAATCCTATAAATCCCCTTGGAAAACTATAGAATTTCAACTCAATGATCTATACGATATAAAAAAAAATATCTTTTCTTCTGACAATAAATCCCTTAACCCTTCAACCTTAACAGAAATAACTGCTCAAATTTATAAGCTCTGGAAACAGATAAGAAAAGCAGGACCAATTCAAAAAGTATTCGAATATTGTAAGCTAATATCACAAGACGATAAATTTATCCCATATTATATGGACCAAGCCTTTACATGATGGCGGGCCATGGGCTTATCACACATATATCAATTTCTGTCCATAGATGGAATTATTCCTTTTGATACTCTACAATCAACATTCTCTCTTAAAAGTTCAGACCGTTTTAGATACTTCCAGATTTGTAATCATATCCTTCGTAACAACATAATACCTCCCAGATTGCCTGTCCCTACCTCTGAACTACTCAATCTGTTTATTGAAGCAAACAAGGGAAATCTGGGAGCTCATTTAATAGGCTTAATTCATAGAGAACTTTGCTCTGGCCTTCTCGTTTCCACAGTACCCATACTAACCTCCTGGAATAAAGATCTGCAAACACAAATCTCCCCCGAATCTTGGTCAAGAACAGCCCTAAATGAGATAAAATCCATATCCTCTCCTTATTGGAGGGAGTTTGCATGGAAATGTCGCTCTAGATACTTCCGAGCTCTGTCAATATTAATGAAATATCTCCCGGATGAGTATGGGAAATGCTGGAGGAAATGTGGATGTCGTCGAGCCACACTAGGCCATGTTTTTTGGTACTGTCCATTTCTTATGCCCTTTTGGCTGACTTTTCAAAATGAGCTAACAACACTTTTTACTGAACCAATTGAGCTCACAGCTGAACAATTCCTTATGGGAGTCTTTCCGGACCATGCTCCCCCCTGGGATAAATCTTTATTACCGATATGTTTTATAGCTGCCAAGAAGGCAATTACTAGGTGTTGGATGACAACCCAGATCCCCACTGTTCAGAACTGGAGGCAAATAATGTCTGATATTTATAAAACTGAGACCTTCAATGCTGAACAGTAAGGGAGATCCACCCTACGAATGCTAAAATGGAATCTGTGGTCCCGCTATGTAATTTCACAATACCTTGATTTTACCATATAAAAGCCATTTGAACAGTGAGGAAAATAACAACAATGTTATATTGTCCCTGAAGATACACAGATATGAGGTTTCATCTGTCGCTAATCTTATTTATCCAATGATATAGTAATGTGTATTAAATACATTTATCATATGTCAAATATTGCACTCTATCCAGAGAGAATGTTTCAGAATCTAATACTGTCTATTGTATATGTATGTGGAAAATTTCTTAATAAAAAGAAATTAAAAAAAAAAAAAAGATATGCCATGCTAACTGCCTCAAGAAATTAGTTGAAAAAACACCAAAAGCTGTTTTGCTGGTGTTGCCAGAAATTGATAACGATATTGTTGTAGCTTATGATAGACTGGAATAAACTGTAACTGCTGATGCTGTAAAGATTAATGTTTCCTTAACCTCTGAACAAACCGCAGAAATTTGTAACTTGCTAAAGACATTTAACAGAACTTTTTCCACCGTACCAGACCGAGTAGAAGGGGTCTAGTACGTAATAGTGATGAGGAATGCTCGCCCTATTAGACAAGAGATGTACAGATTACCAGAGTGGTTAAGAGCGGATGTGGTTAAGGAAATACAAAAAATGAAAGAATTGGGTATCATAGAAGAGTCGAGAAGTTTCAAGAAAAAGTGAGAGTCTGGAAGCAGTGTCAGTAGCTCAGTAGGTAGCACACTCACCTCTGAGTCCGGAAGATCAGAAGGCTGTGGGTTCTGTCCCCACACCAGGCATTTGGGTTAAATCCCAATACTGACACTGTAGTGCAGTATGAGGGGGTGCTACACTCCTGAGGTGCCGTCTTTCAAATGAGATGTTAAATCGAAGTCCCGTCTGTCTGTTCTGGTGGTAGTTCAGATGTATGTTAAAGATTCCATGGCACTCCTTGAAAAGAGTAGGGGAGTTTTTATTGACACTTATTCATAACACAAACATAAATCATACATCTACACAACACTTAAATTCTGTACATACATTTCTTCATGTATTTCACTTTTTCTAGCTTTCTTTAACACTTCCCCTCTTCTCTTTTTCCTTTGTACTATTTACCTCCTCCCACTTGGGTCCACCTCTCTTAGTCCCTCCTCTTTTCTCCATTTTTTTAAGCATATTTGATAACATAGGAAAAAAAACCTCCACCACACCATCACTCGTGCTCTTACATGCATCTTCAAATCTCTCCTATATATGTCTTGTAGTGCATTTTCACATATATTTACAAATACTGGATATATCATATACTTTTGTTGGAACAGGATCTGACATCTACTTTGCCATAAATAGTATTTCAGTACTGCAGAAAACACTGTTAATGTCCCAGCATCATACTTGCTCAGTAGTTGTGGCAAATTCCCCAAGACCATCATTTGGTATGTCACCTGAGTCATCCAAGGCATCTTCCATGTCCCCACCACATAAGCCCATGCCCCCACTGTATAGGAACAGTCAATCAAAAAATGCTCCTGAGGTTCAATGTTATCAATACATTCTCGATATAAACATTTCCTATCTTCCAAGGCCTTGTGCTTATGGTTCCCTCTTACTCCCACCCTCCCATGCACACAGATCCACTGGTTATCCCACATTTTCTTTGGCACGCTCTGGTTCATTAGTTGTTTATATACCAAGCTGTTTTTTCCTTCCAAACAATATTTAAAAACTGGTTCATTTGGCCCAGTGTTTTCTAAAGTTTGTTGATACAGTTGTAATCTTGTTTGTTGTAGCACCATCTGTGTGGCGATTTGCCACTTAGCCATTTTCTTAAAAGTTGTTACCAAATACTTTTCTACCTCCAACCGAATGGTAATTCTTGGCATTATATTTTATTAAGTATTAAATTTACATTAATTTAACAGGTTGGATAAATAAAAGGAACTTTTATATTTTCAGAAAGGAAAGACAACCTGGAATATGTGATTTATTTTCAAATTTAAACTGCACAAAATATTTTATTTAAGAAAATGTTCCTTTTAGTTTCCAGTTCTCTCCCTTTAAGGTCGGGGTAGGTCTCAGCTTAACATATGTTTAATCAAATTTGTTAGATCTTGTAAAATCTGTAAGTATTGACTGACTCCTGGAATAGAATAAACCAACAAAGCACAGGACCTGGAATACCTCAAGATGATCCTTGGACACTAAGGCAAATATAAAAGATATTGACCTCAGAAATACAGCACACAGAAGAGTTTCTGCAAAGCCATGTCCGGATGAGCAACTTAATTCATTAGACACTATGGGACTCAAAACAAATATATATGTATGCCTGTGTTTGAGAAAGGTTAACAGACACTAAAGCTTATTAATTCTTATTTACATTTTTTTAATATATTTGTCTTTCAGAGGAATGGATATTTACGTATGTAACCATATGTCATCAGTTGATATACATGTGAATGTTAATTGCTGGAGAATTGTTATGCTCTAAATAAAATCTTTTGAAATATGAAAAAAAGATTCTTGCCATTATATTTCCCAAAATATTAGTTATCCCTTTAAAGGTCTGGATCAACCATGCCTTGCATACTGATCTCTTTGCTAAAAAAATAGGCTTACTATTCACTGTCCAAAACAGGCAGTGAAAAAAAACCCACAGGGTTTAACATATCCACTCCACCTTTCCTTTTTGGTAAATATTTTATTTCATGCTTAACAGGGTTTAGCAGGCTCCCCCAAAATAGCTGGAAAAAAACACTATATTCTCATCTCCAGACTTTCTAGGAGTGGAGAAACAGCACTCACATATAGGAAACATGGTAATAGAAACTGTTTAATTATATAGACCCTTTTTAACTTGGACATCTTCCAGTGTTTCCATCTTTCCACCTTTTGTTCTCCTTTAGTCACTGCTCATTCCCAATTTTCTCTAGCTAAGTTCCCAGGCCCAAACTATACCTAGAATTTCAATTGATTGCCCTGATAATTTTATTTCCCCTATTTCTTCATTTCTACCCCCATTTCCCTAAATATATTCCCTTGCTTTTCTGTAGCTTTAATCTTGACCCAGAGACTTTCCCATACTTCTGAAAAACTTGTAGCAATTCCTCTACCCCATCTCTATTCCTTATAAAGGCCACAATATCATTCGCGTACGCTATAGTTTTCACCTCGCTCCACTATGCAGTATTAGTTATGCCTGTTATCTCTGGATTTGCTATCACTCTTCTCCAGATCGGGTCTCGCACAAATAAGTACAATATGGGACTTAATGGGCATCCCTGACAGACCCTTTTGTAGTTTAAACTTCTTTCCTGCACCTCCTGTCATTACTGATGCCATTATCACGTTATCATATAATAGCTTTATCCATCTCAAGAATGCTGGAGACACTCCATATTCCTTTAGCACCCTAAACATAAAGACATGATTTACTTTGTTGAATGCCTTACTTTGGTCCAGCGATATCATATACCCATCTACCTTATTTCTCCTACAATATCCATGTACATCTGTTGTATGCTTACATTTTCCTGAATATGCCTTCCCAGGAGTCGACACATTCATATAGGGTGTATCACTTTCCTTGCTACCTTTGTTGTATTATAAAAGTTAATGTTTTAAAATCTGCATTTAACAGACATTATTGGTCTCCAGTTTTCTACGTTTTCTTTGTCTCCTGTTTTATATATATATATATATATATATATATAATTATTTTTTTTTTTTTAGTTTTTGTTTACCGGGTAAGTGCACTAGCCAACATGATAACTATTTTCAGGCATGACCTGGAAGAGTACAGAACAAACTGAGCAAGCACAAGTACATTTCAAGAAGGTAAGGAGCAAACAATACACTTTTCAAGGTGGAGAGCAATGTACATAAATGCAAGACAGTGAGGGAGTAAAAACATAACAAAAGGAGAGGGCAGCAATAACAATTCCCTTGTACAGAAACAATTTTACAAATGGGAAAAATATAAGGAACTAGAGCATAACATAGACAACAGTAAACAAGCAAGCAAAACAGGTGGCAAATGTAGGGATAAAACATAAGGTAATGCAAGCAAAATACAGTATTGTGAGAAACACAGCTGTCATAACTAACTCTGCAATAAAGTTCAAAGATAAAGAAAGAGGAGGAGGTGGGAGAACAGTAAGGTAGCATAGGGAGAAGAAGGTAAGGAAGGTGGAGTAGCAATATAGTGAAAAGGAGTAGGGGAGGATATATACAGGAGGAAAGGTGAAAAAGATAGGCCAGCCATGAGAAAGCAGGATAGAGGAAGAGTGGCTGAGGGGAGCTAGAGTGGAGATACAAGGGGAGAACGGTTGGGGGAGAAGGATAGGTCTTACCAGGCAGGAAGCCTACAAGACCAGAGAAAAGAGGACAGGACACGTGCAAAGATAGGAAAAGGATAAAAGGGCATGGGGCAGACAAGTATACCAAACTATCAGGTAGGGTCAAAACTGTGAATTCCTCTGGTAATCTCTCTCTTATTCCAGTAGATACCTATAAACCTTCCCTAATAGTTTAGCCATTATAGCCAGGAAGAGTTTATACAGCTCATTTGGTATCCCATCATCCCCTGGTAAAGTTTCATGTTTCATAGTTTTAATAACAATCAGGATCTCCTCGTCTTGTATATCCTTACCCAACTCCCTACTTTGTTGGTCTTCTATTTTGGGTAAGTCTTGTTCTGTCAGGAAGGTCTCCATCTCCTCTGCCTCTATGTCTTCTGCTCTCACAAACTCTTTCAAATGTGTATCTACCACTTCTATGACGCCTGCTGTATCCTCCTTCTCCCTTTCTTATCTATTAAGGTTGTAAAATGTGCCCTATTTTTCCATTTCTTTACACGCCTGGCATGGGTCCCCAAATGGTGTTTTATTCATTCCCACACTTAATTCAGCATATAATGTTTCTGCTCTATTGTACACTTTTCATTTCTTGCTTTATTTGTATTATTTGCTCTGTTAAATCGGTTTCATGGTTTGCAGTAGCTGATAGAAGCTTATGTAGCCGTGTTCTCAATGTGAGGTACTTCAGGCTCTTGGTGTTTGCCACTTGGCTTACCATAGCCTTGCATCCATTTACTTATTTCTGTTTTTGAATCTACCCACCACCTCCCTATGTCTTCATATAGGTGTAGTACACATACTCTCGCTATCAATACCCCCAAAAAAACAGTTTTCACCTCTTGTATAGTTAAACTCTCTACATTCATCCTCCACCGCTGTTTGGGTGTAAATACCTCAGATTCAGTTGTTGCCTCTAATATTTTTATTCTTTTAGAAACAAAAAAATAATCTATTATTGTGTATAAACTTCCCCTGACATATGTGTACTTTATTTGAGGGTCTGCTTTACAACTGCAGTCTTGTAATTCAGCTACCTCTATGCTTTTTAAAGGCTGTAGAATCACAATGGACTTTTTTCCCTTGTGATTTACGTGCTGCAGTTTCTAGGGTACAATTGAAGTCTCCCCCCATAATACATTAATTTAGCCGTAGTCAAGTATGGTTGAATGGTTTCCGGCATTCTCACTCTCCCTGCCTTCGTTTCTGGACCGTAAACTACAATAAACCTACTTGGCGGACTTTGCCAGATTCCATCCACTATTAAAATTCCTCCAGGATGTAAATCCATTATTTTCTGGAACTTAAAGGAACTACCCCAAAATAATATTCCTACCCCATCTCCCCTATCAACCCCGAAAGACCAGTATGATGGTCCCCGTATCCATTGTCTCTGTGCCTGTGTTACCATGGATAAGGACTTAAACCATGTTTCCTGTAGGAACACCCTGTCTACATTTAAATCTTTTAGCCAAGAAAATACTGCATTTCTCTTACCTGTATTCACTAATCTATGGATATTTACATTTAGGAAAAGACAGGCATTTAATGAGTTAATAGAAGATCCGTAATCACTAAATAACATAAATGTCTATTTTCTCTCTCTCTCCTTTTTTTCTTTCTCTTCTATATTCTCTGCTCCTTGATGCACTGAATGGGAGGACGACGTATCCGAATTCTGGTCTCCCAGGTCCGAACTCCCTCCACTGGATCATACCAATACCTCAAAGGGGCTATCACTTTCTACCTCTACCAGGGGTAGCTTTTGTTTTCTTAAACTCCATCTCCTTGGTAGAGGAGTTTTCCACTCGGGCGAAAGACGTGCTGCCCTTGTTCCCTCTCTTTCTCTGAGGTGGGGGCCTTTACTTGTGCTTGGGGCTGGACCTTCCTGCTCCATGTCCTCTTGTTGTGGGGGGGTAGCTTGCCTTTCACTTTGGTCCACAGAAGGTTCTTTGTTACCTTCTGGCTGCCCCATAGTACCCTCTGGTGTAGGCTCCAGAGCTGTTTCATTCTCCTGAGCCTCTGGGGGAGAAGGGTCTCTTTCTTTCTGTTGTGCCCTTTTAATGAGCTCATCTTGATTCAGGGGGTGTCTCTCATTGTTATCAGCCCATGGACATCTCTGAAGGTCATGTCCATGTTCTCCACAAAGATTGCATCTAATCAAGTTTGTACATTGTTGGCTTATATGTCCCAGACCATCACAAGCTCCACACCTTAACTTATCGCATACATTTGCCAGGTGTGTCCTGTCTCAACATTTGTGACATGCCTTTGGTTGGCTGGTGTAGAAGAGTACCTCTCTATCACAGCCTAGAAAAAAGCTGTTCAGCAGGTGGATCAGCCCCTCTGCCATTGGATCTTGATTTTGAACTTCCGAGCTCCAGTCCAAAGGTGTTCTTCATGTGTTATAGATTCTAGTGCACTGAGAATCACACACCTGTGCTGTAACCAGTGCAAGATATTACTGAGTTGCACACCCTCATTTTGGAACATTATTGTGATATATTTGATGGGCGACTGTGACAAAGGTATAAATATAAATGGGGACCACAAGGGGAAAAACGTGAGCTGGTTATATTTGACCCAGAACCTCTCCAATGAGTGTGGTGACCTGGAACTTAGATCAAAAAAAATCTTCTCCGGAAATATGTATGAGGGCATAAATTTCTGAGGCCATAAACCTCATAGACTCTTTAATGAGTGTTTTCCCCACATAGTATATGTCAGGCTTATTCTGTAATCCACCCCTATACCTGATTCTTACCACATTTCTCCGCGGTGCAGGTTCCCCCATATTAAACAAATCTGCAAACCTTTGTTTTTGTCTTGGGGTGGTCAGCTTTCTTCACCTGCATTCCCCCCTTCTTCTGTCCCATTTCTGTTTTGGCCCCTTTCATTTTGCCCCTCATCTTTCCTGCACCTTTCTCCTGCTGTCTTTGTTGGCCTCCCATGTTCCCTTTTTTTACCTTTATGGTGTTATCTAATGCCTCTGAAGCTTGCTCTGAAGCCAGAAAGTCTGTGTCCATGTCTGGATTCCATTTCCCAGTCTCATTCATCGTCCAGCCTGTGTCTCTTAAAGCTTCTTTCGCCAACCAGTCCTGCTGTTCCCCAGGCACCTCCCGTACTCCAAAAGCTTGTACTATTAATTCTTGTGCCATTAACATTTTGCCCTACTCTCCTGTGGTGCTGCTCCCTCCAGGAACCACATCCAATGCTTTGGGGTTCTGTTCTTTTCTCCATCTGGTGTGACCCCTTTTGGCACAAACTCTTGTTCCTCCAGCCCTGCTGCCGTCTGCTGTCTCCTGTGGTGCGTTTTACTCGGTATCTTCCTCCTCGTATACCTTTCTTTGTCCTCTGCCAATAGTTGAATAAGGTTCTCCTTTCATCTAATTTCTTTTCCATCTTGCCTCCATGTTTGTAATGTCCTCCTGGGATACTCCCTTTGCACTTATATCCACATCTGTATCAGTCATATCCTCATCCTCTGACTCTTCACTCCCAGCTCTGCTACTCCTGTTTGATATCGCCTCATCCGATATTTCCTCATTAATCTCCATTGCTGGACCTGCAAGGGTGCAGATCAGCTCCCCTGCAGGTATACCAACAGCATCCTCTTTCTCCTGTCTGTCTGCCATACTGATTATCGGAGCGATGCAGTGCCCCCTACCAAAGAGTAGGGGAATTCCCCCAGTGTCCTGGCCAGTTTTCCCCCATTCACTAAAAATACCACCAACAGCTTAATCTGGTTCAATTTCAGTTGGTTACTATCTGTATCTTCCCCCCTAGGGCACCCCTGAAAAAGGGACTTATAGTCACAGTGGGCCTACTGGTTCAACAAAAAATCTACCTATCAAGTGTATGGTCATCAGCAATGGTGATTGTAAACAAAAAAGAAGGGGGGTGTAAGAATCTGCCTTGATTTTAGGAAACTTAATCAAGCATCAGAATTTGACAATTATCCCATGCCCAAAATAAATGATTTGTTGGACAGACTCGGAATGCTAAGTATATCAGTACCTCAATCTCACCAAGGGTTACTGGCAAATCTCCCTAGCTAAAGAATCCAGAGACAAAACTGCATTTGCCATCCCTAATAGGATTCTATCAGTTCACCACCATGCTGTTTGGTTTACATGGTAACCCACTACATTCCAGTGGTACATGGATTTGATTTTATCCCCTCACACTGGTTATTGTTCTGCATACCCAAATGATGTGGTGTACAGTCCAGACTGGAAAATCCACCTGGAACACCTACAAGCAGTTATCCAATCGATCAAAAAGACAGGTCTGACAGTCCTACCAAGTGTGCATTGGGCATGCAGGAAACCAGATATTTGGGCTATGTTTTGGGAAATAGAGAAGTCAAACCAGAGGTTTCCAAGATAGAAGCTGTAACTAACAGCCCTGTCCCCAAAACCAAGAAACATGTCAGGTTATTTTTAGGGCTGGTTGGTTATTATCGGAGATTTGTTCCCAGCTTTGCCGAGTTACCTACTCCCTTCACTGAACTAACAAAGAAAAGGTTCCCGAATAATATGATGTGGACCCCAGAGCGTGACGAGGCTTTTTGGGCCATTAAGGCTGCATTATGTTCAGCCTCTGTTTTAAACAGCAACCGACGCCTCAAGAAGAACTTTAAAAAACATGCAATTTGGACACAAAACAACTTATATTTCTAATAGCTCTGTATTTCCTATCACCATTATTTATTACTGAAGTCATATGTATGAAACAGGATAGTTGTTCATTGAGGGTTCATCAGCTCCAATTGCTTCTTTCCAACCTGATGTCATAATACTCTATTTGCGACATCACAGTTACTCCCATAGCATCAGACTGTGATGTCACAACATAGCATTATAGTTTCAAGTAGGGAATAAGGTATTAAAGCTGATGAACTCTAAGGGATATAGATGCTGTTATTGTGGGAATTTTCTTCAGTAAAACATAATGGAGAGGAGAAATCTATAGAAGATACATGAAATACAAGATGAATTGTTTCTAAATATTATGTTTTCTGAAGTTTTCCCAATGGTGTCAGTGGCTTTTTAAAAAGCCCAGACTTTGAGAAACAATTTCTGTTACAGACTGATGCATCAGAGGTAGGCCTAGGTGCAGTCTTGAGTCAGCGTATAGATGGGAAAGAACATCCTATTCTATACATAAGTAGGAAATTGCACGACAAGAGAGAAAAGTACTCCACCATTAAAAAGGAATACCTTGCTGCAAAGCGGGCCATGGAGTCCCTTAAGTTTTATTTACTAGGAGCAGACATTGTACTTGTAGCAGATCACAATCCTCTCTGTTGGCTTAACCAAATGAAGGATAAAAATTCTAGAATCACACTGTGGTACCTGGTACTACACCCATTTAAATTTAAAGTGATGTACAAATCTGGGAAAGAGAATGTCAATGCTGATTTTCTGTCAAGATATGGATCAGCAATTGAGAATTCCAAAGGCTGAAAAAATGTTAGTTGAAACTTCTTTGTTTGCTATGATGCATATGCACTGAACTGTGAAAGTTATAAGTTAATGCTAGAAGATAATTAAAAGAAAGTTTTGGAAACCTGTTTTTGTAAAACAAGATCCCTCTTAAAGAGAGGGGTATGTGACAGGGCTGAATAAGGCCCTGCCCCATTTGTTATGCAGAAAGAGTTTAAACGCAAGGCTCTGATCTTCCTAGACTAAAAGTCTCCACCGCTCATTCACACTAATGGAGTATGCTGGAGGTGCTAGGACCTCACGGTAGCCAAAAATCTTCAGGAGGGCCAGTGCCGGGATAGGACTGCGCATGCGTGGCACTGCAAGACTAGCTCGCACAGTATAGGCTATTTTGGTATTGACCCTCCAACTGCCTCAGTTCCTTTTTTCCCCACCATTGAGTGCACTTTGATGATGACGTCGCTCGCCTGCCAGGAGTCAAGTCTTCGTCTGTACGACAGCAGCTATAGCCATTCAGTGTTGTTTAACTTGCTACTTTTAGTGTGCTTTTCCTAATTAAAAAAAAAATAGAAGAGGAAGAAATTCTCAGCTTGCCATTAACAGAGTCGAACTTAGATGGTAATGGTTATGGTAAGGAGACTTTGTTTGAAAGCTGTGATGGTAGTGGGGCTGTGTTTGGTCCACCACCTTTTGTGTAGGGGGGGTTCGACCATGGGCAGCCCCATGCTCAGGGGGGAACAGTCCGCCCAAAGCACAAAAGTGGTGGGCCTGTTCACGACCTTGATCGGGGACCCAGCTCCGCTTGATCTCGAGCTCTTCTTCCTCCTGTTGGTGGAAGAAGAGTCAGTACTGCTCGAGGTCTCCCTCTGATATGTCTGCGTGGGGTTCGTAGGTGGTGGAGAATGGTAGGCCTGACCCGACTCCAGTTGGGTCCTCTGTGGCTCCATTCTTAACGGCCATGATCTTCAACACCGGATCCTGTCTCTGTCCTCGATGGGGCTCCAGTGAGCAGTTTCACCTATGGGCTGCTCTTTTAGAGCAGTGGATATGGTGTCTGCCTAGCTGTCCTAGCCAGTGGACCCAGTTACGGGGCCTTCGAGCCTCAGAGCCACTGGTCTGTGGCTGGATCAGTCATGCCAGGATGTGTGTGCTGTGCCATCTCCAGTGCCGGTGCCATCAACGCTGACTCAATGTGCCTACCCACATCATCTTTTTCTCTGCAGGGGCCGGCATGGGTACCTCTTTCCTTTCCCCCTTTATTCAGGTCTAGGGCCAGCAGTGGTTTTGGTGCCACATGTGGTGCTAACGCTGCAGGTGGTGCCAAACTCCTCAGCGTTGATCTGGGTGGCGGTATCTCCCATGATCCTGACCTGGACCAACCTTTTGGAGGTTCTTCTGGGGAAGAAGTGGATCTGGATGAGTCTCTCCCTGTTCTGCTTTGTTGAAGACACAGCGGATGACTCATTTTAGGGGCTGGAATGCAATCCTTCTGTATCAGCAGATCCTGCAATGGAAGATCCTCTTTCCAGTTTTTCCTGAGGGATATGGGGTCCACCATAACATTTCAGACTTCATCTGTGGACTAAAGCAGACTTCTGCATCTTGAGTTACTACATTCCTCTGTACACGTGCACCCTGTGGAACACAGTTCAATGGTTGAGAGCCTCCCAGAATCTAACACTCTACTGCTAGGGGCATATAGCCCATTAATCAGCTAAAAGCATTTATAGATGCCTATGACACTGCCTCTAGGGCAGCTGCCATTGGCAGCAGGTAATTAACATCTTCTTGATGGTCTATATCTCTTCGGCCCTCAGGTTGAGCTCTGGAGGTCACTCAGAACATCAAGGCTGCCATTTAAGCAGCAGGACAGCTCCTGCTGCCCCTCAGAGGGACAGGAACGGTTGTTGTTCTCATAACAGGCAGTCCTTTCAAGATAGAGGCCTGGAAGTCTTTGTCAGGAACCATCTCCTCAGCTGCTAAAAAATTGCAGCAGAGAGCACAGAGTGCCCTGTATGATCCTCTTGGATCTGTCCCAGGTCCCACCTCAGCTGTTTGAGGTTGAGGCCTCTCAGCGGTATGGGAGGGGGTGTCTGATTTGGTTTTACAACCAGTGGAAGTCCAATCTAGTGGACGTATGGGTCATCAGGATTGTCCGAGACAGATACTCTCCCAATTTTGCAGAGATTTCCTCAGACCCAGGCGGCAGCCCAGTCTGTACGCCTATCTGTCAGACCCTCTTACTTCTAAGATACAGGGCCTCTGCAGGATCAGAGCAGTAGAAGTTGTTCCACAGCGAATCAGAACACAGATTCCTGTTATCTTTGCTTGGTTCCAAGATAACAAGTGACTTGCACCCATTTCTAGACCTTGGATGGTTAAACAAGTTCAGGTTAGAAAAGCAGTGGCACACACCAACAAGTAAGGCAAATGGCAAAGGTTTGCAAGTAAAAAGAAATGCCATTTATTTCGCCAAAAAGTAGCCAAAAACTCTGCTGTCTACACTAGAAACCCCTGCACTTCGACCGTTGGGTCTTCCTAAGGGGGCAATTTCTGGAAAGGAATGCTCTGCTTTAATAGCCCCCAACAGGATGACATCATATATCATGTGATCAATGTAATTACTTAATGCAAATAATTTTGCTGTAACTCAAATTTTGTTATACAAAGAGAAAACATTTTAAAACAATCTACAAAGCAGAAAACATTCACAGTTAACTGTACAGGGACCTATACTACAACAAAAAATGAATGCATCAAAAGCATACAAGGAGTGCAGAAATTTCATTCGCAATCAGATTATTTATGGATTGGAACTGATGTATAGTCCTTGTACACATCTATTAGGCATGTCAATGGCCTTAAAGGCTGTGAAAATGTTTTGAATGATGACCCTCTAGGTAACGCTATACCAAAAGAGTTTATCCTTGTGGCCCTTGAATTTGTGTTGATGCATAATTATTTCATGTTTAACACTGAATTCTACCTTTGAATTTGCAGTAAAGCCATGGCACTGTCATACGCTAATCTGTTATTGGGGTTTTGGAAGGGGACCCATATATACAATTCTGACACAAATCCATTCCACAAAAACATTGTGAGGTGGATACGCTTTATAGATGATGTGATCTGTGTATGGCAGGATGACAAACAGGAGGCTGGCCATTTTATTGAATGGCTTAACAACAATGACATAAATTTAAGGTTTATTTATTTATTAGCTTTTGGTAACTGGGTAAGTGCGCTAGGCAACAGACCTGCCTATTTTCAGGCACGACCCGGGAGAGCACAGGACATTGGTTACAATATGCAGAAATGCACAGACATAATGTAGGTGTACAGAAGCAAAACAAGATATACATTGAGTAGCACAGTAATAGTTACATAAGGGTACATTTTAGGCATAGATCATAATAAGGATGTAAAATAAAGCAATTAGGGTAACCAACAGCTTAAATTCAAGAAAAACTGCTCAATTTCCTGGATGTCACCCTCTCTGTTGGTTCTAACTTAAGTATACAATCCAGTGTATACAGAAAACCAACTGCCTCAAATAGCCCATTGCATGCTTCTAGTTTTCACCCAAGAAAACTGAAAAATTCAATCCCCTATAGCCCGTTTTTAAGGCTCAGACGAAATTGCTCTGAGGACTCTGATATTCAAAATCAGTCTAAGGAGATGTATGAGAGATTTCATGGAAGGGGCTATAATCCCACAGTTTTGGATCAAGCACTCAACAGAGCAAAATCTTTACAGCACTCTGATCTACTTGTGCAAAAGGCCAGACCGGCAGATACAGGGGTAATTACATTTAGTACAGAATTCACCCAGATTTCTGGGCAGATTGGCAACATACTACATAAATACTGGCCCATTTTGAGAAATGACGATGATCTTGCGGGGGCCATAGGTGATACACCTAGAGTAATGTTTAAAAGGGGGCAGACATTAGGGGACCATCTTGTTAGTAGTTGCTATACTGAACTAAAAGAGACAAGGACTACTTGGTTACCATCTCGGCCATTAAGGATGTACCATTGTGGTAACTGCAATATTTGCAAGTACTGTGTACAAAATAATACCTTTTCATTGCCAGGTAGTAGTAAGGCTGTTAAAATAAAGCAGTTTATCTCCTGTGTTTCTACCTATTTTATGTCATCTGGTGTAGTTGTAGCAAACTATATGTTGGACAAACTATTAGATTTCTTAAACAAAGAATACAAGAACACACCAGAGACGTCAGCTACATGGATTTGACTAACACAGTTGCAGAACATTTCTGGGAGTGTCATGATGGCAGTACTGCAAGTTTCAATTTTATGGGTATTGAACAGGTGAACTTTGGTATTAGAGGGGGCGATGGGCTTAACAAGCTCTTGCAACAAGACACCTTTTGGATTTTTATCTTAAGCAGCTTAAACCCAGTAGGTTTAAATAATGAAATTGATATAAGACCTTACTTGTGATTATGATTAATCAAAGAATGAGTTACACATACTTTTTTTGTAATTAGATTTCCTATGATTTACTGTATCTTTTCTTCTTGGTTCTCTCTGTAGGTGCTGATGTGTTGTGGTGAGCGCAGGCTATTTTCCTGTTTCTTTGTAATGAAACACACTACAAGGATTTAGCTCCCTATACATTACGCCTCCAGGTTGCCATAACCCTGTTCTTTGATCTTATCTGTGTCAATCTTCATCATTCATCACTGTTGGGTAGTGAGCCGGAGGATCAGGACCCCGCGGGAGCTTTTTTTCCTCTGTGCAAGGGGAGGAGTCGACGTCAGGACGCCGCCGCCCTCGAGGCTGACATATTACATGGCGCCCGTGGGTTGGCCAGTAACCAACACTGTCCCCTCCTCAGCCCCAGCTCTGCTTCTCCCACCATTGAGTGAGCATGACCTCGCGTGTGAGCACCTTTTTTGATCTGCAGCATAGTCTGTCAGTTACCTCAAGTCCTATTTCTGCTGCTGCACTTCCTCGGCAATCGACTGGTAAGATCTTTCCTTTATTTTCTACATCAGTGCTGAGTGCTGGTTTTGGTTGTTATTTTTTCCATCCGGGCATGTCTGGTTCAGGGGACAAAAAAGAATCTTCCAAGGCAGGTCGGCTTCCAATGCGTTGGTGTCCTTGCGGCCAACGTACTCTGCCTTGGATCAGCATGATCGATGTCTTACCTGCTTGGGACCTAGCCACGACATGAATAGATGTGACATCTGTTTCTTCATGGATCATCGTGTGTTGGAGTTGCACACATTAAAAGTCGGACATGCACCGCCGACTTTTTGGGGACAGGTGTGTGTCTGGGTTGCCAAAAGTAGGGTTCTTGACCCTTCCTTCCAGTCCCCTCCCAGCCTTATATGGCCCATGGAGGAGGGGGTTTCCACTCATTCTAGCCTTGCTTTGGCGGGAACCCCTTCCACGGTGCAGGAGGCCTGGCCTGACTCCTTTGGGGGTCAGGCAGGAGGCACTGTCCAGGCAATCATCTCTTCAGAGGTGAGGGCTCCCCGGCATTGTGGTTTGAGGCATCTGGGCCTGGGTCGGTGCCATCCTCAGTGCCACTCACCCATGCTGCCCCTGATCCCAGCACCGCTTGTGGCATCGGGGATTGGGGTGGCAACGTGGGTGGCATGGGGCCAGTCTCTGGTGCTGTCTCTGACTCTGGCACTGTTCACAGTGCTGGGGATGGGGGCCAGCACCATGGGCAGTGTGGGGCCAGTTCACAGTGCCGTGGCTGGGATGGATTGGGGAGTAGTCTGGGTTTGAGTCTCCTCTGTGGAGGATGATGCTGAGGCTGTTTCAGACTGGCTCCTGAGTTCTTCGGAATCCTCTGATTCTTCATCCTTCAGCACATCAGCTCTGGTTCAGCCCCCTTCCAAGGAGTGGATGGTTTCTGCTGATTCTGGGGTCTGTGGCACCGACCAGTCCTCGGGTGCCCCATGGGGGCACCACAGGGCAGCCTGGAGTCGGTGATCCGTCTGCCACCTTGGGAGGTGTACCTTCTTCTGTGACAGTTCTTGCTGGCCCTAATTCTGGGTGGGCTGGAGCATTTCAGGCAGGGGAGGGTGCTCCACCTCCAGCTGTTTCCCAGGAGTCAGCTATGGGGTGCCAGTTGCCTTGGCTGATGGTGAGGAAGAAGGCTGTCTCAGAGTTTGAGGGGTTGAGGGGGCTGGATTCAGGGTGGCAGCCTCTCCTGGGAACCTGAAGGGGTTCAGGAAGGAGTCGCAGTACTGGTCCAACCTTCTCCCCCGAGGTCTCTGGGCTCATAAGGCCCCAGTCACCTCACGGGGGGAGTTCTCTTTTTGGGCTCAGCTCTGGCTGTTCCAGCTTGGTTGAGCGGCCTTCATCTGCTGGAGCCACTGGGTCTCCTCCTTCTTTGAGGTCTTGCGGCAGGTCCCCTAGTCTGGGCAGAGGCCGAGCCCTTCCCCAAAGGTGCCTGGCCCCTCTGCCTCTGCCAACCCCTCTCTCTCTCTCCCAGGTCACTCCGGTCCTATGGGACCCCTTACCTAGGAGCAGGTGGGCTCCACAGCTGCACTATTCCCTGCTTACTACCAATCCATGGACCAGGAGGTGTTCCACCACTCCCTGGTGCAGCTGGAACCTAACTCTCCAGGCTCATCGGCTCCCTTGTCTTCCTCCTCTGAGGGAGAGGAGTCCTCTGTCCACCTTTTCCCAACTGCTGATCTTTCCAGCTATCAGCACTTCCTGTCAGGGTTACTCGATGAGCTCCATATTTCCACCCTAGGCAGCCGCAATCCTGACCTGTCAGCGCGCGCCTTCTTAGGTGAGTTCAGTGCAGCCAACCTGCTGGTTCCCGCCTGGCCTACTCCCTTTCGGGAGGCATCGTACGGGGCCTGTGACATCCCTCAACCCAAGCACCAGCCCTGAGGGACCTCCACCAGAGGTATTGTGCACCACTTGTGTCTCCAGGAGCCTTGTCTCACCCCCCTTTGGGCATGACTCACTGGGACATAACCTCCGGGCATAGAAGCCCAAGTTGTAACCGACCCCCAGACTCTGACTCAGCTGAGTTTGATTTTTGGGGAAGGAGACCCTTCTCGTTGGCACGCCTTGTGCTTTGTCTTTCAGCTCATCAGGCCCACCATGCTGCCTATAACAGGCACTTGTGGTCTCTGCTAGGTCAGGTACTAGCCTCTTTGTCTGACTCAGAGGCAACCAGACAAGCCATTGCCCTCTCGATGCAGGGCCTGGAGCGTGTGAGGCACCAGACAAGGGCATCTTACAAATGAGGTGGCTTCCAGGTTGGTGGGGACAGCGATCTGCATCAGGCGTATGGCGTGGCTTCATCTCTCCCAGTTGTCACCCTTGGCCCGGCGTAGGGTGACTACCTCCTTCTTCTAGGGAACCCATTTATTTTCCCATAGGGTGGGATGAGAGCTTCAGGGGTGCCTTCTCTCTCCTGCTAAGAGAACCTTGCCTAACCCAGACCAGCCTCAGACCTGTTAGGGTTCCCTCCTCTGGTGTCTCCCCCACTGGAGGTTGAGGGACTTTGTCCCTTAGGGAGGTTCTCGTCCCCCTTCAGGGGGCTGGGTAATCACCCAACAGTGATGAATGGTGAAGATTGACACAGATAAGATATGAAAATTATGTACCTACCATATTTCTTGATCTTTCTGTGTATCTTCACCATTCATCACTGAATCCAACCCACCTTCCCCTCTCAGGCCTCAGTCTCTGGGTGATCCTCCCTCCTCCCTGCTTGCCTCTCAGTCAGGAGCTCGGTCCATCTCCAGCACCTCCTACCCCCCTTCCCCTTGGGGTGGGGTTTTTTTCCTCTGGGTAAACAGACCGGAAGGGAGGCCTCTGTTGGGAGTCTCCACAGCCCCTTCTTAGTCCAGGTAGTTCTTGTATTTTCCTACTTCCTCCAGCCTAGTCTTGAGGAAGTATAGAGTGGGGCATTGGTGACTCCCTCAGTTATTTCCCCTCCAGCCACATTGTACCACCCCATATGTGGTTTACTTTTATCCTCTCCTCATTCAAGGAGAATCTCTATTACCATTTAGTTTCTCCTCTGGAGGTCACTCCCTCTATACAACAAACTAAAAGATGGTCCCTTGGGGTTTTTCCTCTCCAGGGATGTTTTCAAGTGGTTTTCCATTTCAAAATCTCTAAACAGGTAGGAGAAACACCAACCCATCCATGGCCCACTGAGTGACTCAACTGCCTCCTCTGGATTGGTGCCATTCTGCTGCTCCAGCCTTTTGGATCTTCCTCTGGTTTAAATTGGTCCGATCTGGGGCATAACATTCTCCCTTGAGTAGTCCAGGGCCGTATCGTTGGGGGTGGTGTTTCCTCTATCCTTCCTCCTTTCTCTCTTCCTTCTACCCCTCACCCTTTCATCCCTCCCTTGCTTGTCCAGAGATTGGGGCCCTCTTGTCCCAATCCCTTGGGCTTCCTTCTCTTCTGTCCTCTCTATGGCTTCATTCCTCCTTTATAGTTTTATATCCTTTTCTTTTGCTATCTCTTGGGCTCCCTTTCCCCTCCCCCAACCCTCCCTATTTCTCTGTCTTTCTCTCTGGCATGCAGAACTGGGGCTGAGGAGGGTCGGTGTCAGTTACTGGCCAACCCGCAAGCGCCACGTAATACATCGGCCTCGAGGGCAGCCTGGTGCTGACTCCTCCCCTCGCAAAAAAAAAAAAAAAGCTCCCACGGGGTTCTGATCCTCTGGCTCACTACCCCACAGTGATGAATGGTGAAGTTACACAGAAAGGTCAAGAATTACGGTAGGTGTGCAATTTTCAATTCTATGGCACCTTTATCCATGAGCAGGTATTTGGAATTAGCCGAACAAATCATGTATATCATTTGCTTAAATTCTATCTTATGAGTATTTTTTCCCTTTCCTGACCCCCCTTCAAGAAATATTATGGACTGTGTTTATTATTAAAATGATTTCTCTTTTGACAAATGTATGTTGTACATGTGGATTCTAGCCAGTATAATAGCTGTTATAACAGGGGTTCTAATTAGAATTAAATTTGAAAATGTTTCCATAAAAGTCTTAAAATAAGATGTTAAAATAATTTTCTGCACTCCTTGTATGCTTTGATGCATTCATTTTTTCATTGTATAGGTCCCTGTACAGTTAACTGTGAATGTTTTCTGCTTTGTAGATTGTTTTAAAAAGTTTTCTCTTTGTATAACAAAATTTGAGTTACAGCAAAATTATTTGCATTAAGTAATTACATTGATCACATGATCTATGATGTCATCTTGTTGGGGGCTATTAAAGCAGAGCATTCCTTTCCAGAAATTGCCCCCTTAGGAAGACCCAACGGTCGAAGTGCAGGGGTTTCTAGTGTAGACAGCAGAGTTTTTGGCTACTTTTTGGCGAAATAAATGGTATTTCTTTTTACTTACAAACCTTTGCCATTTGCCTTATTTGTTGATGTGTGCCACTGCTTTTCTAACCTGAAGTCAGAACAGGCTTGCAACCTTCATTGTGGCACCCTCCTGGACTTGATTGCAGCTCTGGTCTCCTTTTCTACTTGAAAGGTTAAACAAGTACCTGTTCAGGAAGGAGTTCACTAAAACCTTGGTGTTCACATCTTCAGTTTCTGGACATTTGGCTCCTAGCCAGCCCATCCGGGCTGGAGACACAGGAAGCAGCTGCCACAGCTTCTCAGTCGCTCACTCCAGGAGGGATTTTCTGATTCATAGAAGGCACCAGATTCATCTTCCCCGCAGCTGCTCTTCATAGGAGCCCTCCTGGATACCTCCAGGCTGAGGGTTCTTCCTTCTAGAGAATGTGAGAAATGATATCTTCAGATATATTGTTACTTCACGGAAAGCGACTCTGTTCATACTGTTTTCAGTGCAGCTGATGCTGGGACTCATGGCTTCATCCACAGCAAACACTAATCTCCGACCACGCATCCACAATCCTCCGCATAAATGACAGAACCTCAGACAAAATCACTTGCATGGTAGACGCAGTTGGTCTAGCTTCTGCTAGGTCTACCCTTACCCTCTGAAATCTCAGATCACCATCACCACGGTTGCAGTCCTGATTGATTGGGGAGCTCACTGTCAAGTCCTCCACACTCAGGTTTGGAGTTGGGAGGAGCCTCATCTTCTCATAAATATCTTAGAAATGAGAGCTGTCTTATACTCTTCCAAGTCCTGAAGGAGGCCCTCTGCCATGAAGTGATCCCACTTCAGACGGACGACAAAGCTGTGATGTATTACATCAACAAGCAGGGTGGAGCGTCCTCCTACCTCTTTGCAAGAAGGCCGTGAGATGTGAGAGTGGTGCCTTGAGCACGATGCATCAGTTCAGACATCGTGCAGTCGCTATTCAATGAGTGAGGCAGTCCGGACCTAGTCTTTTTTGTGTCCCCTCTCAACACGAAACTGCCCTATCCTGCTTCAGAAATCACGAACCTGGTGTCCTTTGTTAGGATGTATCACTGTAGTGGACAAGACACTTCCTGTACACTTTCCTCCTCTTCC
This sequence comes from Neoceratodus forsteri, assembly GCA_016271365.2. Classification (NCBI taxonomy): domain Eukaryota; kingdom Metazoa; phylum Chordata; order Ceratodontiformes; family Ceratodontidae; genus Neoceratodus; species Neoceratodus forsteri. The sequence continues at coordinate 375,222,519 of CM028134.1, read as the reverse complement.
CTTAGTTCAGACAGTGCTGCTCAAGTTGGAGGCATGGTGGGGGTAGGAAGATTTTCATTATTCCAGGCTGGCCTTGGCAGATATGATTTGCATTGATCAACAGACTGTCAGAAGTTTCCCCAAGGCAGCTCCCTCTACAAGCAGACCTTCTGACACAGGGACTTTCGTCCATCCCAACCTGCACTCCCTTCATCTCCGTGCTGGGCTCCTGAGAAGATAGAAGTGGGCCGGTTTTAGGTTTCCCAGTCAATCGCAGAAATCTTCTTAGCTGCGAATAAGCCTTCCACCAGGAGGGCTTGTGTGGCTAAGTGGAAACTCTTCTCCTTCTGGAGTGCAAAGTCCTGCCTGAACCCTTTCGTTTTCCCACCAAGTAAGGTGTTGGGGTGTCTTTTGGACCTGTCAAACACAGTTCTGCAATACTTGGCAGTGAAGGTACAACTCTGCGTCTTTTTGCCTTATCTTGAGCCAGTAGAGAACATGTGACTGGCTCAGTTATCGTTAGTCAAGATTTGATTCTCCCTACGTACTTCGCTAATTTCAGAATGAAGGAGAGCACTCCCTTCATTCTCTGGCTGTTAAGAGGGTCTTGTGATCCAACATTGACAGAACGAAAGAGATATGCAATCCATGAACTATTGTTTCAAACAACATGAAGTCTTGCTGTATTCTGACTATATGCAGTTAGCCCCAGCACTTGAACTAATCCGGAGTGGAAAGGGTTAACTCTATGCAAAGGCATAGAACGTTGAGCTCGAGCTCGGTTTTCAAACTTCTGTCCCAGGTACTCCTGAGTGTAACCATCAGATTATTTACTCCGCCTAACTGAGAAGTCGCTCTGGAGATCCTCTCCTTCACTTCGGTTCGGTCACAGTAAAATCAGTTGTTTTTTCCGAACCGTTTTCTTTTATTTTCAGTGTTCACATCTCTGTACCGGTACAATAAGCGTATTAGTAGGTAGTAGAGTGTTTTCTTGTGAAGAAATTGTTTTTCTGTTCGGTTTCTTCCCTGTTGGTCTGGTTGGGAACCGAGGTAATTTGTCTATTTGAGTTTTAAGTTGAAAAAAGAAAAATCTTGTATGTGGTTTCCGGTACCTATCGATTCCTGAAAAAAACTGATGAATTTTCGAGTTTTTTCAACTGACTCATGACATGGTTGGAACCAATAGGTTTTGTTAGTTGCCTGGCTTGAACGCTGGTAAGGGTAACTTGGTTCTTTTGAGACATGTATGAGAAACCCAAAAAGAAAACCGGGTCCACTGGGTTTGAGCACTGCACTGAGTGTGGGGAGGCCTTTGCCAAGGCTAACCCCCACCTCATCTGTGTTTACTGTCTGCGGTTTGACCATCTCAAGGAAGACTGCCAAATCTGCAAAAACTTTCCTAAAGCCACTCCTGAAATACATTTAAGTAGGCTGAAGGAGGGGGGCGCTAGAGAGCCAGCTTCGAGGCAGGAAGCATCTTTACTCACTCTGATCTTTTCCCTCCACATTAACCGATAAAATACGATTTTCAGGCACAAAAGAGATAATTAAAGCTACTCCAGAGTTTGCTGATCTTATTGGCTACCGATCGATAGCAAAATCGACTATGGGGCGCAATAAAAATATCGTATCTCAAGCTTCGGGACCTCCGCGGCCCGCTACTGTGAACGCTACTACAAGCAAGGAAGCGGATTTACCAGACCACGCGGCACAATCCAGCGCCAGAGAACCACCTTGGCAGGCAATCTTGGAGTCAGTTCGGGCTATGGATTCCAAAATAGAGAGAGCTCTCACCCGGCTTGAAACGCATGATGCTGCCATTATATCACTGTCCACCACAGTAGCAGAGGCTGACAAGCGATCTCTTACTACACAAGCTACAGTGGCCCAACTCACAAAAGAAAACCAACAGCTCAGAGGAAGGATGGAATCAATAGAAAATACGATTTGGGCCGGAAATGTGCGCATAGTGGGTCTCGCTGAAGGTATTGAAGGCTCGAATTTACTATCCTACTTGAAAAAATGGCTAGCAGAAGTTTTGAACCTCCCGGAGCATTTTGACTGGTCAGAAATTCGTCAGGCCTTCAGAATCACACCAAGGGTCCAGCCCTCTGATCCTGACACTCCCCGCACTGTGGTCTTGAAAACCACTGGCCCAGAAATTCGGGACACATTAATTATGGCCGCAAGAGCTGTTTATCCCCTCCTTATACAAGGTAAAGATGTTAAACTGTTTCCCGATCTGTCATTCCAAACACGCGCCTGTTGCAAGCAATTTGATGCAGTGCGCCAAAAGCTACGGAATTTGGGGATAATTAACTCCTTTCTTTTACCAGCTCGACTAAGAGTGACGTACGGGGGTAAGACTTGGCAATTCACAGATCCAAGAGACGCGGGCCGGTGAACAGAGAAGACAGCACTTGAATTTCAAACGCATTCGTCCAGACATTTGGAGACTGAGAGATCGGACTCTGATGGGGATTGAAATTCTGAAAAGTCAGTCTGTGTTAGTGCTTATTTAGACCATTGATAAACATAAGGGAATGGTCGTCTGTTTCTGTTTTGTGAGCTGGGGGATACCAGTTACGTATTTCCATTTTGGTTATCACAATGTCAGCTGGGCCCATTTAAATTATTTAATTTCCCAGAGGTATATATCTTTTATAGGGTAATTTGCCTGAAGATTTGGGAATGTTAAGGGCTATAAAGCTTTCTACTAAGTGCCTATTTAATTAAACTACATGTTTACATTTGTTTGATGGTGAATGTGGGGGAGGAGGGACCGAGGAAGGGCAAATTTCTTTTTTTGAAATGCTTAATCGTACTTAGGTAACACAGCACTACTGGATAGTGTGTATTACTACCTTTCGCTTTCTCCCTTTGGATTATGACCTAAGCCATGAAGCGGCTAGCATTTTCTATGAACTATAAGTTATACGGCTCATGAAGCCCTCGGATTTCCCCCACCTCCTACTGTACGAGAATGTAAGAGTCTAATGCTGTTAACATAATATTATCTGTTGATCTATTCCTATTCTCTTGCATGAGAACATAAGCTGTATTGTTTAATATGGAAAGCAATAAACAGAAAGTATAAAAAAATAAATAAATAAGTAGGCTGAAGGAAAGGGAGGCCAAAAAATCCACTGACCCCAATGGCCATACGGTTCGGTCCCGACGAACCTGAGAGTTCCACTGATCTGGGTGATACCCCTCGGGCAGAGGAAGCGATTCTGGAATCTGTTCCTCAAGAGAAAATGCAAGTTGGCCAGTTCAGAGCCCGTCCCCATGTTCCGACTGCCGACGAGATAGCCAAAGTGATCGTGATTGTGCAGTCACTTCGCCCGGTTCCGACCGAACTGGCAGCGACTCAGGGATGGTCGGTTCGGTCGGACTTATCTGCCTCCGAATATGACCCTGAGGCATTTTATGAGGGCAAATGGGAAGGAGATGAAGATGATAAAGATGAAGATTACGAAGGCCTAGATGAACCTATTGAGCCTGACATCTCCCCAGACAGGCCTTCCAATGTGTCTCCACCTAGGCTTTCTGAGTCCGCCTCCCACTACTTGTTTTACAGGAAGGTGGCTGAAACTCTTAAGCTCCCTGTGGAAGAAGCTGAACAGGATCAGGAGGAGCCTGACTATGTTGAGATGATGGATGTCCCAGAGTCCAAAAGGGTGTCTATCCCTCTGCTCAAGTCCCTGGGGAAACAGACCCCAAAAATATTACAATTTCCAACATCCATACAGCCTGTGGATAAGAAGATGGACAGGAGATATGCCCTGTCAGGCCCTGGGATGGAATTCCTTACCAATCATTCCAGCCATGTTGGGGTAGTGCAAGCTGCAGCCTGTGCCAAGGCTAATATCCCCCTGGCATCTCACCCCCCAGATAAGGATTCCAGGAAAGTGGGATTCGGGCAATCCAGCTACATGGAATATACAGCCAGATGCCAGAAGTCTAGGTGGGATACGATTCTGGAGCTGGCTAAAAATGGCCCTCTCCAGTTGGCCAAGGAGCTGGAGCAGGTGGCTGTGGATGGCATTGAAGCTTCTAAGGTCCAGTTTCATGCTGCTGTGGACTCGAATGATGTTCATTCTAGAGTTATGGCTACATCTGTTTCCATGAGGAGATTCGCCTGGCTCAGGTGTACCAGTTTGTCTTAGGATACCCAGACCAAGGCCATGTTTTTTTCTGTCACTGGTAATTCTTTGTTTGGGGACCAAACAGAAACTTACATGAAAAAGATGGACGAATACAGGACCACATATAGGAGTGCCGCAGCCAAAGAAAAGCAAACCACTCCTCAAAGGCAGCAATCTAGGGCTGGCAGGGGCAGGCCTTTTCAAAGGCCTTTTTACCAGGCCCAGGCCTCCTCTTCATTTCAGAAGAGGGGTTTCTAAGGGGGACAAGGCAGAAGGGGGATGATAAGGGCTGCATCTTCCTCAGTCTAAGTCCTCTGCCAAACAGACACCCTGATGAGTCAGTCAGGGTCGCCTCCCCAATCCCTGTGGGGAGCAGACTGGCTCACTTTTTCCAGGCCTGGAAGTCTATCACTTGGAACACAGTGAGGGGGGTTGTTTTGCACTGGGATCTTGTAGGCAGGGATATGAGCACACTTTGCACCACGACACAGGATATTCAGGGTCACAGAGCACTATGCCTGTATGTTTATTAGTAAAAATACTGAGAGAGGTACATTCAAAAATAACTCAGGATGCAAACAAAACAAAAGAAAATAATAACTGACGCTTTGCTGAGCGCTACCTACACAGTGACTTTTCAGTTCCCTGTCTATAGCCCAGATAGCTAAGCTATTTCCTGGGGCAAACAAACAAAATCAGAAAAGAGTCTCTTGGTCTTTGTTTCAAATGAAAGTCATTTACCATGGTTGGGTTTTCAGCCAGTCCAAAGTCAAGATCCAATTTGTAGTCGCACGCCAAACAAAAGGTCAACGCCGGGAAGTCAGCTGATTCAAAATTCTCTTTCTTTCTTTCCTTCTTGCTACAAATGCTCACTAGCCACCCTCCACGCCTGTTTCCTAATCAGGTACTGAGAGAGAGAGCAATAGTTTGAGCCTTCTCTTTTATGCAGGCAGTCACTTTCCTGCACCTGTTCTTAATCAAGCACTCAGCTAGGTGGAGCTGTGTTGCAATGCCTTCTGGGGCTTGTAGTGTGTGCACCATGTTTTGTAGTCCTAGCAGAGAGAAAACGGAACAGGCGTGCTGGGAGATAATGCCCTTCCACAACTCTGCCCAGTACTGTGTTACACACTTCAGACAAGTGGGTCCTGGAGGAAGTGAGCCAGGGCCTTGCTCTCAGCTTCAGCAGGTTCCCAAGGCTGAGAGAAAAGGCTTTTTGTCCTTCCTCTCCAGAGGAAACACAGGCTTTGGGACCTCTACTGCTTCTGCAAGCAGTGGAAAAGGTACCTTTCATTCACAGGGGAAAGGGATTGTACTCTAGGTAGTTTCTTACCCTAAAAAAGACAGGGGTGTGGCGACCCATCCTAGATCTATGATACCTAAACAAATATATCTTAAAGCCTGCCCCCAGGCCATTATCAGTTCAGAGCAATACCTTTTGGTCTAACATCTGCTCCAAGGGTATTCACCAAGTGTCTAGCAGTAGTGGTGGCCTTCCTCAGGAAACAAGTTATCTTACTTTTCCCCTATCTGGACGATTGACTCATAGTAGGCCAGTCCCCAGACCAAGTCAGGTCAGCTCTAGGGGTCACTCAAAACCTTCCAGACTCCCTAGGATTCATTCTAAATCTGGAAAAGTCTGTTCTGGAACCAACCCAGCTTCTCACATTTATGGGAGCAGAGCTGGACACCGTTCAGGCCAAGGCCTTTCTTCCTCTCTTAAGGGTCCAATCCTTCATCACTCTGGCTTCCTCTTTTCAACCACTTGTGTCTCGGCCAGCCAGTCTCTTCTTGCAGTTGCTTGGCCACATGGCAGCCTGCACTGCAGTAGTGCAAGGGACAAGGTTTCAGATGAGGGATATTCAGTTTCATCTAGGAGCCTTTTGGTCTCAGAGAAAAGATCCCCTCTCCAGGTTGGTTCCAGTGTCTCTAACTTTGGATCTTTCTTCGAATGGGAGCTCTTGCAGCAGGCTATAACACTTAGGACTATGCCACAGGCACTAGGACCCTCCAGTAAAAACTTCAGCCAGCAGTACACAGCAGGGACCGTCCCCGACATCGGTCCTGGTACAAAAGGGAGTGCACCCAGCTCCACCTCAGTTCTTTTCCCACCACGTCCCACACATGAACAGAGAAGAACAGCTTCAGCTTGCCAGATCAGCAAGAATTCTTCAATCAAAACCTGCTTTTCTACCATTTTTTCGACGTTTTTTCATAGTTACTGACGTCAGGCCATTGTCCGATGTTTTTTTTGCAGTCCCGATGGATGTCTTCTCGGGTGTCGGCCTTGCTGGAACATCTCAACAAGTGCGAGTGTGGGAGGCAGATACCAGCCAAGGATGGCCATCGCCGCTGTGTCTTCTGCCTGGGACACCGTGAACTGCTCCGCTTGCCAGGCCTTTACTAGCCAGACCCACATCCATCGTCTCAAGGCCCTGAAAGCCTTTCTTTTGGAGCAGAAGATGGATCTGCACTCCTCTGAGGGGAAATACCAAGGAGAAGAAGCGGCACGGTAAAGACTGTAGTCAGTCCTGGCACCGGTCCCGGTCGTGGTCCCCTTCTCACACAGCCCTCTCCAAAGGAGGCCCGTCCCTTGGGATCAGGAGAACACCCAAAATCGACTCAGGTCAAGGCCGGCCCTTTGGGGGAGAAGCCGGCTAAGCCTAAGGTAACCCCGCTAAGGGTCACCATGAAGCCCTTGGAGATGCAAGCTTTGGCCCCACCTCCCAAGGCACCGGCACCGCCTGCTAAAGGCACGCCTCCAGAGCCCAAGGACTCTCCAGCACCCCCTGGCGGCACCTCATCATCGGTACCAACACTGACACCAGTTGAAGGGGCGAAGGGTGAGGGATTGGCTGTGGAAGAACCAATGTCCCCATCGCCCAAGTCCTCCTCCTCCTCCCTGGGCCCCCCAGGAGGGCTCTTCTTCGCTGGCCGATGCCCTGGATACATCCTTTCCAGGCCAGGTGGCAGAAATCTTCATGAAGGATGAGCTACAGGAGCTGTTTTCCTTTTGGTGGGGGGCAGGTCCACAAGCGGACCCCCCCATCGCCAGCCCAGACACCGGTACTGGACCCCGCAGATAAACCACATCTGGGAGGTGAGCCTTCCCTGCGGAAGTCTCCGGAGTGTCCACCTACACCTCTCTCTAAGGCTCGTTCCCGCACCTGGTCCGGGGACCACCGACGACACTCCAGGGACTCTGGTGACTGTCGTCGGTCTAGGTCATGTTCTAGGAGTCTTTCTCAGTCCTCTAGGTGAGAACGTTCCCGACATCGGTCTCTGCTCCATCGCCGGTCCAGGGACCGGAGTTGGTCTTTGGACCGACGTCGGTCCCTCAGTTACCGACGACAGCGGGAGTCTGGTCACACAGAGAGGTCAGACTATTCAAAATCCTATAGTCGATCTCCCTCATCCTCATCTTCCTCGACTTCCTCTCTCAGCTTGCAGCACTCCCTGGGAGAGAAGGACCAGCCTCGCTCGCCTCCAGACGATATTACTTTTATGGACGTCATGAGGCATATCCAGGCCTCCAACGAGTGGGAGACGGAAGACCTGGACCCGGAACACCGGAGACTAGCAAAATACCTGAGACAGAAGGAGCCTAAATCTTTGGTGGTCCCTCCCTTGGTGGATACTTTCCAGGACCTCACCCGGACTACCTGGAAACATCCAGCTTAAGTCCCAGCTGTCCCGAAGAAGTCGGATAGGCTGTACAAGGCCCCGAGGGCAGAAGCTTTCCTTGCTGAACATCCTCAGGTGGACTCCTCAGTGATCACGGCTGCCCATGATAAGTCCAGACAGCCGAAACACCTCAGCTCACAGCCTCCCGACCCGGAGTCTCACTATTTGGACCAGGTGGGCAAGAAGGTTTATTCTGCTTCCACCTGTTCCATACGTTCCCTCAACTTCTTAACGCATATGGTCCAGTACCAGAATGTGCTATGGGAGAGGGCACAAGAGCTGTTGAAGGTCCTTCCAAACTCTCACCAGAAGACAGAGCTCCTGGACATTATGAAATCGGGCTCAGACGTAGGCTCCCATGTTTTGAGAGCATCGTATGATACTGCAGATGCAGCAGCCAGGGCAGCTGCTTCTGGGGTGTGCCTACAGTGCCATGCCTGGTTGAGAGTCTCAGGCTTTCACCAGGATCTGCAGGCTGGTATCAAGGATTTACCCTTCCAGGTTACTGTGCTCTTTGGGCGGGAGACGGAAGCCTTGATTTCTCATCTCCAAGAGTCAGACAAGTCTATCTGGATGGTCCACCAGATGTACTGTGGTGACCAGTGAAGACAACGAAAATGGCCTTTTTGTAAGCCCTCAGGTGGCGAAGGTCATGCCTGTGGTAACCAGCAGGGGCAGAGAGGTGGCTTTCGTAGGAGGTCCGGTAACCAGCAGTCTGGTGGATCTCCTATCCGTGGGCCCAAGTCCTCCCAGGCCTCTCTGCCCACACCCAGCTCAGCCCAATGACTCCCTTCCACCCCCCCTTCTGCAGGAAGACCCAGAGGAGCCAGTCAGGGGATGCTTCTCCCTTCATTTCAAAGGGTGGAAGTCAATTACTGTGGACCAGTGGGTCTTAGACATCATTAGGAGGGGACACACGCTGGAGTTCACAGAGTTTCCCCCGAATACTCCACCAAATCTCTCCCGTTATCCTCCTCCTCACATCCCACTAATAGAAGGGAGATTCAGACCCTTTTGCAAAAAAGGGCAATAGAGTTAGTCCCCTTGCATCAGCGAGGAAAGGGGTTTTATTCACATTTCTTCCTGGTTCCAAAAAAGACACAGCACCTTTGTCCCATTCTAGACCTCAGCCCTCTAAATCTCTTTATCGAGTACAAAAGGTTCAGGATGGTGACCCTCCAAGGCCTCCTTCCTCTGCTGCACCAAGGAGACTGGCTTTGTTTCCTAGACATGCAAAATGCATACATGCACATCAGGGTCTTCCCTCCCCACCAGAAGTTTCTGAGATTACGCTTCCAAGGGGAGCACTACCAGTTTCAAGTGCTTCCATTTGGCCTCTCTTCCACTCCGCGAGTCTTCACCAAACGCTTGGCAATGGTAGCTACAGCTCTAAGGCGCATGGGACACTACGTGTTCCCCTACCTCGATGATTGGCTGCTTACAGCCCCATCACGGACAGGCCTACTTTTACGCCCTCGGAGACGCCTATACTCTGTTCCGAAGGCTGGTGATCACCCTGAATCCACGAAAATCATCCCCGGAGCCCAGTCAAAAGCTTTTCTTCATTGGAGCGGTCTTGGATTCCATCCAGGGCATGGCTTTCCTCCCCCAGGACAGGAGACATTGCCTGTGAGAGATTGCAGAACGGATTTCTCTAACTCCTCAAGTTCCAGCTCGGAACTTCCTCAGGTTACTGGGGCACATGGTGGCGTCCATCCCTGTCACTCCCTTGGCCTGCCTCCACGTGAGGGTCCCACAATGGATGCTCAGGGTACAGTGGGACCAAGGCTACAACAATCTGACTCCACGGTCAAGATCTCTGGGCCAGTCAGGAGAACTTTGCTTTGGTGGATGGACCCCAGGAACTTGGAGAAAGGGGTCAGCTTTCATCCGGAGCCCCCAGGTCAGACTCTGACAACAGATGCTTCAGACCTGGGATGGAGGGCGCACCTGGGTGCTCATCGAATGCAAGGGGTTTGGTCACCTGAGGAGTGGTCTCTCCACATCAATGTATTGGAGATGCGAGCGGTTCTCTATGCCTTACAGGCCTTTCAGGAGGACCTGGTACTGGGCTCTCTTCTGTTTCAAATGGACAACATGGCAGTCATCTTCTACATCAACAAGCAAGGAGGTACTCATTCATGCCCCCTTTGCAGGGAGGTAATAAGAGTCTGGTACTGGGCGCTGGAGCGAGGCATTCTGCTGTCCGCAGTGCACGTTCCAGGCGTCCTCAATGATCTGGCCAACAGCCTAAGCAGGTCTCAATCTAGAGCGCACAAGTGGAAGCTGCTGCAGTCCATAGCAGACCAGCTTTTCCACAGGTGGGGTCTTCCAGAGCTGTACCTCTTGCGTCACCACAACCAAACTGCCAATGTTCTGCTCACGAGAGCGCGCGCCTGAAGATTTCTGGCCAGAAGCGTTATCCCTTTGCTGGGCAGGGAGGTTTCTCTATGCCTTTCCACCCTTCCCTCTCATTCAGAGAGTCCTTTTAAAGTTTCAGGCAGAAGAGGCCCGAATGATCCTCGTAGCCCCCAAATGGCCTCGGCAGATTTGGTTTCCACTCCTGCAGTGGTTATCCACGGAGCCTCCAATTCCGCTGCCCATATGTTCGCAGTTGCTGTCCCAGGATCAAGGATCGCTGGTCCACCCGGACCTTCAATCCTTACACCTGCATGCTTGGCTCCTTCAGACGTAGTTCAAGGCAGATATGGGGTCTCCCCGGAAGTGGCAGCAGTCCTAGTCTCGGTGAGAAAGCCCTCTACCCACTCCGCCTATGCTATGAAGTGGAAGCGTTTTTGTCTGCGGGCCTCATCACAGCATTTGGATCCCATCACCTGTCCAGTGAACTCAGCATTGCAGTATCTCCTCTCCTTGTATCAGAAGGGCCTGAGTTACTCCTCTATCAAGGTGCATATGTGGGCTATCTCCGCCCATCATGCTCTCTTTGGAGATTAAGCTTCGGCTCAACTGGATGTCGCCCGCACCTTTCTTAGAGGAATTCTGCATATGAGACCTCCCATTTGAGATCCTGTCCCACCCTGAGACCTCCTTTTTGTGTTGGAGAAACTCACCCTGCCTCCCTTTGAACTGGCAGCGGATTGTGAGCTGTGTTACCTTTCTTGGAAAGTTTGTTTTTTAGTTGCTGTTACCTCAGCTTGAAGGGTTTCCGAGCTTCAGGCTCTGATGTGTAAAGAGCCGTATTTAGTGTTCCTCAGGGAAAGAGTTTCCTTCAGAACAAATTCCAAGTTTCTTCTGAAAGTGGTCTCAAAGTTGACCCTCAACCAGTCAGTTGACCTTCCTGTTTATTTTCCTTCCCCTTCCAATAGAGGGGAGGCTCTCCTTCACACACTGGATGTCCACAGGACTTTGAGGTATTACCTCAAGAGGACAGCTACACACCATCAATCAGAGCAACTTTTTGTGGCCTTTGCACCACAATGCTTGGGTAGACTGGTGACCAAGCAGACTATCTCGAAGTGGATAGTCCACTGCATCTTCTTCTGCTACGAGAAACACAATAAGCTTCTACTGGGTCCGGTCAGGGGTCACTCCACCAGAGGAGTGTCTGCTTCATTCGCCACCCTGAGAAATGTCTCTATAAGGGACATATGTGCAGCTGCCACCTGGAACTCTGTGCATACCTTTGTCAAGCATTACAGCTTGGATATCATCTCCAGACGCTGAGCCGGCTTCGGCCTGGCTGTTTTGCAAGGACTTCTGTCCTGAGGCCTCTGGAGTCAGCATATTCCACCTCCCAGGGTTGTCTACCTCTTTGGCATGGACTGCTTGGTATTCAGTCCTAAGTGTTATAGCCTACCGCAAGAGCTCCCACTCGAAGTAAGATAGTACAGTTACGTAAGAACTTACCATAACAGTAGATCTTCAAAAGGATCTCTTGCAGCAAGCGTTACTTCCCACCCGCCTTCCCGCTTAAGGTGTGCAGATCCATCTTCATTTACGTCTCCTATAGTCGTTTCATCTCCTTCTCTTGTCAGGGCTCACTGTGGGCCTTGGCGGGAGAACTGAGATAGAGCTGGGTCCGCCCCCTTTTGTACCAGGGCCAGTGTCGGGGGCGGTCCCTGCTGTGTACTGCTGGCTGAAATTTTTACCGGAGGGTCCTAGTGCCTGCGACATAGTCCTAAGTGTTATAGTCTGCTGCAAGAGCTTCTCACAAAGATCTACTGTTACGGTAAGGTCTTACATAACTGTTCTTTCAGGCCCTCCAGTGGTGGCTGGAAGAGGACAACCTGAGGCAAAGGGTTCCCTTCCTCAGTCAGGTTCCCACAGTGATTCTCACCACAGACGCTTCCCTGCTGGGCTGGGGAGCCCACCTGGATCAGCATACTGCTCAGGGAACTTGGTCTCATCAGGAGTCTCTCTTCTACATATAAACCTCCTCAAACTCAGGACTGTCTTTCTGGCACTTCAGATATTCTTGGACGAAGTCTCCACCACTCATTCACATGCCCACCCACCATCCCTCAAGCTCATATATTCAGTTTTTGGTCTTCACTTCCTTGTTGTTCAGGCTGTGAAGACTTGTTAAATTGACCCTTCTTACTTGGTTCATCTGGGCCATCTCATGCCCGGAAGTTAGGATTAGGGTTTCTTAATTAGTTTATGCTGTACCTCCTCAGTCAAAAAGGTACTGAGGTGGTTGGAGGGTCGACGCCGAGATAGCCTATACAGTGCAAGCTAGTCTCCCGGCACCACGCATGTGCAGTTCTATCCCAGCGCTGGCCCTCCTGAAGATTTTTGGCTCCTGCTGGATCCCAGCTCCTCCGGCGTACTCCCATTAGTGTGAATGAGTGGTGGAGACTTAGTCCAAGAAGATCAAGAATTACGGAAAGTATGTAATTTTCATTATCTGTGGAAAAATGTCATTGAGCCAATGCCCAGGCAGCAGAGGAACATGGGTTTCTGTTCCAGGTTTTTCCTGGTCCCCAAGAGAACTGGAGATCTGAGGCCTATTCTTGATCTCAAAGACCTCAGTCTTTATACCCGGTACAAGAAATTCTGCTTGGTCAATCTGCCAGGCCTGCTGCCCATTATCAAGCAAGGCAAATGACTGTGCTCCCTAGACATGCAAGACGCTTACTTGCATATATCGGTTTGTCCACCACACCAGTAGTTTCTCCAGTTTCTTTTTCAGGGTGAACATTACCAATTCAAAGTCTTGCCTTTTGGCTTATCCTCTGCGCCCCAGGTCTTCACGAAATACTTAGCGGCAGTAGCTGTGGACCTCCAGAGAGAGGGCCTGTACATCTTTCCCTACCTGGATGACTGACTTCTGAAAACACTGACCAGAGATCAGCTCCTCCGGGCCTTGGAGAGGATCCTCCAGCTATTTCACTCCCTGGGCATCACTGTCAGTCTGCCCAAATCAATCCTGTTTCCATCCCAGAGGCTGCAGTATATTTATTTTTATTTATTTTATTTAGTTTTTGTTAACCGGGTAGGTGCACTAGCCAACAGGTGACTATTTTCAGGCACGACCCGGGAGACACAATTACAGTACAAAATAGGTCAGTTTAGTTAACATAATACAGGCAAAGGTACAATGGTACAAGTACAGACATACGATTTTCAAAGGCAGGCATACGGTTTCAATAGGCAGAGGGTACTGGCGGGAGATCACATTTAGGGGGAGAGAGAGAGACAGGAAAGGGAAGGTAAGGGGGGATTTTAGGATGACAAGGGAGGGTGTGAAACTGATGAGAGGTGGAGGGTAATGAATGAAATTACAGGAAGATAGCAGCTAATGGCCTTGCGGTGCTGGGCAGGGATACACAGCTGGGCTCACGGAACCAAGGGACGGCAGAGCGGGGGGGGGGAGAACGGCAAGTAGGAGGGAAGAGTGTTGCAGAAAGCAAGAGGATGAAACCAGAGGGTAAGGGGCAAGGAGGAGTTGAGGGACACAGTTTCAAAGTGCAGCATTTAGCGGGAAGGCACAAAGGGTTCCAATAGCAACGGAGCCAGATCAGGAGAGGTGGCTAGGCTGAAAGCACGTACGGCAAGGGCCGGCGTAATTACGGCTTTAGCGGAAAAGGCACTAAGAAGACCGGGGCTGTGGAACTAAAACCCGCTGGGCTCAGGGACTCATGCAGCGAACACGGGCTAGTTGCGGCTTATGGAAAAGGCGCTAAAGGACCCGGGCTATGGAGCTAGAACTCGGCTGGCTACAGACGACACGGCAAAGTATGGGCTAGATAACGCCAGGTAGGGGGAAGAGTGTTGCAGAAAAGCAAGAGGATGACGCCAGAGGGTAGGGGGCAAGGAGGAGCTGAGGGACACAATTTCAAGGTGCAGCATTTAATGGGAAGGCACAAAGGGATCCAATAGCAACGGAGCTGGATCAGGAGAGGCGGCTAGGCTGAAGGCACGTACGGCAAGGAGCGGCGCGATTACGGCTTTAGCGGGAAAGGCACTAAGAAGACCCAGGTCTGTGGAACTAAAACTCGGCTGGGCTTAGGGACTCATGCGGCAAAGTATGGCTAGTTACGGCTTTTGCGGAAAAGGGAGCTGAAAAGACCTGGGGCTATGGAACTGGAACTCGGCTGGGCATAGAGACGCATACGGTAAAGTGCGGCTAGATACGGTTTGGCAGGAAAGGCACAAAAGGGGTTTTGGAACTGAGACCAGGTAGGACTGAGGGGGAGAGGAGGGGGAGGAGAGGGAAAGCAAGAGGACCAGTACCCATTAACAATTAGATACATCTTATGGTTTAGTACTACACAGTAGAACTGACGAAGGATAAAACAAAAGAAGGATTATGTCATAATTATACACAAAGTCAGAAGAGAATAAACAATGTTGGATATGCAGTAAAAAAGGTCAGAATAATATACATATTACAACGTTAAGGCAATTAGAAAGCAAACATGATTGGAATCGAGTGTCCATATGAGAGGTTTGTAAGCATTACATTGTAAGTGCAGGCAGTCTTGTAGACAGTTCATTAAAGTGCAATCAGACAAACCAGGTGACAGAGCAATCGAGGGGAGGTAGGCTATTGAGTATATGGCAAGGGAGGATTGATTTAGACAGGTTACAAAGCTTAAGTGGGATCAAAACAAGTACAATGGTCCATAGAGTAGAAGTACGAGTGAAGTCTCCACTTGAAGGCTAGGTGTGATGGAGCACTTCTCAGATCCATAGGCAGTAAGTTCCAGGCGAGAGGGCCAGTGCATCTGAAGGCACCAATACCCTTGGAGGTACGGCAGTGGGGAACTGATAGAAAAGACTTGTCTGACGACCTCAGGTCACGCGATGGTACTACAGGTTGGAGTAGTTCAGACAGTGTGGCAGGTTTCGACACTCTGATTATGGAGTCTGATAGTGATACAAGACACTGGTTAGGCCCCATCTGGAGTACTGCGTGCAGTATTGGAGGCCACACCTTCACAAGGACATTAACCAAATTGAGGCAGTCCAGAGAAGGGCAACCAAAATGGTGCAGGGACTGCATCAGAAGACATATGAGGACAGATTAACGGAGCTCAATATGTATACCCTTGAGCAAAGGAGGGAGAGAGGTGATATGATCGAGGCATTCAAACACCTTACGGGCATAAACAAGGTGAAAGAGTCTAACATGTTTAAATATAAGAAAAATAGCAGGACAAGAGGACACAGCATGAGATTAGAGGGAGGCTGATTAAGGAGAATGTGAAATTCTTTTTCACAGAAAGGGTGGTGGATGCATGGAATGGCTTACCACAAGAAGAGGTGGCTATGAATACAGTGCAGGGCTTCAAACAGGCAAGGGATAGGCATAAGGGAGCAATACAAATGACTATGAATAGATAGGCCACTGACAGAGCAAAGGCCAATGGCACATTTATAAGTTAGAAAAAGAAATGGGCAGACTGGATGGGCCTTGCGGTCCTTATCTGCCGTCAACTTCTATGTTTCTATGTTATGATAGGCTGCAAAGGTAGTATAGCCTCGTGGAGGAAGGGGATAGCCAACCTAACCCTTTGTATAGTTGGCAATGGTGCGTCAGACGTGGTACTTTAGCTGCATATCTACAGACATTATTGTAGGTGGTGTCCCATTTCTGTTGAACGGTTTTATTTGCCATAGTGAGGGTAGGTGCACAATAAGACAGACTGGGTAATAGGATACCCCTGGCAATAACAAGTTTGGTGGTGGGTGTGAGCATAAAGTTCGTCCTGTAGGCAGCACTCAGCTTACGGTTGACATTCTTACACGACTCCTGGATATGCTGCTTCAGATCAAGATTTTGATCAAGCTGTATCCCAAGATAGCGGAAAGAATTTACAATCTCAAGGGTGGATCCATTGATATCAGGAATTGTCAGTGGAGATGTGCAGGCTCTAAGCTTATGCTTTGATCCAAAGTGCATTGCCTTAGTTTTGCTAGCATTGAGTATAAGGCGATGAGCTTCAAGCCAGTGCTGTGTAAGGTGGAAGGCTGATGACAGTGTGGAATTCAGGTGAGAGATGTTGTCAGAGTGAGCATATATAACAAGATCATCAGCACAGAGTAGTGAGTTGCCTGACGTTATTACGGTGGGCAGGTTGTTGATAAATAATGAGAAGAGGAGTGGACCAAGAACAGAGCCCTGTGGTACGCCAATATTGATCGTGGTACTGTCAGAGATGGCTGAGTTAAGCTTTACAGCTTGAGACCTGTTGGTGAGGTAGCTACTGAACCAGGACGTTACTGGGGTGAGAAGCATAGGTTTTGAGGGTAGCAAGCAGTAGTGGATGATCAACAAGGTCAAAGGCCTTTGTAAGGTCAATGAACACAGCACCTGTTAGCTGCCCTTTGTCCATATTTGAGAGAACGTCCGATGTGAATTTAGTCAGAGCAGTTGTAGTACTGCGGTGCTTCCTGAAGCCATGCTGTGCTTCACAGAGTGCATTAGTGGAGTCAATAAATTCAGTGACCTGGGTGGCTACTATCTTTTCAAGTATTTTACTCAGTACCGAGAGTATGGCAATGGGTCTGTAGTTTGACAAGTCATTTTTGCTCCCTTTTTTGAAAACTGGCGTGATTCTGGCAGCCTTCCAAATCTCGGGGACAGCACCTGTAGAGAGAGATAAGGTGAAAATCCTGGCAAGTGGGCGGGATATGAGGTGGGCAGATATTTTCAGGAGTCGAGGTTCCAGGGTGTCAGAGCCCGGGCTAGTGTTCTCAGATATCTCCGACAGCAGTTTGCAGACTTGATTTCCAGTAACCCTTTCAAAGTAAAACAATCTTTTAGAGGCACGTTGTGGATTGGAGCTTATCATGTTGGAGTATGGTTGAGAGTTATCAGGCAGAGATTTTAAAGAGGACGTGATAGCAGATAGGTCCGAAATTGCTGGTTGAAGGCAATGAAATGGTGAGGACTCATTGCAGTGGACCCCTGTAGTAGCATGTCCGAGGGGTGAAGAGATTGAGGAGTTCCGAGGAAGGTTTTATATGATTCCAAAACCGAGGATCATTAGCAAACTGGTTAAAAGGTCTTGGCAGTATCTGCTCTTTGCAAACCTGATATGTTTCTTACATTCGTTTCTATGCTGTTTGTAGGCCTGATGATCACAGGGCAGCCCGGTGGATTTATAATGTTTCCAGAGTTTGTCCCTGAGTTTGAGCTTGTGGAGAAGATCTTTGCTCAGCCACCTAGTTTGTTGCCCCCTGACCCTTCTTTTTATCTTAGGTACATGCCTCCTTTGTACCTCCCAAACCTGCTGAGGAACACATCCAGGGCAGCCTCAGCACTTGTTGCACTGTAGATGTCGGACCAGTCAATAATAGATATGTCACCGAAATGCTTGTACATCAAGCGCTACAAAGTTGGTAAAGGTGATGAGGTGGGACCAGAGCAGGCGGCTGACAGGAACGCCAGTGACAGACCGTGGGAGAGTGATCTGTCAGAGAGTCCGCAAGTACAGTGGTTTTGGATACATGGTCAGGCCTGTTGGTGAGAACCCAGTCTAATAGCGTTCCTGTCTGCGTGTTAGTCATTCTCGTGCATTCTGTTACAAGTTGGTGAAAGTTATATTTTTGGACTATAGATGCAAGGTTGCCTTGATTCGGACCTAGCCAGTTTAAGTTGACATCCCCCAACAGGATACACTCATTCAGTTTCACGGATTGAGACACATGTTGTAGTAAGATCTGGAGACTTTCCAAACCTCCAGTGGGTGGGTTGTACAAACACAGGATGTGCAAGTGTTTGGCTCCTAGGGACAGTGTAGCATGTAGCGATTCACGCGCATGTGGGGCCAGGATTTGGAACCGCTTTTAATGAGAGGTGATTTTTGTAATAAATGGCAACCCCCTTTTTGAGCCACTTGATCCTGTCGAATGATGGCATACCCAGGCAGAGGCGAGTGGGCATCTAGGATATTGGGTTTGAGCTATGTTTCAGTAAGGCACAGGATGTCAGGATTAATCAGTTTTGCCCAGGCTTCAAGCTCAGCCAGGTGCCCCATAAGACTCCTTACATTCATATGGGCTAGTAATAGGACTTTATTAGCTTTGGCTGTGGTTGGTATAGGGATATTATGTGGCGGACCTGGGTTCAACTCAATGTCACCAGCTAACTGGAGCAGCCTTTGGGCTAGGAACTTGAGTAGGTTTCTAGTCAGAGTGTCACATTTTTTATGCCTACCCCTAAGCTGTAGGTAGTACAGGAGTGACAGGTAGGTACAGCCTTTCTTCAGGAGTGCATGATGTAGAGCGGGAAGGGGGTGACGGTAGGAAAGGAGAAGATTAGAGAAGAAAAAGTCCTTTATAGATTCCGCTTTGTGCTTAGTGACAAGCGGCACAGATAGGGAGACACTACTTAGACCATACAGGAGACACAGGCAGAAAAAAGAAGCCAAGCCGGAGCGATAGGTAGTGACATAAGGAGTCATTTTAGAATGGGAAGAGAAGGTAGCAGGGACACAGGAAAGGAGGAGTATCAGATAGAGCAGTGCTAAGTGTGGCAATGCGATATAGAGAGAAAATACTGGTAGGCCTGGGCAAATACTTTGGAAGGAAAAGAAAGTAGGATGCTGTGATGCAGGCCAGAAGGCGGGCTTGGTAAAAGAAATAACAGAGCCGTTAGTTTGAAAGAATAGTGAGCTGCTCCTAGTGGAGGCAGAGTATAAGGAGCCAATGGAAAAGTAGACACTTAGTCATATGACCCCCTGGTGTCTATAAAGCTAAAGGGTCGACCAGGGTGGGTAAGGTGGGGGGAGGGTGTGGAGCCGGCAGGAAGAGAGCTTCAGGAAGCTGTATTACTTGGCCACAGTGGCAGCACTCACAGTCCCTGGGGGTACAAAATAGTAGTCCAAATCTGAAAAATATAGAGTGAGAACAGCTGCTTTCTGTGGAGAGTGGTACTTGGTAAAGTCCCAAACCCAGCAGAAGAGGGCCAGCAGGATGGAGGTCAAGTTAAATGTACCTTGTGGGCTTTTACGCCTTTAGCGGCACAAGGTACTAGGGTGCGGCCGAGCTCCTGGTTCCCTTCCCCGCGGGTGGCTAGCGGTCGGTGCGGCCCCTGGCAACAGACTTTCTGGAGGGGCGCTTTTGTCTTCAGTGGGGAACGCTTGTTAAGCAGGGACCCCAGAGGCGTCTTTTCGGTCCAAGGCTGGTTCCTAGATCCTGGAGGAGGGTGTCCAGAGCCCTGGTGGGCTTGGAGGGATCCTGAGGGGTAGCAAGGAGAAGCAGATTAAGAAGGCAGCAGAAACAATGGTAGGGGTCGTAGGTGATAGAAAGGAGGAGATTAACAGGTAGAGGAGTAGGGTTACAGGCTTCAGTTAAGGCAGATGAGTAGGACAGCACTTGAAATAGCTTTTACTAGAACAAAGGGAGTTTAGGAGATTCAAACAAAAAAAAAGGCGGGAAGGCAGTACAAGGCAGCAGAGAAACAGAGAAAATTAGCTACAGCACTATAGGCAGCAGAGAATCAGAAAACTTAGCTACAGCACTACAGAATTAATAAGCTAGGATTACAGGAGATAGTTTGTCTAGGCAGCAAAATATAGCTTCAGGAGCTGTATTACTAGCAAGTGGCACGCTCACAGTCCCTGGGGTACAAAATAGTAGTCCAAATCAGAAAAATATAGAGTGAGGACAGCCGCTTTCTGTGGAGAGTGGTACTTGGTAAGTCCCAAACCCAGCAGGAGAGGGCCAGCAGGATGGAGGTCGAGTTAAACGTACCTCTGTGGGCTTTACGCCTTTAGCGGCACAAGGTACCAGGGTGCGGCATTCTGGTTCCTCCCGGTGGTTTATGGTCAGTGCGCCCCTGGCAACAGACTTTCTGAGGGGCGCTTTTGTCTTCAGTGGGGGCCGCTTGTTAAGCGGGGACCCCAGAGGCGTATTTTTGGTCCAAGGCTGGTTCCTAGATCCTGGAGGAGTTTGTCCAGGGCTGCGGTGGGCTTGGAGGGATCCTTGCGGGCTTTTGCGCTTTTAGCGGCACATGGTACCAGGGTGCGGCTGAGCTCCTGGTTCCCTTCCCCGGGTGGCTTGCGGTCGGTGCGGCCCCTGGCAACAGACTTTCTGAAGGGGTGCTTTTGTCTTCAGTGGGGGCCACTTGTTAATTGGGGACCCCAGAGGCATCTTTTCGGTCCAAGGCTGGTTCCTAGATCCTGGAGGAGGGTGTCCAGGGCCCCAGTGGGCTTGGAGGGATCCTTGCGGGCTTTTGTGCCTTTAGCAGCACAAGGTACCAGGGTGTGGCCGAGCTCCTGGTTCCCCTCTCTCTCTCTCCTCAGTCCCCATGGCATGGGTTTGCTCCCTTAGTCTCCGGAGGAAAGAACTGAGGAGGGAGTGGCGCTATTCACGCCTTTATAGGGGTGATGACAACGATGTGGCATGGGTGGCCCCAGTGGTACTGCTGGAGAATCTTCTGTGTGGATCCTGCTTCACCAGCAGTGAAGTTTCTATGGTCTGATCTGATGACTGAGATCCCCTTGAAGATCTACTGTTATGGTAAGTTCTTACGTAACTTCTTTTCAGTCAGATTCATGTCAGTAGTGTGCAAGTTAATGGAATCCCTGCTTAAAGAAAGGATTTTGGAATTCCTCGAATCTAGCAGCCAGCAGGACCCAAGATGACATGACTTCACTGCAGGCAGATCCTGCCAAAAAAATCTGGTAAGAGTTCGTCAACATGGAGACCAGAGTGGTGTACCGGGGGCGCAGTGGATGTGGTTTACCTTGACTTCAGCAAGGCTTTTGATTCCGTACCCCACAGGAGATTGATAAGCAAGCTGGATAACTGGGACTGAGGCAGAAGACAGTAAACTGAGTGAAAAATCGGATCTTACTTCGAGAGTCAGCTCTAGCAACAGGTAACACATACAGGACTGAAGCCGGCAGGTGACAGGACCCCACGGAAAACTTCTAGCTAGCAATCTATGGTGGGGACCCACTCCGATGTCAGCCCGCCCCCGATGTCCCATATGATATAAAAGGAGGGCAATCCTGCCATTCTCAGTTCTTTTCCCCACTGTCGACTTTATGCTCATCAGCTCCACGGATCACCTCTCGCTAGTTCGACCGCCATTTTTGCTAAGTTTCTTAGCTGGATTTCTTATTTTCTTTCAAAAAAGTTAGCTTTTTCAGCCGATCTTGCTTCTGTATGTCATCTTCTCCAACATCCTCCATTGAAAGGCACCCTTCCATGTGTGCCTGTGGCAAACAAATCCCATCCAAGGATGGGCACTCTGCCTGTTTGCTGTGCTTAGGCCCCGACCATGACAGCCAGGCCTGCCAGCATTGCCAAAAGTTTAACAGCAGGATGAGGATCCACTGCCAGAAAACCCTGCAGGCCTACTTCACTGAGCAATGTTTCAAACAACATGAAGTCTTGCTGTATTCTGACATTATGCAGTTAGTCCCAGCACTTGAACTACCCCGGCGAGGAAAGAGTTAACTCTCTGCAGCAGCATAGAATGTTGAGCTCGAGCTCAGTTTTCAAACCTCTGTCTCTGGTACTTACCAGTGTAAACATCAGATTCTTTACTCTGCCTAACAGTGAAGTCGCTCCGGAGATTCCTCTGCTTGGTTCGGTAAAGTTTAAAAAAAGCGTTCGGTTTAAACCGATCTGTTTGTTGTCTTTTTGGATTTCCAGCCTCTGTCTACAGTACAGGTAGTGTGGTAGATAGGTGGTGACTTTGGTTTATCATTTTAAATTGTAGAAATTGTTTTTTTTCCTTTGGTTTCTCATCGGTAGGTTAGGAACCGACCTTTTTTCTGAATTATATACTTTGTACTTTCTGGGATTAGTGTGGTGTTCCGGTACCGAACGGTTTCAAAAGAACCAGACTTTTTCTGGTTCTTGTTCAGAACCCGTGACACAGTTTGTAACTGATCAGTTGATTATTACCTGGCTTGAAGGCTGTTAAGGGAAATTTGGTAGGTTGGCCATGTCTAAGAAACCCAAGAAGAAAACCGGTCCCACTGGGTTTCAACACTGTACTGAGTGTAGGGAGGCCTTTGCTAAGGCCGACCTCCACCTCATCTGTGTTTATTGTCTGGGGTTTGACCACCTCAAATCAGACTGCCAGATTTGCAAAAACTTCCCTAAAGCCACTCTAGAGCAAAGGTTGAGTAGGCTGAAGGAAAGGGAGGCCGAGAAGTCTGTAGATCCGGATGGCCAGCCCGGTTTGGTTACGGCTAAACCTGAGGAGGTGCCTACTGACCTAGGCGATACCTCCTCAGGCAAAAGGAGATCCAACTCTGAGGGGCCGGTTCCGTCAAACAGAAAACATAAGTCTGCCGGTTCGGATCCTGTAAAGCATACTCCAACCGCGGCTGAGATAGCCAAAGCGATTAACATTGTTCAATCGCTTCGCTCGGTTCCGTCCGAACAGATACCGCCAGTTAGGTGGTCGGTTCGGTTGGATCCGTCTCCTTTGGATTACGATACAGATGCTTTATATGAGGAGTGGGAGGGGGATGAAGATTACCCGATAAGGACGAAGCTGATGACCTTGGGGGTCTGGATGTGCCCATTGAACAGGACATCTCCCCAGACAGGCCCTCTAATGTCTCCCCTCCCTGGCTTTCTGAGTCCCCTTCTCACTTCTTGTTTTACAAGAAGGTGGCTGAAACCCTCCAGCTCCCTATGGTTGAAGCTACTGAGGAGGAGGAAGAGCCTGATTTTGTAGAAATGATGGACATCCCAGAGTTCAAGAGATTGTCTATCCATCTCCACAAGTCCTTGGGGAAACGGACACAAAAATTTTTACAAACTCCCAACTCCTTACCTCCTGTGGATAAAAGAATGGACAGGAGGTATGTGACAGGGCTAACCTTCCTTTGGCTTCACCCCCCCCCCGGACAAGGACTCCAGGAAAGTTGATGTCATGGCCAAGAAACAAATTTGGCATCCTTTTTGGGACTCAGGCAAACTATATGGCCTACACAGCCAGAATCCAGAAGTCCAGGTGGGATACAGTTCTGGAACTGGCCAAACAGGCTTCCCCCCCAGCTAGCCAAGGAGCTGGAGGAGGTGGCTGCTGATGGAATAGAGGCATCTAAAGTACAGTTTCATGCTGCTGTGGACTCCAGTGATGTGGCATAAAGAGTCACGGCTGTATTTGTGTCTCTCAGAAGACATGCTTGGCTCAGATGTACTAGCCTTTCACAAGATACCCAGGCCAAGGCTATGGATTTTCCTGTAGTGGGTAACTCTCTGTTTGGGGAGCAGACAGAGGCTTACATGAAAAAAAATGGATGAATACAGGACCACTTACAGGAGTGCACAGGCCAAGGAAAGGCAAGCCACTCCACAAAAGCAGCAGTCTAGGGGCAGGGGCAGACATTTTCACAGGCCTTTTTGCCAAGCTCAGGCCTCCTCTCCCTTCCTACAGAGGTGGTTCTTCTGAGGGAGGGGCAGGAGGGGGATGAACAGGGCTGCTTCCTCCTCCTCCCAGTCTAAGGCTCCTGCCAAGCAGACACCCTGATGTGTCAGCCCTGGTCGACTCCCCAACCCCAGTAGGAGGCAGGCTGGCTTACTATTTTCAGGCCTGGAAGTCTGTTACCTCAGACAAGTGGGTCCTGGAAGTAATAATCCAGTGACTGGCCCTCTGCTTCAAAAAAGTTTCCAAAAAGGAGGGTAGGTCTCTTCCACCTGCATCAGTCTCAGAGACCCTTGCCCTAGAGGCAGAGGTTTCCTTTCTTCTGGCTCTCAGAGCTGTAGAGAAGGTTCCTACTCAACACAGGGGCAAGGGCCTCTACTCCAGGTACTTTCTTACCCCAAAAAAGACAGGGGAGTGGCGACCCATCCTAGACCTAAGGTATTTGAACAAACACATCTCAAAACCCAAAGTCAAAATAATGACTCTGGGAATAATCCTTCCCTCTTTAAGGCCAGGGGGGTTGGCTAGCATCCCTAGACCTCAAGGATGCCTACTTCCATATTCCTATCAGGTGCTCCCACAGAAAGTACCTCAAGTTCGAGTTGCCTTCAGGCCACTACCAGTTCAAAGCCATGCCATTCGGCCTAACGTCTGCTCCAAGGGTGTTCACAAAGTGCCTTGCAGTAGTAGTGGCTTACCTCAGAAGACAAGGTATTTCCATTTTCCCATATCTGGACGACTGGCTAATTGTAGGTCAGTCATCAGACCAGATCAAGTCAACTCTGTAAACCTCTCAAGACTTGCTCAGTTCTCTGGGGTTTCTTCCCAATCTTCCAAAGTCTGTCCTTGAATCAGAACAACTTCTTACTTTCATAGGAATAGAATTGGATACTGTCCAAGCAAAAGCTTTCCTCCCCCTGGCAAGGGCGAAGGCCTTAATAGATCTTGCTTCCTTTTTTCAGCTTCTGTTCTTTCGTCCAGCAAGACAGTTTCTCCAACTCCTGGGCCACATGGCAGCTTCCACTGCGGTGGTACAGGGAGCTAGATTTCAGATGAGGAACATTCAATTTCACCTAAAGTCCTTTTGGTTCCAGAGAAGAGACTCTCTCTCTCTCCAAACTGATTCCAGTGACAGACTCTGGTCCAAGCTCTCCAGTGGTGGGTGGACCAGGACAACCTCAGACAAGGGGGTTCCATTTCTCTCTCAAGTCTCCTCAGTAGTCCTAACTACAGATGCTTCTCTCCTAGGGTGGTGAGCCCATTTGGGAGCCCTTATGTCTCAAGGGGTCTGGTCTCCACAGGAGTCTCTCCTTCATATCAATCTCCTGGAACTCAGGGCACTTTTTCTGGCCCTTCAGGCCTTCTCAGAGTCAGTCAGGGGCAAGGTGGTCTACGTCAGAACAGACAACACCACCACAATGTGGTACATCAACAAGCAGGGGGGTACTCGGTCCACAGCCTTGCGCACAGAAGCCATGAAACTGTGATCTCTAGCCTATTCCTTCAGACTTCCCTCATAGCAGTTCACCTACCAGGAAAGGACAATGTACTAACAGATGCTCTGAGCAGAATCTCCCAGGGACATCACGAATGGTTCCTGGACCCTCACATTCTACAGGTCATCTTTTCCAGGTGGAGCACTCCAGAGATGGATCTCTTTGCGGAACCGGACAATCACTGACTCCCTCTGTTTTGTTGCAGACCTCCAGTCCTGGGGACTGTGCCTCTGGATGCTCTCATTCTGGATTAGAAGGACAGGTTTCTCTATGCCTTCCCTCTGTTGTTCAGAGTCCTGATCAAAATCAGAACTCAACCCTGCACAATGATACTAGTGGCTCCATACTGGGCCAGACAGCCTTGGTATCCTCTGCTGCTGTCTCTGGCAGTGTCACATCCCCTATCTCTTCCCAAGAGATACAATTTCCTGTCCTCCTCCCAGGGGAGGATCTGGTACTCCAAGCTCCAGTCTCTCAACCTCAAGGCCTGGCTCGTGAAGAGTTAGAACATGCAGGCCTGCACCTTTCTCTGGGAGTTCTGGATATTTTGAAGGTCTCCAGGAAACCTTCCACTAAAAAAACGTATAATTCCAAATGGAAGAGGTTCAGCATTTGGTGTTCTCAGAAAAGCATTGTGCCTGATTCTGCAGACATTGCCACAGCCTTAGATTATCTGGTTCATCTTAATGGTCTAGGCCTTAGGCCTGCAACTCTGAAGGTTCACCTAGCAGCTGTCTCTGCATTCCTTTTAGCAAGAAAGGACTCTTCCCCTGGCATCTCATCCTGTTTTCAGTAAGTTTTTCAAAGGTTTGGTTCATATTAACCTTCCCTTTGGAGAGCCTACTCCGGCTTGGGATCTTAATGTCTGCATTGCTCAGCTTATGCAGCCACCCTTTGAACCTCTGGCTTCAGCCGAGCTGAAGTACTTGACCTGGAATACTGTGTTCCTGGTAGCTATTACTTCTGCCAGGCAGATTAGTGAATTACAGGCCCTGTCAGTCGAACCTGACTTCATCTCCTTCCATAGGGATAAAGTGGTCCTAAGAACCAATAGGAGGTTCTTGCCCAAAGTGGTATCAGACTTTCATCTGAACTAGTCTATATGTCTCCTGTGTTTTTTCACTGACCATTCTTCTTCAGGAGAAAGAAGATTACACAGTTTGGATGTTAAAAGGGCTCTTAGCTACTACATGGAGCATACTAAGGCACACAGAAATGACTGTCTTCAATTGTTTCTCACTTATGGTGAAGTGGGGGAAGGTAAGCCTGCCACTAAAAGGACTATTGCCAGGTGGATTGTCTCTTGTATACAATTCTGCTATGCCAAATTGGCCAAAACACCCAATCCAAGCCTGAGGCTCACTCGACTAGGGGTACAGCTGCTACTCTGGCTGCAGCCAGAGATGTACCCTTGCTAGAAATCTGTAAAGCAGCCACCTGGAAAACAGTCCATACATTCACCAAGCATTACTCTCTGGACATCCAGGCTAGGAGTGATGCTAGGTTTGGCACAGCAGTACTGCAGAGCTTGTTCCCAAAGTAGGTTCTGATTTCCCTCCTCCTGGGGGAACTGCATGGTAGTCTGCATAAAGTCAGAATACAGCAAGACTTTGTGTTGTTTGAAGAAGAAATTACTCACCACAGTAATGTTGTTTCTTCTAATGGAGTCTTGCTGTATTCTGACCTTCCTCCTGGCCTCCCCTCTCAGAACCTAGTTTTTGAAAGTGGGCTGGCAGGTACAGTGTTGCACCTCAGGGGTGTACCTTGTACCCTCCCTCTTAAGGATGGGATAGTTGTACTATTATTGTTGTGTTTAATATTTATACATATATTGTCACTACCTTTTTTCTCTTGGGTTCTCAACTTGAGTCTTTTAGGACCCAAAAATGGTTCATTTTGGCTATAGAGTAAACAGTTTCCATAGTTAATAGTTAGTTAGTTTGCTCGTAAGAATCTGACGGATACACTGGTAAGTACCAAAGACGGAGGTTTGAAAACTGAGCTCAAGCTCAACACTCTATGCTGCTGCATAGAGTTAACTCTATCCTCCCCAGGGCAGTTCAAGTGCTCGGGCTAACTGCATAATGTCAGAATACAGCAAGACTCCATTAGAAGAAACAACATTACAGTGGTGAGTAATTTTTTCTTGGCCACCATGCAGAGAGATTCCTCTTGGGGAGGAGTTCTTCCCACCATAAATCATTGGAGAAGCATAAGGAGAAGAAGAAGGATAGAAAAAGAGAGATCCTCTTCCAGATCAAAATCTTTAGGCTCCCACTCTGCCTCCAGGGGCAGTTCCGACTCTGCCTTCCAGGTGACCTGTTCTGCTTCCAGGCTAACTGTTGTTAAGCTCCCTGCCCTGGTTCAGGCATCGGATGCTAAGGACCTTGGCTCCGGGTCCTCAGGCCCTATCCTGCAGCTGCTGAAGGTCCAGCTGCCTGATCAGACCTCCAGCCGGCATTCTGACTTTGGTAAAGGTCCGACATCAGCCCACTCCCAGTCGGCCTCCGTCTCCGGTGCTGACTCCCAGGACAAGCGTAAGACCTCGGGGCACTCCTCTGGGAGATCTGCTTCTCAGAAGCCAAGGCCTGCCAAGCCTCTGTCAGATAAGCATCTAGCAATGCAGCATTCGTCTGGTGGGGATGCCCACCGATGACAGCTGACCAATGTCGCTGCTTCAGAATTCCAGTCACTGGCACCGCTGACCCAGTCCCCAATGTCACCAGTTTCTACCCTGCCACCAGTGGACGATCAGCCTGAATACAGCCCTTCTGAGGACCGCCAGACAACGGCCTCGAATCAGGCATCAGCTACCATCGTTGGGCCTACTAATGTAGCCCCGATGTTGCCTCCCATTCACCCACCATCGCCATACCTTGGTTCTAGGTCAGACCACAGCGCTGGACCACCGTCAGATCTGGTGACCACCTCAGACCCAAAGCTGAACCTGTCCCAGGTTAAGGACCTTTTCGGCTATTGGTGGGAGACCATCAGGAAAGATTTTCTACCACCACAAATTCCTTGGATTGAGGACCCCCCTCCGGATACAGGGGCCTGTCCTCCGATGGATCCCAACCAACTTTCAGGCAAGGACATAGGCATGGAGCATACCCCACCTTTGGGTAAAGACAAGGGTAAGGCTCTTCACAAGTGCCACTCCAGGTCTTGGTCCAGGAGCCCGAGCTCCTCTGGCTCCCCGACCGCCATAGGCACAAGCGCCAACACAACAGGTCTTGGTCCTCCTTCTCTTCAGTGGACTCAGACTGTTCTTCAGTCTCATCCTCCTTTGAACCCTCATTTATTGGGGACTTGTCCCCCTTAGACCCAAGGGATACCCCCAAATTACCGCCAGATGATCCCTCCTTCATGGAGACCATGCAGCATATCCAGACCAATATGGGATGGGATGGGAGACGGAGGACTTGGACCCAGGGAAACTCTGCTTGGCCATAAACTTGCACCAAAAGGACCTGAAACTGGTGGTCATCCCACCCCTGGTGGATACCTTTATGGACGTCACCAAGGCGGCTTGGAAGTGCCCCCATACCTCCACCACAATACCCAAGAAGGTGGACAGACTTTACAGGGTTTCCAAGGAAGAATCTTTTTTGGGAGAGTAACCCTTGGCACACTCAGTAGTCATCTCAGCTGCCCATGATAGATCCCAGAGACTGAGCCACCTCAGTGCTCAGCCCCCAGATAGAGAATCTAAACAACTAGATTCCATGGTGTGTAAAGTTTACTCTTCTGCCACCTGTACTATAAGGAGTCTAAACCACCTTACCTACATGGTACAATTCCAGAATGCCCTTTGGGAACATGGGATCGACATCATTAAAGAGATCCCAGACTGTCCACAGAAGGCAGAGCTAGAAAAGCTTCTGGAAACTGGTTTGGATGTGGGCAAGCATGTCCTCCAGTTGGCCTATGATTCGGGGGGACACGGTAGCGCAGACTGCAGCCACAAGAGTGTGCATCCACAGGCATTTCATGGCTCTGAGTCTCCAGTTTTGCTCAGGATGTGCAAACAGACATTTGGATGCACCATTTCATGGTTCCGTCCACTTTGATGAGGACTGAAAAGATCATCACCAAACTGCAGGACTCCGGCAAGGCCATTCAGTCCATGCATTCCATGTATAAACTGAAGCAAAGGCCTTCTCAAAAGCCTCGCTTTCCAGGAAGAGGGAGACAACAATCTTGCTTTCTGCCTCAGCAGCAACAGCAAGGTGGTTATGGCCATAATGGCCCCTCCAGAGGCTTCACAGAGCCCACCTCTCAGGCCTCTTAACCAGCACAAGTTGCTATCCCCCCCTCCCACAACAGCCTGACTCCTTGGACCCACTCCCTCCCTCCCATGACCACGACAGGGGCGGCAGTCGGAGGCGCTTTTCTGTGTACACCAGGAGCTGGCAAGAAATCACCTCTGACCAGTGGGTCCTACAAATGATCGATAATGGACACTCAATAGAGTTTGTCTAGATGCCACTGGACAGGCCTCCCCTTCCTTCTCACTGTTCCCCGGTTCATGCTGGGCTCATCCAAGCAGAAATTCAAGCTATCTTGCTCAAAAGAGTCATAGAGCCAGTACCCCCATCTCAGAGGGACACAGGCTTCTATTCTCATTTTATTGTCGTGCCCAAAAAGACCGGAAACTTGTGCCCCATCTTGGACAACAGCAACCTCAACCAGTTTGTGCAATACAAACTGTTACAGATAGTCACTCTACAGGGATTGGTACCCATGATCCATCAGGGGGATTGGCTGCCATTGATGGACATGCAGAATGCCTATCTCCACATCCTAGTGGCCAAGCCTCACAGGAGGTTTCTCGGGTTCCTATTCCAAGGGAGGCATTACCACTTCAGGGTGTTACCCTTTGTTTTGGTTTTTTTATACTTCCTTTATTAAGAAAAAATCTGCTTACATAAAATTACAAATGCAGTACAGTAACTTGGTTACAGACAATGGTACAAGTTGTGGCTGTTTAAATCTACAGCCTCTCTAGTTCCTAACTAAATTATAAACAAAAACAATATGGGCTAAAAACAAGTATTTCTAGATACATTAGAAGATAAAATCAATTTCCTTAAGGAACCATTTTGAGTTATTTCATCATCTCAAAGGGTAAAGACTAATATTAGACAATAACACTGTAGGGCAAATGGTAGGTGTTCCCTGAGTGAGATAAGGGAGGGAAAGACCCATTTCCTATTATAGTGGCATCAGGAAGGGGCCCAACCCATAGTCTAATCTTACCCTTTGGCCTATTTTCAGCCCCAGCGGTTTTTACCAAGTGCCCGGTGGTGGTCACAGTGGCCCTCTGAAGGAAAGGGCACTGTGTCTTCCCTTACCTGGATGACTGACTCTTGACAGCCCCGTCCAGTGAGCAACGGCAGCGAACGATCCAGGACACTTGTTCTGTCTTTGGAGAACTGGGCATCACCATCAATGTACCAAAGTCTTCCCTGGTCCCGGCCCAGTCCCTCCAGTTCATCAGAGCATTGCTTGATACCACGCGAGGGAAGGCCTCCTTACTACAGCACAAGGCACTTCACCTTCGAGGCTTAGCACACCCTGTCTCGTCCCTTTGGTCCCAGCCAGGATGCTGCTCTGGCTCCTTGGCCATATGGCCACATCCACTGTTACAGTCCCTCTAGCCAGACTGCATATAAGGATGATTCACTGGACTCTGAGAGTCCAATGGGATCAAAATAGAACGATTTTAGTCAACCATTTTTTATTCCAGAACCAGTTTGTAGAGAACTCAGCTGGTGGATGATATCCCCTTTTTTTGCAGAGGGGATGCCCTTTCAGAGAACAGCTCTGGTTCAAGTCTTGACATTAGATGCCTCAGGCATCAGTTGGGGTGAGCATCTGGGTGTCCACAGGACACAGGGAACCTGGTCTGTGGCTGATGAGCCTCTCCACATAAATATTCTGGAAATGAGAGCAGCTCTCTATGCCCTACAGGCTTTGAGCACAGTGCTTCATCCAGGACACCTCCTCATCCAGACAGACAACATGGCAGTGGCGTTTTACCTCAACAAGCAGGGGGACACTTACTTGTACCCCCTTTGTCAGGAAACAATGTGGATCTGGACCTGGGCCATAACTCACTACCTAGATATCTCGGTGGCTCATGTCCCCGGGGTTCAAAACACCCTGGCAGATGCTCTCACCAGGACTCAATCCAGAGTGCACAAGTGGGCCATTCGACAGTCTGTCGTTGACAGATGGGGCATGCCAGAGCCGGACCTCTTTGCATTCCCTATCAATGCAAAGTTGCACAGTTTTTGCACGCTAGATCCAAGTCCTGGAGTTTTGTGGTGAAATGAGTTGTCCCTCTCCTGGAGAGGGGGGTTTCTTTACACCTTCCCTCCCTTCCTGCTCCTTCAGAAGGTACTTCTCAAGTTGCAAGTGGAAAGAGCAGTGATGATCCTTGTGGCCCTGACAGATTTGGTTTCCACTTCTGCAACAGTTGGCTACCAAACCCCCGATTCTCCTGCCACTGAGCACTCACTTCCTCTCTCAGGATGACGGGACCTTGGTTCACCAGAACCTTTGGTCACTGCACCTCCATATGCGCCTCCTGAGGTCCTAGCCAAGTCATGCTTTGGTGTCTCAGACAGAGTTGTCAACATTCTGGTAGCCGCTAGAAAACCCTTCACCAGAGCCACTTACGCCATGAAATGGAAGCGCTTTTTGTGGCTGACATTTGTGCAGCAGCCACATGGAATTCTGTTCATACTTTCATTAGACATTACAGTCTTGACATTGCCTCCTGACACAGAGCAGGCTTTGGCCTTGTGCTTCTGCAGGGACTCCTCTCCTTAGGGCATTTCCCTCTTCATATTTTTCTGCTTCCTCCACCCGAGACTAGTCTGGGTCTCCTTTACTGCTTGGGACTCAGTCCTATATGTGTTACCTGCTGCAAGAGCTGACTCTCAAAGTAAGATAGTACAGTTACATAAGAACTTACTGTAATAGTAGATCTTCAAGAGAAGCTCTTACAGCGGGTATGGCTTCCCACCCACCTTCCCCCAGGGGACTCTCTTCTGCACTTGGTTTGCATTGGCAACATTATGATTGCTGTATGTAGTATTTGCCTTAGTTCTCTGTTCTAGATCACCTTCCATCCTCCATGCCAGAGTCTCCGGTGGGAGAACTGAGGGACGTCAGGGACCGCCCTCCTTTTGTACCATACGTAACATCGAGGACAGACCGATGTCAACGGCAGTCCCTGCCATAGACTGCTAGCTAGAAGTTTTCCGTGGGGTTCTGCTGCCTGCCGGCTTCAGTCCCATATGGGTTACCTGCTGCAAGAGCTTCTCTTGAAGATCTGCTGATCTTACTTCAAGTGAGAGCTCTTGCAGCAGACCACAACCATTAGGATTAATGCCGCAGGCCTTAGGACCCACCAGAAAAGTCTTAGCTAGCAGTACCCAGCAGGGGATGTCAGTCACGGTACATAAGGGGGCGGACCCCGACTCCACCCAAGTTCTTTTCCCACCATGACCCGCTCATGTTGGGGAAGTTCTTTGCTATCACAGCAGTTTCCAGCAAAATTTTGGATTTTTTTCTTCGAAATTCAACCGTTCTTCTTTCAATTTCGATTTCAGTGTGGCGTATGTCATCTCCATCGTCGGTATCCTCCTCCAGACCAAAGAGGAACAAGTGTAACTGTGGCTGTCAGGTACCATCCAAAGACGGCCACTCCAAGTGCATCTTCTGCCTGGGTTCACACCACGACAGCGCTGCCTGCAGCACTTGTAAAGGCTTCACTAGCAGGACGAGAATTCAACGCCTGAAGGCCCTAAAAGCCTACCTCTTAGAAAAACAGATGGATGTCCTGTACACCTCTGGGGACAAGGGTAAATACTGGGACAAGACCCTTAAGCGTTCTCGGAACAAGGACCTTAGCTGGTCCCATCATTGGTCCCACGTTCCGCCCCACCCCCCACTCAAGGAAAGCCTCTTCCTGCCCGGGAGAACACTGCAAGAAACAGAGCCCTCCCAACAAAAAAATGCACCGGTCAAGGCAGGACCATCTGGCAAAAAGCAGGTGAAGCCCAAGGTGGTGCCGCTTCACGTGACCATGCCTCTTCGACACAAGCCTTGGCCATGCCCAAGAAGGCCTCGGCTTCCCCAGCTTTGGACAAACTGCTGGGTGATAAAGACACCCAGACACTGCCTCCAGTGAACCCGACACCAGTCCCGACACTGACACTGGTGGGAGTTCCTCCTGTGGAAGACACTTCAGTGGAGGGGGCTCATGCTAAAGTTCCAGTGCCCCCCAAATCTTCCACTCCACAGGGCTCTTAGGGGACTCCCCCACTTGTGCCCTCTTGGATCCTCTGGCTTCTCTGGGCCCCTTCCTGGGAACAGCAGCTGCTGTTTTTAACAAAGAAGAGCTGCAAGAGCTCTTCTCCTTTTGGTGGAGTCAGGTAAAGAAAGAGGAGACACTATCAAAGCCAGACCCGACACCAGTTCCCAACTGGCTGGACAACCTTCAGCTCAAGGGACCTTCCCGCTCCTTCTCTGAAGATGACCCCCAAGTGGCCGCTACCTCACCTGCCCTCGAAGGCTCATTCCCAGTCCCAGTCTGATGACCGTTGTCGGCGCCCTTCTCAATCGGGCAGCTGTTGTTGGTCCTGGTCTCAGCCCAGGAGCCAATCCCACCCTCCCAGGTGGGCCCACTCTCACTTCCGATGCCAGTCCCCAGGCCGATGTCAGTTGTTGCTGTAGCCGGTCCTCGGACTAACATTGGTCCGGTAGCTACCGACGCTTGAGCAGGGGGAGTCCTAGACATAGCTCAGGCTATTCTAAGCTCAATAGCAGGTCATCTTCTCCTTCTTCTGCTTCCTCATCCCTCTTGGGGGTTGGGAGTTTCCCGGGGGAGAAGGACCAACCCCGCTCGCCTCCTGATGATCAGACTTTTATGGATGTCATGAGGCACATCCAGGCCTCCAATGAATGGGAGATGGAGGACCTGTATCTGGAATGCTGTCAACTGGCCCATTACCTGAGGCAAAAGAAGCCCAAGCCTCTGGTTGTGCCTCCTTAAGATCTCACCAGGATAACTTGGAAGCATCCAGCCTCAGTCCTGGCTGTTCTGAAGAAGTCAGAAGGCTGTATAGAGCCCTGAGGGATGAGCCTTTCTTTTCAGAACCCCCTCAGGCAGACTCATCATTCATTAAAGCTGCTCATGACAAATCTAAGCAGCCTAAACACCTCAGTTCCCAGCATCCTGACCCAGAATCCCACTATTTGGACCAGGTGGGCAAGAAGGCCTACTCTGCCTCCACCTGCTCCATTAGATCCCTTAACTTCCTCACGCATATGGTCCAGTACCAGAATGCTTTGTGGGAGAGAGGGCAGGAGCTAGCCAATGCCTTGCCAGACTCCACACAAAAGACAGAGCTTCTGGACATATTAAAATCAGGCTCAGACGTAGGCACAATGTTCTCTGTGCCTCGTATGACACTATAGATATGGCGGCCAGAGCAGCAGCAGCAGGTGTCTGCCTCCAGCGCCATGCCTGGTTAAGAGTCTCAGGTTTTTCACCAGATTTGCAGTCCGGAATCCAGGACCTCTCGCTCCAGGGTTCTGTCCTTTTCAGGCAGGAGACAGAGTGTCTCATCTCTCATCTCCAGGATTCGGGCAAATCTATCTGGTCCATCAGGCAGATGTACAGAGGGGACCAGAAACGTGTGAGATGATGGCCATTTTCATAAGCCCTCAGGTGCTCAAGCCCATGGAAACCAACAGAGCCAGAGAGGTGACTTCAAAAGGAAAGTCGGCAACCAGCAACAAGGAGGTGCTCCTTTTTGAGGCCCTAAGTCCTCCCAAGCCTCTCTGCCCACTCCTGGCTCCACCCAATGACTCCCTCCTGACCCCCCCTCTCTGGAGGAGGTTCCAGGGAAGGCAGTTGGGGTCACTTCCCCCTTCATCTGAAGGGTTGGAGCTCTGTTACAGCAGACCAGTGGGTCCTAGACATTATAAGGAGGGAACATACACTGGAGTTCACTGAAATTCCCCCCAGACACTCCACCAAGGTCCTCAGGATATCCTTCTTCTCACATACCTCTTATAGAAGGAAAGATTCAGGCCGTCTTGTGAAAAAGAGCAATATAACCAGTTAGTTCCTCTGCAGCAGCAGGGAAAGGGATATTACTCCCATTTTTTTCTAGTTCCAAAAAAGATGAAAGATCTTTGGCCCATCTTGGACCTCAGCTCCTTAAACAACTATATAGAGTACCGAAAGTTCAGGATGGTGACTCTTCCAGGTCTTATTCCTCTGCTGCACCAGGGAGACTGGCTCTGCTACCTAGACATGCAAGATGTGTACATGCACACTGGGGTCTTTCCCCCTCACAAGAAGTACCTGAGGTTCCACTTCCAGGGGGTGCATTATCAGTTTCGGGTTCTTCTGTTCGGCCTAATCTCTGCTCCTCGACTCTTCACCAAATGTTTGGCAGTGGTAGCTGTGGCTCTAAGGCACCAAGGGCATTGCACCTTCCCTTACCTATGCGATTGGCTGCTTGCAGCCCCGTCAAGGACGCATCTCCTTCAGGCACTCTGAGACACCTGTACTCTGTTCTGAGATGTGGAGATCACCCTGAACCTTCCAAAGTCTTCCTCTGACTCCAGCCAAAGACTCTTCTTCATAGGGGCGGTCCTGGACTTAGTCCAGGGCATGGCTTTTCTACCTCCAGAGAGGGGCGATCACCTGCGGGAGATAGCTGGATCGGTCCTAACAACCCTTCAGGTCCAGGCCAGGACCTTTCTCAGACTTCTGGAGCACATGGCGGCAGTCATTCCTGTCACTCCTTTGGCCCGCCTCCACATAGGAATCCCACAGTAGATGCTCAGGTTGCAGTGGGATCAATGCTCAGACGAGCTAGACCACATGGTCAGAGTCACAGAGCCAGTCAAGAGGACACTACTTTGGTGGCTAGACCCTCTCAATCTAGAGAAAGGGATCCCCTTCCATCAAGAACCCCCAAATCAGACCCTAATGATGGATGCATCAGATCTGGGATGGTGGTGCACCTAGGGGCCTGCCAAAAGCAAGGGGTCTAGACCCCAGAGGAGCGCAACCTCCACACCAATGTCTGGGAGATGCGAGTGGTCCTGAATGTGCTGCATGCCTTTCAAGAGGACCTTATCCCAGGCTCTCTTCTGGTTCAGACGGACAACATGGCAGTCGTCTTTTACGTCTACAAGCAAGGGGGAATGCACTCCTACCCCTATGCAGGGAGGCAATGAGAGTCTGGTACTGGGAGCTGGAGTGTCACATCTCTGTTTGCAGTGCTCGTTCCAGGCATCCTAAATGACTTGGCAGACAGCCTAAGCAGGTCTCAGTCCAAGGTGCATGAGTGGGAGTTACTACAATCTGTAGCGGATCAACTCTTCGGCACATGGGGTCGTCCAGAGCTGGACCTCTTTGCATCCCCACACAACACCAAACTGCCAATTTTCTGCTTGTGAGAGTTCGCGCCTGGTGCTTTCTGGCCAGGTGCATTGTCCCTTTGTTAGATAGGGAGACTTCTTTACACCTACCCTATTATTCAGAGAGTACTGTTTAAGATACAGGCTGAGGGGGCTCGGATGATTCTAATTGCCCCATTGTGGCCTTGGCAGATTTGGTTCCCACTGCTTCAGCTGTTGTCCTCGGAACCTCCAATTCCGCTGCCAATATGCGCACAGTTGCTGTCCCAGGACTGGGGCTTGCAGGTCCATCTGGATCTCAGGTCTTTGCAACTTCATGTTTGGCTCCTGCACACATAGCAAAATGAAGGTATGGGGTCTCCCAGGAGGTGGTGGACGTCCTTGTCTCAGCGAGGAAGCCCTCTACTCGCTCCACTTATGCTATGAAGTGGAAGCATTTCTGCTTATGGGCATTGTTTCACCATCTGGACCCCCTTAACTGTGCGGTGAACTCAGCATTGCAGTATCTCCTCTCCTTATACCAACAAGGCTTGAGTTACCCTTTGATAAAGGTGCATATGTGGGCCATTTCTGCATATCATGTCCTCTTGGGGGATAGAACCTTAGCCCAACTGGATGTGGCACACACCTTTTTACAAGGTATTCTGCATATGAGACTTCCCATTAGGGATCCTATCCCTCCCTGGGACCTCCTGTTTGTGTTGGAGAAGCTCACTCTCCCCCCCCTTTGAGCCAGTGGCTGATTGTGAGCTGCGTTACCTTTCCTGGAAGGTTTGTTTTTTAGTTGCTGTTACCTCAGCTCAAAGAGTTTCTGAGTTCCAGGCTCTGATGTGTAAAGAACCTTATTTGGTTTTTCACAGGGAAAGGGTTTCCCTTCAAACAAATCCAAATTTTCTTCCCAAAGTGATCTCGGAGTTGACCCACAACCAGTCGGTTGACCTTTCAGTTTATTTTTCTTCTCCTTCCAATAAGGGAGAAGCTCTTCTTCACACACTGGATGTTCACAGGGCGCTGAGGTACTACCTCAAGCACACAGCTACACACCGTAAATCGAGCAACTGTTTGTGGCCTTTGCGCCACAGCACTTGGGCAAACTGGTGTCTAAACAGATGATTTCTAAATGGATTGTCCACTGCATTGTGTTTTGCTATGAGAAGCACAACAAACCCCTTCCGGGCCTGGTTAGGGGTCGCTCCACCAGGAGAGTCTTGGCTTCTTTTGCCACCTTGAAGACTGTCTCTATAAGAGACATCTGTACGGCAGCCACCTGGAATTCTGTGCACACATTTGTGAATCACTATAGCCTGCACATTGCATCCAGACGGTGTGCCGGTTTTGACTTGGCAGTCTTTCAGGGACTCCTGTCCTGACTTGCTGTGTTGTCAGCTTTATTACTATCCTTCCTCCTCCTGGGTTAAGGCACCTCCTTTGTGCGGGACTGCTTGGGATTCAGTCCTAATGGTTATAGCCTGCTGCAAGTGCTCCCACTTGAAGTAAGAGTACAGTTACGCAAGAACTTATTGTAACAGTAGATCTTCGAGTGGAGCTCTTGCAGCAGGTGCTGCTTTCCCACCCTCCATCCCCCAGGTGAGGTGTTCAGCATATCATCTACAGGCTTCACTTCTTTCTCTCGTTAGGACCCATTTGTGGGTCTTAGTGGGAGAACTGAGGGTGGAGCTGAGGTCCATCCTCTTATGTACCGTTACCGACAGGGTGGAGCCGAAGTCAGGGGATGGTCCCTGCTGGGTACTGCTAGCTAAGAGTTTTTTTGGTGGGTCCTAAGGACTGCGGCATAAGTCCTAATGGTTACAGCCTGCTGCAAGAGCTTCTCTCGAAGATCTACTGTTACAGTAAGTTCTTATGCAACTGTACTTTACAGTAAGTTCTTAAATAACAGTACTTTATTT
This sequence comes from Neoceratodus forsteri, assembly GCA_016271365.2. Classification (NCBI taxonomy): domain Eukaryota; kingdom Metazoa; phylum Chordata; order Ceratodontiformes; family Ceratodontidae; genus Neoceratodus; species Neoceratodus forsteri. The sequence goes on along the minus strand of CM028134.1, from coordinate 375,184,046 downwards.
GACAGAACACAGAGGGTAGTAGTAAATGGCAGCTTATCGAGAGAGGGAGGTGGTGAGTGGGGTGCCACAGTGGTCTGTATTGGGTTCAATACTGTTGAACACCTTCATCAGTGACATTGTGGATTTGTTGGGGGGAGGTTTATCTGTTTGCAGACAATACAAATATCTGCAACAGGGTAGACTCAGCTGAGGGGGTAAGTCAAATGAAGGAAGACTTCAGAAAGTTGGAGGAATGGTCAGAAGACTGGCAGTTAAAATTCAGTTCAAAAAAGTGCAAAGTCATGCACTTGGGTAAAAGAAACCCTGGGGTGGAGTACTTCATGGGGGGAGAAAAACTGGCTGCCTCAGAGCAGGTTATTATGTCCAGGGACTTGAAGGTGAATAGGCAATGTGAAAAAGCTGCATTGAGGGCAAGTGGCATGCTGGGGTGCATAAGCGGAGGCATCACCAGCAGAAGGAGGGAGGTCATATTGCTGCTGTATAGGTCCTTGGTAAGGCCGCATCTGGAGTATTGTGTCCAGTTCTGGAGGCCACACCTTAGAAAGGACATAAACAGGCTAGAGACGGTCCAGAGGAGAACAACAAAGATGGTCAAGGGGCTGCATGAGAAACTATATGAGGAGAGGCTGAGGGAGCTTAACATGTACACCCTTGAGCAACATAAGAATGGGGGGGGCATGATAGAAACCTGAGAGGTATTAACAAAACACAGAGTAATAACCCTTTTCAGTTCAAGAGTAATAGCAAGACGAGAGGTCATGAAATGAGACTAATGGCAGGTAAATTCAAGGGGAATACAAGGAAGTTCTTCTTTACAGAGAGGGTAGTGGATGCATGGAACAGCCTCCCCCAAGAGGTGGTTGAGGTCAAAATGATCAGTGCATTCAAGAGAGCATGGGAGAAACACAAAGGTATCTTAACTCCTGCAGAGTAGGTAGGGAGTGTGGGTAAGTTTATTGGGCTCTTCACAGAGAGGGTGGTGGATGCATGGAACAGCCTCCCCCAAGAGGTGGTTGAGGTCAAAATGATCAGTACGTTCAAGAGGGCATGGGATAAACACAAAAGTACCCTAACTACTGCAGAGTAGTTGGGGGGGTAGTTTATTGGGCAGACTTAATGGATCAGGAGATCCCCATCTGCTGACACTTTTCTGTTTCCATGTGATCCTAGTATTAATGCTGGTATAGTTCCAAAGGTGTGGCCTAAGGGAAGAGATTCTCTCGAAAATCTATTATTATGGTAAGTACATAACTGTTCTATCTTCTTTGTGGAGATCTCTTTAATCAGGCCACACCTTTGGAACAATACCCGTGTCAGCGCTAGGACCATATGGCTATAATTCGGGAAACCTCCTCCCCCACCCAGGGACCACCAGGGCCAATGCCACTACCTCAGAGGTTGCCAAGAAAGAGGAGAGGCTGGACCAGGGTGGGCTCAAGGAGGGAGAGGTGGAACAGAGTTGCATCCTCCAGCTGTACCCTCCACACCATTCGCTCTTCTGGTGGATAGTGGTTCCTCTATGGAGGCACCTGCAGTGGAGACCAAGGAGAATGCTGGGAACCTTCACAAAGGAGACCCACAGGAGGGTGGCATGGGACCCCACAGGGGAAGGAAACAACTCCTGGTGGGGGACTCAATCATTAGGTGGGTAGAAATGGGGGAGGAAGGGGAGAGGGAGGTAAGGTGCCTTCCTGGCGCCACAGCTTGGAGGGACAGGAAGCGAATCCTCAGGATCGTGGGAGGAGCTGCACGAGGGAGGGAGCTGGATGTCATTGTCCACCTAGGGACAAATGACCTGGCTAGGAATGGGATCAGAGCAGTGCAAGAGGAGTTTGTAGAGTTGGGAAGGGGCCTTAGACAAGTAGCGCATACAGTAACCTTCTTGGAGGTGCTGCCTGTCTATGGCAAGGGAGATGCTAGGGCACTTCTCACCAGGGAATTCAATGAGTGGTTGAAAAACTGGTGTGGAGTTCAGGGTTTTGGCTTCATTGGGGACTGGGGAGCCACCTGGAGGGATGCAGACCTATACTGGTGTGATGGTCTGCATCTGTCCAGGGGGGGAACCAGGATCCTAGGTGAGAGGTTTAAATGCTTCATTGGCAAGCATTTAAACTAGCCAAGGGGAAGCACTGAAGGGGCAGGAGAACTGAGCCTCCCCACAAAACATGGTGATTAGTGAGGTAAACACCAAGGTACAGAAGTTATTAGGAAGTAGAACAGATTTAAATGTAAAAAAAGGCAAAGGCATTAAGGACAGAAATGGGGCTAAAAGGGGTAAGGCTATCAAAAAGTGGAGGGTGATGAGTACCAATGCCCATAGTCTGTGTAACAAGCTCCCTGAACTAGTGGCCTTGATGGAAGAAGGTTGCGTGGATATTGTGGCAGTTACAGAAACATGGTACACAGAGAATCATGACTGGGATGTCAACATACCAGGATACACAATCTACAGGAGGGACAGGGAGGGTAAAAGAGGAGGAGGAGTAGCTCTCTATGTAAAGGAAGGGATCAAAGCAACAGAACTAAAGAGTAAACAGGGAGCAGATGAGGCACTTTGGGTCACCCTGGAGACAGGAAATGGCACCACAATCCGCATGGGGGTTGTATACAGACCCCCATCTCAGGGGAAGGGAATGGACAAGGAAATGATAGAAGGCTTTCTTAGAATGGCAGAAAAAGGGGAGATATTGTTGATGGGGGACCTGAATATGCCAGATGTTAACTGGATCACCTTTGCTGCAGGCACATCCAAGAGCAGGGTCATTCTTGATGCCCTACAGGGGCATGCCTCAGACAGCTAGTATTGGAACCCACTCTGGAGGGAGCAATCCTAGACCTGGTACTCTCAAATGGGGATGGAGAAGTAATCTCAGATTTAGAAGTGGGTAGCCATCTGGGAACAAGCGACCACCAAACAGTGTGGTTCACGATAAACACAGCCATACAATCAAGTCATACAAAAGCAAGAGTATTGGACTTTAGGAGGGCTGACTTTGGGAAAACGAGAGCGTGCCTCAGAAAAGCACTAGCAAACAGGCAAGAAGGAGGGTGGAGGAACAATGGGAGTGATCAAAACAGCCGTCACAGAAGCAACAAGCCTTGTGTAAAACAAATCAATAAAACACAACTAAGGAAAAACCGTTATGGTTCTCAAAAGAGGTGGCAGGGAAGGTTAAGGAGAAAAGGACAGCATTCAGGAAATATAAGGAAACACAGAAGGAGCAGGACAGAGAACTTTATCAGTTAAAGCAGAAAAGAGGCTGGGAAGGCAGTCAGAATAGCAAAGGCCCAAACCGAGGAAAGGATAGCCAATTCTGTTAAGAAGGGGATAAGACCTTTTATAGGTACATTAGGGGAAGAAGGACCAAAGGAGGATACTGAAGCTTAATAAAGGGAGGAATGTGGGAGAGGGTGATAGTGAAAAGCAGGATACTGAACGAATATTTCTGCTCAGTATTCACAAAGGAAGAGGAGGGGAGTTACCTAAACCAAACAAGAGAAACACTCTGAAGACGGGGCTCGATAACAGTCCATTTACAGAAGAAAGGGTTCTGAAAGAACTAATAAAATTGAAGGTGGACAAAGCAATGGGGCCTGATGGGGTTCACTCAAGAATTCTAAAAGACTAAGGGTAGAACTAGTGACACCGCTGACTACTCTGTTTAACAAATCATGGGAGGATGGGGTGGTACCCGAGGACTGGAGGAGGGCAGATGTGATTCCTCTTCACAAAAGTGGGAGCAAGACAGAGGCAGGAAACTACAGACCAGTTAGTTTGACCTCAGTGATAGGAAAAATGATGGAATCACTTCTGAAGGAAAGAATTGTTGAGTACCTAGAGGCCAGTGGGGCACAGGACCCAAGGCAGCATGGATTCACGATGGGAAGGTCATGTCAGACAAATGTAATAGATTTCTTTGACTGGGTTACCAAAGTAGTAGACCAGGGAGGGGCTGTGGACATGGCCTACCTAGATTTTAGCAAGGCATTTGATACAGTCCCACATAAAAGATTAATACACAAGATAGCCAGCCTTGGAGTGGGTCCCAAGGTGGTAGCCTGGATAAAAAATTGGCTAGACAACAGGACTCAAAGGGTAGTAGTAAATGGAGTACACAGTGAACGAAAGGAGGGTTACTAGCGGGTACCTGAGGGTTCAGTACTGGGACCGGTCCTTTTAATGTCTTTATAAGTGACATTGCAGAGGAACTGGAAGGAAAAGTATGTCTCTTGCAGATGACACAAAGATCTGCAACAGGGTTGATACACAAGATGGAGTGGAAAGGATGAGAAGGGACTTGGCAAGGTTGGAGGAATGGTCAAATGTATGGCAGCTCAGATTCAATGCAAAGAAGTGCAAGGTAATGCACATGGGGACAAAAACCCTGGGGAAGCGTACACAATGGGGGTGAGATACTGACAACAGTAAAAATAGAAAGGGACCTGGGGTAATTATATCAGATGACCTAAAGGTGGGCAAGCAATGTGAGAAGGCAGTAGGAAGGCTGGGGGATACGGGATGTGTAGGAAGAGGCATCAATAGTAGAAAACAGGAAGTTGTTATCCTCTGTACAGACAGTTGGTGAGACCCCATCTGGAGTACTGTGTGCAGTTCTGGAGACCCCATCTCCAAAAGACATAGACAGAGTGGAGGCTGTCCAGAGGAGGGCAACCAAATGGTGCAGGGTCTGCACCAGAAGACATATGAAGAAAGACTAAAGGAGCTTAATATGTATACCCTTGAGGAAAGAAGGGAGAGAGGGACATGATAGAAACTTTCAAGTACCTCAAGGAATTAACAAAGTCCAAGAGGTAGCATCTTCCAGAAAAGAGATGTGCAAGAACAAGGGGGCACAATTTGAAGATAGAAGGGGATGGCTCAGAGGTAATGTGAGGAAGTATTTTTTCACTGAGAGGGTTGTGGATGCATGGAACAGCCTCCCTGAAGAGGTCGTGGGGTCAAGAACAGTGGGGGACTTCAAGAATGCATGGGACAGGCATAGGGCAGTCCTAGTGGGGGGTAGGAGGAATTAAGCTGTTGGTTAACTAGGATCTGCAGCTTATCTGTTAGGTAGGAAAATGGGCAGACTAGGTGGGCCAAGCAGTCCTTATCTGCCGTCAAATTCTATGTTTCTATGTTTCTATGTTTCTATATGGAAACTTTGTAAGTCAGGGGTTGCCCTTAATGACGTCATGTGCTAGCATCTACATAGATGTGGGTGGCCCCTCCTCTCCTCAGTTCTTTTCCCATCGATCAGACTCGTTTGACCCCGCCATCAGAAACACCACTGTGCAAAGCTGCCATTTCATTTATTTTACTTACATAAGAAAAAATAATCACTTTAACAGTGATATTTGGCGACCTGTATGCTGTCGAAAGAACAGTCAATGCTTTTTCGGTTTTGCGACTGTAGAAAGAAAACAAATCTATAAGGACGATGTGCGCGAAGTGCGTGTTTGCTGTCTATGCCTCTCTCATAACATAAAAGCCTGTGAAATCTGCCAAGAGTTCAGATCTGCTACTAGGCGACGCAGGAAAGGAGAACTGGAAAAATGACTTCAGAAAAAGATGTTGGCAGCAATGGAACAGCAGCTACAAGTCAAGTCTGTGTCTCCCACCCTGTTGACCATACAAAAACATCATGGTCAGTGAAATCATGGAACAAATCCTGCTTGGGGAGCCAAAAACACAACACTGGGACAAGGACATGGCTTCCCCGGCGAGGTCCAGTTCGCCGCTGTGGACCACAGCTACATCTCAACCTGTGACGCCATTTGTCTCGGTGGCATCCACTGCCCCCCTGACCATCTACCAGACACCAAGGTCAGGGCTTGGCATAGGCACTACTGGGCCTCTTCCAATTGGTACATCGCTGTCATCACCGGACATACATCCTTTGCCATCGATTATTTCGAATGGCATTGGCACACAGGCAGTGTGCATGTCATTCTGTGATATGATACAGTGCCTACTGACAGGCCCGCCTTCTATTACAGTAGGTCTGTCAACAGGGATTACAACAAATATCCTGTCAATGCTGTACTCTAGTATAGTGCAGAATAAAGCTCCTCAACCAGCCGGCCTGGTGGCATAGAGGATTGAGGTGCTGGCACCTTACCTCGACCCATGCTGGCGACGAGGGTTCGGGAACAAGCCTGGGTCATCAGAGGTCAGCAATGGGGGGGGGGGTGGAGCTGCTGGCAGGCAAGCTCTCATCTCCGGGGAGGAAGCGCGGCATCCCTCAGCTGATGGTGATCCCCAGTGGAGGCTAGGGGAAGCACGGGCTCAGGGGGTGCCCAGGCATTAGGCCATGGGGTGGGGGAAAGGGGTCATGACCAGGGCTCTATGGCGCATGCACACCTCCACGCGCATGCGTTCATACTCCTGGGGCCCCTGAGAGAAAAATCAGAGGGGAAAACATGCCAGCAGCAGGAAGAAGACCGACTTCCCGCAGGTGCCGCAGCCGGGCAAGGTAATTCGGGGGGAGGGGGCTGGGGGGGTCAGTCAGATGAGGGCTGCCGGTGAGGTGCATAAACAACAGTCATGATAAAAATAAATAAATAAAGTTCCTCAACTGCCAGCATCAGTGGCATGCTCCTCCATTCCCATCAATGACAGATACGATGATGAACATGAGTATAATCCTAACCTCATAATGGAACAGGGGAGGAAGGCTGTGCTGAGGACTCCACAGTCTCTTTTCAAAGGGAGGACCATGTAGTGAGTACACCTAGACCACCTCTAGAGGTTCCCTCCTTTTTTGCTATGATGCAGCAAATGCAAACTGCCGTGGGCTTTACCTTGGAGGAGCAGGATTCCACTACAAATAATCTGCTGGAGTTTCTGGAGATGCCAGAATCTCCTCTTATTGTTCCTCCCCTGTATCCAGCATTGGAGGATGCTATCTGTGTAGCCTGGTATAAGCCAAACACTATACCAGCTTTCCCAGAAAGGCTGACAAATTGTACTCTGCTCCTTCTGGTAAGCCTTTTTATGCTGATCAGCCTGAGACTAATTAAGTGGTGATCACAGCTGCCCATAATTGGTCCAAGACACCCAGACACCTAAGTTACCTCTCTCCTGATAAGGAATCCAGGAGGTTGGATGTCCTAGGCAAATGTACCTATGCCTCTGCCTCTCTGGGCCTGTGTATTGCCAGTTACCAGGCCCATATGATAAAATATCAGAATACCCTATGGAGGAAAGCTAAGGCTGCTGCACAGGCCTTGCCTGAGAGCAGTGTCAGACAAGAGTTACTCAAAACTCTTGCTTCTATCCTACCTGTTAGAGCAGCGGTTGGATTTCCGCATGTGACACCAGTGACCCGGGTTTGGGAACGGACTCGGGTACTGGAGGGCTGGCCAGGGAGAGAGGGCTTGAGTGTCAGCTGACGGCTCACCTTCTTTCAGGGGGGAGGGCAGGGACGTGACCCGGTGATTGCTGACCCCTAGCGGAGGCTGGGGATATAGCAGTGCACGGGGTCCCAAATACTAAGGAGGCGTGGTGAACATTGGGGTTAGCCTTACGTTCGTGGCACACCATGTCCCACGAGGAGCAAACGGGAAAAGAGCCCCATAGCCGACCGGATGACGGTCGCCAGCTCCCGTTACTGCGAGTCCGAGGACAGTGCATGCACCATCCCCAGCAGCACCCGGAGCAGGTTTGGCACTGGCCGCCCCACCGGCGCTGTTCCCCTCGGAGGGGAGACCCACCCGGGGAAGAGTTACATCTGGGGGTCACCCGGGTAGCTGCAAATGTGGGGGTGAAGAGGTGGCTAATCTGAGGCAGTGTGATACAGAGGGCGAAGGGGGCAGGAGGAGGAGAGGCTGGCCCGGAGCAGGGAGGGAGTAAAAAAAACAAACTCTTGCTTCTGGTGCTGATGTGGGTAAATATTTGTTCAAGTTCAAGTTAAGTTCAAGTTCAAGTTTATTGCAGGAAAACTCCATTGAGCAAGCTCATTCACAAGGAGGTCCCATGACATAAACACTTAAAGTACAAACACAGATAGATAATAACAGTATATACATGAAATGCACGTGACATGATACAGGCTGGATATACATACAAGGGTACCACATAGGGTGACCGCAGGTGGTAAACATTGATATGAGACAGGGAAGCGACTTACAGGTTGCATACTGATAAATGAAACATGATGACTGGTGTGTGCAATACATATACAGTATTTTGGCAGCTAGAACAAACAACAGTCTACAACTGATATGGGGGGGAGGAGTGATTTGATCCACAAAGCATATGTTTCAGATGTTTCTGCCAGAGCTGCAGCCTCTGGCATCTGTCCGAGGCATTATTCCTGGCTTAGAGTAGCAGGCTTTGCCACTGATGTCCAACAGACAGTTCTTCGTGCCTCATTTAGGGGACAGAAATAGTTTGGACATGATGTTGAAGAAGCTTTGCAAAATCTTCAATCATCTGGCAAAACTTTGAGGTCAGTCAAATCCTTCTATCGTAAACAAGGTAGAGGTAAGGGCTGGGGTAATTTTCACCGTCTGCTGTCAGAGGCAACTGTCAGGCCTACAGACAGCAGAGTAGAGTTTGAGGTGTGGGAGCCTTGCCAGTCCCCCTCCCCACTGCAGGTGCCCATACAAAAGTATTCAGAGATAATGGAGCCAATGGCTCACCACCCCCAGTCCAGAATGATTCCTTATAAACCCCCCCCCAGCCACCATTACCTCCAGGGGTGGCTGTGGGAGTTGCCTCTCCCGCAATCTGGGTCAGTGGAGGGCAGTGAGTACAGACGAATGGGTACTGGACATCACAGAGAAAGGTCATACCCTGGAGCTTCTGGACAACCCTCCAGACCATCCACCAGTTATCATAACATATTCACCAGGACATATGGCCCTTTTGCAGGAGGAAGTACGAACCCTGCTTCAGAAATGAGCCATAGAACCTGTACCTTCCAGACAGAGGCACAAAGGGTTTTATTGTAGATACTTCCTTGTCCCTAAGTGGACAGGAGATTTGCAGCCTATTCTAGACCTTCAGTATCTCAACTTCTTCATCGACTACAAGAAGTTTCAGATGGTCTCTTTACAGGGTCTCCTTCCCCTGCTGCAAATGGGATTGGGAATGCTACTTGAATATGAAGGATGCCTACCTCCATATGAAAATCTGGAAACCTCACAGGAAATATTTGAGGATCTTTCTGGACCCCCAATAACTAAAATAATCAACTCCGAGGCAGAATTGATTTGGGAAGGGGTGCAAGACCCCCAGAAAGCAGTGCCAGGGTCCTGCGCCGACACTACAGCAACCTGTCCCTGTTGTCGCTGTACTGTCGGTCATGGTAAAATTGTCACTGTAGCGAGGGCATACCCTGGTTGGCATCCCAGCATGTCCTAGTTCACCCAAGCCATCACAGCTTCCTTCAGTTTAAGGCCATGGGTCAGCACTATCAGCACCTTGAGTCTGTAAAGTGCTTTGCAGTTCTCTCAGGGCATCTTCGCAAACTAGGACTACAAGGTCTTCCCCTACATAGATGACTGACTCTTTGCAAGTCCATCAAAGTTGGCACAGAACAAGCAGTAAACACTGCGGCTGTTTCAGATCACAGCTTCAACCCCTGCAACAGCTTCTCTTCATAGGTGCCCTCTTGGATACCGCCAAGGCCAGGGCCTACCTTCCATAGGACAGACACAATGCTATCCTGCAGATGGCACATTTGGAGAACCCCCATCTTCTACTCCTTTAGAGAGTCCTCCACTGTCACCAGACCCACAGGTCCCAACAGCCAAACATCTTTTGCCAGGTTTACCTGATGTCGGGGCTATGACAGGCCTATAACAGTACCAGACCCTGCTCCTCCTCAATGCCTGCAGGTCCCCTTGCCTCCCCCAGGACCTCCTTTGGGCCTCCTCCTGTCAGGGCACCCAACAGGTAATCCACCTCCCTCGGGGCTTCACTCTTCACCTTCGCAGGGTATTCCTCCGGCAGGTCCTTCGAGCCGTCTTCCTGCAGGACCGCCAAGCATCCCTCCATCCGGGCTGCCATCAGGCTTCCCTCCATTTGGGGCACTGTCAGGCTACCTCCCATTAGGGCTGCCTTCAGGCTGTCCTCCGTCAGGGCCGCCGTCAGGTTACCCTCCATCAGGACTGACGTCAGGCTTTACAACAATGGGGTCACCATTGGGATATCTGCCATCGGACTATCCTTCATCAGCCCTGACACCTGATCCCTTTTCATTGGCCTTTTATTACTCTGGCTACCCAGGTTACTATCTGCCACCAGGCTACCTTCACCATTATCTGTCCTCTAGCTTCAGGGGACATGGGCCTGGAGCCGGATTTGTTCACCCTTCACCTCCTCCCACTCCACCTCCTCTTCCTCAGCTTCAGGTGGATTTTAGGGAGATCCTAAAATCTTGGTGGTCTCCTTCCCCTAGGGCACCCTCTCTGGTACTTTCTCATCCTTTGACGTCAGGCCGACCATCCGCTCCAACACAACCTCTGATGTCTGAAGGGATCACCAGGGAGCAAGATCCTCTGATTCCTGAAAAACTTCTGGAGGATTTGGATGATTCCGAAGCAGACTCTGATTGCTCATCCCCCATTCAGGTTTTGAGACACCTCCCCCTGAGGAATCAGTCCCTCGGGAATCCCCAAAATCACCGCCCGAAGATCCCTTCTTTGTGGACCTCCTCAAGCATATGGCAGAGGTCCAAGGATGGAAGCCAGAGGCTCTGGACCCCAAAAGACAAAGGCTAGCAGAGCATTTGGACTTTCCAGATATGAGTCCAGTTCTCACTCCCCCATGGCTGGAACCCCATGAGGATTTATCCTCAACTATATGGCAGAGATCTTCCTCTATCCCGGCCATGACAAAGAAAGCTGACCAGGTTTACAGGACCCCTGAGGACAAGGATCACCTCAGCGCACACCCTAGGGCTGACTTGGTGGTCATCAGTACAGCCCATGATTGATCTGCAAAACCTAAGCACCTCAGTACTTTCCCTTCTGACAAGGAATCCAGACAATTGGGCCAGTTCGGGAGGAAATTCTGTGCCTCTTCTTCTCTAGCAATATGTGCTCTGAACTACATCTTGCACATGCTAGAGTACCAGAAGTCCTTGTTCCACCAGCTCAAGCCTGTTGTTGAGGCCCTACCAGACTTTGATGCTAAGTCATCCCTGGCAAATACCCTAAAAATGGCCACGGTGGCTGGACATCATTCCTTGCGGGCCACCTATAATGCGGTGGATTCCTCCACTAGAGGTACAGCCACAGCTGTAAGCCTTCGCATGTATTCTTGGCTAAGAGTATCAGGCCTAGCCCCTGATGTTTAGTTGACTATCCAAGATGCCCCTTTCAGAAGCTCTGTCCTGTTCGTCGGGGATGCCCAGGATATTATAACAAGCCTGCAGGATAAAGACACAGCTCTTCACTTGGTCCATACCGTGTATTGACCAAAACAACAACAACAAAGATGGCCTTTTTGTCGGCAAAACAGATGCCAGACGAAAAACCAACAAGCGCCCAAATGCCAGTTTAAACGTAGGGCTCCCAATACTGCCGCTGCCCCTCCAGCCAAAACACAAAGGGCTTCAGGAGTGGTCCTCCCCAGCCCCCTTCCCATTTCTGACTTGCTGACCACCCACCCTCCTCCTTGGTTGTTGGAGGAACAGGTGGACGGAAGATTCACGAGGCGTTTGGGAGACTGGGAGTCCATCACAACAGACGCCTGGGTGCTTCAATTAATAAAGCTTGGTCACACTCTCGAATTTTGAGAAAAACCTCCAAACAATCCTACAAGGCCTTCTCATTATCCAAGGGTGCATATCCCCCTTCTAAGGGATGAGATCATGGCTCTTCTTTGAAAAGAAGTAACAGAGCCAGTGCTGGCAAACCAGATAGGGAAGGGATTCTATTCCCACTTCTTTCTGGTACCAAAAAGACAGGGGATTTATGCCCGATTCTGGATCTCAGTACCCTAAACCTCTTTATAGAGTATAAAAGGTTTTGGATGCTGACATTACAAAGCCTTCTTTCTCTCCTCTTCAAAGGACAGTGGCTTTGTGCCCTGGACATGCAAGATGCGTACTACGCATCCCAATATTCCATCTTCATCACAGATTCCTCAGGTTTTCTTTCCAATGGGAGCATTACCAGTTCAGAGTGCTCCCTTTTGGCATGTCCTTTGCTCCACTGGTTTTTACCAAATGCCTCGTGGAAGTGGCAGGTGCCTTGAGGAGTCTGGGGCACTACGTCTTTCCCTACCTTGACGATTGGCTCCTCACAGCACAGTCAAGGGAGAGGTTGGAAGCTTCCTTATTGGCTACTCTTTTCGAGCACCTGAGTATCATGGTCAGTTACCCCAAGTCCCAACTTGCTCCTTCCCAACACCTTCAGTTTATTGGGGCAGTGCTGGATACAGTGCAGGGTATGGCCTTTCTCACTCTGGATAGAGTGGACACCCTGGAGAGACCTGCCAAGCTGGTATCTTCCAACCGACACATCTCGGCCAGGGCAGTTCTCCATCTTCTTGGCCTCATGGCAGTGGCTATCCCTATGGTCCCTCTGGCCAGACTCCACAAGCGTATCTCATAGTAGACTCTAAGGTCCCAGTGGGATCAGAGGGAGGACAACTTAGACAGTCAGGTCCTCATCTCCAGTCCAGTGCAACAGGATCTGTTATGGTGGCAGGACTCCAGCAACCTGAGCCTAAGGGTCCCTTTTAAGATCCCTCTGCATTCCCAAATACTGACTACAGATGTGTCAGGACAGGGATGGGGTGCCCATCTGAGACGCCACAGGACCCAGGGCCTGTGGTCACCTGTAAAAGCGCACCTGCACATAAATGTGCTGGAGATGAGAGCAGTGCGTTATGCTCTTCAGGCTTTTCAGCACATCCTTCTATAAGAAACCCTGTTAATCCAAATGGACAGCATGTGCACGGTGTGGTACATCAACAAGCAGGGGGGCACCTACTTGTATTCTCTTTGCAGGGAAGTGATGCGCGTCTGGAACTCATGGTTCTGCACAGGGTCCATCTCCTGGTGGTCCAAGTTCCAAGCTTGCAGAACCTTCTCACAGACAGTCTCAGTCACACCAGGGTAAGAGCCCACAAACGGGAGCTAAAACAAGAAGTTCTAGATCACATCTTCGACCTTTGGGGTTGTCTGGAAGTGGATATGTTTGCAGCCCCATCAAATGCAAAACTTCCCAAGTTTTGCTTGCTTGATCCCAGGCATAGTGCTTTTTGGCAAGACGTACTGCCGCTTTCTTGGACAGGAAAATTTCTGTATGCATTCCATCAGTAGCAGAGCTAGGTTTGGGACCATTTAGGAGCCAGGGAGGGCCATTCAGTCAATGACAGGCTCCACAGTGGGCACTAAACAATGAATAAAGATGGTGGCAGGGCACTACTACTCACACTGGGGCAGTCAGGAGGGGCAACCGCCCCCATCAGCCCCTCCTCTGGCTCCGCCACTGCATTCCATCTCTTTCCAATCTTATGAGTGTTAATCAAGCTTCAATCAGAAGAAGTACAAATTATATTGATTGCTCCATTTTGGCCTCGACAAATCTGGTTTCCACTGCTTCAGCAGTTGGCAGTGGAACCTCCCATCTCTCTACTGTCGTCTTACTATCTCCTGACCCAGGAGCGCAGCAAACTGGCCCATCCGAGGTTAATGTCCCTTCGCCTACATGCCATAGCTGCTTCTAGGTAAAGGGTTTCCCCAAGAATAGCTCAAATTTTAGTAGAGACATGAAAGCCATCTACCCAAACTACCTATGCCATGAAGTGGAAGCCCTTTTCCATTTTGGCCACCTCAAAAGATTTGGATCCTTTCTTGTGCCTTGCTCTGCAGGTCATGGAGTATCTTCTCCATCTGTCTGATCTGGGCTTGAGCTATTCTTCATGAAGGTGCATCTAGCCATCTCTGCCTGCCATGATCCAGTGGGAGGCAAGACACTGGCTCAGCTAGAGGTCTCCAAAACCTTTTTTGCATCATTTCCTTGACACACGGCCTGTTTTAATAAAAACAGAGCTCCAAGTGTTTAAACGCATTCCCTGCCAGTTCCCACTTCAGATGCACTGTGAGCTGGATGGTGAAGAAAGAAAGGGTTGCACTGATGAGGTCCAGTAGGCAAGCCACCAGAAATGGGGGAGGGGTGGTATTATACTTTGGGTTCAAGAATCAGATACATATAGACTGAAACCTTATATAAATTCATATGTTGGTATTGCATATTGGACAATTGGTATCATCCTTTCCATATGAAACTGTATAAAAACATGTTTATACATTCTTTACTTTTACCTTTAATGTCTAACTATACCTACATTTCAGTTCTGTAACTGTAGGTGTCATAACTGCCTTCTGGTTCCTCTATGGTGGATCAGAACAAAGGATTCATTTTCTCAGACTAATCCAGTCATCACCTTGCCAAAAACTAAAATTTAGATCAAAAGGATGTCAAAAAGATTGTTATGAGATAAAAAAACAAGGTTGTAAAAGCATATGTTTTGAATGATAATCTGGTCGCGTACCATCCATTTACCAATGATTGCATGTATCACATGTAAGCCCCCATCTGCATGCCTAGGGATATGCGTGATGGGGAGAAATGTCTGGGGGGGGGTCACAAAGCAGAAACACATACCAGTTATTCAACTCGGTTCTTATCATAACCGGCTTTGCTGGAAAGGGCATACCTCTCAACTGTTCCTGATTTTCAGGGACGTCCCTGATTTTCCCTCAAAATTTTACTCTGTCCCACCTAAAAATTGTGTTTCCATGACCAAACAGTAGGGGTTGTAAGCACAAAATAATGTCAAACAATAAAGTTACAGACTTGTTCTTCCTTATGTAACCCCAGTCCGGTATGCCGTTTGTATCTAACAGCACTACTAGATGGGCTGGGTTCAGGGAGGAATATGTCACTCGGTACATAGGCTAGGTCTGGCCACTCTGCACAGGGGCACCCAAGTAATTCCGAGCACACGAAGCAATAACTGTAATGTCTAATACCAGAAGTGGGATTCTAAAGTATGGACCCCCACGAGGCTACACTTCTGGTAATGCAGATTAAAGGAGACCAGAACACTTCCTCATCACTTTAGCCCTCAGGCTCTGCAACACACTGGGCACACAGTCCAGACTTGTATGCTGCTTTGGGTTACACAGCCTGAACTTGTACATTGTTCTGGGTATTCCCTGGCTCAGCTCCCTTGCCAGCCACTTGGACACCTTCCATACTTCATGGAAGCATTTTCTGGTGGCTCTCTAAACCACCTAAGAGCACCTCGGCTCCATCAGGGAATCTTCCTCTTAATCCCACGTCTGGGTACTTTCCTCAGGTACTGGCCAAGTACCTGAGAGAAAGCAAAAGGTGTCTCAGAGCAAATCTGTAGAGGTGAATTTGGTTACTACTGATGGGGGGGGGTCTCCCATCTCTTGCTCCCACAATTCATACCCGGCCATTTCACTGGACTGTAAACACCTCATCCTGTAACACTTTGCTGTGTAGATTCTTACTAAATGTATTTCACATTCCATCTACTTGTCTTACTTCCCATTTGTGCTGGACTTGAACATACTTAAATTAAGTGGCATTGTCCATTACTCTAGACCCCCCCCCACAGGTTAAGCAGTCCAGTCCCCACATTCTTTCAACTGTACTTGGCTCTCTTTTCCTGACCCCCACAGTAACAGTCCCTTTAGGTTTCCTTCTGTTTCAGGTGAAAAAACACTTGACCCTTTTTCAGAGTGAACTCACCCTTTGGTTGCAGGTGCCCCACAGGCAGTTCCTCCTCAAGGAATCTTCATCTCAGAGCTTCTGGTGCCTCAGCACAACTCAAACAGGCAGCTTCTTTCCCTTAGCCGGACCCAGGGGGGTTGCCCCTGGAAAACAGGCAGACATCTTCCCCCCATCCCCGCAAGGATGGGGCTCTAAACCATTGAGAGCGGTCTCCACCACTTCAATAATCAGTTCCTGTGTTCCTTTTCAGGTGGAAACACACACCTAAAACAAACGTAGCTCTGAAACAGAGCTTCAAGTTCTGAGAGCCTGCACACACACACACTGCTGCACTACAGTCTCTCACTCAAACTCTGACAGACTGGCTTCAAAATCCCCAACGTTCTACTCTGACCTTCAACTGCAACATTCCAGTGTGGCTTATGCTGCTGCGACAGTTCTAAAATGATGTCATCCCTCAGTCTCAGCTGAGACTGAGAACAGAGTGAGACAGTGTGGAATCCATTTAACTGGAGTTTCACAAGCTGCCTCCACTGCCTACCACTAGGTCTTACTGGGATTCTAGTAACCCCAGGTAACGGAGGGGGGGGGGTTACACTTAGAAAATGCATTTTACATTAAGACCCTTTTTTTTACCAGCTTTCTGAGTGGATAGAACCAATTTTGAAGATGTGTCCCTGATTTTGGTCCTTTGTCTCTGAGTTTTTTAAGTCTTGTCCCTGATTTATGAGGCAGGGGGTTGAGAGGTATGGGAAAGGGTTCTTCTGTGATGGGGAAGGGGGGCACTCCAGGTGTAGGGCTGCGTTAGTCTACATAATGGTCCCAGAACAGAATGTCCACACCTGGAAGTCTTGCAGAAACAGGGGATCCCCTTTAATTAGCCAATCAGACAGTCCAGAACATATTTACAGATAGTTAATACTCTGGGCCCAGGAGCCCACACCGGAGTTTCCCAATCAAGACATTGGTGGTTCTTCATCATCGATAAGACCCCCACCTTACCATGAATTAATCCCTGGGCCGGGTGGCCACAACTGGGTCTCAGACTGCAGCAGGACAAAGAGGCCTGGTGACCTCAAACAGCAGGCGGCAGCATCCTCTTAACAGCTAAACTCTCTCCCAATTCATATGCAACTCAAGCTCCCTCTTGAATGTGTGAGGGGGTAGCTAAGAGGACCCGCATTCCCCAGGACTCCCTTCCAACTTCCCCTTCAAATCCAGACCTCTAGAAGGCAACTGCCCCCTCTGACACCTTGAGGCAGACATCCCCACCAAATTGTTTATCCATTTGTCCATAGTCTCACAGCTCCTACTCCCCAAAACTGCAAACAAAGCACTGCAGAGTTCACCAGCTGCACCAGACAGGATCAGGAGCTGTGATCCACAGCCATAGCCCATGCATCATTCCATTCATCTCCCTTCTTGTCTGCCCTGTGGCAGGCATGCTGGCT
Organism: Neoceratodus forsteri; assembly: GCA_016271365.2. Taxonomy (NCBI): domain Eukaryota; kingdom Metazoa; phylum Chordata; order Ceratodontiformes; family Ceratodontidae; genus Neoceratodus; species Neoceratodus forsteri. Next base: position 375,166,869 of record CM028134.1, on the reverse strand, counting down.
CTCTTCTCCTCACCCAAGATCAAATGCAGGGCTACAGGTTTGAATCCCAAGCCCAACAAGTACTGCACTTGGGAAGCTGCTGTAATTACATTGCCGCTTACTTCTACCCTACTTGGGAAGCCACTGCAGTTACATTGCCACTAACTTCTACCTTACACAGCCTCCAAAACTTGGATTGGGAGCAGGTGATCACCCCTGCTCCTGCTACCCACTTTCCACTCATTTCACGGCACAGGGACCCCTCCAAAGGCACCAAATCCCCCTATATACAGACCCCCGGAGGTAACCTCTGACCCACAGAGGCCCCACCAGTGGGCAGAGGTAATACATATTCCAAAGGATAAGGGCCCAAATGACAAGAAGAGGAAGAAACAGTAAACTCAACCCCTGGGTTGGGTTACATCTTCCCCCACATTAAAAGTTCACCTTCTCAGTAAGCTCTTAACCCACAGCTACCACGGACCTGCACCACTATGGGGTATGCGCACTTCTCCACAGGACAATGGGACACCTGGCCCACTGGGACACCACCAAAACGGTGTATTCTAAAAACTAATAACTCTAAATGGGACCTAACCTTGGGTGTCCCATACCCCAAAACCAAATAAGGACCTATTACAGGGTGTCCTAAACCCCCACCTCTGGCGATCCACCAACTATAATGCTCAGGGTGGTTTGCTGGGCACCACAGAGGCAGCATCTTAGTCCTAAAGTAGCACTACCTAAACAAAAAAAAAAAGGAAAAATGCTGCCGTGCCGCCAACCACTGCTGTGCCTGATTCAATACACCTCCCCGCTTAAACAACATAGCCAAAGCAAGTGTTCCCTTTAACAGCATGCAATACAGATATGAATAAAGCAAACAGTAAATGTAGAGTACGACCACCCTAAACTAGGTGGAGAGTCCAGAACTGCTATTGGTGCAGTAGAAGATAACAGTCTCCAGAAGAACTGCAGAAGTCCAGGATTCCCCCCCTTTTAATCAGCAGCACCGTGGTGCAGAGTCCAACTCTGTTCTTTGCGGTAAACAACATTGTCACCTACAGATAACTATTTACATAATACCACTCGCTATTATTTATCATAGCAAGTCTCTACACCCACTATAGTTAAAGGAAATAAACAGACAAGGGTTAATCTCACCCATTTTGCTGCAGCCCCAGTCTCAGATCAAAGTCCTTCAGAAACAACATCTTCGGGGCGGGGGGAGGGGGGAGACCAGTCATGGAAGGTCACTGAAGTCTTCAACTCCTTAGCTGAATAGTAGCAGGGTGGAGGGTTGGTTGTAGCCTGACCAAAGGAGTCCACAGCTTTCACATAGGCCTTATACCTTCTTCCTGCGAGGTCCTGGATCAAGGCATCAGTTTTAAACAAAGTTGGACCTTCCCAAGCATAGTTGGCATACTTGTTTTTTGGCAATATTCTGAATCCTTTGAAGGGTATAATCTGTGCTATCTGGACCTAGACAGTGTTTTTTATATAACTTATCCAGGGTACCCCAATATATCCAGTCTTGATGTTTTTTTTCTATGATGTTCCACAGTCTCGCAGGGTGTTAGGGGTAAACATACTGAGGGTAATCACATGGGAACTTCCTTCTGATGATGTGCTCTGCTTGGCTCTATTCTAGGAGTTGCCTTACACTGGAACAAGGGGCCTGTCCATCCAGCAGCCACACTCCCTCCCTGTACCTCCTTACATTGGGGTCCCCATTGGTTCTGCCCTCATACAACTCCCTTCATCGGTGGTACTTATAAGCTAAACTAGACCAGTCCCCCCATGGTATGACATACAGGGATTCATGCTCAGTGTGCATGTATCTCTCTAAATCACTCCCTCAAAAAACAACAGGCCACTTGCCACCATTCTAGGCTTTTCAGGGGTAGATGAGGGAGTAGATGGCACATCTGCCTCCTCCACTAACTTCTCCATGGGTGCAGCAGCTGTAACAGAAGGCTCAGTGTGTCCAAGCCATGCTGGCTCTTCAAAATCCCTAGGGGTTAGAAATGTCATTTGGGCACCCCACCCACAACCACATCCGTGGGCGGAGGTTTTTCTAAAGGTGCTTTAGTTTTCGCCATAGTCTACCCATCAGGTATCACAGCTTCACTTGAAGGCTTCACTGCTCCAGGCTTTGCAGTTGTCTCAGATCAGCTTCACTAGAAGGCTTTGCTGTGACAGGCTGTGCCACTGGATCAGGTCTCTCAGCTTCACTTTAAGGATTCTCTGCTAACGATGGATGAGCTTCAGCAGCAGGAATGGAGGCAGTAGCAGCCATCAGCTTGTCCCATTCAACAAAGACAGACTCCGTAAGAGGTGATGGATCCTCCAAGCCCACTCAGCCAGGGGAAATACTGGGGAATATAGATACCAAGGGGTTTCTGTTGGCACGTTACGCAAATAGGCTGAAGAGTCACCCCCGGGCCTTCCGACTGACAAATGATGCATTTAAAGCCTGTCAACTTCTCTATGACACTCCACAGCCATTTAAGCATTGTCGCAGGTACCGTCACCTCAGATGTACAAGAAGCAGTCACCAAGACTAAGCCTCCAATGGCTGTCTCAAAAAACTGGAGCTTTCTAATGCAGAACAGCTGTGTAGCACAACAACTCCCAAGCAGTCTCTCCAGCAAATCTCTTTTCACACCATTTCCACTGGAGCCCAACGTGCCAGCCTGCTGACCAATCAACTTACTCCCCAGTGGGCCATTAGCATACTCTTCACATGGCCTGCCATACTGCCAGCTCAGCTCCTCAGACTTCAAGGCATCCAGTGTATCCAAAAGGTATGAAATCTTCAACTCTGCACCATATTGTCCTTCTAGCAGGCCAGATACATACAAAGCTTTCCTAGGCACAGGTCTTCATGCCCACACCCCCACAACGATCATTTAGTCCGTGACTCCCCAAAATTTGGATCCTGGATGAGCACCCACATATGTAAGCCTCCTATCCCCATGTCTAGGGGTATGCCTAATGGAGAAAAATGCAGAGGGGGGTTACAAAGCAGAAACACATACCATGTATTCATCTCAGTTCTTACCATAGCTGGCTTTACTGGAACAGACTCTTCTGTGTTGGGGGGGGGGGTGCCACTCATGATGCAGGGCTGCTAGGGGTCTTAAAAGGTTAGTAAATAGAATGTCCATGCCTGGAAGTCTTGCAGAAACAGGTGATCCAATATAAGTAACCTATTTTACAGCCCACAACATATTTACAGACAGTTAATACTCCAGGCCCAGGAGCCCACACTGGAGTTTCCCAATCAAAACATTGGTGGTTCATCGTGGTCAATAAGACCCCCACCTTATCACAGATTAATTCCTGGGCCAGGTGGCCATAATTGGGTCTCAGATAGCAGCAGGACTAAGAGGCTGGGTGACCTCAAATAGCAGGTGGCAGCATCCTCTAATGACTAAACCCTCTGCTTCTTCATATGCAGTTTAGGTTTCCTCTTGAGTATGTGAGGGGGCAGCTAAGGGGAAACACATTCCCCAGGGGTCCCTTCCAACGTCCGCTCCAAATCCAGGCCTCCTGAAGGCGACTTTCCTGTCTGACATCTCAGGGTAGACGTCTCCATCAAACTGCTTATCCATTGGTCCATAGTCCTGCAACTCACAGCTCTTACTCCCCAAAACTGCGAACAAAGCTTTGCAGAGTTCACTGGTTGCACCAGACAGGATTGGGGGGCTATGAACCACAGCCATGGCAGCACATCACTCCATTCATCTCCCTTCTGCTCTGCCCCATGGCAGTCATGCTGGCTCTCTTCTTCTCACCCATGATCAAATGCAGGGCTGCAGCTTTGAATCCCAAGCTCAACAAGTACTGCATTTGGGAAGCCGCTGCAATTACATTGCCACTCACTTCCATCCTACAAAGTTACTGAAACTTGGAGTGAGAGCAGGTGATCACCCCTGCTCCCGCTACCCACCAACCGCTCACTCTGCGGCACAGGAACCCCTCCAAAGGCACCAAATCCTCCTATATTTACACTGGAGCCCCAGAGATGACCTCCAACCCACAGAGGCCCCACTGGTGGGTGCAGGTAATACATATTCCAAAGAATAAGGGCCCAGAGGACCAGAGGAGGAAGAAGCAATAAACCTAACCCCTGTGGTTGGTTACACACAGTACTGCTGGGAAGAGCTGTGCAACCCAAGACATTATGACATCCAGTGATATTTCTGTAACAACAGCGTTAAATGTTCACCGTCAGCAGTGTCAGTGACCTGTATGTCACAAACTCTTATGACAGTGAGTACGACACAGGCTGTTCAGAAATAGAGATTGAAATGGATGACATTTTGGCTGATCCAGACTATGAACCATTGTCTGCAGATACTGCAAGCTCCACAGATCTGGACTCCGATGCTGACAATTAGCAAACTGTAACCAATAAGTTCTACCTAATATCACGAGTGCAGAGGATGAAACTATTTAGAACATCTTAATCCTTATCCTAATTGCAACAAACCATGGGTTGACACTCCAAATATAATTAAGAAAGGAACCGGAATAACTGTTAAATGTGAATGCCTTGATGGACACTTACATAACTGGGACTCTCAAGAATTTGTACATGGAGTTCTGCGTCTGAATTTGTTGCTACCGACAAGACTTTTTATATGTGGCAGATCATTCACTGTATTCGCTGACATTTTTCCTGTAGTGGATATTGCATTTCTCACCATCAGGCACTGTGACAATATGCAAAAAAAAAAAAAAACATAATTCCAACAGTAAGAGATGTATGGTCTGACCATTTACATGAAATACATTCTAAATTGAAGGATAGCAGACTAATATTATCAGGTGATGCACGTTGTGATCGTTCTGGGCATTGTGCAACTCTTGGAACATGCACAGTCATTGACAACAGTTCAAAACTTATTGTTGAACAACAAACAGTTAAAGTCACTGAGGTAAAGAACAGCTACTAGCTTGAACTGGAGGTAGTGACACGGACAATCAACTATTTTAAAATCAAAAGATCTTTCCTGATATTGCCATATTGGCTACTGACAGACTTGCTACAATACAATGTATAATCAGAGAAAAATACCCTGAGATAAAGCATGAATTTCATCTTTGGCATATAGTGAAAGGAAAAAAGAAAAAAATCTTTAACATCAGTAAACAAAAAGACTGCAGTATTTTGTCAGGATGGATTCAGTGCACAGTTAATCATTTATGGTGGTCTCTGGTCACCTGTCAAAAAGGCTATGCTGATTTGAAAGAACTCTTTATGTCATTGCTGTATTATGTCTTCAACGTACATAGCTGCATTTCAGCTGAAAATGTTCACTGGTGCGCACATGATGAATGCAGTGAATCATCTCTTGCAAACAAACCATGGATCACCAGAACATCTGAAGCTCACGCTGAACTTTCTGTAATTATATTGGATGAAAAATTACTAAAGGATCTAGAAAACACAGATCTTACAACATTTTAAGTGGGTGTGAGACACAATTTTGCAAGTAATAACACACAACGCAATGTATGATTGCCTCTCACAAAATTATGTCTATGTACTAAATATGTTCATAGCCGACTGCACTGAGTGTCATCATCATTGTGGAATATAGTAATCTCAGACTACATACAGTCAACCATTGTGATTTATGCTGTTTGTGTCTTTCTAAACATTCAGGTAACCGAGGGAATACACACGTGATCTCAAGAGCATGCACTTACTGTACTTGAAATATGCATCTTTTTTTTTTTTTCCAATTATTTTTATCCTCCAGTGGTGGGTCGACTTCTGCATCCACTGATCCTACTGATCTTGAGGTCTTTCGGGGACTTGTAGCACCATGCTCACCCTGGCAGATCCCCAGAGTCAGTCCAGGGGCATCATCCAGATTGGCCCCCACAATTTCCTCTGTTTTCTCCCAGACTTACACCGGGACCCCCAGAAGTGGTGATGCATGCGTGTGGAGGCACGCATGCACACCGCAGTTCCGGACCAGGTCCCCTCAACACTCCCCATGACCTATGTCAGTGCATGTCTCGTGGCACCAACTCTGTGGCCTCCACCAGAGGATGGCCAAGCTCCGAGAGAGCTACATCTGTCCTCCCGAGAAGGAGCACTGCCAGCCAGCAGCTTCTCACGTCCTCTCCCTCCCCCCCGCCGACCTCCGATGACCCAGGCTCGTTCCTGAACCTAGGTCACCGGCATGGCATGAGGTGTGGCGTCCAGCACCTTAACCCTCTGCACCACTGGGCCAGCTCCTGAAATACGCATCTTAACAAATCAAATATGATATTGGCGTATATACATGCAGGATGACCAGTGCAGCCATGGATCATAATGAGAATCCCTGGTGATCTCAGTTGAAAAATAAAAAAGGAATTCCACAATTTAAGCATCAGTTCTCTAAGGCGGCTAGGGGATATGTGATTAAACTAAGGAGAAGTAATAAAACTTACAAATTCAGAGAAAACATAATGTTAAAAGTGATAAAATTACATATTGAAGGTATTTGAGCTGGTTGGCATTGAATGCAGTATACTTGTATTAATTAAAAATGTTTATATGTGTGTGTGTGTGTGTGTGTGTGTGTGTATATATATATATATATTTTTTTTTACTTCTGTTTCCTTTTTTTTTTTGTTCATCCCACAAGTTTAGCAAGTACACAGCTAAGTGAACTAAAAAGGCAAGGTGATGTGTATAGGTGTTTGGGTGACCACTACGGATCTACAAAACCATCTGTTTATGATGCAATTTGTGATCATAAAACTAGATTTTATAAAAAGAATAAAAATGAATAGCGTAATGCAGTATTTTTTTTAACTGAGCAGAAAGGAGATGATAATCTGTATTAAAGGAAACTGTTATCATTACATGCATCTTTTTCACCGAAGACAATTTAAAAATAGATGTAAATTAGATTTTTTTTATTAATATCATGTGAAAATGTATTATGTTTCATTCACTAAGTAGAGTATTCTGTTGTAATATAGACATAAAAAGTATAAGAAACATTTTCATTTGTTACTCGTATAGAGATATGACACTTGTTATCCTAAATTTTTTGTAAAAAATCTTGTGACACCTCTTTATGTAATATTTAGTATAGTTGATATTTATTAATCACTTTTCTTGATGTTTGTGTGTAAGCTATCTTATTTTGTTTTTCTCATTGAAGAAAAGGCAATCAAATACATAGATTGGCATAATACATAACTTGTAAATTTATCATTATTGAAAAGAAATATTCAATAAACCATATTTTAAATAGAAGTTCTATATCTGAACTCATCTAAGATAGAATCAAATAGAGTAAAAACATATAATACAGTAATACATTTTTTAGATACACCATATCTGTATTTTTTTTTTTGGGGGGGGTTATTATTTTCTCTCCTCAGAGCTCCGGCTACAACCCCTGCCCTCTGTTATTCCCCACAGCGCCATCCCCGGACATCAGACCCCCTCCCTTGTGCACCCGTGACTTACCCTTCACGGCAGGATGGTGGGGAGCGACTCGACTCACCCCAACGGATCGATGCCAGGGAGGTGCCATTCCAGGAATGGCACCGCGGGGGAACAACTTTGTGCTGCCGGGCTCGCTTTTTTGGTGTTTTTCCTCCCGCCGGGTCATGGCGTGCAATGATGCCAGCGACTGGGTGCACGCACGCCCGCAGCATGCCCTAATAAAGTGTCTGCCACATCCCACTCCCTAAGCTTGCAGCTATGTTGTCGACCCCCAGCCTCCGCTAGGGTCAGGCAAGCCCTGCCGCCCAAATCCCTCCCGGAGATGGAGAGCAGTCCCTTGGATGCTCAATCCATCTCCTCCCCACTAACCCATGGCAACCCATGCCCGTTCCTGATCACGGGCCGCCGGCGTGTCGCGAGGTGTGGCGACCAGCGCCTCAACCCTCAGTGCCACCGGGCCGGCTATATCTGTATTTTTAATAATATATTACTCCAACAATAGAGTGATTGTGTACCGAGAACATTATTTATCCATGATATTATATAATGAAATGATGATATCCTTCATACACTACATCAGAAAACTTTTGTTTTGTACTTGCTCTGGGCACTTGGCCCCAGGGTGGGGGGGGTTCATACCTCACTTTGGCTCCTCCACCGGGTCCCATCATACCGTGATCTCGGCATCATAGTGCACTATGCCCTGGAGGTGTTTGCATTTTTCTCCCTTTATTTGTAGGTCCCATCCCCTGAGGGTGCTGGCACAAAGGACTTGACATCCACACTGATGGCATGCTGATGCATGCTGTAGTCAAGCGCCCAACAGTGTCCTCCCCACCCTGACTCCAAAGATCTGTGTGCCCAATCGCCCAGGCTTCCACCAGTGGTAGTGCTGCAGGCGCATCCACTGCCCAGTAACCCACCCCACCCTGGAGGAGGAGAGCATCCATTGGAATGCTTAATCCTCCTCCCCCCCTCTCCCAGCCGACCCCTGATGGCCCAGGCTTGCTCCTGAACCCAGGTCACCAGCATAGCACGAGGTGTGGCATCCAGCACCTCAACCCTCAACGCCACTGGGCTGGCCACATCAGGAAATGTTTCACGAATAAGTGAAACACAACAGGAAGAGATGACTCTGCGCATATATTTTCCAAGTTGTCCATGTGCTCAAAGGGTATATTGCCGATAAGCTTGCAGTCTGTACGTCCTAGAGAAAGGAAAAAAAAGTAAGTTCTGAATTATGCTCTGTCATTTGAGGCTGGGTCATGGAAATCATTTCAGTGTCTGCTGTCCTGGTTTGAGTGGGTGGGGGACATGGATCATGACAACGTAGAAGTGTGATGGCTATCAACTAAAGTCACATTGGAGAGTGCGGCAGGTTTCATGATGGCATTGCACATCCACCCCTTGTGATGGATAGGAAATAGAAAAATTACCAATCCGCATGATGATACTTGTCTGCAGCAGGCACAGGAAGGACTGAGTGGGAAGGAAAGGAAAGTGTTGTTTTATAAAAGGGAAAGCATAAAAGCAACATAGATTCGGGGAATACAGGTGGAATCAGAGATACTGTGGGTCAGACTGGAGATGGAGAATGCAGCCACTATTCACAGTGGAGTGATCTACAGACCTCCAGCACAGGGTGGGGGGAATTAAACAGTGCACTGGTGGAAGCCATTGGCAAGATGGCAGAAATTGGGGATGTGCTGCTGGTGGGGGACTGCAACATGCCGGATGTTGACTGTTGACTGTAGCCTAACAGCAGTGGGTTCAGCTAAAAGCAAGGACATCTGGACTTTCTGTAGGGGATGTTCCTCAGACAACTTGTCAGTGAACCCACTCATGATGGGGAAATACTGGATCTGGTACTCACTAACAGGTACGGTGTTTTGACATCAAGATGGGAGGCCACCTGGGGAGCAATGATCACCGTACAGTGTGGTTCAATATAAGGATGACTGCGGATTGAGCCACACACAGGTGAGGAACCTGGATTCCAGGAGGGCAGATTTGATAAAGATGAGTGAATGCCTAAAGGATGACTTGGCTGGGGTTGAATAAGCTAAAAGATAGTATAGTAAAGGCAACAAAACTCTACATCAAACAAGTGAGCAAATGTGAGGGGAAAAAGAGACTGCTATGATTCTCAAAAGAGATGGGTGAAAAGGAAAGGCAAAAAAAGGTAGTATTCAGAAGGTATAATGAGACACAGAGGGAAGAGGATAGGGAACTGTGTCAGGGGAAACATAGGGAAGCAGGGAGCAATAAGGAACGCAAAGGCGCAAAGTGAAGAGAGAATAGCCCAGTAGGGTAACATAAGGGTATAATACATTTTTTAGGTATGCAAGTGAAAAGAAGGTGGCCAGGGGTGGGATTGTAAGGTTAAAAAGGGAAGAGCAAGTCTGTGCAGAGCAGGATCAGCAAAAAGCAGACATCCTGAACAAATACTTTTGTTTAGTGTTCATGGAGGAAGGAGAAGAGGAGGGGCCACACCAAAAAAAAAAAAAAATAGCAGAAGTCCTGGAGAGAGGGAAGTAGATATTAGTCATTTTTATGTTGCTTGCGCGCATGTGCAAGAAACATAGTGCCATCATCGGAGATTTGGGAGGTGTGTCACCTCCTCCTCCAATTCAGTAAGTGAGCTGGCAGGCGCAGCCCCTGTAAGCCAATGCATTTTGGAGCTGTCTGCTGTACGCTCCAAAAATACAGTAACACTCTGAGTTGAAAGGAACTACGCTTCAGTGAGCACCACGATAAGTGTAGCTCCCCCACATGCAGGCGTGCCCGCCCGCCGTCCTGTGTAGCCGGCGGGGTGCCCAATCCCGCCCGGCTGAGCTGTCGTCCCCGTAGCTGGTGCCACGCTGGGAGCCCACCCCAGCATGGCAATCTGTTGTTGCTTGACGGGGTGCCTAATCCCGTCGGCTGAACGGCCCCCATCCTAGGCCCACCCCAGCATGGCAAACGTCCCTCGTAGTCTTTTTGTTTTAAACCTATAAAACAAAAATGGTTCCATGGCCGGCTCCCGACCCCCTCCACAACCCGCACCCACCCACTGAGCACCAGCCTCCCACACCCCTCACCCCATACTTACCTCCGGACTCTGGCGCGGCGATCTTGGTGGACCGGGAACATGTCTGCATTCTTCAAAGCCGACCCATGAACTGGGAAATGCCGGTAAGCTGTATAATGGGCTAGATAGGAGGGGTTCAACTTTATTGCATATCTCAGGCATTTTTGGAATTTTGCCCAAACTTTCAACATGGGGTTTTAGGACCCCTTCTCGTGAATGATGTCACTCTCATGGCGTTATTGGCCGAAGGGTGATTTCGTGCAGTGACTGTGCAGTGACTGCGAAATCACCCTTGAGCCTGAAATCCTCATGACAGTGACATCATTCATGAGAAGGTCCAAACTCATGTTGAAAATTTGGTCCAAATATTCAAAATTACTGTTTTACGAGCGTGTGTTGTGCAGTTCCTACGCAGGCTCGTAAGTTCATGCGAAATGTCAATATTTTCACTCCAGATTTTCAACATTGCCATTTTACCACACCTTCTTATGAGTAGTATAGCTGTCATTTTTCACATCTCACCCAAAATGTGTTTCCGCCCTTGTAGCGCAGAATGGTGCAGTCGATGTGCGAAATCAATGTACGGGACAAATTAAGAAAATCACAGTGACACTGTTCATGAGCAGAGGTCTTAAAATGGCTATGTTGAAAATTTGGTGAAAAAATTCCTAAACATGACTATTTTACTAGCGTGCATTGCGCAGTTCCTACGCAGGCTCGTAAGTTCACAAATTTTCAATATTTTCACTCCAGATTTTCAACATTGCCATTTTACCACACCTCCTCATGAGCAGTATAGCTGTCATTTTTCACATCCTACTCAAAACATGTTTCCGCCTATGTAGCGCACAATGGCGCAGTCGGTGTGCGAACTCAGTGAATGGGACACATTAAGAAAATCACAGTGTCACTGTTCATGAGCAGAGATCTTAAAATGGCAGTGTTGAAAATTTGGTGAAAGAATTCCTAAAAATGACTGTTTTACGAGTGTGTGTTGCGCAGTTCCCACGCACGCTCGTAGGTTTTCGAATTTTCAATATTTCCACTCAAGATTTTCAACATTGCCATTTTACCACACCTCCTTATGAGCAGTACAGCTGTCATTTTTCACATCCTACCCAAAACGTGTTTCCGCCCATGTAGCGCACAATGGCGCAGTCGGTGTGCAAACTCAATGTATGGAACACATTAACAAAATCACACTGACACTGTTCATGACCAGAGGTCTTAAAGTAAGCTATGTTGAACATTAAATGAAAAATTTCCTAACAATGACTGTTTTTCGAGCGTGCGTTGCGCAGTTCCTACGCACGCTCGTAAGTTCTCAAATTTTCAATATTTGCACTCCAATGACTTCCAAATACCTAAACAGCACATAGAAGCAAGCAACATTCGGCATTGACAAATGCTTGTTTTGTTTGAGTTTCAAAGGAACTTTTCATGTGGTAAATTGAACAAGAAATTGGTTAGAGGATAGGCAACAGAGGATGATGGTAAATGGAGTTCACTCCGAGGAAAGGAGAGTGACCAGTGCGTTGCCTCAGGGATCAGTGCTGGAACTGGTTCTCTTTAGGTAATATATATTTTTTTGCTTTAAAATATTTTATTGAGGTAGGACAGACAGAGGTCCGAGGACATATTACAATCATTTCGTATATTCCTTTTCCAGCATTAAGGAATCTGCCATACAGTACATAGCATTTTATCTGTCATGCAGCCAGTCACTTTTACCTTGCCTTTGCCTACCGTCTGGCCCACCAACTCCCCCCTTAGTAGGTAATTCCCCCTGAATATTTACACCCTAAGTATGTAGAAGTAACATGAGAGAACATCCAGAATACAAAAACAACGCACCCTTCCAGAAATCCATACCTTCCCCTTTCCACTGATATGGCAATTTATATGTATTTCACGGTTTCCACGGGCTTCTGCCCCCCCCCCACTACCTCCTTCCCTTGTCCTTGACCTTGTCGGTTCTCCAGCCTCCAAGATGTAATTATGTAGCTTACCTGTGAGCTGGAGTCCACTTTCCATCTCCACCTCCAACTTTACACCGCCACTAACAGGCATGCTCACCTCTGTTGTCTGGAGAACCGGTCCAGGTCCCTTCCATGTGCTTTGCCACTAGCAGACAACCATAAATCCTTTAATTCAGGTTATACCCTGTCTTAACACAATGGCTTCCCCCATTGGAAGAGAATTGATGAACAACCCCCACTTGTTCAAAAAAAGTTCCTCTTTTCCATATCTTTGATACGTTAAACTCTCTAGAGCCAGATTATTGATGACCAGTGTTTTCCATTGTTCAAGGGATGGCTTAACATATGATACCCATGTGTTCTGGATACAGTGTCTGTCCAGCATTAATAAGACCCTCACCGTTCTTGGGTAAGCTTCCCATTCCTCCCTCTCCCTCTCCCCCTCCTTCACTCCAAACAGTAAGGAGGCCGCAGAATCCCTCACCCTCACCTGCATGATCCTTGACACTTCCCTTGCAGTCTCTGCCCAGAAGGGCCATGACTCCCCAACTCTCCCAGAAATAATGCAGATATGTACCCCTAGCCACCTGACATCTCCCACATATTGGTGAGATCAATGGATGGAATTTATTCACCACCACCGGTGGCAGTATAGTCTGTGCAAAAATTTGAATTGTGATTCTTTAAACATGTTGCATAGCAGTAGCCCCATATCAGACTGGAGGACCAGCCTCCAGTTCTCCTCTGCATGCCCAAGTCCCTTTCCCACAACTTTCTAACCTTGATAGTCCTGTCTGGGAAAACATCCCTATCGTCGTGTACTGCCCCAGCTATCAGACCCTTGGGGTTCACCCGTGCCAACCAAATCAAGTCCTCCAAGTGTTCCAATTGCCTTATATCAGATTCCTTGCCCCTCCTGGCTGTACTGAAGACCTGGACCTGGTAATATTGATACCTGTGTGTGACTGGGATCCCATATTGATTCCTTAATGCCTTCATGGACTTGAATCCCCAACTGCCCCAAAGATCCCTAAGGCAATGTATGCCATTATGATCCCATATCTCAAATCCCCCTCCTTCCAACCCTGGCAGGAAGGCAGGATTGCCCACTACTGGGACCAACCCTGACATCTCTTTCTCCACTTTCCTCCTCTTGTGAGCTTGTTCCCAAGCCTCCAGAGTCTAGTCCACCAATGGATTCCTACTGTGTACCCTAAGATACCTTCTCCATCCCCCTGGGTCTAAATACGTCATCAGGCGCACCTGTGTGTCTTCCCCTTCCAGGTCTACCCAACTTGCCTCCTTTCTGTGGTGTACCCAGTCCTGAATATATCTGGACTGCATGGCTATCGTGTACCCCCTTAGATCTGGGATGTTCAGCCCCCCCCACTCTATCCCACCCTTCAACCTCTGCAAGCTCATCCTGGGTCATTTATTCTGCCAAATATACCTACTAAATTCTCTATCCATGTCTTTATAATCCCTGTTAGTCAGGCCCATTGGTAACATTTGCATCAGATATAGGACTCTGGGTGATACATTCATTTTCAGGAGTTTAATTCACCCCAGCCAGGAAATGGGGAGTGCTCTCCACCTTTCCATGTCTGCCTTAAGAGTCTGCAGGAGTGGACCATAATTAATTCCATGAAGGCCTGCCAGATCCCTACCCACCTTGATGCCTAAATAGGTGAGATGAGTACGGATCACCTTAAAGCCCCACGTATACTTATCTCCTGCTCTCTCCGATCCACCCACCCGGAACATCTCTGACTTATTTAAGTTAAGCTTATAACCTGAAAACCCCATAAACTCCTGTATTACTGCCAAAACAGCCGGTATAGTGGTCTCTTGGTGTATGGTGAAGAGCAGCAAATCATCTGCATATAGAGTCAGTTTGTGGTGGATACCTGACCTCGCCCTCACTTCCTGTATTCGCTCATCCTCCCTAATCTGAATAGCTAGCGGTTCCATCACCAGGGCAAAAAGAAGAGGGGACAGCGGACATCCCTGTCTTGTCCCTCTATGTAATTCAAACATGTCGGAGCATCCCCCATTAATCAGGACCTGTGCTTTCGGGTTCATGTACAGCAATCTAACCGTCTTAGTATACTCCGCCCCCAACCCAAACCTATTTAGTACCTCGAAGAGGAACGGCCATTCTATTCTGTAAAAGGCTTTTTCAGCATCCATGGACAGCACCACCACTTGTCCTGGATGCTGCTTAACCCGATGGATGATATTTAGGAGCTGCCTCATGTTATGATACGACTGACACCCCTGAACAAATCCCGTCTGGTCTGCATGGACCAGCAGAGGCAGGAGCAGTTCCAATCTCCTAGCCAAGACTTTTGCATAGATTTTAAGATCACAGTTCAAAAGTGATATTGGGTGGTATGATCCACATTCTTCTGGACATTTTCTGGGCTTAGGGAGCACACAAATCATGGCTTGCAGGCATGAGGAAGCCAACCCGCCCCCCTGCCCAGCCTCTTCCAACATCCTGGCCATGGGACCCACCAAGTCCCCCCCGAGTTCCTTATAGTATTCCATAACAAAACCATCAGGGCCCCCCCACCTTCCCCTGCTTCATGGAGGCAATAGCCCTGCCCAGTTCTACTCCTGTAATTTTTCCCCCTAATTGTTCCTGTTGGGCCTCCGAAAGTTCTGGCAGCTTAACCTTGCCTAAGAACTGTTCCATTTGGCCCTTTGAGTTACCACATTCTGACTTGTACAGGTTTGTAAAGAAAGTGGCAAAAGCCCCCTTTATTCTATTACTCTGGGTGGTCAGATATCCACTCCCATCTCTTATTGCAGTGATCATTGCTGTGCCTTTTCTCCCCCATGCCAAGCAAGCTAAGATTGCCCCCGGTTTGTTACCCCATTCATGCAACCGCTGCCTGGCATAGAACAAGGATGTACTAGCCTCCCCTGTGAGCAATAGATTAAGTGCCCCCCTCAATGCAGGCATTTCTCCCTTCAGTTGGTCGGTGGGCGTGGAGATCATTCTTAACTCAACATCTTTTAGTTGCTGCTCCAAGGTCTGTCTCCTATTCTTCCTTTCTTTCTTGTATCTATTGACATAGCCTATTATTACTCCCCACATGTACGCCTTCCCAGCCTCCCAGTACACTACTTGTGTCAGTGCCGTGGCCTCATTGGTTTCCCTGTACATTCCCCATTGCTTGCTTCAGGAATTCCCTGAACTTCTCCAAGGCCATTAAATAGGTAGGGAAATGCTATCCTGGGCAGGGCCACTTCTCCCCCTCCACAAATCTGTTCAGCACCACCATTGCATGGTCGGACACAAGTATGGGGCCATGAGCTACATCCTGAACCCCAATGTATCTTTCTCTAGTGACATATATGTAGTCCAGCCTGGACCAGGTCCCATGAGGGTTCAAATAAAATGAATATTCCCTAGCCCCCGGGTTAGCTGCCCTCCAGACATCTATCAGGTCCAAATCCACCACCCCTTGTTTCCATTGGTACATAGCCCTTGCATGTCGGCTTCTTCCCTCGGATTGGTCCAGGCTGGGCTCCATTACACAATTCAAATCCCCTCCCACACAGAGGTTGGGGAACTGTTCCTTCACCAGCACATCCAAGAGTTTTTTATAAAATTCCACATCATACACACTTCCAATATGTGATACTCTCTTGTCCCACCTTGCTTTGTACGAAGATATACCTGCCCTCCGGGTCCGCTACCACTCGTTCCACCTCTGTCCCATAGTTTTTATGGAATAGCACAGGAGTTCTCACACTTTGTCATAGTGAGCCTCCCCCAATCCTTGGAAAAGATCTTGAGCCTCCCCCTAATATAGAAATAATTGTGGGCCTCCCCATAGTTAGAACAACTATCATACTTTGCACATTACAGGAAGACTACAATGAAGTGCATGTGAGTAGTTGAGTTTATTCTCATTTTATTGATGCTGTTATTCTCCCTCTCTATAATCCCCCCCTCCCCAGGTCAGTCTACTCGCTCCACGCTTCTGAGTTTTGGCCCTATTTACCCCTCGTTGCAATACCTCCATGAGTCAGACTGTTTTCTTTGTCAGTTTTACCCTGCTCTTCAACACCTTCTCGGGGACCATTTTGCTCCCTCCTGGCCTTGCTCCTAGTATCTCTCTGCTTAGCCTTTGTATCTGTGCTTTCTGCAGCCAGTATAATGGGTCAATTGCTATCTTGTTCCTATTCATTTGTATTATTTTGCATTTTGTTTTGCACAGTTTCCAAGAATTGTATTTCCTCCATTCAGCTTTCACCATGTCATATCAGGAAGCAAGTGTTTGTTGAGTGTGTTTTCTTGGTAACCATTTTGTACATACATTCGCATGCCATTATTCACTTTCAGTTTGCTGCATTCTTTTACACAAAGCAGCCAAAACTTGACATTTAAATATAGTACATTTTAAGGCCTGCTTGAGCAGCCTCCCCTGGAACAGGCTGGGGCCTCCCCTGGGAGGCTGGCCTCACAATTTGAGAAACCCTGGAATAGCATAACCACCCCACATTTATGTGAGTTGTAGGGTGCAGCGTAACAAGCTCCAACCCATCCTCCCACCAGTTTCCTATGCTCATCCTGGCTCAAGTGTGTCTCCTGAAGCAGTACTACCTGTGCGTGTTTATTTTTAATGGCCTGGAGAACTTTCTTGCGCTTGATGGGGTTATGGAAGCCCCGAATATTCCACAAAATAATCACCTCAGTATTAGCCATTTTTAATCCCACAGGTTGTTCTGCCCTCCCAATCTTGTAGGAGGCTATGCCCCCCTCTATTTGCAAGATCGTACAACTGCCAATGTAACAGTACATTTCTGGATTCCATCATACACAGTACCCCCTTCCCCCCCACAACACCAGTACCTGCAACCAGCAAGGCACAAACTTGAAACAGTAAACAGGCATAAAAAAAGAACCAAACTATAACTGTTGTGTAACACTTGTGTCAGTTGTCTATAGCCATCTACCCTCCTTCCCTTCTGCAGCATCATCCTCCTACTTCATGGACATCCCTCCAGGACCTGAAGAATAGAGTAATATCCATCCCTCCCCCCCCTACATTGTCACAAGCAGAATTAAGCACAGGCACACCCCCACCACCACCATAAAAGACTAATCTTGTTTAAATGGCCCCAGTTAGTTGCCAGTGTGACCACCACCAGCTCCTTCCCCACCCTTCCCTGACTGTGTACCTCTGTCGGTACCTCTCCCTCCACTGGCTGTTCCTTTTCTAAGGTCCCAGGCTCCACCACTGGGGGCTTCTACTTATCCCTTTCCTAGAGCAGCCAGGTGATCAGTGTCCATCCCCACATCCGTCGAGCATCCTGGGTTGCACTGGATCCTTGCTTGTTCCTCTGATGGACACTGCCTGTTGGTTAAAAACGGTTAGAGCCCATTACAACTTCACACTGATCATTACCCCTGCATGTCCAGCATTTCCTCTGCTACCCCCCTCTACCTTCCCTGTGGTCCCATTCCCCCTATCCTCCCCATGTGATAATGCTGTTGGTCCCCGAGTTCTTACCTTCCCATCTGCTGACTTGAGGCGGGACAATTTTCCCTGCCCTTCCATTTACCTGTAGCCCCCCTCACCCCGCATTACCCCTGTACCACCGTCCTCTGCTGACTAGGAAAGCTCCCTTCCCCAGGAAAAAGCAAACAGGGGCACCCACATCCTCCCTAGCTCAGAAACCAGCAAGAAAAAATAGCACAAAACACATTTTACATAAAAAGACAAGACTGTTCGTGCCAGTAGAGTCCATGTCCCTGTTTGAATTGTTGCATCCGGCATCCTTGTATTCTCAGGCCTTCCACCTCATGGCATACCTCCACCAGGCAACTGTTCCATTAATTAATCCCCACGCTGGCAGGTACAAACCTTCCCCATACTCTACGGATGTCAAATTGGGTCAGGAACAGATGAACTGAATCCCCCGAGATGCTCAACTCACTGCATCCCCACTCTCCTTTGACTACCAAGCTGGTCACTACAGGGGATACAGGAGCACGAGTTGGGTTCTCATCACGGCAGCCCGCAGTCCAGGCACATTCCATAGAGAGACACCCCGCTATACTACACTTGTTTACCTGAAAAAATACACCTTTGATAACGGGCCGTGCCTCCCTTGTACTCCAAAAGAAAAACTATCTGCCACATGAAGCAAAGGTTCATCGAAAACATGCAAGTTTTAAATGCACTTGACCCCCCTGTCCCTCGTTCCAGCCACTGGAGAAAGCATGCCATTCACTTATCTGGACTTCTTAATGGGCCTGGCACGGCGTCCCTTCTCCGATTGGGCTACAGGTTGTTCAGAGAGTGCAGTACCCGGTCCACCTCGTGGAAGGTATATGTTACTCCTTCCTTGTGGATCTTCACAGTGGCTGGGTACAGGAACTGGAAATCAATTTTAGCAGCGCGGAGTGCATCCCAAACTGGATTGAAGAGCCTTCTTCTCCTCTGCAATAGCTGCAAAAAATCCTGATGTAGAAACAGCCTCACTCCCTGATACAGGACCTCCTTACATTTTTTGAAGGCAAACCAGATGGCCTGCCTTTCCCCAAAATGATGCAGTCGGAAGACAATCTGGCACGGCGGCTCCCCTGCTGCTGGTTTCAGTGCCAAGGCCCTATACGCCCTCTCTATTTTGAAGTGACCTCCTTTTGGCTCCAGACCCAATAGACCAGGAAGCACTCTGCCACAGACGTTCTCTGGAGAAGTCCCTTCCTTTCCTTCAGGGAGCCCTCAAATCCAAAGGTTGTTGCAGCGCTGGTAGTTTTCCTGATAATCTAACTGTTCCCGGAGCTCCCCCAGTTCTCTCCGAAGGTCTCCGACTGCATCTGGAAGGTGCTTCGTGCGGTCCTCAAGCTGGGAGATACGGGTTTCGGCCTCAGAGATTTTGGCCACTTGCCCCGTGAGCTGTTCAGATAGCTCTGAGATTTTTGTGGTAATTATGTCCAGTTTAGGAGAGACCCCCGCCAGCACTTGGGCTGTTAAGGTTTCGGCCTATGACCTCCATTTCAGTCGCCGAGAGCGTGATGACAGTCAGGCTTCCTGATGTACCTGGAGGAGCAGCTTTCTTGCCCAATTTCACTGCATTCTGTGACGATTTTCCCATATTGGAGGCCAAATACTCATCCATCATCCTCTCGGATTGCTGCTGGTAAGTTAGTTTTGGACCAAAAACCACCTTTGGAACCACTTTTTTTCAATGTAAAGTCCTGTGGTGAGAGAGCTGTGCAGAGACGTTACCAGTCCATTAGCCGGTCATTAACACCCCCCCCCCCCACTGGTTCTCTTTAATGTCTTTATAAGTGACATTACAGAGGAGTTGGAAAGGAAGGCCTGCCTCTTTGCAAGTAATGCCCATATCTGCAATTGGGTGAACACTCCAGGGGAAGTGGGAATGATAAACAGATACTTGAGATAACTGGAAGAATGGTCAAGGGAATGGCAGCTGGGTTTCAATGTGAGAAGTGCAAAATAATGCACTTGGATCACAGAAACCCAGAACAGAGCACAAAATGGGTGGAGCAGTATTGACAACCACCAAGCAGGAAAGAGACATGGGGGTGATCATATCTGATGACCTAAAGGAGGCAAGGCAGTGCAACAAGGCAGTTGAGAGAGCTAGTGGGGTACTGGGGTTCATAAGGAGGGGTATCAGTGGCAGAAAGAAGTAGGTGGTGTTACCTCTGCATAGATCTCTGGTAAGAACCCACCTAGAGTACTTAGCGCAATGCTGGAGACCACCTCTCCGACAGGACATAGACAGAATGGAGGCTATCCCAAGGAGCGCAAGTTAAATGGTGCAGGGTCTGCATCAAAAGCCCCATGAGGAAAGACAGAATGACATCAATATGTACATCCTGGAAGACAGCGGGGGGGGGGGTGATATGATAGACCTTTAAACACTTCATAAGGGTAGATAAGGTACAGGAGGTAAGTATTTTTCGGAAGAAAAGGTTCTCAAGAAAACATTCTATGAAGCTGGAGGGGGTAGATTCAAGAGAGCTGTTAGGAAGTACTTCTTCACAGAAAGAGTGGTGGATTCCTGGAACAATCTTCCAGAAGAGGTGATGGGGGCAAAGACATTGGCAGGGTTCAAGAATGCTTGGGGAAGGCATGAGGAAATCATAATGGAAGTGGGGAGGGAGAAAGAGCAGTAGATCAAGTACGGTCTATGGTAATAGTTTAGGTAGGGTGTAAAAGGGCAGACTGGGTGGGCCAAATGGTCCTTCACTGCCGTCAAATTCTATGTTATGAAGTTTCTGTTTCTATGTCTCAGGATTCAAGAGGGAGCCCTGGATACATGCTGGTTGAAGGGAGATCAAAGTGAACACATCTGACAATGAAAAATCATGGAGTATGCAGGAGTGATAGGGCTTAGAGAAGCAGTAGATGAGGTGCCAGCCGGTGCAGGGAAAAAAAGAAATGATTACATTCTTATGACATCATAATCAACTTACTGACTAGACACTGGGCGAACAAGCACTCCTCCATGCAGGTGTCTGTTATTCAGTAATGCCACGTCAAGGGTTTCAGTATCGAGACATATTTGATAAAGATAATTATTTAGCATTACACATTCCAAATCTGCAATCCTGTTGAATTCATATTATCTCGTGCCAGCATATATTTTCTTGTGCTGTGGGCATCAATACACATTGCACCCAGGAGCACCAAAATGTAACTTGCATGCAGCTATTTATATCCTCGCTGCCATAGTTCTCATCAGCTTCACTACTGCTTTTCCCTCCAGTATCTGGTATCGCATCTGTAGACCACTCTGGTTCAAATGTGTGTCTCTGACAGTACCCCAGTAAAATTACTTCCAAATCCAAACTCTTCAACAGTTACACTGGACTGGTAATGTGAAGACCGCGTATCACTTGAATTATGTGACTCCTGTGACATATTACTGTGTCCTAAAATCATAAGAATAATAACATAACAACAGCTATATAAAGTTTTTTTCCCCATGCAGGACATATTTCAATATATAGTGAAAACCATCAAACACACACAATTCTATATTTCTGGTTTCACAACATGAAAACAATACCGTCCATCTGAATGAACAATATCTAACTGTACCTTACATCAAAGGTGATGTGAAAACTGTATAATTTGCTTTCATTGCTTTGTTTCTGAGTGCAACATTCTGTTACAGTTCTTTTCAAGGATCCAGTAATCTGGGGCCGATATTCAAATGTTTGCATGGGTGCTAACGGGTCTCTGCGCAAACTGGGGTGTGTGCCTGAGCCCCATATTTGAAAGGGGCTTTTGCACAGGCAAAGAGGGTTAGCACCCATGCAAAACATAATTGTACATGTGTGGGCAAGGCGATGGGCGTGGGCATGAATATGTGCACTACCCCTTATTCAGTGGTTTTGCGTTGCATAAAAAGGTTTAGCGCCCTGTGATCCATAGTACCCCCCATGGCTGATTGCTGACTCATTCTTTAAATTAAAATGCTCCCTGGTGCTAGTGGTATCTTCCCCCCCCTTGGTGTCCAGTGGTCCCCCCATCCCACGGTACCAGGAACCCCACCCCCATCACCATATCATCAGTGGTGGTGCCACGGGTGCATACAGCAACTGGCACAACCCTGATCACACTTCCTTGGCTGGCCACTGTATGTTCAGTCAGGGAGTGTGCCTCATATATATAGCACAGGGTGACATGATTGGGGGGGCACTACTAACACCAAGGATAAAGGTATTGAAGCTGGAGCTGGGATCCGAGGGAAGGGGTTACCACTGGCACCAGGAATACACATATTGAAACCAGGGCTGAGACTGGAGGGAGTGGGGTTACAACTGGCAACAGGGATATATGCATTGAAGCCGGTTCTGGTATCAGAGACAGGGAAGTTACCAATGCATCATGGATCTGTATACATGGCTGTGATTGGGCAATTGGGGGGAGGTGGTGCTAACCATCCTCGCTACCTGTGCAAATGAGCCCATAATGGGCATGCCAGTGTCCCCTTAGCATCATGCATGCCTAAAGAGTGGATTTGCATGGGTCCCTTTAAATATTGGAAATAGTGCTCCAGTGCTATCCATTTTGGCGGCATATTTTGAGAGCCCTGTTGGGTCAGCACTAAATGGCTTAGCACTGGGCTACCATTTCCCTAAAAGGAGAAAGGGGGCATGGATGCAGACAGACAGGCATGGAGGAACTGCTGTGCCCATTGTGGCTGGTTCAGTGATTGCTGGAGATCAGACCAGCAGGAAATGGTGAACTCTTAATGCATGTTATTACAAGATAAGTATTGTATACCAATTTTGATTGGTTGTGAGGGTTCTAACAGGGTTACATTAACCCACGTTACCCTACCATCTACAGCCTGATCACATTGGTTTTTTTTTCTGTATTGCAAAATAGGCTCTGCAGGGCCAGATGGCCTTGGCCCAAGACTGCTCAAGGCTGCTGCCCCAGCCATAGCACAACCAGCTGCTTGGCTCATTAACAGGTCCCTGTTGGAAGGGGCAGTACCCAGCATCTGGAAACAGGCCTACGTGATACCTATACACAAGGGAGGCCCCAAGGAACCAATAGGTATATCTCCCTTTTCTGTACCCTAGCCAAAATACAAGAAAGGCTAGTCTATTGCCAACTCCGAGACTACTTGGAGGCTAACCAGCTGTTGGTGCACACCCAGTATGGTTTTAGATGAAAGCATGGGACCGACACAGCCCTCATCAGATTCTCCACTGATGTCCTCATGGCTCTATACAAAGGAACCCCAACTGAGCTGTCTTTATAGACCTGACCAAGGCCTTTGATCTAGTAGATCACAACCTCTGGTTAAAAAAACTCGGTAAACTTGGCCTTGATCAGCACTCCCTAACCTGGTTCACCAGTTACCTGACCAATCATTCCCGACAGGTCAAGTGGAGAGGGGATACATCTGAACCACTCCCTCTCAAAGAGAGGGTGCCACAGGACTCTATACTGGGGCCCCTCCTGTTCTCACTGTTCGTCAATGATTTAAGCAATCATTGTGGAGGTAGCTCTGTGGTCCAATATGCAGATAATGCGGTCATCTACAGAACCTCGAACAGCACTTCAGACCTGGGACTGCAACTTCAGTTGGACTTTGCTTTCCTAGAAAGATGGCTCTTGGAAAACAGACTGGTTCTGAACGCTAAAAAAACAAAAGCCACGCTGTTCAGACCAAGAACCCTGGGTCAGGAAAGAAGCCCCCTACTCCCCCTGGTCTCCTCATCTGGTGCACCAGTAAAGGTAGAGAAGACATTTAAATGCCTGGGCCTGATACTGGACCAAGGCTTCACATTGAAACCCCATGTGGATCAGATAACCAAAACCATACACCAAAAACTAGGCCTACTCTACTGACTGAACACCCAGTTGATCCCTGAGACCAGGATTACCATAGCCATAAGCATCATCCTCCCAACCTTGACCTATGCTGCACCAGTAGTGCAGGACCTAGCAAAACAGGAGCTCAGTAGGATGCAAATGCTATACATTAAAATTGCTCGCTTCATGTCAATGTCACACCTGAGGCACCATTATTGTGAAGCATTGGCCTAAACTGGCCATCCCTGAGTAACTGGCTACAGTACCCCCCATTATGCAACACCTATAAATTCATCAATGACCCACCACCAGTAAGCCTAGCTGGAATGTTGGGTCCAAAGCGCTCAGGTAGACAGCTGTGCACTACTGGGAGAAATCTCTTGGAAGAGCCTAGGGTAAGGTCCACGGCAGGCAGCAAATCCTTTGTCTGTGCAGCTCCTGTACTGTGGAATAAGCTCCCTGACAACCTTCAGGATGCTACCTTACTGGGTACCTTCTGCAATGAGCTTCGTGGGCACCTGCTAGAAAAAAGCACATGCCTTGGCACCTGAACACAGTTGCACAAATCCAAAAATCTAGCCTTCTCTAGATCTGATCGTCCTTGGAAAACTTTAAACAGAAAGTGCTATCAATTGTTTTGCTCTGTCTTAATTACACCCTAGGTTATTTTTATAGCCCTAAGTGTTATAGCCCTCATCAGGATAGAAATATGATATGTCTGTTGGTGATTGTCTGATCCCCACTATGTACTGTCCTGATATTAATCAAATATGGTCTGCTCTTAAGTATTGTTTTAAGCAAAATGTTATTACTTCAAGCTCTATGTAACTAATTACAGGTCACCCCTGAAAAATGGACCTTCAGGGCTCAGTGAGTCTACCTTGTTACCAAAATTGATAAGGGAGGGAGTAAGGAAGGAAGGAAGGAACTGTGTACAGAGCCTTGAATGTAAACATTTTAAAACATGGCTGTTGCCAACTCCGACAGCTTAACTGTTAGCATTTGGTATTTTGAGGCAGTATACATTCATACCTGTATAACACATAGTTCAACACAACAAACCCCAAAAAGCTTGAAAAAAAGAAGAGAAAAACACCCGGAGCCTCTAATGTATTTTACACATTATACTGTGGGCACCCATAAACCTGTCACAGCGGCCGTAACAGAATCAAAGCCAGGTCCTCTACCATACAGAAAGTAAATTATTTATTAATATATGGCTAAATGTGACAGTATGTAAACTTAGTGTAATAAATGGCAAGCATCTTAACAATAAGAAGTCTGCTAGATATACGGCTTTGCGGGAATGCAGACTGTTCTCTGACTTTTGAACATTGTTGTAAAACTGGCAAATGCTGTCCTATGTGAAAGTATAGTGATCAGTGCTTGGGAGGGGGAAAAAAAACCCCAAAAGTTTCTGACTGAACAAATGTTATTGAAAGCACTGCTCCTTGTTAAAGTTATTCTACTGGCCATCGATCAGGAAAGGGCTCCATTAACTGACTGAAATGTAAACTACTAAATGTGAAACTTGGGGTCTGCTGTCAAAAAATATAATCCGCACGACAACTTATTGTTAATGCAGCTCACACAGATATTGAAAAATCAAATAACTACACCTTTCCTTACCAACAGGTAGCAACAGAATAAATTGTAGTAATGTTTGCAATGTATGCCAGAAGGTTTTCCTGCATGGGTCCTACTGAAAGCTACAGATGGGAGTGTGTGTGTGTGTGGGGGAGGCGACCAGTGAATTCTGCTGTGGGCATTTGTAAAATACATTTAATAACAGCTGCCAGAAGTTTACACTCGTCCACTGTGAATATCTGAACAATACTGAAGTCTTTCTAAAGGAGTTTAAACAGTTGTTGCAATGAGCGACAGAAAATTTCCCGCACAGGTCCCGCTGACGGCTGGTGGCTGGAGGGGGTAGGGTATTTCTGTGAACTGCCAGTGATTTTTGCCTCAGCTGTTTGTAAAATAAACATAACAGCTGCCAACACTGTGCACTGAACCACTAAAATGTCAATTAGACATATGACCAAAGTGATTTAAACAACAAAAAGAGTTGTCCGTGAGCATGTCAGACACCCGTATACCTCCAAATGACTACTGTGCATACTGAGTATGCTCAAAAATGAAGTCTCCTTCAAAAAATGCAGAAATGCCACAATTCTAATTATTTTTTTCCATGGTATAACTACATATCTTGTGCTGGGGAAAACACGCTTTCAAACAGGGACCTCCAAAGTGATAGGATCTTACAATCCCCCGTTCTGCAGCTAATCACACAGTAGGGTACAGCAGCACATTAGAAAGTGCAGAACGTTGGGGAATGTCACCATGGTAACTAGCAGCTCCCTCTACAACTGACTAATCATTCCCATTTCTTTTTTGTCAATATATTTTTATTAGCCTTTGAAAAACCATAAATCCAAAAGTAGAACAGATTGAAATAGAACATACATTAATAAGTACATTGAAATAGGTTATAAAAAACTCATAAGTTACTAAATAAATATTATGAAGTGTAATAAATAATTTATAAATATCTAACATCATGAATAGATAACCGCAAGTTATAATACATATTTTGTAATTTAATCACTATAAAGTATCACTTAGAAACTATAAATACAAGGTAAAAGAAAAGAAGAAGAAGAAAAAAGGGAATAAGAATAGAAGTAAAGAGAAAGAGTAATAGATTTAAAAGGAAGGAAAGTGTGGTGAGGTTTTTTTTTCCTTTTCTTTTTGAGCATACTTAGAATTATATTTCCTTGTATGTTGAAATGTCAGGAGATCTAAGATCTATGTTGATATAAAAGAAAAGGGGATATAATCATACTGTCCCAAACAAAACTTTAGACAAAGTAAATCATTTCTTGTTAAATTTGACTGATTGATCTCTTAGAGATAGTGCTATCTTTTCTGTATTTATAATTTCTATTAGTGAATTTTTCCATTCTTGAATTGTTGGAACCGTGACTTCTAGCCAATGTTTCAATAAAACATGCCTCACTGAAACTCCTAATGGCAATAACGTTTGTTTTTGCTCCTATGACCAGTGAGTATCTCTATCAAAATGTCCTAGAATACAGGTATGTTCATGGATAACAGGTCAAGGTAGGCACTGTCCTGTCCCCTTGCCTCCCAGTCCGCGTTGGTGTTCCGCAGGGATCGATTCTCGGCCCCCTACTTTTCAGCCTATATCTAAACTCCTTACTGTCGGCCATCTCAGGAAACCTGCTCCTCTACGCGGATGATGCAGTACTGTTCGCCTCCGACCCTCTTAAACACCACCAAACACTCCAACACAGCTTCCACGAAGCAGAGCATTGGTTCTCCACCCAACGTCTAACAATTAACTACAAGAAAACAAAAGTCATGATCTTCTCCCACCCGCAGAACCCCCGCAAGAACTTCTGTCCCCCACTTCTCACTGTCAACCACAACCCCCTTGAGCAAGTTAGCAACTTTAAATACCTTGGGATCACTCTAGACCCGGCCCTCAACTATCAACAACACATTCTCCTCTTTGCCTCGACCCTAAACTTGAGATTAGGAGTGCTATATAGGTACAAACATTGCCTCACCCTGGAGGCCCTACGGCTCACTGTCAATTCCTCCGTCCTTGCCCTCCTTAACTATGGTATTACCATATATAGTGCTGCCCCCACCTCCACGCTAAACAGACTCCGCCTTGTACTCAACAAAGCCTGCCATCTCATCTTAGGCTGTGATCTCCTCACCCACACCTGTACTCTCTACAACTCCTCAAAATGGATAAACCTAGATAACAGAATCCAGTATCACACATGCCTAATGACAAAGAAGATACTCTTAGGTCTCGCCCCTCCCTCCCTCCCTCTCTTTCCTCTATTATTCGCCCAGCAGCCCTAGCCAGACCTACGCGAAACTCAAACAAGTAACTTCTATGGGTACCCCACCCTCATACCACCCAACTTCAAAGGACTTTCAGCTACCAAGTCCCTAACTGGACTAACTCTCTCCCCACCCAAATAGCCAACGAAACAAGGCTAGGTCCTTTTAAAGCTAGACTAAGGGAACTCCTCCAAGGCGCTAACGTATGTGACTGCCCCTGACTGAGTCCGGCAGAATGCTGCCCTATTAGCACCCATAACTTTCTCTGTTTTCTGGTGCAAAATCCCTACTATCGCACTATCTGACTATCAGCCAGTTTACAGTCTTCTCTGCAACCATGTGGCTGTGATTAATTGAGACTCGTTCACTACACTGACCTAGGACTCCTCCTGAACTACCCTTGACTGCCTTGTAATGCAATGTAATGTAATCCTTCATTATATACTGTACTGTACCGTCATCTCTGTCAGCAAATGTTTGCTCTGTACCTTAATGTTTGACATGGAACGTTTGTAAATGAATCTCTTACTCAAAGGTCTTTCCGAATACTTACCAATAAACAATAAACAACAATATGTTCTGAAATCAAAGGATAACCTTCAAATAGACTTATTACTGATGACCATATAGACTTTACCATGGGACAATCCCAGAACATGTGCATTAGTGTACCTTGTTCTACTTCACATTTGTGACAAATAAGAGTGTTAGTTATATTCATTTTGAATCGCTGGTAAGGGGTGTAATATAAGTTATGTATGGTTTTAAAATGGATCAGTCTTAAATCAACTGAACCGAATACTTGAAATGGGAGAGTCCATATCCTATCCCACTCCCAATCTTCTGTAGGAGTTCTTAATGTATTAGACCACCATGTAATGGTTTCTGTGGCTGAACCTCTAATTAGTTCTAATAATAGTCTATAAATGAAAGATATATAGGTGGGTTTCTTAAGACGGCCTGAGAATATTCTGGTAGTATTATCAAGAGGTGTAGATAAGTCTATCTGATTCTGAATTGCTTTTATAACACACGAATACACTATACTATCTGAAGGGGGACAGTCAAATTTATTTGCTATGACTTCAAATGGTAAAAAGTGTCATTATTTAGAATATCTTTACCCGAGATAATTCCTTTTTGTTTCCAGACTTCGTTGTGAAGAGGGATTCCATTCCGTGTAATGTTAGGATTTCCCCAAATAGGTTGAGTTCTAATTTGACTTAATTCTAGTTTTAGAAGATTACTAATCTGTTTCAATTGTCTTAGAGAGTCTAAAATAATCTTGTTTTTACAGGATGTTAGTGGTTTAGCATATATTAATGCATATAGAGATAGGCCTTGTTTTTTTATCATATCTTCTTCGATCTCAACCCATTCTGGGATGTATATCTGTGCTAACCCAGTGTAATTCCATCTCGCTAGTTGAGCCATTCTTGTAGCTAAATAGTATACATAAAAATCAGGAGCCTTAAGACCTCCATTGGCTTTGGATCTGTACATCCTAGTATATGACATTCTATGTCTTTTGTGTGACCAAATAAACTGTGCTACAATGGAATTAATAAGAGTCCAACAATTTCTTGGTTAAACAACATGGGATCATCATAAAGACATATAATAAATGAGGCAGTATATTCATTTTAATAGTTTCTAACCTCCCCCGTAGGCCCAAAGGCAATTTATTCCATTTAACAAGATCTTCGGTCACCCTTGACTTAATAAGATTTAAGTTTTTAGTTACTGTCTTGTGTATAGTACCATATATCCTGAGACCTAAGTAATCTATATAATTAGTTGCCCAAGTGAGTCCTTTGGAGCTTATTATTTCCTTATAACATAAACTATTGAGAGGGAGTAAGTTTGTCTTGTCAATGTTCAGGATGTACCCTGAAAGTTCCCCAAATGATTCAATAGTTTTCAAAATAGCTGGTATGGATTGGACCAGATTAGAAACCATGAGTAAAATATCATCTGCATATGCAGAAATTAAGTGTTCTTTTAGGCCTACCTGTATGCCTTGGATTTGTTTTATTACTAAGAATTTCCTTATTAAAGGATCAAGTGTAAGATTAAATAGGAGTGGTGATAATGGGAATCCTTGTCTTGTTCCCCTTGATATCTCAAAGTAAGGCGAGATCACTCCATTAGTTACCACAGCAGAGCTGGAGTTTTGGTATAGGAGGCCCACCCATTTAATGAAGTTTTCAGGAAAACCATACGGCACTAGACTGTTGAATATGTGTTCCCAGGAGACTCGATAGAAAGCTTTCTCCGCGTCCAAAGAAAGCAAACCACTGGGTGTTGTGTTTTTGTTAGCTGCCAATATCACATGAAATAATTTCCTCATGTTATCTGCAGATAATCTTCCTCTCATTAATCCAACCTGTTGTCTGGTTATGAACAAGTGTATAACTGACTCTAACCTGTTAGAAATAATCTTTGCTAAGATTTTTATGTCTGAATTAATTAATGAAATTGGTCTATAATTTCCACACTCTAAAGGATCTTTTCCCTGTTTATGAATGAGTGTAATAAGTCCTTTAGTCATTTCTCTGGATATGTGACCTGTCTCAAAGGCCTCATTAAAAACCGCTTTTAATATCAGGGCAAGTACATCACTAAATTCGCTGTAGAAATTTTGTGAATACCCATCCAGACCGGGCGCTTTATTTTTCTTTGTTTGCTTAATGACCGATAATACTTCTTCAACCCTTATACGATCCCAAGACTAACTTTGTATATTTCTGGAACAGATGGGATCAGAACATCAGAACAAAAGAATTTAATGTATTGTTTTTGTCAGTATTTTCCTTTGTATAGAGCTTCTCATAATAGTCTTGAAATTCCTTATTGATCTGCTTATGTCCTGAAATAAGAAGTCCGTCCCTCTTACGTCTAACTGCTGCTATGTTTGTCGAGCCACTATTTTGTCATAATCTGATGGCTAATATTTTTGCAGCCTTAGGCCCTGCACTGACATAATTGATTTTCAATTTCATAATAGCAAATATTGCTTCCCTCTTAATGGACTCATTATATTCCATCTTTAATCATGACCATTCTTTCCATGTAATATAATCTTTATTGTCTAGTAGTTTCTCTTCTATTTTTTTGATTTTTGTCAAAGTTTCTTTTTGTTTGCTTAGGCTTAGCTTCTTAAGCGTTGAAGCTTCATTTATTAAAATACCTCTTAAATAGCACTTTAAACAGTCCCAATTAGTACCCCATGAGGTGTCAAGTGGATTATTAAATTCCTCAAACTCCTTTACTGCTTCCCTTATCTTTTGCAGCAAGAGAGAGTTATCTAATAGAAAATTATTGCACTTCCGTCTATGTGTCCGACATGTTTTGTTAGATGTCTCAAATAATATTGATACTGGACAATGATCTGAAATGACTCAAGTTTCAATTGTTACTAGAAAAAACTCTATTTAGAAAATCTTTTGGCACATATATTTGGTCTATCCTTGATGTGAATTCTTTTATGTTTGGATGCAAAATCCTCCATGCATCAATGAACTGTAGGTTATCTGTTAGATCTTCCAAATCTTTATCTGCCCTGTCCCTATGTGGTCTAAAGGTAGATCTGTCTAATATAGGATCAAGTATACTGTTAGTGTCACCAGCCAATAGGATGGTACTGTCTAAAAGGCCCTCCACCTTTGAGAGAATAGTGTTGAATATCTCATGTGTCGTCGAAGTGGGTCCATAAACATTAATAAGAGTATAATACTCTTCCCCTATTTTACCATTGAGTATCAGGAAATGTCCCATCGGATCCTCCATGATGACACTCAGCTCAAATAGAACACCCTTTTTAAAAATGATTAACATGCCTGTTTTCTTTGAACAATCACCTGCTCCAAACACTTGTCCCACCCATTCTCTCCTCATTAAAAGGTAATGTTCTTTCTTAAAATGTGTTTCTTGTAAAAAAACCTATTGTCACCCCTAGTTTATTTAAATGTCTTAGAACTGAATATCTTTTAATTTTGTGATTAAGTCCCCTGACATTCCAAGAGATAAGTTTAATTTTATCCAGTGTAGCCATAAAGTTCAATATTACCATAAAAAAATTATTACATTTGGTAAAATAGACATCACAGGATTGTGTAAGCTAAATATGTGCAATGCTACCACCACCACATGTCCCTTGAATAAGATAAGATGAAACATTAAGTAGAGAAGGAAAAACTGAATGCTTAGATTTAAAACAATACAAACATAAAATATAACAGTATTGCTAACAAAAATCATAAGCACAAGGTGTTTTAAAAGATAAGTACTTTTAGAATGAATATTCCATAGAGTATCAGTGCCTTGCATAACATCGACAAGGAGTAGGAATTTAAGCTCCAGAGATATCATTAACAACATTAACATCATCCATAACATTCTCAAATGGCTTAGTGAGTCAAATGGGACCTCACACCCCCCGATGTTCACAACATTGAACCTTACAGAGCAGCAAAATAAAAACAAAAAAACCCCACCACCCCTCATTATGTGAAACAATAAATCAAATAAGGACTTTCACCTGCAGATGAAACATACCATAAGGGATATGCTTGAATTTACAATGTTATCTTAATAAGTATATCAACAATTGAAAAAAGTTAGACCTTTGTAAATGTGTAAACAAATAGATACATACGGCAATATATGGATTTATGTATCTATCCTATACCTAGTGTGGCATCAATGTACAACTGTAGAGACAGTTTGTTCAATGCAATTTAACTAAGTCTATAGCACTCTGAAACAGACCTCATATTAGATTCAGATAATAAAGATTTTGTCATAAAGTAATTAAAAGTGTGCAAGAAACCAATTATACAGTTATTTTGCATGCCAAAAATTGAACAGGGTACATGCAAATAATATTCTTACCCTCCATGATCAAACACAACCTTTGCCATTTTATTCATCCACATTAGGCTCCCCCTAGAGAATGAAAAGTTGTAAAATATTAAAAATACCAAGAGGATGATGTATTGTGAATAGAGGAACAATAAAATAAGAAAAGTCTCTTGAAAACATGGTGAGCGAGAAAGTGTCTCTGTAGCGCCATGATGATCCAGCATGCAGTGAAAGGGTATGAGGTCAAAGATGTCTCGGGGTCGCTATGCATGCACATACACAGATTGGGTCATGAGCATAAGGCTTCACAAGCTACTAGAGAATCCTTCAATGCTTTGAATTTTAACAGGTAAGAACAAAAATGGCAAATTTCTCATTTTTTTGTGCAGATCAAATGCGGCTGCCGAGTAACTCCACTGTCAAAACCTTTTATTTGTAAGTGCTTAAAGAGATAAGGTCTCCATCCCACCTCGCCCCCACTAGCAACCACCACAACCAAAATTTGGCTGATGATAAAAAAAGAATTCCAGTCAGTATTTGTTATTGTTTGTCAAAAAGCCTGAAAAAATGGTTCTGATATAAGCACGATAATGATAAGCATAGTCAGTGTAATTTAAATCAACGCCAAAGCCTGCTCACAAGTCGCTCAAGGAACATTGTTTTAGCCCTGGTGAGGCTGAGTTAGAACCGCTATTTCTGCTCAATCCGTATTCTACTTCCTTCACGAATACCTAAATGGATTCGCAGAGGGCTCTCCCATTTGTGTTACCCCAGCTAATTCAGAGCAAAGCCAGCATCAATTCATCTAGATATCGTGCACTGCTAAATATTGCTTTTATGGCTTATCTCAACAACCACTGAACAAGCAGAGACAACCTATTTAACAGAATAACTAAGTTACTAAACGCAGAGAGTGGGTGATTGCCTGGTACAGGGCGAGATCCGATAGAGAGCGCCTCTCCTCCCCTCTCAATTATTTATTAAAATGGATAGAATATACTCAGCAGCCCCAGTAAGGTTTACCCTTTTTTTCTCTTTGTCTTTTGGTAACCAAAGTGAGCCAATGAAGTAATCTGTCTTTTGACAGCAAACCATTAGGATTAACCAGCATAACTAAGCATTAATGCTATTCATGAGACCTAAGTGATTTCTATGTAGCAATTAATGTTGAAAGTCAAAGGTTTTAAAAATGGTGGGAAAGTCAGTCTTTAACCCAGTTTTGGCAGCAACAATTCCGTTGTATTCTCTGACCCCTTCTGGAGCCCAGATTTTTAACAGAGTGGGGAAGAATAAATTGTATTTCAGTCCTGCCTCTCTGAGCCTCTTTTTAATTGGTAGAAAGGCATCTCGCTTCTGGATAGTCTCAGGTGCTAAATCATTAAAAATTTTGATTTTGCAGCCTTCATAAGTTAAGCTGGTTTTGTCTCTTATCATTCTTTGTACATGTGACTTTTGCTGAAAATTTAGAAATTTAAGCAAAAAGGATCTAGGTCTCTCTCCAGGGTTAGGTTTTGACTTCAACAATCTATGAGCTCTTTCGATTATGTAAGATTTAGTGTCACCAGGTGGGCCAGCGATATTAAGAAGTAATTTGTTGGCAAATGCAATGGTATCTCTACCTTCCAGGCCCTCTTTCAGTCCAAAAATTCTAATATTATTTCTCCTATTTCTATTCTCCAAATCTTCCAATTTATTCTCCAGCTTAAGAAGTTTCCGACTGTCACTAACTCTTTCCTTCTGCTCCTTGACTGTGCTATCTTCTAAAATGCTGATTCTGGCCTCAGCATCTTTAATCCAAATAGCATGTGTTGATATTTCTTGCTTAACCTCTCTCAAATCTACATACATTTCATTTAATGTAATTTTCATACTGGAAATTTCAAACATCAGACGATCAAAATGAATCACTGTTAGAGGTGAGGAAGAAGCTAACTTTTTAGCTGTGCTACTGCCCTGCTCATTTGAGCCACTGCCGCTATCAGAGAGAGGTAAAGAACATTTCATAGGATTAATTTCAGCCTGCATTTCTATTAGGTTGTCGGTTGCTTCTGCATTTAAAGTATGTTGATCCATTTTGGTCTAAGTAGAGAGATGTCAAAATATTATGATGAATGTTGTACCTTGAGATAATAGTTAATCAGGATGCAGTGAATCCCTCGGTGGCTATACAAGACTTTTTGTTCTTGCATATCTGGAAGAGACATCACTTCTAACCGACGGTTAAAATGGCACCCGCTCATGAGGTTAAATAAACCTAAGTACAACTAAAAGAAATTCCAATTAAGATATTTGTATAACTGTTCGGTATCTTGATAGGGTATTAAATTACACTTTTGTTCATTCCAAAGTAAAAAAAAATAAATAAATCTCGTTAATGTTTGAAAGTGGAAGGCAGCCAAGGTGCTCACTGCTGGACGTCCACACAGACCGCCACCATTCGATCCAACCAATCATTTCCATTTCTAAGCAGTGCAGAAGGGTTATTTTACCTAACATCAAGTTAAATTGTAAAATTAATCATTTTAAGAGAACTCTAAACAAACTGAACTCACAATGAACTTGTAATAATAGCAATAATATATGACCAGAGGTTAGGTTAACAGTCAGTCACCCTCTTGGGGCAATATGGCACTCTGCTGTGCCTCGTGCCATATTATGCCCCAAGAGTGTGATTAACAGACTGTTAATCTAACCCCATGTCATACATTATTGCTTAGGTAATGGAAGACCACAGACTAGGTAACAGGTAGCGGCAATGTTGAAGCAGGCAATAGAATTCGTTGGTTTGCACCCAACTGAGTTCTACACATATTCATTCAGAATTAGGGTTGCATCACATGTGGCCATGGCATGAATTTCTGACAGAGGTATTCAGATCATCAGTAGGTGGGCCTCTGAGAGATTCATGGCATATATCCATACACTTCAGCCCAACTGACATTGTTTCTATCCCTTGCATTCAGGGGCAAGTATGTAAGTGTGTGTGTGTGTGTGTGTGTGTGTGTGTGTGCGCGTGTGCATGTGCGCAGACATTCATTCATATATTGGGTGAAAGAGCATCTGTGAGCAAAAGAGAATGGCATTTGGCCCTGGATGTTGACAGAGACAGTATCCTGGTTTGGGCTGAGGGGCATGCACTAGGCAATTGTGCTACCCAAGAGGTATCATCTGGGGAAGAATGAAACAAAGACAGACATCCTGGTGATACATTTTGGAGGAACTGTCTTTGCATGAATGCCTTGGATAGAAGAACCCTTAATACAGACAGGGTTGCTGGCAGCATTCAGTGGATGTGAGAGGGGTAACAGTGATAGAAACATACATGGAAATATAGATATTGATGGCAGATAAGGACCTAGTGTGCCCATTTTCCTTACCTACTATAACACCACAGACCCTACTTCATCTCTAACTTTACCCACCTCTTTCCCTACCTCTAAGGTTCCCTTATGCCTATCCCATGTATACTTGAAGCCTGTTGCCAGTTTTGCCCCCACCACCTCCACTGGGAGGCTGTTCCAGACATCTACCACTCTTGCTGTGAAGAAGTACTTCCTCACATCTCCCATGATTCCCCCTTCAGCTTCATAGCATGTCTCCTTGTTCTTGAGCATCTTTTCTTCTGAAAAATGTTTAAGTCCTGAACTTTATTTATACCCATGAGTTATTTGAATGTTTCTATCATATCCCACTCTCCCTCCTTTCTACCAGGGTGTACATACTGAGGTTCTTCAGTCTCTCCTCATAGGGCTTGTGATGCAGACCCTGTACCATTTTGGTTGCGCTCCGCTTGTCTGCCTCTACCCTGTCTATGTTTTTCTGGAGATGTGGTCTCTAGAACTGGACACAGTACTCTAGGTGAGGTCTCACCAGTGATCTATACAGCAGTAACACCACTTCTGTCTTTCTGGTGGTGATACCCCTCCCTATGTATCCTAGCACTCACTAGCTCTCCTACTGTCTTGTCACACTATCTGGCCACCTTTAGGTCATCAGATATGACTACTCCCAGGTCCCTTTCCTGTTTTGTGGTGGTTAATACTAACCCCCCTCATTTTGTACTCTGCCCCTGGGTTTCCATGCCCCAAGTGCATGATTTTGTAGTTCTTTGCATTGCCCCAGTAAGTTGTTGACCTCACCAATTTTGATAGCTTCAAAAAAGCACTTGATAGACTATATTACTCTGAACACAGAATGGTGTAATTTGACCCACATATGTGGGGGGACAATCTTGATAGGCATACCTGCCTAATTTTGTCCTACTGACCTAGTAAATCTAAAAACCTACAATAGTTGCCACACCCTTGGCTGCTCCTCTAACTTTCCTAGATCACTATTTATTCTTTCCACCCCTCCTGGAGTGTCTACCCTATTAGAGATTTTGGTGTCATCTGCAGAGAGGCATACCTTCCCTTCTAGCCCCTCTGCAATGTTGCTTATGAAGACATTAAAGAGGCAGGTCCCAGTACTGATTCTTGTGGCACCCTGCTTGTCACCCTCCCTTCCTCAGAGTGAACTCCGTTTATCACCACCCTCTGTCTCCTGTCCCCCAACCAATTTCTCACCCAGTTTACCACCTTAGGACCAACACCTAGACTTCCCA
The DNA here is from genome assembly GCA_016271365.2 of Neoceratodus forsteri. NCBI lineage: Eukaryota > Metazoa > Chordata > Ceratodontiformes > Ceratodontidae > Neoceratodus > Neoceratodus forsteri. The sequence goes on along the minus strand of CM028134.1, from coordinate 375,129,692 downwards.
GCTTGTTTATGAGTCTCCTGTATGGAACGGTGTTGAATGCCTTACTGAAGTCTAGGTAGGACACATCCACCCATCTACCCTGATACAAATCCCTGGTCACCCAGTCAAAGAAATTATCAGATTTGTTTGACATGATCTCCTCTCAGTGAATCCATGCTGCCTCAGATCCTGAAGGCCACTGGATTCCAGATATTCCACAATCATCTCCTTCAGTAGTGATTCCATGACTTTCCCCACCACTGAAGTCAGACTGACTGCCCTGTAATTGCCAGCCTCCTCTTTGCTTCCACCTTTGTGAAGTGGGATTACATCTGCCCTACTCCAGTCCTCTGGAACCATGCCTGTCTCCAGTAAGTGGTTGAACAGGGCTGTCAGAGGTGCAGCCAGCACCTCCCTGAGCTCCCTCAATATCCTAGGATGCACCCTGTATCCAGTGAACATGGTGACCATGATTGAGTGACTGCAAAAAGGGCGACTCAATCATGGTGCCTGTGTTCTGGGCTACCTGGCAGAGTAGTGACAGGATACGGGGGTCACTGATTACAGTGGCAGGATGCGTGTGTATATACACGTGCGTGGGGGAGAGAGACCACGCTGCATGACAGGTGGAAGAGGAGGGAAGGTATGTGGGGTGTAGTGCAGTGGATGGCTGCCAAACTGGCCGTGTGGTGGGTAGGGTGGCAGGCTGAGGTTGGGAGGGTGCCGGGTTCGGTTCTGTGGTGGGCTTCTTTTGCGTCGGGCTGGTTATTTTGTTTTTTGAGTTTTGCACCCCCCTGGAGCTGAGGAATCCTTAAGTAGGGGGGTGTGGGGGGCACAGCCCCCCCTGTATATCCTAAAATCCCATTGCTGATTTTGTGGTCACCTGCAAGTCTATATTGCCAAATTGCTTTTCGGCAATATACACTTGCCATAATAGTGATCACTGCAACGAGTTTGCTATTATGACATAGAACCATCTGGCCCCATTGCCTTCTTCACTTTCAGATTTGTGAGGTCCCTCAGAACCCTCCCCTTTGTAAATGGACCACTGTCTACCTCCATTCCTTTGATGATTCTGGCCCTTATTTGTGGTCCTTCTCCTTCCCCTTCCTCTGTGAACACTGAACAAAAGTGCTTGTTCAAGATGTCCACTTTTTCCTGGTCCCCTGCCTCCACACACTCCCTTCCTTCTTAAGTCTTAATATCCATCTCCTGGTCTTTCTCTTTTTGCTTACATATCTGAAAAATACATTGTCCCCTTTCTACACTACTTGGGCTATTTTCTCCTCCATTTGTGCCTTTACACTCCTAATCACTTTCCCTTCCTCCCTCTGCTTTTCCTGACACACCTCTCTATCTTCCTCTCTTTCTCTCTCCTTATACCTTCTGCATGTTAACTTTTTTGGCCCTTATCTTCCCGGCCACCTCTTTTGAGAACCATAGAGGTCTCTTTTTCCTCCTGCTTTTGCTTACTTGTCTGACACAGAAGTTTGATGCTTCTCTGTCCCTCCTGTTAGATATGCCTACTGTTCATCCACTCCTCCCAAGTCCTTCCCCCACCAGGGCATCCCTGAGGCATTCCCCCATCTTTTTAAAATTGGCTCTCCTGAAGTCTAGGACCCTCATCTTTGTATTGTTCGATTCTGCTGCAGTGCTTACATTGAATCACACTGTACAGTGATCACTGGTCCCCAGGTGGCCACCCACTGTGACGTCTGCAATAGTGTCCCTGTTGGTGAATACAAGGTCCAGTACTTCCCCCCCATGAGTGGACTCCTTTATTACACAAAGAACCTTAGAGCGGAAGCACTGAGGCAAGGGTTACCCCAAAGGGCATTGGCTGGGAAGCCACGTTTCAAAGAAACACAAAATCACACATACCCCCAGAATGCAAAGCATCATGGGCTGTATATGCACATAACCACAAAATATTATGCTGGTTTGCCAGCCCAGTGGCATTGAGGGTTAAGGCCCTAGTCGCCATACCTTGCGCTATGCGGGTGACCCAGGTTCGGGAATGAGCCCAGGCCGCCGGGGGTTGGCAGGGTCTGGAAGGGATGGAGCGTCCAGAGGACAGCTCTCCTTTCCCAGCGGGGGTTGTAGGGCAATGCGTCACTCTCTTGCGCCCTCTGGCAACAGCCAGAGAAAGCCACAATGCGCCGCAGACATAAGGCAAGGGTGGAGCTTGTCAGACGCTGGACGTCATTGCACGTCCAAGCTCCACCTCGGGGGCAGGGGCTGAGGTGGGAGAAAAGTCCAAGAAAAATCTCTGGCTTACTGAGGAGGTGATGAGGACCCCAGTAGCCTCCCTCACATCCCCAGTTACAGGCAGGCCACTCTGGGGATCTGGGCCTGACTTCACGAGAGGACTGGACCCTCTAATTTCAGATAGACGCTGCCACAGGAGAGCGGGCCCTGCCCCAGGGGGGTGATCCAGGGTGCTGAGAAGGTCCTTGAGTGAAAGGAGATCCGGAGGTGGCCTGCCACGGATGAGAGTAGAAGGGCTAGCATCGAGAGGGTACCTCCAAGAGATGCCTCAGTGGGCCGGAGCATAAATACAGTTAAAAAAAATATATATACATTATGGTGGTTCTACTTTAAGCAGAACTGCATGGTGCCGAAAGGCTTCTCACACAGTCTGCCAAGGGTGCTTAAAGTTGAACCAGCATAATATTTTGTGGTGATGTGCATATACAGCCCATGATGCTTTGCATTATGGGGGTATGTGTGATTTTGTATGGCTCTTTTATTAGTTGCCTGAGGAATACCCCCTGCAGGGAATACAGGATTTCCCTGATCCTAGCTGAAGCTGCAGCTGGGATGCTCCAGTCTACATCTGGCAGATTGAAGTCCCCCACCAGCTGCATATCTCCCTTGTTCGCCATCTTTTCGACGGCTTCCACTAGACTCCTCCACTGTGTTGGAGGTCTGTAGATCATGCCAGTGTGAACAGCGGCTCCCTTCCCTGTTTCTAGGGTGACCCACAGTACCTCCACCCCTTCTTGATTTCCCTGTATCTCAGTAGCCTTTTAATTATCCCTCACATACAGAGCCACTCCCCCCTTTCTTTCCCACCCTATCCTTTCTGAACTGAGTGTAGCCTGATATAGCTATATTCCAGTCATGGTTCTCATTGCACCATGACTCTGTAATGAGGACAATGTCCAGGTCAGCCTCTGCCATGATGGCCTCTAGGTCCAGGATTTTGTTTCCCAGACTTTGAGCATTTACATACATGGCCTTCCAGAATGTGCTACCACTCTGTTTGTCATCCTCCCCATCCCCTTTTGCCTTCTCTCCTTACCCCCTCTGCTCTCAGTCCCATCTTTCTTCACTTCTGCCACTTTGTTTCCTTTTTTGTTAGGTACACTCTCTGGGATTTTTTCCCCTTAGGTCTCTCCCCACTGCCTACTTCAGTTTGGGGGGGGCAGTTTATGTCTCCCTGTTTCCTTCCGCCACCCCCCTTGGCTAGTTTAAATGCCCATCAATGTAACATTAAACCATTCATTGAGGACTGTGGTTCCCCTTCTGGTTGGATGCAGGCCATCTCCCCTGTATAGGCCTCTATCCCTCCAGGTGGGACCCTAATCCCAATGTAGCCGAACCCCTCCTCTGCACCATTCCTTCAACCATGTGTTGAAGCTCCTAGTATAGAGTACCCTATTCTTCCCTCTGCTGTAGACAGGTAGCACCTCAGAAAAGGCCACTGAGCATGCTGCCTGCTTAAGACTCCTCCCCAACTCCCTGAACTCTTCCTGTACTATTTTAGCCTCGACCCTAGCCAGGTCATTGGTCCCAAGGTGAAACATGACATTCAGCTCTCCTTCCATCCTGCTTCCCTAACAATCCTCAGGATCCACTCCCCTGCCCTCCGAGCAGTGGCTCCAGATAGGCACCTAACCTCCCTCTCCCCTCCCCTCCTGTCCCTAAATCTATCTCCCCAACAGTTGAGTCCCCCACCAGGAGATGACTCCTCCTCCTCTGGGGTCCTCTACCACCCACCTTTGGGTCTCCACTACAGAGGACCCCCACATCCTCCTTGGTCACTACTGTGGGTGCCTCCATGGGACAGTCCTGCCCTGCCAGAGCAGCATAGGAATTTTGTAGTGGTACCATGTGAGGATGTGTGTCTGACCCACTACCCTCACCCTTTCCAAGCCCACTGTAGCCCAGCCACTCCTCATCCTTGGCATCCTTTGAGGCCACAGCAGCAGACCTGGTGGTCCCTGGCTGGGGACGGAGGCACCCCAAAACCTAGCCAACTCATTCTGGAGTCTAGCAACCTCCCTCCTCAGCCCAGAGAGGTACATACAGATGGGGCAGCACCATAGTCTCTAGAAAGTATCCTGAAGACTGCCGCCTCATAGCCACAGCACTGCACTACAGCACTCCCAGCATAACTATGTCCTATCCTGCCTGATTTTCTGTTTTGCATCCTTTAGACCTTTTACCCCTTGCCCAAACTATTGCTTGACCTAACTCACCTCTACACTACCTACTCTCTTTAAACAATGATTTACTCCCTACCCTACATAGGTGTTTTCACCTTATACCCCAACTATTGCTAGACCCTAACTTGCCACTGCCTTTTTTTTCCTCCTTAGTCCTACCTGTAGCCTTCTTATTGCATGCCTCTGACCCTTTTTTACTGTGTGTGTGTAGTTGCAGGAATTTAAACAGGAAGCTCACCTCTGGTGTAGGGTACACCATCCTGATGTTCTGCTACCTCCTGTCTTACTCCTTCATTGCTTCCCTGCCAGCTTCCTGAGCTGCAGAGTGATCTAGTCAGCAATAATCCACAGGCTAGTTTGGAGGAATGGGCGGGGGTGGGGTTACCTGAAAGTGTTGGACATGGCAAGAAAGGTTTTTAACATGTACGCGAAGGCACTGACTTGGACAGTAAAGTTTACAATTGTGTAACACCCTGCAATAACAATGGACTGGCCAAGCTGGCACAGGCCACATGAAGTGCATTTGTCAGATGTCTGCATAGACATCTGCAATATGTGTTTAGGACAGGCTAAAGTGAGCGCAATGGGCTACAGTGTTTGGGAGGGTTGGTGGGTTAGGCCACATTCCATGGCAAGTGAGAAGCGTCATGGTGGAAAAGAAATGTAGAAAGGGGTGGCCCAGGGAGACAGAAACCTAAAGGAAATGCAGTAACACAAGTGCAGGAGTAACCCATGGGGGATGAGCATAGTGCAGAGACCCAGGTGACGGGTAACACAGAGAGCGACAGAGAGTGTGGCCAGATTTCCATTTGGGCATGAGGTCTTGACCCGATTTATATTAGTCACGACTTAGTCAATGGACAGGTGGCACAACCTATTTACATCAGACTGGTAATGATCTGGACAAGGGTAATAAAGACTAGGACATTTGGATAAGGGGCACAAGTCTAGGAATATGTATATATATTCTAGGATAATGTTTGAAAAGCAAAATTAAACAAGGGCTATAAATATGTGAGTTGTAAAGTGAGAATGATTTACTGCAATAAAGCCATGGGCATCAACCAACAACAGCTTGTCAAGTTCTTGGAGAGGATGAGTCGCTGACATCAAAGACAACAATTGAATAGAGAACAGTCCAGGTGATGAAAGCGGCATGAAGGGACTTACTAGGATTAATTAATTTTATTTATTTATTTATTTTCACTTTGGTAACCGGGTTAGTGCACTGGCACCAAGTGCCTTTTTCAGTCATGACCCGGGTGTAATTGCATGGACATTTGAGGACATACATACAAATGTTTGACTGCTTGTTGCAGAAAATGAAACATACACACATCGACTGAAAATGACATACCTGATTACATACTTGTGGCACATAGAAAGTGCAGCTGATTAGTGCAGATACTACACTGAGTGCAGATGCATAGGGATATGTACAGGGGGTATGTACAAGGGGTATGTACACAAAGCAGTCACAGACACTGAGTGATAGGTAAAATTATTTCAGATTGCTTGAGAAAGCAGAGACAGTTGGTGATTCTCTAATGGGTGGGTGGGTGGGGATTGTATTCCATAGTGAGGAGGTGCAGTAGCTGAAGGAGCACTGTCCAGTGTCTGTTCGAAAAAAGGGAACTTTCAGGTTATTTTTTGAGGTGGATCAAGAGGAGGTTAAGTTGACAAGCTTGAGTTGTTCAGCTAAATAGATGGGGGAGTTTTTAACCATAGTCCTTTTAATAAATCTGGCGTGTGTTAGGTTGGATTTGAGCTCTGGTGAGAGTCAGTTTAGAGTTTTCAGAGAAAGGCAGTGATGCGTCTTCCTATTGCTACTTGTTGTAAATCTGGCAGTTTTGTTATAAACTGTAGAGTGTGCTTCTTCTGTAGCATAGTTTCGTTAACAATATCAGTGACCAAGGAGCCATAGTCCCATATAGGGGGAAGATTCACCTGTGCTACTCTATGTCTGGATTTGGGTGCTGGGTACTTGTGGTTTCTGTACAGAGAGCCAATCCTTTGGTGAAGCAGGTTGGTAGTGATTTGAATCTGCCTCCTATATGGGAATATGGCTCCTTGGTCACTGATATTGTTAACAAAACTATGCTACAGAAGAAGCACACTCTACAGCATATCACAAAACTGCCAGATTTACAACAAGTAGCAATAGATCCTCGGACCGATACTTTTCTCCATATTTCTAAATGACCTCCCTACAGCATGCTCCCACTCTTCCATCCAAATGTATGCTGATGATACTGTTCTGTACACCTCTGGTCCCTCAGCTAGCAGTGTGGCATCTCTCCTACAGGAGGATTTCACAGCCATCCAACACTGGTTCATGTCAAATCAGCTATCTCTTAACCCAACAAAGACTGTGTCCTTACTTTTGGCTCCCATCAAAGACCTCTCCCGCCAAACACCCTGTCCCTGTTCATTACCCTCCAAGGGCACATCTCAACAATGCACTAGCTATAGATATCTGGGTGTCTGCTTGACCAACACCTAGATTTCGCCTCCCACATTGACTCCCTGCACAAGAAACTGCTCCCTAAACTGGGGGCTGTCTTCCGTAACAAAACATGCCTCCCCAAGGAAACAAGGCTTGCCATAGTACAAAGAATGATACTCCCAGTTCTGGATTACGGTGACATAGTATACTCCACTGCCCCTGCATCTACACTGACAAGTCTAGACACCCTGTTCCACTCCTTCTGCCGCTTCATCCTAGACTCACCCCCATCCACCCACCACTGCACGTTATACAGCTCCCTAGCCCTGCCATCTCTCCATGACCGGAGACAAATAAACTGTGCGAGGCTTGCTGCCAAATTCTGACTCACTCCTCCCTCCCTACCTTGTCTCTACTTTATCTCAACAACCTCCTCCTGTACACCTTAAGAGGCACCGATCCCAGACTTCTACACGTCCCACTAATCGACTACCAAAGGACAGTCAGCTTTCAAATACAGGATCCCCAGATATGGAATGGCCTTCCAGCCCCCATCAGACATGCACAAACTCCCGTCAACGCAACAGACTACTCCAGGCACACTTCTCCTCCAGCTGCTTATGCTAAAATGCTGCAGCCCGCTACTAAGTACCCATAATTTGTGCAGAAGTACTCCTGGTTGTGATATGTATTCTGCGATATGTATTCTGCCTATATTTTTACCTTCCTGCTTGTGTTTATCCAAAACTGTACTACTCTGTTTGATATCACAGACAATGTTCGCTATTTTTCATTTCTGTATTCTGCGACAAGTATTCTTTCTGTATTTTTTACCTTCCTGCTTGTGATATTTCTGTATTTAAATGTTCTACTATTGACATGTACTGGCTAGGCCCCAGGTCGATCTGGAATCGAGCATGTTGCTCCAGTATGCTTCCTGGTAAATCTCAGAATAAATAAGTAAAATAAATAAATGTGGGTATCAAAGGTAAAAGTAGAGTCTAAGTGTACTCCTAGATATTTAAAGCAGCTGACTTTTTCCAGGCAGTTCCCAGTATTTGCTTTAATGCAGAACTTCGGGGCTGTGTTTTTCAGACTGCAGTTAGAACAAACAACATTGATTGGGTTTTCGGTAGTTTCAGGACCATTTTCTCTAGAACGAACCATTCCTGCAAGTTTGAGAAGCTGTTTCCCAGTACATGGTTGATTTTGTTGATGTCTTTGCTATGCATGTATAGTACTGTATCATCAGTATAGAGAAGAGTATGTATGGGTTTGCAAATTGTTGGAAAATTGTTGATGAAGATTGAAAACAGAAGAGGCCCCAGTATGGAGCCTTGAGGGACCCCACTGTGAACTACATTGGTACTTGAGACCGCATTACTGATTTTTACCCTCTGTTTTCTATGGTTCAGATAATCACTGAACCAGACCAGAGCATAAGATCTGAAGCCAAGTTCAAGTAACTTTCTAGTTAAAGTGAATTTCCGACGTACTTGCCATAAGGTATTGGGCTTCATAGCCCAATACCTTATAGCAGTGTGAGCTCACCCCTGCAAAAATGTTAATTTAAAGGTTCGTTATTTTAGCAGGGGAGGGATCATAACTGATACTGAACCTCAGCCAGCCGATCTCTTCCAGCTTCCTGGTGCCTCGCTCTGCCCTTAATCTCCACTTCGCGCCTCTGAATGAGACGTGTGGCAGGGGAGAGCGCTGAGTAGCTCCCATTAAACTATGGGGGTTATTTTAAAGTTGTTTAGTAATTTTTACCAGTCCTAGAGTAAGACCTTACTAGTTAAGCGACTGCTTTAATTTTACTCTAGGTCTGGTAAAAATTACTAAAAAACAGCTTTAAAAATAGCCCCCATAGACTTGGCTCACCCCCATGCTCTCCCTGGCCACATGTTACAGTTTCAGAGGGCACAGGGGCAGATTTGGGGCAACAGGAAGCTGGAAGGGTTCAGCGATAGCTATGATCCCTTCCCCTGCTAAAATTACAAACTTTTAAATTAAAATTTTTGCAGGGGTGAGCTCAGGATAATATAAGGTATTGTGCTATGAAGCCCAATACCTTATATCAGAAACATCCTTTAATATGTCGTGTCAACCAAATCAAATGCCTTGGTCAGATCCACGAACACAGCTCCCGTCATCTGTTGCATGATAGATTGCTTCTGTGAATTCGACCAGAGCTGTGCCAGTGCCATGACACCTCCTGAACCCATGTTGTTCCTTGCAGATTAGATTGTGTTGTTTAAGATATTTGGTCAGTTGTGTGTGCACTATTTTCTCTTGCAGTTTGGCTAGAGCTTACAAAATAGAAACAGGGTGGTAGTTTTCCAGTAGCGTCTTCTTCCCTTTCTTGTGTAGCGGGACAACTACAGCTGTTTTCCAGAGGTCAGGAATGGTGTGGATCATGAAAGATAGCTTGAAGATTTTGGCTATGGGTGGGGCTATCTTAAGGGCAGCAAGTTTGAGGAACTGTGGGAGCAAACCTTCTGATCTGGCTGTTTTGTCTATTTTTAGAGAGGCAATTTAACAACTTCTGAACGTGTGACCCTTTTGAGATGGAACTTGGGCCGAATCAGGTTCTCCGCTTCCTTAGTAGATTTAGGTTCAAGTTGTCCGGGAAGGGGGGTCTGAGACTGTATTTATTCAGATTGCAGAAGAGGTGCACTATTTTAGGAGGCTCAGCACAGATGTCTTCATCCAGGTCGATTGAGATAGGTGAGGATTGTATTTTGGTGTTCAGCAAAGAGTTTATGGTCTGCCAAATGTTTTTAGAACCACCCAAGTTTTCAGTTTGCTGTTTTTTTAAAATACTGACTTTTCACCTGGTGTATTGCTTGTTTGCATCTGTTTCTTAGTTGTCTGTATGTGTTCCAATCCAATGCAAACTTGGTTTGCTTGTGCAGATGAAGGTGGATAAAGTAATGAGAACAGGTGGAGAGCAACCGAAAGTATGGAGTCAGCTCAGGAAGTTACTGGCTGCACTTCTAACAGTCCTGTATAACAAATAGTTATAAACAGGATTGATTATGGATGACAGGAGTAGGTCAGAAATAGAACACATTTGCAAACATTGTCACAGAGAAGAGAATGGCAATTATAGGCCAACAAATCTGAAATCAGTGATGTGAATATAAATGGAATAGCTGCTGAATGTTGGGAAAATACTTAAGTACTTAAAGGAAAACTATACAAATCTGAATCCCCCTCTCCCCAATTAGAGTTTTCGCAAGGCAAACCTTTTTTTTTTGAGTGTGTTAACTTTATTTTGTTTTTGTAAAGTCTGTGATTCGGCAACATGGTGGACACTGTGTGGTCCCATTTCATGTGAAGGTTTGGTGCCACACCGCTCCGCTTCAATACAAACTGTACTGACACGAGCAGTGTGGTGCCACATTTTCACATGAAATGGGATTGCACAGTGTCCGGCCATGTTGAATCCTGAACTTACAAAAATGAAATAAAGTAAGTTAACACAATTTAAAAAAAAAAGGTTTGTTTCTACGGAAAGCCTAATCGGTATGTCAGGCTTTGGGGGTGGTGGGGCAATTCAGATTTCTTCAGTTTTCCTTTAAGATTCCATAAGATGAGAAAGTCACTGACCTAAATATGAATAACATGGAAGAGTGGAGGGAGGGGTGCAGATTAATTATTTCAGAAACCATTAAGTGCCTCAAGGGATGAATAAGATATATAATGGAGGTGTTTCTGAGAGAAAACCAAAAAACTTGATGGCAAGAGGAGCATCATAAAGATCATAAGAAACTGGGGGGATTCAGCACGGATGTAAGAAGTAGTTCTTCACATGTAAAGAGGTGGACTCCAGGATCAGTCTTTTAGTGAATGTTTTGGAGGGAGGTGGGAAACAGTGATGGGGGCACTAGCAACAGGGATATATATATTTACATACAGTACTTTACAGCCATTGGGAGGGGAGGGGGGCGAAACCACCAGCACCATGGGTTTGTATCTATATATAATATGGGCTGGTGATCGAAGGTGGTAAAGGATCACTAGCACCAGGGATATTTATACACAGTGTTGGCTAGTGATAGATGGGGGAGAGGGGCCACTACTATGAGGGATATTTGTATTTATTTATTTTTTGTGCACAAGCTGCCTTTTGTGGTTCAGCCCCCACTGGCCCTTGGCACCCTCCTCTCACCCTGGGATTTACCTTTCAGTTCCCCTGATACCCCCTGGATTGCCCCCCAGGGTGGGGCCACCACACCAGTAGGACTCCAGAATGACAGGACAAGGGTGCAAGCAGGAGAGCCCACTGGCATTACCTCCTTGGCATGCCCTGCAAGGTGGGGCACAGAGTCCTACTGGCCATAGCGGGTGATGGGATAGGTTGGGATTTCTAAGTGCTGCAGCATGCGATGGAGCCAGGGTGAGCAGGCATCATAAGTGGTGGCTGCTATTTCTAATTTTCCCCAGGGGCAGGGATATGCAATGACATCCCATGTCCGCCCTGCTCCCTACAAATAACGGTACCTGCACGGGGTTACGCCCAGCCTCTGCCAGGGGTCCACATTGTGCCAGACACTCTATCCCCCCTCCCTCCCAGAGAAGGAGAGCAGTCCCTAGGATGCTCAATCATTTTCCCCTTGGCTGTCCCTCTGCCATCCCCAAGTCCGTTCCTGAACCCAGGCCATCAGCATCTTAGTTGGGCACCCTGCCCCTGTGCCAGTTGGCTGGCTGGAATATTTTTATTTTATGGATGCACTGGTGGTTGATGGATGGGAGGGGGGACCATTACCAACATGTACAGTACTGAATTTCTGCACAAAACTTTCAGGGTACATGTGGTCTGTGCAAAGGTTGTGCCTTTCGAAGGTTTGGTGAAAACAATATTAAATGGTTCCTAAGTTACAAGGATTTAAAGTTTGGCTTCAGATAGATGCCCCATATGAACCAAAAATTTCTGGTTTACAAGAGCGTTTTTTTGGTTCTCAAATTAGATGTATCGCGAACCAAAAATGGGTCTCACAAATGTTTTTTTTTTGGTTCGTGACTCCCACTGTCTTGTTTCTTCATTTCTGTTACTACTGAAGTTGAAAAACAATTGTAAAGGGATAGTTTTAGCAAAACTGAAAGATCTCCGGTACTGTGCTTTCCATAAGCAAGATTTTATAGTCTGTCTATTGGGGGAATTTGCCAAGATTTTATATATCACACATTTACAGTCTCGCCTGACCGATTTCTAATTTGAACCACTTTTTTTTTTGTTTGAACTAAAAAAAAATTTCAGGTTTGCAAACCATGAAAAGTGGTTTGAACTACAAATTCCAGTTTGCGAACCAGACAAAGGGGTTTTAACTTGGTGTTCTGGTTTGCAACCATTTTGGCATTTCTCCTTTAAACTTTTGACTCTTTCCATTATTTCTACTCATTTTCTTCTATTTCATTTGATTTATGACACTTTTATTAATTCACTGTTTACTTACATTTCTGATCTTTTGATGTTTTTTAATGAATTCATTAAATGTCTGATCTAGCTTTAATATTATTAAATGTTGGATTAGTTTCTATTAGTTTGTTAATCTCCTGAATGTCTGATTCATTTCTTTGAATAATTGCTTACATGTCTGATCCAATTTTTTACTACGAATTCCCCAGGCTATAGCCCATCTGAAACGCAACATCTTATTTTCAGTGGGGTCCAGCGTCTACCAATGATATAACTGTTTGGTACAGAAACACTAAGGATCAAGTGGGCATTCAGTGAGTAACTGGCTATGAAGGGCTTTGAATCCACTTTTCAAACCTGTTTAACAACCCCCCAACCCCCAACGCCCTTTGCAAAGTATCAGAATGTTTTTATTCAAACAAATGTTATATGTTGTTTTAAATTCACAATTATTATAGTTTAATGTTGGGAAATACATTTTATGCACACCATTGCCAGCTCTGCTGATTGTCCCCTCTGTTTCTACATAAGGAGTGTTATATGATGTACTAAGGTAAGAACTCCCTATCAGCACCAGGTTTCTTTTTTTTTTACGTTTCTCTGTTGACAAAAAATATTCTAATCTACATCCTGACACCCTGAAATGAAATGCTTGCTGTGGCAAATCATAGCTGAATAAATGTATCTTTTAACAAAACCAAAAAAAAATCAAACTGAAGATTAAAGAGGTATGGTTAAAAAAGCTTTGTGCAATAACTCAGCCTTGGTGTCCACATGGCTCTGGGTCTATAGGTTTTAGGTAACACTGCACCCTAGTTCCTATTTAGCAGATGGCCTGTAGTGATATGCTTAGTTCTTTAGCCTTTGTAATTCATTGAAGAACAGGTTCGGCTTGCTGTGCTACAAGCTGCTCAGTTTTGATCCTGTATTCAGTTTTTAAACAATTGAAGGTTTAGCATACGTTATTACGTTTGGTCCAGAATTTAACATATGCCAATGACTAGGGAAAGTGATACTGATTATCTTTACATAATGCTCCAATATATTTACCAAGAAATGATTTGCATAATTTGGAAGCCCTAAACTTGCAAAGCCTCCATATATAATACAAATAAATCCCCGGGACTTTCAGGGCCCAGTGGGCTCACCCGGTTCTCAAAATTTAATAAATAAATACCACCCAAATAAATCGAATTTTGAAAACATTGTAACTGTGTCTAAATGAATGCACCTATCTATGTTTTATATGCACTGCAAAAAGTACAGGTCAAAAAATAGTAATGGACAGAGTGAGATTCTTTTAAGTAGATTTTAGCACAAATGACTGGTGCGTGGAGTACAATTTTAAAACAATGATTACATAAGGAAAGAAATTAAGGGAATACAAAGAAATTAAATGCAACTTTTTAAAAAATAGGAAAAAAGTAAGGTACACAAGGGTTGATGTGTAGAAACAAATATATTAGACTTCCGGTGACATCACCACCTCGAATGGCCGCATAGAAGAGGGCTCCGACACATCCCATTAGAAAACTCCCAGACTCAGCCTTACTGCATTTAAAACATTAAAAACCTAAGAAGCAAATGTCCGGGAGTAAAGACAAAGTGAAAATGCGCCCAGGGAGGTACAAAGAAAGGGTGGATGGCGGTGGATGTAAGTGATGGCCTACTTCCAGTCAGAGTGCATCACCAGCGAGCAGCATAATGGAGAGATGGACCCAGACACAGATAGGGAAAGCGAGAGGCTTTCTAAGTCCAGATACGAAATGCTGCTGGCAGAAATATGGGTGTTTTGTGCAGAAAACAAAAAATAGTTTTCAGCCCTGCAAACCAGACTGAAGTAGAAGTAAGGCTAGAGTGCTCGGAAGAGACTACAGGGGAGATCGCCGAAGAGACCACCCGCTTACACCAGGCTGTTGACTACTTAATAGATCAACACAAAATTCTGCAAGATAGATTGATAGATCTAGAAGCTCGTTCCAGATGGAATAACCTCCGTATCTACGGCTTACCAGAGGGGTCTGAAATTGATAGGATGGAGGACTTTCTAACTGACCTGCTCAGGGATGTTTTGGAGCTCCCCCCATCATTTCAATTTAAAATCGAGAGAGCGCACAGAGCCTTGGTGAGGAAACCAATGGATCCAATAGCCAGACCATGCTTAATAGTTTTAAAACTATCCAGTTACAGAGATAAAGAACTGCTCCTCCGAACCGCGTGGGCTAAGAAAAATGTGACTTACAACTCTGCTAGGCTGCTATTTGACAATGATTACCCCCCTGAAATTATGAAGAAAAGAATAGCTTACACTCCAATCTTGAGACTTTTGAGGGAAAAGGATTCGCTTCCAAACCCCATACCCAGCCAAACTACGGGTCTGCTGGGATTCTGGTACTAAGGTGTATGCAAATCCAGATGAAATTCAGCCGGAACTAAAGAAGATGGGATGGTGTTTCCAGTCGACTGGTGCAGCGCCACAAGAAAAGCATCCCCCTAGATCGCAATGGCAGAGCTCCTCGAACAAACACGCAGGCACAGGGAAAGGAGGAGGATTCCGTTCGCTCCAAGAAATTAGAGAGTTCATTGGAAGACCACAAACAAACCCTAAGGAGGTAGAGTACGAAGATCAGAACTTGAATACTTGAACTTGTGCTATTGGAGTTTAGTGGGCCGTCTGCTCATACCCTCTGCCACGGGACACCTGAAATGTATGACAGGACTTTTGATTTAGTGCCTCTGTTAGGTCGCAAGCATCAGTTAGACTGAAACATTACATGCAGCCTTTAACTTCTGTTACTTACTGAGCTCCTAGGAGATGCGTTATGGGCTGTGGGACATAAAGAGACCGATGATGTTTTTGTTTACAGGTTTAAAGTCATTGAATTCCCCAGGCTTAAATATGAGAGTGGTCAGAAGTGGGATGTGCTGGGACGATGTCTGAGGTGCCTAATTCTACCCCCCACTGTTGTTTCAGCTGTCGTTCATTCAGGGCATTTCCAGGGGAGGGCAGCCTATGCGGATCTGCTGGACTGCCTCCCTTGTGTGGGTGATGTTATTTTGCATCGACCTCGATAGGGGTCGGGGAGGCCTGGCCACATACATGGTCACAATTCCTCCCTTAGGCTTCGGGACCTACTTAAGGTTCATGAGACCTTGTCTTAGAGGGTCAGGTTTTATAACCTCTTCCCTTGGAAGTACTCTTGTATATAAGTTCTACAAGTTAAAAGTTGTTATACTTAGGTATCTTATTATGTTTATAAACGTGCACAATTCTGTCTACAGTTGCCAACTAGAGAATGTGTCCTCTAAAGGGTTGGGACAAATGTACAATGAAATTCAAAGTTTCCTGGTGTGGAAGGAGGGGGAATCCTTGAATATTTTGTCATCTGGGTATATGGGATGGGCTCCCCTTTCAACACTTACGCTTACCCCTACTGGATCAGCAGCGACCACTATAAATATCCCGAATGGCTAAGCAGCCTTTAATTAGGATCTGTTCCCATAATGTTAATGGTTTGAATAACCCATTGAAGTGGTATAGAGTGATCAGCTCCTTGAAAAAATTGAAACCTTCGTTTCTTCTCCTCGGGAAACACATTTAAGCAAGCAGGAACATCAAAAACTTTCTAAATTTGGGTTTCCATGATAGTGGGGTCAGTTTTCAGGGAGGGAAGAGAAGAGGGCGTGGTTCTGGTCCTAAAACCACACCCTTTCAGTTGTTTGACTCATATACTGATCCGAGGGCAGATTGGCGTTAGCCGTGGGTCATCTGGAGGTCAGGGATATCACGTTAGCTTGATCTATATCCCACTCCGGGGAGGTCAAGTAAGGAAGATGCTATTTCAAGAAGATCATGGAAAGCACAAGGGGTCCTAATATTGGGAGGTGACCACAATTTAGCTACTTCCTCACCTGGATACCTCCAGTATGAATCCCCCCAAAAAATCCCCAGCGCTACGGGCGATGCAGGCCTGCCTTTCTGGTGCACAGTGGGCAGATGCTTGGAGATATCTCCATCCAAACAAAAGAGAATACACGCATTTCTCAGCTCCCCACAAAATATACACCCGGATAGACTATATTCATATTTCAAGAGAACATTTATATAAGATCCAGAGTTGTACGCAGACACCCATGGTGTTGTCGGATCACTCTTTCCTGACACTTACCATGTCAAGGGGGAGGGAAAGAGTCAACACCCTGTGGAAGTTTAACAATTTCTTACTGAACTTGAAAGATTTTAGGGAAATGGTTCAGCATAAAATTAAGCAAATTCTAACAGACAATGAGAAACAGGGGATAAGGAAGGGAATACTCTGGGACACCCTGAAGGTAGTTCTACGGGGTGAGATTATAAAATATGTGGCCTATTACAAAAAGAAACAGCAGTTCCACCTTGATAAACTTCAGAGGCAGTTTAAAGGCCTACAGGTTCAGCATGCAGCGGGGGACGAGGGGGCCTTCCCACTCTTGCAGGCCACTAGAGATCAGATCCAAGGGATTTTAGATATCCGCACAGAGCAAGCCTTACAGTTTATTTGGCAAAAGTATTATGAGGGGGGTCCTAGGGCCACCCGGCTACTAGCCCATAAGCTTAGGCAGCACAGGACCCGGTCCAATATTACCCAGGTTAGACACCCAACCTCCAGAAAAATGGTCTCCCTCCCCAGAGAAATAGAACATGCTTTCCAGACCTTCTACAGTGCCTTATACAGATCTGATGGAGACAGGGGTGCTTCGGAGATGAGGGCCTTCTTGGAGGACCTTAGACTCCCAAGGCTATCTGATGAACAGAAGCAAACCTTGGAGAAACCTATCTCCTCGGTAGAACTTGCTCAGGCTATCTCGGCCCTTAAGTCCTTTAAAAGCCCTGGCCCGGATGGGTATACAGGTGATTTTTATAAGGTATTCAGGAAAGAGTTATCACCAGTTTTGTTAGAGGCCTGTAGGAGTGTTCAATCAGGTGAATCAACCCCCGACTCCTGGCGATATGCATATATTTCTAGCATACCAAAACCAGATAAGGACCAGTGTTGTTTGGGATATTCATTGCAGACATATCATTGGACATCAAGAGCAAGATCTGTCTGTTTGCTGATGATACCAAGGTAGACACGGTGGTGGATGACCTAGGGGGATGGTAGGGGTTGCAGGATGATCTGGCAAAGCTTGAAACCTGGTCAGACACCTGGCAACTGGGGTTTAATGCCAAAAAGTACAAGGTGCTGCATTTTGGGATGAAGAACCCAAGGAGGAGTTACCAGCTGGGGGTGCAGCTAGCCCACACAGGAGGAGAAGGATCTGGTGTGCTCATTACAGGGTCAATGAACAACTCGGCACAATGTAGCAGGGTAGCTGCAAAGGCCAACAAAATGCTGGGTTGTATTGCAAGGGTATATCCTCTAGGAGGGAGGAGGTGATTCTGCCACTGTATGGTCATTAGGTTAGACCACACCTGGAGTACTGCGTGCAGTACTAGCACCCATATCTGAAGAGGACATTAAGTTACTGGAGGGGTGCAGTGCAGGCGACAAAGATGATCAAGGGGCTGGGGGACTTATCATAGAGAGGAGGTTGAAGGAGTTGAACATGTACTCACTGGAGGAGAGGAGGGACAGGGTGACATGATTGAAACCTTTAAATACATGAAAGGAATAAACAAGACAGGTACAGAGGGGCTGTTCAAAGTAAGGGAGGGAAGGCCACCAGGGGCCATGATATGAGACTGGAGGGAGGAAGGTTCAGGAGGAGATGAGGAGACACTTTTTACAGAGAGGGTGGTGGCTGGGTGGAATGCATTACCTGCAAGTGGTATGCAGTAGAACAGTGGACTGCTTCAAAGGGGATGGGACAGGACAAGGAGAGGGTTAATGAAGGGAAGGGTGGAAAGGAGGGCAGCTGCAGGATAAGGGTGCTAGCTGCACATTGAACAGACTTAGTAGACCTCTAGGCCTTTATCTGCTGGCAAATTTTGTATGTTCGTATGTTCGTATTACATCCTGTTCTTCTTATAGACCCATTTTGGTCCTTAACATTGACTATAACATTTTTGCCTCTATCATAGCTAAAAGATTTGAGGTCTTTTTGCCGGAGGTAATAGATCTGGACCAAACTAGTTTTGTTCCAGGGTGTCAAACACAAGATAACATAAAAAGAACATTATTATTGCTACAGCACGCCAGGAGGGAGGGTTCCCCCTTTCTTTTGCTTTCTCTGGATGCATGTTGAATGGCCTTTTCTGTGGGCGGTGCTGGGGAAATTTGGTATTCCAGATTCGGTCATTAACTCAATAAAGCTAATGTATACGGACCCCAGGGCTTATATCTGAATCAATGGGTCATTTTCATACTCTATTCCACTATCCTGTGGTACCAGGCAGGGTTGCCCCCTGTCCCCCCTGCTGTATGCTCTGTATTTAGAACCATTAGCCCAAGCTTTTAAGACAGGAGGAGGCTGTCTGGGGTGAGACTGACCTCTGGCATCCATAAACTGCGCACTTCCAGCCGGATGACTTGGTGATATACATGACTGACCCTGAGATTTCCCTCCCTCCTCTTTGGGATAAATTGACCAAATTTGGGGAACTGGCAGGATATAAAGTTAATTTGTCTAAATTGTAGGCTTTGGCCCTAAATTTTACTCCATCAGCGGTCCTCAGAAATAGGTACTCCTTTAAATGGGACCTAAAAAGTGTAAAGTACTTAGGGGTACGGATTGATATGGCTTATGAAGACTTGTTCTCCTTAAATTACCCTCCTTTTCTTCTTAAAACTAACGCTGAGTTGGAAAAATGGAGCATTCTCCCCCTATCTTTACACCAAAAAGTAGAATCCATTAGAATGGTGGTCCTTCATCTCTTTCTTTATTTGACCCAGACTCTCCCAATACAGGTAACAGATCCGTTTTTCAGGTCATTGCAGAGGAAAGTCTCAGCCTACATTTGGGGGAAGCAGAGACCGAGGATCAATCTCTCAGTTATGCAGCTCCCTAGACAGAGGGGTGGTATGTCCCTTCCTAACTTCAGGCTATACTATTTGGCTTCCCAGGTTAGAACTTCACTATACTGGCTAGATAGGAATTATATAGCCAGGTGAAAGTCAGTTGAAAGCCAGGAGAAGGAACTAAGAGATGTTTTTCAGATGTTGCTTTCCTTCCCTGCCCTGAAAACTGAGGAAAACACAAACCCATTCACACAGTCCTCCTTGAGGTCCTGGCAGAGGATGTTGTCCCTCCCAGAATTTCTGAAGTGGAGGCCTGTTTTGTTCTCCTTGCCCTGTATGGATTCCTTTATCCCGGCTAAACTTGACGGGGATACCTTAAATGGCAAAGCAGAGGTTTACATCTGATATATCATGTTATGCCCCAGGGGTAATCTTATCGCTTACAGACTTAGTTCAAGGTTTGGCATCCAATACTCAGACAGGTTCAGATATTTTCAAACCAGGGACTATCTCCGCTCCTTCAGGGATGTGAGTTGGAGGGACTGTCCCTTCTGGGCTGCTGGAGATTTTGATAAATGCAATAGATGGGAGAGCTGTCCCACTGCATATCATTTCCAATTTATATAAGGGTTTACAATCCTGAAAGAGAGCCCTAGATAAAATGAGGTTAAACTGGGAGAGTGACTTGGGAGGAATCTCCTTGCCCATATGGGAAAGATATTTAAAATCAATGCAGAAGGGTATCAGCTCTGGACGCTAGAAGGAATTTGCCTGGAAAATGAGGTGAGGTACTTCAGAGCCCTGTAGTGACTCAGAAGTACAGCAAGCAGAGGAGTAGAATGTTGGAGGCAATGCGGTTCCCTTCAGCCACTCTAGGCCACATTTTTGGTCTTGCTGAATCTTGAAACCATTTGTGGCGTGTTTTCATGGCGCCCTTCAACAAATAATCTCCCTGATATCAACCCAGACCCTTTTCCTTTTGGTGAATGCCCCCTGGTTCAACTGGATATTTCTACTAAGAAATTTATTAATCTGGCCTTTCTTGCTGCCAAAAAAGCTATCACTAAAAAATGGATGTCTCCATTGCCTCCTACCTTGGATCAGTGGCATCAAATAATGATTGACACCTATAAAATGGAGTAAATTACAGCTACATTGAATAAATCTCAAGCTGCTTTTGAGATTATGTGGAGAAAATGGGTAATATATATCACACCAATAAGAACAGAGTTTATACCATGAAATTGGGAGGTTTCTCTGCTATCCTGGGGGTGTTGGTCGTTCCCTCCCCCAATCCTGATGTATTAGTTTGGCAACATTTAATGCTCAACGAAATATTGAAATGAGTGCACTGTATGTTAACTTTTTATGTACTTTTTAATTATTTATGTTTTTTTCCTGTTTCTTATGTCTGTGTCCTTTTTATGTACTGTTGGTATGTACTTTTGCTTTAAGCAATGTAGGTTCTTATAAAATAAAAACGAGAGAGTTTAAAAAGAAACAAATATATTAGCAAATATATTTTCATAAAGGCTTATGTTAGCAAAAAGTTTTTGCATAATGAAGAAATAACTCGAAGTAGTATTTTTCCCACAGCGTACTAGGTTGTCAAGAAAAATTCTACAGATCTTCCAGCAAAATGTCCACACTGGTATTTACATCAGGTAAAGAGGTCCTTGATCAAAAACAGTATGAGGAAAAGAAAAACTGGGAAATTGTATTTCAAGGCTGCCTATAGCTTAGAAATGCTGCCTGCCTGAAATGCAAGCCCTGTGCACTCCTCAGGTAGCTGTGGTCACTTAAATCATCCCTCGTCTCAATATGACAGGGTCACTAATTTAAACTTTCAGCAGCCTTCTATCTCACATGGAGGGGCTGCTGTCCACATAAATCTAAATGCTGTTGTCTCATATGTACACTCAGATTTAACAGAATAATAATTCCCCAGGTTATGGCCCATCTGAGATGCATCTTATTTTCAGTGGTGTCCTGCATCTACCCAATTATATGGCTATTCGGGACAGAAGCACTAAGGGATCAAGAGGTCATTCAGTGAGTAACTGGCTGTATATAAGGATTTGAACCCACTTTTCAAACCTGCATAACAACCAGCCTCCAATCTTTGCACATTATTGTTGGGAAATGATGATTGTAGTAACACAATGGGTGATGCATGGCACCTCATTCCTACAAAAAAGGACACTTCTGAATTTGCAACATATGTTATCCCCAAAAAAAAGATCTGAACAGGGGTCAAAAGACAACTGGACAGGAAAGAACCATCATTATCTCATTACAAGCCTTTCTCCACACTATCTACAGTATGTACAACTTCAGCAGCTCTATTATACATAAAAATCAAAGTGCACTGGCATGTTTACATTAGGCTGGAAAGAGGCGCTGGCATGACAATGAAAATCAGTCATAGCAGGTGAATGGGGACTATGAATATCACTCACATATAAATTTCACACTTTAAAATGATTATTCAGCTTTTTCATTGCCCCTTATAGGAAACTGTATAACAAATTATGTTTTTTTTTGTTTTATGCTATCACATTAAATTTCATTATGTCATTTCTACGGCACTAACTAGTGCTTTCCCCATGGGTATTTCATTAACTTTTTTTTGCATGTTTTGTGGAACACATCAATTTAATTTTTCGGCAGTTAAATTGAATTAAAGTATAGCCATTTTTTGAATGTGCATCATATCCTACTAACAATCAATATGTAATACATTATCGGATACCAGATGTCAACTTTTAGAAGTGAACTAACATTTCCATTTATGGCAGCTGAGTAATACCAATCTTTATGTTTAAGTTTCTATTTAAATGAGCAGAAGCTAAATAGTAATAAAGTCATCTGTCGATAATTAAAATTGTATGGTGTATGTTTTGAAATAAGCATTTGAAGTCAAGTGAGAACAAAAAAAGACTGTACCTACTATAAAAAAAACGGCATACAAGTGTATAAACTTGACAGCTCTATAGTAATGATGACAGCTTTATACAGGGTCAGTAGACGGTGCCAAAAGATCAATCGAAGACATCACAGATTATCAGGCATGCTCACTTTTTCCAAATTGAGATTGGAGAATAATCTGAATCGGACACTACAATTGTGAAGTCATTAAAAAAAAAGCAACAACAAACACACTACATCGAGTCTTTATTCAGGACAACTCTCCCACTGTATTAAAAAGATATACAAAATTTATTTTTTCTATAAATGATTTTTATTTCCTGTCCTCTTTAATCACAGAGTTCTGTTGACATCAGAAACCACAAGAACAAATCATGACAGGATTGTGATGTCACCAGAGTCGCAAGATGGAGAAACAACTCCCTGTTACTGATGATTTCGTAGCTGTTATTTTTGTAATGTATGCAACTCTTTGAACATTCCATCCTATAATAATAATTTGATCTGATGTCAGAAAGATGATATCGATTTCTGATGTACCTCAATGGTATTGAGGGATTTGAATGCTACTCTTTCCCTATGTGAAAAGTAACCAACATGTATTACATTATCACCTCCAACACCTCAAATTAGAAACTTTTAACAAAGTCCAAACAGGAAGCTGTCTCCATATGAATTATTCCCCCTCCTGCTAAGCAGAGGCAGTTTAATATCAAATAGTGTGTGCAAAGCTTAATAAACAATCAGGAGCTGAGAGGTCTTGAAAAACCAGTTCTTTTTGTAATTCACTTTTTTGTTTGTTTTTATTTGGTGTCACCTCACAACTGCAGATTAAATGTCTTCATGACAACAATCTGAACACACACAGCAGTTTTGTCTCTTT
Organism: Neoceratodus forsteri; assembly: GCA_016271365.2. NCBI lineage: Eukaryota > Metazoa > Chordata > Ceratodontiformes > Ceratodontidae > Neoceratodus > Neoceratodus forsteri. The sequence goes on along the minus strand of CM028134.1, from coordinate 375,106,642 downwards.
GTAAGAAAACACACTTTTACAAGCTATTAAAACAGAGAAGTTATGAACCGAACACGGTTTCTGAGGTATGGCTGTCTGAGATAGCATTCTACTTATAAACAAGTTTGAAACCAGGAATGTCTCACTAGGAAAGGTGTGTTAGATTATACTGCATTTCTCAACTTTTTTCCTGGCGGGCGGGGATTCAGATGGAAACCAACTGCAACTGAACCACATTAAACTGTAGGTGGTATTTAAATAAATGGGAAAAATTTGACCAGGACACTGGGGAAATTCGTATACTCTTTTTGAGATGTGCCATGGGACCTTTACACCTTTAATGTCTGTCTGAACAACCACCAAAAAAGGCACACAGGACTTTGGTTAAACAGATCATCTGAAGAAAGGCACACCCTGACAGTACAGCATCATCTTCATGCTGTACTCAGTTACCAATGTTTATGGTATGAGCCCAATCCTGCTGTGGGGCTAGAATCCACAACCTTCTGGCCCAGATACAAATGTACTACCAGTTGAGCCATGCTGATACCTAAAGGCTTAGTACCACATACCAGAAGCTATTTGCTTATTCAATGGGTAGGGCAACAATAGTCCCAGTGTCAGGCTACATCTGTAGAGGCCTCAGCACTGCAGCGGTTAAGAGTGAGCATACCTCTGGCACTTCGGGGCTGGGAAGAGGAGGAGGAGGAGGAGGAGGAATGCCTGTTCTTTCTGCTTCGGCAGATGTATCAACACCACTTACTGGGGTTCAAACCTGGGACCCTGAGGTCAGCTGCATTAACCATTCAGCTGAAGGGAAATTCCCAGTTAGACTGAGTGACTGACTCTATACCATGCAGTCTCAAGAACGTCCACTAGGGGTCACTCTACAGTTAGGATTCCACTGCCCTGTAGGATTCTGACATTTGTAGATATCATACTGAAAACAGGCACTTGTGCCTAGTGGGCCTTACCCGGTTACCAAAGACTAAAATAAAATAAAAAATACTATACAGTTGGGGGGAGGGTTTACAGCACACTCTATGCATTTCTTCCTTGTCCTCTCCCCACATAAACAACAAGGGAACAAAAGAGTAGAATAGCTGAAAGTGTTTGTCCTTTTCCAGTGGGTATTTGTGTATTACTCTGTACCATTTTTCACTCCTCCCCCACTTTATGTTGCCACTGATCTTTAACTCTTGACTGTCTACTTGAACCACAGACAATTTGTTCTATGCTGGTTCTCTCCCATAGTGCTGAACTGGGCGCAGTGACTTTATGATATGTACTGCAGTATGCTAGGAAAATAGCTGAGACCACCCATCTTATGTCAGAGGTGAGGCCAGTGCAAAACTCAAAGCATGGATCTACTAATCTCCAAACCAGTGTAGTAATCCACTGAGTGCTCCTCCCCCAGTCCCTGTGAAACGTGATCTTCCCCAGTTTCAACACTGTTTATAAATAGCAGCTCTGGAGGCGTGATGATCCACTGAGGTTCTTTCTGTTCATGTGAGGTAAATGGCAGATACTGGCTTTCCATGCAGTAGCAAACAGATGCATTGTGGGTAGGTGACATACACTGAGGCACTATGAGGTTCTGAGGTAACGCTGAAGGAGGGACTCTTCATGCAGCAGTGTGAACAGAATAATCCCAAGAAGGCCTGTGGGGAGGCCTAAGCATACATGGTGAGCTGTAGCCACTGAAACGAGACAAGAAACAGGTTAAGTAGAGGACAGAGATGGAGGAGCTGAGCTTTACACAATACATATAAAAACAGTCCATCAGGCATTGTTGGCGGAGCACTGGCTAGGGAAATGGGAGGTTACAGGTTCAATCCCACCAGAGCCACAATGCCCAGTATGCGACTTTATGTAAGTCATATAACCACTCACTGCTTCTGTCTTCCCAGCTCTGGAAACGGGTATAGGCAAGACCCTACTGAAAAGGAGATGTTTCGTCTTAGCCCAGAGTATAGCCAGATATTTCAGTTTTATACACACAAACTGCTTTTTGTTTCATCATTTGTTTATTCTTTCTTACTTTACCAGCATCCCTGTCCTTTGGGTCTTCCCTAGAGGGCCCTCTCTACCCACTGGATTCACTCTGCATCCCCAGGTGTGTCACTAACAGGTCCCTTAAAGACTGAGTGATATAATCTAAAATCTGCACTCAGGAGCCTTATCAAAGGATTTATTAGTAAAACTTACAATATCAAAGTGCAGCCAGTGGTCTCTCCTATAAACAAACTCCCTGTGTGCCTTTGGAGCTAACGGTTCCTTCTTTAGGAGGTTCCATGTGCGGAGTTTGTTTTCAGGAGATATCACTGCCTGCTCTTTAATATTGTAAGTTTCATTAATTAATACTTTGATAAGGCTACTGAGTGCAGAATTTTCTTTGTATCTTTTTGTTTGATTCTGAAATCTGCACCGTGGATGGGCAGTGCAGTGGGGCTTTTTGTTGTTTGCCCTTAAAGACTTGTCCAATATTCCCCTAACCCCCCAATCTAGCCTGTCACTGCTGGAGTCACTCTGATGCTACCAGAGGGGAAGCAGTTACACTTCATTTTGGTGACTGGCGATGAGGAGTGTAGCCATGGTGGCTGTGGGGTTGAATGGCATAGGAACAGCCTTGGCAGCAGTCATTTGGTGTGCTAATGCCGTTTTTATTAATAACCACTTACTTTGTGCCACAAAATGAGTGAGTTTCACCTTTACCTTTTAAAGAAATGTGGTGAATGTGTTAGTCCAGAAGATGAAGGAGAAAAAAACAAACAAAGGAAACAACACATTATGTTGAAGGGGAAACCTTTTATTTGACAAACAAAAATGTTTTTTAATGGACTAGTTTCAGGTCCAAAGCCATTAGGCAACCAAAAGCTGCCTACTTTAAAAGCTGCCTTAGAAATGAATGCCCCTCCAACTTCTGGAATATTGTTCACTCCATCATAAACCCTACCCCCATCACACATCCCCTCTGTAAACCCTCAACAGTGTCAAACCCACCGACCCCTCCAAAATAGCGAACATCATGAACACCCGTTTCACTACTTGTGCCCTCCCAGGCCAAGCCCCTCCCTCCCTACCTGTGAATGAACCCCTCCCGCAATCTCCATCCACAAGAAACTTCACCCTCACTCCTGTCTCTGCTGATGAGGTGAGACTGTGCTTCTATCCCTAAACTTAACTAAATCAGGCTGGACAGCATCCACTCCAGTCTCCTATGTATATTAGTCCCTGCTATCTCCCTCCCACTGACCTACTTGCTAAATCTATCCTTCTCCATAGGCTCAGTACCCATGATCTGGAAGGCCACCTCTGTCATCCCTCTCCACAAAGGTGGTGACACCACTACTCCAGGAAACTATCGTCCAATCTTCCTCCTCCCTGCCTTATCTAAGGTGCAAGAGCACTTAGTACACTTGAGACTAAACACGTTCCTCACTTCTAGTAACTATCTGTTCCCCTACCAGTCAGGCTTCAGGAAGCACCACTCCACCGTAACTTCTCTTCTTAGGTTTACCTGCCACATCCAATCTGCCACCAACAAAGGACACATCATGGCAGCCATTTTCATCTATCTAGCCAAGGCCTTTAATTCTGTTTTCCACCCCCTACTCCTAAATGCCTATTCATGACTATGCTGACAGTCTACTGCACGGCCCCCTCCTCCCTGCTTGCTAGACTTGACTCTCTCTTCTATGCCCTCGTCGTTTTGCCTCCAACTCTCCCATAAGGACCCCCCACTGCTCCTTTCTCCTTACTCAAGTCTCTCTCCTCCCTATCCCACGATTGCTTCCACCCAATCTATCTTCTTTATCTCCAAATTTTGATTCAACCTTCTCCCTCCTACTTATCAGATCATCTCACCCCACTCCTCCTGCATCCTACTCCCCAGCGCTAGGGATGCCCGCTCTTTCTCTCTCCCTAAACCATCCTCTAGCATGGGCAAATCTGCTATACACCTATCACCTTCCTCACTCTGGAATGCTCAACTTCCTGTGCTTTGAAACTCCCTCTGCACCCTCTGTCAGATCCCAACTACACCTCCTGCCTCTCCTACCTGGTCCCATGTCACCTGCTGCACTTAAGCACTACCACTCTATGCTGCTATTGAAATGTGTCTAATTTTGCTCTGTGTGGTTTCTTCCTAATTGCTGACACTTTGTATCTCACATGATTTTCTATTGTACACTGTATTGAAATTTCTGACCAATGTACTCTGTCTTCCATACTGTCATCCTATGCACTGTTTATCTATTGCCTCTGTAATTGTACTGCTCCTGACTTGTAATTTGCTACTGTGTTTACTTAATGGAAATTTGTTATATGATATTTCTCTTCTTATATACCCCGCTCCCCTGAGTTCCCCGGGTTGCACCTGGAAATGAGCCTCGGTTCAGTGTGTCTTTCCTGGTTACCAAATGTTTAAATAAAATTAAAAAAAGGTCAGTGAGACCAGAGATTAAATAAATGTCAGAAATATACAGACTGAAAGTTGATTCATATCAGACAAGAAACAGGCCTGTTAGAATATCAAATGCCTTAAAAGTTAATTTACTGCAGTAAAGGTTGGATGATGGTAATTTACTGCAGTAAAGGTTGGGTAGGGGGGTATTTTGTAGCAGTAGAAGATGGGTAAGAGGGTAATTTACTTCAGTAAAATTGGGTGACATAATATAAATGCAGTAAACAAAATGGGTGGAGGTAATTTGCTGCAGAAAAATGGGAGGGAGAGAAATTTGCTGGTACTAAAGGTAGGTGAGAGGGTAATTTTATGTAGTAAAAGATGGGTGAGAGGGTAAATTTCTGTTGCTATAGAAAGATTGATGTGAGGGTAATTTGGTACAGTACAAAGATTGGTGTGAGGAGGTAATTTAATTTCAGTACAAGATGGGTGAGAGGGTAATTTGCTGCAGTACAAGATTGGTGGAAGGGTAATTTAATGCAATAAAAGATGGGTGGAAGGGTAATCTGCTTCAGAAAAAGATGGATGGGAGAGTAATTTGCCCCAGTAAAAGGCAGGTGAGAGAGTAATTTTATAGTAAAAGATGGGTGGAAGGGTAAATTTCTGTTGCCATAGAAGATTGGTGTGAGGGTAATTTACTGCAGTACAAGATGGGCGGAAGCGTAATTTGCTGCAGTACAAGACAGGTGGGAGGGTAATTTAATACAGTAAAAAATGGGTTGGGAGGGTACTTTGCTGCTGTAAAAGATGGATGGCAGGGTAATTTACTACTGTAAAAGATGGAGAGGAGGGTCATCTAATGCAGTAAAAAAATGGGTGGGAGGGTATTTTCCTGCAGTAAAAGATGGGTGGGAGGGTAATTACATGCAGTAAAAGATGGGAGGGAGGGTAATTCGATGTAGTTAAAGATGGGTGGGAGGGTAATTTGATGTAGTTAAAGATGGGAGGGAGGGTAATTTCATGTGGAAAAAGATAGGTGAGAGGGTAAATTGCTGTAGTAAAAGTTAGGCAGGAGGGTAATTTGCTTCAGTAAAAGACAGGCGGGATGGTAATTTGATGTAGTAAAAGATGGGTGGGAGGGTAATTTGATGTAGTAAAAGATGAGTGGGAGGGTAATTTGCTGTAGTAAAAGATGGGCGTGAGGGTAATTTACTTCAGTTAAAGATGGGCGGGAGGGTAATTTAATGCAGTAAAAGATGGGTGTGAGGGTAATTTGATGTAATAAAAGATGCGTGAGAGGGTAATTTCATGCGGAAAAAGATGGGCGGGAGGGTAATTTGCCACAGTAAATGAGGGGTGGGAGGGTAATCCCATGCAGTAAAAGATTAGTAGGAGGGTAATTTAATGCAGTAAAAGATGGATGGAGGGTAATATGATGTGTTAAAAGATGGGTGGGAGGATAATTTGCTGCAGTAAAAGATGTATGGGATAGTTAAATGAAGTAAAAGATGGGTGGGAGGGTAATTTAATGCAGTAAAAGATGGATGGGAAGGTAATTCACCACAGTAAAAGATGGGTGGGAGGGTAATTTGATGTAGTAAAATATGGGTGGGAAGGTAATCCCATGCAGAAAAAGATGGGTGGGAAATTGCCACAGTAAAAGATGGGTGGGAGGGTAATTTGATGTAGTAAAGGATGGGTGGGAGGGTAGTTTCATGTGGAAAAAGATGGATGGGAGAGTAATTTGTCCCAGTAAAAGGCAGGTGAGAGGGTAATTTGATATAGTAAAAATGGGTGGGGAGATGTTAATGCAGTAAAGATGGGCGGGAGGGTAATTTGCTGCAGAAAAGATAGATGGAGAGTAATTTGCCCCAGTAAAAGGCAGGTGAGAGGGTAATTTGATGTAGTAAAAGATGGGCATGAGGGTAATTTTCTGTTGCCATAGAAGATTGGTGTGAGGGTAATTTGTTGCAGTACAAGACGGGAGGAAGGGTAATTTGCTGCACTACAAGATAGGTGGAAGGGTAATTTAATGCAGTAAAAAATGGGTGGGAGGGTAATTTAGTGCAGAAAAAGATGGATGGGGGAGTAATTTGCCCCAGTAAAAGGCAGGTGAGAGGGTAATTTGATACAGTAAAAAATGGGTGGGAGGGTAAATTGCTGCTGTAAAAGATGGACGAGAGGGTAATCTAATGCAGTGAAAAAATGGGTGGGAGGGTAATTTGCTGCAGTAAAAGATGGGTGGGAGGGTAATTACATGCAGTAAAAGATGGGTGGGAGGGTAATTTAATGCAGTAAAAGATGGGTGGGAGGGTAATTTGATGTAGTTAAAGATGGGTGGGAGGGTAATTTCATGTGGAAAAAGATGGGTGGGAGGGTAATTTGGTGTAGTAAAAGATAGGTGGGAGGGTAATTTGCTTCAGTAAAAGATGGATGGCAGGGAAATTTGATGTAGTAAAAGATGGGTGGGAGGGTAATTTGATGTAGTAAAAGATGGATGGGAGGGTAATTTCATGTAGTTAAAGATGGGTGGCAGGGCAATTTCATGAAAAAGATGGTGGAAGGGTAAATGTCGCAGTACAAGACAGGTAGGAGGTAATTTAATGCAGAAAAAATGGGTGGAGGGTACTTGCTGCAGAAAAAGATGGACGGGAGAGTAATTTGCCCCAGTAAAAGGCAAGTGAGAGGGTAATTTGATATAGTAAAAGATGGGCGGGAGGGTAATTTGCTGCTGTAAAAGATGGACGGGAGGGTAATTTGCTGCTGTAAAAGAAGGACGAGAGGGTAATCTAATGCAGTGAAAAAATGGGTGGGAGGGTAATTCGCTGCAGTAAAAGATGAGTGGAAGGGTAATTACATGCAGTAAAAGATGGGTGGGAGGGAAATTTAATGCAGTAAAAGATGGGTGGGAGGGTAATTTGATGTAGTTAAAGATGGGTGGGAGGATAATTTCATGTGGAAAAAGATGGGTGAGAGGGTAATTTGCTGTAGTAAAAGATAGGTGGGAGGGTAATTTGCTTCAGTAAAAGATGGGTGGGAGGGAAATTTGATGTAGTAAAAGATGGGTGGGAGGGTAATTTGATGTAGTAAAAGATGGGTGGGAGGGTAATTTGATGTAGTAAAAGATGGATGGGAGGGTAATTTCATGTAGTTAAGATGGATGGGAGGGCAATTTCATGTGACCAAAAGATGGGTGGGAGGGTAATTTGCTGTAGTAAAAGATGGGCAGGAGGGTAATTTTTTAGTTAAAGATGGGTTGTAGGAAATTTAATGCAGAAACAGATGGGTGGGAGGGTAATTTAATACAGTAAAGGATGGGAGTGAGTGTAATTTGATGTAGTAAAAGATGGGTGGGAGGGAAATTTAATGCGGAAAAAGATGGGTGGGAGAGTAATTTGCCACAGTAAATGATGGGTGGGAGAGTAATTTGCCCCAGTAAAAGGCAGGTGAGAGGGTAATTTGATGTAGTAAAAGATGGGTGGGAGGGTAATTTTCCATTGCCATGGAAGATTGGTGTGAGGGTAATTTGCTGCAGTACAAGATGGGTGGAAAGGTAATTTGCTGCAGTACAAGATAGGTGGGAGGGTAATTTAATGCAGTAAAAAATGGGTGGGAGGGTAATTTGCTGCAGAAAAAGATGGATGAGAGGTAATTTGCCCCAGTAAAGAAGGTGAAGGTAATTTGATATAGTAAAAGATGGGCGGAGGTCATTTGCTGCTGTAAAAAGATGGACGGGAGGGTAATTTGCTGCTGTAAAAGATGGAAGAGAGGGTTATCTAATGCAGTAAAAAAATGGGTGGGAGGGTAATTTGCTGCAGTAAAAGATGGGTGGGAGGGTAATTGCAGTAAAAGATGAGTGGGAGGGTAATTTAATGCAGTAAAAGATGGGTGGGAGGGAAATTTGATGTAGTTAAAGATGGGTGGGAGGGTAATTTCATGTGGAAAAAGATGGGTGAGAGGGTAATTTGCTGTAGCAAAAGATAGGTGGGAGGGTAATTTGCTTCAGTAAAAGATGGGTGGGAGGGTAATTTGAAGTAGTAAAAGATGGATGGGAGGGTAATTTGATGTAGTAAAAGATGGGTGGGAGGGTAATTTGATGTAGTAAAAGATGGGCAGGAGGGTAATTTACTTCAGTTAAAGATGGGTGGGAGGGAAATTTAATGCAGAAACAGATGGGTGGTAGGGTAATTTAATGCAGTAAAAGATGGGTGGGAGGGTAATTTTATGTGGTAAAAGATGGGTGGGAGGGTAATTTGCTGCAGTACAAAATAGGTGGGAGGGTAATTTAATACAGTAAAAAATGGGGTAGGAGGGTACTTTGCTGCTGTAAAAGATGGATGGCTGGGTGGGAGGGCAATTTCATGCGGAAAATGATGGGTAGGAGGGTAATTTACTGTAGTAAAAGATGGGCAGGAGGGTAATTTGCTTCAGTTAAAGATGGGTGGGAGGAAAATCTAATGCAGAAACAGATGGGTGGGAGGCTAATTTAATGCAGCTAAATATGGGTGTGAGGGTAATATGATGTAGTAAAAGATGGGTGGGAGGGTAATTTAATGTGGAAAAAGATGGTTGGGAGGGTAATTTGCCACAGTAAATGATGGGTGGGAGGGTAATCACATGCAGTAAATGATTGGTAGGAGGGTAGTTTAATGCAGTAAAAGATCTATGGGAGGGCAATTTTATGTGGTAAAAGATGGGTGGGAGGGTAATTTGCTGCAGTACAAGACAGGTGGGAGGGTAATTTAAAACAGGAAAAAATGGGGTGGAAGGGTACTTTGCTGCTGTAAAAGATGGCTGGCAGGGTAATTTGCTGCTGTAAAAGATGGAGAGGAGGGTCATCTAATGCAGTAAAAAAATGGGTGGGAGGGTAATTTCCGGCAATAAAAGATGGGTGGGAGGGTAATTTGCCACAGTAAAAGATGGGTGGGAAGGTAATCCCATGCAGTAAAAGGTGAGTGGGAGGATAATTTGATGTAGTAAAGGATGGGTGGGAGGGTTATACCATGCAGAAAAAAATGGGTGGGAAGGTAATTTCCTGCAGTAAAAGATGGGTGGAAGAGTAGTTTGCAGTAAAAGATGGGTGAGAGGGTCATATGATGTAGTAAAAGATGGGTGGGAGGGTAATTTTATATGGAAAAAGATGGGTGGGAGGGTAATTTGCCACAGTAAATGATGGGTGGGAGGTTAATCCCATGCAGTAAAAGACTGGTAGGAGGGTAATTTAAGGCAGAAAAAGTTGAATGGGAGGGTAATTTGACACGGTAATAAATTGGTGGGAGGGTAATATCCTGCAGTAAAAGACGTAAGGGGTAATTACATGCAGAAAAAAATGGGTGGGAGGGTAATTTAATGCAGTAAAAGATGGGTGGGAGGGTAATTTGATGGAGTTAAAGATGGGTGGGAGGGTAATTTCATGTGGAAAAAGATAGGTGAGAGGGTAATTTGCTGTAGTGAAAGAGAATGGGAGGGTAATTTGCTTCAGTAAAAGATGGGTGGGAGGGTAATTTGATGTAGTAAAAGATGGGTGGGAGGGTAATTTGCTGTAGTAAAGATGGGTGGGAGGGTAATTTCTGTTGCCATGGAAGATTGACGTGAGGGTAATATGCTGCAGTACAAGATGAGTGGAAGAGTAATTTGCTGCAGTACAAGACAGGTGGAGGGTGAATTTAATGCAGTAAAAATGGGTGGGAGGGAATTTGCTAGAAAAAGATGGATGGGAGGTAATTTGCCCCAGTAATAGGCAGGTGAGAGGGTAATTTGATATAGTAAAAGATGGGCGGGAGGGTCATTTCCTGCAGTAAAAGATGGACAGGAGGGTAATTACAGTAAAAGATGAGTGGGAGGGTAATTTGCTGCAGTAAAAGATGGGTGGGAGGGTAATCTGATGTGGTTAAAATGGGTGGGAGGGTAATTTCATGTGGAAAAAGATGGGTGAGAGGGTAATTTGCTGTAGTAAAAGATAGGTGGGAGGGTAATTTGCTTCAGTAAAAGATGGGTAAGAGAGTAATTTGATGTAGTAAAAGATGGGTGGGAGGGTAATTTCATGTAGTTAAAGATGGGTGGGAGGGTAATTTGCTGCAGTAAAAGATGGATGGGAGGATTTACATACAGTAAAGATGGGTGGGAGGGTAATTTAATGCAGTAAAGATGGGTGGGAGGTAATTTGATGTAGTTAAAGATGGGTGGAGGGTAATTTCATGTGGAAAAAGATGGCTGAGAGGGTAATTTGCTGTAGTAAAAGATAGGTGGGAGGGTAATTTGCTTCAGTAAAAGATGGGTGGGAGGAAATTTGATGTAGTAAAAGATGGGTGGGAGGGTAATTTGATGTAGTAAAAGATGGTGGAGGTAATTTGAAGTAGTTAAAGATGGGTTGGGAGGGTAATTTCATGAGGAAAAGGATGGGTGAGAGGGTCATTTGCTGTAGTAAAAGATAGGTGGGAGGGTAATTTGCTTCAGTAAAAGATAGGTGGGAGGGTAATATGATGTAGTAAAAGATGGGTGGAAGGGTAATTTGATGTAGTTAAAGATTGGTGGGAGGGTAGTATCATGTGGAAAAAGATGGGTGAGAGGGTAATTTGCTGTAGTAAAAGGTGGGAGGGTAATTTGCCTCAGTAAAAGATGGGTGGGAGGGTAATTTGATGTAGTAAAATATGGATGGGAGGGTAATTTCAATTAGATAAAGATGGGTGGGAGGGCAATTTCATGGAAAAAGAAAGGTGGGAGGGTAATTTGCTGTAGTAAAAGATGGGCAGGAGGGTAATTTGCTTCAGTTAAAGATGGGTTGGAGGGAAATGTAATGCAGAATCATATGGGTTGGAGGGTAATTTAATGCAGTAAAGGATGGGTGTGAGTGTAATTTGATGTAGTAAAAGATGGGTGGGAGGGTAATTTAATGCAGAAAAAGATGGGTGGGAGGTTAATATGCCACAGTAAATGATGATTAGGAGAGTAATTTGCCCCAGTAAAGGCAGGTGAGAGGGTAATTTGATGTAGTAAAAGATGGGTGGGAGGGTAATTTTCTGTTGCCATGGAAGATTGGTGTGTGGGTAATTTGCTGCAGTACAAGATAGGTGGGAGGGTAATTTAATGCAGTAAAAAATGGGTGGGAGGGTAATTTGCTGCAGAAAAAGATGGATGGGAAATAATTTACCCAAGTAAAAGGCAGGTGAGAGGGTAATTTGATATAGTAAAAGATGGGCGGGAAGGTAATTTGGTGCTGTAAAAGATGGACAAGATGATAATCTAATGCAGTAAAAAAACTTGTGGGGGGTAATTTGCTGCAGTAAAAGATGGGTGGGAGGGTAATTACATGCAGTAAAAGATGAGTGGGAGGGTAACTACATGCAGTAGAAGATGGGTGGGAGGGGAATTTGATGTAGTTAAAGATGGGTGGGAGTGTAATGCAGTAAAAGATGAGTGGGATGGTAATTATATGCAGTAGAAGATGGGAGACAGGGGAATTTGATGTAGTTAAAGATGGGTGGGAGGGTAATTTGATATAGTAAAAGATGGTAGGGTAATCTCATGTAGTTAAAGATGAGTGGGAGGGCAATTTCAAGTGGAAAATGATGGGTGGAAGGGTAATTTGCTGTAGTAAAAGATGGGCAGGAGGGTAATTTGCTTCAGTCAGAGATGGGTGGGAGGGAAATTTAATGCAGAAACTGATGGTTGGGAGGGTAATTTTATGTGGAAAAAGATGGATGAGGGGGTCATTTGCTGTAGTAAAAGATAGGTGGGAGGGTAATTTGATGTAGTAAAAGATGGGTGGGAGGCTAATTTGATGTAGTTAAAGATAGATTGGGAGGAGTAATATCATGTGGAAAAAAGATGGGTGAGAGGTAATTTACTGTAGTAAAAGGTGGGAGGGTATTTGAGTCAGTAAAAGATGGGTGGAGGGTAATTTGATGTCGTAAAAGATGGGTGGGAGGGTAATTTGATGTAGTAAAATATGGATGGGAGGGTAATTTCAAATAGATAAAGATGGTTGGAGGGCAATTTCATTTGGTAAAAGATGGGTGGTAGGGTAATTTGCTGTAGTAAAAGATGGGCAGGAGGGTAATTTGCTTCAGTTAAAGATGGGTGGGAGGGAAATTTAATGCAGAAACAGATGGGTGGGAGGGTAATTTAATGCAGTAAAAGATGGGTGTGAGGGTAATATGATGTAGTAAAAGATGGGTGGGAGGGTAATTTGCCACAGTAAATGATGGGTGGGAGGGTAATCCTATGCAGTAGATGATTGGTAGGAGGGTAGTTTAATGCAGTAAAAGATCGATGGGTGGGTAATTTTATGTGGTAAAAGCTGGGTGGGAGGTTAATTTGCTGCAGTAAAAGTTATATGGGTAATTAAATGCAGTAAAAGATCGGTGTGAAGCTAATTTAATGCAGTAAAAGATGGATGGGAGGGTAGTTTGATGCAGTAAAACATGGGTGGGAGGGTAATTAGATGTAGTAATGGATGGGTGGGAGGGTAATTTTTTGTGGATAAAGATGGGTGGGAGGGTAATTTGCCACAGTAAAAGATGGGTGGGAGGGTAATTTGAAGTAGTAAAGTATGGGTGGGAAGGTAATCCCATGCAGTAAAAGATGAGTGGGAGGGTAATTTGATGTAGTAAAGGATGGGTGGGAGGGTAATACTATCCAGAAAAAGATTGGTGGGAAGATAATTTGCTGCAGTAAAAGATGGGTGGAAGAGTAGTTTGCAGTGAAAGGTGGGTGAGAGGGTCATTTGATGTAGTAAAAGATGGGTGGGAGGGTAATTTCATGTGGAAAAAGATGGGTGGGAGGGTAATTTGCTACAGTAAATGATGGGTGGGAGGTTCATCCCATGCAGCAAAAGACTGGTAGGAGGGTAATTTAAGGCAGTAAAAGATGTTTGCGGTAATTACATGCAGTAAAAGATGGGTGGGAGGGTAATGTAATGCAGAAAAAGATGGGTGGGAGGGTAATTTGCTGCAGAAAAAGATGGATAGGAGAGTAATTTGCCATAGTAAAAGGCAGGTGAGAGGTTAATTTGATGTAGTAAAAGATGGGTGTGAGGGTAATTTTCTGTTGCCATACAAGATTGGTGTGAGGGTAATTTGTTGCAGTAGAAGATGGGTGGGAGGGTAATTTGCTGCTGTAAAAGATGGACGAAAGGGTAATCTAATGCAGTGAAAAAATGGGTGGGAGGGTAATTTGCTGCAGTAAAGGATGGGTGGGAGGCTAGTTACATGCAGTAAAAGATGGGTGGGAAGGTAGTTTAATGCAGTAAAAGATGGGTGGGAGTGTAATTTGATGTGGTTAAAGATGGGTGGGAGGGTAATTTCATGTGGAAAAGGATAGCTGAGAGGGTAATTTGGTGCAGTAAAAGATAGGTGGGAGGGTAATTTGCTTCAGTAAAGGATGGGAGGGAAATTTGATGTAGTAAAAAATGGGTGGGAGGGTAATTTGGTGTAGTAAAAGATGGGTGGGAGGGTAATTTCATGTAGTTAAAGATGGGTGGGAGGACAATTTCATGTGGAAAAAGATGAGTGGGAGGCTAATTTGCTGTAGTAAAAGATGGGCAGGAGGGTAATGTGCTTCAGTTAAAGATGGGTTGGAGGGAAATTTAATGCAGAAGCAGATGGGTGGGAGGAGAATTTAATGCAGTAAAGGATGGGTGTAAGTGTATAATTTGATGTAGTAAAAAGATGGGTGGAAATTTAATGTGGAAAAAGATGGGTGGGAGAAGATAATTTGCCACAGTAAATGATGAGTGGGAGAAGTAATTTGCCCAGGTAAAAGGCAGGTGAGAGAGTAATTTGATGTAGTAAAAGATGGGTGGGAGGGTAATTTCTCTTGCCATGGAAGATTGGAGTAAGGGTAATTTGCTGCAGTACAAGATGGGTGGAAGGAGGTAATTGCTGTAGTACAAGATAGGTGGGAGGTAATTTAATGCAGTAAAAATGGGTGGGGGTAATTTGCTGCAGAAAAAGATGGATGGGAAGTAATTTGGCCCAGTAAAAAGGAAGGTGAAGGGTAATTGATATAATAGTAAAAATGGGCGGGAGGGGTAATTTGCTGCTGCAAAAGATGGACGAGGAGGGTAATTTGCTGCTGTAAGATGGAGCGAGAGGGTAATCTAATGCAGTAAAAAATTTGTGGGAGGAGTAATTGCTGCAGTAAAGATGGAGTGGGAGGAGTAATTACATGCAGCAAAAGATGAGGTGGGAGGGCAATTACATGCAGTGAAAGATTGATGGGAGGGTAATTGATGTAGTTAACGATAGGTGGGAGGGTAATTTCATGTGGAAAAAGATGGGTGGGAGGCTAATTTGCTGTAGTAAAAGATGGGCAGGAAGGTAATTTGCTTCAGTTAAAGATGGGTTGGAGGAAATGTAGTGCAGAAACAGAGGGGTGGGAGGGTAATTTAATGCAGTAAAGGATGGGTGTGAGTGTAATTTGATGCAGTAGTAAAGATGGGTGGGGGTATTTAATGCGGAGAAAAGAGCGGGTGGGAAGGTAATTTGCCACAGTAAATGATGGAGTGGAGAGTAATTTGCCCCAGTAAAGACAGGTGAGAAGAGTAATTTGATGTAGTAAAAGATGGGTGGGAGGGTAATTTTCTTTTGCCATGGAAGGATTGGAGTGAGGGTAATTTGCTGCAGTACAAGATGGGTGGAAGGGTAATTTGCTGTAGTACAAGATAGGTGGGAGGGGTAATTTAATGCAGTAAAAATGGGTGGGAGGGTAATTTGCTGCAGAAAGGATGGATGGAGAAGTAATTTGCCCCAGTAAAGAGGCAGGTGAGAGAGGTAATTTGATATAGTAAAAAGATGGGTGGGAGGGTAATTTGCTGTTGTAAAAAGATGGGCCAGGAGGGTAATTTGCTGCTGTAAAAGGATTGGATGAGAGGGTAATCTAATGCAGTAAAGAATTTGTGGGAGGGTAATTTGCTGCAGTAAAAGATGGGTGGGAGGATGATTACATGCAGTAAAAGATGAGTGGAGAGGTGATACATGCAGTGAAAGATTGGTGGGATGGTAATTTGATGTAGTTAAAGATGGGTGGGAGGGTAATTTCATGTGGAAAAAGATGGGAGAGGGTAATTTGCTGTAGTAAGATAGGTGAGAGAGTGATGCTTCAGTAAAAAGATGGGTGAGAAGAATGGTGATGTTAGTATAAGATGGGTGGGAGGAAATTTCGTGTAGTGAAAGATGGGTGGGAGGCAATTTCATGTGGAAAAAGATGTGTGGGAGGGTAATTTGCTGTAGTAAAAGATGGGCAGGAGGATAATTTGCTTTAGTTAAAATAGGTGGGAGGGACATTTAATGCAAAACTGATTAGGTGGGAGGGTAATTTCATGTGGAAAAAAGATGGGTGAGAGGGTAAGTTGATGTAGTAAAGATAGGTGGGAGGGTAATTTGCTTCAGAAAAGATGGGTGGGAGGGAAATTTGATGTAGTAAAGGTGGGAGGCCGTTTGATGTAGTAAAGATGTGTGGGAGGGTAATTTGATGTAGTTAAAGATGGGTGGGAGGGCAATTTCACGTGGAAAAATATGGGTGGGAGGGTAATTTGCAGTAGTAAAAGATGGGCAGGAGGGTAATTTGCTTCAGTTAAAGATGGGTTGGAGGGAAACTTAATGCAGAAGCAGATGGGTGGGAGGGTAATTTAATGCAGTAAAGGATGGGTGTGAGTGTAATTTGATGTAGTAAAAGTCGGGTGGGAGGGTAATTTAATGCAGAAAGAGATGGGCGGAAGGGTAATTTGCCACAGTAAATGATGGGTGGGATAGTAATTTGCACCATTAAAAGGCTGGTGAGAGGGTAATTTGATATAGTAAAGATGGACTGGAGGGTAATTTGCTGTTGTAAAAGATGAATGAGAAAGTGATCTAATGCAGTGCAAAAATGGGTGGGAGGTAATTACTGCAGTGAAAGATGGGTGGGAGGCTAATTACATGCAGTAAAAGATGGGTGGGATGGTAACTTAATGCAGTAAAAGATGGGTGGGAGGGTAATTTGATGTAGTTAAAGATGGGTGGGAGGGTAATTTCATGTGGAAAAAGATAGGTGAGAGGGTAATTTGTTGCAGTAAAAGATAGGTGGGAGGGTAATTTGCTTCAGTAAAGGATGGGTGGGAGGAAAATTTGATGTAGTAAAAAATGGGTGGGAGGGTAATTTGATGTAATAAAAGATGGGTGGGAGTGTGAATTTCATGTAGTTAAAGATGGGTGGGAGGCCAATTTCATGTGGAAAAAGATGGGTGGAGGCTAATTTTCTATAGTAAAAAGATGGGCAGGAGGGTAATTTGCTTCGGTTAAAGATGGGTTGGAGAAATTTAATGCAGAAACAGATGGGTGGGAGGGTAATTTAATGATAACGAATAGCTGTTGAGTGTAATTTGATGTAGTAAAGATGGGTTTAGGGGTAATTTAATGCAGAAAAAGATGGGTGGGAAGGTAATTTGCCACAGTACATAATGGGTGGGAGAGTAATTTGCCCCAGTAAAAGGCAGGTGAGAGAGTAATTTGATGTAGTAAAAGATGAGTGGGAGGGTAATTTTCAGTTGCCATGGAAGATTGGAGTGAGGGTAATTTGCTGCAGTACAAGATGGGTGGAAGGGTAATTTGCTGTAGTACAAGGTAGGTGGGAGGGTAGTTTAATGCAGTAAAAAATGGGTGGGAGGGTAATTTGCTGCAGAAAAAGATGGGTGAGAGAGTCATTTGCTGTAGTAAAAGATAGGTGGGAGGGTAATTTGATATAGTAAAAGATGGGTGGGAGGTAATTTGATGTAGTAAAAGATGGTCGGGAAGGTAATTTGCTGCTGTAAAAGATGGAAGAGAGGGTAATCTAATGCAGTAAAATTTGTGGGAGGGGTAATTTGCTGCAGTAAAAGATGGGTGGGAGGGTAATTACATGCAGAAAAAAATGGGTGGGAGGGTAATTTGCTGCAGTAAAAGATGGGTGGGAGGCTAATTACATGCAGTAAAAGATGGGTGGGATGGTAATTTAATGCAGTAAAAGATGGGTGGGAGGGTAATTTGATGTAGTTAAAGATGGGGGAGGGTAATTTCATGTGGAAAAAGATAGGTGAGAGGGTAATTTGGTGCAGTAAAAGATAGGTGGGAGGGTAATTTGTTTCAGTAAAGGATGGGTGGGAGGGAAATTTAATGTAGTAAAAAATGGGTGGGAGGGTAATTTGATGTAATAAAAGATGGGTGGGAGTGTAATTTCATGTAGTTAAAGATGGGTGGGAGGCTAATTTCATGTGGAAAAAGATGGGTGGGAGGCTAATTTTCTGTAGTAAAAGATGGGCAGGAGGGTAATTTGCTTCGGTTAAAGATGGGTTGGAGGGAAATTTAATGCAGAAACAGATGGGTGGGAGGGTAATTTAATGCAGTAAAGGACAGGTGTGAGTGTAATTTGATGTAGTAAAAGATGGGTTTGGGGGTAATTTAATGCAGAAAAAGATTGGTGGGAAGGTAATTTGCCACAGTACATAATGGGTGGTAGAGTAATTTGCCCAGTAAAGGAAGGTGAGAGGTAATCCAGTGTAGTAAAAGATGGTGGGAGGGTAATTTTCCAGTTGCCATGGAAGACTGGAGTGAGGGTAATTTGCTGCAGTACAAGATGGGTGGAAGGAGTAATTGCTGTAGTACAAGATGATGGGTGGGAGGAGTAGTTTAATGCAGTAAAAAATGGGTGGGAGGGTAATTGCTGCAGAAAAAGATGGATGAGAAGATAATTGCCCCAGTAAAGGCAGGTGAGAGGTAATTTGATATAGTAAAGATGGACGGGAGGGTGAATGCTGATGCAAAAGATGGACCAGGAGGAGTAATTTGCAGTTGTAAAAGATGGGCAGGAGGGTTATTTGGTGCTGTAAAGGATGGGCGAGAGGGTAATCAAATGCAGTAAAAATGGGTGGGAGGAGTAATTTGATGCTTAGTAAAAGATGGGTGGGAGGGTAATTTCATGTAGTTAAAGATGGGTGGAAGAGGCAATTTCATGTGGAAAAAAAGATGTGTGGGAGGGTAATTTGATGTAGAAAAGATGGGTGAGAGGTAATTTGCTGTAGTAAAGATGGGTGGGAGGGTAATTGCTTCAGTAAAAGATGAGTGGGAGGGTAATTTCATGTGGAAAATGATGGATGAGAGGTCATTGCTGTAGTAAAGATAGGTGGGAGGGTAATTTCACTTCATTAAATGAAGGGTGGGAGAGTAATTTGATGTAGTAAAAAGAAGAGGTGGGAGGGTAATTTGATGTGGTAAAAGATGGGTGGAGGGGTAATTTGATGTAGTAAAAGATGGGCAGGAGGGTAATTTGCTTCAGTTAAAGATGGGTGGGTGGAAATCTAATGCAAGAAACCAGATGGTTGGTAGGGTAATTTAATGCAGTATAAAAGAAGGGTGGGAGGAGTAATTTGATGTAGTTAAAGATTGTTGGGAGGGTAATTTCATTTGGAAAAAGATGGGTGGGAGGGAAATTTGATGTAGTAAAAGATGGGTGTGAGGGTAATTTGATGTAGTTAAAGATGGGTGGGAGGGCAATTTCATGTTGAAAAATATGGGTGGGAGGGTAATTTGCTGTAGTAAAAGATGGGAAGGAGGGTAATGTGCTTCAGTTAAAGATGGGTTGGAGGGAAATTTAATGCAGAAAGAGATGGGTGGGAGGGTAATTTAATGCAGTAAAGGATTGGTGTGAGTGTAATTTGATGTAGTAAAAGACGGGTGGGAGGGTAATTTAATGCAGAAAAAGATGGGCGGGAGGGTAATTTGCCACAGTAAATGATGGGTGGGAGAGTAATTTGCAGTAAAAAGCGTGAGAGGGTAATTTGATATAGTAAAAGATGGGTGGGAGGGTAATTTGCTGCTGTAAAAGATGGATGAGAGGGTAATCTAATGCAGTGAAAAAATGGGTGGGAGGGTAATTTGCTGTAGTAGAAGATGGGTGGGAGGCTAATTATATGCAGTAAAAGATAGGTGGGATGGTAATTTAATGCAGTAAAAGATGGGTGGGAGGGTAATTTGATGTAGTTAAAGATGGGTGGGAGGGTAATTTCATGTGGAAATAGATAGGTGAGAGGGTAATTTGCTGTAGTAAAAGATAGGTGGGAGGGTAATGTGCTTCAGTAAAGGATGGGTGGGAGGAAGAATTTGATGTAGTAAAAAGATGGGTGGGAGGAGTAATTTCATGTAGTTAAAGATGGGTGGGAGACAATTTCATGTGGAAAAGATGGGTGGGAGGCTAATTTGCTGTAGTAAAAGATGGGCAGGAGGAAATTTGTTTCAGTTAAAGATGGGTTGGAGGAAATTTAATGCAGAAACAGATGGGTGGGAGGGTAATTTTAATGCAGTAAGGATGGGTGTGAGAGTAATTTGATGTAGTAAAAGATGGGTGGGGGTAATTTAATGAGGAAAAAGATGGGTGGGAAGGTAATTTGCCACAGTAAATGATAGGTGGGAGAGTAATTGCCCCAGTAAAAGGCAGGTGAGAGAGTAATTTGACATAGTAAAAAGATGGGTGGGAGGGTAATTTTCTGTTGCCATGGAAGATTGGAGTGAGGGGTAATTTCCTGCAGTACAAGAAGGGTGGAAGGGTAATTTTCTGTAGTACAAGATAGGTGGGAGGGAATTTAATGCAGTAAAAAAAATAGGTGGGAAAGGTAATTTGCTGCAGAAAGGATGGATGGGAGGTAATTTGCACGGTAAAAGGCAGGTGAGAGAGGGTAATTTGATATAGTAAAAGATGGGCGGGAGGGTAATTTGCTGCTGTAAAAGATGGACGAGAGTGAAATCTAATGCAGTAAAAAAATTTGTGGGAGGGTAATTTGCTGCAGTAAAAGATGGGTGGGAGGGTAATTACATGCAGTAAAAGATGAGTGGGAGGGTAACTACATGCAGTGAAAGATTGGTGGGAGGGTAATTTGATGTAGTTAAAGATGGGTGGGAGGGTAATTTCATGTGGAAAAAGATGGGTGAGAGGGTAATTTGTTGTAGTAAAAGATAGGTGAGAGGGTAATTTGCTTCAGTAAAAGATGGGTGAGAGGGTAATTTGAAGTAGTAAAAGATGGGTGGGAGGGACATTTAATGCAGAAACTGATTGGTGGGAGGGTAATTCTGTGGAAAAGATGAGTGAGAGGGTAATTGATGTAGTAAAGATAGGTGGGAGGGTAATTTGCTTCAGAAAAGATGGGTGGAGGGAAATTTGATGTAGTAAAAGGTGGGAGGGATAATTTGATGTAGTAAAAGATGGGTGGGAGGTAATTTGATGTAGCTAAAGATGAATTGGGAGGGGGCAATTTCATGGAAAAATATAGATTGGGAGGGTAATTTGCAGTAGTAAAAGATGGGAAGGAGGGTAATTTACTTCCAGTTAAAAGATGGGTTGGAGGAAACTTAATGCAAAAGCAGATGGGTGGGAGAGATAATTTAATGCAGTAAAGGATAGGTGTGAGTGTAATTTGATGTAGTAAAAGAGCAGGTGGGAGGGTAATTTAATACAGAAAGAGATGGGCGGGATGGTGATTGCCACAGTAAATGATGGGTGGAGAGTAATTTCCTCCATTAAAGGCTGCTGAGAGGGTAATTTGATATAGTAAAAGATGGGTGGGAGGGTAATTTGCTGCTGTAAAAGATGGACGGGAGGGTAATTTGCTGTTGTAAAAGATGGACGAGAGGGTAATCTAATGCAGTGCAAAAATGGGTGGGAGGGTAATTTTCTGCAGTAAAAGATGGGTGGGAGGCTAATTTGATGTAATTAAAGATGGGTGGGAGGGTAATTTCATGTGGAAAAAGATAGGTGAGAGGGTAATTTGGTGCAGTAAAAGATAGGTGGGAGGGTAATTTGCTTCAGTAAAGGATGGGTGGGAGGGAAATTTGATGTAGTAAAAAATGGGTGGGAGGGTAATTTGATGTAATAAAAGATGGGTGGGAGTGTAATTTCATGTAGTTAAAGATGGGTGGGAGGCCAATTTCATGTGGAAAAAGATGGGTGGGAGGCTAATTTTCAGTAGTAAAAGATGGGCAGGAGGAGTAATTTGCCTAGTTAAAGATGGGTTGGATGGAAATTTAATGCAGAAACAGATGGGTGGGAGGTAATTTAATGCAGCAGCGGATGGGTGTTAAGTGTAATTGATGTAGTAAAAGATGGGTTTGGGGTAATTTAATGCAGAAAAGATCGATTGGGAAGGGTAATTTGCCACAGTACATAATGGTGGAAGAGTAATTTGCCCTAGTAAAAGGCAGGTGAGAGAGTAATTTGATGTAGTAAAGATGAGTGGGAGTGTAATTTCAGTTGCCACTGGAAGATTGGAGTGGGGTAATTTGCTGCAGTACAAGATGGGTGGAAGGGAGTAATTTGTCGTGAGTACAAGGTAGGGTTGGAGGGTAGTTTAATGCAGTAAAAAATGGGTGGGAGGGTAATTTGCTGCAGAAAAAGATGGATGGGAGAGTAATTTTCCCCAGTAAAAGGCAGGTGAGAGGGTAATTTGATATAGTAAAAGATGGGCGGGAGGGTAATTTGCTGCTGTAAAAGATGGACGAGAGGGTAATCTAATGCAGTGAAAAAATGGGTGGGAGGGTAATTTGCTGCAGTAAAAGATGGGTGGGAGGCAAATTATATGCAGTAAAAGATAGGTGGGATGGTAATTTAATGCAGTAAAAGATGGGTGGGAGGGTAATTTGATGTAGTTAAAGATGGGTGGGAGGGTAATTTCATGTGGAAATCGGTGAGAGGGTAATTTGGTGCAGTAAAAGATAGGTGGGAGGGTAATGTGCTTCAGTAAAGGATGGGTGGGAGGAAAATTTGATGTAGTAAAAGATGGGTGGGAGGGTAATTTCATGTAGTTAAAGATGGGTGGGAGGACAATTTCATGTGGAAAAAGATGGGTGGGAGGCTAATTTGCTGTAGTAAAAGATGGGCAGGAGGGTAATATGCTTCAGTTAAAGATGGGTTGGAGGGAAATTTAATGCAGAAGCAGATGGGTGGGAGGAGAATTTAATGCAGTAAAGGATGGGTGTAAGTGTAATTTGATGTAGTAAAAGATGGGTGGAGGGAATTTAATGTGGAAAAAGATGGGTGGGAAGATAATTTGCCACAGTAAATGATGAGTGGGAGAAATAATTTGCCCAGGTAAAGGCAGTTGAGAGAGTAATTTGATGTAGTAAAAGATGGGTGGGAGGGTAATTTCTCTTGCCATGGAAGATTGGAGTAAGGGTAATTTGCTGCAGTACAAGATGGGTGGAAGGGTAATTTGCTGTAGTACAAGATAGGTGGGAGGGTAATTTAATGCAGTAAAAAATGGGTGGGGGGTAATTTGCTGCAGAAAAAGATGGATGGGAGAGTAATTTGGCCCAGTAAAAGGAAGGTGAGAGGGTAATTTGATATAGTAAAAAATGGGCGGGAGGGTAATTTGCTGCTGCAAAAGATGGACGGGAGGGTAATTTGCTGCTGTAAAAGATGGACGAGAGGGTAATCTAATGCAGTAAAAAATTTGTGGGAGGAGTAATTGCTGCAGTAAAAGATGGAGTTGGGAGGAGTAATTACATGCAGCAAAAGATGAGGTGGGAGGGCAATTACATGCAGTGAAAGATTGATGGGAGGGTAATTTGATGTAGTTAACGATAGGTGGGAGGGTAATTTCATGTGGAAAAAGAATGGGTGGGAGGCTAATTTGCTGTAGTAAAAGATGGGCAGGAAGGTAATTTGCTTCAGTTAAAGATGGGTTGGAGGAAATGTAGTGCAGAAACAGAGGGTGGGAGGGTAATTTAATGCAGTAAAGGATGGGTGTGAGTGTAATTTGATGTAGTATAAAGATGGGTGGGGGTATTTAATGCGGAGAAAAGAGCGGGTGGGAAGGTAATTTGCCACAGTAAATGATGGAGTGGAGAGTAATTTGCCCCAGTAAAGACAGGTGAGAAGAGTAATTTGATGTAGTAAAAAGATGGGTGGGAGGTAATTTTCTTTTGCCATGGAAGAGTGGAGTGAGGGTAATTTGCTGCAGTACAAGATGGGTGGAAGGGTAATTTGCTGTAGTACAAGATAGGTGGGAGGGGTAATTTAATGCAGTAAAAATGGGTGGGAGGGTAATTTGTTGCAGAAAAGGATGGATGGGAGAGTAATTTGCCCCAGTAAAGAGCAGGTAAGAGAGGTAATTTGATATATAGTAAAGATGGGTGGGAGAGGTAATTTGCTGTTGTAAAAGATGGACGGGAGGGTAATTTGCTGCTGTAAAAGATGGATGAGAGGGTAATCTAATGCAGTAAAAAAATTTGTGGGAGGGTAATTTGCTGCAGTAAAAGATGGGTGGGAGGGTAATTACATGCAGTAAAAGATGAGTGGGAGGGTAATTACATGCAGTGAAAGATTGGTGGGAAGGTAATTTGATGTAGTTAAAGATGGGTGGGAGGGTAATTTCATGTGGAAAAAGATGGGAGAGGGTAATTTGCTGTAGTAAAAGATAGGTGAGAGGGTAATTTGCTTCAGTAAAAGATGGGTGAGAGGGTAATTTGATGTAGTATAAGATGGGTGGGAGGGAAATTTCGTGTGGTGAAAGATGGGTGGGAGGGCAATTTCATGTGGAAAAAGATGTGTGGGAGGGTAATTTGCTGTAGTAAAAGATGGGCAGGAGGATAATTTGCTTTAGTTAAAATTGGGTGGGAGGGACATTTAATGCAGAAACTGATTGGTGGGAGGGTAATTTCATGTGGAAAAAGATGGGTGAGAGGGTAATTTGATGTAGTAAAAGATAGGTGGGAGGGTAATTTGCTTCAGAAAAAGATGGGTGGGAGGGAAATTTGATGTAGTAAAAGGTGGGAGGGTAATTTGATGTAGTAAAAGATGTGTGGGAGGGTAATTTGATGTAGTTAAAGATGGGTGGGAGGGCAATTTCATGTGGAAAAATATGGGTGGGAGGGTAATTTGCAGTAGTAAAAGATGGGCAGGAGGGTAATTTGCTTCAGTTAAAGATGGGTTGGAGGGAAACTTAATGCAGAAGCAGATGGGTGGGAGGGTAATTTAATGCAGTAAAGGATGGGTGTGAGTGTAATTTGATGTAGTAAAGTCGGGTGGGAGGTAATTTAATGCAGAAAGAGATGGGCGGAGGTAATTTGCCACAGTAAATGATGGGTGGGATAATTGCACCATTAAAAGGCTGGTGAGAGGGTAATTTGATATAGTAAAAGATGGGCGGGAGGGTAATTTGCTGCTGTAAAAGATGGACGGGAGGGTAATTTGCTGTTGTAAAAGATGGGATGAAGGTAATCTAATGCAGTGCAAAAATGGGTGGGAGGGTAATTTACTGCAGTAAAAGATGGGTGGGAGGCTAATTACATGCAGTAAAAGATGGGTGGGATGGTAACTTAATGCAGTAAAAGATGGGTGGGAGGGTAATTTGATGTAGTTAAAGATGGGTGGGAGGGTAATTTCATGTGGAAAAAGATAGGTGAGAGGGTAATTTGGTGCAGTAAAAGATAGGTGGGAGGGTAATTTGCTTCAGTAAAGGATGGGTGGGAGGAAAATTTGATGTAGTAAAAAATGGGTGGGAGGGTAATTTGATGTAATAAAAGATGGGTGGGAGTGTAATTTCATGTAGTTAAAGATGGGTGGGAGGCCAATTTCATGTGGAAAAAAGATGGGTGGGAGGCTAATTTTCTATAGTAAAAGATGGGCAGGAGGGTAATTTGCTTCGGTTAAAGATGGGTTGGACGGAAATTTAATGCAGAAACAGATGGGTGGGAGGGTAATTTAATGCAGTAACGAATGGCTGTTAGTGTAATTTGATGTAGTAAAAGATGGGTTTGGGGGTAATTTAATGCAGAAAAAGATGGGTGGAGAGGTGGTGCCACAGTACATAATGGTGGGAAATGTGCCCCAGTAAAAGGCAAGGTGAGAGGTAATTTGATGTAGTAAAAGATGAGTGGGAGGGTAATTTTCAGTTGCCATGGAAGGTGGAGTGAGGGTAATTTGCTGCAGTACAAGATGGGTGGAAGGCTGGTGCTGTGAGGTACAAAGTAGGTGGGAGGAGTAGTTTAATGCAGTAAAAATGGGTGGGAGAGATAATTGCTGCAGAAAAAGATGGATGAGAAGTCATTGCTGTAGTAAAGATAGGTGGGAGGGTAATTTGATATCATTAAAAAGAAGGTGGGAGGTATTTGATGTCTGTAAAAAGATGGGAGGAGGTAATTTGATGCAGTAAAGATGGGCGGGAGGGTAATTGCCACAGTAAATGATGGGTGGGAGAGTGAATTTGCTGCTGTAAAGATGGACTGGAGGGTAATTTGCTGTTGTAAAAGATGGATGAGAGGGTAATCTAATGCAATGAAAAAGATGGTGGGAGGGTAATTTGCTGCAGTAAAAGATGGGTGGGAGGCTAATTACATGCAGTAAAGATGGGTGGGATGGTAATTTAATGCAGTAAAAGATGGGTGGGAGGGTAATTTGATGTAGTTAAAGATGGGGAGGGTAATTTCATGTGGGAAAAAGATAGGTGAGAGAGGTAATTGGTGCAGTAAAGATAGGTGGGAGGGTAATTTGTTTCAGTAAAGGATGGGTGGGAGGAAATTTATGTAGTAAAATGGGTGGGAGGTAATTTGATGTAATAAAAGATGGGTGGGAGTGTAATTTCATGTAGTTAAAGATGGGTGGGAGGCCAATTTCATGTGGAAAAAGATGGGTGGGAGGCTAATTTTTCTGTAGTAAAAGATGGGCAGGAGGCTAATTTGCCCGGTTAAAGATGGGTTGGAGAATTTAATGCAGAAACAGATGGTTGGAGAGATGAATTTAATGCAGTAAAGGACATGTATGAGTGTAATTTGATGTAGTAAAAGATGGGTTTAGGGAGTAATTTAATACAGAAAAGATTGGTGGGAAGGCAATTTGCCACAGTACATAATGGGTGGTAGAGTAATTTGCCCCAGTAAAAGGAAGGTGAGAGAGTAATCTGATGTAGTAAAAGATGAGTGGGAGGGTAATTTTCAGTTGCCATGGAAGACTGGAGTGAGGGTAATTTGCTGCAGTACAAGATGGGTGGAAGGGTAATTTGCTGTAGTACAAGATAGGTGGGAGGGTAGTTTAATGCAGTAAAAAATGGGTGGGAGGGTAATTTGCTGCAGAAAAAGATGGATGAGAGAGTAATTTGCCCCAGTAAAAGGCAGGTGAGAGGGTAATTTGATATAGTAAAAGATGGACGGGAGGGTAATTTGCTGATGTAAAAGATGGACGGGAGGGTAATTTGCAGTTGTAAAAGATGGACGGGAGGGTTATTTGGTGCTGTAAAGGATGGACGAGAGGGTAATCAAATGCAGTAAAAAAATGGGTGGGAGGGTAATTTGATGTAGTAAAAGATGGGTGGGAGGGTAATTTCATGTAAGTTAAAGATGGGTGGAAGAGGCAATTTCATGTGGAAAAAAGATGTGTGGGAGGGTGAATTGATAGTAAAGATGGGCAGGAGGGGTAATTTAACAGTTATAGATGGGTGGGAGGGACATTTAATGCAGAAACTGGAAGGTGGGAGAGTAATTTCATGTGGAAAATGATGGATAGAGAGTCATTGCTGTAGTAAAAGATAGGTGGGAGGGTAATTTGCTTCATTAAATGAAGGGTGGGAGGAATAATTTGATGTAGTAAGAAGAGGTGGGAGGGTAATTTGATGTAGTAAAAGATGGGTGGGAGGGTAATTTGATGTAGTAAAAGATGGGCAGGAGGGTAATTTGCTTCAGTTAAAGATGGGTGGGTGGGAAATCTAATGCAGAAACAGATGGTTGGTAGGGTAATTTAATGCAGTAAAAGAAGGGTGGGAGGGTAATTGATGTAGTTAAAGATTGTTGGGAGGGTAATTTCATTTGGAAAAAGATGGGTGAGAGGGTAATTTGCTGTAGTAAAAGATAGGAGGGAGGGTAATTTGCTTCCAGTAAAAAGATGGGTGGGAGAAATTTAATGCAGAAAGAGATGGGTGGGAGGGTAATTTAATGCAGTAAAGTTGGTGTGAGTGTAATTTGATGTAGTAAAAGGCAGTTGGGAGGGTACTTTAATGCAGAAAAGATGGAAGCGGGAGGGTAATTGCCACAGTAAATGATGGGTGGGAGAATAATTTGCCTCAGTAAAGGCGGTGAGAGGTAATTTGATATAGTAAAAGATGGGGCGGGAGGGTAATTTGCTGCTGTAAAAGATGGATGAGAGGAATATTCAATGCAGTGAAAAAATGGATTAGGAGGAGTAATTTGCTGTAGTAGAAGATGGGTGGGAGGCTAATTATATACAGTAAAAGATAGGTGGGATGGTAATTTAATGCAGTAAAGATGGGTGGGAGGGTAATTTGATGTAGTTAAAGATGGGTGGGAGGAGTAATTTCATGTGGAAATAGATAGGTGAGAGGGTAATTTGCTGTAGTAAAAGATAGGTGGGAGGGTAATGTGCTTCAGTAAAGGATGGGTGGGAGGAAAATTTGATGTAGTGAAAAGATGGGTGGGAGGGTAATTTCATGTAGTTAAAGATGGGTGGGAGGACAATTTCATGTGGAAAAAGATGGGTGGGAGGCTAATTTGCTGTAGTAAAAGATGGGCAGGAGAAATTTGTTTCAGTTAAAGATGGGTTGGAGGGAAATTTAATGCAGAAACAGATGGGTGGGAGGGTAATTTAATGCAGTAAAGGATGGGTGTGAGTGTAATTTGATGTAGTAAAAGATGGGTGGGGGTAATTTAATGCGGAAAAAGACGGGTGGGAAGGTAATTTGCCACAGTAAATGATAGGTGGGAGAGTAATTTGCCCCAGTAAAAGGCAGGTGAGAGTGTAATTTGACATAGTAAAAGATGGGTGGGAGGGTAATTTTCTGTTGCCATGGAAGATTGGAGTGAGGTAATTTCCTACTGCAGTACAAGAAGGGTGGAAGGGATTTTCTGTAGTACAAGATAGGTGGGAGGGTAATTTAATGCAGTAAAAATGGGTGGGAGGGTAATTGCTGCAGAAAAGGATGGATGGGAGAGTAATTTGCACAGTAAAAGGCAGGTGAGAGAGGGTAATTTGATATAGTAAAAGATGGGCGGGAGGGTAATTTGCTGCTGTAAGATGGACGAGAGTGTGAAATCAATGCAGTAAAAATTGTGGGAGGTAATTTGCTGCAGTAAAGAGATGGGTGGGAGGAGTAATTACATGCAGTAAAGATGAGTGGAGGTGGGTGGATAATTTCAATTAGTTAAGATTGGTGGGGAATAATTTCATGAGGAGAAAGATGGGTAGGACGTAATTTAGCTTCAGTTAAAGATGGGTGGGAGAAAATTTAGTGCAAGAAACAGATGGGTGGGAGGTAATTTAATGCAGTAAAAGATGGGTGTGAGGTAATATGATGTAGTAAAGATGGGTGGGGAGGGGAATACCACAGTAAATGATGGGTGGGAGAATAATCCCATACAGTAAATGATTGGTAGGAGGGTAGTTTAATGCAGTAAAGATCGATGGGAGGTAAATTTATATAGTAAAAGATGGGAGGGAGGAGTAATTTACAATAAAAAGATATATGGGATGGTCATGAGTAAAGATGGGTGTGAATCTAATTTAGTGCAGTAAAGATGGATGGGAGGGTTATTTGTTGCAGTAAAAGCAGATTGGGAGAACAATTTCATTTAATAGCAGGATGGGTGGGTGGGTAATTTTCTGGATAAGATGGGTGGGAGGGTAATTTGCCACAGTAAAGATGGGTGGGAGGTAGTACATGAGTAATAGACTGGCAGGAGAAGGCTAATTACATACAGGAAAAAGATGGGAGGTGGGTAATTTGATGTAGTTAAGATGGGTGGGAGGGCTATTTCATGTGGAAAAAGATGGGTGAGGAAGATAATTGCTGATAGTAAAGATAGGTGGGAGGGAATTTGCTTCAGTAAAAGATGGGTGAGAAGTGTAATTTGATGTAGTAAGAGATTGGTTGGGAGGGTAATTTGCATGTAGTTAAAAGAAAGGGTGGGAGGCAATTTCATGTGGAAAGATGGGAGGAGGATAATTTAGCTTCAGTTAAAGATGGATTGGGAGGGAATTTAGTACAGCAGAAACTGATGGGTGGGAGGAGTGATTCCATGTGGAAAATGATGGAGTAAGAGGGTCATTTGCTGTGAGTAAAGATGGGTGGGAGGGTAATTTGCTTCAGTAAAGATGGGTGGGAGGAGTAATTTGATGTAGTAAAGATGGGTGGGAAGGAGTAATTTGATGTGATGAGATGGGAAGGAGAGTGTTTGGCATATTGAAGATGGGTGGGAGGAAGTTGATGTAGTAAAGATGGGTGGGAGGTGAATTTGATGTAGTAAAGATGGGAAGGAGATAATTTTGCTTCAGATGAAGATGGGTGGGAGGAAGATTCAATGCAGAAACAGATGGGTGGGAGGATAATTGCAATGCAGTAAAAGATGGGTGTGAGGGTAATATGATGTAGTAAAGATGGGTGGGAGGTAATTTACCACAATGGAAATGATGGGTGGGAGGTAATCCATGCAGTATATGATTAGTAGGAGGGTAGTTTAATGCAGTAAAGATCGATGGGAGAATAATTTTATGTAGTAAAGATGGGAGGTTAATTTGCTACAGTAAAAGATATGTAAGGGTAATTACATGGAATGAAGATGGGTGAATCTAATTTGGTGCAGTAAAGATGGATGGTGGGGTTATTGGTCACTGGTTAAGATGGATTGGGAGGGTGAATTTCGTTTAGTAATGGAGGATTGGGAGGTGAATTTTTCTGGATAAAGATGGGTGGAGATGAGTTGCCACAGTAAAGATGGGAGGAGGATGATTACATGGAGTAAAGATGACTGGGAGATGAATAACATGCAGGAAAAGATGGGTGGGAGGATGATTCCATAATGGAAAAAGATGGGTCAGAGGATCATTTACTGTAGTTAAAGATAGGTGGGGGGTGAATTTAGCTTCAGTAAAGATGGTTGGGAGGAGTATTTGATGTAGTAAGATGGGTGAGAATGTAATTTGATGTAATTAAAGATGGATGGGAGGTAATTTGATGTGAATAAAGATGGGAAGGAGGGTAATTAGCTTCAGTTAAAGATGGGTGGGAGGAAGTTGATGTAGTAAAGATGGGT
This sequence comes from Neoceratodus forsteri, assembly GCA_016271365.2. NCBI lineage: Eukaryota > Metazoa > Chordata > Ceratodontiformes > Ceratodontidae > Neoceratodus > Neoceratodus forsteri. The sequence goes on along the minus strand of CM028134.1, from coordinate 375,076,222 downwards.
TAGAGGTAATTGATCTGATAAAAGATGGGTCAGGAGGGTATTTGGATGTAGTAAAGATGGGTGGGAGGAGTAATTTGATGTAGTTAAGATGGGTGGGGAGGAACAATTTCATTTGGAAAAGATGGGTGGGAGGTAATTTGCTGCAACAAAGGATGGATGGGAGGAGTGAATTTGGTCATAAAGATGGGGCAGGGGCATTTTGCTTCAGTTAAAAATGGGTGGGAGAGAAATTTAATGCAGAAACAGGTGGGTGGTAGGGTAATTTAATACAGTAAAAGATGGGTGGGAGGGTAATTTCATGTAGTTAAAGATTGGTGGGAGGGAAATTTCATCTGGAAAAAGATGGGTGGGAGGAGTAATTTACAGTAAAGATGGGCAGGAGATAATTGCTTCAGATTAAAGATGGGTGGGAGGAAATTTAATGCAGAAACATGGGTGGGAGGTAATTCCATATGGAAAAAGATGGGTGAGAAGTCATTGCTGTAGTAAAAAGATGAGTGGGAGAACAATTTCTTCTATAAAAGATGGGTGGGAGATAATTGATGTAGTAAAAATTAGGTGTGGGTGTAATTTGATGGAGTTAAAGATGGGTGGTGGGAAGTTGATGTAGTAAAGATGGGTTGGAGGTGAATTTGATGTAAGTAAAAGGCAGGTTGGGAGGGCAATTTCATTTGGAAAAAGATGGGTGGGAGGAGTGAATTTTGCTGTAAGTAAAGGATGGATGGGAGGAGAATTTGATGTAAAGATGGGCAGGAGGGTTTTGCTTCAATTAAGATGGGTGGGAGGAGATTAATCATGAGAACAGAAGGGTGGTAGGAGTGATTTAATGCAGATAAGATGAGCTGGAAGGGTGGTTCATGTAGTTAAAGATTGGTGGGAGGTAATTTCATGTGGAAAAAGATATGAGTTGAAGACGTTGCTGTAGTAAAGGGTGGGAGGGCATTTTGCTTCCAGTAAAAAGATGGGTGGGAGGTGATTGATGTGAGTAAAGATGGGTGGGAGGAGTGATTTGATGCAAGAAACTGATGGGTGGGAGGTCATTCCATGTGGAAAAGATGGGTGAGGAGGGTAATTTGCTGTAGAAAAGATAGGTGGAGAGGTGGAATTTGTTTCAGTAAAAAGATGGGTGGGAGGGTAATTTGATGTAGTAAAAGATGGGTGCGGGAGTAATTTGATGTAGTAAAGATGGGTGGGAGGATGATTTGGTGTAGTCAAAGATGGGCAGGAGGATGAATTTGCTTCTGTTAAAATGGGTGGGAGGGAAGTTAATGCAGAAACAGATGGGTGGTAGAGTGAGTTCAATGCAGTAAAAGATAGGTGGGAGGGTAATTTGAGTGTAGTTAAAGATTGGTGGGAGGCTAATTTCATCTGGAAAGATTTGTGAGAGGATCATTTGCTGTATTAAAATACTTATGTGGGGAGGGAAATTTGCTTCAGATTGAAGATGGGGTGGGATTATAATTGTTGATGTAGTAAAAGATGGGTGGGAGGGTAATTTGATGTAGTAAAAAGATGGGTGGGAGGATGGTGATGTAAAGATGGGCAGGAGGATGGTTAGCTGATTAAAAGGATGGGTGGGAGGGAAATGATGCAGAAACAGATGGGTGTGGGGTAATTTAATGTAATAAAGATGGGTGGGAGGAGTAATTTCATCTAATTAAAGATTAGTGGAAGAGTAATTTCATATGGAAAAAGATGGGTGAGAAGGGTAATTTGCTGTAATAAAGATTGGGAGAGTGATTGCTCCAGTAAAGATGGGTAGGAGGATGATTGATGTAGTAAAGATGGGTGGGTGGGTGAATTTGATGTAAAGTTAGATTGAATTGGATAATTTCAATTGGTTAAAGATTAATGGGGAGGTGAATTTCATGAGGAGAAAGATGGATGGGGGCGTAATTGCTTCAGTTAAAGATGGGTGGGAGGAAAATTTAATGCAGAAACAGATGGGTGGGAGATAATTTAATACAGTAAAGATGGGTGTGAGGGTAATATGATGTAGTAAAGATGGGTGGGGAGGTGAGTACCACAGTAAATGATGGGTGGGAGGATAATGACCATACAGTGAAATGATTGGTGGGAGGTGGTTCATGCAGTAAAGATCGATGGGAGGATGAATTTTATGTAGTAAAGATGGGAGGGGAGTAATTTTGCTACAATTAAAAGATATATGGGGTAATTACATGAAGTAAAAGATGGGTGTGAATCTAATTTAGTGCAAATAAAGATGGATGGGAGGGTTGTTGTTGCAGTAAAAACAGATTGGGAGAACAATTTCATTTAGTAAATGGATGGGTGGGAGTAATATTTTCTGGATAAAGATGAATTGGGAGGGTAATTTGCCACAGTAAGATGGGTGGGAGGAATGATGCAGAGTAATAGATGCTAGGAGAGTAGTACATACAGGAAAAGATGGGAGGTGTGGTAATTTGATGTAGTTAAAGATGGGTGGAGGGCTATTTCATGTGGAAAAGATGGGTGAGAGGGTGATTGCTGTAGTAAAGATGGTAGTGGGAGGGAATTTGCCAGTAAAGATGGGTGAGGAGTGTAATTTGATGTAGTAAGAGATTGGTTGGGAGGGTAATTTCATGTAGTTAAAGAAGGGTGAGAGGGCAATTTCATGTGGAAAAAGATGGGAAGGAGGATAATTTGCTTCAGTTAAAGATGGGTGGGAGGGAAATTTAATGCAGAAACTGATGGGTGGGAGGGTAATTCCATGTGGAAAAAGATGGGTAAAAGGGTCATTTGCTGTGAGTAAAGATGGGTGGGAGATATGGTGCTTCCAGTAAAAGATGGGTGGGAGGAGTAAGTTGATGTAGTAAAAGATGGGTGGGAGGGTAATTTGATGTAGTAAAAGATGGGAAGGAGGGTAATTTGCTTCAGTGAAAGATGGGTGGGAGGGAAATTTGATGTAGTAAAAGATGGGTTGGAGGGTAATTTGATGTAGTTAAAGATGGGTGGGAGGGCAATTTCATTTGGAAAAAGATGGGTGGGAGGGTAATTTGCTGTAGCAAAGGATGGATGGGAGGGTAATTTGATGTAAAAGATGGGCAGGAGCATTTTGCTTCAGTTAAAGATGGGTGGGAGAGAAATTTAATGTAGAAACAGATGGGTGGTAGGGTAATTTAATACAGTAAAAGATGGGTGGGAGGGTAATTTCATGTATTTAAAGATTGGTGGGAGGGTGAGTTTCATGTGGGAAAGATGGGTGGGAGGATGATTAACTGTAAAGTAAAGGGTGGGAGGATAATTTAGCTGATAAAGATGGGTGGGAGGATGGTTGGAGTAGTAAGATGGGTGGAGTGGGTGATTTGATCACAGAAACTGAGTGGGTGGGTGGGTAATCCCATGTGGAAAAGATGGGTGAGAGGGTCATTTGCTGTAGTAAAAGATGGGTGGAGGGTAATTTGCTTCAGTAAAGATGGGTGAGGATGATTGATGTAGTAAAGATGGGTGGGATGTAAGTTGATGTAGTAAGATGGGTGGGAGGGTAATTTGATGTGAGTAAAGATGGGCAGGAGAATGGTGCATCAGTTAAGATGGGTGGGAGGAGATTTAATGCAGAAAGCAGATGGTGGTAGGTGGATTCAATGCAGAATAAAAGATGGATGGGACGTAATTTGATGTAGTTAAAGATTGGTGGGAGGCTAATTTCATCTGGAAAAGATGGATTGGGAGGATCATTTGCTGTAGTAAAGATATGTGGGAGGGAGATTGCTTCAGTGGAAGATGGGTGGGATTAACAGTTGATGTGATAAAAGATGGGTGGGAGGATGATTGATGTAGTAAAAGATGGATGGGAGAGTATTTGATGAAAAAGATGGGCAGGAGATGGTGCAAGCTGATTTAAGTTAAGATGGGTGGGAGGATGTAATGCAGAAACAGATGGGTGGTAGGGTAATTTAATGCAGTAAAAGATGGTGGGAGGAAAGTTGATGTAATCAAAGATGGGTTGGAGTGTAACAGTGTACTAAAGATGGGTGGGAGGATGGTGGATGTAGTAAAGATGGGTGGGAGGAGTAATTTGATGTAGTTAAGATTGGTGGGAGAACAATTTCATTTAAAGAAAGATGGGTGGGAAGTGTGTGCTGTAGTAAGGATGGATGGGAGGCAATTTGATGTAAAAGATGGGCAGGAGGTTTTGCTTCAGTTAAAGATGGGTGGGAGGAAATTTAATGCAAGAAACAGATGTGTGGTAGGAGTAATTTAATGCAATGAAAGATGGGTGGGAGGTAATTCATATGAGATTAAAGATTGGTGGGAGGATAATTTCATATGGAAAAGATGGGTGAGATGAATTTGCTGTAAAAAGGTGGGAGGATAATTTAGCTGATGTAAAGATGGGTTGGAAGAATGATTGATGTAGTAAAGATGGGTGGGATGGTAATTTGATGCAGAAACTGATGGGTGGGAGCGTAATTTGATGTAGTAAAGATGGGCAGGAGGGTAATTTGCTTCAGTTAAAGAGATGGAGTGGGAGGAATTTAATGCAGAAACAGATGGGTGGTTTAGTGGTCAATACAGTAAAAGATGGGTGGGAAAGTAATTTGATGTAGTTAAAGATTGGTGGAGGCTAATTTCATCTGGAAAAGATGGGTGGGAGGAGTAATTTGCTATAGTAAAAGATATGTGGGAGGAAATTTGCTTCAGTGAAGGATGGAGTGGGATTAGCAATTTGATGTAGTAAAGATGGATGGGAGGGTCAATTTTAATGTAAAGATGGGCAGGAGGTAGAATTGCTTCAGTTAAAGATGGATTGGGAGGAATGTAATGCAGAAACAGATGGGTGGTAGGAGTAATTTAATGCAGTAAAGATGGGTGGGAGGTAATTTCATATGGTTAAGATTGATGGGAGGAGTAATTTCATGGAAAAAGATGGGTGAGAGGAGTAATTGCTGTAGTAAAGGTGGGAAGAATAATTGCTTCAGTAAAGATGGGTTGAAGAGGTGATTGATGTAGTAAAGATGGGTAGGAGATAATTTCAATTAGTTAAGATGGGTGAGGAGGACAGATTCATGTGGAAAAGATGGATGGGAGAGTAATTGCTGTGTGAAAGATGGGTGGGAGATAATCTGCTTCAGTTAAAGATGGGTGGGAGAATTTAATGCAGAAACTGAGTGGGTGGTAGGAAGTAATTTCATATGGAAAAAGATGGGTGGGAGGGTCATTTGCTGTAATGCAAAAGATATGTGGGAGGAGTAATTTGCTTCAGTGTGAAGATGGGTGGGATTACAATTTGATGTAGTAAAGATGGGTGGGAGGTAATTTGATGTTGCAAAAAGATGGATGGGAGGAGTAATTTGATGTAAAAGATGGGCAGGAGGGTAATCTAGCTGATTAAGATGGGTGGGAGGAAATTTAATACAGAAACAGTTAGGTTGGTAGGATAATTTAATGCAGTAAGATGGGTGGAGAGGATGATTTCATGTGTTAAGATTGGTGGGAGGTTAATTTCATGTGGATAAAGATGGGTGAGGAGATGATTGCAGTGGTTATAAAGGTGGGAGGTAATTTAGCTAGTAAAAGATGGGTGGGAAGATGATTTAATGTAGTAAAGATGGGTGGGAGGTAATTTGTGTAAGTAAAAGATGGGTGGGAGGATAATTTCAATTAGTTAAAGATGGGTTGAGAGACAATTCATGTGGGAAAAGATGGGTGGGAGGGTAATTTACTGTGATAAAATATGATGGGATCAATTGCCTCAGTTAAGATGGGTGGAAGGAAGTTAATGCAGAAACAGATGGGTGGGAGGGAATTAATGCAGTAATAGATGGGTGGGAGGGTGATATGATGTAGTGAAAGATCGTTGGGTGGGTGATTTTGCTACAGTGAAATGATGCTCGTTGGGAGGATGATCTCATGCAGTAAATGATTGGTGGGAGATGGTTCAGTGCAGTAAAGATCGATGGGAGAATGATTTATGTCAGTAAAGATGGGTGGGATGGTAATTGCTACAATAAAAGACATATGGAGATAATACATGCAGTAAAGATGGTTGTTAAAGCTAATTGGTGCAGTAAAGATGGATGGGAGGTTATTTGATGCAGAGTAAAATGGGAGAATAATTTGATGTATGTAGCATGGATGGGTGGGAGGAATTTTTCTGGATGGAAGATGGGTGGGAGGATAATTGCCACAGTAAAGATGGGTGTGAGGGTAATTACATGAAGTAAAGATGACTAGGAGATAATCCCAATACAGGAAAAGATGGGTGGGAGGTGAATTGATGTAGTTAAAGATGGGAGGAGGGTAATTTCATGTGAAAGATGGGTGGGAGGGTTGCTGTGAGTAAAGATGGGTGTGAGGGGATTTGGCTCAGTAAGATGGGTAAGAGGATGATTGATGTGAGTAAAAGATTGGTGGGAGGGTGAATTCATATAGTTAAGATGGGTGGAGGAAGATTTCATGTGGAAAAGATGGGCAGGAGGTGGTGGCTTCAGTAAGATGGGTCAGGAGGATGATTTGATTAATAAAGATGGGTGGGATGTGGTTGGTCGTCAGTAAAGATGGAGTTGGAGGAGTGATTTGATGTAGTAAGATCGGTGGGAGGAGATTAATTAATACAGAAAAAGATGGATGGAGGAGTAATTCATATGGTTAAAGATTAGGTGGGAGGGTGAATTTCATGTGTAAAGGATGGGTGGGAGGTGATTTTCTGTAGTAAAAGGTGGGAGGGTGAATTTAGCTGATAAAAGATGGGTGGGAGGGTAATTTGATGTAGTAAAGATGGGTGGGGAGGATGATTGGTGCAGAAACTGTTGGGTGGAGAGGTGAATTCCATGTAGAAAAGATGGGTGGGAGGATATTGCTGTAGTAAAGATGGGGTGGGAATGGTGCTTCAGTAAGATGGGTGGGAGGATATTTGATGTAGTAAAAGATGGGTGGGGTGTAATTAGCTTCAGTTAAAGATGGGTGGGAGGAAATCTGATGTAGCAAAAAGATGGGTTGGAGGTGATCAGATGTAGTAAAGATGGGTGGGAGATGAATTTGCTGTGAGTAAAGATGGATGGGAGGAATGGTTGATAGAAAGATGGGCAGGAGGGTTTAGCTGATTAAAGATGGGTGGAGGGAATTTAATGCAGAAACAGTTAGATTGGTGAGGTGAATTTAATGCAGATTAAAGATGGATGGAAGGAGAATTTCATGTGATTAAAGATTGTTGGGAGGGAATTTCATGAAGAAGGATGGATTGGGAGGAGTGGATTTACTGAAGTAAAGGGTGGGAGGGTGAATTGCTTCAGTAAAGATGGTGGGCAGATGGTGATTGATGTAGTAAAGATGGGTGGGAGAGGGTACTTGATGCAGAAGGTGATGGGTGGAGGGTCATTCCATGTGGAAAAGATGGGTGAGAGGGTGATTGCTTGTAGTAAAAGATGGTGGAATGGTTGCTTCAATTAAAGATGGGTGGGAGGATGGGTTGATGTATGAAAAGATGGGTGTGGAGTTTAATCTGAGTGTAGTAAAGATGGGTTGGAGGTAATCTGATCTAGTAAAGATGGGTGGGAGATGATTGCTGTAGTAAAGATGGATGGGAGGTAGTTGATGAAAGATGGGCAGGAGGGTTTTGGCAGTTAAAAGATGGGTGGAGGAAATTTAATGCAGAAACAGTTGGGTGGTAGGGTAATTCAAATGCAGTTAAAGATGGATGGAAGAGTAATTTCATATGAGTTAAAGATTGGTGGGAGGAGATTTCATGAAGAAAGGATTGGGTGAGAGGAGTGGTGCTGTGATAAAGGTGGGAGGGTAATTTGCTTCAGTAAAAGATGGGTGGGCGGGAATTTGATGTAAGTAAAAGATGGGTGGGAGGGTAATTTGATCACAGCAGGTGATGGGTGGGAGGTGGTCCATAATGGAAAAAGATGGGTGGGAAGGATGAATTTGCTTGAGTAAAGATGGGTGGGAGATGAATTTGCTTCGGAAGAAATGGATGGGAGGATGGTATATGATGTAGTAAAAGATGGGTGGAGTTTAATCTGATGTAGTAAAAGATGGGTGGGAGGATAATTTGATGTAGTAAACGAAGGGGCAGGAGGTAATTTATTCAGTTAAAGATGGAGTGGGAGGAAGGATTAATGGAGAAACAGATGGGTGGTAGGATGATTCAATGCAGTAAGATGGGTGGGTGGGTAATGGTGCAGTTAAAGATTGGTGGGAGGCTAATTTCATCTGGAAAAGATGGGTGGGAGGGTCGTTTACTGTGAAGTGAAAATATAGGTGGGAGGGAAGTTGCTTCAGTGGAAAGATGGGTGGGATTATAATTTGATGTAGTAAAAGATGGGTGGGTGGGAGGAAATTGATGTAAGTAAAAGATGGGTGGGAGGGTGATTTGATGTAAAATTGGGCAGGAGGAGTAATTTGTTTTCAGATAAAGATGGGTGGGAGAAATGTAATGCAGAAACAGATGGGTGGTAGAAGGTAATTTGAACAGTAAAGATGGGTGGGAGAGTAATTTCATGTAGTTAAAGATTAGGTGGGAGGAGTAATTTCATGTTGGAAAGATGGGTGAAGAGTAGTGCACTGTAGTAAAAAGTGGGAGGATAATTTGCTTCAGTAAAAGATGGATTGGGAGGAGTGATTTGATGTAGTAAAAGATGTGTGGGTGGGTAGTTGAGTGTAGTAAAAGATGGGTGGGAGGGTGAATTGATATAGTAAAGATGGGAAGGAGATGAATTTAACTGATTAAAGATGGGTGGGAGGGAAATTTGATCATAGTAAAAGATGGGTTAGGAGGGCAGTTGATGTAGTAAAGATGGGTGGAGGGTGTTGGATGTATTAAAGATGGGTGGGAGGGTAATTTGATGTAGTTAAAGATGGGTGGGAGGGCAATTTCATTTGGAAAAAGATGAGTGGGAGGGTAATTTGCTGTAGTAAAAGATGGGTGGGAGGGTAATTTGATGTAAAAGATGGGCAGGAGGGTAATTTGCTTCAGTTAAAGATGGGTGGGAGGATAATTTCAATTAGTTAAAGATGGGTGAAGGGTCAATTCTATAGAAAAAGATGGGTGGGAGGTAATTTGCTGTAGTAAAAGATTGGGTAGGAGGGTTATTTAGCTTAATAAAGATGGGTGGGAGGAAAATTTAAATGCAGAAACAGTTGGGGTGGAAGGGTAATTTAATGCACAGTAAAATATGGGTCTGTAGGTAATATGATGTAGTAAAAGATGGGTGGGAGGGTAATTTGCCTCCAGTAAATGATGGATGGGAGGGTAATCCCATGCAGTAAATGATTGGTGGGAGGGTAGTTTAATGCAGTAAAAGATCTGATGGGAGGAGTGATTTTATGTAGTAAAGATGGGAGGAGATGATTTCTACAGTAAAAAGATATAGGGATATTACATGAAGAGTAAAGATGGGTGTGAATCTAATTTGGTGCAGTAAAGATGGATGGAAGGGTTATTTGATCCACAGTAACAATGGGAGAACAATTTCATTTAGTAAGCGGATGGGTGGGAGGGTAATTTTTCTGGATAAAGATGGGTGAAAAGGGTAATTTGCCACAGTAAAGATGGGTGGGAGGATAGAGTACATGAAGTAAAAGATGACTGGGAGGGCTAATTGCATACAGGAAAAGATGGGAGGTGGGTGGTGATGTATTAAAGATGGGTGGGAGGAGTTTAGTACACAGAAACTGATGGGTGGGAGGGTAGATTCCATGTGGAAAAGATGGAGATGGAGATCGTTTGCTGTAGTATAAAGATGGGTCAGATGGTTTTGCTTCAATTAAAAGATGGGTGGGAGGAGTAGTTGATGTGAGTAAAGATGGGTGGGAGTGTCAATTTGATTAGTAAAGATGGAATTGGGAGGGTGAATTTGATGTAGTAAAGATGGGAAGGAGGATGGTTGCTTCAGTTAAAGATGGGTGGGAGGGAAGTTGGTGCCAACAAGGATGGAGTGGGGAGGTAATTTGATGTAAGATGGGCAGGGAACATTTAGCTGATGAAAGATGGGTGGGAAGAGAATGATGTAGAAACAGATGGGTGGTAGGGACTCTTAATACAGTAAAAAAGATGGGTGGAGGGTAATTTCATGCATTTAAAGATTGGTGGGAGGGTAATTTCATGGAGAAAAAGATGGGTGAGAAGGCACTTACTAACCGTAATGAAGGTGGGAGGGATAATTTGCTTCAGTAAAAGATGGAGGAGGGAAGATGATGTAGTAAAAGATGGGTGGGTGGGTAATTGATGCAAGAAACTGATGGGTGGGAGGATAAATTCCATGTGGAAAAGATGGGTGAGAGGGTCATTTGCTGAGTAAAAGATAGGTGGAGGTAATTTGCTTCAGTAAAAGATGGGTGGAGGGTAAATTCGATGTAGTAAAGATGGGTGGGAGTGTAATTTGATGTTGTAAAGATGGGTGGAGGAATGATTGATGTAGTAAAAGATGGTCAGGAGGGTAATGCATCAGTTAAGATGGGTGGGAGGAAGTTGAAATGACAGAACTGGATGGAATGGTTGGGTGATTCAATGCAGTAAAGATGGGTGGGTCATCAATTTGATGTAGTTAAAGATTGGTGGGAGGCTAATTTCATCTGGAAAAAAGATGGGTGGAAGGGTCATTTGTTGTGAAATGAAAGATATGTGGGAGGAAGTTTCCTTCAGTGAAAATGGGTGGGATTGCAATTGATGTAGTAAAAGATGGGTGGGAGAGTAATTTGATGTAAGTAAAAGATGGATGGAGGGTAATTTGATGTAAAAGATGGGCAGGAGGGTAATTTGTTTCCAGTTAAAGATGGGTGGGAGGGAACAATGCAGAAACAGATGGGAGTAGGGTCAATTTAATGCAGTAAAGATGGGTGGGAGGGAAGTTTGATGTGGTCAAAGATGGGTTGAGTGTAGTTTGATGTACTAAAGATGGGTGGGAGAGTGATTGGATGTAGTAAAAGATGGGTGGGAGGTGATTTGATGTAGTTAAAGATTGGTGGGAGAGCAATTTCATTTGGAAAAAAATGGGTGGGAGGGTAATGTACTGTAGTAAAGGATGGATGGGAGGGCAATTTGATGTAAAAGATGGGCAGGAGGGTTTTGCTTCAGTTAAAGATGGGAGGGAGGGAAATTTAATGCAGAAACAGATGTGTGGTAGGGTAATTTAATGCAATGAAAGATGGGTGGGAGGGTAATTTCATGCAGTTAAAGATTGGTGGGAGGGTAATTTCACGTGGAAAAAGATGGGTGAGAGGGTAATTTGCTGTAGTAAAAGGTGGGAGGGTAATTTGCTTCGGTAAAAGATGGGTGTGAGGGTAATTTGATGTAGTAAAAGATGGTTGGGATGGTAATTTGATGTAGAAACATATGGGTGGGAGGAAGTGATTGATGTAGTAAAGATGGGCAGGAGGTGGTCTGATTAAAGATGGGTGGGAGGAAGTTGATGTAGTAAAAGATGGGTTGGAGGATAATTGATGTAGTAAAAGATGGGTGGGAGGGTATTTGGATGTATTAAAGATGGGTGGGAGGATTGTGATGTAGTTAAAGATGGATTGGGAGGGCAATTTCATTTGGAAAAGATGGGTGGGAGGAGTGAATTTGCTGTAGTAAAGATGGGTGGGAGGATGGTTGATGTAAAAGATGGGCAGGAGATGGTTGCTTCAGATTAAAGATGGGTGGGAGGATAATTTCAATTAGTTAAGATGGGTGGAGGTCAATTTCATGTGGAAAAGATGGGTGGGAGGGTAATTTGCTGTAATGAAAGATTAGCGGGAGGGTTATTTAGCTGAGTTAAAGATGGGTGGGAGGAAAATTTAATGCAGAAACAGTTGGGTGGGAGGATGAATTTAAATACAGTAAAATATGGGTCTGTGGGTAATATGATGTAGTAAAAGATGGGTGGGAGGTAAGTTGCCTCAGTAAATGATGGGTGGGAGGATAATCCATGCAGTAAATGATTAGTGGGAGGGTAGTTCAATGCAGTAAAAGATCGATGGGAGAGTAATTTATGTAGTAAAAGATGGGAGGAGGTAATTTGCTACAGTAAAAAGAATATAGAATAATTACATGAGTAAAAGATGGGTGTAGATCTAATTTAGTGCAGTAAAGATGGATGGGAAGGATTGTTGATCCAGTAACAATGGGAGACAATTTCATTTAGTAGCGGATGGGTGGGAGGATAATTTTTCTGGATAAAGATGGGTGAGAAGGGTGAATTTGCCACAGTAAAGATGGGTGGGAGGGTAGAGTACATGAAGTAAAGATGACTGGGAGGATGATTGTACAGGAGAAAGATGGGAGGTGGGTGAGTTGATGTAGTTAAAGATGGGTGGGAGGAATTTAGATACAGAAACTGATGGGTGGGAGGAGTAGATTCCATGTGGAAAAGATGGGAATGAGAGGGTCATTTGCTGTAGTAAAAGATAGGTGGGAGGGTATTTGCTTCAATTAAAGATGGGTGGGAGGATAATTGATGTAGTAAAGATGGGTGGGAGTGTAATTTGATGTAGTAAAGATGGGTGGGAAGAGTGGTTTGGTGTAGTAAAGATGGGAAGGAGGATGATTGCTTCAGTTAAAGATGGGTGGGAGGGAAGTTGATGTCAACAAGGATGGATGGGAGGTAATTTGATGTAAAAAGATGGGCAGGAGACATTTTGCTTCAGTGAAGATGGGTGGGAGAAATTTAATGTAGAAACAGATGGGTTGGTGAGATAATTGATAAAGATTAGAGGTGGGAGGATGAATTTCATGTGTTTAAGGATTGGTGGGAGGTGGATTTCATGTGGAAAGATGGGTGGGAGGATGATTAACTGTAAGTAAGGAGGTGGGAGGGTAATTTAGCTTCAGTAAAGATGGATTGGGAGGATGATTTGATGTGAGTAAGATGGGTGGGTTGGGTGATTTGATTACAGAAACTGTTGGGTGGGAGGAGTGAATTCCATGTGGAAAAAGATGGGTGGGAGGGTCGTTGCTGTGAGTAAAGATAGGTGGGAGAGATAATTTGCTTCAGTAAAGATGGGTGGGAGGAATGATTTGATGTAGTAAAGATGGGTGGGTGTAATTTGATGTTGTAAAGATGGGTGGGAGGAGTAATTTGATGTAGTAAAGATGGGCAGGAGATGGTTTGCATCAGTTAAAGATGGGTGGGAGGAAATTTAATGCAGAAACAGATGGGTGGTTGGGTGATTCAATGCAGTAAAGATGGGTGGGAAGCATGATTGATGTGATTAAAGATTGGTGGGAGGCTAATTTCATCTGGAAAGATGGATTGGGAGGGTCATTTGTTGTAGTAAAGATATGTGGGAGGAGATTTCCTTCAGAAAGATGGGTGGGATTTGTAATTTGATGTAGTAAAAGATGGGTGGGAGGAGTGATTTGAAGTAGTAAAGATGGATGGGAGGATGAATTTGATTAAAATATGGACAGGAGGGTAATTTGCTTCAGTTAAAGATGGGTGGGAGGGAAATGTAATGCAGAAACAGATGGGTGGTAGGGTAATTTAATGCAGTAAAAGATGGGTGGGAGGGAAATTTGATGTGGTCAAAGATGGGTTGGAGTGTAGTTTGATGTACTAAAAGATGGGTGGGAGGGTAATTGGATGTAGTAAAAGATGGGTGGGAGGGTAATTTGATGTAGTTAAAGATTGGTGGGAGGGCAATTTCATTTGGAAAAAAATGGGTGGGAGGAGATAATGTACTGTAGTAAGAGGATGGATGGGAGACAATTTGATATAAAGATGGGCAGGAGGGTTTAGCTCAGTTAAAGATGGGAGGAGGAAATTTAATACAGAAACAGATGTGTGGTAGGGTAATTTAATGCAATGAAAGATGGGTGGGAGGTAATTTCATGCAGTTAAGATTGATGGAGGGTAATTTCACGTGGAAAGATGGGTGGGAGGTGAATTTGCTGTAGTAAAGGTGGAGAGATAATTTGCTTGATAAAGATGGGTGGGAGGGTAATTTGATGTAGTAAAGATGGGTGGGATGGTGATTGATGCAGAAACACTATATGGGTGGGAGGTAATTTGATGTAGTAAAGATGGGGCAGGAGGTAATTTGCTTCAGTTAAAGATGGGTGGGAGGAAATTAATGCAGGAAACAGATGGGTGGGAGGGTAATTCAATGCAGTAAAAGATAGGTGGGAGGGTAATTTGATGTAGTTAAAGATTGGTGGGAGGCTAATTTCATCTGGAAAAAGATGGGTGAGAGGGTAATTTGCTATAGTAAAAGATATGTGGGAAGGAAATTTGCTTCAGTGAAGGATGGGTGGGATTGTAATTTGATGTAGTAAAGATGGATGGGAGGATAATTTTAATTTAAAGATGGGCAGGAGATGAAATTGCTTCAGTTAAAGATGGGTGGGAGGAAATGTAATGCAGAACAGATGGGTGGTGGGGTGATTGAATGCAGTAAAGATGGGTGGGAGGTGAATTTCATGTGATTAAAGATTGGTGGGAGGTGATATTTCATGTGGAAAAAGCTGGGTGAGAGGGTAATTTGCTGTAGTAAAAGGTGGGAGGGTAATTTGCTTCAGTAAAAGATGGGTTGGAGGGTAATTTGATGTAGTAAAAGATGGGTGGGAGGATAATTTCAATTAGTTAAAGATGGGTGAGAGGGCAATTTCATGTGGAAAAAGATGGATGGGAGGGTAATTTGCTGTAGTAAAAGATGGGTAGGAGGGTAATCTGCTTCAGTTAAAGATGGGTGGGAGGGAAATTTAATGCAGAAACTGATGGGTGGTAGGGTAATTTCATATGGAAAAAGATGGGTGGGAGGGTCATTTGCTGTAGTAAAAGATATGTGGGAGGGTAATTTGCTTCAGTGAAGATGGGTAGGACTTACATTTGATGTAATTAAGATGGGTGGGAGGAGTATTTGATGTGATAAAGATGGATGGGAGGGTGATTGATGTAAAGATCGGCAGGAGGTAATCTGCTTCAGATTAAAGATGGGTGGGAGGGAATTTAATGCAGAAACAGTTGGGTGGTGAGATGAATTTAATGCAGTAAAAGATAGGTGGGAGGGTAATTCCATGTAGTTAAAGATTGATGGGAGGGTAATTTCATGTGGAAAAAGATGGGTGAGAGGGTAATTTGCTGCAGTAAAAGGTGGGAGGGTAAAAAGCTTCAGTAAAAGATGGGTGGGAGGATAATTTGATGTAGTAAAAGATGGGTGGGAGGATAATTTCAATTAGTTAATGATGGGTGAGAGGGCAATTTCATGTGGAAAAAGATGGGTGGGAGGGTAATTTACTGTAGTAAAAGATGGCCAGGAGGGTAATTTGCCTCAGTTAAAGATGGGTGGAAGGAAAATTTAATGCAGAAACAGATGGGTGGGAGGGTAAATTAATGCAGTAATAGATGGGTAGGAGGGTAATATGATGCAGTAAATGATGGGTGGGAGGGTAATCTCATGCAGTAAATGATTGGTAGGAGGGTAGTTTAATGCAGTAAAAGATCGATTGGAGGGTAATTTTATGTAGTAAAAGATGGGTGGGAGGGTAATTTGCTACAGTAAAAGACATATGGGTTAATTACATGCAGTAAAAGATGGGTGTTAAGCTAATTTAGTGCAGTAGAAGATGGATGGGAGGGTTTTTGATGCAGTAAAAATGGGTGGGAGGGTAATTTGATGTAGTAACGGATGGGTGGGAGGGTATTTTTTCTGGATAAAGATGGGTGGGAGGGTAATTTGCCACAGTAAAAGATGGGTGGAGGGTAATTACATGAAGTAAAAGATGACTGGGAGGGTAATTACATGCAGGAAAAGAGGGGTGGGAGGGTAATTTGATGTAGTTAAAGATGGGTGGGAGGGTAATTTCATATGGAAAAAGATGGGTGAGAGGATAATTTTCTGTAGTAAAAGATAGGTGGGAGGGGAATTTGCTTCAGTAAAAGATGGGTAAGAGGGAATTTGACGTAGTAAAAGATGGCAGGTGGGTAATTTGATGCAGTAAAAAGATGGTGGTGGATAATTTCAATTAGTTAAAAGATTTGAGGTGAATTTCATGTGGAAAAAGATGGGTGGAGCGTAATTTGTTTCCAGTTAAAGATGGTGGGAGGAAAATTTAATGTAGAAACAGATGGGTGGGAGGGTAATTTAATGCAGTAAAGATGGGTGTGAGGGTAATATGATGTAGTAAAGATGGGTGGAGGGTAATTTGCCACAGTAAATGATGGGTGGAGGGTAATCCATGCAGTAAATGATTGGTAGGAGGGAGTTTAATGCAGTAAAAGATCTGGATGGGAGGGCACTTTTTATGTGGTAAAAGATGGGAGGGAGGGTAATTTGCCACAGTAAAAAGAATATGGGGTAATTACATGAGAGTAAAGATGGGTGTGAATCTAATTTAGTGCAGTAAAAAGATGGATGGGAGGGTTATTGATGCAGTAAAACAGGGTGGGAGGACAATTTCATTTAATAATGGATGGGTGGAGGGTAATTTTCTGGATAAAGATGGGTGGAGGTAATTTGCCACAGTAAAGATGGGTGGGAGGGTAATTACATGAAGTAATAGATGACTGGGAGGGTAATTACATGCAGGAAAAGATGGGAGGGTGGGTAATTTGATGTAGTTAAAGATGGGTGGGAGGGCTATTTCATGTGGAAAAAGATGGGTGAGAGGGTAATTTGCTGTAGTAAAAGATAGGTGGGAGGGGAATTTGCTTCAGTAAAAGATGGGTGAGAGTGTAATTTGATGTAGTAAGAGATTGGTGGGAGGGTAATTTCATGTAGTTAAAGAAGGGTGAGAGGGCAATTTCATGTGGAAAAAGATGGGAAGGAGGATAATTTGCTTCAGTTAAAGATGGGTGGGAGGGAAATTTAATGCAGAAACTGATGGGTGGGAGGGTAATTCCATGTGGAAAAAGATGGGCAAGAGGGTCATTTGCTGTCGTAAAAGATAGGTGGGAGGGTAATTTGCTTCAGTAAAAGATGGGTGGGAGGGTAATTTGATGTAGTAAAAGATGGGTGGGAGGGTAATTTGATGTAGTAAAAGATGGGAAGGATGGTAATTTGCTTCAGTGAAAGATGGGTGGGAGGGAATTTTGATGTAGTAAAAGATTGGTTGGAGGGTAATTTGATGTAGTTAAAGATGGGTGGGAGGGCAATTTCATTTGGAAAAAGATGGGTGGGAGGGTAATTTGCTGTAGCAAAGGATGGATGGGAGGGTAATTTGATGTAAAAGATGGGCAGGAGCATTTTGCTTCAGTTAAAGATGGGTGGGAGAGAAATTTAATGTAGAAACAGATGGGTGGTAGGGTAATTTAATACAGTAAAAGATGGGTGGGAGGGTAATTTCATGTATTTAAAGATTGGTGGGAGGGTAATTTCATGTGGAAAAAGATGGGTGAGAGGGTAATTTACTGTCGTAAAAGGTGGGAGGGTAATTTGCTTCAGTAAAAGATGGGTGGGAGGGTAATTTGATGTAGTAAAAGATGGGTGGGTGGGTAATTTGATGCAGAAACTGATGGGTGGGTGGGTAATTCCATGTGGAAAAAGATGGGTGAGAGGGTCATTTGCTGTAGTAAAAGATAGGTGGGAGGGTAATTTGCTTCAGTAAAAGATGGGTGGGAGGGTAATTTGATGTAGTAAAAGATGGGTGGGAGTGTAATTTGATGTTGTAAAAGATGGGTGGGAGGGTAATTTGATGTAGTAAAAGATGGGCAGGAGGGTTATTTGCATCAGTTAAAGATGGGTGGGAGGGAAATTTAATGCAGAAACAGATGGGTGGTAGGGTAATTCAATGCAGTAAAAGATAGGTGGGGCGTAATTTGATGTAGTTAAAGATTGGTGGGAGGCTAATTTCATCTGGAAAAAGATGGGTGAGAGGGTCATTTGCTGTAGTAAAAGATATGTGGGAGGGAAATTTGCTTCAGTGAAAGATGGGTGGGATTGTAATTTGATGTAGTAAAAGATGGGTGGGAGGGTAATTTGATGTAGTAAAAGATGGATGGGAGGGTAGTTTGATGTAAAAGATGGGCAGGAGGGTAATTTGCTAATTAAAGATGGGTGGGAGGGAAATGTAATGCAGAAACAGATGGGTGGTAGGGTAATTTAATGCAGTAAAAGATGGGTGGGAGGGAAATTTGATGTAATCAAAGATGGGTTGGAGTGTAGTTTGATGTACTAAAAGATGGGTGGGAGGGTAATTGGATGTAGTAAAAGATGGGTGGGAGGGTAATTTGATGTAGTTAAAGATTGGTGGGAGGGCAATTTCATTTAGAAAAAGATGGGTGGGAGGGTAATGTGCTGTAGTAAAGGATGGATGGGAGGGCAATTTGATGTAAAAGATGGGCAGGAGGGTTTTGCTTCAGTTAAAGATGGGTGGGAGGGAAATTTAATGCAGAAACAGATGTGTGGTAGGGTAATTTAATGCAATGAAAGATGGGTGGGAGGGTAATTCCATGTAGTTAAAGATTGGTGGGAGGGTAATTTCATGTGGAAAAAGATGGGTGAGAGGGTAATTTGCTGTAGTAAAAGGTGGGAGGGTAATTTGCTTCAGTAAAAGATGGGTTGGAGGGTAATTTGATGTAGTAAAAGATGGGTGGGATGGTAATTTGATGCAGAAACTGATGGGTGGGAGCGTAATTTGATGTAGTAAAAGATGGGCAGGAGGGTAATTTGCTTCAGTTAAAGATGGGTGGGAGGGAAATTTAATGCAGAAACAGATGGGTGGTTTGGTAATTCAATGCAGTAAAAGATAGGTGGGAGGGTAATTTGATGTAGTTAAAGATTGGTGGGAGGCTAATTTCATCTGGAAAAAGATGGGTGAGAGGGTCATTTGCTATAGTAAAAGATATGTGGGAGGGAAATTTGCTTCAGTGAAGGATGGGTGGGATTGTAATTTGATGTAGTAAAAGATGGATGGGAGGGTAATTTTAATGTAAAAGATGGGCAGGAGGGTAAATTGCTTCAGTTAAAGATGGGTGGGAGGGAAATGTAATGCAGAAACAGATGGGTGGTAGGGTAATTTAATGCAGTAAAAGATGGGTGGGAGGGTAATTTCATGTAGTTAAAGATTGATGGGAGGGTAATTTCATGTGGAAAAAGATGGGTGAGAGGGTAATTTGCTGTAGTAAAAGGTGGGAGGGTAATTTGCTTCAGTAAAAGATGGGTTGAAGGGTAATTTGATGTAGTAAAAGATGGGTGGGAGGATAATTTCAATTAGTTAAAGATGGGTGAGAGGGCAATTTCATGTGGAAAAAGATGGATGGGAGGGTAATTTGCTGTAGTAAAAGATGGGTAGGAGGGTAATCTGCTTCAGTTAAAGATGTGTGGGAGGGAAATTTAATGCAGAAACTGATGGGTGGTAGGGTAATTTCATATGGAAAAAGATGGGTGGGAGGGTCATTTGCTGTAGTAAAAGATATGTGGGAGGGTAATTTGCTTCAGTGAAAGATGGGTGGGATTGCAATTTGATGTAGTAAAAGATGGGTGGGAGGGTAATTTGATGTAAAAGATGGGCAGGAGGGTAATCTGCTTCAGTTAAAGATGGGTGGGAGGGAAATTTAATGCAGAAACAGTTGGGTGGTAGGGTAATTTAATGCAGTAAAAGATAGGTGAGAGGGTAATTTCATGTAGTTAAAGATTGGTGGGAGGGTAATTTCATGTGGATAAAGATGGGTGAGAGGGTAATTTGCAGTAGTATAAGGTGGGAGGGTAATTTGCTTCAGTAAAAGATGGGTGGGAGGGTAATTTGATGTAGTAAAAGATGGGTGGGAGGGTAATTTGATGTAGTAAAAGATGGGTGGGAGGATAATTTCAATTAGTTAAAGATGGGTGAGAGGGCAATTTTATGTGGAAAAAGATGGGTGGGAGGGTAATTTACTGTAGTAAAATATGGCCAGGAGGGTAATTTGCCTCAGTTAAAGATGGGTGGAAGGAAAATTTAATGCAGAAACAGATGGGTGGGAGGGGAATTTAATGCAGTAATAGATGGGTGGGAGGGTAATATGATGTAGTAAAAGATGGGTGGGTGGGTAATTTGCCACAGTAAATGATGGGTGGGAGGGTAATCTCATGCAGTAAATGATTGGTAGGAGGGTAGTTTAATGCAGTAAAAGATCGATGGGAGAGTAATTTTATGTAGTAAAAATGGGTGGGATGGTAATTTGCTACAGTAAAAGACATATGGGGTAATTACATGCAGTAAAAGATGGTTGTTAAGCTAATTTAGTGCAGTAAAAGATGGATGGGAGGTTATTTGATGCAGTAAAAATGGGTGGGAGGGTAATTTGATGTAGTAACGGATGGGTGGGAGGGTATTTTTTCTGGATGAAGATGGGTGGGAGGGTAATTTGCCACAGTAAAAGATGGGTGTGAGGGTAATTACATGAAGTAAAAGATGACTGGGAGGGTAAATACATGCAGGAAAAGATGGGTGGGAGGGTAATTTGATGTAGTTAAAGATGGGTGGGAGGGTAATTTCATGTGGAAAAAGATGGGTGAGAGGGTAATTTGCTGTAGTAAAAGATAGGTGTGAGGGGAATTTGCTTCAGTAAAAGATGGGTAAGAGGGTAATTTGATGTAGTAAAAGATTGGTGGGAGGGTAATTTCACATAGTTAAAGATGGGTGAGATGGAAATTTCATGTGGAAAAAGATGGGTGGGAGGGTAATTTGCTGTAGTAAAAGATGGGCAGGAGGGTAATTGTCAGTAAAAGATGGGTGGGAGGGTAATTTGATGTAATAAAAGATGGGTTGGAGTGTAATTTGATGTAGTAAAAGATGGGTGGGAGGGTAATTTGATGTAGTAAAAGATGGGTGGGAGGGTAATTTAATGCAGAAAAAGATGGATGGAAGGGTAATTTCATGTAGTTAATGATTGGTGGGAAGGTAATTTCATGTGTAAAAGGATGGGTGAGAGGGTAATTTTCTGTAGTAAAAGGTGGGAGGGTAATTTGCTTCAGTAAAAGATGGGTGGGAGGCTAATTTGATGTAGTAAAAGATGGGTGAGAGGGTAATTTGATGCAGAAACTGATGGGTTAGAGGGTAATTCCATGTAGAAAAAGATGGGTGAGAGGGTAATTTGCTGCAGTAAAAGATAGGTGGAGGCACTACTTCAGCAAAGATGGGTGGAGGGTAATTTGATGTAGTAAAAGATGGTGGGAGGTAATTTGTTTCAGTTAAAGATGGGTGGGAGGGAAATCTGATGTAGTAAAAGATGGGTTGGAGGGTAATCTGATGTAGTAAAAGATGGGTGGGAGGGTAATTTGCTGTAGTAAAAGATGGGCAGGAGGGTAATTTGCTTCTGTTAAAAATGGGTGGGAGGGAAATTTAATGCAGAAACAGATGGGTGGTAGGGTAGTTCAATGCAGTAAAAGATAGGTGGGAGGGTAATTTGATGTAGTTAAAGATTGGTGGGAGGCTAATGTCATCTGGAAAAAGATTTGTGAGAGGGTCATTTGCCGTATTAAAATATATGTGGGAGGGAAATTTGCTTCAGTGAAAGATGTGTGGGATTGTAATTTGATGTAGTAAAAGATGGGTGGGAGGGTAATTTGATGTAGTAAAAGATGGGTGGGAGGGTAATTTGATGTAAAAGATGGGCAGGAGGGTAATTTGCTTCAGTTAAAGATGGGTGGGAGGAAATGTAATGCAGAAACAGATGGGTGGTAGGATGATTAATGTGATAAAGATGGGTGGGAGGGTAATTTCATCTAGTTAAAGATTGGTGGAAGGGTATTTCATGTGGAAAAGATGGGTGGGGAGATGATTTGCTGTGAGTAAAGGTGGGAGGGTAATTTGCTTCAGTAAAAGATGGGCGGGAGGGTAATTTGATGTAGTAAAAGATGGGTAGGTGGGTAATTTGATGTAGTAAAAGTTGGGTGGGTGGATAATTTCAATTAGTTAAAGATTGGTGAGAGGTGAATTTCATGAGGAGAAAGATGGGTGGGAGCGTAATTTGCTTCAGTTAAAGATGGGTGGGAGGAAAATTTAGTGCAGAAACAGATGGGTGGGAGGGTAATTTAATGCAGTAAAAGATGGGTGTGAGGGTAATATGATGTAGTAAAAGATGGGTGGGAGGGTAAATTGCCACAGTAAATGATGGGTGGGAGGGTAATCCCATGCAGTAAATGATTGGTAGGAGGGTAGTTTAATGCAGTAAAAGATCGATGGGAGGGTAATTTTATGTAGTAAAAGATGGGAGGGAGGGTAATTTGCTACAGTAAAAGATATATGGGGTAATTACATGAAGTAAAAGATGGGTGTGAATCTAATTTAGTGCAGTAAAAGATGGATGGGAGGGTTATTTGATGCAGTAAAAACGGGTGGGAGGGCAATTTCATTTAGTAACGGATGGGTGGGAGGGTAATTTTTCTGGATAAAGATGGGTGGGAGGGTAATTTGCCACAGTAAAAGATGGGTGGGAGGATGATTACATGAGTAATAGATGACTGGGAGATGTTACATACAGGAAGATGGGAGGTGGTAGTTGATGTAGTTAAGATGGGTGGGAGGGCTATTTCATGTGGAAAGATGGGTGAGGAAGGGTAATTGCTGTAGTAAAGATGGAGTGGGAGGGAATTGCTTCAGTAAAGATGGGTGAGAGTGTAATTTGATGTAGTAAGAGATTGGTGGGAGGGTAATTTCATATGAGTTAAAAGAAAGGGTGAAGGACAGTTTCATGTGGAAAAGATGGGAAGGAGGATATTTGCTTCAGTTAAAGATGGGTGGGAGGAAAGTTAATGCAGAACTGAGTGGGTGGGAGGATGATTCCATGTGGAAAAGATGGTGGAAGGGTCATTTGCTGTAGTAAAGATAGGTGGGAGATGGTGCTTCCAGTAAAGATGGGTGGGAGGAGTAATTTGATGTAGTAAAAGATGGGTGGGAGGGTAATTTGATGTAGAAAGATGGGAAGGAGGTAATTTGCTCAGTGAAAGATGGGAGGAGGAATTTGATGTAGTAAAAGATGGGTTGGAGGATAATTTGATGTAGTTAAGATGGGTGGGAGAGCAATTTCATTTGGAAAAGATGGGTGGGAGAATTTATCTAACAAAGGGATGGATGGGAGGGTGAATTTGATGTAAAAGATGGGCAGGAGCATTTTATTCAATTAAAGATGGGTGGGAGAGAAGTTGAATGTAGAAACGGATGGGTGGTAGGGGTAATTTAATACAGTAAAAGATGGGTGGGAGGGTAATTTCATGTATTTAAAGATTGGTGGGAGGGTGATTTCATGTGGAAAAAGATGGGTGAGAGGGTAATTTACTGTCGGTAAAGGTGGGAGGGTAATTTGCTTCAGTAAAAGATGGGTGGGAGGGTAATTTGATGTAGTAAAAGATGGGTGGGTGGGTAATTGATCACAGAAACGAGTGGGTGGGTGGGTAATTCCATGTGGAAAAAGATGGGTGAGAGGGTCATTTGCTGTAGTAAAGATGGGTGGGAGGTAATTTGGCTCAGTAAATGATGGGTGGGAGGGTAATTTGATGTAGTAAAGATGGGTGGGAGTGTAATTTGATGTTGTAAAGATGGGTGGGAGGGTGAATTGATGTAGTAAAAGATGGGCAGGAGGTAATTTGCATCAGTTAAAGATGGGTGGGAGGGAAATTTAATGCAGAAACAAATGGGTGGTAGGGTAATTCAATGCAGTAAAAGATAGGTGGGAGCGTAATTTGATGTAGTTAAAGATTGGTGGGAGGCTAATTTCATCTGGAAAAAGATGGGTGAGAAGGGTCATTTGCTGTAGTAAAGATATGTTTGGGGATATTTGCTTCTGTGAAGATGGGTGGGATTGTAATTTGATGTAGTAAAGATGGGTGGGAGAGTGATTTGATGTAGTAAAGATGGATGGGAGGGTGATTGATGTAAGATGGGCAGGAGGATGAATTTAGCTGATTAAAGATGGGTGGGAGGGAAATGTAATGCAGAACAGATGGGTGGTAGGGTAATTAATACAGTAAAAGATGGGTGGGAGGGAATTTGATGTAATCAAAGATGGGTTAGATGTAGTTTGATGTACTAAAAGATGGGTGGGAGGTAATGGATGTAGTAAAGATGGGTGGGAGGGATGATTTGATGTAGTTAAGATTGGTGGGAGGACAATTTCATTTAGAAAAGATGGGGTGAGGGAGGGTATGTGCTGTAGTAAAGGATGGATGGAGGGCAATTTGATGTAAAAGATGGGCAGGAGGGTTTGCTTCAGTTAAAGATGGGTGGGAGGAAATTTAATGCAGAAACAGATGTGTGGTAGGGTAATTTAATACAATGAAAGATGGGTGGGAGGGTAATTCCATATGAGTTAAAGATTGGTGGAGGAGTAATTTCATGTGGAAAGATGGGTGAGGAGTAATTTGCTGTAGTAAAGATTGGGAGATGAATTTGCTTGAGTAAAGATGGGTTGGAGATGATTTGATGTAGTAAAGATGGGTGGGATGGTGATTTGATGCAGAAACAGTATGGGTGGGAGCGAATTTGATGTAGTAAAGATGGGCAGGAGGGTGAATTGCTTCAGTTAAAGATGGGTGGGAGGAAATTTAATGCAGAAACAGATGGGTGGTTTAGTGATTCAATGCAGTAAGATGGGTGGGAGGTAATTTGATGTAGTTAAAGATTGGTGGGAGGCTAATTTCATCTGGAAAAAGATGGTTGAGAGGGTCATTGCTATAGTAAAGATATGTGGGGAATTTGCTTCAGTGAAGGATGGGTGGGATTGTAATTTGATGTAGTAAAAGATGGATGGGAGGTAATTTAATGTAAAAGATGGGCAGGAGAGTAAATTGCTTCAGTTAAAGATGGGTGGGAGGGAATGTAATGCAGAAACAGATGGGTGGTGGGGTGAATGTCAATGCAGTAAAGATGGGTGGGAGGGTAATTTCATGTAGTTAAAGATTGATGGGAGGATAATTTCATGTGAAAAAGATGGGTGGGAGGGTGATTGCTGTAGTAAAAGGTGGGAGTAATTTGCTTCAATAAAGATGGGTTGAAGGGTAATTTGATGTAGTAAAGATGGGTGGGAGGATAATTTCAATTAGTTAAGATGGGTGGAAGAGCAATTTCATGTGGAAAAGATGGATGGGAGGGTGAATTTGCTGTAGAAAGATGGGTGGGAGGTAATCTGCTTCCAGTTAAAAGATGGGTGGGAGGAAATTCATGCAGAACTGATGGGTGGTAGGGTAATTTCATATGGAAAAAGATGGATTGGGAGGGTCATTTGCTGTAATAAAAGATATGTGGGAGGAGTAATTTGCTTCAGTGAAGATGGGTGGGATTACAGTTTGATGTAGTAAAAGATGGGTGGGAGGGTAATTTGATGTTGAAAAAGATGGATGGGAGGGTAATTTGATGTAAAAGATGGGCAGGAGGGTAATCTGCTTCAGTTAAAGATGGGTGGGAGGGAAATTTAATGCAGAAACAGTTGGGTGGTAGGATAATTTAATGCAGTAAAAGATAGGTGAGAGGGTAATTTCATGTAGTTAAGATTGGTGGGAGGGTAATTTCATGTGGATAAAGATGGGTGGAGGGTAATTTGCAGTAGTATAAGGTGGGAGGTAATTTAGCTGAGTAGATGGGTGGGAGAGATGATTTAATGTAGTAAAGATGGGTGGGAGGGTGATTTGATGTAGTAAAGATGGGTGGGAGGATAATTTCAATTAGTTAAGATGGGTGAGAGACAGTTTATGTGGAAAAGATGGGTGGGAGGAGTGATTTACTGTAGTAAAATATAGCCAGGAGATGAGTTACCTCAGTTAAGATGGGTGGAAGGAAAGTTAATACAGAAACAGATGGGTGGGAGGAATTCAATGCAGTAATAGATGGGTGGGAGGGTAATATGATGTAAGATGGGTGGGTGGATCAATTTGCCACAGTGATGGGTGGGAGGGAATGATCATGCAGTGGTGTGATTAGGTGGGAGGGAGTTTAATGCAGTAAAGATCGATGGGAGGTAATTTTAGCCAGTAAAAATGGGTGGGATGGTAATTTACTGCAATAAAGACATATGGGATGATTACATGCAGTAAGATGGTTGTTAAAGCTAATTGGTGCAGTAAGATGGATGGGAGTTGTTGATGCAGTAAAATGGGTGGAGGTGGTGATGGTAATAACGGATGGGTGGGAGGTAATTATTTCTGGATGAAGATGGGTTGGGAGGATAATTGCCACAGTAAAGATGGAGTGTGAGGATAATTACATGAGTAAAGATGACTGGGAGAATAAATACATGTAGTAAAGATTAGTTGGGAAGAAGAAATTTCATATAGTTAAAGATGGGTGGAAGGAAGTTAATGTATGAAAAGATGGGTGGGAGATGATTTGCTAGCAGTAAAAGATGGGCAGGAGGGTAATTTGCTTCAGTAAAGATGGGTGGGAGAGTGGTGATGTAATAAAGATGGTTGGGAGTGTGATTTGATCATAATGCAAAGATGGGTGGGAGATGGTGGGGTGTAGTAAAGATGGATTGGGAGGATGATTTTAAATGCAGAAAGATGGATGGAAGGATGATTTCATGTAGTTAATGATTGGTGGGAAGATAATTTCATGTGTAAAGGATGGGTGGGAGGATGATTTTCTGTGAGTAAAGATTGGGAGGGTAATTGGCTGATGAAGGGTCGTTGGGAGCTAGTTGATGTAGTAAAGATGGGTGGAGAGGTGAATTTGATGCAGAAACTGATGGGTGAGAGGATGAATTCCATGTGAAAAGATGGGTGAGAGGAGTAATTGCTGTAGTAAAGATAGGTGGGAGGGTAATTTGCTTCAGTAAAAGATGGGTGGGAGGGTAATTTGATGTAGTAAAAGATGGGTGGGAGTGTAATTTGCTTCAGTTAAAGATGGGTGGGAGGGAAATCTGATGTAGTAAAAGATGGGTTGGAGGGTAATCTGATGTAGTAAAAGATGGGTGGGAGGGTAATTTGCTGTAGTAAAAGATGGGCAGGAGGGTAATTTGCTTCTGTTAAAAATGGGTGGGAGGGAAATTTAATGCAGAAACAGATGGGTGGTAGGGTAGTTCAATGCAGTAAAAGATAGGTGGGAGGAATGGTTGATGTAGTTAAAGATTGGTGGGCTAATTTCATCTGGAAAAGATTTGTAGAGGATCATTTGCGTATTAAATATATGTGGGAGGGAATTTGCTTCAGTGGAAGATGTGTGGGATTAGTAATTTGAGGTGTAGTAAAAGATGGTTGGGAGGGTGATTTGATGTAAAAGATGGGCAGGAGAGTAATTTACTTCAGTTAAAGATGGGTGGGAGGATGTAATGCAGAAACAGATGGTTGGTAGGGTGAATTGATGCAGTAAGATGGGTGGAGGTAATTTCATCTAGTTAAAGATTGGTGGAAGGGTAATTTCATGTGGAAAAGATGGGTGGAGAGGAGTAATTTGCTGTAGTAAAGGGTGGGAAGTGGTACTTGCTTTCAGTAAAGATGGGTGGGAGGTAATTTGATGTAGTGAAGATGGGTGGGTGGGTGAATTTGATGTAGTAAAGATGGGTGGGTGGATAATTTCAATTAGTTAAAGATTAATTGAGAGGTGAATTTCATGTGGAAAAGATGGAGTGGGGCGTAATTTGCTTCCAATTAAAAGATGGGTGAGAGGAAAATTTAATGCAGAAACAGATGGGTGGGAGGATAATTTAATGCAGTAAAGATGGGTGTGAGGGTAATATGATGTAGTAAAGATGGGTGGGAGGAGTAATTTGCCTGATGAAATGATGGGTGGGAATGAAATCCATGCAGTAAATGATTAGTGGGAGGGTGGTTTAATGCAGTAAAGATCGATGGGAGGATAATTTTATGTAGTAAAGATGGGAGAGGAGATTAATTTGCTACAGTAAAGATATGGGATCAATTACAGCAAGGTAAAGATGGGTGTGAATCTAATTTAGTGCAGTAAAAGATGGATGGGAGGTTATTGATGCAGTAAAAACAGATTGGGAGGAGACAGATTTCATTTAATGACGGATGGGTGGGAGGTAATTTTTCTGGATAAAGATGGGTGGGAGAGGTAATTTGCCACAGTAAAGATGGGTGGGAGAATTACATGAAGTAATAGATGACTGGAGGGTGAATTACATGCAGGAAAGATGGGAGGGTGGGTAATTTGATGTAGTTAAAGATGGAGTTGGGAGGCTATTTCATGTGGAAAAAGATGGGTGGAGGGTGATTGCTGTATAAGATGGTGGGAGAATTGCTTCAGTAAAAGATGGGTGGAGTGTGATTTGATGTAGTAGGGATTGAGTGGGAGGGTGAATTTCATGTAGTTAAGAAGAGGTTGAAGAGACAGTTTCATGTGGAAAGATGGGAGAGGATAATTTGCTCAGTTAAAGATGGGTGGGAGGAGTTGAGTACACGGAGCAGATGGGTGGGAGAGTAGTTCCATGGAAAGATGGGTGAAGGGTCATTTGCTGTAGTAAAGATGGGTGGGAGTGATGGTTGCTGAGTAAAGATGGGTGGGAGGAGTGATTGATGTAGTAAAAGATGGGAAGGAGATGAATTTGCTTCAGTGAAGATGGGAGGAGGAAGTTGATGTAGTAAAGATGGGTTGGAGGGTAATTTGATGTAGTTAAAGATGGGTGGGAGGGCAATTTCATTTGGAAAAGATGGGTGGGAGGAGTAATTTACTCTACAAGGATGGATGGGAGAGAGTTTGATGTAAAGATGGGCAGGAACATTTTAGCTGAGTTAAAGATGGGTGGGAGAGAAGTTGTAAGAAGAACAGATGGGTGGTGAATGAATTTAATACAGTAAAGATGGGTGGGAGGGTAATTTCAATGTATTTAAAGATTGGTGGGAGGAGTAATTTCATGTGGAAAAAGATGGGTGGGAGGTGATTAACTGTAGTAAAAGTTGGGAGGGTAATTTGGCTTCAGTAAAAGATGGTTGGGAGGATGATTTGATGTAGTAAAAGATGGGTGGGTGGGTGAATTTGATGCAGAAACTGATGGGTGGGTGGGTAATTCCATGTGGAAAAAGATGGGTGAGAGGGTCATTTGCTGTAGTAAAAGATAGGTGGGAGGGTAATTTGCTTCAGTAAAAGATGGGTGGGAGGGTAATTTGATGTAGTAAAAGATGGGTGGGAGTGTAATTTGATGTTGTAAAAGATGGGTGGGAGGGTAATTTGATGTAGTAAAAGATGGGCAGGAGGGTAATTTGCATCAGTTAAAGATGGGTGGGAGAAATTAATGCAGAAACAGATGGGTGGTAGGGTAATTCAATGCAGTAAAAGATAGGTGGGAGCGTAATTTGATGTAGTTAAAGATTGGTGGGAGGCTAATTTCATCTGGAAAAAGATGGGTGAGAGGGTCATTTGCTGTAGTAAAAGATATGTTTGAGGGATAATTGCTTCAGTGAAAGATGGGTGGGATTGTAATTTGATGTAGTAAAAGATGGGTGGGAGGGTAATTTGATGTAGTAAAAGATGGATGGGAGGGTAATTTGATGTAAAAGATGGGCAGGAGGGTAATTAGCTTCAGTTAAAGATGGGTGGGAGGGAAATGTAATGCAGAAACAGATGGGTGGTAGGGTAATTTAATGCAGTAAAAGATGGGTGGGAGGGAAATTTGATGTAATCAAAGATGGGTTGGAGATGTAGTTTGATGTACTAAAGATGGGTGGGAGGGTAATTGGATGTAGTAAAAGATGGGTGGGAGGAATGTTGATGTAGTTAAAGATTGGTGGGAGGCAATTTCATTTAGAAAAGATGGGTGGGAGGAGGATGTGTGCTGTAGTAAGGATGGATGGGAGGGCAATTTGATGTAAAAGATGGGCAGGAGGGTTTGCTCAGTTAAAGATGGTGGAGGAAATTTAATGCAGAAACAGATGTGGTAGGGTGAATTTAATGCAATGAAAGATGGGTGGGAGGAGTGATTCCATGTAGTTAAAGATTGGTGGGAGGGTAATTTCATGTGGAAAAGATGGGTGGGAAGATAATTGCTGTGAGTAAAGATTGGGAGATGAATTTGGCTGCATAAAGATGGGTTGGAGGTGAATTTGATGTAGTAAAGATGGGTGGGATGGTAATTTGATGCAGAAACTGATGGGTGGGAGGGTAATTTGATGTAGTAAAGATGGGCAGGAGGTAATTGCTTCAGTTAAAGATGGGTGGGAGGAAATTTAATGCAGAAACAGATGGGTGGTTTGGTAATTCAATGCAGTAAAGATAGATTGGGAGGATAATTTGATGTAGTTAAAGATTGGTGGGAGGCTAATTTCATCTGGAAAAGATGGGTGAGAGGTCATTTGCTATAATAAAAGATATGTGGAGGAAATTTGCTTCAGTGAAGGATGGGTGGGATTATGATTTGATGTAGTAAAAGATGGATGGAGGGTAATTTTAATGTAAAAGATGGGCAGGAGGGTAAATTGCTTCAGTTAAAGATGGGTGGGAGGGAAATGTAATGCAGAAACAGATGGGTGGTAGGGTAATTTAATGCAGTAAAAGATGGGTGGGAGGGTAATTTCATGTAGTTAAAGATTGATGGGAGGGTAATTTCATGTGGAAAAAGATGGGTGAGAGGGTAATTTGCTGTAGTAAAAGGTGGGAGGGTAATTTGCTTCAGTAAAAGATGGGTTGAAGGGTAATTTGATGTAGTAAAAGATGGGTGGGAGGATAATTTCAATTAGTTAAAGATGGGTGAGAGGGCAATTTCATGTGGAAAAAGATGGATGGGAGGGTAATTTGCTGTAGTAAAAGATGGGTGGGAGGGTAATCTGCTTCAGTTAAAGATGGGTGGGAGGGAAAATTAATGCAGAAACTGATGGGTGGTAGGGTAATTTCATATGGAAAAAGATGGGTGGGAGGGTCATTTGCTGTAGTAAAAGATATGTGGGAGGGTAATTTGCTTCAGTGAAAGATGGGTGGGATTGCAATTTGATGTAGTAAAAGATGGGTGGGAGGGTAATTTGATGTTGCAAAAGATGGATGGGAGGGTAATTTGATGTAAAAGATGGGCAGGAGGGTAATCTGCTTCAGTTAAAGATGGGTGGGAGGGAAATTTAATGCAGAAACAGTTGGGTGGTGGGATAATTTAACTGCAGTAAAGATGGGTGGGAGGAATAATTTCATATGGTTCAAGATTGGTGGGAGGATGAATTTCATGTGGATAAAGATGGGTGAGAGGGTAATTTGCAGTAGTATAAGGTGGGAGGTAATTTGCTTCAGTAAAAGATGGGTGGGAGGGTAATTTGATGTAGTAAAAGATTGGTTGTAGGGTAATTTGATGTAGTAAAAGATGGGTGGGAGGATAATTTCAATTAGTTAAATATGGGTGAGAGGGCAATTTCATGTGGAAAAAGATGGGTGGGAGGTAATTACTGTAGTAAATATGGCCCGGAGGAGTGGTGCCTCGGATTAAAGATGGGTAGGAGGAGTAATATGATTGTAGTAAAGATGGGTGGGTGGGTAATTGCCACAGTAAATGATGGGTGGGAGGGTAATCTCATGCAGTAAATGATTAGTGGGAGGGTAGTTTAATACAGTAAAAGATCGATGGGAGATAATTTTATGTAGTAAAATGGGTGGGATGGTAATTTGCTACAATAAAAGACATATAGGAATGACATGGTAAAGATGGTTCTTAAGCTAATTTGGTGCAGTAAAGATGGATGGGAGGTTATTTGATGCAGTAAGATGGGAGGAGTGATTTGATGTAGTAGCGGATGGGTGGGAGGTGTTTTTTCTGGATGAGAGATGGGTGGGAGGATGATTGCCACAGTAAAGATGGGTGTGAGGTAATTACATGGAGTAAAGATGACTGGGAGGGTAAATATGCAGGAAAGATGGTTGGGAGGGATTTGGTGTGAGTTAAAGATGGGTGGGAGAGTAATTTCTTGTGGAAAGATGGGTGAGAGGGTGAATTTGCTGTAGTAAAGATGGGTGTGAGGGAATTGCTTCAGTAAAGATGGGTGGAAGGGAGTAGTTTGATGTAGTAAAGATTGGTGGGAGGGTAATTTCATATAGTTAAAGATGGGTGAGAGGGAAATTTCATGTGGAAAAAGATGGGTGGGAGGGTAATTTGCTGTAGTAAAAGATGGGCAGGAGGGTAATTTGCTTCAGTAAAAGATGGGTGGGAGGGTAATTTGATGTAATAAAAGATGGGTGGGAGTGTAATTTGATGTAGTAAAAGATGGGTGGGAGGGGTGATTTGATGTAGTAAAGATGGGTGGGAGGAGTAATTTAATGCAGAAAGATGGATGGAGGAGTGAATTTCGTATGGATTAAAGATTAGTTGGGAGGAGTGATTTCATGTGGGATGGGTGGGAGGATGAATTTTCTGTGAAAAAGGTTGGAGGTCAATTTGCTTCAGTAAAAGATGGGTGGGAGGAGTAATTTGATGTAGTAAAGATGGGTGGGAGGGTGATTTGATGCAGAAACTGATGGGTGAGAGGGTAATTCCATGTAGAAAAAGATGGGTGAGAGGGTAATTTGCTGTAGTAAAAGATAGGTGGGAGGGTAATTTGCTTCAGTAAAAGATGGGTGGGAGGGTAATTTGATGTAGTAAAAGATGGGTGGGAGTGTAATTTGCTTCAGTTAAAGATGGGTGGGAGGGAAATCTGATGTAGTAAAAGATGGGTTGGAGGGTAATCTGATGTAGTAAAAGATGGGTGGGAGGGTAATTTGCTGTAGTTAAGATGGATGGGAGAGTGGTTGATGGAAGATGGGCAGGAGGGTTTTAGCTGATTAAGAGATGGGTGGGAGGAAATTTAATGCAGAAACAGTTGGTTGGTAGGTTAATTTAATACAGATTAAAGATGGATGGAAGGTAATTTCATATAGTTAAAGATTAGTGGGAGGAATTCACAGAAGAAAAGGATTGGGTGGAGGGTAATTCTGTTGAGTAAAAGGTGGAGGCAATTTGTCTTCAGTAAAAGATGGGTGGGAGGAAGTGATTGTAGGTAAAAGATGGGTGGGAGGTGAATTTGATGCAGGAGGTGGTGGGTGGGAGGAGTGAGATTCCATGTGGATGAGATGGGTGGGAGGAGTGATTTGCTGTGATAAAAGATGGGTGGGAGGTAATTTGCTTCAGTAAAGATGGGTGGGAGGTAATTTGATGTATTAAAGATGGGTGGGAGTTCAATTTGATGTAGTAAAAGATGGGTGGGAGATGGTGATGTAGTAAGCAGAAGAAGGCGGGAGGATGGTGCTTCAGTTAAAGATGGAGTGGGAGGGAAAGTTAATGGAGAAACAGATGGGTGGTAGGGTAATTCAATGCAGTAAAAGATAGGTGGGTGGGTAATATGATGCAGTTAAAGATTGGTGGGAGGCTAATTTCATCTGGAAAAAGATGGGTGAGAGGGTCATTTGCTGTAGTAAAATATAGGTGGGAGGGAAATTTGCTTCAGTGAAAGATGGGTGGGATTGTAATTTGATGTAGTAAAAGATGGGTGGGAGGGAAATTTGATGTAGTAAAAGATGGGTGGGAGGGTAATTTGATGTAAAAGTTGGGCAGGAGGGTAATTTGCTTCAGTTAAAGATGGGTGGGAGGAAATGTAATGCAGAAACAGATGGGTGAGTAAGAAGGATTAATTTTAATGCAGTAAAGATGGGTGGGAGGGGTAATTTCATGTGTAGTTAAAAGGTGGTGGAGGAGAGTAATTTCATGTAGAAAAAAGATGGGTGAAGAGTAATTGCTGTAGTAAAAGGTGGGAGATGATTTGCTTCAGTAAAGATGGGTGGGAGGAGTAATTTGATGTAGTAAAAGATGTGTAGGTGGGTAATTTGATGTAGTAAAAGATGGGTGGGAGGGTAATTTGATATAGTAAAAGATGGGAAGGAGGGTAATTTGCTTCAGTTAAAGATGGGTGGGTGGGAAATTTGATGTAGTAAAAGATGGGTTGGAGGATAATTTGATGTAGTAAAAGATGGGTGGGAGGGTATTTGGATGTATTAAAAGATGGGTGGGAGGGTAATTTGATGTAGTTAAAGATGGGTGGGAGGGCAATTTCATTTGGAAAAAGATGAGTGGGAGGGTAATTTGCTGTAGTAAAAGATGGGTGGGAGGGTAATTTGATGTAAAAGATGGGCAGGAGGGTATTTTGCTTCAGTTAAAGATGGGCGGGAGGATAATTTCAATTAGTTAAAGATGGGTGAGAGGTCAATTTCATGTGGAAAAAGATGGGTGGGAGGGTAATTTGCTGTAGTAAAAGATGGGCAGGAGGGTTATTTGGCTCAGTTAAAGATGGGTGGGAGGAAAATTTAATGCAGAAACAGTTGGGTGGAAGGGTAATTTAATGCAGTAAAATATGGGTCTGTGGGTAATATGATGTAGTAAAAGATGGGTGGGAGGGTAATTTGCCTCAGTAAATGATGGGTGGGAGGGTAATCCCATGCAGTAAATGATTGGTAGGAGGGTAGTTTAATGCAGTAAAAGATCGATTGGAGAGTAATTTTATGTAGTAAAAGATGGGAGGGAAGGTAATTTGCTACAGTAAAAGATATACGGAGTAATTACATGAAGTAAAAGATGGGTGTGAATCTAATTTAGTGCAGTAAAAGATGGATGGGAAGGTTATTTGATGCAGTAACAATGGGGGGAAGGCAATTTCATTTAGTAACGGATGGGTGGGAGGGTAATTTTTCTGGATAAAGATGGGTGAAAGGGTAATTTGCCACAGTAAAAGATGGGTGGGAGGGTAAGTACATGAAGTAAAAGATGACTGGGAGGGTAATTACATGCAGGAAAAGATGGGAGGGTGGGTAATTTGATGTAGTTAAAGATGGGTGGGAGGGAAATTTAATGCAGAAACTGATGGGTGGGAGGGTAATTCCATGTGGAAAAAGATGGGTAAGAGGGTCATTTGGTGTAGTAAAAGATAGGTGGGAGGGTAATTTGCTTCAGTAAAAGATGGGTGGGAGGGTAATTTGATGTAGTAAAAGATGGGTGGGAGTGTAATTTGATGTAGTAAAAGATGGGTGGGAGGGTAATTTGATGTAGTAAAAGATGGGAAGGAGGGTAATTTGCTTCAGTTAAAGATGGGTGGGAGGGAAATTTGATGTAGCAAAGGATGGATGGGAGGGTAATTTGATGTAAAAGATGGGCAGGAGCATTTTGCTTCAGTGAAAGATGGGTGGGAGAGAAATTTAAAGTAGAAACAGATGGGTGGTAGGTTAATTTAATACAGTAAAAGATGGGTGGGAGGGTAATTTCATGTATTTAAAGATTGGTGGGAGGGTAATTTCATGTGGAAAAAGATGGGTGAGAGGGTAATTAACTGTCGTAAAAGGTGGGAGGGTAATTTGCTTCAGTAAAAGATGGGTGGGAGGAGTAATTTGATGTAGTAAAAGATGGGCGGGTGGGTAATTTGATGTAGAAACTGTTGGGTGGGAGGGTAATTCCATGTGGAAAAAGATGGGTGAGAGGGTCATTTGCTGTAGTAAAAGATAGGTGGGAGGGTAATTTGCTTCAGTAAAAGATGGGTGGGAGGGTAATTTGATGTAGTAAAAGATGGGTGGGCGTGTAATTTGATGTTGTAAAAGATGGGTGTGAGGGTAATTTGATGTAGTAAAAGATGGGCAGGAGGGTAATTTGCATCAGTTAAAGATGGGTGGGAGGGAAATTTAATGCAGAAACAGATGGGTGGTTGGGTAATTCAATGCAGTAAAAGATAGGTAGGAGCGTAATTTGATGTAGTTAAAGATTGGTGGGAGGCTAATTTCATCTGGAAAAAGATGGGTGAGAGGGTCATTTGTTGTAGTAAAAGATATGTGGGAGGGAAATTTCCTTCAGTGAAAGATGGGTGGTATTGTAATTTGATGTAGTAAAAGATGGGTGGGAGGGTAATTTGATGTAGTAAAAGATGGATGGGAGGGTAATTTGATGTAAAATATGGACAGGAGGGTAATTTGCTTCAGTTAAAGATGGGTGGGAGGGAAATGTAATGCAGAAACAGCTGGGTGGTAGGGTAATTTAATGCAGTAAAAGATGGGAGGGAGGGAAATTTGATGTGGTCAAAGATGGGTTGGAGTGTAGTTTGATGTACTAAAAGATGGGTGGGAGGGTAATTGGATGTAGTAAAAGATGGGTGGGAGGGTAATTTGATGTAGTTAAAGATTGGTGGGAGGGCAATTTCATTTGGAAAAAATGGGTGGGAGGGTAATGTACTGTAGTAAAGGATGGATGGGAGGGCAATTTGATGTAAAAGATGGGCAGGAGGGTTTTGCTTCAGTTAAAGATGGGAGGGAGGGAAATTTAATGCAGAAACAGATGTGTGGTAGGGTAATTTAATGCAATGAAAGATGGGTGGGAAGGTAATTTCATGCAGTTAAAGATTGGTGGGAGGGTAATTTCACGTGGAAAAGATGGGTGGAGGAGTAATTGCTGTGAGTAAAGAGGTGGGAGGATAATTTGCTTCAGTAAAGATGGGTGGAGAGTAATTTGATGTAGTAAAGATGGGTGGGATGGTAATTTGATGCAGAAACATATGGGTGGGAGGGTAATTTGATGTAGTAAAAGATGGGCAGGAGGGTAATTTGCTTCAGTTAAAGATGGGTGGGAGGGAAATTTAATGCAGAAACAGATGGGTGGTTGGTAATTCAATGCAGTAAAAGATAGGTGGGAGGGTAATTTGATGTAGTTAAAGATTGGTGGGAGGCTAATTTCATGTGGAAAAAGATGGGTGAGAGGGTCATTTGCTGTAGTAAAAGATATGTGGGAGGGAAATTTGCTTCAGTGAAAGATGGGTGGGATTGTAATTTGATGTAGTAAAAGATGGATGGGAGGGTAATTTTAATTTAAAAGATGGGCAGGAGGGTAAATTGCTTCAGTTAAAGATGGGTGGGAGGGAAATGTAATGCAGAAACAGATGGGTGGTAGGGTAATTTAATGCAGTAAAAGATGGGTGGGAGGGTAATTTCATGTAGTTAAAGATTGGTGGGAGGGTAATTTCATGTGGAAAAATGGGTGAGAGGGTAATTTGCTGTAGTAAAAGGTGGGCAGGTAATTTGCTTCAGTAAAAGATGGGTGGGAGGGTAATTTGATGTAGTAAAAGATGGGTGGGAGGATAATTTCAATTAGTTAAAGATGGGTGAGAGGGCAATTTCATGTGGAAAAAGATGGATGGGAGGGTCATTTGCTGTAGTGAAAGATGGGTAGGAGGGTAATCTGCTTCAGTTAAAGATGGGTGGGAGGGAAATTTAATGCAGAAACTGATGGGTGGTAGGGTAATTTCATATGGAAAAAGATGGGTGGGAGGGTCATTTGCTGTAGTAAAAGATATGTGGGAGGGTAATTTGCTTCAGTGAAAGATGGGTGGGATTTTAATTTGATGTAGTAAAAAATGGGTGGGAGGGTAATTTGATGTAGTAAAAGATGGATGGGAGGGTAATTTGATGTAAAAGATGGGCAGGAGGGTAATTTGCTTCAGTTAAAGATGGGTGGGAGGGAAATTTAATGCAGAAACAGTTGGGTGGTAGGGTAATTTAATGCAGTAAAAGATAGGTGGGAGGGTAATTTCATGTAGTTAAAGATTGATGGGAGGGTAATTTCATGTGGAAAAAGATGGGTGAGAGGGTAATTTGCTGTAGTAAAAGGTGGGAGGGTAAAAAGCTTCAGTAAAAGATGGGTGGGAGGATAATTTGATGTAGTAAAAGATGGGTGGGAGGATAATTTCAATTAGTTAATAATGGGTGAGAGGGCAATTTCATGTGGAAAAAGATGGGTGGGAGGGTAATGTACTGTAGTAAAAGATGGCCAGGAGGGAGTGATGGTACCTCCAGTTAAAAGATGGAGTGGAAGGAAAATTTAATGCAGGAAACAGATGAGTGGGAGGGTAATTTAATGCAGTAGATGGGTGGAGGGTAATATGATGCAGTAAATGATGGGTGGGAGGAGTAATCTCAGCCTACAGTAAATGATTGAGTAGGAGAATGGATTTAATACAGTAAAGATCGATTAGGAGGAGGTAATTTTATGTAATGCAAAGATGGAGTGTGTAAGCTAATTGGAGTACAGTAGAAGATGGATGGGAGGGTTATTTGATTACAGTTAAAATGGGTGGGAGAAATAATTTGATGTAGTAAAAGATGGGTGGGAGGGTAATTTGCCACAGTAAAAAGATGGTTGGGAGATAATTACATGAGTAAAGATGACTGGGAGGGTAATTACATGCAGGAAAAGAGGGGTGGGAGGGTAATTTGATGTAGTTAAAGATGGGTGGGAGGGTAATTTCATGTGGAAAAAGATGGGTGGAGGATAATTTGCTGTAGTAAAGATGGGTGGGAGGGTTTGCTTCAGTAAAGATGGGTAAGAGGTGGTTGATGTAATTAAGATTGGAGGAGGGTAATTTCGTATGTTAAGATGTGTGAGAGGGAAATTTCATGTGGATAAAGAGATGGGTGGGAGGGTAATTTGCTGTAGTAAAAGATGGGCAGGAGGGTAATTTGCTTCAGTAAAAGATGGGTGGGAGGGTAATTTGATGTAGTAAAAGATGGGTGGGAGTTTAATTTGATGTAGTATAAGATGGGTGGGAGGGTGAATTTGATGTAGTAAAGATGGGCAGGAGAGGTAAGCTTCCAGTGAATGATGGGTGGGAGGAAATCTGATGTAGTAAAGATGGGTTGGAGAGTGTGATGTAAAAAGATGGGTGGAGGGCAATTTCATTTGGAAAAGATGGTGGGAAGGTAATTTGCTGTAAAAGAAGGATGGATGGGAGGGTAATTTGATGTAAAAGATGGGCAGGAGGGTTTTGCTTCAGTTAAATATGGGTGGGAGGGAAATTTAATACAGAAAAAGATGGATGGAAGGGTAATTTCATGTAGTTAAAGATGGGTGAGAGGGTGATTTGCTGTAGTAAAAGGTGGGAGGGTAATTTGCTTCAGTAAAAGATGGGTTGGAGGGATTTGATGTAGTAAAAGATGGGTGGGAGGGTAATTTGATGCAAAAACTGATGGGTGAGAGGGTAATTCCATGTGGAAAAAGATGGATGATAGGGTAATTTGCTGTAGTAAAAGATAGGTGGGAGGGTAATTTGCTTCAGTAAAAGATGGGTGGGAGGGTAATTTGATGTAGTAAAAGATGGGTGGGAGTGTAATTTGCTTCAGTTAAAGATGGGTGGGAGGGAAATTTAATGTAGTAAAAGATGGGTTGGAGGGTAATCTGATGTAGTAAAAGATGGGTGGGAGGGCAATTTCATTTGGAATAAGATGGGTGGGAGGGTAATTTGCTGTAGTAAAAGATGGATAGGAGGGTAATTTGATGTGAAAGATGGGCAGGAGGGTTTTGCTTCAGTTAAAGATGGGTGGGAGGGAAATTTAATGCAGAAACAGATGGGTGGTAGGGTAATTTAATGCAGTAAATGATGGAAGGAAGGGTAATTTCATGTTGTTAAAGATTGGTGGGTGGGTAATTTCATGTGGAAAAAGATGGGTGAGAGGGTAATTTGCTGTAGTAAAAGGTGGGAGGGTAATTTGCTTCAGTAAAAGATGGGTGGGAGGAGTGAATTTGATGTAGTAAAGATGGGTGGGAGGAGTAATTTGATACAGAAGCTGATGGGTGGGAGGTAATTCCATTGGAAAAGATGGTGGGAGAGGTATTGCTGTATGATAAAGATGGGTGGGAGAATGCAATTTGATTTAGTAAAAGATGGGTGGGAGGTATTTGATGTTAGTAAAAGATGGGTGGGAGTGTAATTTGATGTAGTAAAGATGGGTGGGAGAGATGGTGATGTAGTAAAGAAGGGCAGGAGGGTAATTTGCTTCAGTTAAAGATGGGTGGGAGGAAGTTAATGGAGAAACAGATGGGTGGTGGGAGTGGTCAATGCAGTAAAGATAGGTGGGAGGGTAATTGATGTAAGTTAAAGATTGGTGGGAGGCTAATTTCATCTGGAAAAAGATGGGTGAGAAGGGTCATTTGCTGTAGTAAAAGATATGTGGGAGAATTTGCTTCAGTGAAAGATGGGTGGGATTGTAATTTGATGTAGTAAAGGATGGGTGGGAGGGTAATTTGATGTAGTAAAAGATGGGTGGGAGGGTAATTTGATGTAAAAGATGGGCAGGAGGGTAATTTGCTTCAGTTAAAGATGGGTGGGAGGGAAATGTAATGCAGAAAGAGATGCATGGTAGGGTAATTTAATGCAGTAAAAGATGGGTGGGAGGGTAATTTCATGTAGTTAAAGATTGGTGGGAGGGTAATTTCATGTGGAAAAAGATGGGTGAGAGGGTAATTTGCTGTAGTAAAAGGTGGGAGGGTAATTTACTTCAGTAAAACATGGATGGGAGGGTAATTTGATGTAGTAAAAGATGGGTGGGAGGATAATTTCAATTAGTTAAAGATGGGTGAGAGGCAATTTCATGTGGAAAAAGATGGGTGGGAGGGTAATTTGCTGTATTAAAAGATGGGCAGGAGTGTAATTTGCTTCAGTTAAAGATGGGTGGGAGGAAAATTTAATGCAGAAACAGATGGGTGGGAGGGTAATTTAATGCAGTAAAAGATGGGTGTGAGGGTAATATGATGTAGTAAAAGATGGGTGGGAGGGTAATTTTCCACAGTAAATGATGGGTGGGAGGGTAATCAGATGCAGTAAATGATTGGTAGGAGGGTAGTTTAATGCAGTAAAAGATTGATGGGAGGGTCATTTTATGTAGTAAAAGATGGGTGGGAGGGTAATTTGCTACAGTAAAAGATATATGGGGTAATTACATGAAGTAAAAGATGATGTGAATCTAATTTAGTGCAGTAAAAGATGGATGGGAGGGTTATTTGATGCAGTAAAAATGGGTGGGAGGGTAATTTCATTTAGTAACGGATGGGTGGGAGGGTAATTTTTCTGGATAAAGATGGGTGGGAGGGTAATTTGCCACAGTAAAAGATGGGTGGGAGGGTCATTACATGAAGTAAAAGATGACTGGAGGGGTAATTACATGCAGGAAAAGATGGGTGGGAGGGTAATTTGATTTAGTTAAAGATGGGTGGGAGGGCAATATCATGTGGAAAAAGATGGGTGAGAGGGTAATTTGCTGTAGTTAAAGATAGGTGGGAGGGGAATTTGCTTCAATAAAAGATGGGTGAGAGTGCAATTTGATGTAGTAAAAGATTGGTGGGAGGCTAATTTCATGTAGTTAAAGATGGGTGAGAGGGCAATTTCATGTGGAAAAAGATGGGAAGGAGGGTAATTTGCTTCAGTTAAAGATGGGTGGGAGGGAAATTTAATGCAGAAACTGATTGGTGGGAGGGTAATTCCATGTGGAAATAGATGGGTAAGAG
The DNA here is from genome assembly GCA_016271365.2 of Neoceratodus forsteri. NCBI lineage: Eukaryota > Metazoa > Chordata > Ceratodontiformes > Ceratodontidae > Neoceratodus > Neoceratodus forsteri. Next base: position 375,035,177 of record CM028134.1, on the reverse strand, counting down.
GGTCATTTGCTGTAGTAAAAGATAGGTGGGAGGGTAATTTGCTTCAGTAAAAGATGGGTGGGAGGGTAATTTGATGTAGTAAAAGATGGGTGGGAGTGTAATTTGATGTAGTAAAAGATGGGTGGGAGGGTAATTTGATGTAGTAAAAGATGGGAAGGAGGGTAATTTGCTTCAGTTAAAGATGGGTGGGAGGGAAATTTAATGCAGAAACAGATGGGTGGTAGGGTAATTCAATGCAGTAAAAGATGGGTGGGAGGGTAATTTGATGTAGTTAAAGATTCGTGGGAGGCTAATTTCATGTGGAAAAAGATGGGTGAGAGGCTAATTTGGTGTAGTTAGAGATAGGCGGGAGGGTCATTTGCTTCAGTAAAAGATGGGTGGGAGGGAAATTTGATGTAGTAAAAGATGGGTGGGAGGGTAATTTGATGTAGTAAAAGATGGGTGGGAGGGTAATTTGATGTAGTTAAAGATGGGTGGGAGGGCAATTTCATTTGGAAAGAGATGGGTGGGTGGGTAATTTGGTGTAGGAAAGGATGGGCAGGAGGGTAATTTGCTTCAGTTAAAGATGGGTTGGAGGGAAATTTAATGCAGAAACAGATGGGTGGGAGGGTAAGTTTATGCAGTAAAGGATGGGTGTGAGTGTAATTTGATGTATTAAAAGATGGGTGGGAGGGAAATTTAATGCGGAAAAAGATGGGTGGAAGGTAATTTGCCACAGTAAATGATGGGTTGGAGAGTAATTTGCCCCAGTAAAAGGCAGGTGAGAGGATAATTTGATGTAGTAAAAGATGGGTTGGAGGGTAATTTTCTGTTGCCATTTAAGATTGGTGTGAGGGTAATTTGATGCAGTACAAGATGGGTGGAAGGGTAATTTGCTGCAGTACAAGATAGGTGGGAGGGTAATTTAATGGAGTAAAAAATTGGTGGGAGGGTAATTTTCTGCAGAAAAAGATGGATGGGAGAGTAATTTGCCCCAGTAAAATGCAGGTGAAAGGGTAATTTGATATAGTAAAAGATGTCCTGGAAGGTAATTTGCTGCTTTAAAAGATGGATGGGAGGATAATTTGCTGCTGTAAAAGATGGATGAGAGGGTAATCTAATGCAGTAAAAATTGTGGTAGGGTAATTTGCTGCAGTAAAAGATGGGTTGGAGGGTAATTACATGCAGTAAAAGGTGAGTGGCAGGGTAATTACATGTAGTAAAAGATGGGTGGGAGGGAATTTGATGTAGTTAAAGATGGGTGGGACGGTAATTTCATGTGGAAAAAGATGGGTGAGAGGGTAATTTGCTGTAGTAAAAGGTGGGAGGGTAATTTGCTTTAGTAAAAGATGGGTGGGAGGGTAATTTGATGTAGTAAAAGATGGGTGGGAGGGTAATTTCATGTAGTTAAAGATGGGTGGGAGGGCAATTTTATGTGGAAAAAGATGAGTGGAAGGGTAATTTGCTGTAGTAAAAGATGAGCAGGAGGGTAATCTGCTTCAGTTAATGATGGGTGGGAGGGAAATTTAATGCAGAAACTGATGGGTGGGAGGGTAATTTCATGTGGAAAAAGATGGGTGACAGGGTCATTTGCTGTAGTAAAAGATAGGTGGGAGGGTAATTTGCTTTAGTAAAAGATGGGTGGGAGGGTAATTTGATGTAGTAAAAGATGGGTGGGAAGGTAATTTCATGTAGTTAAAGATGGGTGGGAGGGTAATTTGATGTAGTAAAAGATGGGTGGGAAGTAATTTGACTGTAGTAAAAGATGGGTAGGAGGGTAATTTGATGTAGTTAAAGATGGGTGGGAGGAAATTTCATGTGGCAAAAGATGGGTGGGAGGGTAATTTCATGAGCAAAGATGGGTGCAGGGTCATTTGCTGTAGTAAAAAGATGGTGGAGGGCAATTTGGTTTAGTAAAAGATGGGTGGGAAGGTAATTTGATGTAGTAAAAGATGGGTGGGAGGGTAATTTGTTGTAGTAAAAGATGAGTGGGAGGGTAATTTGTTGTAGTAAAAGATAGGTGGGAGGGTAATTTGCTTCAGTAAAAGATTGGCGGGAGGCGAATTTGCTTCAGTAATAGATGGGTAGGAGGGTAATTTGTTGTAGTAAAAGATGGGTGGCAGGGTAATTTGTTGTAGTAAAAGATGGGTGGGAGGGTAATTTGCTTTAGTAAAAGATAGGTGGGAGGGTAATTTGCTTCAGTAAAAGATGGGTGGGAGGGTAATTTGATGTAGTAAAAGATTGGCAGGAGGGTAATTTGCTTCAGTTAAAGATGGGTGGGAGGGAAATTTAATGCAGTAAGAGATGGGTGGTAGGGTAATTTAATGCAGTAAAAGATAGGTGGGAGGGTAATTTGATGTAGTTAAAGATTGGTGTGAGGGTAATTTCATGTGGAAAAAGATGGGTGAGAGGGTAATTTGCTGTAGTAAATGGTTGGAGGGTAATTTGTTTCAGTAAAAGATGGGTTGGAGGGTAATTTGATGTAGTAAAAGAGGGGTGGGATCGTAATTTGATGTGGTAAAAGATGGGTGGGAGGGTAATTTCAATTAGTTAAAGATGGGTGGGAGAGCAATTTCATGTGGAAAAAGATGGGTGGGAGGGTAATTTGATGTAGTAAAAGATGGTTGGGAGTGTAATTTGATGTAGTAAAAGATGGGTGGGAGGGTAATTTGATGTAGTAAAAGATGGGCAGGAGGGTAATTTGCTTCAGTTAAAGATGGGTGGGAAGGAAATTTAATGCAGAAACAGATGGGTGGTAGGGTAATTCAATGCAGTAAAAGATAGGTAGGAGGGTAATTTGATGTAGTTAAAGATTGGTGGGAGGCTAATTTCATCTGGAAAAAGATGGGTGAGAGGGTCATTTGCTGTAGTAAAAGATATGTGGAGGAAATTTGTCCGTGAAAGATTGGTGGGATTGTAATTTGATGTAGTAAAAGATGGGTGGGAGGGTAATTTGATGTAGTAAAAGATGGGTGGGAGGGTAATTTGATGTAGTAAAAGATGGGCAGGAGGGCAATTTGCTTCAGTTAAAGATGGGTGGGAGGGAAATTTAATGCAGTAAGAGATGGGTGGTAGGGTAATTTGATGCAGTAAAAGATGGGTGGGAGGGTAATTTGATGTAGTTAAAGATTGGTGGGAGGGTAATTTCATGTGGAAAAAGATGGGTGAGAGGGTAATTTGCTGGTAAATAATGGTTGGAGGGTATTTGTTTCAGTAAAGATGGTGGGAGGGTAATTTGATGTAGTAAAAGATGGGTGGGAGGTAATTTGATGTAGAAAAAGATGGGTGGAGGGTAATTTGATTAGTTAAAGATGGGTGGGAGAGAATTTCATGTGGAAAAGATGGGTGGGAAGGTAATTTGATGTAGTAAAAGATGGTTGGGAGTGTAATTTGATGTAGTAAAAGATGGGTGGGAGGGTAATTTGATGTAGTAAAAGATGGGCAGGAGGGTAATTTGCTTCAGTTAAAGATGGGTGGGAGGGAAATTTAATGCAGAAACAGATGGGTGGTAGGGTAATTCAATGCAGTAAAAGATAGGTAGGAGGTAATTTGATGTAGTTAAAGATTGGTGGGAGGCTAATTTCATCTGGAAAAAGATGGGTGAGAGGGTCATTTGCTGTAGTAAAAGATATGTGGGAGGGAAATTTGCTTCCGTGAAAGATTGGTGGGATTGTAATTTGATGTAGTAAAAGATGGGTGGGAGGGTAATTTGATGTAGTAAAAGATGGGTGGGAGGGTAATTTGATGTAGTAAAAGATGGGCAGGAGGGCAATTTGCTTCAGTTAAAGATGGTGGAGGGAAATTTAATGCAGTAAGAGATGGGTGGTAGGGTAATTTAATGCAGTAAAAGATAGGTGGGAGGGTAATTTGATGTAGTTAAAGATTGGTGTGAGGGTAATTTCATGTGGAAAAAGATGGGTGAGAGGGTAATTTGCTGTAGTAAATGGTTGGAGGGTAATTTGTTTCAGTAAAAGATGGGTGGGAGGGTAATTTGATGTAGTAAAAGAGGGGTGGGATCGTAATTTGATGTGGTAAAAGATGGGTGGGAGGTGAATTTCAATTAGTTAAAGATGGGTGGGAGAGCAATTTCATGTGGAAAAAGATGGGTGGGAGGATGAATTTGCTGTAGTAAAAAGATGGGCAGGAGGAGGGTAATATGCTTCAGTTTAAGATGGGTTGGAGGAAAATTTAATGCAGAAACAGATGGGTGGGAGGGTAATTTAATGCAGTAAAAGATGGGTGTGAGGATAATTTCATGTAGTAAAAGATGGGTGGGAGGATAATTTAATGCGGAAGAAGATGGGAGGGAGGGTAATTTGCCACAGTAAATGATGGGTGGGAGGGTAATCCCATGCAGTAAATGATTGGTAGGAGGGTAGTTTAATGCAGTAAAAGATCGATGGGAGGGTAATTTTATGTAGTAAAAGATGGGTGGGAGGGTAATGTGCTTCAGTAAAAGACATATGGGGTAATTCCATGCAGTAAAGATGGATGTTGGTTAATCGAGCGTAGTTAAAGAGCTGGATGGAAGGGTTATTTGATGCAGTAAAAATGGGTGGGAGGGTAATTTGATGTAGTAATGGATGGGTGGGAGGGTATTTTTTCTGGATAAAGATGGGTGGGAGGGTAATTTACCACAGTAAAAGATGGGTGGGACGGTAATTACATGAAGTAAAAGATGACTGGGAGGGTAATTACATGCAGGAAAAGATGGGTGGGAGGGTAATTTGATGCAGTTAAAGATGGGTGGGAGGGTAATTTCATATGGAAAAAGATGGGTGAGAGGGTAATTTGCTGTAGTAAAGGATAGGTGGGAGGGAATTGCTTCAATAAAAGATGGGTAAGAGGGTCATTTGGTGTAGTAAAAGATTGGTGGGAGGGTAATTTCATGTAGTTAAAGATGGGTGAGAGGGAAATTTCATGTGGAAAAAGAGGGTGGAGGGTAATTTGCTGTAGTAAAAGATGGGCAGGAGGGTAATTTGCTTTCAGTTAAAGATGGGTGGGAAGGAAATTTAATGCAGAAACTGATGGGTGGGAGGGTAATTCCATGTGGAAAAAGATGGGTGAGAGAGTCATTTGCTGTAGTAAAGGATAAGTGGGAGGGTAATTTGATGTAGTAAAAGATGGGTGGGAGGGTAATTTGATGTAGTAAAAGATGGGTGGGAGGGTCATTTGATGTAGTAAAAGATGGGCAAGAGGGTAATTTGCTTCAGTTAAAGATGGGTGGGAGGGAAATTTGATGTAGTAAAAGATGGGTTGGAGGGTAATTTGATGTAGTAAAAGATGGGTGGGAGGGCAATTTCATTTGGAAAAAGATGGATGGGAAGGTAATTTGCTGTAGTAAAGGATGGATGGGAGGGTAATTTGATGTTAAAGATGGGCAGGAGGGTTTTGCTTCAGTTAAAGATGGGTGGGAGGGAAATTTAATGCAGAAACAGATGGGTGGTAGGGTAATTTAATGCAGTAAAAGATGGATGGAAGGGTAATTTCATGTAGTTAAAGATTGGTGGGAGGGTAATTTCATGTGGAAAAAGATGGGTGAGAGGGTGATTTGCTGTAGTAAAAGGTGGGAGGGTAATTTGCTTCAGTAAAATAATGGGTGGGAGGGTAATTTGATGTAGTAAAAGATGGGTGGGAGGGTAATTTGATGCAGAAACTGATGGGTGGGAGGATAATTCCATGTGGAATAAGAAGGGTAAGAGGGTCATTTGCTGTAGTAAAAGATAGGTGGGAGGGTAATTTGCTTCAGGAAAAGATGGGTGGGAGGGTAATTTGATGTAGTAAAAGATGGCTGGGAGTGTAATTTGATGTAGTAAAAGATGGGTGGGAGGGTAATTTGATGTAGTAAAAGATGGGCAGGAGGGTAATTTGCTTCAGTTAAAGATGGGTGGGAGGGAAATTTAATGCAGAAACAGATGGGTGGTAGGGTAATTCAATGCAGTAAAAGATAGGTGGGAGGTAATTTGATGTAGTTAAAGATTGGTGGGAGGCCACTTCATCTGGAAAAAGATGGGTAGAGAGGGTCATTTGCTGTAGTAAAAGATATGTGGAGGGAAATTTGCTCAGTGAAAGATGGGTGGGATTGTAATTTGATGTAGTAAAAGATGGGTGGGAGGGTAATTTGATGTAGTAAAAGATGGGTGGGAGGGTAATTTGATGTAAAAGATGGGCAGGAGGGTAATTTGCTTCAGTTAAAGATGGGTTGGAGGGAAATGTAATGCAGAAACAGATGGGTGGTAGGGTAATTTAATGCAGTAAAAGATGGGTGGAGGGTAATTTCATGTAGTTAAAGATTGGTGGGAGGGTAATTTCATGTGGAAAAAGATGGGTGAGAGGGTAATTTGCTGTAGTAAAAGGTGGGAGGGTAATTTGCTTCAGTAAAAGATGGGTGGGAGGGTAAATTGATGTAGTAAAAGATGGGTAGGTGGATAATTTGATGTAGTAAAAGATGGGTGGGAGGATAATTTCAATTAGTTAAAGATGGGTGAGAGGGCAATTTCATGTGAAAAAAGATGGGTGGGAGGGTAATTTGCTGTAGTAAAAGATGGGCAGGAGGGTAATTTGCTTCAGTTAAAGATGGGTGGGAGGAAAATTTAATGCAGAAACAGATGGGTGGGAGGGTAATTTAATGCAGTAAAAGATGGGTGTGAGGGTAATATGATGTAGTAAAAGATGGGTGGGAGGGTAATTTGCCACAGTAAATGATGGGTGGGAGGGTAATCCCATGCTGTAAATGATTGGTAGGAGGGTAGTTTAATGCAGCAAAAGATCGATGGGAGGGTAATTTTTTGTAGTAAAAGATGGGTTGGAGGGTAATTTGCTACAGTAAAAGATATATGGGGTAATTACATGAAGTAAAAGATGGGTGTGAATCTAATTTAGTGCAGTAAGAGATGGATGGGAGGGTTATTTGATGCAGTAAAAATGGATGGGAGGGTAATTTCATTTAGTAACGGATGGGTGGGAGGGTAATTTTTCTGGATAAAGATGGGTGGGAGGGTAATTTGCCACAGTAAAAGATGGGTGGGAGGGTAATTACATGAAGTAAAAGATGACTTGGAGGGTAATTACATGCAGGAAAAGATGGGTGGGAGGGTAATTTGATGTAGTTAAAGATGGGTGGGAGGGCAATTTCATGTGGAAAAAGATGGGTGAGAGGGTAATTTGCTGTAGTAAAAGATGGGTGGGGGAATTTGCTTCAGTAAAAGATGGGTGAGAGTGTAATTTGATGTAGTAAAAGATTGGTGGGAGGGTAATTTCATGTAGTTAAAGATGGGTGAGAGGGCAATTTCATGTGGAAAAAGATGGGAAGGAGGGTAATTTGCTGCAGTTAAAGATGGGTGGGAGGGAAATTTAATGCACAAACTGATATGTCGGAGGGTAATTCCATGTGGAAAAAGATGGGTAAGAGGGTCATTTGCTGTAGTTAAAGATAGGTGGGGGGTAATTTGCTTCAGTAAAAGATGGGTGGGAGGGTAATTTGATGTAGTAAAAGATGGATGGGAGTGTAATTTGATGTAGTAAAAGATGGGTGGGAGGGTAATTTGCTACAGTAAAAGATATATGGGGTAATTACATGAAGTAAAAGATGGGTGTGAATCTAATTTAGTGCAGTAAGAGATGGATGGGAAGGTTATTTGATGCAGTAAAAATGGGTGGGAGGGTAATTTCATTTAGTAACGGATGGGTGGGAGGGTAATTTTTCGGATAAAGATGGGTGGGGGTAATTTGCCACAGTAAAAGATGGGTGGGAGATGATGTACATGAAGTAAAAAGATGAGTGGGAGAATATACATGCAGAAAAGATGGTGGGAGGGTAATTTGATGATAGTTAAGATGGTGGGAGGCAATTTCATGTGGAAAAAGATAGGTGAGAGGGTAATTTGCTGTAGTAAAAGATAGTTGGGAGGAATTGCTTCAGTAAAGATGGGTGAGGTGTAATTTGATGTAGTAAAAGATTGATTGGGAGGGTAATTTCATGTAGTTAAAGATGGGTGAAGGGCAATTTCATGTGGAAAAGATGGGAAGGAGGATGGATTGGCTAGATTAAAGATGGGTGGAGGAAATTTAATGCACAAACTGATATGGGAGGGTAATCCATGGAAAAAGATGGGTAAGAGGGTCATTTGCTGTAGTAAAAGATAGATGGGAGGGTAATTTGCTTCAGTAAAAGATGGGTGGGAAGGTAATTTGATGTAGTAAAAGATGGATGGGAGTGTAATTTGATGTAGTAAAAGATGGGTGGGAGGGTAATTTGATGTAGTAAAAGATGGGAAGGAGGGTAATTTGCTTCAGTTAAAGATGGGTGGGAGGGAAATTTAATGCAGAAACAGATGGGTGGTAGGGTATTTCAGTGCAGTAAAAGATGGGTGGGAGGGTAATTTGATGTAGTTAAAGATTGGTGGGAGGCTAATTTCATGTGGAAAAAGATGGGTGAGAGGCTAATTTGCTGTAGTTAAAGATAGGTGGGATGGTCATTTGCTTCAGTAAAAGATGGGTGGGAGGGTAATTTGATGTAGTAAAAGATGGGTGGGAGGGTAATTGGATGTAATAAAAGATGGGTGGGAGGGTAATATGATGTAGTTAAAGATGGGTGGGAGGGCAATTTCATTTGGAAAAAGATGGGTGGGTGGGTAATTTGCTGTAGTAAAGGATGGGCAGGAGGGTAATTAGCTTCAATGAAAGATGGGTTGGAGGGAAATTTAATGCAGAAACAGATGGGTGGGAGGTTAAGTTAATGCAGTAAGGATGATGGGTGAGTGTAATTTGATGTATTAGAATGGGTGGAGGGTGAATTTGCCACAAAATGATGGGTGGAGAGCACCCACCCCAGTAAAAGGCATGTGAGAGGATAATTTGATGAGTAAAAGATGGGTTGGAGGGTAATTTTCTGTTGCCATTTAAGATTGGTGTGAGGGTAATTTGATGCAGTACAAGATGGGTGGAAGGGTAATTTGCTGCAGAAAAAGATGGATGGGAGAGTAATTTGCCCCAGTAAAATGCAGGTGAAAGGGTAATTTGATATAGTAAAAGATGTCCTGGAAGGTAATTTGCTGCTGTAAAAGATGGATGGGAGGGTAATTTGCTGCTGTAAAAGATGGATGAGACGGTAATCTAATGCAGTAAAAAAAATTGTGGTAGGGTAATTTGCTGCTGTAAAAGATGGGTTGGAGGGTAATTACATGCAGCAAAAGGTGAGTGGAAGGGTAATTACATGTAGTAAAAGATGGGTTGGAGGGTACTTTGATGTAGTTAAAGATGGGTGGGAGGGTAATTTCATGCAGAAAAAGATGGGTGAGAGGGTAATTTGCAGTAGTAAAAGGTGGAGGGTAATTTGCTTCAGTAAAAGATGGGTGGGAGGGTAATTTGATGTAGTAAAAGATGGGTGGGAGGGTAATTTCATGTAGTTAAAGATGGGTGGGAGGGCAATTTCATGTGGAAAAAGATGGGTGGGAGGGTAATTTGCTGTAGTAAAAGATGGGCGGGAGGGTAATTTGCTTCAGTTAAAGATGGGTGGGATGGAAATTTAATGTAGAAACTGATGGGTGGGAGGGTAATTTCATGTGGAAAAAGGTGGGTGACAGGGTCATTTGCTGTAGTAAAAGATAGGTGGGAGGGTAATTTGCTTTAGTAAAAGATGGGTGGGAGGGTAATTTGATGTAGTAAAAGATGGGTGGCTGGTTATTTGTTGTAGTAAAAGATGGGTGGGAGGGTAATTTGCTTTAGTAAAAGATAGGTGGGAGGGTAATTTGCTTCAGTAAAAGATGGGTTGGAGGGTAATTTGATGTAGTAAAAGATTGGCAGGAGGGTAATTTGCTTCAGTTAAAGATGGTGGAGGGAATTAATGCAGTAACAGATGGGTGGTAGGGGTAATTTAATGCAGTAAAAGATAGGTGGGAGGGTAAATTGATGTAGTTAAAGATTGGTGGGAGGGTAATTTCATGTGGAAAAAGTTGGGTGAGAGGGTAATTTGCTGTAGTAAATGGGAGGGTAATTTGCTTCAGTAAAAGATGGGTGGGAGGGTAATTTGATGTAGTAAAAGATGGGTGGGAGGGTAATTTGATGTAGTAAAAGATGGGTGGGAGGGTAATTTCAATTAGTTAAAGATGGGTGGGAGAGCAATTTCATGTGGAAAAAGATGGGTGGGAGGGTAATTTGCTGTAGTAAAAGATGGGCAGGAGGGTAATTTGCTTCAGTTTAAGATGGGTTGGAGGAAAATTTAATGCAGAAACAGATGGGTGGGAGGGTAATTTAATGCAGTAAAAGATGGGTGTGAGGGTAATTTGATGTAGTAAAAGATGGGTGGGAGGATAATTTAATGTGGAAGAAGATGGGAGGAAGGGTAATCTGCCACAGTAAATAATGGCTGGGAGGGTAATCCCATGCTGTAAATAAAGTTGGGAGGGCAGTTAATGCAGTAAAGATCGATGGGAGGGTAATTTTATGTGGTATAAGATGGGTGGGAGGGTAATGTGCTACAGTAAAAGATAAATGTGGTAATTACATGCAGTAAAAGATGGGTGTGAAGCTGATTTAATGCAGTAAAAGATGGCTGGGAGCGTAATTTGATGCAGTAAAAATAGGTGGGAGGGTAATTTGATGTAGTAATGGATGGGTTTGAGGGTAATCTTTTGTGGATAAAGATGGGTGGGATTGTAATTTGCCACAGTAAAAGATGGGTGGGAGGGTCATTTGAAGTAGTAAAATATGGGTGGGAAGGTAATCCCATGCAGTAAAAGATGAGTGGGAGGGTAATTTGATGTAGTAAAGGATGGGTGGGAGGGTAATACCATGCAGAAAAAGATTGGTGGGAAGGTAATTTGCTGCAGTAAAAGATGGATGTAAGAGTAGTTTGCAGTAAAAGATGGGTGAGAGGGTCATTTGATGTAGTAAAAGATGGGTGGGAGGGTAATTTCATGTGGAAAAAGATGGGTGGGAGGGTAATTTGCCATAGTAAATGATTTGTGGGAGGTTAATCCCATGCAGTAAAAGACTGGTAGGAGGGTAATTTAAGGCAGTAAAAGATGCATGGGAGGGTAATTTGATATGGTAATGAATTTGTGGGAGGGACTCCTGCAGTAAAGATGGTATGGGGTAATTACAGTAAAAAATGGGTGGAGGGTAATTTAATGCAGTAAAAGATGGATGGGAGGGTAATTTGATGTGGTAAGAGATGGGTGGGAGGGTAATTTGTTGTAGTAAAGGATGGGTGGGAGGGTAATTCTATGTGGAAAAAGAAGGTGGGTGGGGAATTTGCCACAGTAAAAGATGAGTGGGATGGTAATTTGATGTTGTAAAAGATGGGTGGGAGGGTAATACAATGCAGAAAAAGATGGGCGGGAGAGTAATTTACTACAGTAAAACATGGATGGGAGGGTAATTTAATGTATTAAAACTTGAGTGGGAGGGTAATTTGATGTAGTAAAAGATGGATGGGAAGGTAATTTCATACAGAAAAAGATGGGTGGGAAGGTAAGTTGCCACAGGAAGTGATGGGTGGGAGGTTAATTTGATGCAGTAAAAGATGGGTGGAAGGGTAATACTATGCCTAAAAAATGGGTGGGCGGGTAATTCCATGAAGAAAAAGATGGGTCGGCAGTTAATTCCATGTAGAAAAAGATGGGCAGGAGGGTAATTCCATGTAGAAAAAGATGGGTGGAAGGGTAATTTGATGAAGTAAAAGATGGGTGGGAAAGAAATTTGATGTAGTAAAAGATGAGTGGGAGGGTAATTTGCTGTAGTAAAAGATGGGTGGCAGGGTAATTTGTTGTAGTAAAAGATGGATGGGAGGGTAATTTGCTTTAGTAAAAGATAGGTGGGAGGGTAATTTGCTTCAGTAAAAGATGGGTGGGAGGGTAATTTGATGTAGTAAAAGATTGGCAGGAGGGTAATTTGCTTCAGTTAAAGATGGGTGGGAGGGAAATTTAATGCAGTAACAGATGGGTGGTAGGGTAATTTAATGCAGTAAAAGATAGGTGGGAGGGTAATTTGATGTAGTTAAAGATTGGTGGGAGGGTAATTTCATGTGGAAAAAGTTGGGTGAGAGGGTAATTTGCTGTAGTAAATGGTGGGAGGGTAATTTGCTTCAGTAAAAGATGGGTGGGAGGGTAATTTGATGTAGTAAAAGATGGGTGGGAGGGTAATTTGATGTAGTAAAAGATGGGTGGGAGGGTAATTTCAATTAGTTAAAGATGGGTGGGAGAGCAATTTCATGTGGAAAAAGATTTGTGGGAGGGTAATTTGCTGTAGTAAAAGATGGGCAGGAGGGTTATTTGCTTCAGTTAAAGATGGGTGGGAGGAAAATTTAATGCAGAAACAGATGGGTGGGAGGGTAATTTAATGCAGTAAAATATGGGTCTGAGGGTAATATGATGTAGTAAAAGATGGGTGGGAGGGTAATTTGCCACAGTAAAAGATGGGTGGGAGGGTAATTTGTTGTAGTAAAAGAGGGGTGGGATGGTAATTTGATGTAGTAAAAGATGGGTGGGAGGGTAATTTCAATTAGTTAAAGATGGGTGGGAGAGCAATTTCATGTGGAAAAAGATGGGTGGGAGGGTAATTTGCTGTAGTAAAAGATGGGCAGGAGGGTAATATGCTTCAGTTTAAGATGGGTTGGAGGAAAATTTAATGCAGAAACAGATGGGTGAGAGGGTAATTTAATGCAGTAAAAGATGGGCATGAAGGTAATTTGCTTCAGTTAAAGATGGGTGTGAGGGAAATTTAATGCAGAAACAGATTGGTGGGAGGGTAATTTGCTGAAGTAAAAGATGGGTGGGAGGGTAATTTGATGTAGTTAAAGATGGGTGGGGTAATTTCATGTGGAAAAAAATGGGTGAGAGGGTAATTTGCTGTAGTAAAAGATAGATGGGAGGGTAATTTGCTTCAGTAAAAGATGGGTGAGAGGGTAATTTGATGTAGTAAAAGGTGGGTGGGAGGATAATTTAATGCGGAAGAAGATGGGAGGGAGGGTAATTTGCCACAGTAAATGATGGGTGGAAGGGTAATCCCATGCAGAAAATGATTGGTAGGAGGGTAATTTAATGCAGTAAAAGATGGATGGGAGGGTAATTTTATGTGGAAAAAAATGGGTGGGAGGGTAATTTGCCACAGTAAAAGATGGGTGGGAGGGTAATTTGATGTAGTAAAATATGGGTGGGAAGGTAATCCCATGCAGTAAAAGATGGTTGGGAAGGTAATTTGCTGCAGTAAAAGATGGGTGGAAGGGTTGTTTGCAGTAAAAGATGGGTGAGAGGGTCATTTGATGTAGTAAAAGATGGGTGGGAGGGTAATTTCATGTGGAAAAAATGGGTGGGAGGGTAATTTGCCACAGTAAATGATAGGTGGGAGGTTAATCCCATGCAGTAAAAGACTGGTAGGAGGGTAATTTAAGGCAGTAAAAGATGAATGGGAGGATAATTTGATATGGTAATAAATGGGTGGGAGGGTAATTTGCTGCAATAGAAGATGTATGGGGTAATTACATGCAATAAAAGATGGGTGGGAGGGTAATTTAATGCAGTAAAAGATGGATGGGAGGGTAATTTGATGCGGCAAAAGATGGGTGGGAGGGTAATTTGCCACAGTAAAAGACGAGTGGGATGGTAATTTGATGCTGTAAAAGATGGGTGGGAGGGTAATTTGCCACAGTAAATGATGGGTGGGAGGTTAATCCCATGCAGTAAAAGACTGGTAGGAGTGTAATTTTATGTGGAAAAATATGAGTGGGAGGGTAATTTGCCACAGTAAAAGATGGGTGGGAGGGTAATTTGATGTAGTAAAATATGGGTGGGAAGGTAATCCCATGCAGTAAAAGATGGGTGGGAGGGTAATTTGATGTAGTAAAGGATGGGTGGGAGGGTAATACCATGCAGAAAACAATGGGTGGGAAGGTAATTTGCTGCAGTAAAAGATGGGTGGAAGGGTAGTTTGCAGTAAAAGATGGGTGAGAGAGTCATTTGATGTAGTAAAAGATGGGTGGGAGGGTAATTTCATGTGGAAAATGGTGGGAGGAAATTGCCACAGTAAATGATGGGTGGGAGGTTAATCCCATGCAGTAAAAGACTGGTAGGAGGGTAATTTAAGGCAGTAAAAGATGAATGGGAGGGTAATTTGATATGGTAATAAATGGGTGGGAGGGTAATTTGCTGCAGTAAAAGATGTATGGGGTAATTACATGCAATAAAAGATGGGTGGGTGGGTAATTTAACGCAGTAAAAGATGGATGGGAGGGTAATTTGATGTGGAAAAATATGGGTGGGAGGGTAATTTGCCACAGTAAAAGACGAGTGGGATGGTAATTTGATGCTGTAAAAGATGGGTGGGAGGGTAATACCATGCAGAAAAAGATGGGCAGGAGAGTAATTTACTTCAGTAAAAGATGGGTGGGAGTGTAGTTTGCAGTAAAAGATGGGTGGGAGGGTAATTTAATGTAGTAAACCTTGAGTGGGAGGGTAATTTGATGTAGTAAAAGATGGGTGGAAGGGTAATTTCATACAGAAAAAGATGGGTGGAAGGGTACTACTATGCAGAAAAAGATGGGTGGGTGGGTAATTCCATGTAGAAAAAGATGGGTGGGCAGGTAATTCCATGTAGAAAAAGATGGGTGAAAGGGTAATTTGATGAAGTAGAAGATGGGTGGGAGGGTAATTTGATGTAGTAAAAGATAGGTGGGAGGGTAATTTGCTGTAGTAAAAGATGGGCGGGAGGGTAATTGCTTCAGTAAAAGACTGGTGGGAGGGTAATTTAATATAGTAAAAGATGGGTGGGAGGGTAGTTTGCTGCAGTAAAAAAATGGTAGGTTAACTTGCTGCAGTAATAGATTAGTGGGAGGGTAAAACAGTAAAAGATGGGTGGAAGGTAATTTGCTGCAGAGAACGATGTATGGGAGGTTAACTTGAGTCAGTAATAGAGGGGTGAGAGGGTAATTTCTGCAATAAAAGATGGGTGGGAGGGCAATAAGCTGCAGTAAAGGATAGGTAGAAGCAGGGAACAGATAATGGTATTAGTATTTTATTCCCATTTTTGCATGACTTACTCCCATGTTTATTTATTTATTAGCGTTTGGTAACCGGGTAAGTGCATTAGGCATTAATCCTGCCTATTTTCAAGCACGACCCGGGAGGGTACAGTATACAATTAATGAAAATCATCACAAAACAGATACAAACAGTTGTCATTACAGGATTCCAAACAGTCAGGGTAAATACAATACATACAAGAAATCAACAGATTACAAAATGGTCTGAACAGATAACAAATAGTGACCCTCTCAGAGAAAGTCACAGTATAGCAACAAGTAGTAACTATCCACGCAGGGATGAACAGAACGTTTGATACAGTCAGACAATACAGTACAGTTAGAGAAACTCAGTAGAGCTGGGTATGGGAAATCAGGAAGCAGAATTCAGGGGAAGTTAGGTACATACACAGCAATCAAGTGCATGGAGGTGGGAAAAAAGTGCAGTTTTAAAGGCAGAGTGAGATAAGGAGCCCTTTAAGCTGGCCAGTAGAGTGTTCCATAATTTGGGGCGAAATGGGAGAAAGCTTGCTCCCCCATTTTTGTCAAGCAGCGGGGGACAGAGCAGGGGAGAGTTTGAGGACCTCAGAGTATGGGAATGAGCCAGCGGGGTGAGCATGGCCCAATACAGTCAGGGCGGGGGGTTCTGTTCATGGAGCCTGTTCAGTATAGCCTAGAGGTTAGAGGAATGAGGTGTGAATGAGCTTGGTACATCCAGCAGACTAGACCTGAGTTTGATTCTCACAACCTCCACTTGCATACTGTGTGACTCTGAGCAAGTCACTTAACCGCCCAGTGCTCCCAGGTCGCCCCTGAAAACAGGCACTTGTGCCTAGTGGGCCTACCCGGTTACCAAAGACTGAAAAAAAAAACCCAGAGAGGAGCACTGGGATTTGGGGGACAGTCAGTGCAATGTGGAGTATAGGAGGCAATGGTGGGTAAGGCGAGGGGCAGAGAGGGCGAATCTACAGATGTTGTTATATGTGGTGTCCCATTTATGAAGGATACCTGCACTGGTATGTGAGAGAGCAGGGAGAGCATACTGAAGCCTAGGAAGCAGTACCCCCTGCGCCACAGAGATTCTGGCTGCAGGAGTTAGGGAATGATGCACGCTGTAGGCAGCTCCTAACTTGGCATTAACAGACCTACAGTACATACCTCATTTATGTGTGAAGAGAAATCATGGACGGGATCAAGTTTCACTCCAAGGTATTTGAAGGAGCCAGTAGACTTGACCACTGACCCATCACAGCTAATCACATGAAGCTTAGTAGACTCAGCAAAGACTTTTCTAGCGGACCACTGTCCATGTTGGACTTAACCTCACTGGTGAGTAATGTGAGGGCGATGGTGGTGCTATATCCTGCCCCGAAACCATGTTTAAAGAATTTATTTCCCACCTTGTGCCTTATATCTCAGCAGTATCTGTTAGTCACCAGATAGTTTTTTCCATCAGTTTTGTTTAGCTGGCAAAGACATCAAGAAACCTAATTTTTCTTTTTGTTTTCTTTTATTCCTGAACCAAGATATGGAATCTTGACAACTTTTAAAAGTTTCAACTCCTTTGCTATACCCGCTTAAATATCTTGGTACAATGCTGTGCTGTTTATCATCAGAAACATGTGGTAACACCATCCTAACATGTCCAGATGATGAATCTAGCATGTACTTTCAACAGGTAACCTCGACAGAGGGGATTTTTAATAATAACGAGAGGCAGCCAGTTTTAATGATGTGCTGCTTTAAGACTACATGTGGCGCACATGAACAGAACTGGAAGCACCACATGATGCTGGCAGACACAGTACCACATAAAGTGGAAGTTGTGGTGTGGAGACAGAAATGAGTATCAGTTGCAGCTGTGTACACTCAGTATAGGAGATAGCATCCTGAGTTGCTAACTGGCTGGCCAGAAGGGTTGTTTATATGTAACAGTAACCTGGAAAATACTAGGTAGCCATGGTGAAGTATTGTAAACCTCACCACAATATCAAGTAAAAAGAGCCAGTAGCTAGCTGGATGTACAGTAGGTTCCAGGTAGGGCTGTGCAAATACCTTTTCCGAATATTCAGTATTCGGCAGCCAAATATTTGGCTATCTGGTATTTAGGTATTCGTGTTCAGCCCTAAAAAAAACAGCCCAATCCCTCCTCTTCCAGCCCAAAACCAGGTCAGAAATCATGTAACTTTCATTCCCCCCCACCCTCTATCCAAAGCACAATCCCACCCTCCACCCCCAGCACTTCATAAGTTTTTTGAAGTAGATCGCCATTTGGTGACTGGCTCTACCTGCCTGTCTCCAGAGCTGTCCACCTTCTTAATGTAAAGCACTCTTTGCATGAAAATATATATAATTTATGCCCCCCTGCACAGCACCTGACCCTAATTACTTCCTGCAACCACCAGCACCCAATTCTTAAATATAAATCAAGAAGCTGACCGCTTTTTTATGACCGATTTGCCTTATCTATCGCCCTCCTGGGGTGATGGGGAACTTCCTGCAGGAGGTTGCTGAATTCATCATCGGCGAAACATTGGAAGCCCCCAGATGTATTTTTCTGGGGGATTTCAATGTTTGGGCTGACGACAAATCTTCAGGGTGTAGTCAACCTCCTTCAGACTATGTCTTCTCTGGGCCTGACACAAGCTGCTACTGCTGCGACACATCAGGACGGCCACATGTTGGACCTGGTGTTCTCACTGGGGCTTGAAATGGATAATCTCAAGATTGATCGAGTACCTTGGTCCGATCATTGCATGGTGCAGTTCATGTTTGGGGCTCCTGCTGGATGCCTTCCCCCTACTGAGATGATGAGCTGTCGCCCTTTATGGGGTTTGACCCCTGAGGGTTTTTTGGCTGCAGCTCAATTGTCTAGTGTGGGTGATGCATGCGTCAGAGACATTGGTGTTAGGGTTGATACCTATAATAGGGTGTTATCTGACGCTATTGACTCCCTCGCACCTGTCCGTGTATGACCCAGATCTTCTTACCTGAGGTCCCCGTGGTTTGATGGGGCTCTCAGGGAAATGAAGAAGAAGGGTTGGAGGTTAGAGCGCTGATGGAGGAGATTCGGCCTGGAGGCGGACAAACTGGCCCTGCGTGTGCATTATAATGCATACCAGGGGACAATCAACCATAAGAAGGCAGTGTTCCTGTCCAGGGAGATTGCTGCCGGGAAGAACCGACCAGCTAGACTTTTTCGGACTGTGGACAGGCTACTTCATTCTGCCTGTCTACGGCCTGGGAAAGTTTTTTCTAATACTGAATGTGAAGAGTTTGCTCGGTTCTTCTTGGACAGAGTGTTCAGTATCCGGCAGGTGGCTTCTTCAGCCAGCAATGTTGTAGCTGGCAGTGTTCGCCTAAAGTGTTCTGAGTGCACTCTGCCTGGTTAGGGGGAGTTTAGACTGGTGGAGGTAAGTGAGGTCATTGAGGTAGCAACCAATCTGAAGCACACCTTTTGTGAGCTGGACCCGGTGCCGACGCGTTTCTTAATGAGATGCATCGACACCGTTGGCCCGGTGTTTGCTCTGATTGTCCAGTGTTCCTTATCAGAGGGGATCTTTCCTGATGCCTTGAAGGAGGCACTAGTGAGACCCCTATTAAAGAAACCATCTTTGGACCCAGAGGTCAGGGCAAATTACCGACCTATATCCAACCTTCCCTTTTTGGCAAAGGTAGTTGAGAAGGTGGTGGCGCTTCAGTTGGAAGAGCACCTCGTGACTCCTGAGTTGCATGATCCCTTTCAGTTGGGATTTCAGGTGAGGCATAGCACAGAAACTGCACTTGTTCGGGTGCAGAATGATCCCCTCAGGGTGAGAGATCGTGGGGATAAGACAATTCTTGTTCTCCTCGATCTCTCTCCTCAACATTTGACACTGTGGACCATTGTGTGTTGCTTTACTGCCTTAGGGAGCTCTGCAGACTCACTGGTACTGTTATTCACTGGTTTGAGTCCTTTTTTACCAACAGGAGGCAACGGGTTGTGATGGGGAATTTCTCCTCCACTCCTAGCCTCCTATCTTGTGGAGTCCCTCAGGGATCGGTACTGGCCCCAATGTTGTTTGCAGTGTACATGCTTCCCCTGGGAGGGATCATTAGGAAGTATCGCTTGGGTTTTCATTGTTATGCTGATGGTACCCAGCTATAACTTTCTTTTGCACAAGGAACAGCTAACGAATCTAAACATCTGCCTTGCTGAGATCAATGACTGGATGGCTCCAGCTGGTTGCAACTGAATCCCGACAAGATGGAGGTACTGGTAGTGGAGTCGAACAGAATGCGTGATAGGATGGCCTCTGACTCAGCGACTGGACTTGTTCTGGGAGCTGTTTCATTGAAGGCCTCCTTTTGGGTGTGAAATCTTGGCGTTATTGTGTATAGGAATCTGACTATGGAGGTGCAAAAATCCTCCATGGTCCGTTCCTGTTTTTACCATCTTAGAAATATCGCCAGGATAAAGCCCCTTGTTCCACCTCTGGACCTCCCTATCTTGGTGCATGCCTTAGTTACTTCTAGGCTTGACTACTGCAATGTGCTGTACCTCAGGGTCTCTGGAGGATCTCTCTGTAGGCTGCAGCTGGTGCAAAACGCGGCTGCCTGGTTACTTACCGGGCAGCAAAAATCTTGCCACATTACACCATTGTTGCGTGAATTTAACTGGCTGCCCGTGAGATGGAGGATCCCCTTTAAGGTGGGTCTTCTCATCTATAAGGCCCTACACAGGCAGGGCCCTGGTTATCTGTTAGACCTTCTTGCACCTGCTCTCTCTGCCTGCCCCCCCCCCGCTCTTCCAGCAGGGACCCCCTGGCAATTCTGAGAACGAGGTTAAGATCTGCTGGCGACAGATCTTTTAGTGTTGCAGCCCCCATTCTCTGGAACTCGTTGCCATCTGGGGTCTGGGGTGCCCCTACTGTAGATACAGTATTTTTAAGGTTCGTCTGAAGGCTCTGCTATTTTTCCCAGCTTTTTGGGGTTGAATTATGGATTTTAGCAGACTACGATAATAATATCTTGGGTTATAATCTTTTTTATGTTTTTAAACCTATGATGTTTTCTGTATCTTTTGATGTTATATTTATTTATTTTGTGCAACACCCAGAGCCTCTGGGATTGGGCATTTTTTAAATAAATTTTGCCTTGCCTTGCCTTGTCTTCTCATGAACGAAAGCACTCATGTGCTTGCTATGGTAAAATCAGCTGATCACGTCATCTGAATAATTTCCTGAATATGAATAGTCCCCTATTCAGGAAGGGGTGCCGAATATTTGGGAGCCCTACTGTTCATGGTATTCAGGAAATAATATTCAGCCTTTGTACAGCCCTAGTGCCAGGTACCCAGTGGGTTTGACATGGTTTGGAGGAGATTTGGGAGGCGAGACTGGGCTGTGGATGGCATTACCACCATTTGGAGAAAAATACTACAAGGCTGAAAAAGCTAGCAGTAAAGGAGGAGGAGGAGTAGCAATGATAGTCAAAAACTGCATTGGCATAGGGGGAGTAGAGGAGGCGGAGGGAACCGTGGAGGCGATTTGGGTCACCTTGATAGCAAGGGGGGGCAAGAGAGTAAAAATAGGAGTGGTGTATAGACCCCCTGCCCTCGCGGAGGAGCTGGAGGAGAGTCTGGTGGCAGATGTTGGGAGACACTGCAGACTGGGCAGAGGAACGGTGGTGGTGTTGGGGACTTAAACATGCCAGGAACAGACTGGGAGACTATGACATCCTCTGTGACCAGGGAACAGAGGTTGTTGGATGTCTTTCAAGACGCGTTCCTAACTCAGCAGGTGGGGGAACCGACCAGGGAGGCGCGGGTACTGGATGTGGTCCTGGCAGACAGTGACCAGATTGGGGGCCTGGAGGTAAGGGACCCGTTGGCGGGGAGTGACCATGCCACGGTCTGGTTCTGCCTGGACCTAGGAGGGCTAGAAGGCTGCACAAAGACTGAGGTAACTGACTTCAGGGGAACGGATTTTAAGGAAATGGGAAGGATCCTTAAGGAGCATTTGGATGTGATTGGATCAGACATGGATGCTGACAGTAGGTGGGAAATCATCAGGAGAGGGGTGCAGGATGCTACCAGCACCTGTGCAAGAGTAAGACGAAAATGCGGTGGGGCCGAAAACCCTGCTGGTGGACAGGAGGGTCCAGGAGGTGGTGTGGGAAAGAGGCAGCCTATAGGCAATTCAAGTGCTCCAAGAGTGAAAGGGATCAAGGGAGTATGAGCAGATGGCTAGAAGGGCCACTAGGGTGGTGAGGGCGGCTAAGGCAAGGAAGAGCAGAACCTGGCCAGGGAAATGAGGAGAGGGAACAAGGGTTCTTTAGATACATTGGGGAAAAATGAAGGGTGAAGGGGCAGATTAGCAGGATTAAATCAGGGGAGAGATGGGCACAAGACCCGGGGGAGCAGGCTGAGGTACTAAACAGTACTTCACCTCAGTTTTCACCAAGGAAAATGGGGGTGCTGCATCATACATGGGAGGAGACAGAGGTACTGAGGAGAGGGGGACCCTTACCGATCGGCGGGTCTGGGGAGAGGGGGAGGCATCACTGGCAGGAGGGGGGAGGGCTAAGCAGGGAGAAGAGGTACCGGAAGTGGAAATCACAGCAGAGAGAGTGAGGAAAGCCCTCAGCTCCCTTAAGACGGAGAAAGCACCGGGGCCGGATAAATTACATCCCAGAGTGCTGAAGGAACTTGTGGATGTCCTGGCGAAACCCCTGGCGGAGCTTTTCACCATCTTTCTGAGGACAGGGTGGGTGCCCCAGGACTGGAAGGTGGCGCATATAGTGCCTATCCACAAGGGGGGATCAAGGGAGGTGGCAGGGAACTACAGGCCTGTTAGCCTGACATCGGTGGTGGGCAAGGTGATGGAGGGCATTGTCAAGGAGAGGCTGGGGGGACCTGGAAAAGTCAGGGTGCCTGGACGATAGACAGCATGGATTTGTCCCGGGGAAATCATGTCAGACAAACCTTGTGGAGTTCTATGACTGGGTGACGAGTGCCTTGGACCTGGGTAGACCAGTGGACGTCTTCTTTCTAGACTTCAGCAAGGCATTTGACTCTGTACCTCACGTGGGCCTGTTGGATAAGCTGGGAGAAATGGGGGTGGGGAACCAGATGATCAGATGGATAGGCAACTGGCTCCAGGACTGGACTCAGAGGGTCGTAGTTGGTGTGATAGTCTCATCCCCAAGGAGGGTCATTAGTGGGGTCCCACAGGGATCAGTCCTTGGGCCCCTCCTGTTCAACGCCTACGTCTCTGACATAAGAACAGGAATCAGGAGTGAGATGAGTCCCTATGGATGACTCAAAACTGGGGCGGTGGTGGATGGGAGATGGGAGGATGGCCCTACAGGGGGACCTGGAGGCTCTGGAAAGATGGTCTAGAAAGTGGAAGCTGAGGTTCAATGCAGGGAAATGCAAGGTACTCCACCTGGGGGCCAGAAACCCAGGCCAAGTGTACACCCTGAGGGGGGGAAAATGCTACAAGTCTCAATGGCTGAGAGGGACCTGGGGGTGGTGGTGGATGTCAAGATGAACAACTCGGAGACTTGTAGGAGGGCAGCAGCCAAGGCCAACAGGATGCATCGCTAGGGGGGATCACCTCCAGAAGGAGGGAAGTGATACTCCCTCTGTATAACAGCTTGGTGAGGCCGCATCTTGAGTACTGCGTGCAGTTTTGGAGGCCACACTTAAAGAGGGACATTAAACTCCTGGAGAGGGTCCAGAGGAGGGCAACCAAAATGATTTGGGGCTTGGGGGACAGGACCTATGAGGAGAGGCTCGAAGAGCTAAATATGTACACATTGGAAGAGAGAAGGGACCGGGGGCACATGATAGAGGTCTTCAGGTACATGAAGAGGGTAAATAGGGGAGGAACAGTCAGGGTGCTTCGAAGGAAGGAGGAGGGGGCCACTAGAGGGCATGGGTGGAAGCTGGAGGGGGGAAGATTCAGGGGAGAAAGGAGGAGGTGCTACTTCACTGAGAGGGTGGTGGAGCCATGGAATGCACTGCCTAGGGGGCTGGTGGAGGCAGAGATGGTGGAGGGGTTCAAGAGGGGGGTGGCACAGGTACAGGGGAAGGGTTCTGGAAGCAAAATCCAATGCAGCAAGAATATCCAGAACTGGGAAGGGAGAAGCCAGAGAAGGCGAGGGGGGCAGCAAGGTCAGCACCCAGGGTGGGGGCTGACCAATCGAGCAGACACGAAAGACTGTTAGGCCTATTCTGCTGGCATTTTAGTATGTTAGTATGTTAGTAAATACTGCACAGTCCTAAAAATTATCTGGATCCTTGGGTAGAATGGTTATTTGCCGCAGTAAATGAACTTTAAAGCACTTTAATATTCTAAAAGGCCTGCTCCTTGTGTGATTTGAATCTGCATTTAACCTGTATATATCTGACATGTAATTACGTGGCTCTGCTTTCACTGACCTGATGAGTGCATAACTCTTGAAAGTTAGTCCCTCATAAAGCCTCTTTTGTCAGTTCATTAAAAGATTCACCTGCAACATATTTTTCTTCTGTTTTTTGTTTACATCTTTCTGACTAACATGGCTACCACATTTCATTGGAAAACAAAGGTGAAAAGGCTGACTCAATGAAAAGTACAAGTCTTGAAAGCTAGTCTCAAAAACAATGTTGTTAGTCTAATAGAAAATGTAACAGATTTGTTTTTTTTTCCTGCATCAAAAGCAAAGGTGAAAATCACTAATTGGACTGCACAAAAAAAGCAATTGTAATAAAAGTAAAAAGTCTTTTACTAACACGTAAAAACATAATGGATAAAAAACACAGATGCCCCAGCAGTAGATAGGAACACCTGCTCTTTAACCAGAGTTTGTCCACTGGTGACATCACTTCCTGTCTCAGGAGTCCATGGATTGTCTGCTGCCTTATTTAAATTATTAGCTGATTTAGATGTGAATATCTCTGGATTGCTGGCACCTTCAGCCATGCCCAATACCCCTCCTGAAATAATTTTTCATGGACTTTCAGACCTTGAGGTCCAGCAAATGTTTCTAT
This sequence comes from Neoceratodus forsteri, assembly GCA_016271365.2. Lineage (NCBI taxonomy): Eukaryota > Metazoa > Chordata > Ceratodontiformes > Ceratodontidae > Neoceratodus > Neoceratodus forsteri. Next base: position 375,011,166 of record CM028134.1, on the reverse strand, counting down.
TTGTTGGTTGACAAATTATCATAGTTTTGTTTTTTAAAGAAAAAAAAAATATTTCTGACATCCTTAGATTCAACTTGAGTGTATTTTTAGTTTTTTAAGATATTTTTTAAAACCTCTTTTACCGCAGGTTTTGTAATTGACTCACGTCATTCAAGATGGCCACCACTTGCACTGTTTTAAAAATCTCTTCTGTTGAGAATTACATGTTGAATGCATATACTAGAGTCATACTGTGGACGTATTAGGATCCTATTACCACATGTTTCTGATGGTAAGTCACCCAGCCCTGTACCAAGATATTTAACTTTGTCATGGTGGGGCATGTCATGGGAGCGGGGAGTTTGGAAAACTTCAAAATCCTGTACTTAAGTTCCGAAATGAAAAAAAATGAAAAGAAAAATGGGTATATTGTGGGATTTTATTGACAGAAAAAAAACATTATTTCTGAGAAAAAACAAAAAAATGATATGGTCACTAACAAATACTGCTGCTTTAAAGAGTACCTTTCTTGAGATTTCTTTGTGCTTGTAATAAAGAATACAGAGCTCCCGTACCTAAATCGTAGCTCCTCTGGAGTGTGAAATAATTGTTCTGGCAGCCTACAAAGGACAGGAAGGGATCGTAATTTGCCTTTGAGGTCTGGCTGCAAGATCCCTTTCCACTTCCTAATATCCCCCTTGCCCCCACACGCCAACATTTTATGACGTCTGTATAGGAAGAGCATGGGGACGCATTCCATTCACTTCTGTGGAGCGTAATTTATAAAGTAAATTTACCAATTTTAAATTGGGTTTTGGGAAAGATCAATGAAAGGGTTCAGCCAATAAGGCTCTTTTTAGTTAAAACCTGGCATTGAGTGTTAGCAAAACCTGATTTAATGTAGGTATATCCGCTTTAGAAATGTCGCTCCATAGAAATGAAGGGAGCACGTCCCCATGCTCTCCCTATATAGACATCATAAAACATCAGAGTGTCGGAGCAGAGTGGGCTAGAAGGAAGTTGAAAGTGATTGTGCTGCTAGCCCTTCACAGGCAAATTATGATCCCTTTTCTCCCTTTGTGGGCTGCATAAAAAAATTATTTTATACCACGGAGGAGCTCATGTTCAGGTAAGAGAGCTCCCTGTTCTTTGTTAAAAGCACCGATGGGGGGTGCTAATGAGCAGCTAACTGGATGGACACGTTTCTTCACTGCTGTCCCTCGACAGCCAAAATAAAAGTTTTTAAAACTAAATAAATACCTCTAAAGTGTAAGTGTCAGTAACCTTACGGTACCGGACAACAATATGGATGACTATCTGATGCCCAATCCGGGGACGAGCCAGCAGCTGGCCGGCAAAAGTGCCAAGAAGACGGCAGGCAGTGCAGGAGGAGAAAATTCTGGCCTTGTCTCGCTGTCTGCAGCGGAGGACGCCGCGCTTGGCTAGGAGTTGACTGGACAGGTGATAGTGGCATTGGAACCAAGATTGATAAATTTAGAGGTGAAGCTGGACTTGAAGTTGCAGGAGGTGCAAGAGCAGCACACAGCACAGGCTAATAGAATTACGGAGGTAGAGGACAGAATCTTTCACTTGGAAGACGAGATGGTAGCAGTTCCCGGACAAGTGCTAGCCCTTCAGAAGGAATTGGCAGAATTTAAAGAGGCGTTTGATTATCAGGAGAACTACCATCGACACCTAAATCTCCAGTTACGGGGGCTACCGTAAGGTAGAGAGGGAGTGAGTGCCTTGGATTTCTGCGCTGGAATCCTGCCAGAGTTACTGGGCCTGCAGCCTGTGAAGGGGCGCCTTAAAATGGAGCGAGCTCACTAGGCTTTCATGCCCCGGACGCCTGCAGATCAACCGCCGAGGCAAGTGATCATGAGATTTCACAATTTTCAGGACCGAGAGGAGATCCTGAAGGCATACAGAGAGAAAGGAAATCTAACCTATGAGGGGCATCGCTTGTTCTTATCTCAAGATTACTCAGCACGTTTGCTTAAGAGAAGGTAAGGGACCTACTTAGCTGAAAGAGCTCCTGTGCCCCTACTGTCCTTCCGCCCCTCCGATCCACTGATGAGGGATTGCTAGAGATTCCCAGGGTTCGTTTGAAAACTTCAGGGGCTAGATCATTTAGTTTTATGGCTCCGACCCTGTGGAATTCTCTACCTCGTCAGGTGCGAAATTGCCGACTGTCCTAAGCTTTAAAGGAGCTTTGAAGACACACCTTTTTAGTATAGCTTTTAATTATTTATGTTAGTTTTAAACTTGGCTTATTTATTGTTTTATGAAATTGTACAGGCGCTTTGGCTTTGAGAAAAGCACCTTTTTGAAATAAAGATTGATTGATTGATTGATTAATGGGGTAATGCAACAGCTAAGGGATCTTAAAGTGGAGAATTTCTTGATTTACCCCGCTACGCTAAAGATCAAGCACGAGGGAGCAACTTTTTCATTTTGGGAAGCTGACAAGGCAGAGCATTTTGTCCAATCACTAAAAAAAAGCAAGGCTGGTGAAACGTGGAGTGAAGATGAGGGATCAATTTTTATTTTTGTTTGTTTGTGCGTTGGATGTTTTTTCTCCTTGGCCCAGAAACTGGAGCTCCAGTAAGACTTTGTTTTCTTTGCCGAATGCGTTGCTTCTTGTTGACCTGAGAGAAGGTAGGGTGGAACTGGGTGTGGCTCCACATGGTGGGTGAACTCTGATCCACATAAAAGGGCCTGCAGTAAGCAGGGCAGCACTGGGCCTCTGCAGAGAGGCATGGGAAGGGCACTGTGGTGTGGAACTGTAATAATGGAAACCCGTATGATGATCGATTTGGGAAACCTCTCTACAGGTTTTAATAAATAAGTAAATGACATTGAACTGTAAATGAGGTGTGCAATTGTTCCCATAGCGGTGACATGCCTGATGGTGGGGAGAGGAGCCTAGCATGTGAGATTCAAAAGAACGGCCTGCGTTCCCTACCATGCGCTTCTCACAAAGAGCCCTTTTAATGGTTTCACGCATGGTGCCTTGGAAGGGAAGGGAAATGAATAATGTTTAAGGCCTATGTATGGGGATTGTGTTGGGGGGGTGAGGTACTGGTCAACAATTGGGACTGGTGTGGGGACAACTATGGGTGCCTCGGCCAGAGATCGAGAGGGGCCTGACCTGAGGATCTTATCAATAATAAGATGGACTAGAGGGGGGGAAATAAAAATAAAAATAACTCAATATAAAATAATAACAGCACACATGGTCTTATAGAGGAACAGATGATTACAGCCCATGTCCTTCTCAGTATGTGCTGGGGTTCTGGGGTGTGGGGTGAGGGGGGGAATGCAAAAAATAATGAGGAGAAATTATGTGGGGCACTAGAACTATTGTGATGTTGGGGGTTATCAAACAGAATAAATAGACTGCGGGGAGGGCAGGGGGATGCAAAACGTTAGTAGTGGGACTTCTTGAGACACTCGTGCTTCTGAAGCAATTAGTGTCACCAATGGAGGGAGTACAGGAGGAGATGGGGGGAGTAGACTGTTGTGGGAGGATAATGTGAACAACATGAAAACAGCGGCAGAGAAGTCTACATATTGTGGGGGAGGTATGGAAAAGGGGGGAGGACGGGATGGAGGGGGGAATGGAGAGATGACGAATGTGGAAAATAGTAGGGAAAATGAGGCATACATAAATGACAGTAATAATGGGGGGACAGTTGTGGGTAGTTAAACTTGTTGCTGCAGTTGTTGTTGTTACTATTTTTCTGTGTGTTGGTGCAATCATTAGAACTTATAAAATTTTAACTCCATTATGTGACTGGGATGTGGGTCGGCTTGGAGTAAAGCTATGGTGCCTAATTGGATTAAGTGACCTCTATTATATCAATGGCTGGGGATTCTTAAAGAAACAAATATACAGTACTGTATAAAAATGGATAAGACACAAAATCTTACTGTGGTATCATGGAATGTAAGAGGAATAGCAAATCCAGTTAAAAGGACATCAGTATTGACGGCTCTGAAAAGGGTGGGGGCACAAATAGCACTTATTCAGGAAACGCATCTAACGGATGCTGAACATGCAAGATGGCACAGAACTGGGTGGGGAAGTGCTATGCGATTTCCTTCTTGGCGCATAAAAGAGGAGTAGCAACATTGGTCCATAAAGCCCTCCCCATGGAAGTTACTAAAGTGGTTAACGACCCCAAGGAGGGGAGATATATATTTATCTCTGGGGAACTTAAGAGGGAAAGGTTGACGTTTGACTGTATTTATGCTGCTGCAGTGTATGACCCGCAATTGTATATGTCTTTACTGGATCTGTTAATAAAAGAACAATTCCCAGGATTAATCCTGGATGGGGACTTTAATTGGACAATGGATCCATTTATGGATCATTCAGAAGGGAAAGGGAGGAGGTCGGAGACCATGCAACAGTGGCAGATGGGCATGGCTGACCTAGACCTCATTGACAGATGACATACGGCCAACTCTGGAGAGAAGGAATTTACTTTTTTCTCCAATCCACATAAAACGTGGTCCCGGCTCGACTATGTCTACCTGCCTAGGGGCTAGTATGAGAGGGTGCAGGACATCCTGCATAGTCCTATGCATGTTTCTGACCATGCCATGGTTATTTTGAAATTGCGAATTAGGGAATTGCAGAGAGGTCCTCAGCAATGGAAATTTTGGATGTATATGGCTAAAAATAAGGAGTTTTAGGGGTACCTAGTTGAACAGAGGCAGTATTACATGGAGTATAATGCTACAGAGGAGGTATCTAAGGCAACCCTTTGGGAAGCAGGAAAGGCCTACATGAGAGGGGTTATTATCGAATATATGGCCAGACTTAGAAAGCAAAAAAGGAGAAATGACTAGAATTGGAAAAGAGAATGAAGGAACTGGAAAAAAGAGTCGCAGGAGGAGAACAGGGGGAAGCAGTTAAGCTCCTGGGGACAGTCAGAGAGGCTTTAAACGCCCACCTTAATGAGGAAGCAGGGAGGACATGTTTTTTTTGTAAATGGCAGGTGTTTGAATGGGGGAATAAACCTGGCCCATTATTAGTTAGACTAATGAAGGGGGTAAAGGAATGACACATGTTATTGGGGTAAAGGATGGATTAGGGACCTTACACAAGGATACAAGGGGTATAAAGACTTGCTTCTGAACATTTTACCAGAAGTTGTATCAGGCTGAGCATATGGGAAAGACAGAACAAATGTGGGGTTTTCTGAGTAGAATCCATTTACCAGGGACTGCACAGGCCCAAAGGAAACAACTGAGCCAGCCGATCACTAAAATAGAAATAATGAATGCAATACAGAAGCTGCAGGGGGGGAAAGCTAGTGGTTCAGACGGCTTCCCTGCGGAATACTATAAGTTAATGAGAGGGCAGATAGGGGAGCTGCTAAGTGAGATATTTCATCAAGATGAGGAAACTGGAGAGGTCAGCCTACCCACTACATGCCATGACGCCACTATGTGCTTAGTACCTAAGCCAGGGAAGGATACAGAGGAATGTGCCTCCTATAGGCCCATCTCCCTACTCAGTTGTGGTCTAAAAATTTTAGCTAAGGTTCTGGCATGTAGGCTGGAGGGAATCCTCCCGGGGTTGGTTCACCCAGACCAGACCGGGTTCATTAAAGGGCATCAGTCATATCATAATATGCGCCGCCTTCTCAATATAATATGGAGAGCAAACCAGAGAAAAGAAGAAGTAGGTATCATCTCTATGGACGCTGAAAAAGTGTTCGATAGGGTTGAATGGGAATACTTATTTGAGGTGATGTCCCAGTTTGGTCTGGGTGAGCCATATATCGGATGGGTGCGAGCCATGTATGCTGCACCTAAGGCCCATATTATGATAAATGGGGAGTGGTCAGAGGATTTTAAATTGGGCAGGGACACAAGGAAGGGATGTCCACTCTCCCCCCTTCTGTTTGAAATGGCAATAGAGCCACTGGCAGTGGCGATACGGAACTGTGGGGTGATTATGGGAATTGAAGGGGTACAGGGGTCCCAGCATAAACTCACTCTGTATGTGGATGATATGCTCTTATTCATTAAGAACCCACGACAGTCCATACCCCCATTGCTATCCCTGGTGGAGGAGTTTGGGGCCTTTTCAGGGTACAAGATAAACTTGGGGAAATCAGAGCTAATGTGTCTCCCAGGGACAGAGAATGGGGTAGAACAATGGGGATTGAAACAGGTGGGGGAGTACTTTACTTATTTGGGTATCCGAGTGGGTAGGTCATTGGGCTCTCTATATAGATTGAACTATACTGAATTATTAAAGGTATTAGGAGCAGATCTCTGTAGATGGGAACAGCTACCGATATCTTGGTTGGGTAGGGTGAACATCATAAAGATGAACATTCTCCCAAGGGTCTTGTACCCATTGCAAATGTTACATATGGGATTTATGAAGGGGGACATAGCAAAGTTGGAAAAGGCATTCTCTAATTTTATTTGGCAGGGCAAACATCCAAGGATTAGCTTACAGAAATTAAAAATGGAGAGGAATAAGGGGGGCCTGAACTTCCCAGATGTCCATAACTATTTCCTGGCAGCACAGCTAAGGTATATCGCAGATTGGGTACTCCAACCCAGAGAAGCCAGATGGGTAGATCTGGAGCAAATGGGAGCCCCGGGAAGGCTCACAGCATACCGTCATACTAGGGGAGCCAGAGTGTACAAAACTGGGGGTAACGGTAATCCACTGGTGGAACAGGTTCTACTGGCTTGGCGACAGATTCAGAAGCAGGGGTGGACACAACAAGGTGAGACTATGCTGTTACCTGTGGCACATAATCCTTTCTTCTTGCTCGGATTGGAGGATATGGGCTTCCATGAATGGGAACAGGAGGGAATCAGCAGTATAGGGAATCTAATGGTGCAAGGGAATATCTGCACATTTGAAAATATGCAAAAGGAATTGGGTGTGGGGAGGCAGCATCTGTTCCGATACCTACAGGTGAGAGCATTTTTGAGTAGCCTTGTAAGGGAGGGGGCAGAGGGGCTCAAACCAGACTGTGTGGAAAGTCTGATATACCAGGCTAGAGTGGACCCTACAGGCTTTATAGGAAAAGCGGTTAAGAGGGGGAGGCAGACACTCCCAGATAGAATGGGGAAAAACAAGACAGCTATGGGAAAGGGATTTGGAGCATCCCATTACTGATGAAAATTGGAGTGTAGTACTCCCAATGCATTCAGGGATCATGGCATGTAACAAGTATAAGGAGGCATACAATAAATTTTTTCACCGGTTATATTATCCACCGGTATTAGTACATAAGGCACACCCCTCGGTATCCCCATTGTGTGGGAGATGTGGAACAGAGAGGGGCAGCTATATACAGTGGACCCTACAGGCTTTATTGGAAAAGCGGTTAAGAGGGGGAGGCAGACACTCCCAGATAGAATGGGGAAAAACAAGACAGCTATGGGAAAGGGATTTGGAGCGTCCCACTACTGATGAAAATTGGAATGTAGTACTCCCAATGCATTCAGGGATCATGGCATGTAACAAGTATAAGGAGGCATACAATAAATTTCTCACTGGTTATATTATCCACCGGTATTAGTACATAAGGCGCACCCCTCAGTATCCCCATTGTGTGGGAGATGTGGAACAGAGAGGGGAAGCTATACACATTGCTTCTGGACTTGCCCTGTATTACAACTCTTTTGGGGAGAGGTGGTGGCCGAAATTGCCACAATAGCAGGAAAAGAGTGTGTCTTTGGAATGGAAGTGGGGGAGGGAGATGAGTGGACACCACTCCCCAGATGGATGAGAGTGTTGCTCATTCTCAAATGCCATTGCATACAGAATACATGGATGTCTCATATTAAACCCAACAAGAAGCAATGGAAACTGATAATCTTACAAAACTTGGCCTTGGAAAGGCTGACTCATGTACTCTGGGACCGAGAGGAAGGTTTTATTAGGAACAGGACCCGCTTTTTGTCCTCCTTAAGTTTAGAGGAAGGGATGGTATTACGAACAGGGTTGGGATGCTAGATAAGGTGGATGGATATTAACATCTGACACCTGAAGGGTATACCCCAAGGAGGGATACATAATAAAGATATGGAAGTGTATACTTTAGTGTATACATTGTATTCATTTAATGGAGAAAATTTATTGGAATGTATAAATGATTGCACCTGTATTTTTGTATTTTAAGCTTGTAATGTGTTACTGTTTGAGTGTTTATGTGTCTGTATGTGATGTAATGTCTATAAATAACCATGAAAATTAATAAAAAATATTATACAAAAAACAAAAAAATAACGCACCGATAAAGGTGCCGTTTAAGGTAAATCTGGGGGTTGGGTGTATTTTCACTTTATCTATATGTAGGGTGTTGTGAGGCCCATGCAAAATCATGGGAACACTGGTTGACAGAACCCTGATTACCGGCTCAGATGAGTGACACGCTTTAGTAAAAGTCAAATGTCAGCCTTTAAATTTCCATCCTGTTCTAACCATTTTCCTTATACCTTACAGTCAAGTGCTGTATCATTCATGTACAATGAATATTTCTTTGTAAAATCTCAGTAAAGTATTTAATGGAAAAAAAAAGAATCAAGTGCTTCCCTTGCCTCCGAAAGTTAAAAGAAACCAAAAAGAGATACAGTTTGGGGTTTCTGGGCAGAGGAGTTTTCTCATTAAGATTGAGGACAGCACAGAAGAAGCAATGGGTACTCACCTCCAAGACGTTGAGTTTAATGATGCCATCACCATCTTTGTCAAAGGCTTGGAATGCCCCTGTGAAAAGGAGAGAAGAAGGGACAGTTACTAGAATGTTGTATACCCCCGCCGCATTCAGTGGTAAAGCATTTTTCCAGTATCCATGGAAATGTTTTAACTAGGGGATATGCAATTGCCTGACACAAAATATGCAATTAATCTTCAAGTGTGAATGGACAAGACCATGACTCATGAGTAAATTATGAAAGTCCTGCCCCCTCACAAGTGATGATAAGCTGTATATTTTGAGTCAGGCCATTGCATACTGGAATTACAGAACTTCAGTTTACTAGTTTAACTATTACTGTACATCTGCTGTTTATTTGAAGATTTAACTGCTTCTCTTTGATTTCAACTATTGACTTCAGTGCTGTACTAGGCAATTTTGATGTCATCAGCACTGTGAAAGCTGCTGTCTGATTGATTCAGTATTTGATTGTGTTGATACTAACCTTCAAGATATCCATCATGACAACAGTAATAGCAGCAAAGTATTTTTAATATCTTGCTGTTACTGTTGTCAGCCAAGTTATCACTTTTATCTGGTCATTTTTAACCCCCACTGCTGTTGTATACATATGAACATTCGAAGAAGCAAGAAGCCAGCAGAATAAGGCCATTTGGTCTATCTAGTCTGCTCATACAGCAGAGTCCACAGCCTAAGCTACTGACCCTGCCCCCATCCACCCTTTATTTCCAACTGCCCCTCCCATTACCCTAACTTTCCTCTTATGTCTGTCCCAGCCTCTCTTGAAGCTGCCCACCATCTTCAATCAGACCACCTCTTCCGGCAATGCATTCCAACTACCACCACTCTCTCCGTGAGGAAGTGCCTCCTAACCTCCCTCCTGAACCCCCCAGCTAATGACTGTGTCCCCTTATGTTTCAGTTGCCACTTAGCTTAAAGAGACTCTCCTTATCCACTCTATTTATCCCTTTCAAGTACTTAAAGTTCTCAATCATGTCCCTTCTCTCCCTCCTGTCCTCCAGAGTACATGTTCAGGGCCCCCAACCACTCTTCATATGCTTTACCCTGCTGCCTGGCGATCATCTTCGTTGCCCTCCTCTGGACCATCTCCAGCAGGTTAATGTCCTTTTCAAGGTGTGGGCACCAGTACTGTACTCCATACTCCAGACGTAGCCTCACCAGTGACCTGTACAAAGGCAGTATAACCTCCTCTCGCCTACTGCTGATCTTTCTGGCTAGGCATCCCAACACCTTGTTTGCTCTTGCTGCTGCTATCTTACACTGCTTAGAGTGCTTCAGGTCACTAGTGATCATCACTCCCAGATCCTTCTCCTCCTCTGTTGCATATACCTGGACTCCTCCCAGGTAGTACTCAGTCTGGGGATTTTTGGCTTCAATGTGCATAACCTTGCATTTCTTGGCATTGAAGACAAGCTGCCAAATCCTGGACCACCTCTCAAGCTTTTTCCTATTGTCCTGTAGGCTCTGTATCCCTTTGGCTGTGTCCACCCTCTCACAGAGCTTGGTGTTATCTGCGAATAGGCACATTTGGCCCTTAATACCATGCCCAGTATCACTGAAGATGACATTAAACAACACCGATCCTAACACTGAGCACTGTGGGACCCCACCAGTGACCTCTCTGGTGCTAGATAACTTTTCCTCCGCCACCACCCTCTGGGCCCTATTACTCTGCCAGTTTTCTACCCATCTGGTCATCTTCTCCCCAACCCTGAGATCTGCCATCTTTCTGATCAACCTCTTGTGGGGTACAAAGTCAAAGGCTTTTCAGAAGTCTAGCTAAAAGATGTCCACCACTTGGCCCCTGTTTACTGTTTTGGTGACCCAGTCAAAGAAGTCAATCAGATTCATTTGACATGATCTCCCTCCCATAAACCTGTGCTGCCTCTCATCCTGAGACCTTACTCCTCTAGATACTCTAACAACCTTCCTTAGGTATGATCTCCATGAGCTTGCACATGATTGAGGTCAGACTGACCAGCCTGTAATTCCCTGGGTCATCCTTGGGACTGCTCTTGTGGAGGGGCACTACATGTGCCATTCTACAGTCCTGGGGTACCACACCTGATTTCAGTGAACTGTTGAACAGGCCTGCCAGTGGCCCAGCAAGCTCCTCTGCCAGTTCCCCCCAGTACCTTTGGGTATATGCCATCCAGGCCTGGTGATTTGTCTTTCTGAATTTCCTATAGGCTAACCTCTTGTCCTTTACTGCCTGGTCGACCTCAGAACTGAACCAACTAGGTGCTTTGGTCCTTGAGTTCCCCTTGAGTCTAATGCACCCCTCTGTGGTAACCATTATTTTCTCCTTAATGATGGACCACTTTTGTTCTACGCCTATATCTGCTCTGATGCCTGCAAAGTGTCTCCTTAGCACTTCGCCCATCTTCATGAAGTCCACTCTCCTAAAATCCAGGATTTTGGTCCTAGTGGGCATGTTTTCCCCTGCCCACGACACTGTGTGATGGTCACGTCCCAGGAGCATACATATATAATATTCAGACACTGTTCAACTTGTATTTCATAACTTGTTCGATATTTATGTCCTTCCACTCTTTATTACCGAGGGCAGTTGCATGAAAACCTTATCTCTGGCCCTCATACTTTAGCTACACCTTCTGACCCCCATTCAGTCATAATTGTGTTTGTGTGACAGCCTAATATGTTGCTGTGGAAATTATTCTGTTCTTGCAAAGGACTATGACTTCTGGGGGTGGGGGTGGGAAGTGTAGCAGAATGAGAAGAATAATTTTATTTATTTATTTATTTGTTATTGTCTCAGATTACAACCTTAGAGCTAAGAGCTCATTTGCAAAGGTTCTATGTCAGAGTGAGAACAAAACAATAGGAAGAGCAATAGCAGTGAATGGTACAGTAACACATGGGAATTTTTAACATAGGAATGACAATAAGTCAGGATAAAAAACATAGCAGGATCAGATGGCAATAAACAACAAGATAAAATTGCAATTATGCTAGCCAACCAAGTACTGCAAGGCAGGCAATTCTGGCAGATAAGTGAGAAGGGGATCAATGTACAAGAGGGGCAGGAGGGGGCATTAGAGAGAGGGAACTTGTGGGAGGTGGTTGGGAGTCAGGATGGAGGTAGGGGAAGAAGAGAGGGTGATGAATCATAGTACAAGCCTAGTTAGAACAGCAGGTTGAAAGGGTGCAGGGAGGGGAAGGTGCAGGAGGAAAAGGGGGAGGAGGTAGATCAAGATGTCTTTTTTTTTTTTTAACTATTTTTCCCTCTGGTCATGGCTCGTGGAACCTCTATCAGGCATCCTGTCTGTTTCCTGCCCGCCTGAGGCCCCTCCGTTCTGTGCCTCCTCTACCCCCCACAGCCAGCACCCCTGGTTTAACTCACCTGGGGTGGGTTGTTCCCCCTCCTCTTGGGTGCTCTTCCATGTCAGACTCCATCTGCAGGTAAGGGCCTGGGTGGAGGACCTGGAAGGCCAGTCGGAGAGAGACCAGCGGTGGGCATGGGAGAGAGCTACTCTCACCTGTCCCACAAGCTGGAGTTTTCCCTGTTCTGCACCCCCCCCGTGCGTGGCACACCCCCAACACTCTGGCACACGGCAACCCTGCCAGCATTGGCCATGCTAGTTACGTGCCGCCTGGCTAATGCAGCGCCCCCTGTCTCCACCGTTTGTCGCTGGCATGCCGGGTCATCCCCACCCTGGGGAGGAGAGCACCACTAGAGATCTGATCCTCAACCCTACCTTGCCGACCCCCAGCACCCCGAGTTCGCTCCTGAACCTGGGTTGCCAGCATAGCGTGAGGTGTGGCATCCAGCGCCTCAACCCTCAGCGCCACCAGGCCGGCTAGATCAAGATGTCTTGTAAATGTCCTTGGTAACACAGTAATTTAAGGTTGGAAGGGACTCTAGGTTCATCTGGTCCATCTCTGCTTCATAAGCACATATAAATAAGTATGTTGTGCAAACATGTACTAACTTAAAGGGGCTCCCTACCCACTTTTAGGGAGTGCTGAGAGGACAGAGAGACCAGACTGGCTAGCCTTTATAGCAAAGGTGATTTATTTCATATTTAAAGGGGAACTGTCATCACTAAGAGCCCCACACCCAAGTGTGGGGCTTTTTCTAACTTACACATTGTGATAAAAACATATTACTGTTGGGGCATTAGCCTCTGCTTCATTTCAAGCTATAATACAGGAGGCACTTGATGAATATTTTCAATTGAACACTGACCCCTCAATTTCTCCGACATTATGGAATGCCATGAAACTCATTATATGGGGAAAATGTATTGCCTATCTAACTCACTTAAAAAAATAAAAAATAAAAAAATGATTAGAGCTAGAAAAACAAATCAAATACATGAATGGGATAATCAAAATGGACACAGAGGGTCTATTCAGGAGGAGGGTTGGGAGAGACACTAGGGGCCATGACATGAGATTGGAGGGGGGGTAGATTCAAGAGGGAGGTGAGGAGGCATTTCTTTACGGAGAGGGTGGTGGCAAAGTGGAACACACTATCAGCTGAAGTGGTGGCATGTACCACAGTGGAATGCTTCAAGAAGGGGTGGGACAGGGCAAAGGGGTGGGTAAAGGGAGGTAAGGGGAGGGGGTGGGGTAGCTGCTGAATAAGGAGCTAGCTGCATTCCCGAGCAGCCTAGATAGACCATTATGACCTTTTGCTGCTGGCAATTTTCATATGTGAGTATGTTCGTAAATTGCAACTTTAGAAATGAGACACAAAAAGGAGGGAGGGAAGGTCTGATTTGTTGCAACAAACCCAAGGTATTTGAACCCAACTTTTAAAGATCTCTATAGACAATGCAGAGAAATTGTTACGCCAAACTAAGTTTACCTGCTACTCCCAGGGTCACAGGGCAGGTCACCTTTTGGCGCTCCAGCTCCTCAAGGAACAGGACTCGAGAGCTGTACAAAGGCTCTGATCAGGTGGCCCTACTCCTCAATTTTCGATTAAACCTGTGGACATAGCTAAACAATTTGGCTCCTTTTATACTCAGCTTTATACCCCCACAGCAGCACAATAAGGATAAGGATAGAGTAACTGCCTTCCTTCAGCCCTTACACCATCCCACACTGTCTCATGAGGAGAAAGAACTTTTAGACCAACCAGTTTCTCTGGATGAAGTTCTCTGTTATTAAAGGTCTTAAGACAAGAAAAACATCCGGGGATGACAGGTTCCCCATAGAATTTTACAAACATTTTGTGGAGACCCTCGTCAAACCTCTTCAATCTGCCTTCTCCCTGTTGCACACAGCATCATGCCTTCCCACCGAATGGAAATCAGCACTGATCACAGTGTTACCCAAAGCCGGGAAAAACCCTGAGCTACGCTGTTCCTGTCAGGCAATTTCTTTGATCAATACTGATGTAAAAATCTATGCTAAAGTTATTGCTAATTGACTTCAAATGGTGATATGTATGTTAATTCACTCTAATCAAATGGGCTTTACTCCCTTTTGAAATTCCTAGAATAATGTCCACCGCCTCTTAAACATTATTTCCCATGTAAAACAATCTAATATGATCATGATGGCTTATGTGTTGATGCCAAGAAGGCCTTCAATAGGTTAAATTGTCAATATCTGACAGAAGTCCTGGCCACCTTTGGATTCATCAGAAGTTTTATATCTAGCCTTATGGTTTTATACACAGGTTCTGTTGCCAGGGTGGGGATAAACAGCGTTTTCCCCCCCTCCTTTCCCATTGAAGAGGGGGACCTGCCAAGGCTGCTCTATGTCGCCATTGCATTTTGCTTTGGCTATGGAATCACTGGCGGCCCATGTCAGGCAACATGCTGGCATCAGGGATATCTGAGTTAGACCTACAGTTCATTAGATTGCACTTTTTGCCAAAGACACATTGTTATTCCTTGAGGATCCGGTGACATCCCTCCCTTATCTTTTACAAGCCTTATCTGACTTTGGGGCTATTTCTGATTTTAAAATTAATCTTGATAAAACAATTGCATTATTGTTAACTGGTTACCTTGAGCACCAACAAAGGGATTCTTTTCCTTTTCATTGGGCACGAGATGGGTTCTGTTATTTAGGTTTAAACATAACTATTAATCTGCATCAGTTATATGACAAAAAGCATGAGATCATCTTAGCGGAGGTTAAGAAGGACTCGAAAAGATGGAGCTCGCTCACTCTTTCATTAGGTGCCAGAATCGAGTCACTCTGCTTGAACATTTTGCCACCTTTTTTATATGTCTTTTGGATGCTTCCCGTTTGACCCCCAGAATCTTTCTGGAGGCAAATAGATTGGCTCATTTCTAAATTTATATGGAATGGGGGCGGGGGGCACCCACATATAAAATGGTCCTTTCTGCAAAGAAGTAAACTTGAAGGGGGTTTAGCTCTTCCAAACCTAAAAAATCATTATCTTGCAGCACAGGCTGCTCTGGTTTTAACCTTGTTAAAATTTAATTTGGATACTGGATGGTTGGAGTGCGAGGAGGCGCAATCACCAGGGATATCTCTAAGAGTTGTCCCCCTCCTTCCTTTGCCTCAACTTCGTTTAATCAAATTAATAAATCCCTGGGTATCACACACTATGGCAGAGTGGTCAAAATTCCGCTCTTTCGTCAGGGGAGCAGAAAGCCTGGGCCTTCTCACCCCAGTGTTGGGTAATATTGACTTTTTACCAAGGATGGCAGGTCCTGGGCCCAATGTGGCATCCATACGATTGAAGACTTGATGTACTGAGATAAACTGATGAGCTTCAAACAACTACAGCACAAATGTTACCTTCCATGTACTAAACGTTTTCACTTTTTTCAACTTTGCAGCTTTGCTTCGTCCATCTCTATGGTCCCTCATACCCCCAATCAGCCCATTACATTAGAATGGTACCTTCTGCAGGAATGGAAAGTACCTGTGGAAACCCATGTCATTTCTTCTTTGTATGCCTTTTTACAATGTCGCGCTCATACTCTTCCCCATCCTATCTGGGAATGGTGGCTCTTTCCAGAATGTTCGATTCGCAATATAAGACAAAACCCCGGAAAGTAGTCCACAAAACCATCACTTCCTATTACTGGAGAGAATTCCGCTGGAAAGTTATGGTTAACTTTTTCAGGACTCCGTCTGTCACTTGCTACTATTCTACGGGTGGGTCAAATTTGTGTTGGAGACAGTGTGGGATCAAAGGTGATCATTTTCATATATTTTTGTCATGCCCCAAAATACAGCAATTTTGGAAAGTGATCGCTAGCACTATTTCCCTCATTTTGGATGTCATACTCCCATTTCATTTTGAAATTTTCTTTCTTGGTGTCCTCCCAAAAGAAGTAAGTAGTCCTAAGAATAATTACCTCCATCGTATTTTTGTGGTAGCAGGTTTAAAAGCTATCACTAGAAGGTGGTTAACTCCCAACCCGCCCACACTTAAGGAACGTTCTAAAAGAATTTCAAGTAATGGAGGATATGTACGTAAATCTGCACTTCTGTTATGATGGCGAAAACCTTCATATACTAACTAAGTGGGCGAAATAGGATACATATTTAGAGAACCTCTCGCCTACAGGGGCATCGTCAGCCTCTGCAATTATACCACAATAGTGCTGGCCTGCTTTAGGTTCTTTATTTATTTGATGATTACCCTCCCCAAGTTATTTATAATTTATATGACTTACCTGAATAAATAAATTGGAATAGGAATTTTATTCTATGTACTTCATTAGTTTTCCCCTGCTGTGCAGTGTTAATGTTTGCTTTATTTTTCTCGTGTTTAGTATCCAGCATTTGTATCAAATTCTGAGACTTTTTGTTAATATTTATTTCTTTGGAAAATATGCAATAAAGTATGTGTTAAAAAACATATTACTGTTTACTGCAGTATAGTAGTTTGTATCACACTAATTCTGTTGATTTGCAAGCTGACATTTTCTGTAACAAAAAATCCCAGACTTCCCTGCTGCTGACATCAGAGAAGGACTCCAAGAAATTCAATAACCTACAGTACATGTTAGAGTTTTATAAGCTCTGATCTTTTGTTTGCTGTTCCTGTTGTCCTCCCTGGGCTAAGTACAGTCACAGATGAATGTGCTCAGCCCCAGGAGAACAGCTGAACCAGCAAACATATGATCAGCGCTTATAAATCTCTAAAATACACTGCAGGCCACTGAGTCTCTAACTGCTGCAGCCCTCCTCTGATGTCAACTGCATGGGATTCTGGGGATTTGTAGTTACCCAAAATGTCAGCTTACAGGACAACCGAATTAGTGTGATGTAATATACTATACTGCAGTAAACAAAAATAAAATAATGAATAGGTGAATGTGTTTTACAAGGTAGTAAAACCATCGAGAGGTTCTGGGGACAAGGGAACTTCGAGAGCGAAGCTCGAGAGGTTCCTTTGTCCCTAGAACTTTGTGGTGGGGTTGTGGGATAACAGATGGACTAGACACAGAACTTCAGGTTCAACACACAATCTCTGTCTGATGTTTGTTTACACAGGGGATTCATAGGATTTATAGACTCAAGTATAGGTCTTTAGCGTTAACCAGTAATGACCTGGAGAATCTTATACTAAGTAAATGAAAACACACTGTCTGTCATTACCTTGTCCAATTTCCTCTTAAAAATTCCTATATTTTCACTCACCACCACTAACTTAGGTAGGGCATTCCAGACTTTCACCACTCTTTGTGAAAACCATGCACCTGTTTTATTTTTCTTATAGTGGTCACCCTTCAACAATTTTGTGTGGCTTCTAACTATTCTGGTCTCAGGTCTTAAATTCAGACCAGCACATTCCATCATAACTTTATTTCCAAAGGCACTAAAGATACAGCACATATCACCTCTAGTGTGTCTAGTAGTGGAGGGAATATAAACCTAGTAATCTTCAGACGTTCTTCATAGGGTACACCATTCAAGCCTGCCACCAACCTCGTAGCTCACCTCTGGACCCCCTCCAACTTCCCAATATATGCTTTACTAGTTGGTGCCCACAGCAGGCAACAGTACTCCAAGTGTGGGCGAACCAGGGACACATAAAGAGGCATAATAACGTTTCTGTCTCTGCTCCTTATATTCCTTTTTATTGAAGCCAATGTACCATACCCTGTCCTTGCTATGTTAGCACAGTGTTTATTGAATTTTAGGTCATGGGTGACAAGGACTCCCAGGTCCCTTTCCTCTTCTGTTGTCGTTATCGCCACTCCATGTATGTAATATTTAAATTTGCTGTTGTTCTTACCAAAGTGCATTATCTTGCACTTATTGAGGTTGAACTTTAGTTTTTAACTTCAGCTGTTTTTGCTATCTCATTGATGTTTTCCTGTAGGCCCGCTGCCTCTGTCTTATTTGTCACTAAGGATCCAATCTTTAGATCATCCGCAAATTTTACCAGCAATGAGTTGTTGTTACAGGTAATGGATTTGACCAAAATGTTAAACAATACTGGTCCCAGGATGGATCCCTGCAGAACCCCACACGAGACCCTAGCCCATTTTGAATAATGCCCCTTTATGCTGACTATCTGGGTTCTGTTACTTAACCAAACGGCTATCCAAGCAGTTATTGAGTTGTCCAATCCTATATCTATTAATGACTTGATTAGTTTGTTATGGTAGACACTACTAAATGCCTTTTCAAAATCTATATACAGCACATCCACTGGTATATCATATTCAAGTGCTCAATTGATTGTTTCAAAAAAGTATAACAAATTGGTAAAGCATGATCTTCCCTTCACAAAACCATGCTGATGTGGATGCTCAAGTCCATTATACTTGCCACATAGTTGTAAAACAATTTCTTGTTATCTCCCATCTTATTTGCCAGTTTTATTCAAACGTTTTTTTTCTTGCTTTATTAACTGTTTTAAGAGCCTTAATGTCTCTTTAAAGTTCTTTTCAGCTGTATCTGTTCTCTCTTTTAACTTTCCTGTAGGCGTTGTTTTTGGATGTAAGGGCTTTTTTTTGATTTGCTTGGTAAGCCATTCTGGAATCCTGCCCCTCTTGTTGTACTTGTTTTTAGTAGGGATATGCTGATTAAAAATTTTGTGTAGGAAATTTTTTAATAGATCCCACATTTCTTGTACCTCTTTCCCAGTAAATTCACCTCTCCAATCCCACGCTGGTGAATATCTTCCTAATGTGCTGGTAGTTAGCTTTATCGTAACATTTTAGTAGTGTGACTCCTGATTTTGCTTCAGTTTTATTTGTTATTGTAAATTCAACCATTTCATGGTCACTTTCCACTAGTGGCTCTCTGTTTTCACAATATAAAATGTCTTCTTCCAGACTGGTAAGTACCAAATCAAGCATATGATTGCTGCTAGTATTGTTCTTTACTCTATTTTCAATACTTAGGTAATCAATGGCTGCCAGGAAAGTACAGTTACTTAAGAACTTACCGTAACAGTAGGTCTTCGAGAAGAGCTCCTGCAGCAGACTTCACCATAAAGACTATGCCGCCAGGCACTAGGACTCCACATGAAACTTCTAGCCAGTAGTACCCAGCTGGGGCCCGCCCCTTATGCTGGTCTGCCCACAGACGTCACCCTGTGTATAAAGGGGGAGATCCCCAACCCCACCTCAGTTCACCCACCAGAGACCCGGAGGTTACTTAGCAGGAGAGATCTGAGGCAGGTGCCGAAACAAATCCCAGAAGGAGAAACGTAATAGGAGATGCAGGGAGGGAAAATAGTACTTGCTGCAGGAGCTCTTCTTGAAGATCTACTGTTACGGTAAATTCTTACGTAACTGTACTGTCTTACTTTGAGTATGAGCTCCTGCAGCTGGCTACACCATAAGGACTGAGTCCCAAACAGTGTCCCCGAAGGAAGAAAAAAAGGGAGGCGGGGTTAAAACTCCTGAATTATTTAAACAATATGTAAGTAATTAGGCCTTGGAGCACAGTGAGGCCAAATCCTGCTCTGTTTCTGGAAACAATATCCAGGGTTTAGTGCTTACCAAAAGTATGACAGAGTTCCATATTGTAGCAGAGCATATGTCTGCTGTTGAAACATTTTTCATGACTGCGAAGGATGCAGCTATACCCCTTGTCGAATGTCCCTTAACTGGTCCCGGTAAAAGTTTTTCATACTTGTTGTAGATGAAGGTAATGCAATTTGTCAACCATTTGGACATGGTTTGTCTTGCAAATGGTTTCCCTAGAACCCTGGGGGCAAAGGACACAAACAACTGATCTAATTGCCGGATCAATTTTGTACAGCTCAAATAGTAATGGAGGATCCTGTACACATCTAGAGTGTGAAGGAGAGCCTCCCCCCCCCCCAATTCAAATACTCGGGATAGTAAACTGGAAGGGAGATGTCTTCATTCAATGTTAACTCAGACACCACCTTTGGAAGAAACATAGGGTTAGTACGCAGAGACACCCTGTCTCTGTGAAAAATTAAATAAGGTTCTTTACACATCAATGCTTGCAGCTCAGAAACCCTCCGAGCTGAAGTGATGGCAACTAAAAATAACGCTTTCCAAGAAAGAAAACGTAGGTAGCAATCTGTGGCTGGTTCGAAAGGAGGCAATGTCAATTTCTCTAGAACAAAAAGGAGGTCCCATGGGTGGACAGAATCCCTAATGGGAGGCTTCATATGAAGCATGCCCCAAAGGAATGTATGGGCAAGGTTCAGTTGAGCAAGATTCCTACCCTCCACAGGTGAGTGATAAGCAGAAATGGGACAGAGATGCACCTTTATGGTAGAGTATCTCAGCCCTGCATCTGAAAGTGATAGAAGATATTCCAGGACTGACTTCACTGAGTAAGACAGTGGGTCCAGGGAACTTGCAGCTGCCCAGATACAGAAGCGTTTCCACTCATGGCACACCTGGCCCTTGTAGAAGGTTTTCTCTCTTCTACTAGAACTTCAGCCACCCTTTGTGAAACTCCATGCCTGGAAATGGATAAATCTGTAGGAGCCATGCATGAAGGTGTAGGGACCGAAGCTCCAGGTGGACTAACGTGCTCATGTCTTGAGATAGCAAGCTGGGTAAAATTGGTAGCTGAAACAGAGGTTCCACTGCTAATTGTTGTAAAAGAGGGAACCATATCTGACACGACCAGAAAGGAGCTACCAAGATCATTGTGGCACGATCCGTCTGTAGTTTGAGTAACACCTTCTGTAGAATGGGAAAGGGAGGGAAGGCATAAAGGAACCTCCCTGTCCAGCAGAGGGACAATGCGTCTCACCAGGAAACACTATACCCAGGATCTAGCGAGCAGAAATTGGGCAGTTTTGCATTGCATGGGGATGTGAAGAGGTCCAGCTCTGGACATCCCCATCTTTCGAAGAGGTTGTCCACCACTTCTTGAAGCAGCTCCCACTCATGGTTTCTGGATCATGAGCAGTTGAGCTCATCTGCCAGGATGTTTTGGACTCCTGGAACATGAACCACTGACAGTGTGAGTCCGTATTCTAGGGCCCAGTACCACAATCTCATGGCTTTTCTGCACAGAGGGTAGGAATGTGTGACCCTCTCCCCGCTTATTGATATAAAAGACCACCGACATACTGTCAGTCTGGAGAAGCAGGGGGCCCTGGGAAAGGTGTCAGAAAGGCCTGCATGGCATACAGAATCGCCCTCACCTCTAAGATGTTGGTATGCAGGGATACTTCTGTCTGACCATGTGCCTTGAGTGCTGTGATTCTGAAAATGAGCTCCCCATCCTAGACCGGATGCATCTGTGGTGAGGATCTGGCTCGGTGAGTCTGTTTGGTACGGAACTCCTGAATTCAATTTGGGTGAAGTCAGCCACCATGACAGCGTTTGCTGGACAGCCCTTGATACCCTTATTGGGTATTGCATCCTTGGTTTCACTGAGGAACTCTCATAAGCAAGAGTGCTAGTGGTACCATGGGTATGGCAACAGCCATATGCCCTAGGAGCTGTTATATGGTTCTTGCTGTGACTAGATTGGCTGAAGCTACTCTTGAGGCCTGGTCTCTCAGTTGAGTGGTCCTGTCGGGTGGGAGAAAGGCTTTTCTGTGCTGTGTATCCAGGATGACCCCTATGTACTGTAGATGTCGACAGGGCCAAGGACCGGACTTTGGGAGATTGACTGTGATCCCCAGCTGTTGGAACATTTGAAATGTGTCCGAGAAGGTGTGGATTAACTGTGACCTGGTGGGGGCAGTTAGAAGCCAAGGTAAGTGTAGATGAAATGACTGTCTATAAAGAGCAGCTGCCACTATTACTAGGCATTTGGTGAACACCCTCAGAGCTGAGGAGAGACCAAAAGGCAAAGCCCAGAACTGGTAATGGTTCCCTAGAAAGGTGAACTGAAGATACCTCTTGCGAGCTGGAAACACCAGTATGTGCAAGTATGCGTCTTGCATGTCCAGAGAGCATAGCCAGTCCCCTTGGTGCAGCATAGATATCAGCCCAGGTAAGGTTACCATGCTGAAACTTTCGTATTTGATGTACTGGTTCAGGAGACTCAGGTCAAATATGGGTCTTAAGTCCCCCATCTTCTTGGGGACCAAGAAGAAATGGGAGTAATACCTGGTTCCTAGTTGTGAGGGGGGAACAGGCTCGATTGCTTGTTTTGAGAGCAAGGTCTGGATTTATTCCTTGATGAGGGCTATGTGGGTGGGAGGATATCGAGAGGGGGCTGGAGGGTTGTCTGGAGGAAGTTCAGTAAACTCCAGCGTATAACCCTTCTCGATAATGTCCTGCACCCAATTAGTCTGTTGTGATATTGGTCCACCTGTCTAGGTAGAGGGAGAACCAACACCCTACTGCTTCCTCCATCGACTCTGCCAGAGGAAGGGGGCTGGCAGGAAGTATGCATGTGCACCTGGGGTGGGCAGCGAAGGCTGGGAGGATTTTGGATTCCTAAGTCTGCTGTTCCCTGTTGGTTGGGAGAGAGCCTTTCTCTTGAAAGTGCCTCAGGGCTGTTGGTTTCTCTATCTGTTGACACCCTGGTGCCAAAAGGGCTTGCACTTAGGTTGCTGAGGGTCAACCCAGTACATGTGGTGAATGGACTGGACCACTTTGCCTGAGTCTTGCAGTTCCATTATTATCTTTTGTACCTCCTCTCTGAAGAGGCCAGACTCATGGAATGGAGCATTAAAGATAGAATCCTGGAGGTCCTGCCAAAAACTGGATACTCTCAACCAGGAGTGGTGATGGAGACACACTCCAGTGGCTGCTGCTCTGGCTGCTGTGTCCACTGAATTGTAGGATGCTCTAAACACGTGTTTTCTTATGTCCAGGCCAGACTTGAAGTATGTCCAAAAGCTCAGTGTGTGATGGGTTATCTGGTTGCTTTTGGGGGAACTCGATGGTTTTCTTCCATAAAGATTTTTGGTATAGCACCAAATAGGTAAAAACATTTAGGGACTGTATGGAGCATGTGGAAGAAGCATGGACTCTCCTGCTGAACTGGTCTAATTTCTTATATTCCTTGTTGGGGGGCTGTTAGCTCATATGTTTAGTTTGCTTTGTCCTACCGTGAGCTGCGGTCAGGACCATGGAGTCTGCCCTCTGATTTTCTCCCAAAAAGGGCTCTGCCTTGGGAGGCTTGTACAGTCTGTCTGCCTTCTTGGGGACAGCTGAAAAAGAGGAAGGGTGGTACCATGCCAACCTGGTTAGGTCCTGAAATGGAGAGACCAGAGGGGGAATGACCAAGGGTCTTAGGTCATTCATTCCCAAAAAAGTACGAAGCCTTTTCCTCTCCAGGTCCAATCCCTCGGTGTCCCATTGATTTAGGAATTGGATGTGGTGCGTCACATCCATAAGGGTCGGGTCATCTTGGGGGGGACCTGGGTGAATTGCAGGGATCCTCTGGCTCGGGAGAGTAACCTCTATAAGAGGAGTCTGAGGAGTGAGGGCAGCTTTTGGAGGAGGTAGATGAGGCTGACCTCGAGCATTTACGCCCATGCCCGGCATCTGCTCCTGTCATCTGAGGAAGATGACCTGGAGGAGGAGTGGTGGCGTCTGCCCCTGCGCCTGATATACTCTGAGTCAGATCTTCTTGGAGTCGGGCTCCTTGGTGTGTGCGGAGACTGTGGCCGGGAGTCTAGGACTGGTACTTTGTCTGGGACTAGTGAAGGGGGTTGTGGAGGTGGTGGAGGATGGAGGTCATCATTTTTCAGTAAATATCCCTTTACTGTGTTCCACCATGAAGTAAAGAGTTTCCCAATGTCTGCCAGGGGAACCATCAACACTTGCGATGGTGGCACACCACTGGGGTCCACGGGAGTAGGGTTGCTTGGTTCTGGAGTCTCATCATGAGGTACAAGAGGAGTCGTGGAGTAGCACGGTTTGTCATCTGGTCGTCTGTCGTCGGGTCCCCTGACATCAGGTCATCGAGTACCGAGGGGGTTTGATCTGGTGACTTGTTGACAGGTGGTCTGTCGTCAGGCTGTTGAATGGCCTGAGCTGATGTCAGCTTCTGAGGCAGCAGCTCCACAGGCATCCGACTTGTAGTGGTTGTTGCGGATGTCTTGGTACTCGATGCCTTACCCTGTGGCGTCTACCGCTGATCCGTTTGTCAGAAGACCATTCATCTGGGACATGCGTCAGGGTCTTAGTTTTATCTGCCAACGACTTGTCCTTGGGAGAACGTTCCCTAGAGCGGGAATGTTCCCGGTGTCTGTCATCTGAGGCCGATGACGAGCTGGAGGACGAAGACGCCTGAACCTTATCGGTTGAAGTCCCTGTTTTAGGCCCTGAGGACTGCTGGAAGGGCCTAAGGCTGAGTGATGGACCCAAGGGTCCTTGCCCCAAAGAGCTGCCGCCCGTTGAGAGGGTAAGGGTGGGAGCCTTTGTCAACGGCAGGCAGGAGAAAGTTAGGCCTGATGGAGGGGCTGAGTCTCCCCTCTCTCCAAAGTGCGAACTAGATTACTTCTCTTTGCCAGGAGACTTGGATCTGGACTCCGACCTACTGTGCTCCTTGTCCCGCTGTTGGTGCTTCCCTCCTGATGTTTCTCCCTGTGGGAAGTCGGTGACCAGTAGGCTGAGGAGCTAGCCTTCGACGGATGTTGAAGGGCGGTGAGCTGCTGCTCCAGGATGTAGGCCTGGAGAGTCTTGTGGCGGTGGGTTTATGTTCATTGGTTGAATTTGCCGCAGTCTGGGCAAGCTTTAACATCGTGATCAGGCCCCAAACAGAAGACGCATCGAGAATGATCGTCTTTTGCAGGACTCTGCCGCCCGCACGGACATTTGGATTTCCATCGTGTGGTTGAAGAACACGTTGATGACATAAACTAAGCGTGGTATTGATACTTTATGAAAAAAATAAGAAAACGGGTACACCTGACTGAAGAAAATGATGATCGACAGATGCAATGAGGCATCCGAGGAGCCAAAGTGCACGGTCGATGGTGGGAAAAGAACTGAGATGGGGCTGGGGACTGCCCCCTTTATACACAGGGTGTCGTTGGTGGGCAGACCGATGTAAGGGGTGGGCCCCAGCTGGGTAACTGCTGGCTAGAAGTTTTCCGTGGAGTCCTAGTGCCTGGCGGCATAGTCCTTATGGTGTAGCCAGCTGCAGGAGCTCATACTCAAAGTGAGAGCTCAGCTTCCACCTTAGATTGTGCTGTTCACTTTTACCAATTAATAACCGGGAAATTAAAATCCCCCCATTAGTACTATTCTGTTCCCTGGGTCTTGTTTCCTTATTTGGTCAAGAAATTCTGTTGTTCCATCCACTGGGTATGAGGGTGGCCTGTAACATACACCCATGATTATCTTTTCTTCGTTATGTAGGATTAGCTTAACCCATAACTTTTCAAAGTCATTTTCATTTTCCTGATCTAGAGGGTGTACCACAATATAATTTTTCATAAACAAGGCCACTTCCCCCCTTCCCAATGGACCTGTCCCCGAAAAATAATTGGTAGCCTGCAGTATCTCTGCCCCACGTGTCATAACCCCAACAAGTTTTAGTTATGGCACAGAAAGCGGTGTCTTTCTTTTTAAATATGATTTCTAACTCTTCTTTTTAATTATTTAAACTCCTTGTGTTTATAACCGAGGACTTCCAGTGTGTATTTGGATTTGTTGTTTGTCTGGTGTATCTAGTCTAGGTCTCATAACTCCCTTCCCATCCCCAGACCCCCTCTTGATCAGTTTAAACAGTCCCTGATAGTCTTGTTTATTTTTTCAGCTAATATTCTCTTCCCCAATCTATTCAAGTGCAAACCATCAGGTGCATATAAGTGCCTAGCTTGTTCAAACCTGCCCCAGTTCTCCATAAAACAAATATTTTCCCTATCACACCATCTTCGTAGCCACCCATTAAGTCTTATTAATTCTTGAGATTTAGATTTCCCAGCTCTTGGTACTGGCAGAATTTCTGAAATTACACATTTGCAGTTTCTTGTTTTTAATTTATCCCCAGCTATCTGAAACGACTTCTGGATATCTGTGATATTTATCATTCCTATGTCATTGGGTCCTATGCAGAGAAAAACTAGTAGTTTACTAGTATGTAGAAACCTGTAAGCTGGTTATTTACACCTGCAATGCCTGCCCTTGGTAAAACACTCACAGTTACTTTATCCCTCCTGTTGTTACAAATGACTTTGTCAGTGTGCTTAAGGATTGAATTTCCTATTACTACTACTACTACTTCTGTTAAAACTTCTTTTTATGTAGAGGTGTTACCTGCCCTCCTTCATGTACTTGTAGGTTCGCCTCTCCTTGCCTTACTTCAGTGTTAATGTGTTCAATTGTCACCCTAGTTTGTGCCTTATCACTTGGTATTGTTGCCATTAGTTCTTGATTTTGTTTCGTGGTCACCTGGGACAGGTTTGGGGGACTAGTTTTCCGTTGATGTACCTTCAGTGGTTCCTTTTCTAGTTGAGTTTTCCTATTTAGTGTTTTCTCCTTTTGCCCTAGTGATATATCATCTTTGTTAGACCTTACTTTGATGTAATTTCTGTGGCTTATCTGCTCTCCCTTTGTGGGTACCTCATTTAATTTCCCTAGTATCTCAAAGCTGTTACTTAAAGTGATTGGGGTATCTTGATCTCTTCTCCTTTTCCTAGGCCCTTTTGGACCAGACACCATTTATTTTCCATTACACTATATCTCTCTGGTTCAGAGTAGTCGGGTGAATGCTTCCTCTTATCAGGGGTGCAACCAGCATGAAAATTTGGGAGGGACTAGACATGGTGCAAGGTGGGAATCTTCTTCAGAAATGCCGGGGGTCTGGGGGCCATCAGGCCCCCAGAAGCTATGGGGTACTAGATGCTCTGTGGTGCATTTTAGGGCCTATTTTGAAGCTAAATAACTAATTTCTAAGCTGTCCTCCACCATGGGGAGAAGAGGTCAGAGATTAGTTATTTAGCTTCAAAGATAACACTTACGACAGTAGGAACTACAAAATCTTAGTAATATATGTTTTTTATTTCAGGTAACTGCTCTCTCAGTGCAAGCCCAGCAGGTCTACCTGCCTGCCTCTCTCTTTCTTGGTTGTACTTTCTAGTTCAAGTGAAAAGACAGGAGTGCTGTCAGGTGGGGTTGATAATACTTGTTATAACAGTGGGAACTACAACGTCTTAATAATAATTTTTTATTTCAGCAACTGCTCTCTCAGTGCAAGCCCAGCAGGTCTACTTGCCAGCCTCTCTCTCTTGGTTGTATTTTCTAGTTCAAGTGACAAGACAGGAGTGCCATCAAGTGGGGTTGATAACACTTACGACAGTAGGAACTACAAGATCTTAGTAATATATACACTTGGCTCCGGTGAACTACTAGGCTCAATCTACATTGACTTAACTAAAGCCTTCGACACCGTCAATCACCACCTTCTGCTTGTCCAGCTTCAGAACACTGGGCTGTCAACCAACTCCATTGGCTGGTTTAAGAACTACCTTGAAGAATGGTCCCAAACAGTAAGAATCGCTGATATACTCTTGGACCCTAGACTGGTCCACTCGGGAGTGCCCCAAGGCTCCATTCTGGGACCCCTTCTCTTCAACCTATTCTTAAACTCACTACCAGACAGCTGCCCAGAACAAATAATTCTCTACGCCGATGATGCTGTGATCCTCACCTCGGACCCTGATCCAATCCAATTAGAAAATTTATAATGGGACTTGCCCCACCTGGTGTCTGTGCTCTCCTTAAGCCTAGACATAGGAACGTCACTACAAGGAGATCCAATTCCCATCTACTACATATCCCACAATGTCGCATGACCCAAGGACAAAGATCATTTGCCTATCAGGCATCCAACTGGCTCAACTCTCTTGGCAGCGACATAGCGACCGCTCCAACACTCAGCCTCTTCAAGTCCAAGCTGCACCTCTCACTGCTTGTATCCTGAGATTGCCCATCTTAACATTTCCACCATTCCAGCTGCACATGCCCCAGCACCCAAGACTTACAATCAGTCTTTGTACCCCTAGCACCTTACCTGTCATATTCCCTCAACAAGGCCCCCTGGCTGCACTGTCTCCTGCCCTCGCCCACCTCCCCCCCATATCTCCACTTCTGCCCCTGCCCCCAACCACCTCCGTGCTCCCTTACCCCTGCACTCCTACCCCCTCGATCTCCTACCCTCACTTCCCCCACCCACCCCCACTCCTTCCCTTGTCTTGCTCATAGCTCAAGTCTTTGTACTGGTTATTACATGTCTGTAAGTCAATGACTATATGTTTGTAACTAAAAATGATGACTGTTGCACAAGCTGATGTGGAACCTTTGTAAAAGAGCCTCGGCTCAATGGTATTGTAATCCTAGATTGAAATAAATAAAAATAAATAAAATAAAATATATATTTTATTTCAGGTAACTGCTCTCTCAGTGCAATCCCAGCAGGCCTACCTACCTGCCTCTCTCTCTCTCTTGTTTGTGTTTTCTAGTTCAAGTGACAAGACAGGAGTGCCGTCAGGTGGGGTTGATAACACTTGTTATAACAGTAGGAACTACAAGATCTTAATAATAATTTTTTATTTCGGTAACTGTTCTCTCAGTGCAAGCCCAGCAGGTCTCTACCTGCCTGCCTCTTTCTGTCTCCCCTGATTTTATTTTCCAATGCAAGGGGCTAGAGTGCCGTGAGGATGAGGTGGGGTTGATAACAGTGTTCTGACAGTAGGAACTACAATAATAATATGTTTTATTTGCAGGTCACTGCTCTCTCAGTGCAAGCACAGCTCTTG
The DNA here is from genome assembly GCA_016271365.2 of Neoceratodus forsteri. Lineage (NCBI taxonomy): Eukaryota > Metazoa > Chordata > Ceratodontiformes > Ceratodontidae > Neoceratodus > Neoceratodus forsteri. The sequence continues at coordinate 374,982,375 of CM028134.1, read as the reverse complement.
CCTCCACTCCAATTCTGATTCCATTTGAGCCTGGGTTTGCTATCATCCTAGTGCTGTGCCTGCTGCTCCTAATACTAATAATGTGCAAGGCAAGCAAAAGCAAATCACTTATTTATCAGTGATCACTTCCTCCCTCCCACAATCATTCAGTTCTCCTCCTCTCCTTGTGTCTGACACAAAAAAATCTCTCACTCTTGTCTGGTCTCCTTACTTTCACAGTCTTTCACTGACTGTAGTTAGATTTTATGTTTGGGACAGATAAAGGCTGGAGTGAGTGAAAACAGTAGCAGCGAGCTTTTAATCCAGCTAATATAATAAGCTGCTGACTGGACTGTAGCAAAAGGAAGCAGCCAAAATCAAGCAAGTAGGTAGTAGATACACTACTGTATTCTTTTATCTCCACTCTGTTCTCTCACTTTTGCACAGAATCAAAAGATGTAAGGAGTAAGACTACAACAGTGGTAGCTAGCTTGCTAGTAGCTTATAAGCAAGCAAGCACTAGCAGCTGACTAGTAGTATATTCTCCTCTGTCTTTCTTATAACTGGTGTTTTCTAAAAGCTTTTTTCACACAGTCCTTTTTTTTGGGGGGTAACTGCCTCTTGAGTCTCTCCACTGACTGACTGAATAAAATCTAAGAAATCCATAGCAGCTTTGCTCTTAAAAGAACTTTTTTTCACACAGTCACCATTTTTGTTTTGGATAAACTGAGTCTCTCCCCCCCACTGACAAGGAGTCGGAGATCTTTTGAAATCTCTCTAGCAGCTCTTAAAAGAACTTTTTCACATAATCCACATTTTTTATCTTTAAACTGCCTCTCAGATTTGCCCTCTGAGTGACTGATCGAAAATCTCAAATCAAATCCATCCCTTAAAACCCAGCAGACAGTACAGTTACAGTAGCAGGCTCATTAGCTTTTTTCACAAATCATACACAACCCCCATATTTTTCATAAACTGCGTGCTGCTAGCTAGACAAGTTCCCTCCTCTCACTGGTCTCCTCTCCACTACTGCAGATCTTAACTCTCTACTCATCTCTCTAGCAGGCAGCAGCTCTTAAAAGACCTTTTTCAATCCTTCCAGATCACCACATTTTATCTTTTTAACTGTCTGCCTCTGCAGTCTGCTCTCTCTCTGCCCAGACTGCCCTCTATCCAGATCCGATGTTGTCCGATTAAAAATCTCTAATCCCAATCCCTCCCAGCAGCATATACAGTACAATTAGCAGCTCTTAAAATAGCTTTTTCACACAATTCCCGTTTTTTGGGGTGAACTACCTCTCTCCTCCACGTCTATTGACTGAAAAATTCCCCGCCCCATCCCTGGCTGCTGGCTCCCGCTCCTGAAACGATGAACAAACGGCAATGCTTTGCTGCAGAGTGCAGACGACGGTGCACACACAGATTCAGAAAATGATGTATTTTTTTTCAACTGAACTGAATTTAACAAGCCACTATCTAGTTGCTCCGATGGCCTGTCACTCAGTCAGGTCGGGAGGAGTCCTGGGCGGAGCTGACTCGCGCCACTGGGATTGGGGGTTATGGCTATGGGGAGGAGGGGATTCATCTGATCAGCAGATTGGATTCACATCCTCCTCTTCACTGACTCAGTAGTGCTGCCAAATAATGCCACACTGCTGCCACCTATGGCGATCGGCTGTACACTCCGAGGCAGAGCTGCAAGTGTAAAGGGGGAAAATAAAAAAATGGCAGTCGCACCTGAGCACTGCAGTCAGTCCCTTGGGGGAGGGGGTGCTTTGGGGGGCTACAGCCCTCTTAGCCCCCCCTCATTGCACCACTGCTCTTATCTCTGCATAATGTTGCATTGTTTGCATCTGCACTAGTAGTAATATTTTCAGTTATCTGCAACATCTGCTTAGTGTGGTGCACAAATTGTTCTATTTTATTAATTTTGCTTTGAATCTCAGCATTACTTTGGTAACCCTTTATCTTAGTTTCTAGTTCCCTTAAGTAAATACATTTTACACACATCAAACTTCCTGCTAAATCTCCCTGTGTAAACATTTTACACCCCATGCATTGTTTCCACTGACTTGCCATATCTACATTAGGAATCATTCTATCTGATGCAGTTCAAATCAGTTTGCAGTTACAATTGGTCATATGCCTTTACTGGGGGCCCTTACCGGCAATCAGACCTTTGACCCAGTTTCCTGGCTTCTACGGCTGACACAGCAGACACAGTAAGGCTGTGCTGCCTTAGCTGTGTCACCTTTGCTGGTGATGCCAACACTCAGCTCGCCAATGCTAGCTGGCGGATGTAGATTTATGTAAATAACGCAGGAAGTCTGGCAACCCCTCGGGACTTCCCTTCAGTTGGTCTGAGGAGTCTGTTTCACAAAATATGCTAAAAGTGCCCTCTCTCCCAGCAGAACACATTTTAAAAGTAACAGAGCAGCACCTCTGTGTTTCCTGCTTCAACAGCCAGTGGATTTGCAGTCAGTGAAAAAAATGCAAGTAGCGTGAAACCAGAAGTAGCAGGCACTCAATTCCGGTTCCCTCGCTACTACTATGCCCCTATGTTCACAACTCAGCACCTTTGACGTATCCTTAAAAGGACACACAAATGATAAGTGGGCAAAAACACTTAATGAAGTACACACCTGATAGATGTGTCAGTGGGGGAGACCAGATCCTTTGAATGTATCCTGGGTGAAGGTGTGGGGTGCAAAATTCTCCTCGTCTACCGTCCACCCAGGGAAGGGAAGCAATCTTTGCAGGAAGTTGCAGACTTCATTGTCAAGATGGTGTTGGAGTTACCCAGACTGATAATGCTGGGTGACTTCAATGCTTGGGTCGATGATGAACTCTTGCAGTTTGGTCAAGACTTCCTCCAACTAATGATCTCATTGGGCTTCACACAGGCAGTTGCCTCTGCGACCCATAATTCTGGTCATTCTCTGGATCTGGTCTTCCTCCTGGGTATGGAAATCTCCAATTTGGCAGTGGAGCCAGTCGGTTGGTCTGACCACTACACTATTGCGTTCAACTTCCAAGCTCCCCCCTTATAGGCTTGCCCCTGTGGAGATGGTCCGGTACCGCCCTTTAAGGGGAGTAACCCCAGATGGCCTGATGGCGGTACTGGATCTATCGAGATTTCTGACTGCTAGCAGGGGTCCAGACAACCTGCTGCAGGCTTATAACACAGCTGTGGCGGTGGCTCTGGACTCCATTGCTCCTGTTCATGTTCACCCCCTCACCTTTCACCCTCGTTCCCCCTGGTTTGATGGGACCTTGAGGGAGAGGAGGAGAGAGGGGTGAAGGATGGAGCAACGCTGGTGGAAATCTGGTCTCGATGCCGACAGGCTTAGATTGATGGTCCATTATTCAGACTATCAATCGGTGATCTCCAATAAGAAGGCAGAGTTCCTGTCTGGGGAGATCACCACTGCAAGGAACCGACCTGCTCAGCTCTTCTGAACGGTAGATGGACTGTGCAATCCAGCCTGTCTGCAAGTTTAGAGAGCGTTGTCACAGGATAAGTGTGATGAGTTTGCTCACTTCTTTGTGGATAAGGTTGCTGACATTAGATCAGAGATCTGCTTAGCTCACTCCAATGGGCTGGGCGGTGATTGGTCGGAGGTTGCAGAACTACGTATTTGTTGGTCGGCTTTCAGCCAGCTGGCAACTGTGGATGTCATAAGGATCATCCAGAGTATGTGGCCAACCTACTGTAGCTTGGACCCGGGCCCAACTCGCCTCCTTGTGGGGTGCATTGAGTTGGCCCAGTCCTGGCTGAGATAGTCCAGAGTTCGCTTGAGATGGGTGAGTTTCCTGACTCCCTGAAGGAGGTGATGGTGACACCCCTCCTTAAGAAATCTTCTCTTGACCTGGATTGTCACACCAACTACAGACCTGTCTCTAACTTGTGCTTTGTGGGCAAGGTTATTGAGAAGGTGGTCATGCTGCAGCTGGACGATCATCTTACCATCTATGACATCGACAGTCCTCTCCAGTCGGGATTTAGGAAGAGGCATTGCAGTGAGACCGCCCTGGTTCGAGTGCTCAATGATCTCCTGATAGTGAGAGATCGGAGGACTCATTCCATCTTAGTCCTCCTCGATCTCTCTGCAGCATTTGATACCGTGGATCATGGCGTATTGCTGGAGTGCCTGCAGGTTACCTGTGGATTGTCAGGGACAATCCTCAGATGGTTCCATTCATTCCTCACTGGTAGATCTCAGAGAGTTGTGTCAGGAATTTATTCCTCTGACGCATTCTCTCTATCATGTGGGGTAACGCAGTGCTCTGTGCTTTCACCTGTGTTTTTTGCAGTGTACATGCTGCCATTGGGGGACATTGTAAGGTGGTATGGCTTGAGTTTTCACTGCTATGCAGAGGATACTTAGCTATACGTGTCCTTTGTGCCTGACCAGGATAATGCAGTCTTGATGTTTAACAACTGCCTCACCGAGATTCAGGGCTGGATGAATGCCAACTGGCTGAAGCTGAACCCTGACAAAACTAAGGTTTTGGTGGTGGACCCAGGTCACCGGGTAGAGGTGTCCTCAGCAGGGCAGGCCTCTGAACTTTTGCTTGGCGGTTGCCAGCTGATGTCCTCCAAATGGGTGCGGAGTCTGTGCGTTATTTTTGACGAGGGGTTGACTCTGAAGTCACAGGTGTCATCTGTTGTCAAGATCTCATTTTATTATCTGAGGAATATTGCCCAGAGTAAGCACCTGGTTCCGCCCAGTGATGTCCCGACATTGGTCCACGCCTTTGTGACCTCCCGCCTAGATTACTGCAACACCCTGTATCAAGGGCTTCTGGGGGTTGATATCTGCTGCTTGCAGCTGGTGCAGAACGCTGCAGCCAGGCTGTTGACTGGGCTTTCTCGATCTAGCCATGTCACACCTGTGCTGCGTGGCCTGCATTGGCTGCCAGTTCAGTGGCGGATCACCTTCAAAGTTGGTTTGCTAACCTACAAGGCCCTACATGAACAGGGACCGAGTTATCTGCAAGAGCTCCTTTGTCCCTACTGCCCCCTCCAACCATGCCACTCTGCTGAAGAGGGATTACTGGAGATTTCTGGGATTCATTTGAAGACCTCTGGAACCTGCGTGTTTGCTTTTGCGGCTCCTACCCTGTGGAATTCTCTGCTTCTTTGGATAAGGGGGTGCCTGACTGTGGAGAGCTTTAAATCTGCTCTGAAAATGTTTTTTATTCTCTTGCCTATCCTGACTACTAATTCATGAATTTTGTCATTTTAATTGGTTTTTAATTATTTATTGTTTTTAGCTGTTTGTAAAAGCACTTTGGTATTTCTTGATTTGCGCTTCAAACAAATAAAGTTATTATTATTATTATAACTGCAATCCATTACCATATAGTGTCCAGAAATCTGTGTTTCCAAATGATAACATCCCCTCGAGACTTCCCCATAGTTGGTCTGAGGAGTCTGTTTCACAAATTAGGCTAAAAGTGCCCTCTCTCCCAGCACAGCATGTTTGAAAAGTAACAGAGCAGCACCTCTGTGTTTCCTGCTTCAACAGCCAGTAGATTTGCAGTCGGTGTAAAAAATTGAAGTAGCGTGAAACCAGAAGTAGAAGGCACTCAGTAACCTTAAGCAGTGGCATATCCCATTTTCAATACATCAGTTTGCAGCAACAGACTATGCATGTCCTTCCTCTGCACTTGGTTAGCACCTATTAACCCACTGATCTATCTCTTTAGTGAAAATTATTTTATTCCCTGTGTTGGTCTTGTGTGTTTGGGTGATGGGGAGCTCAAAAAAGAAAACCCTCCAAAACAAGCTAAAGACAAAGAACCTCAGTGCAGAAGCACTGAAGCAAGGGTTACCCCAAAAGGCATTGGCAATAAAGCCCAGTTTCAAAGAATCACAACATTACACATACTTCCATGATGCAAAGCATCATGGGATGTATATGCAAATCACCATGCAATTTTAGACTGGTTCATCTTAAAGTCAGAAAGCATGGTGCCAAAGGGCCTCTCAAACAATCTATAATGTATATGTATTTTAACACAACAGGGGTTTTCTGATATCTCTACCCCGGTAACTTAATTCTATAATACAGTCACCTAAGTAACTTTTAACCTTCATAAAAAACACCTAGTGCTGTGGTATTTTCAACATTTACAGGTTTCATACACATAAGGCACATACATCAAGGTAGTTTATGGCATAGTGCTATTGCATACTAAATCCAACAATGAGGAACACAGCCTGTTGCTTTACATCAGCTCGGAGGTCACCACAATAACCTCCCTTGTATGAGGACCTGAGAGGGAAAAGGAAAATTAAAGAGGACACTATAGCATAGTCAAGAAAGGGGAGGAGGGTGTCCAACTTTATGGACTAGAAATAGAAGAACTACTGCAACAGATTTAAGAAAAGGTCGGTCCTCAAGAGTGGCAGGATCTCCCTGTCACATATCCCCCACCTTAAGAGGGAAGCAGTTATTTTAGACTGCTTTCCACCTTCCTGTCCCAGGAAAGGATGGAGCTTCCACCCATCCATCTTCAGAAGCTCTGTCTCTATTAACGATAAAAATTCCATCATAATTGTCACTGGGCGTGGGTTTAGGATAACACAATTTCAGGCAGACCACAAGTCAGGTGCATAAAAATGCATGGTTGCATTTATCATTTTATTTTCATCAAGTAAAATATACAGAAAGCAAAATGGTAGGTCAGACAACTGCTTAGCTTCAGCAGTTTCTAAGGCTTTTCTTCAGCCTAGCATGAATCAAACAGTGTGAAAGCACACACTACCAGGAGGTCTTCCACCTTCCTCAGTCAGTATTCAACTGACCACCCTATCTATTCTCTCTCAGCACTGAGGTAGGGCTTTTTATAAGCTCACTAGAAGCTGGAAAAATTTTCCACTGCCTTTTGATTAACAGCAGACATAACATAAAACTAGCCACTAGGGGCCACTGTTGCTCCTTAGAGAACAGTTATTTGGCAGCCACCTGGAGAACAGAAGAACTCATTTACAACATTGGAAAAGGTCAGAGCCAAGGTCAGAACATTCTGTGCTCTCCTAAACTCTCCTGCAGGGTCAAATTGCCTCATGCTGTCTGCTGCAAAATATATCTTAAAAGGGGGTTGCTAACATCTAGAAAAAGCAGACACAAGTTTTTGTTATTCTTAAGTCTATCCTCTCATTTTGTAACTGTACTCTTAGTTTTGTTTTAGGTTAATGTGCACAGAAAGCTTTATAAGCACTTCAGCACTTAATTTATAATCAGCCAACCAGCATGTTGGACATTATACAAAACATATAAATTGCTTGGGGAAGTGATTTCAGTTTATCCCAGTGGTGTCCACTGTGACAGGGATCACCCTGTCACAATAATCATAGTGGATATCAGCCGGCCCAGTGGTGCTGGAGGTTGAGGCACTGGTTGCTACACCTCATGCCATGCTAGCAACCTGGATTCGGGAATGAGCCCGGGGTGCTGGGGGTCAGCAGAGGTGAGAGAGGATTGAGCACCCAGAGGACTGCTCTCCTCTCCTGGGGGAGGGAGGTTTGTCATCCCGCTTGCTGACTGCCCTCTGGCGGTGGCCAGAGAGCAGTACGGATTGGGAGGGCATGAGCTGGAGTCCTTACATCGGTGGGGAGGGGGGACGGGAGAAAAAAAGGAAAGGAGCTAGCAGGCTCCATGATGGCTGCACCAGCACCCCGACTGGCCCCCCGATGTCTGGATTGCACTCCAGGGGTGGGGTTAAGCTGGCACCCCCTTAACCCTGTCCCTGTCATGGGGGGACCTGTGGGGGAATTAGGGGGGGTGTCGGGTCGGGGAATGGTGCAGCTGGAGACTGAATCCCTCTGAGGGAGGGACCAGAGCTGCCTGCTGGGCTTGGGGATTGTAAAAACCTACATGGAAAAAAAAAAAACACACAGTGGATATCATCATTCTTTACCCTGAGGTGTTAACACATTTCTCAACAGAGACCAATGATTCCTTCCCTATCTATCTCCTTTTAGGGAAAGTCCATCATAACTTCATTGACATCAATGTTATGGTGCAGTCAAACCTGGACATTGTGGCCATCACAGAGACCTGGTGTAATGATAACCAGGACTGGAAGATAGCTATACCTGGCTACAGCGTATTCAGAAGGGACAGGGCAGGTAGGAAGGGAGGAGGAGGAGTGGCACTTTATGTGAAAGATGGCATAAAGGCCACAGAGATCCAGGAGGAACCAAATGGGGGAGAGATACTATGGGTTAAGCTTGAAAGGAAAATAGGGCCAGCCACCCACACAGGGGCGGTCTATAGACCACCAGCCCAGGAGGAAGAAATGGATAGGGAGCTGATGCTAGCCATCCAAAGGATGGCAGACAAGGGTGAAGTGGTGCTGGTTGGAGATCTCAATATTCCAGATGTGGACTGGAGCCTCCCAGCAGCAGCATCAACCAGGAGCAGATCTATCTTGGACTCCCTTCAAGGTGCCTTCCTCAAGCAACTAGTCATGGAACCAACTCGGCAGAAGGCAATACTGGACCTTGTGCTCACAAATGGGGACAGTGTGATGGGGGTAACAGTGGGGAAGCACCTGGGGAACAGTGACCACCAGTCACTGTGGTTTGACATCACAGAAGGAGCAGAACCAAACCACACAAAAACACGTAACCTGGATTTTAGGGAGGCAGACTTTGGGAAAATGGGGAGATGCTTGAAAGAGGCATTAATGGGAATGGGGCAGGAATCAGGGGTTGAGGAACAATGGGCAATATTTAAAATGGGAGTTATAAGAGCAACAGGATTATGCATTAAGCAGGTTAGCAAGAGGAAAAAGAAGAGGAGGCCATTATGGTTTTCCAAGGAGGTAGCGGAGAAAGTGAAAGCCAAAAAGACTGCATTCAGGCAATACAAAAAGATGCAGGCAGAAGGGGATAGGGAGAAATACCAGGAGAAGCAAAGGGAGGCAGGGAGGTCAGTAAGGGAAGCCAAAGCTCAGACAGAAGAGCGCATTGCAAAATCAGTGGGTAGAGGGGACAAAACCTTTTACAGGTAAATAAGTGAAAAAAGAAAGGCAACGGGAGGGATAGTGAGACTGAAGGGGGAGGATGGGGGCTGTGTGGAGAATGGCAACAGTACAGCTGACATATTGAACAGGTATTTTTGCTCAGTATTTACTGAGGAAGATGAAGGTAATGGGCCTGAAGGGAGTACAAGGGGTTGGAATGGTGCAGAAATGGACACAGGTCCCTTTACACGAGAAGGGGTCCTGAAGGAAATGGAAGAAACAAGAGTTGATAAAGCAATGGGGCCAGATGGAGTGCACCCCAGGGTCCTAAAAGAACTAAGAGAGGAGGTGGCTGAGCCTCTGGCAATCCTGTTTAGCCAATCACTGGAAACAAGGGAGATACCCAAAGACTGGAGGACAGCAGATGTAGTTCCCTTATGCAAAAGTGGGAACAAAGAGGAAGCTGGGAACTACAGACCAGTCAGCATCACCTCAGTAGTGGGGAAGATCATGGAAGCACTACTGAAGGAGAGATTGGTGGAACATTTGGTTGCCAACAGACTACAGGACTCAAGGCAGCATGGTTTCACCAGGGGGAGGTCATGTCAGACCACCCTCATTGAATTTTTCGACTGGGTGACTAGAGAGGTGGATCAGGGGAGGGCAGTGGACATGGCCTATCTGGACTTCAGCAAGGCCTTTGACACTATGCCACACAGAAGGCTATTAAACAAACTAGGGAATATGGGAGTGGGCAGGACAGTAGTGCGGTGGGTAGGTAACTGACTGGGTGGCAGGACATAGAGGGTGGTGGTAAATGGCTGTCACTCCACAAAGGGAACAGTGACCAGTGGAGTACCATAGGAATCAGTGCTGGGACCAGTCCTATTCAAAGTCTTCATCAGTGACATTGCACAGGACCTAGAAGGCAGAATTTCCCTGTTCGCTGATGACACAAAGCTCCTTAACAGAGTGGACATGCCAGAGTTTGTAGACAGAATGAGGAGGGACCTGCAGAAACTTAAGGAATGGTCAGGGGTTTGGCAGTTGAAATTCAGTGCAAAGAAGTGCAAGATAATGCATATAGGGCACAAAAACCCTGGAACAACTTATCAGTTGGGGGCGGTGAGGATATAGCATGCACCAAGCAGGAAAGGGATCTTGGCGTTATCATCTCTGATGATCTCAAGGTAGGAAAACAGTGCGACAAGGCAGCAGGTAAAGCAAATAGGATGCTGGGATGCATAGGCAGGGGCCATAGGCACCGGGTTATATGGGCCCATGGGGCATGGGCCCCAGCAATATTTTTTGAAATGGGCTCAGCCCCACCAATAATTTTTAACATTAAAAATGGTTTTGTCTTTTTTTTTTTAATATATATTCTGGGCAAGTGACCTGCTGCGAGGTGTGAGCCCTTTCTGTGACACTTGTTGAGAGCAGGAGTGTCCTCCGACTCCGTCCAACTCGATAATTTTTTGATGGGTTGGTTATGGCATTTTTTTTTAATTTGCGCCATTTTGAGTGCATGGGCGCAGCACAAAGTCTAATAATTTTCTGTAGTCCCCCTCCCCCCAAGCGATCCCAACCCAGCCCTGTTCAAATTCATATCAGTCAATGGTGGTTCAGTGGTATTTTTTTTTTAAATTGACACCAAATCGTTTCATGCGCATGCGCCCAAAGAAGAGAGTGGGCAATATGATTGGGCGGCCAGCAGGAGGACTTTAACTTGAGGTGGGCAAGTCGGGCTGGCGAAGTGAGCAAAGGGGACCGGGGAGCCAGAGAAGTGACATGGTGATGCTAGTGGTGGTTTGGTGTCAGGAATGGAGGTAGTGCTAGGCAGCGGGTGTAGAAGGGACGTCTGGGAAATCCATAGGAACCAGGCAGAATGACGGCGGTGCAGGGGAGCAACAAACAGCCAGGCCCAGAGGCAGCATTAGTCCTGAGTGCCGGGGTCCTGGGTCCGATCGGAAAGTGTGTATGTGTGTGGCGTGTGGGCAGCGGACGTGTAGTCCATAAGGCCAAGGCCATGAGTGACCAGGTCTGCGTTGTGCTGGTGGTCAGGCAGTTAGCTGCCAGCTAGCTGCTAGGACTTGGAGAGGACACACGGTGACATGAGATTGGAGTCGGAAATCGGAAGGGCCATAGGGAGAGACCGGACCATCATCAGTCTCCAGGACAGAGACAGCAGCAAGTTTGGTACAGGTAACGTATAACCCCCAAAGGCATCCATACCAAGAAGAGCTGTAGCGCTAGTGCCAGCGGTAGCCAGTTAAGGGTGGGGATGCAAGGGAAGCCAAGGCCTGGCAACAGAAGGAGGGAAAGGACAGAGCAGACTGTGCCAGGCCAACGAGGATCATTCATAACAGTAATTTGTGAGGGTTGGGGTTCTGGCATGTACAGTCTTTTTAGTACAGGAAGGAGAAATGCATGCAGCTGTGAACGTGATCGCTGGATTTTCTGGTTCGTGGGGCTATAAAAGAAGGAAAACAAATGGAAATTAAATCCAGTAACTCTCATTGATCATTCTGCTGTACAAAATGCTTTCTAGCTCTGATCTCCCTGGCTGCAATTCCTCCATGCAACTAAAGAAGGAGTTAGGATTAAAAATGCTGAGGCTACTAGGGAACCTCTTACTACTGTATTAGGTTACCTGGCCAGGGTGTTGCTAGGAAAATAAAATTTGTAATCCAGAACTCTTTGGTCCCTCCTTGCCATCTCCTCTCATTACAGATTTATTATCCAGACCCCTTGTACACCTGATATCACTAAGTTTTATGTATTTTAGAGTACCACAATCATATTATAAACCCCAGTAATGGTGGCTGTAAGACTGATGCAGTAACCAGGATCAGTGGTCCGAGGCCAACATGCTGTCCCCCCTCTAATAAACTTGTAAACCGAGGCTTATTTGGTGTGTGGATTCCTATACCCGTGTTACCTAGCTGTATCCCATGCTGAGTTACAGTGAGGGAAGCATGAGGATGCATCCCCCCTCACTGGGTACTATTTAGGTGGTCTACTACGCTGGGCTGCCGAGGGGGGATTAGTGTCTAATATTGAAGAATTTATCTATCTCCTGTGTCGATCATAGGACATATGATATCATTTGCCATTCTGTTGGAAAACTGTGAGGACCGGAGTGTGGCGGAATAAGGGAATCGTCTGCTGTGATCTGCTCTGCTGAGAGATGAACTTCGCTGTTATTGGGAGTGGTGAGAGTCTCCTAAGTTTGCCCAGCTGAGAGACTAATTTCTTTGTTATTGGGACTGGTGAGAGCCTCCTAAATTTTCTCCAGGGGTAGCGAGCTGATCCCTTGTTTATTTATTATTTGCCTAACCGAGACTGAACAATTTCTCTGACACTCTCGGGAGCGGTGAGAGCCTCCCGTGGTTTGTGTATGGGGTTTTGGTTGATTCTCTGACTGTCTTCTGCCCATCGTTTGTTTTGTGGGATATTGATTAAATTCCCAATTCAGTCGTGCCTTTTTAAATGAATTAGTGATTTAAATTTGGAACTATTGGATTTAGCTACCGGTGTTGTAATTTCTTCCTCCTTAAGTGAGATATTTTGGGGGGGAATACAACACTGTATGGACTGTTGTCCGGGAGGGTTTGGTGGATTAGGATCAGAGGCTCTGAGTTCTGAACTAAACTGATTGGATCTACAGGCTGCAGATTTAAATTTGAATAATTAAAATAGACTGCCTAAGAAGATTGTGAACATTGCTTTGGATATTAGATGTCTACGGGCCTTTATAATTTGAGGAGCGACATGGTCTGGGTGCTGTGCTGGGGGCTCCTATTTGCACCTGAGGAAGTGGTTGACCAGCTTCCTGTGACCGAGCGGGAGTTGCCCTCTGCATCTCTGGGGAGTCAGAGTGTTAGTTGGGCATCTTCTAGATCCCTTGTGGGTGATTCCCTGTGGTGTGCCCCCCGGGGGATTGTGGCTGCGGGTGACAGGCAGCAGGGTGTTGGGACCAGTGAGTTCGGTGCACTTGGAGGAAAGGCCCCCCATGAGAGTTAGTGTGCATGCCCAGGCCACTGTTAGGTCATGGATTTCCTGGACTGTATCCTGGAGGCTTATATGAGTTACAGTATATGACCTTACTCTGGCCTGTGGTTCATTATCCTTGGCCATTAAGACTGAGATTTTGTTTTGTGCCAATTTGATTTGACTGAGTTGGGTTTGATTTATTATAACCTGTTTTCTTTTAATCCAGAGGTATATTTAATGGTTCTGGATTTGTAATGGCCTAACCGAATGTGATTGAATGTTTTATAATTTATAATTTTATTTGATATTATTTTATTTTCTTAGGTTTGTGATTGGTTGGATTTTTGACTATGTGTTGGGAAGGTATAGGGACAGTCGGGTATTACTCCCCCTCCAGGCTCAGAGACCTTCACCCTTTTTCTTGTCCTCCACTATCCCCAGAGGCATATAGAAAGTGTAGAGCCTTGGGGATTGTTAGAGGGAGGAGGGCGAGGGCCTGGCCTGGAGAGGGGATGGAAAGGAGTGGGCGGATAGGAATAGTGGGGACAAGGAGACATCCTGGGGCAAAATGGGTCCAGGAAAGGGGTCCTCCATACCTGGTTCCCATACCCAAGGGCTCTGCTTGTAGCAGGCAAGTAACTCGGTCTTCCTCAGGTTTTCATCTTACTTGGGCGGTGTTAAGCAATGCCAGGTCTATTAAGAACAAGACCACGGTAATAGCAGATCTTGGATCATCGGACCTGGCTTGTATCACTGAGACCTGGCTGAATGAAAATGCTGGTCCAGTGTTGGCATCAGCAATTCCAGCTGGGTACTTGGTGATACACCACCTGAGGATGGATCGTAGAGGTGGGGGTGTTGCCATATGTTTTAGATCCGATCTAGGCCTAGTGGAAGTGCCAGTGGGAACTACCATCTCCTTTGAATGTATCATGGGCGAGGGTGTGGGGTGCAGGATACTTCTCGTCTACCGTCCACCAGGAGACGAGAATGATTTTCTGCAGGAAGTGGCGGACTTCATTGTCGACCTGACATTGGGATCCCCCAAATGGTTGGTTCTGGGGGATTTCAATGCCTGGGTCGATGATGAACATTTGCAGTTTGGTCAGAACTTCCTCCAGTTAATGATTTTGCTGGGCTTCGCACAGGTTATTTCCTCCCTGACCCATATTGGTGGTCATTCATTGGACTTGGTGTTTCTGCTGGGGATGGAGATATCTGATTTGGTGGTGGAACCAGTCGGATGGTCTGACCATCACTCCATTGGGTTCAGTTTCGAGGCCACCCCTAGTAGGCCAGCCTCTATGGAGATGGTCCGGTACCGCCCTTTGAGGGGTGTTTCACCAGATGGCCTATCGGGTTTACTGAGTGAATGCACGGATCCAGGGGACCTGGTACTTGCCTATAATAAGGTGGTGGTAGGGGCCCTGGATTCCATTGCTCCTGTTCATGTTTGTCCCCTCACTCTTTGCCCCAAGTCTTCTTGGTTTGATGAGGCTTTGAGGGAGTTGAGGAGAGTGGGATGAAGGTTGGAGAGGTGATGGCGGAAATCCGGCCTGGAGTGTGACAGACTTAGTTTGATGGACCATTATGTGGTCTGTCAATCAGCTTTCTTCCTCCTTACTTGAGATATTTTTTGGGGGGATACAACACTGTTTGGACTGTTGTCTGGGAGGGTTTGATGGATTAGGATCAGAGGCTCTGAGTTCTGAACTAAACTGATTGGATCTACAGGCTGCAGATTTGAATTTGAATAATTAAAATAGACTGCCTAAGAAGATTGTGAACATTGCTTTGGATATTAGATGTCTACGGGCCTTTATGATTTGAGGAGCGACGTGGTCTGGGTGCTGTGCTGGGGGGGGGCTCCTATTTGCACCTGGGGTAGTGGTTGACCAGCTTCCTGTGACCGAGAGGGAGTTGTCCTCTGCATCTCTGGGGAGTCAGAGTGTTAGCTGGGCATCTTCTAGATCCCTTGTGGGTGATTCCCTGTGACGTGCCCCCCGGGGGATTGTGGCTGTGGGTGACGGGCAGCAGGGTGTTGGGACCAGTGAGTTTGGTGCACTTGGAGGAAAGGCCCCCCTTGAGAGTTAGTGTGCATGCCTAGTCCACTGTTAGGTCATGGATTTCCTGGACTGTATCCTGAAGACTTATATGAGTTACAGTATATGACCTTACTCTGGCCTGTGGTTCATTATCCTTGGCCATTAAGACTGAGATTTTGTTTTGTGCCAATTTGATTTGACTGAGTTGGGTTTGATTTATTATAACCTGTTTTCTTTTAATCCAGAGGTATATTTAATAGTTCTGGATTTGTAATGGCCTAACCGAATGTGATTGAATGTTTTATAATTTATAATTTTATTTGTTATTATTTTATTTTATTAGGTTTGTGATTGGTTGGATTTTTGACTATGTGTTGGGAAGGTATAGGGACGGTCGGGTATTACTCCCCCTCCAGGCTCAGAGACCTTCGCCCTTTTTCTTGTCCTCCACTATCCCCAGAGGTGTATAGAAAGTGTAGAGCCTTGGGATTGTTAGAGGGAGGAGGGCGAGGGCCTGGCCTGGAGAGGGATGGAAAGGAGGGCGGATAGGAATAGTGGGGACAAGGAGACATCCTGGGGCAAATGGGTCCAGAAAGGGGCCCTCCATACCTGGTTCCCATACCCAAGGGCTCTGCTTGTAGCAGGCAAGTAACTCGGTCTTCCTCGGGTTTTCATCCTACTTGGGCAGTGTTAAGCAATGCCAGGTCTATTAAGAACAAGACCACGGTAATAGCAGATCTTGGATCATCGGACTTGGCTTGTATCACTGAGACCTGGCTGAATGAAAATGCTGGTCCAGTGTTGGCATCAGCAATTCCAGCTGGGTACTTGGTGATACACTATCTGAGGATGGATCATAGAGGCAGGGGTGTTGCCATATGTTTTAGACCTGATCTGGGCCTAGTGGAAATGCCAGTGGGAACTACCACCTTCTTTAAATGTATCATGGGCGAGGGTGTGGGGTGCAGGATACTTCTCGTCTACCATCCACCAGGAGACGGGAATGATTTTCTGCAGGAAGTGGCGGACTTCATTGTCGACCTGACATTGGGATCCCACAAATGGTTGGTTCTGGGGGATTTCAATGCCTGGGTCGATGATGAACATTCGCAGTTTGGTCAGGATTTCCTCCAGTTAATGATTTTGCTGGGCTTCACACAGGTTATTTCCTCCCCGACCCATATTGGTGGTCATTCATTGGACTTGGTGTTTCTCCTGGGGATGGAGATATCTGATTTGGTGGTGGAACCAGTCAGATGGTCTGACCATCACTCCATTGGGTTCAGTTTTGAGGCCACCCCTAGTAGGCCAGCCTCTATGGAGATGGTCCAGTACCACCCTTTGAGGGGTGTTTCACCAGATGGCCTATCGGGTTTACCGAGTGAATGCACGGATCCAGGGGACCTGGTACTTGCCTATAATAAGGTGGTGGTAGGGGCCCTGGATTCCATTGCTCCTTTTCGTGTTCATCCCCTCACTCTTTGCCCCAAGTCTTCTTGGTTTGATGAGGCTTTGAGGGAGTTGAGGAGAGTGGGATGAAGGCTGGAGAGGTGATGGCGGAAATCCGGCCTGGAGTGTGACAGACTTAGTTTGATGGACCATTATGTGGTCTATCAATCAGCAATTACCCGTAAGAAGGCAGCATTCCTGTCCAGGGAGATTGCTGCTGCAAGGAATCGACCAGCTCAGCTCTTCCTGACTGTGGACAAATTGTGCAATCCAACCTATCTTCAGTCTGGGAGTGCTTTTTCTCAAGAACGGTGAGGAGTTTGCTCGATTCTTTTCAGATAAGGTTACCGCAATCAGGTCAGGTATCCACATGTCCCTCCCCACTGGGGGCTGCGATGGTTGTCAGGAGACATCTGACACCCAGTTTTTGTGGTGTGATTTCAGCCTCCCCACGATCAGTGACATTGTGATGATCATTCAGTCTTTGCATCCGACCAGCTGTAGTTTGGATCCTGGACCCACACGTCTCTTAGTGGGTTGTGTGGATAAGATCGGCCAGGTCCTTGCTGAGATAACCTGGATGTCCTTGGAGAAGGGGATCTTTCCTGATTATCTAAATGAGGCCGTGATCTGGCCCCTACTTAAAAAATCCTCCTTGGACCCAGACTGTCTGGCTAACTACAGACCTGTCTCTAACCTGCCCTTTGTGGGTAAGGTTATTAAGAAGGTGGTTGTGTCACAACTGGATGGTCATTTGACCAGCCACAATGTCTATAATTCTCTCCAGTCCGGATTTAGGAAGAGTCATAGTACCGAGACAGTTCTTGTTCCGGTACTTAATGACCTCCTAATAGCGAGAGATCGAAGGCCTGTTCTATCTTGGTCCTTCTTGATCTCTCTGCGGCATTTGACACCGTAGACCATGAGGTGCTATTAGGGCACCTGCGGTCCATCTGTGGACTGTCTGGTACAGTCCTTAGATGGTTTCGATCTTTCCTCGAGGGTAGGACCCAGAGGGTGGTGTCTCGGATATTCTCCTCGGCATCACTCCCCCTATCCTGTGGGGTTCCGCAAGGTTCCATTTTGGCACCCATGTTGTTTGCGGTGTATATGCTGCCATTGGGAGTGATTATTTGGCAGTATGGCTTGAGTTTTCACTGTTATGCAGATGATACTCAGCTATACATGTCCTTTGTGCCCGGCCAGGATGCTGCCATTTCGGTCTTTAACAACTGTCTCACCGAGATCCAGGAATGGATGAATGGGAGTTGACTACAGTTAAACCCAGAAAAGAATGAGGTGTTGGTTGTGGACCCAGGTCGTCGGGAGACGGGTTTGTTGGCTGGATCACCTTCAGGCTTATGGCTTGGGGGTGCACAGTTGACTACCTCAGATGTGGTGCAGAACCTGGGAGTTATGTTTGATGACTGTTTGACACTTAAATTGCGGGTGTCGGCAGTTGTCAAAACCTCTTTTTACCATCTGAGGAATATCGCCTGGGTGAAACATCTGGTTCCATCCGACGATCTTCCAACTTTGGTCCCCGCCTTCCTTACCTCCTGCCTTGACTATTGCAACTCCCTCTACCTTGGGTTATCGGGGGGTTGATATCCGCCGCCTGCAGCTCATGCAGAATGTGGCAGCCAGGCTATTGACTGGTTCCTCCAGGTCCAGTCATATAATGCCTGTGCTTCGCGGACTGCACTGGCTGCCAGTACGGTGGCGGATCACCTTCAAGGTCGGTTTGCTGACCTATAAGGCCCTACTGTCCCTCCCGCTCTCTCTGATCCACTGATGAGGGATTGCTAGAGATTCTCAGGGTTCGTTTGAAAACATCTGGAGCCAGGTCTTTCAGTTTTGCGGCCCCCAACCCTGTGGAATTCTCTGCCTCATCAGGTTCAAGATAGCCCGACTGTCCAAAGTTTTAAAACAGCATTAAAAACTTTTCTTTTTAATATGGCATATGCCAATTATTAGTATTGTAGCCATGGGATTTTATATGTTAATGTTAGCTTTATTAATTGTTTTAATGAAGTTTGTACAGGCGCCTTGGTTTTGAAAGGCACTTTTTAGAAACAAAGATGATGATGATATTACATGTAATACCCCTACCCTGCTACAGCAGGGAATGCCATGGAATTTGGCCTAAGGATGACAAGATAAGTCAGAGCCCTGGAGGTACTTGTAATGGCAATAGTGGAGATTATTGGACTAAGGCAAGTAAGGGAGGCAGTATAGCGCAGTGGTTTAAGGCTCTGAGCTGCAAATCTGGAGAACTGGGTTTGAATCCCACAGCCCCCACTTGCATATTGTGTGACCCTGAGCAAGTCACTTAACTTCCCTGTGCTCCCAGGTTGCACAAGCTTCCAGCTTAGTGTGTCTCACCTAGTTAAACAATTGGGGGGGGGGCAAGTAACGTAGCACAGAACTATAGTGAATAGAATCGCCATGTGCTTGTTACAGTGTACTACAGCTCCTGTGTTACACCACTTGTGGAACGTCTTTGCTGTTGATTTAGGGTTTGTCATCCTGTTTGAGTTGGGGGGCTCTGCCACCCACACACCCTTTTTTTTTTTGTTTAACATGAGGGGGTGTAGGGGTGAAGTCCCCCAATTCAAATAGACTAAAAAAAAAATAAAAAAATGACAGAGCACAAAGTAGACATGTGCATTAGTGTCATGTCACAATGTACATTGGTCCGTTATGCTAATAGGGGGAGGTGCTGCCTTAATCCTATAATCTCCACTATCACCCTTATAACCAGGTTGCCTAGATCAAGCAAAGGGCAAACTGAAATAGGTTGAACTTCTTCCTTTTGGATTTGGTGTTGTGTGCCAGCCTCGTCACTTTGCAGTTAACTGAGATCTATTGTCAGGGTTGAGATGGCTGTCATAGTCATTTAAATATAAGTTTTTGTCTTCAAAAATGCCTGTGGGGAAACCAGAACATCCTGCACTGATGCTGCTGCGGCTCATGCAATAACATGAAAAAATTTTCTTTTTTTATGTTATCTAAAGCTAAAAATGAGCCTCCAGTGGCACAGATCTCAAATACTCGGTTGTATGAGGTGCGTGGCATGTGTAGGGAGTGTGCGTGTGTGTGTTTTGCCACTGGGACAACTGGTAAGAATGTGCTGCATTATATTTTTTACTTTGGTAGATATTTTTATGCAACATGCTGGTTATGTTATGAATATGATCATTTTATTCACAAAAAGATTCAGATTAGTGTATCTGTTATAAACCAACATGCTCATAACTGGATAAAAGGAAAATTACTGCAACTCTATCATGATGGGACCCTGAGTGGTAAACTGGGAGACTTTCCTACTAATCTGTCACCAGTCCAGGCTTAATGGTCAATGAATGTTATAAAAAACTTTAGCAGCAGCATGAAGTAAGTTGGAACTGTGACCAAGATTAAATAAACAAACAAAACAAAAAAAACTTGGGGAAGGAACGGCATAGAACAAGTCAATGGTCTTTCACTGTTAGAAAACTTTTATCCTTTTTGTAACCTGGTAAGGCCCAAGTTCCTGTTTTCAGGGGTAACCCTGGGACACCAGGGTGGTTAAGTGATTGGTCAGTCACATCGCATGCAAGTGGAGGTTGTGAGACTCAAACTCAGATCTGCTGGATGTAACAAGATCATGCACAGCTCGTTACTCTAACCTCTAGGCTATACTGCCAGTCTCTTGTGGTCCTCAACAGGATTGTTTCCAAGGCAACACCGTTCAAATCCAAAGGCAGTGAACTGCACTGAGGGTCCTGAACGTTATAAGAACTAGACACTCACCAGCTTCTTAGAACTGTATCTGCTGGGATGCGGCCAAGCTACAACCCCTACTGCTGACCAACTGGCCCCCAACCTTCCCCCAGAGTTGCAATTGTGTATGAAAGCATTTTTGAGTATGTTGGATGGGCAAGTCCTGTAGTGTTGTACTGTGGTGCACTGTAGTGGTAGTTTGTTTCAAACTATAGGAAGGGAGGGAGGAAATATATGTGCAGGGCAGCAGCTACAACTTGGATGAGTCACTGAAAATAATTTTCAGGGTAGTAGAACTCAGGAAGAACTCTGGATCTTTTTTCTTTCCAGCAGTTTTTCATTAGTTGGGAGTCTGATTCGAAATAATGAGCATGCACCCGTGAAAAGGAGTGCAAGCATTTATTGAGGGAGCACAAGTATAACATAAGGAGAATGAAGATGGCTAAAAGGAATATACTGGTACTCCAGATTAACAAAGAAAAAACAGTAATGAATGAATTGGCTATTAGACAGTGTTGTGTATACAGTACATAAAAAAATAAATCAATAGACAGTGAAACAGAGGTGAGGGTTTGGGAATGAATAGGTGACCAGACCAGTAATAAGGGAGTGCTGCTGCACATAAAGAAAAAAGGAAATGTCTGACAGTGTGTGTTTAAGTTCTGATAGGCAATTTGTGTGGGTTTGCAATGCTCTGATGTACTACCTGAATGGGAATCCAGGGGATCAGTTCTGGTTTGGAAGGGTGACAGGTGTGTGTGTGTGTGTGTGTGTGTGTGTGGTAATGATATGACTCTGATTTGTGGCCCAGGAGGCTGAGGTCCGATCCAGTAGTGACCATCCTTTTTGGGAGATGCCTTGATTTTGTGCATTTGGTATCCATATGGCATATTGTCATCACTGCAGTCCTGCAAAATCATCACTGAATGGGTGCAGTCCAGCACTACATTTCTTATATTCAGGTCAGGTTGACACATGAGATGTGAGCATTTTAGCAGGCAGAACTGGGCGCTCGCCCAGTGTTGGAAATGGAATTATACTTTATGAGCTTTGGGAGTGTGGGGTTGGGGGCATGACTCCATGAGGGTCTTACTTTTAATCTAGGCCCCCAACCTATCTCATTATAAGACAATGTCAGTATGGCACTGATGCTATGAACACATCAGAGCTATATAGGTGCTGAACCCTAGAAAGCCAACTGTAATTCCAGCACTCTGAGCCCCCTCAGTCAGGTACCAGTCGACCTTTAAAAGAATGGAAACGTCTGCGAAAATCACCTTTGTTTTCTCTGGCAGAAACAGTAATGTGCAAAGTATTCCAAGTTGTAAGGGAATGCTGATGTGAGTGTGTTCTCTCTCTTTCTCTCTCTCTCTCTCTCTCTCTCTCTCTCTCCCTCTCCCTCTCTCCCTCTCTCCCTCTCTTCCTCTCCAGGGACTCCATTGATTTTTCCAGGTGGACCCCCATTGGGCCCTTCCCACTGCATCACACTCAGACTCTCTCTAAATTTCCAGGCACATTCCTCTCAACTGTCCCTGATCATGAAGTACATGATAGACATCCCACATTCCCCTGGGTTGCCCATGTAAAGGGACTGTTCTGTCTCACTGGGCCTACCCGGTAACCAAACTTCAAATAAATAATTTTACCCCTCCAAACTGCTCTGTCCCTCATCGTTCCTCATACACTATGTGCTGCCATCACACAGAATCTCAGAGTGTCCAGCACTATAAATTGAGACATGAAATGAGAACTGCACTGAATCTGCGAGTAATTTTCCCAGTAGAACTTGCTGTTAGGAACAAATTCCATATGTATTATTATCTTCTCTTTACAACTGTGCCAGTAACCACAGTGGCCATTTTTCATTTGCACTCTGGTAAGTGGCCATTTAAAACTGTATGATGTAGTTTATGTGCCTCCCACCCACAGAGTTCTTTAGTAGAACACAAGTGCATTGTACCAACAATGAAAGAGCAGAGCAAGGGACATAATGTACATCATTCGCATCTAAAATGGTAGTTTCCAAATGTGTGTAAATCAGAAACACTGGGACCCCATAGACCACTGCTGGGGGGGGCTTTGACCCCTGACCCATGGGCGGGGCTTTGACCCCTGGGCCCCACCAAAGATTTTACAAACCCGGCTCCTATGTGTGTGTGTGTGTGTGTCTGTGTGTGTATGTGCGTGTGAGTGTGTGCACGCGTGTGAGCATGTGTGTGTGTCTGTGTGAATGGCAGGAATTGTGCTTTCCTGCAAGTCATGATTCACTTGCGCCCCCAGCCCCCGGTACACAGGGTTGGGATTTGCAAGTCTGGTTGGTAACTCTAGTCTTCTAGATGACAGTTTTCTCAACAAGTTACAGGAATAGTGGAGACTTACTGAACATGCCCTCCAGCCTGACCAAGCAGCAGATGAAACTATCGAAATCGATGTTCATTTCTCTGTCGGCGTATCTCATGATGATGATGTCATACAGCTGGTTATTCAGACGGAAACCTAAACAAAAAGAGCACATGATTAGAAATGAACAACTCAGCTAGCAGAGGCATCGTGAACAGATTTTGTGGGACTAGGTTCCATCACATAACACCTGCCTTACAACTGTATGTTAATGTTGTTCTTGTAACTTGAATGTTTAATGTCTCATTCCAGTTGTACCCCTTCCCCCCAGGTTGCACCGGGAGACGAGTGACTAGTTGCTCAGTGTGCCTTCCTGGTGAAACGTTTCAATAAATAAATAAATAATGTATTGAGAAGGCTCTGAATCTGTAGCATCATGTCTTCCAAACTGCATTCTTTTATGTCTCCTGTATTTACCCCTCTGTGCTGCACCATGACAATTGGGGTCACCATAGCTCCCTCTTTCCTCTGCAAGGGCGTGTGACTGACTTCACAGCTGACACCAATGGTGCCCTGGAGTCTGCTGGCAGGGGTGGGGGTTGCAAATGATAGCTGCTTGTGTCCTTCATTTGCCAAACGCCTGAGGGAGACCCCTACGCTTGGCTGAAATCCTTATTCTTGTGCAATTATAGTCCCAATTAAAATCATCCAGAGATACGGGCTTGCAGTGGCAGCTTAAATCCTCTGGAATCACCTTCCAGTAGCGCTGTGACAGTAAAATAGACTACACAGTTAAAAGTGGTCTCAAAAAAACACCTGTTTCAGTTGGTCTTGAGTTTTGATCCTTTATGAAAGTGTTTTAACTTACTGACGACTTGCACAGCTTGTAGTCTGAAATATATTTTTATGTTGTTTAGGCTTACGTCTAGTTTTTGTTTTCTCTGTTATTGTCTCAAGGCTTTTTATTGTACTCAGAACCCCTGGGGTCGGGTGCTAAAGAAAAATTGCTCTCTCCACGGAGCTGGGTGCCAACGCAATGCGTTAACTCCAGCTTGACCACCAACTGGGTGTCAGCATGGAATTTGCAGGCTCAGCTGTAAATCCTGGTCATCCAGGCAGCAGCGACCATGCCACTGGGCCGGCCCCAAGACTCCCATTTTCTTTTTTCTTCTACAATCCTCTTTTTCTCACTGCGTTTCAGGGTCAAGCTAGATTACTTTATGATTATTGTAGGTATAGCCAGTTACATTTACAGAAAAGTGGGGGATGGTACCCACGGCCTTATAACCTACTTCAGTCTCAGTCTCCTCCAGTGACCACCCAGCCTCATCCGCCACTGACCACGCCACTTTAGCCAGCAGCTCGCACAGCGCTTTTCTCTGTGGCAGGCATCTCTGGAGGGCTGTCCTCCCCCAGGTGACTCAGTGAGGATTCAGGACTGGTGGTGGGCTTCATCAGGTGAGACCTGAGTGTACCAGCTTGTGGCTGACATTCAGATGGAGCCAGGCTGTTTTCTCCCCAGTAGTGTTGCCCCCCACCCCATGCTATAGCTTCTGATGGCCTCAAGGACAAATAGCTTCTCCCCCGTGGCTGGAAGGTGAAACTTCCAGGGTCCTACTGCAGGGCTTGCTGATGCTATGGATGCATAACACAATCCACTTGATCAAGGACACAATGCCACTGGCTGCGTTACTTGGTCACTGGCCACCTGGTTGCCAGCATTGCAAGCTAGTTCCTGAACCCTGGGTGAGAGCTTAGGTGCCTGATGCACTACCCACTAGGCCATTAGGCTGACTGTTCATTTTCTCGCTAGAAAGATCATCCATTCAAAGTAGCTCTTTACAGCACAGAACTGCACAAAAGGTTCACGGAGATTACAGCCCCTTCCTCCCTCTCTCAAAGCAGATCTGCATGACAGGCAGCCTTATGGCCCAGTTTAGCATGACACTGCAAGAAAGGGTTACTAATGCTCCAAGCAGTGTGGAAAAACCTTCCCATTCTGTACTTGTTTATTTACTTACCAGCATCGTTGACAGCGTTGCGCATCTCATAGCTGTTGATGGACCCAGCCTGATCTGTGTCATATTGTGTGAAGATCCCCTGGAAGAAAGAACATGGATAAACTGTAAGCATGTGTCCTCTGGCTGCCCTGTTAGGGCGCTGCTGTGCAGGCAACCCGAGTTTGGGACTGAGCCTGGAAACCCAAATACAGGTGGCCGTGGCCAACGAGTATCACCGTAAGCATTGTGTCCTCACCCAGGGAGGTTGGCGTCATACATCTGTAGCCACAGCAACTCCCACAGAAGGCTCAGGGAGGCTTCAACCACCTGTCACAGGTAGCTGTGTGCTTGGGAGACAAACAATAGGGTGGTGTGGTGCTGTAGAGGGAAATGGACAGTTAGAGGAAGGGGAGGATAAAATGGGGGTAAAAACACCCAGCAGGGGGGGGCGTGGCTTGCAGCCAACAGGAGAAGATGCTCCTAAATTTGCTCCAGCATAAGGTGGTGATTAAAATCTTAAAAAAGCGCTACTTTCGCTGCAATTGTCCAGATCTAACAGTTGGACCTTAAGGCTAAAGTCACTCTGACACCACAGAAGTTTTTTCGGGCTATTTCTAAGATGGGCAGAACAAAAACAGACTCTTCCAAGGATGGGGGCAAAGGGAAAGGCCCAGCTCCTACTACAAGCGGAGCTCTGAACACTGCGATGGACAGCGGGAAGCCTGGGGACTTAGCAACAACAGTAAATGCCATCCTACAAGTGGTATAGCAAATAGACAAGAAACTAGAAGTATACAATTCAAGGCTCATGCAGGCAGAGACTAAAATACTCACTTTAGAAAATAATCAGTCTGAGAGACTGTGGAGTGGTCAGGTCACACCTACCCCCACTATCTTACATATACTGTATTGATTTGTATCAGTTCAATACATTTCTTTGTTTTACATATGCACCTTTATTTAGGCATCTAGTGAGCCCTGTTATTAAGCAGGAAGAGGGCGAGGGATTTTTGCAGAGTTTACACCAAAAACTAGAGACTTGCCAGATTGTGTGTTTTTTTTTTTTTTTTTATTAAATATACCTTGGGGGCTCATTTGTTCACTTGGCGCTCGATTTCGGCTTTAACATACTTAAATCTGCCTTAAGGGTGTGTTTTTATATTTTGCCTTGCTAAGTGATCTGCAGGCATTTCCGGGTCACTGACGCAGATAAAAGTTTACCCTGCGGTGAGCAGGGCGAGCCACTTGTGGAGACGCATGCAGAGACATGCGCGTCTGCGTGTGTCTGCTGTGTCAGCTGGGACAGCAGGGATAAAGGGGTCTTTGCAAATCAGGTTGCGGCTACAAAAAACAGTAAGTTCTATCGTAAAATTGTAAGTTCTATCATACTTGTGTAACCCCCCTGCAAATGGGGGTTCCCACAAAAGACTTCCAGGAGCTTGCTTGAATGCTCCAAGCCTGAATGGTGTTTGGCATTTAAGCCATTTATCAGTGAGTGTTTTTAGAGCCTCTGGTACTGTCTCTTTAAGAGCTGTCTGCTTGCAGACATAATTAGTTTGTATGGGGGGACTGTGTGCTTCTCTGTTTGAGTACCACTCAAGCTGCTGCCAATTCACTCCATTTTGCAGTCACTAGAGTGCAAAGGGAACCTATCTGAAAGATGTAACTGTTTGCCAGAAACCATTTAGAGTAATAATGAAATTACAGTTTGTCTAACCTGCTTTCTTTGCAGTCAGAACTGTGTCTGCCTAGTTCCCCATTCTGGTTTTGAACTGCTGAACTGGACCAATCAGTGTGGGGTAGCTTAGCTCTAAATGGTGCCTTGGACGAATCAGAACTTGGACTCATAATCTGAGCCAGCCACAAGAGGATTGTATGGGCAGTGACTCTGGGAGATGTAGTTTAGACTTCGCTTTTTGACCAACAGCAGCAGTCTATTGTGAGTGACAGCCAATCCAGTCAAGAACTGGGAGGAACTCAAAGGAAGTGCCCGGTTTTGTCTGTTGGAGTTTCAGTTTAGCTCTGGAGTGAAGGGAAAGAAACCCTGTGCTCCTTCAGTGCACAGTTTCAGTCAAAAACGTGTGTAAGGCCCAGAGTTCCGGTCTGCAGCTTGTGTAACTGCTTGTTAGGACTGAATCGTCCTGTGAAAAGAATCAAAGGATCTCTGAAGAGTAGAAACCAGGCTCACCCTGTAGAAGACTGGAGAAATTGTTGAATTGCACTCGGTCTGTCAGGAACTGAATCTGCTGTGTGTTCTCCCGGGTATTGTGCAGTAATTGCGATCGGGATAGAGAAGCAGCCTGCCTGGTATAGTACTTTCTTTTTTACCATATAAATGTGTGAAGAGTCTCGTGGAGCTCAAAAGTAGCCCTGCTGACGTTGAAGGACCCTATCTTGTTTGGAGGTCGTGAGTACTAATTCATGGTCGCTCCCTGTTGAATTGCCACATTAAATCCAAATGGAATCACTGTACTGCTGACTGTTTAAGCTAATTTTTCTTTTCACTGTGTGAAAGGGCCCCTACCAGCTGCCACGGTTTGGACTAG
The DNA here is from genome assembly GCA_016271365.2 of Neoceratodus forsteri. Taxonomy (NCBI): domain Eukaryota; kingdom Metazoa; phylum Chordata; order Ceratodontiformes; family Ceratodontidae; genus Neoceratodus; species Neoceratodus forsteri. The sequence continues at coordinate 374,955,279 of CM028134.1, read as the reverse complement.
CCACTAGGGCTTGGGTACCCAGGACAGTAACTGGTAGGGATAGGCCTGTGCACAGAGCCATAGGTAGATAGTAAAGTGATAAGCTAATTAACCTGATTTCCCTGTCCTTGTTATATCCCCAAATAAATCAGAGCTGCTTGTTTCAGCAAAGTTATACTGCCTGAGGTATTTGTCTATGTTAAAGTACTGTACTGTGATTGTTGCACTGTATCTTATTTCACAGGAGGTCCCAGTGCCGGAACCAGACTTGGGGGTAAGTGTATACTGTGAAGGTAATTCTGATATATTGTGTGGGCCACTAGTGGGAAGAAAGGGGGGTTGCAGTGTCCCAGAGGGCTGTGACCAAGTTAGTTTAACTATTGCAAACCCTGACCTCTGGGTGGAGGCACCCGCCATTGGATCCAGGCCCCTCAACCTGTTAGTGGCAAATCAGGCAGGGGTAGTAGCCCCTTGGATAACGCCATCTAGGGGTTACACTTGGTGTATTATTAAACCTCAGTAGTATGGAGGATCCTAATAACTTTTGTTCTACATGTCAGATGTTTGGTCGAGGCCCCCAAATAATAGGTTTTGTTTGTGATACATGTCTGCTAGTGCAGACTCTCCAGGCTGAAATAATGCATTTACAAACATCAAGAGCAGCCAGTTCAGAGATAGAGGCCCTAGAAGACTATATAGACCTAATGTTAGAACAAATAACACCGCTAGAAGAATTAACAAATCCAAATGAGATCCCTGTTCCTGAAACTGACTCCACTAGCAATCCTGAACCCCCCCATACACACTGACGAGTTAGATTCTTGGTCAATAGTCCCAAGGCACAAAACAAAACATTGGGGTGGACAAATACATCAAAGCACCCCCGTATTAGCCACACACAATAGACATGAGGCCCTTACTGTAGAGAGCACTGAACCCCATCAAGATCTAAACCAATCTAATCCCACAGAAACAAATAAAAGAAACCATGTTTCCTGCCTCTCTAGGGAACATCCCACAGTGAAATACATAGGTAATTAAAATGTCTCAGAGGCTTTCAATCCACAACCTGGAGATTGTTTCACTACTTCAAAAGGATGATGCAGCAAAGGATTTGAATTCAAATACTGATCACTTACATAATAGTAGACAAATATTTGTACTTGGGGACTCGATTGTAAAACATATTGATCATACGGTTTGTAATATGGACAAAACTAATCATTCATGCTCTAGCCTTGGGGGGGGGCAAGAGTACCTGACGTTACTACTGTGGCTAAAGAAGTACTAGTGAGGGCAGGAAAGAATCCTGTGTTTGTCATACACGCTGGCACTAATGACATTAACAGAGCCAGTTTGGAGGATCGTAAACACGACATTGTTGCACTCAATAACTTATTGGCTGAGAGAGAAAGTCTTGTTTGTTCCTCGGAAATACTTCCCGTCCCTAGGGCAACCAATTCCATAACTACTAAAATTAAAGCTTTTAATGACTGGCTCAGGAGATGGTGCCTAAGACAGGGCATCTTATGCCTTGCTAACTGGGAACAGTTTTACCAAACATCCTCATTGTACTGTTGAGACGGATTGCACCTCACCAGAAGAGGTAGTACCCTGTTGGGCAAAAGTGTGATTACAGCAATTAACAAACTTTTAAACTAGATGCTGGGGAAGGGGGGACAGATCTTTTTCTGTTCCCTAAAAAAAAAAAAACTAGATAGTAACAACTATAATTATGAGGTATTCTCACTTAATGCTAGATCATTAAACCTGATTAAAATGGCCGAACTTGAAGTCAAATGTCTATCAGCTAATTATGGAGCTATATCAATAACTGAAACATGGTGGGACCCTGATTCTGTATGGATTAAATTACTACCTGGATATAAGTTATTTCCTAGAGATCGAATAGGCCATATGGGGGGTGGTGTCTGCTTATATATTAGGGAGGACATAACTTCCTACCAACTCCCCCAGTCTAATCACATCGAAACCCTTTGGGTTAACGTTCAAATAAGGGGACAACCCCAACTGCTTGTCGGCTCATGCTACAGACCCCCCTCAGCCAATGCTGAATATACCGCCACACTAATAAAGGAAATATCAGCCATGGCTACTAAAGGTAACATTTTAGTTTTAGGAGATTTTAATATACACTCTATTGATTGGGCTACCTTGACAGGGAAAACTTATGGTGAGAAAGAGTTGATCTCACTTACAGTAGACCTAGGACTGGAGCAGCTTGTCACCGAGCCAACCCGGGGGATAACTTATTGGACCTAGTAATAGCTAATATAGGGAACAATATATACAATGTTAGCACAGGTGACCCCTTAGGGTCGAGTAATCATTATTCTATCTCATTTGAGTTACTTTTTAATACTAAACAGAATCCAAACAATTCTGAATTTAAAACCTACGATAATGCTAACTTTTCTGCCATCAATGAACATTTAAATAAAATTTTATGGGAAGAAACATTACGCCCTCTCTCAGCTAAGGACTCTTGGGAATATTTAAAACCAACAATCTATGATTTAGAGTCATTATATGTTCCCACAAAAAAGAAATATAACAAAAAGGGGAAGATTCCACTGTGGTTTAATAAGACTATCAGAAAATTCATTAAAAAAAAACAAAGGTTGTTTATAGCCTTAAAAAAGAGTGACAGAGTCAATAAAGAGTTAGTACTCCTTAAATATAAACACACCCTAAAACTCATAAACAAACATTTGTCAATGCCGAATGTTGGCTTGCTGGCATTGGCATTGGTAGTGCAGGAGTTAGACAGATGCATCATAGGAATGGCAGTGAAGTATTGAACTGATGCCAACCCACCCCCACCCTGCAGAGAGTGACAAGCATTAGGTGTCCCTTTGGGTGTTTGGTAGTAGCAGCGGAAAACATGTCGGGCAGGATGTGAGAAATGACAGCTGTACAGTTCATAAGGAGGTGTAAAAATGCCAGTGTTGAAAATGTGGCATGTAAATATACCAAATTAGCTAGCTACTAGGGTGGAAATATGCAATGCATGCTTGCAACACTGCCATTTTATGGGCATTCGGCACCAAATTTTCAACATAGGCATTTTAGCACCTCTGCTCATGATAGTGTCACTGTTATTTCCTCAAAGTGTCCTAAGAGTGATTTCAAGACAGCCGACCACGCTTATTCTGGCGCCAGAAGCGCGAAAACACATTTTGGGCAGGATATGTCAAAATGACGGCTGTACTGTTCATCAAGAGGTGTGGAAAATGGCAATGGTGAAAATCCAGACTGAAAATATCACAAATGCACGACGGTACGAGCACATGCAATCTGCCAACGCACGCTCATAACACAGTTATTTTATGGAGTATCATCACCAAATTTTCAACATAGGCATTTTAGGTCCTCTGCTCATGAACTGTGTCACTGTCATTTTCATAATCTGGCCCAAACACTGATTTCCCACAGCGACTGCGCTATTGTGCGCCGGAAGTGCGGAAACACATTTTGGGCAGGATGTGGAAAATGACAGCTGTACTGTTCACAAGGAGGTGTACAAAAATGACAATGCTGAAAATCCGCAGTAAAATATTGTGAATGCGCTGGTTACGAGCTCCTGCGTAGCAACTGCGCAATGCACGGCCAGAAACAGGGCATTTGTTGAGATTTTTCCACCAAATTTGGAACTTAGGCTTTTTAAGAGGGCACCTCATGAACGCCACCACTGTCATTATGTTAATGGGCCCCAAAAGGTGATTTCGCGCAGTGACTGTGAAATCACCTTCGGAGGCTGATTAACGCCATGACAGTGATAGAATTCATGAGGAGGTGCTCCCAAAACCCCATGTTGAAAATTTGGTGCAAAAATTCCAAGAAATGCCTGAGATATGCAACAAAGTTGAAAAAACCCTATTCACTCCATTATACAGCTTACCGGCATTTCCTCAGTTCGCGGTCGGCTTTGAAGAGTGCAGACGTGTTCCCGGTCCACTGAAGATCGCCCTACCGGAGTCCGGAGGTGGGGTGGGGTGGGGTGGAGGGAGGCAGGGCGAGGGTGGTGCGGTGGGGAGGGCAGACCTAGACTACGAGGGATGGTTTTCGTATTCTAGGGAAAAAAAGAAACAAAGAAAACGTCATGAGTAGTTTTGGCACGCTGGGGTGGGCTCTCAGCGCCACCTAAGTGGGCTGGGGGCTGGTAGCCGCTGGGGATTGGGCACCCCGCCGCAAACAAAGTCGGGGAGCGCGAGCCGGGATTGGGCACTCCGCATTCAACAGTTGGGGGTGATGCTGACGGGAGGCCCCTGTCAGCGGGTAATATGGGGGCAAGTCGAGGATTGGGCACCCCCGCATTCCACATTTGTGGAGGGATGCCGACGGGGAGGGCCTCCGCCGGCACAGAAACACGGGGTTAGTTCGCCGACATGGCTATAATGGCGGCGAGCACGCCACAAAGGACCGCTGCATGATGACGATTGCAGCGGTACTTGCTTCTGATGTGTTCAAGCCCATTATGCATGCATGGTGGGCGGTGCCATGCAGGCGATTAGGGAATGAGGGACGCACCTACTGATGCGTGCCCTGCATTCGCCCAACAGCAGCCGCACCCCCAAAGCTCCACTCTCCCAACATGTTGACTGCCGCGCAAGCCAACATAAAAATACCGTTTTACAGTCTAAAAAAAATTGGAATTTCGCCTGGTGCACTGTAAAGATAGTTATAAATCCTTATATTCATATCTTAACGACAAAAAAGCTAATAACAGATCTATGGGCCCGATAATATTTAATAATACTTTAATATCTATAGATAAGGAGATAGCTGGTGGTTTCAATGAGCAATATTGCTCAGTGTTTACAAATAAAGAGGATACACTAATTAATTTGTCCCTAGCAAACATTCCCATAACTTATAATATTTCTGAAACTGAAATATTTGACATTCTGCAATCCCTAAGAAAGACATCAAGCCCTGAACCCGATGACATCAACCCTAGATTTATATTAGAGACAGCTGAGGCTATAGCCAAACCGTTAACTTTCATATTTAATAAATCACTTCATGAAGGCCATATTTCCCATGATTGGGCTATTGCCTGTATCCAACATTGCAGTGACAGAATGCTATGATGTATACATGGTCTGCCAAGCAAGGTGGTCTGTCAACTTTATACTTTCCCTTGACACCACTTCATACGAGACTCTGAAGTGGCCATCCATAGACCCATAGCTGCCATTACTGACTGGTGTAGGGGTCCACAGCTCCTCTTAATGGATCACACCAGTCAATGCCATCCATGCAGTCCCACCCTTATACTACCCAGCATGTCATTTTATCCTTAAAACAATGCTTTGGAGCATGTATGGTACAAAGCAAAACCTTAGTAAAATATATATTTTTATTCCTGGTGTGCATAGATCAACCTATATAGAAAAAGAGTTAGTACATCATCATGTCTGTATACTGCTTCCCCTTTGGCTGATGAAAGGACACTGTTATGAAAAATCTGTTGCTGTTAGGGCGGAGCATGTTAAAAATCATTACTTTTGTGCCTTTTTTTCCCCAATTGTTTAACCAGGTGAGACACACTACGCTGAAAGCTTATTTACAGGTGCAACCTGGGAGCACTAGGAAGTTAAGTGACTTGCTCAGGGTCACACAGTATGCAAGTGGGGGCTGTGGGATTCAAACCCAGGTCTCCAGATTTGCAGCTCAGAGCCTTAAATCACTGTGTTATACTGCCTCCTGCCTGGTATAGATAAATGGATATGTCAATGTTTCTTACATCCGAAGCATTCTGTGTTTGTTTAACTCTCCCAAAGAAATCTTAGGACTGCCCTGGCTCACTTTGCAGTGTAAACAAACTTCCAGAAGTGCAGGTCTGGTTAATCACAATGTGGGAGATGGGAATGTCTTACTCTGCCTGACTCTGTACATTGCCCTGCAGGTCAGGGTGGGACTGTGGTGAGGTGCATGACGATGTTGGCTCTTGTGTGTGCAGAGCTAGAACTGCTTGATTGAACATTTGCTATTATGGTATCCCCTGGTTTGGTGGGGAGGGGGGTGAAGAAAGAGGAAGCAAGGGGCACATGGTAAAAAACAGTGGGGATACACTCTGCATGTCATTGGATTGCAGTCTTTTTTTTTTTGCTGGGGCAGGAAGCAATGTGAGAGCAGGCTAAATATGCAATAATCAGAGTATTTCTTGGCTCATATTTTTTTTGTATAACCAATCAATATTTACCATTATTATTGTGGGCTAGTGCAACCATCTGCGGGCTAGTGCAATTTTTAATCAACTTGTCCGGCTGGCTAGTGCAAAAAAAAGTTAAGGTTGACCCCTGCTTTAATAACATACAATCCTGGCTAACTGCCTATAAACTTGTACTAAATGTAAAGAAAACACAAGCCATGTTATTTGGCTCAGTCCCTAAGCTCGGGGCTTGTCAAACATCCTTGGTAGTTCTTGACTCGTGAGGGGCACAAACTGAGAATGTTTCATTCTTCAAATACTTAGGAGTTCTCCTGGATCAATCACTTGATTTCAATCAACATATTCAGTCCATCAGTGAATCAGTGAATGTTAAACTAGGGGTAGCCTACAAAACCAGCTATATGCTAACCCCCCTCAGCCAAGCTGGCTATTGCCAAGAGTATCCTTCTCCCTGCTCTCACTTATGGTGTTCCAATTTTTGCTTCTGCATCTAACACTACCCTCCACAAATGGGACATAGCCTATAACAATATATTCAGATACGCCTCCTCGTCACCACGGCTCAAGCACCAGTTTAATCTTTATAGTGACTTGGGCTGGCTCTCCCCTTCTGCAGGCCGACAATACTACCTAGGCTCTCTTGTAAACTTGGTAATTAGAAATAAAATGCCACTCTTACTGGTGGCGTTGCTTACACCTCAGTCCTACTCCCATGGGCTCCGCTCAGCTGGTAAGGAGCTGCTCAACGTGCCCAGATGCCGATATCTGTAGGCTCCAGAGCTTTCAACAATGTGACCCCTAGGCACTGGAACTCCTTTCCATTAGCTGTTCGACAGGCCCCATCCCACATTAGTTTTAAAAGTGGGCTGTGATGGTACCTGTCTTCAGCAGACCAATGTGCTTGTTTTGACCCCACCTAGTTCTGCTTTGCCTACACTAACTTTTCTTTGTTAAAATCATAGCACCTTCTGGACCCTACCATATTTCCCCTCTGCACACTTGTACTTTGTCTCATTCCCTACTATCTTGTCCCTCCCTTTCAATATCCCTCTTCTACCTACTGGCTACTTCCACACTTACTCTACCTCCCTGGGTTGCGCCCTTCTTCTCTCTGTTTCAGCTATTGGGTCCTAGTTGGACAGCCCTCCCTCTCTCTTAGCCCTTCCTTTTCTCTACACTGCTATAACCTATTCTCTCTCTATACCAGTTGCCATGGTTTGTACTATTGTTTTGCTTGCTTACTCGGATGTAGGTAACCCCTTTGGAGCGTGTAATATCTTATGCTGCCATATGCTGCTTTCATTGTAAATTTACACTGAGGCCCCGTCCACACTACACCGCTTGCGCCTTGTAACGGATGCAGTCCATTACGGCTGCGGAGTGGTGCAGTGCGACCACACCCCGGCGGTGTCCGTTACGGGACCGGCACCGCCGGTGCACACTTCGGGATCCAAGCGACCGTTACAGCGGTGCCCGATCCCACAATGCAGCTCGCACTGTGCTTTGTGCCCTGCAGGGGACCGTTACCAGCAGTCCACACTACCGCCGGTAATGGTCCCAGGGCGGGACCGGTTTCATAACCGTTCTGGAAACCTATGAAAACGCCTCCTGTAACGTTACCAGTGTAAACGCACACCGTTACCGATGCGGTTTACACCCTCTGTAACGTTACAGAAGGGTTTTCGGGCTGCAGTGTGGAGAGGGCCTAAGTTTTGTACTCAAACTGTTTGGTTTTATTGCTACCTGCTGCTCACCCATTATGGCCTGTACAATGTTCTAATCTTTCACATATGTTATTTTTCTCTTTTTGTATTATTTTCCACTGTTAGCTATATCTGTTATTATGTAATGTTTTGCACTGTTGTAATGTATTTGTCTAACTATCTGTTGTACTGTCCTGGGTCATACCTGAAAATAGTCATTCTATGGCTAGTGCATGTACCTGGTTAACAAAAACCAAATAAATAAATGGTTATGTTGTTTTTTTTACCTTAGTTTTCTTCCTGGTGCCTTCCTTCACCCCTGGCATGGGCGTACCCTATCTGGTGGTCCTGGTTGCATGTTGCAACATCCTGCAGAGAGAACACACTCCCTTGCCCTACTGCAGGGGTCACTGTAGCACCGGAGCCTGACACCAACCCTCCCTGACTGTAGTGCACCACCAAGTGGCAGTTGCTGTGATCCAGCCTGCCTCCTAACGCGTCTCCTGAACTCAGATTGCCTGCGGGGTAGTGTGTTGTGTTGTCACTAGGCCATCAGGGTGGTCTGTTTTACCCCATTCTTAATATTTTTAGTGAAAGCACACACAAAGAACACACAGTTTCATAGTTAGATAATAAACAACTCTCATATTGTCTAGCACCTCAAAATAAATTGAACAGTTGGTGGGAGAAAGCGCTATGGATGAACTTAGGGTTAGGGATATTTTGCTGAGAGGAATTATGCAGATCAGGCTGTCAGTGCCATACTACTGACAATCACAAGTGAGACCACTTTTGAATATTTGAAAGTGACCAGTAATGAAAAACTAAAAAGTGTTCTAGTGAAGAAATTCCTTCCAGAACACCTTGGTGGTAAATAAGGTACAATTTTGGATTCTATTGTTTTACAGATTTCATGAGGCCCGTACTTTCCAGCAGGATTACGATCAGGGGTAGGGGGTTGTTAAGGGATTTTTTCAGAAAGGTAGCACTATGGCAGCTTGTTTTTCTTCAGTACAGGCTTAGCTGTGGGTTAGGCAGCACCTAATGAGCCCTTGGGGGAGGGAAATATTGTCAAGCCCAGTGGATGTTGTACACTTCATTTACTAAAATGTTGGAGATTTGGAGGCCCCCAGTACTGTGTTGTGTAAGGCCGTCTGCTGCTCTAAGACCAGACTGCAGCAGATTTTCCATCAGTGCAGTGTAATGTTGCTATGGATGGCTGATGTTAATCTTCAGGTTGGCAATCAGGAGACATTGTACACAGTGGCAACATTGTGCATAGCTGACAACCTGAGGATGGCGGTGGATCTGTGGGACCAGACGGCTGCCAGAATGATGGTTGAGCAATCAGCTTTCATGCACTCAAGGGACCAGAACTAGAGAAGAGGAGGAGCATACTGCAAATTGTCTTTAAGTGCATGAAGGCTATCCGATCAGTGATCTGCCAACTGACATTGAGGAGAACTCTTGCAGACTTGATTGGGAGGCTTGTTCCAAATGTTGTCAGGTGTGGGGAGCGGGTTATTGAACCATGTGGACAATATGCTTCTTCTGTTATAGGTGGGCACTACCTGCTCCTTGCTACAGGGAGGAGGGGGTGGAATATAGTAAATAATGGTCTCACTAGCTATACAAGTGATCAACAGGATGTTCCGGATAGCCTGGAAAATAGTCTGATGTGGTTTAAAGAGCAACTCTCTACTATAATAAGTAGCTTAAATACTCTAGATTTACAACTATGTTTTAACTTTGTTGTTTTCTAGCTATTTGTTTTTTTTTCCCTGTTGTTGTTCTAGTAAATATTGTAGATAATGCAGCACTTATTTCACTGAGTCTTCCAAAATGTATCTGACTCTCCCTTGCTAACCACACAATTGCTGTTTGTGACATCACAGTCTGTTGTCATAAGTAGCCCTATGGCATCATAAACAAAGGCACCGTGAGATTAACAGGGGAAGGGCAAATGTCTGTTGTACAGACTTTTTGGTAAGACTACCAATATGTGCTGTAAACCTTGGATAGGAACATTGAAAATGAAAAAAAAATGTATTTTCTAGTAAATTGTAAATATGAAAGTACATGCTGAAGTGCAGAGTTGCTCTTTAAGAAATGTGCAGGAGAGAGGGTGATAGACTGATTCTCATGTTACAAATGGGGGAGGGAGGTTTAAGCGCCCCAGAGGACATTCTCCTTTAGAAGAAAAGGCCTTCACTCCCCACTGCATGAGCGCTACCTAAAGATACCTGGGTGGCACATGTCAGTTGGGGATGGCAGTAGGAGGGGATATCCAAAGGGCCTTGTAGTGCGCATGCCCACTGGTGCACTGCTGTGCATTCAAGGCCCAGTATCTCACAGCAAGACAGGATATGGGGAGAATATGCAGCAATAGTAGGATGAAGCCCTCATTTTCCGTAGGCTCTGCCCCACCAATTAGGCCACAGGACCTTCAGTGCTGGATCTGATCTCTGCTGGGAGTCTTCCTCTCTCTCCAACAGCCTCATTCTGTGTGATAGGATATGCCTGAGGGTCTCTCTGGGGTCCCAGTAAGTCCTAGGAAATAGCTATTCATGGAAAGCATCAGCTCTCAGTCAGGGACACCACATCCAAACACTGCAGTTGTGTTACAGGATATGGAGAATAATGCATGGGCAACTATACACAACAAGGCTGTGTTTCCATCAAGGGGTTGAGATGATGGCATATGAACCTCGAGAGTGAAGCTCGAGAGGTCCATGCTGTCATCTGAACCCCAAGATGGAAACACATGCCGAGTTGCGTGTGGTTGCCCATATTTTATTTTTTATAGTATATGGTTTTGCACACAGAAATCACAGAAGTGTTATCTCCCTAAATAAAAACAAAAGAAAACACAAAAAAAACTTGCCATTTCTTTGTTTTATTTTATGTTAAAAATGAAATGTATAGACTTTTACAAGTTAAAGGGTACAAATTTGGGCAGTGGGTGGTTAGTAATCAGCTAAGTGCTGGGTGAATGAGGAATTTAAAAGTTTATGACCTTTGAACTGTGCTAAACAACTGCTCAGAATGCACACAACACCACCTTGGAATGTGCACAACAGTTTAGAATGTGCACAACAAGGTTTTTGAGCAGGATGATTTTTTTACACAGAACAAAGGCCAACCATATACTATAATTTTATTCTTCAGTTTGATCAGTAGTTATACAGAGACACACTTTCCCCACCACCAAAACGCCAAATGTGTTTGCTCTACAAGTCAAGCACTTTCTCAAGGCTTGATGTCACTTATTAACAGTCCCATTTAAAAATAAATAATTTAATGACACAGTGCAATATTATAAACTTTCCAGTTTCATGTTATAGAAAACAGAATCACCATAGTGCAAAAATATATAAAGTGACAATGACAAGTTCATAAAAATACTATATACATAAAAATTGTTGTCACAATGTAGTATATAGGACCACATAAGGAACAAACAAAACGAATGGCCACTTATGAACTGACTGAAATTGAGCATTGAGTTCTTAAATAAAAAATAAAATTATCCTGCAACACAACTGCAGTGTTTGGATGTGGTGCTCCTGACTGAGAGCCATAGCTTTCCGTGAGTAGCTAAGCCCTTTTTTTCTGCATTTGGCACCGATATATAGCCTTGGCCACCTGTTTGAGAGTCTTTGTAGGTGCATTTATACGAAGCCTACCTGGAGCATTGCCTTCTGAATCGGCTTTTGTTACTTGAATACTGGCTTCAATTTGTACCAAAAGTTGGATTAAAATCAGGAAAATAGCTTTTAAAATGATGCACCTTAGACTTGCATGGAGCATGTCCCCGCGCTGGTCCTACAATTACATCACAAAATGTCAGAGTGTGGGGACGGTGTCAGAGACCAGGAAGTGGAAGGGATTGAGTGGATAGCCCCTTTGGGGGCAAAATACAATCCCTTCCCTGACTTTCATAGCATTGATGTGTCTGACATAATTAGATTCATCAGCATTATATTTTTACCTCTCTCTGATGTTTTAGAACCAGCTTTTATTACTAATTTTATAATTCAATATTCAAGTCATGAAAGATGTCTGCCACTAGCAATTTTTAAATATCCCTTCCCTTAAGGCTACTTTTTGACTTTACGTGCCGGATTATTTCAGTAGATGCATTAGGACGGTGTTAGCACACATTTCTGATGGTAACTTTGCACAACATCACACCACACCACACCAAGATGTTTAATTTATTCATACTGGTGGCAGGAGGTGTGTGGTTAGCAGTTGACTGCATAAGATGTGCTTTAGAGAGCTCCTCCACTCTCTCCGACAGTTTGCTTAAATATTTGCAGTTAACGCCTCAAGACCCTGGGAAGAGAAAACCGGGCAAGACACAGGATGGAACAGAGTATGGAGGGCTGGAAGATGGAGAGAGCGGAGGCCTAGAACTATTGAATAGCACCATCTTAAAAGCAGTTAAAGAGCTTGAACAATTTGTTAAAGAACTAGACAAAATGCTGGCTCAACAACTAGGTTACAATTGTTAAAACAAAACTCGGACTGCTTTCCACTGAGGCTCACCTTACTAATAAAACGGTGGATAAATCAGTGGCCATGACCTCTGGGCTAACTTCAAAAAACAAGCTGCTCTGACTACAACTTGAACAACTGGAGCATGGTGCTAGACTAGCATATGTTCATTTGTTTGGGGTTCCTGAGGGCTCAGAAGGGCCTGACTTCATACAATATATCACAGATTTACTGAAAACAATGCTGGATCTGGACATGTCTGGGCTCATCAGTAAAGTCTGCAGAATCAACCCTTGAAGACAATGGACAGAAAGGAGCTCCCTCAGGCCATCTTGGTAATAACGGGTCCAACCATGCATGACTTGATGTTGCAGGTAGCCAAGAATAAAGGATAGCTACACTTACCGGATGGCACACGTTTATTTTATTTTCCTGATCTCAGCTTTACAATGCGATAATGTAGAAAGGTGTTTGACGCTGTTCGCAGTAAGCTGTACACACTTGGCATTAAACATTCCTTACAGTTACCTGCCATATGGTGAAAAGGGAGGGGTAGAGGAGGCAAGGCACAAAGAGCATAGTGAGGGGGAAGGGGGAGAGAGGGAAGTTTTAAATGGCAACAAATGCAGGAAGGGGAGTTGCAAGCAGACTGGGAGCAAGGTGTGGAGAGCCATGTGTGCCAACTCAATGGAGTCTTAGAGTTAAGACCTGGAGGCCATCTTGGCAGAGGCAGACCTGGATCATGTGGCCATTACTGAGCTGTGGTGCACAGAGAGCCATGACTGGGCATTAGTTCAGGATGGATTGGGAGGGGAGGAAAGATGGAGGGGTTATGGGGTTGTACTGTATGTGAGGGAGGGTTGCAGAGTGACAGAACTGCAAAGGAACCTAAGAGTACAGTAGGGGCTGGAGGTGCTGTGGATCACCCTGGAGACAGGAGACGGTACCTCTATTCACACCTGAGTGATATACAGGCCTTCAGCACAGGGGGGAAGAACTGAATAAGGTGAAGGGGGATGTTATCAGCACGATGGCAAAAAAGGGTAGGTGCTGCTGGTGGGGGATTCAATCTACCGGACGTAGATTGGAACACCCAGCCAGCCCCAGCCTCGGCTAGAAGCAGGGCCATCCTAGACTTGCTACAGGAAGTGTTTTTTAGGCAACTAATCAAAGAGCCCTCTTGAGATGAGGCAATACTGGACCTGATGCTCACAAACAGGGACAGTAATGAGGACACCAAGATGCAGCACCATCTGGGGACCTGCAATCACTGTACAGTGTGGTTTAACATAAGCATGGCTGTAGAGACAAATCACACAAGGACAAAGGTCACTGACTTCGGGAGGGCAAATAAAAAAATAAATAAATAGGTGAATGCCTCAGAGATGACCTAGCAGGGAGGATTGTCTAGGTTGGGTGGAGGAACAATGGACCAAATTAAGGGATGGCATAGTGAAAGGAACAAATTTCTTAGTGAAAGTGAGCAAAAACAGGAGGAAAAAAGAGACCATTATGGTTCTTGAGGGACGTGGCTGTGAAGGTAAAGGCTAAAGGGGTGGCATTCAGGAGGTACAAGGAGATGCAGAGTGAAGAGGACAGGGAGGTGTAGCAGGAAAAGCAAAGGAAAGCAGGAAAAGTGGTGAGCGGCACAAAGGCACCAAGGAAAGAATTGCCAAAGGGGACAAGATCTTTTTCAGATATGTAAGCAAAAAGAGGAAGACAAGGGGATGGATGGTGAGATTAAGAAGGGCAGGGGGAGATTGTGCAGAACAGGAGCTCAAGAAAGCAGACATCCTGAACAGATACTTCTGCTCAGTCTTCACAGTGGAGGGAGAGAGGGATGGACCACACAGAAGCAGCAGGAATACTTGGGGAGGGAGGTAGACACAAGTCCATTCACAGAGGAAAGAGTCTTGAGGGTGACTTGTGAATCTGAAAGTGGATAAGGCTATTAGGCCAGACAAGGCAGACTCAAGGGTGTTGCAGGAGCTCAGGGAGGTACTGGCTGCACCCCTGACAGCCCTATTCAACAACTTACTGGAAACAGGAGTGGTTCCAGAAGACTTGAGGAGGGCAGATGTAGTCCCACTTCATAAAAGCGACAACAGGGAGGAGGCTGGCAACTATAGGCTGATCTGTCTAACGCCAGTGGTGGGGAAGTTAATGAAGACACTATTAAAAGAAAGGCTACTGGAATATCTTGAATCCAGTGGGTTACAAGATCTGAGGCAACACAGATTCATGGGGGGAGGGGTGTCATGTCAGATGAACATGATTGATTTCTGCGACTGGATGACCAGGGAAATATATCAGAGTGGGGCGGTGGATGTGGCCTACTTAGGTTTCAGCAAGGCCTTTGAAACCATACCACCTAAGAGGCTAATATGGAAACTAGGCAGTTTGGTGGTGGGACCCAAGGTGGTAAACTGAGTATGGAACTGGTTGATGGCTAGGTGACAGAAAGTGGTGGTAAATGGCACTCACTTATGAGGGGAGAGTGACCAGTGGGGCACCTCAGGGCACAGTACTGGGACCAGCCCTCTTCAATGTCTTTATAAGTGACATTAAAGAAGAGCTGGAAGGGAAGGTATGCCTCTTTGCAGATGACACCAAAAATCTGTAATAGGGTGGATACTCCAGAGAGGGTGTAGAGAATGAGTAGAGACCTGAGAAAACTCAAGAAGTGATCGAGGATATGGCAGCTGGGTTTCAGTGTGAAATAGTGGAAAATCCCAAGGGTGGTATATAAAATGGGGAAGA
Source organism: Neoceratodus forsteri (assembly GCA_016271365.2). NCBI lineage: Eukaryota > Metazoa > Chordata > Ceratodontiformes > Ceratodontidae > Neoceratodus > Neoceratodus forsteri. Next base: position 374,940,138 of record CM028134.1, on the reverse strand, counting down.
CATATTGATGGTCACTAAACAGGGATTATCATATCTGATGATGTCGAGGTGGTGAGGCAGTGTGGCAAGGCAGTTAGCAGGTGAGATGCTGGGATGCATAGGAAGGGGAATCACCAGCAGAAGAAGTGAGGTGGTGTTACCAGTGTATCAGTCATTGGTGAAACCCCACCTGTAGTACTGTGTTTAGTTCTGAGGCCACATCTCAGGATGGACATAGACAGTGCAGTGCAGTGCAGAGGGAGTCCAGAGGAGGGCAACTAAAGTGGTGCACGGGCCGCACCATAAGCCCTAGGAGAAGAGACTGAGGTATCTCAATATGTACACCCCGGAAGAGAAAAGGGAGAGTGGGGACATGACAGTGACCTACAAGTACCTTACTGTGGTGAATAACATACAGGAGGGGAATATTTATTTTAGAAGAGAAGGTGCACAAGAACAAGGGGGCATGCAAATGAAGCTGGAAGGTGGGAAATATTGGAGGGACGTGAGGAAGTACTTCTTCACTGAAAGAGTGGTGGACACCTGGAACAGTCTTCCAGCGGAGGTGGTGGGGGCGAAAACAGTGGTGGGCTTCAAGCATTGATGGGAGAGGTTCAAAGGAATCATGGTAGGAAAGCAGCCCTCCCCCGGGGAAAGCAGCCAGAGATCAGGTAGGGTCTCTGGTGACAGTATAGGCAGGGACAAAATGGGCAGACTGGGAAGGTCAAGTGGTCCTTATCTGCTAACAAATTCTATGTTTCTATATAAATTAAATATTTCATATTGATCCAACTGAAGAACGGATGAGACTCCTCAGAATAAAAGAGGACTGCTGCAAAGCACACTGAGACAAACTCTGCTAGTGAGGAGTGAAAAAACAAACTAATGTAACACATACTGCTCTCCCATTACTGTTAATACTTCACCTGTTTACAGCAGTTATTCAGTAGTTGAACTGATTGTTCCATCACTAGACACTTAATTATATTTAATTTGCTATTTTGGTGGGTTTAAAAACGGGTAGGGAAAGTACTGCATCCTGATTGGCCAGGACCTATGCATTGAGAGAGCACAATGCATGGGTAAAAAAGTGCTGGCAATCAGGACACAGCACACTAACAATGTCATTGCCCGAAATGGAAATTGGACGGCCTGGTTGTGTGGCTTGATGGCCGTCCATCAGGAATACACCACTTCCAGAGGGCATCGCCAATACTGGATCCATTACTGGTTGGGAGTTTGGGGGCTCCCACCACAAGGTGGGGGTAAGCCATGGGGGTAGCTCGGTGATGACCCGAAGGTGGAGGATGGTGCAGGATGGACAGCGGCCGGAGATTCCAGGAGGATGCCAGGTAAGAGGAGCTAACCAGGGGGCCAGGGGGCGAAAGCATAAAAAACCGAACCAAAAAAAAAACATAACAATGCCTTTTTTTTTAAATTCCTGGCTGCCATTACAAACATGGCTGACACCTTTACTCACTAAGAAATCACCTAGGACCTTAATATAAAACTCACTCAAAATAAAAAGAACAAAAAAACTGATTAAATGTTTTTTTCATTTATATTCCCCTCATTACATACAAACATACACAAACTAAAATGAAGTACTCATCACAGTTCAATTTTAGAGCTTTGGTCATGGAGCCCCCAAACTGAATCCCTGGCTTTACTGAGACCTTCTGTTTTGTGTATTTTATGTAGACAGGCTTGAACATTCTGTCAGTAGAACTCTGCAGAAATTGAATTCCTGCATTCCATGATATATAGGATATCGATGATGATTGTTAACCATGCCAGACCAGTAGTTGCCAGGACAACATAGTAAACTCCCAAGAGCCAGCTCGAGAGGTTTACAGTTGTCCTGGCAACTGCGAGAGGGGATTACAGTGAGGTTAACAACCACATTCCAGGCATTATGTTTTATAGTGTATGGGTTAAACACACTAGCAACTGTGATCAGTAATTCTAGTCACTTTACAATGATGTTTACATACCGAATCTTTTCAGGACTTGACTCCCACACCCATCAACGGTACATGCGCCACAACAGTTTTAAATGCATTGCAAGCCCTTGGATTTCTGCCATGAGTGCGGTTACGACACTTGATTGACTGGGACAGGAACAGAGAACATATAAAACACTACAGGATGGATTGCTGGGTTGACCAAAGGTACACTGCTAAGTTCTAGTTGTCAGTGCAAGGTCGGCACTATCATAGTTTAGAGACTGAATAGCACTTGAGCGCAACATTATCAGGATGTGTGTGTCGGCCAGTGCAGTTTGAATACCATACAAGACTCTGAATGCAGCAGTAGTTTAGAGTATTTACTCACTGTTATCAGTTTAGTTCAGTTTAAATATTATCATACATATCTGTAAATCTTTTTGTCCCCATTGTGTCGCTCTCCATCAGACTAGCTCTCACCGCCGCGACCATTCAGGGTACAGAGACGCGCATTGCGTAAACACATTCGCGTTGTTATGCCATCATTATGACGTACTCAAGAAGGGTTAATAACAGCCTGACATCATATCAATGGCATAACAAGGCTGTAATTTGCTTGATTTCAGATAGTAATAAGGACAGACCATACATTATAAACAAACATTCTGTCTATTGAATGTGTGGAGAGACAAATGCTTGACAGCTGGGGAAGGACTACTTTTTATTAGTTATTTTTAACAGAAGAAAATATCTGGTTTCAATTAAAACAAAAGTTGGCATTTTGTTTTTCCAGTTTTCCCAGTTGGCCCATTTTATAAGCGCAGTAAGACACTTCGAAGTGAGTGTTGTACTTGTACAATGCGCTTCCGGGGATCAAAGGCACTCCATCTGCAGTATCTCCTTCAATAAGAAACTTGCCTCAGTTAGGTTCTTTTGTTACAGCAGTTACTGTGACCTATTCAGAAGTTTGCACTTGCTCTTAGATTGATTTGTAAATATCTGTATTTTTATTATGGAAATGCGGTAAGGAGGCAACACTACTGAATTTCCACAAAATTTATATTTGTAAATTTACTGATGAGTTGTGTGATTTAGTATTTGTATCTGTACGTAAAAATGTATGGAAGGAATCTAATTGTAATTGTATGTTTTTATGTCTGTGCAGGACATTGTAAATAGGTCCCCTGGGCCTAAAGTTTATATCCTGTCAAAAAATAAAGTTTTAACTAACATTATAAATATGTAAAACAAATATCTGTCCGTCTATTGTACCTGAAACAAGAAAGAAACAGGAGCACTTTAAATAGTGTAATGGGACATGAAACTAATGTCCACATTCATACCATCATCAACTGTATTCAGAAGAGAAATAAGTGTGACCTCAAATGCTTATCTCTGTTGTGTATTTTTGAAATATCCTTTGAGAACCAGGACAGAGAGGTCAGATATGGAGTGATCAGACTAAGAGAAATGTTTTCCCACTGGTTTTTAAGTCTTCTTCATTTTAATATCATGTCTGTGCGAGTTCATTTGAGTTTGAAGAAGTTGTCCGGTCTCCCCCACATAACCTGTCTGTGGACATTTCTTGCATTGAATGTAATAAACAACATTGAGATGCACATGTGTAATCCCTCTGCATCTTGAATTGTTTGTTTTGGAGGAGGTTGATAAAGTTTGAAGCAGAAATGTGTTCACGTCTTACATTTAGAACGATTGCAGGGTCTTGTTCATACTAAGGTTCATACTAAGGTAAAAATAGGAAAAAAAGACAGAAGCCCATGAGTGTTCCATCCCTATTGATAGTACCTCAAGACTGCACCATTCAGTATGTATCTGTCAAGCCTGGATTTAAACTCATTTAGGCTTTGGGCAATAATTATGTTCAAGGGAAGACTGTTCCATAAATTTACAATCCTAACTGTGTAAAAATATTGCCTGGCAGTGGTTCTGAACCATACTCCTTGAATTTGTACAGGATGTCCTCTAGTCACTATATCGTTGTTTTTAAAATCAGTGTCAAGTTCACACATTAGCTCAGGCTCCTGTAATATGTCATACAGCAGGAATAAATCTCCATGGGCCCTACGTGTTTCTAAAGACATTATTCTAAGTAAACTGACCCTGTTTTCATATACTTCACAGTAACCCTCCACGATCTTTGTGAACCTACATTGTACTTGCTCTAGTTTGTTTCTTTCGCTGACTTTGTAAGAGTTCCAGATCTTGGAGGAGTACTCCAGATGAGGCCGTACAAGTCTAGTGCCACCTACTGTTCTGTTGTTTTGGTCAGGTATAAGTTTGTTCCTGAAAATCAGGTTGGCTAAATTAAATGGTCGTTTGACAGACAGTAGGGGTAGTTTGTGGAAGATACATTTCAAGGTGTCATCCTCACGGAATATAGGTTGGAGGTCCTTAATGATTTTACGTAGGGGCTCCAGGTCAGGATTGTATGTGACAACCAAGGGTATCTGGTTGGTGGTGGTCTTTTCTTTATATTGTAGTAGTTGTTATCTTGGTATGCACGCAGCACATTCCTGGTAGTGCACACTATTTAAAGTACATGTAGTTTTCCACAATAAGTCAAATAATATTCATAGTTCTCAGCTAGCTGATAATTGTAATATGGCTGATTTTGCATCAGTGGCCAGGGAGCTATCTGCCTGGGACAGGAAAGCATCATTCCAAGGTAAATCAATGATTGAAAAATGGATTTGTCTAAAGAACAAGCTGTTAGACGTACAGGCTAACTGGGTCCCAAAAAGAAAAAAAATATTCTGGACAATGAATCAGGCCCAACTGGCTCAATATGGGCATTAGAAGATCAATAAACAAACAAAAAGATCATACAACAAGTTTAAAAGTGATCCTAATAGCATAAATTACAGTATTTAAGAAAAAAGGATTTAAAAAATTGTAGAGCTGCCATAAAGAGGAGTAAACATCAATTTTAATCCAGTCTTGCTAGAAATAAAGCAAACCCCAAAGTCTTTTTGGGGTATATAAATTCCTTAAAAGGCAGAGTCTGTAGTAGGCCCACTTCACATACAGGGACATTTAATTGATGACCCTACACTTATGGCAGAACACTTCAATAACTATTTTGGATCAAACTTTAATAAAAATTGTATTGAACCAGTTGATAATATGAATAGTGGTGACCAATGTGATGATTTGGGAAGCTGGGTTTTCCCCTGAAAAAAATATTAAAGGAATTGAATAAAATTAACCCCAGTAAAGCTCCTGGATCTGATGATATCCACTCAAAAACTATTAAGAACATGGCTCCACTAATTTCTGAACTTTTAAGCATTATGGGCAGGATATTCAAAGCAGTTGCACAGCGCTACTGTGGAAATGCGCCAAGGAGGGATATTCAGTGGGAGCCAGTGCGCGGCGCAAGTTGCAGTGCGACAATGCGCAACCCTAATGAATGCATGCGTAAGGGCAGGGGTGTGCCCATGAATATGCGGCAAAGTGCGATATTCAACCCCCGACCCATGGCGCAAGTGCAGAGCAATGTCCAGATGCGCCGAGCAGACTTGAGCCTATAAATACAGGGCGCAAGCATGGGGACAGCACTTGCACCAGAGGGGCGAGAGAGAGAGAGAGAGCAAGCAACCAGACTGTGGAGGGAGGGAACAGAAGGAACAAGGGAGACAGAGCCTGTGAGGGACTGAGGGAGTGGAACAGGCAGCTACAGGGGTGTGAGACAGAGGTGGCAGTGGAGTGCAAGCCAGGGGCAGGGGAAGCAACAGGGAGAGTCAGACAGAGAGAAAGGCACTGCCCCACAGTGGCAAGTATACCACAGGAACCAACCACCAAGGGGGAGACAGGACAGCAGGGGCCATGGCCAGTGCAGCCTTCCATATGGAGGCCATAATGAGGAGTGTGAGGAGGCAGGAGGAAGGGCAATGTGGCCGTGGAAGGGCCCATCGGTGGTACGCCTGGAACAGGTCGTACCGTGCCCGCATCACCTTTGAGAACTATTTGATACGGCGATCGTGGGAAGGTATCACCTGAACCGGGCGATTCCAAGGCAGCTCTGTGAGCTGTGCAATGAGGAGATGCAGGCACCCACTAGATGGAGCCACACCCTGTCAGTGGAGATGAAGGTGACAGCCATCATGTGCCTGCTTGCCACGGGCACCTTCCAGAGACCAACATGGGACACCACATGCATAACCCAGTTGGCCATGTGATGCCTCCTCACACAATTCCTCAACAGCCTGCTGCCACATGCTGTGAAATACATCCAGTTCTCCAGCACATAGGCAGAGCATACAACAACCATGCAGGACTTCCACAGGGTAGAACGGATGCCTGGCATGCTTGGGTCCATTGCCTGCACCCATGTGGGCATCCGCATGCCACCTGGCCCTGAGGGTGTAGCATATGTCAACAGGAAGGGCTACCCCAGTGTCAACTACCAGGTGGTGTGCGATGCCAGGGGGCGCATAACCAATGTCTGTGCCACACACCTCGGAAGTGCCATGATACATTCATCTAGAACAGCTCTGGCTTGTGCCATGGGCCACCTAGTGGATGAGTATGGGATGGCCATGGGGAACTGGGAACATGGGAACAGCAGGACATGAGATGGGGCGGGCAGGGCAGGTGCACTGGTGGGGGTGCCAGGGATTGGCAAGGGGCACAGCTACATAGGACACTAGGCTAACCATGTACCTGTCCACACAGGTGACAGTGGCTACCCACTCAGGCCCTGGCTGCTCACCCCCTACCAGCGCCCATCGTCCCCAGCAGAGGACCATTACAGTGAGGCACACGCCAGCACATGGAACATCATTGAGCATGTGTTTGGGATGCTGAAGGCACAATTCTGTTGCCTTGACAGGTCTGGCGGTGCCCTACAGTACAGCCCCTCAAAAGCCTGTGGCCTATTCCTGGTCTGCTGCATAGTGCACAACATGGCCATTGACCGTGAGATAGCTGTTGAGGCCGAAGAGGGGGACAGCAGTGGGGACGACAAGGGCAATGGGCTGGGGGCGGTGGGCAGCCCCCCCCAGGCAGAGGAATCCCTGGCTCCAAAGGATGACACGCCAGCACCGGGACACAATTGCACAGGAAAACTATGGGGCACGCAGGTAGGTGGAGCAACACCCATGCAGTGGCCAGACACAATGGTACAGCACACAGGCATGGCAATGGGCATGCACACACAGAGGCGTGGAGCAGGGGTGGGAGTGCAGTGCCACACAGCCACACATGACAGCACGTAGCACTGTACAGCAACACACACACACACACACACACATGCAAACACACGCCCAGGCGCCAGCATGTGGCGTGGATCAGATGCAGGGTGCCGGTGCACAGGCACAACCAGTACAGTTCTGCTCTCATCAAGTACATGTCACATGGGCCAGCGGCCGGGCAGGTGCTCACGCAGGCAGCATGTGGCATGACACACAGCTGCCATGACTGTGGCCTGCACCCACACACATCACCCATGTGCGCACAGGGCAGTGGCAGCAGACTGAAAACAGGGTGGTGCACAGATCAGGTCTGCCGTGCAGAACCATGGCCACCATGGACACAGGGGAGGCCACGCTTGGGCCGATCGGCAGCCACTGGCTGCTCAATGGCCACAGGGGGTGTATGCAACTTCCCCCCAGGGGTTGTACTGAGGGAACATGACCGGTTTTGTGCAGGGGTGCGTAGACAGCCAAACAGGCCCTTTCCAGGCATGCCTGGGATGCAAACAGCAGAACCCAGCATCAACAGGGAGGGTGTTGCTCAACGCCGGGTCTGTGGGGTGGACAGTGTACTCCGCGGTGTATGTGGCTGGTGGCCACACCCTGTGGCAGCCAGTGGTGCAAGGCCAACTGAGATTGCATTGGCAATGCGATCCAGGGATGCGGCCATGTCCTCCCACAGATGCTGTATAACCTCCAAGACCTGCGTGGTGCCCCTCTCATGCAGCTCAGCTGCCTGGAGCACCTTTGCGAGAAAGTGCACGCACCCCAGCTACAAGCAGCACCTGTTGCTCCACGGAGGCCCGCAGCAATCAGGTATGCTCTGACAATGGGTCGGTGCCCAGGGGAGCCTGGGCATGCCACCGTCCCACCGGTGCTGTACGGCCATGCTGCACAGCCCCCCGCTCAGGTGGACGCTGCACAGTGGGGTCCCCATGGGGTAGGTCACTATCTGGCGCTCCGGTGGTGGACACTGCATCTGGCCGCCCAACGTCCCCAGCCATCTGCCGCTGCTGCCCCTTCAGCTCCTGTACGCTGGCCAGTGCCTGAGTGGATGCACCATCACCACCACCACATGGCACTGCTGTGGCTGTGCACACAGCAGCACCAGTGGCGGTGGCGGGCAGCTGTTCCACCACCGACAGGCCACTGGCGGCGCTGCCAGTGATGGTAGTAGGTATGGGTGTCTCCCCCACAACACCACCCATGCTGTCCAGGATGATGTTCATGTCATCATCAGTGTCAGACTCAGCCCCAATCTGTGTCTCCACACAGAGTATGCCATGGCTGGCATCCTGCTGGAACACAGCCAGAGCCTTGTCCGACACCAAGCCCAGGACATCCGGCTGGATGGTGGTGGTGTGCTGCAGCCAATCAAGCCCCCAGATGCCCATGGAGGTGGATGGCTGGTCCTCCAGGGCTGGGCCTACCCCCACGGCTGCCGCTGGCGCCCCTTCCACTGCATGCTGGAGTGCCGGTGCTGTAAGAGAAAACAGATGTGTTAGTGCTGCAATTCCAGCAGGCCCCCCTCCCCGGGAAGGGCATACATACCATGCAGTGATGGGCTCCCTCCTGTCTGGAAGCCACCACCCGGCACACCCTCAACAGTGCTGCGACGCATGGTGGCCGCCACCAGCTCCTCCTGCACTGTGAGCTGTGGCACATCAGCATGGCCCCCTCCAGTGGCTGTTCTGGCTGCCCGTATGGCCACCACCTTCTCTTTTATGCAGCATTTATCAGTGCCCATCTTCTTCCTGCACTCCTGCACAGACCGCTGGTGGCTGTCCTGCTGGTTCACAGATGCAGCCACTTCCACCCAGGCGGAAGCCCTGGCCTGTAGTGTGCCTGTGGCACCACTCAGCAGTTGCTCCCTGTCGAGGTAGGCCTCAAACAGGGCATCGGCCTCTGCCTTCGTAAAGTTGGGCCTGCGCTTGCGGGCAGGCCCATGCTCATTCTCCTAACTCTCGGACATGGTGCAACCCTGTGGACAAGGACATGTGTGTCAATGGCTGCAGCTGCCCACCCCATCCATCCTGCTGTGCTGGCTGGTCCCACAGCAGGCGCAACTTACCTCAGATGGTTGCAATACTGGTCCCTGGCCTGTGCTGTTTTGTGGTGCCTTTATAGCGCATCGCATGCAAATGAGCGGTGGCGCAGCGGTAATAACGTAAATTTCCCCGGTGTACCATGCATTGGCTGATGAACTCATAAGCATGTGGTGGCTGAATATTGTGCACTTGCTCCATGCACAAAGGAATTGCTCCAGCGCATGTCGAGGCGCAATGCTGTGACATACGCAGTGCACTGGCCTGCAGTATGCATGCGTTGGAGGCGGTGCTACTGCCTATTGTGCACTGTGCACTCAGAGCGCTATATGGGCCATGGTGCACTCTGCGGCATGGCCTCTATTACACTCTGGTGCACTGTGTGCCAGGTGACCCCTGACCCCTGTTGTGACCCTTTGTCCCTTGGGACTACACCACTACGTGCCGGGTAGGCCACGCCCATTCCGTACATCCATGGTGATGTGCGATTTGCTGACTCAGCGCATGCCAAAACGAGGCACTCATCCCGCGCATGTTGTGCTCATGTGCGCTACTGGCCGCCATTTTGAACCAGCACCTTGCGAATAGAGGACAGGATGGCATGGTGAGGTGTGCGACGTGCCCACAACTGGTCTGACCTGGAGCTGGTCAACCTTGTGGCCCATGTGCAGCCACATGCACCTGGGCTGTTTGGCCAGGAGCCCCTGCAGCAGGCCAGGACAGAGATCTGGCAGGCTATCGCTGTAACCTTGGTACAGGACACCGGGGTGTCATGGACTGATGAACAATGCCACCACCGGTACGGGGACATGTTGCTGCGGGACCCTGAGAGACTGAGGAAGCTGCAGGCACACATCTGCAGGAGAGCCGTGCCACAGCCAGGTAAGTCATCAGTGTGTGCCCATCCGTTGTACTGTGGTGTTGACTGAGCTGTCTGACATGCCCTGTGGGGGGGGGTGCATTGTTGGCGTGTGCATTGAAGTGTGGCATTGCCGGCTGCCGGGTGCACTGCACTATTGTCTTGTGGGTCATGTCAGGCTGGGGGGGCACACTGTGCACAGGGGTGGAGGTGGTGGGCACATGCTGTGGTTGTTCTCTGATGTGTGCCTATCTGTATTCCATTCCTAGGGCCTGAGGATCGGCACCATGCAAGAGTGGCGGGTGTGCCTGGTGGGGTGCAGCAGGCCACAGCGGGTCCGACTGCTGGAGGTGGAGCGGCAGCAGGACAGGCACGAGTGGCGCTGCAGCGGGCAGGTAGGCACTGTTGTCTTCCTATACTTAGTACCGGGTAGTCAGTGGGGGTGAGGGTGCGGCCATGGCCACCTGTGCCATGTGCTGTGTCAGCTGTGTGCTGCACACTGTATGGTGTGCATGCCACTGTAGGGTGGCCATTGCACATGTGTACCAGCTGTTGGTGGGATTGGTGTGCGCCCGGCTCCCACCGGTGCTGCTGCTGCTGCCCTGGGCCAACTGCCTGTCGCTGCGCGGTCGGGTGGTCATTGGGTGGCGGTGTCCACCGCTGTGCACTGTTGTGGCATGCTGGAATGATTGGTCCACCCACTGTGGGTGGCCATGGTGCCACTCCAGGGAGGTGTGTTCCCACTGCCCATTGTGCACAGTGGGAGGGCATAGTTCCTTGGGACCTTGCATTGATCAGCTGTCCATTCCTTTGTCATTGGCATCTGGAGGGGGTCGTGGCTGCCCCTGTTTTGCCACCTCTTACAGCAGATCATCCTGATTATGTCCATGACCCTGGAGGTGGCACAGCAGACAAAGCAGATGGTGCTCCGGGACAGGCGACAGCAGAGGTGTCAGGTGGAGGCAGGCCGTGGCCACCCATAGTTTGACCCCACTATTTCCCTTTTACCCCTGCCATCCCTTCCCCTTCCATCCCCGTCTCACTGTAGAGTCCCTGTTCCCTGTCCCCTTTCCTCACTCTCCTACCCTTTCCCACTCCTTTCCATTGTATATAGCTGTGTTTGATATAGTTTTCCTGCTTAACTGCCTGTGTCCATGTCTGCTTTGCAGTTGGCATGTGGAGCCGTGCTGCAGTGGCATGGTGGGTGTCTGTGTGGTGTGCCTGTGTCATTGTGTGGGCCATGCATGGTGGTGTCCTGCCCCTTGGTCAGTGGCTGTGCCTTGGGGTGGCCATGGGCTGGCTGTCCAGGATGTGTGGCATGTGTGTTGGGTGCCATGGTCCAGGGTGTGGCTGGCTGTGGTCTGGGTGGGTGGGGGCATGGCATGGCATGCAGTGGGGGGTTCCAGTAGCATCCCTCCATTGGCCACTGGTGCCACCTGTTCCCTACGTCCTGTGCCATGATGCTGTGGGGGGGGGCTGGATGCCTGTCTGCACCCTGCTGTTGGTGGTCACCTGTGGCCTGCCACTGTGCCTCCCTGGCACTGTCCCCAGGTGTGTTTCTCTGCCTGCCCCACACTTTCCCTCTGCTGCTGTGCTCCCACCATTGACTGGGGCTGGTCCTTGTGTGCCTTGGTGCTTGTCCCTTTGCACCCTGGCACATCTCTGGTTGCAATATGGTGCAGATCTGGTTGCTCTGTGGTGCACCTCTGGATGCGCCGTGGTGCATTCCTGTGATATTCAGCCATGTTGTGCTGGCACATGTTGCCATGCACAACCTTTGAATATCGCACTCACTGCGCCATGGCACATTGGAGTTGCACTGCGCCGGACTTGCGCCGGCATTTGGCGCATTTCTGAATATCTGGCCCTCTATATTCATCCTCTTTCAATATTGGCCTGGTTCCTGAGGACTGGAAGACTGCTGTTGTCACCCCAGTATATAACAAGCATTTGTCAATGCTGAATGTTTGCTTGCTGGCATTGGCATTCGTAGTGTAGGAGTTACAGAGCTGCATAATAGGAATGGCAGTGAAGTATTGAACTGAAGCCAACCCAACCACCACCCTGCAGAGACTGACAGGCATTGGGGTGTGCCTTTGGTTTGTCAGGCATAACGGCCATGCCATTTCACCACACCCTCCCCTGCAGACACAGACAAGTGTCACGGTGTGCCTTGGGGTCTTTGGCACTTATGCGCACCCCATTCCATCAGGAAATACGATGAGATGGGTGCGGTATAGGAGAATGGGGTGAACTTTGGGGCTGAAGAGTCTAAGGCACACCTCAGTGCCTCTCACTGGCTGCAGGGTGTGGAATGGCATGAGCAATACAGGTGAGAATCCCAAGTCACACCCCTGATGCCTGTCATTCTCTACAGGGTGGGGCGTTATGGTTGGAAACCCTAACGCCTCAGGCATTTGTTGGTATTTTCACTCCAAATTTTCAACATGGTTTTTTTGTGACCCCCCACCTCATGAACAGTGGCAATATCAGTTTGTTAGCCGAAAGCTGCTTTTGCACAGCGACTATGGCATTTAGCACCACAGGTGCAAAAACACATTCCGAACAGGATGTGAAAAATGACAGCTGTACTGTTCATGGGGAGGTGTAAAATGGCAATGTTGAAAATCTGCAGTGAAAATATTAAAAAAAGTGGTGAAGTCACAAGCATGCGAGAAACTGTGCAACGCACACCCATTATGTAATTAGTTTGGGGATTTTTTTACAGCAGATTGCCAACACAGGCATTTTGGGACCTCCGATCATGAACAGTGTCACTGTGATTTTCTTTATCTGTCCCGAACAATGATTTCCCACAGCGACCACGCATTTCTGCGCTGAAAGTGTGAAAACACATTTTGGCCACGTTGTAAAAAATGACAGCTGTACTGTTCATAAGGAACTGTCATCCTAGTCTTTACGGTAATAGCAAGCACTGAGTTAATGGCTGACATGGGCCTGGAACTCAAAGAAGTAACATATAATTCTAGGAACCACACCAAAGAACTATGTGGCAAACTCTTTAGAATTGGAAAAAGGGGTTCTTATTTCACTCAAAGGATAGTAAAACATTGGAATAACTTGCCTGAATACATTGTTGATGCCCCTAGTCTGGATTACTTTAAGAAATACCTTGATGCCCTTATGGACTCCTGGGAGAATAATTGGATAACTACTGTATAGTGGGGGAGTAGACTCGAAGCGTCCACGGTGCACTTCTACTCCTAGTTTATCAAAGTATATATAAAATGGTTCTATTTAATCTTTATAACTGTGTATTTATAGGTTTGATTTTAACTGGTGGGTGGCGATTTCAAGGGCTTTAGATTCATATATGCAGAACTGCTGCTGCTAGTGCTTAGCAGACACACACACACACAGTCTCAAATTTCGTTTAGTAAGACATTTAACATTAGATCATTTTTAGACCTACAACTATATATTGTCACAAATGTACTCCGCAGGTCAGGCCCTCTGCTCCCACAGTGCCAACATCAGAACGCAATAGTGTGAACAGGTAACAGACAGGGTAACCCTCCTGTCTGCCTTTGGGTCCGAATCACCTTTACTCTCAAGTTCTGGGGGGATTCAAACTGTGAAGCTTATGCTAGCATACCCAAATGTACAGGCTCAGATAATATTCTCTTCATGGGGGATGCAATATATCTTTCACCTAAGGGCACCTAACCAGGTAACAAAAATGAATCCTTAAAACTCTACAAGAGACCTTAGGTATATTCTTACCTTTTACCAAGCTTAGTAACACCATCAAGCCCTTCAACAGTTGTCAGACTTAATGTCCGCTCAGCAATAACATGTAAAAAATGACTGAGGTGAGCCAGGCAGTATCTTAAGAAAATGTTTACTAAAAATGGATAAAAACAATAAGATAAAATACAGAACAAATATCAAAGAGCATCACAATCACATAAAAGAAAAAAAAAAGGAAAACTACAGAACAAACTCCTACCACAATACATTTAGATCTTTGTTATCTAAGGTATTACCTCTGTAAGTGCATTTAAAGTTAGGTCAGAGAGTTGTGTCTCTCTAGAGTCCCAAAAAATGATATGATCAACATTTCAGACACAAGTATCAGTTTAAACTTTGTGTCTCTATACCCCTTCTGAGTCATCTAACTCCTCCTTTTAGAATATAAAATTACAAACATGATTTCCTACCAGGAGGTATTTTAAATAATGTGACCATCAGCAAAAACCCATTTCCTAAATTATGAATCTTTGATCAATCAGTTCCTTTGAGGTTTACAACCCTGCCGTCCGTCACCCAGGTGTGAGACAACCAACAGGAATCAGCTAAATGATGTTCTTTCCTGATGTAATAAAATTCGTATTCAAGTTCTAACTTCAAAGCAGCAGCAGGTGATGAGGGCCATAAACTGTCTCTCTAGAAGGATGCTCCAGTTAACTGTTTCCTTCTGGTCTGCTTAATTACATCCTGTTTTTCAGCTACTGACACTTAAAGTTACAGGCCAAATTCCTCACACTCTGAAATGTTATACACAGACCATGTATTTATTATACCAATATCATACCATAATCATAACCAGCTGGCCAAGCATCACAATCCTCACCACCTAGACTGAATTTGGGGGCTCTATCCCCTGCATGGGATGAGCTCCCTAAGTCAGTTTACTCCTCATATAGACGCAACAAGCCAGATGCATTCTGATTGGTTGCTCCAGCCCTATGTAAGATCGTCATGTCATACCCTTGCAAGGCAAGATTCCATCTTAATAGTCTACCATTAGTTTTTCCCATTTGTGTCAGCCAAACCAGGGGGTTGTAGTCAGTTTGTACCTCAAAATGCAGCCCATATAAGTATGGCTCTAACTTCTTTAGGGCCCACGCTATGGCAAGACACTCTTTCCCACAGTAGAGTATACCTGCTCCCTGGGAAGTAACTTTTTACTCAGGTACACTATGGGGTGATCTTTCCCTTGGTTGGATGTCTGACTCAGTACTGTCCCAATACACACATCTGAGGCATCAGTCTGGATTATAAAGGGTATGCCACTTCAGCCATGGCCACCTGGCACTTCTCAGCTTTGACAGTGAGCCTGGCCCTCTGTATCCTGCCCAGCACTTCCCTAAGGTGGGACAGGTGTTCCTCCCAGCTGGCACTAAAGATGGCAATATTATCCAGGTATGCCACGGCATACTCCTCAGCACTATTTAACACCTGGTTCACTAACCTTTAGAAAGTGGCTGGGGCGTTCTTCATTCCAAAAGGCATTACTTTAAATTCAAATAAGCCTATCAGAGTGATGGAGGACGATCTCTCCATAGTTCTGTCAATTAACTCTACCTGCCAGTACACCTTTGTCAGGTCAAAAGTCGTAAGGTAGGTCGCCCCTCCCAACTTATCCAGGAGTTTGTCCGTCCGCGACATCGGGTAGGCGTCTGACTTCGTGACTGCATTCAGTCCATGATAGTCCACACAGAAATGAGTAGAGCCATTTGGCTTGGGCACAAGGACTACGGGTGAGGCCCAGGGGCTGTGGGATCTCTGGAGTACCCCTAAATCCAGCATTTCCTCCACCTCCCTCCTAATGTCCTTTTGGACAGCCTCTGACACTCGATATGCTGTCCGCCATATGGGCATCTGTGTCCCTGTCTCCACATCAAGCGTTGCTAAGGGGGTTAGTCTAGGCTTGTCGCTAAACAGTGGGGCAAAGTCTACTAAAACCTCCCTTACTTTCTGGATCTGGTCTGGGGCCAGCTGGGGTGACAATTTAACTGTCTCCACAGAGGACTCCCACCTGCTTTCTTCCAGCAAGTCCAGAAGGGGGTCTCCTTCATCTGTCCCCTCCCCAGGATTACATACTGGAAACACCATGTCAGCCCTATTAGCATATGGCTTCATCATGTTGACATGGTACATTCTTTCTGTATGTCTTCTGTTAGGTAACGCTGTAATATAGTTCACGTCATTTACCTTTTTGACTACTTTGTACGGTCCTGCCCACTCAGCCTGAAGCTTGTCTTTCCGGACCAGGATAAGGACCATAACTTCCTGACCCTCTGTGTACGAGTGAGGCCTGGCTCTGTGGTTGTACCACACTTTTTTTTCTGTTGGACAGCTGCCAGGAGGCTCTGGGCTGTCCCCATAAGCTCCTTCAGCCTTTCCCTAAATCTAAGGACGTAATCCACTATGGGAGTTCCCTGGGTGGCGTGCTTGTCTTCCCAGTCCTCCCAGATCAAGTCTAGGGGCCCACATACCTGGCATCCATATAAGAGCTCGAAGGGAGAAAACCCTGTTGACTCTTGGGGCACCTCCTTGTATGCAAACAACAGGTGGGGAAGGTATTTCTCCCAGTCCCTCCCATGCTGTTCAGCAAACACTTGGAGCATTGACTTCAGGGTATCATTAAATCTTTCTACAAGCCCATTGACTTGTGGGTGATAAGGTGTCGTGCACCTCTGTACCACCCCACACTTCTCCCACAAACATTTCATCAGGTCTGACATGAAGGAACCCCCTCGATCGGTGATAACCTCCTGCAGAAACCCAACACAGGAGAAAATCCCAAGTAACGCATCTGCCACTTTGTCTGTCCTCAGTAAAGTAAAGTAAAGTAAAATTTATTTTTTAAGCGCTTTTCAAAGCCAAAGCGCTATACAGGTAAAACAATTAAAATACATACATATAACATAAAAACAACAGTAGCAATATAATCACAATAAAATCACTCTCCATATGCCTGTTTAAATAAATAAGTCTTTAGCTCTAACTTAAAACTTTCAATGGTCAGGCAGCTTCGTATCCGACGAGGTAGAGAATTCCACAGGGTAGGGGCAGCATAAGAAAATGCCCGAGCTCCAGAAGTTTTAAGCTGAACCCTGGGAACCTCTAGCAATCCCTCATCGGTGGAGCGGAGAGCGAGAGGGACAGTAGGGAACAAGGAGATCTTGAAGATACCGCTGTCCCTGTTCATGTAGGGGTTTATAGGTCAGTAACCCGACCTTAAAGGTGATCTGCCATTGAACCGCAGTCAGTGCAGTCTCGGCGCAGCAACAGGCGTAATATGACTTCATAGATGTCCCAGTCAAAAGCCTGGCTGCAGCGTTCTGCACCAGCTGCAAGCGGCGGATATCAACCCCTGGTAGCCCTAGGTACAGGGCATTGCAGTAATCAAGGCGAGAAGTAACAAAGGCATGGACCAATACCGGAAGGTCAGCCGGAGGAACTAGGTGCTTCACCTGAGCGATATTCCTAAGATGATAAAAGGAAGATTTGACAACAGATGACACCTGAAATTTCAGGGTCAGACCATCATCAATAATAACGCCCAGGTTACGCACCCGGTCTGAGGTTGAGAGCTGGGCACTATCGATCCATATGCCCGAAGGAAGCCCAGCCCTACAACCCACCTCAAGGCGACCTGGGTCTACCACCACCTCAGTCTTATCCGGGTTTAACCTTAGCCAGCTGGCACTCATCCAATCCTTGATCTCGGATAGGCAGCTGTTAGCACAGAGACTGCATCTTCCTGTCCAGGACTAAAAGACAAATACAGCTGGGTATCATCTGCATAGCAGTGAAAACCCACGCCGTATTGCCTAATAATGTCTCCCAATGGCAGCATATAAACAGCGAACAACATGGGTGCTAAAATGGAGCCCTGCAGAACCCCACAGGGCAGGAGGAAGGTATCAGAGGAATAAATTCCGGTGACAACCTTCTGTTTCTGCCCCGTGAGAAAAGATTGAAACCACTGCAGAACTGTACCAGACAGTACGCAGTAGAACCGCAGTCATTCCAAAAGCACACCATGGTCCACAGTATTGAATGCTGCAGAGAGGTCAAGAAGGACTAGAATAGTACAAGCCTTTCGATCTCTCGCTATCAGGAGATCATTTAGAACCCGGACAAGGGCAGTCTCAGTACTATGTCTTTTCCTAAATCCCGATTGGAGAGTATCATAGACATTGTGATTTGTAATATGGTCGTCCAGTTGCAGTGCAACCACCTTTTCAATAACCTTACCCAAGAAGGGCAGGTTAGAGACAGGTCTGTAGTTAGCTGGACAGTTCGGGTTCAATGAAGGTTTTTTTAGGAGTGGTCGAACGATCGCCTCCTTTAGGGGATCAGGAAAGATCCCTTGCTCCAGAGATTTCCAAACAATTTCAGCAATGGTCGGACAGATAGTATCTACGCAACTTAATAATAGAGGCGTAGGGCCCGGATCCAAACTACAACTGGTTGGACGTACAGTCTGGACAATCCTCACAATATCCATGAATTCCAGCCTACCAAAGTCAAACCAGGCAACACAGGTGTTTGTTTCCCCCTGCCGATCACTGCAAACCCTTAAAGAGTGAGCCTGGCTGATATCTGACATAATGCTGGCAATCTTATCAGTGAAACACCGAGCAAGCTCATCACACTTTACTTGTGAAAAATCTCTTCCAGACTGTAGACAGAGTGGATTGCACAGTCTGTCAACAGTCTGAAAGAGTTGAGCTGGTCGGTTCCGCGCAGCAGCAATCTCCCTGGACAGGAATTCTGCCTTCTTACGGGTTATTGCCGATTGATAGATAACGTAATGATCCATCAATCTAAGTTTGTCAGCTTCCAAGCAAGATTTCCGCTGGCCCTCTCTAGCCTTAGCCCTACTCTCCTCAGTTCCTTCAAAGACTCATCGAACCATAGAGTCTTTGGGCACTGCAAGGGCTAACACGAACAGGAGCAATTTGGTCCAAGGCCCTGCTCACTGCCTTATTATAGGCAAGAACAAGGTCTCCTGGACTCATGCAGTGGGGATAGGGCAACTGCCTCTGGATACTGGGTGACATAATCCACCACAGTCAGGATGAACCTCTTCCTGGAGGAGGTGGGGGTATTTAAAGGCCTCTCAGTATCCATTCTCACCCTCTGGAATGGCTCCTCCTCTTTGGGCAATGGAATTAGGGCTTGGGTTTTCTTACCCGCCTTCCCTATTTCTTGGCACCGGTGACAAGACCTGCAATACTCCTTCACCTGCTGGGTGAAGTTGGGCCAATAGAAATTCTGGGCCAATCACTGCATAGTGCATGCAATTCCCAGATGACCAGACAAGGGAATATCATGTGCAATCTTAAGCAACTGCTCACAGTACCCCTGGGGAATGACAAGCTGCCTGCCTATCACCCCTCCCTCTGTCTTAGCATCCTGAGTATACATCAGTCCATTTTCCCAACAAACTTTATGTTTTATGTCACCTCCCTGTGCTTCATCAGATTCTGCCCAAGCCCTCAGCTTCTCTAGACTAGGGTCACTTTTCTGAGCAGCTGCAAACTCCTTACACATTCCCAAGGCATGGGACAGGTCCCTGTCAGTATCCAAACTAGGGTTCCTAGCACTAACATCAAGGCACTCAGGATCACTGTCATCCATAACCCTCTGACAATGGGTCACCCCTCCTTCTTCAGAGTAACCCCCCGTAGCTGTTTTGTTAACTGCTACTGGGGAAGTTTCTAACCCCTTTTCATTAGTCTCCATATCAGGAGACACAGGCTAGGGAACCAGCCTCCCAATGGTTTCCACAGGGGCTTCTATGGGTTCCAGGGAACTACAGTTTTCCCTTGCCGCTTGGCTATGGGTAACTGCACACACCATCCCCTGTTTGAGATTGTTTCCAAAGATGATGTCAACTGCTAAAGTTTTGGCTACAGCCACCTGTTGCACAGTTCTCTCTCTTTCACCCCAGTCTAGGAGAACACTAGTGAGTGGCAATGTTTTCTCCTCCCCAGTGAAGCCTTGTACAGTTTCAAATTTATTGGGTATAAGCTGACCAGGCTCTACCAGATCCCCTTTTACCAATGTCAGGGATGCCCCTGTGACTCTTAACCCTTGTGTCTGTACACCATTCACAGTGACTGGGTGCATGTGTTCCCTCATGTTCACAGGCATGCTTCTAGGGACACACAAACAAACCACTTCTTTCCTTGCCCCATTTTGTGTATTGCTCGTCCTTTTGGGACACTGTCTGGCAATATGCCCAATTTCTTTACAAACCAAACATTCGTTTCTTTTCTCAGAAAAATCTTTTCTTTGAAACCTGGGGCTAACTGGTTTTGGTGGAGGCAGTGAGGGTTTTAGCTGCCCTGAAGGTGCACTTTTCCCTTTTTGTGCTGCCATGCCCACCCCATTTGCTCTCAGAGCAGATCTGCTCTTGGCATAGTGGTCCGAGAGTTCAGCAGCCTCTTGCACTGTTTTGGGATCTCAGTCCTCCAGTCAGGTTTTCAGCACTGCTGGGCATGCCCAAAAAAACTGTTCTAACAATATAGCATTTTCAATTTTATCTACAGAGTTTGCTTCGATTCCTTCCCTCCGTTTTAAACACTGACGTTGTTTCATGGCTAGCTCCTCACAGCTCATATCAGGGCTTCTCTTGAGCTTACAGAATATAGCTCTGTATGCTTCTGCAGTTAAATCAAACTTTTTTTAAAAGTGCAGCTTTAAGTTTGCTGCAATCATTATTGTCCTCATTGTCCATTTGACCCAATGCATCCCGAGCTTTTCTGGTAAGTAGCGGGGATAGCTGGAAGCTCCAGGACCCTCTAGGAATCTTTGCCTGAATACAAACTTTTTCAAAGGAATTTTAAAAGGCATCCGTATCCTCCCCCTCTTTAAATTCAGCTACCATTTTGGAATTTAATTTATAATCCAGTCCTGTAGTTCCAGTTAAATCCAAGCCACTTACCTGCTCTGGTGCTGGTGGTTGGAGTCGTAGCTTCTCCAGTTCATGTCGCCTTTGGCACTCACACTCTTCATGGTCTGCCTCTTGCTGTTCATGTTCAGCTTCTTGCTGTTCTCACTCCCTCTTCTCTGCGGCTCGCTGGCGCTCACGGTCTTCATGGCCAGCTTCTTGCTCTTCTCGCTCCCTAGCTGCTCCAGATGGAGACATTTACCTTGGTCAGTGGCAGCAGAAATTAAGAGCAAAGTGCATATTTCTGAGCAAAGCCTGAAAAGTAAGCTCCTCCTGAGGCACAGACACAGGATCTGTGTCTGAAGTGCCCAGGCTAAAGAAAGAGTCATCACCACTGCCCTCAGAAAGGATGAGGTTGGGGATCAGACTCATCCCCTTCCAAACCCTCCTTGGAAGGAGAGTCATAAAAGGGTTTGGGTCGTAGGTCCCCTAATCCAGAATGCTGCTGCCGCATTGCCAGAGACACCGGCCAATGGACAAGGGACTGCCACCAAAGGCAGTGCTGGAATCAGAACCGAATCTGGTTCTGGGGAACCAGGTGCTGAGCCAGATTCTGAAAGGCCCAAGCCTGGTGCTTTCACCAGACCCAGTGTCAACGATATAGCCAGCACTGGAGTAACCAGCAATGGCACCACAGATGGCCCCATCCTGACCCAGGATGGGGGAATGGCCAGTGGGTCAGGAGTCAGGGGTGCAGTCACTGGCAAGGACACAAGGGCTGTTGCTGGAATCAGTTACTCTACCCAGACTGGGGGCTCCACCAGCAGTTTCTGTTCCATTGACCCAGGGACCAGTGATTGGTACCAGAGGCAGAGGCAAACAGGCCAGATGCAGCACCCACTGCCCCATAACAGCTGCCTAGTGCTGAAACTGTCCACTGGAGTCACAACTTACAGACAGAGAGGGACTCTGGGCCTAAGATTCAGACTTCCTGCACCCAGAGGCCCTCGATAACACCAAAAGTGACGGCGAAGGCCCGCAGCTTTGAGAGACAGGAGATCCCACTGCAGACTTTGCAGAGGGTGGCCTTGAATGGTGCCATTTCTTCCCCTTCTGATAGGAAGAAGTCAAGGCCAAGAGGTGCCAGGACCCTGATCAGGATCAGGATGAGGATCGGGCCCACTTATTTTTGTGCTTCTGGGGAGACTGTCCTTCCCCTCAAGCACTGGACCATCCACGGTCAGAACCCTTCCCTAATGGGGGAAGTGATCGAGACACAACCCCGCTGCCAGAGCAGCTTGCCTGGGAAGACTCTTCACTGTCATCCATTGCCTCCAACCATTGACGCTCGGTAGAAAGACTGAGAGAAAATTTATTTTTGTAAATTCACTAAACTTACAGAAAAATAACAAACACTAACTTTAAACACTAAAACTGAGGAGAATTGAATGCTGTTGTCGTATAGACGTGAAGTACTGACTCTTGGTGTGTGAGTAACATCAATATTGATGTGCATTCAATGGTGCAGAAAAAAGGAACTGAGGCAGTTGGGGGCCAGTACCGAGGTAAGCCTGAGTCTGCAAGCTTCTCTTGTGGAGCCAAGGATGCACGCAGTTTACCCTGGTACCAGTCATCCTGAAAAGTTGTGGCTCCCACAGGCCCTAGCACCTCTGGCTCAGACCCATTAGTGGGAATCAATGGTGAAGACAGATTCATGGAAGGTCATGGTTCAGACAGGATTTGAAAAATTACACCTGCCTTGTTCATGAGGTGGAGTAAAAAAGGTTATGTTGAAAATTTTGGGTCAACACCTGGAAAAATAGTAAAGTTATGAGTAGACATTGAAGAATTTCACCATTGTTTCATAACTTCGTTTTTTGAATTTTGACCCCAGATTTTTATTACAGTCTTTTTATTACCCACCTTATGATCAAGAGAGATAACCATTTTTTAAATCCCATCTGAAACATGGTTTCGCAGAGCAACTGTGAAAACATGTTTTGGGGGGGAGGGATTTGAAAAATGTCACCTACCTGGTTTATGAGGCAGGATTAAAAAAGGCCATGTTGAAAATGTGGGGTAAAATATTAAGAAATTACAAAGTTACGAGTAAAAATTCAAAATGCATTAAAAAGCCATTAACCAAACTAACCTTCAGTCACTTCCCAGTGGAGCTCAGAAGAAGCAGGATGTTTGAGAAAGAGCAGTGCTGAACTAGACAGATAAGTTTAGGGTGTAGGGACGTGGGGTGGTGGGTGCTGAGAGAGAGTTTTGGGTGGGGGATGGGGACAGAAGTTGTTGCTGCATGTTTTCTTCTTTTACAGGTTTATGGATGAGGCATGGGGAAGGATCAGGAGGTGGATGGGATACTTATCAATGGGAGAGTATTTTCTTTTATGGATGGGGCATGGGGAAGGATCAGGAGGTGTGCAGGATACTTGGCAGTAGGAGGGTATTTCATTTTCATGGATGGGGCACTAGGAAGAATTGGGAGGTGGGCAGGATACTTGGCAGTGGGAAGATATTTGTTTTTCACAGATGAGGCATGGGGAAGGATTAGGAGGTAGATGGGATACTTGGCAGTGGGAGGGAGTTGTTTTTGTGTGTCTCCTCTCTGCATAGTGGCATGGGGAGTTCAGAGCTGATGATGATGCTGTTCAGCTGCTTGCTGCACAGTGTCAGCCAGATGAAAGAATCAAGCTGCTCTGTGATAGGAGCAGCTTGCTTCTTTCAACTATACAAAGTTTCCATCTTGCAAGCAGAGAACACTGTCAAGATCATCCTTGCTGATCATTGGGCTGTCATTGTCGATTCCCCTGCAGCCTGAGTTGCATTGGACCCGACAGTGGCACACCTATGAAACTCATTATTGTAACAATAAATTTGCTTTGCACATGTGCAAGCAAACATAAATAAAGTGTAAAAAAAATTATTCATAGTGGGTGTGGCCAGAGAGCAGTTGCATTTAAAACTTTCAAAGCCTCATATCTAAGTTCAGAAATAAAATACAATGAAAAGTAAAATGGATACAGTGATTTTTTTTTTGCCAAAAAGACATTATTACTAAAAAACTATAGGATGAACTTTATTTCCCTTGACAGATGCAGCTGCTTTAAGGTGCAATGGGAGTTATACCATGAAATAAAAAGGCCTACACCACCCTCGAGTGGAAAGTTATGGGAAGCAGGGAAGGTGTTTATATGGGTATATATCATTTGGAACATGGCATCCAGGGCAAGGAGGAACAGGGAAAGGTTGTTAGAGATGGAAAGAGTAGTTAAGAAGTTGTAAAAACAGTCATATGTCAGTACAAACCACTCTCAAGAATTCCTGTGTAAATTGCTGGCCACATGGGAAGCAATTAATCTGTAGCTAATAGATGGGTCTCACTCAGCTCTATTCTTCACCAGCCAGCATTTTTGTGAGTGGGGCAACAAATCTAGTCGATTGCTGGCCAAATTGGCCAGATAGCGCATGACCTCTAATGTAATCCACTTGATCAGAGAGGCAACAATAGGCTGGGGAGTCAGTCAGAGAGGATAAGGGAGTCTATGTTGGTTACTCCCTTGTACTGTTCTTTCATTCTTATCTGAAAAGTCAATAAACTTTACATATAAAAAAAGAAAGCATAAGGGAGGCCTTCGCCATCTTTTATCAAGGATTGTGCAGGGTTGAATATGCTTTCAGTGCTCCTGAAGCAGTCTCATTTTTGAGAGAAACACCCTTTACACAGGCTATAGAGGCAGAGCAAGGCAATGTGTATAAATATGGGTACAGTAAAGCATGTTTCTTAATGTTTCACAAATGTCTCTTGTGCTGGTTGAGCAAGGACTGTGAAGTGAAGTTGAGCAGTTCTGTCTGCCCGATCAGTGTAAGAGACACTTGTTAAACAGTAAGAAACACTCTTTACTGTATCCATAATCATATTATATGGCACTAGATCTCCATAATATGATTATGGGTTCAGTCAAAATTAATTTTTCATTGAGATTTTTAGTGTATTCTTTGTGCTCCTCTGCTGTGTAGAAATAGTTTGGCTGAGGACAAGACCATTGGACTCACAGTGCAACAAAATGGCTATACATGAAATAAGAGGTACAGCCATTTGCTTTGCTGATTGGCCAGAAACGTTCCATTGCCATATAATTATTTATATGGCGCCTTGCAATACAACAAGACAATTCAATAAAACACCTTATAAATAACATTACATTAAATTATTTTCACAAAGAAATGACACAGCAATGCCTGGCCCAAAACTCAATATAAAGGATCCAGTGTACAGTATGTGGGGCGCAGTCCAGAGGAGTGCTGCTGCCTATCAAAGACTGGACACTGCTGGTCAATAACAGGCCAACTAAGGATATCCCAACAGGAATCAAAGACATACCATGAACCAGAAAGAACTGATAAAGCTCATCACACTTATCTGTGGAAAAGGATCTGCAGGACTGCGGACAGGTTGGAGTTAATAACCTGTCCACAGTATTGA
Source organism: Neoceratodus forsteri (assembly GCA_016271365.2). Taxonomy (NCBI): domain Eukaryota; kingdom Metazoa; phylum Chordata; order Ceratodontiformes; family Ceratodontidae; genus Neoceratodus; species Neoceratodus forsteri. The sequence goes on along the minus strand of CM028134.1, from coordinate 374,914,950 downwards.
AGAGCTGAGCTGGTCGGTTCTTTTCAGCAGCAGTCACCTGTGACAGAAACACTGATTTTTCTGGAATGATTATGTCCACCTCTGACCAGGACCTCAGCCAACAATGCTCCAACCTCCACCCCTTAGTCTTCAACCTCTGCAAATCACCATCAAGCCAGGGTGACCTACATTGAGAAATGAAGGGGCAGTCATGAAGAGTTGCTAGGGAATGGAATGCCACCATAAGAGCCACATTATAGCCTTCCATGGCCACATTGGCCCCCTTTGCACAAGCTGTCTCCATGCCTGAGATGTCCAGCACCACCAGGAGACTCTGAGGCTCCAGATTACAAATGGAGCAGTAGCTGACCATCTCCACCAGGGCGGTTAAATTGGGAGCTCCCCGAAGAAACTGCATGGCATGATGATCCGACCAAACAACTGAATCAATCTTGACATTACAAATATAGAGACCCAACAAGAAAACCAGGTACAAGGCATGGCCGTGCTGGTGACTTCCAGTGGCAACTGCCTATATGAAGCCCAGTGAAGACATCAGCTGGAGCATTCAAACAACCTGGTTTCTCCTGTGGGGTACACCATCTGTTCCAATGCAGATCTAAAGCATATGACTACCCTGTCACCCCTGCACTCCTACCTAGGACAATGCACCACACAGTAATGTGGAGGAATGGATGCCTCAGGATACCCCAACCCGTTCTCAGTGATATATACCAGAGCTGCCAAGGAATCAGTGATGAAAGCCTCCATCATGATCATTTTGTTTCTTAGAGATATGGTGTTACAAAGAACTGTCTTTTGGGAAGGAGCTGAGTCGGCCAGTCCTTTGGCTATCTGCTAACTGGAAATCTTAGGAGCACAGAGAATAGGAATCACAGGCAAGGGAGACCCCTTGCCTGGCAAGGCCTACTCTCAGGGTGCCTCCTTGACTGCACACTCCGGATCCTACCTCCTCCATCAATCCTCTGAGGCAATCTACATTTTCAACAGCACCCTCAGAGCACCCCCAGTCCCCAGCAGAGATTAATCACTGCTGCAGGCAGGGTGCAAGGGAGCCCGCCAAAGGGACGCCACTTCTGTAGCTGTTCTGCGGAGTGGACTAGATAAGGCCTAGATGCCATATGGCACAAACTAAAACCAATTCCAACCAAAAAATAAAATAAAGTTTTATCCAACCACTTAAATTAAACCTCCTACTCTCCACACTAACAGCAGGTTGAAATGTTGGGGGATCCCATCATGGTTACAGAAGCACAAGGAACTTTTGCCAAATTAAATTGGAATAAAGTCAGAGGACCAGATGGAAAGTCTGAAAACTTTTTCAAAACTTTTGTAGGCGCTATCAGGGAATGTTTTCAACAGTACACACATCCCTCTTAAATTGTGATGCAAATCTTTTAGCAAAAATACTTGCCTCAAGATTGGAGGCCATCCCTCTGTCTCTGGTGCAACTTGACCAGACCAGTTCTCTTCTGGGGTGAAACTCTTATCCCAGTGTAAGACACCTTGGATAATGTTCACCGGGACACTTGGCATCCGGTGGAAGCCTTTGTGCTGTCTCTGTACACCAAGAAGGCCTCTGACAGAGTTGAGTGACAATGCTTATTTATAGCACTGGACCAGTTTGATCTGGGTGACACATTCTATAGCTGGGTTTGGTTGCTGTATACTGACCCCAGTGCAAGAGTCTTAAATGGGGGAGGGGTTGCTCATGGAATTCATGCTGCAAAAGGCATGAGGCAAGGATGCTCCCTCTCCCATTTACTGTTTGCACTGAGATTTAGTCTTTGTTGGATTACATCCAAAAATGTCTAGATATTTATCTGATGAAGGGGAGGCTGGGACCTCTGCACAAAATATCCCTGTATACAGATGACATTCTGTTATGCCTTACCAACCCCAACGTTTCTGTTCTAGCATTTATGTTGGCCAGGTTTGTGAAATACTAAGAGTAGAAGACCGCCCAGGACAAGTTTGAATTTTTACCAATTAATGCCTGGGAGGGGAATGGGAGGTGAGCTGGAGTCAATGCAAGATAACTTCAGGCCAGATTGCATACCTGTAGGTTAAAGTGGGCACTTCTCTGACTTAGTCGTATCATTCGAATTACAAACCTACTCTGGCCAGAATATGTGTCAACTTGGAACATTGGCAGGTACTGCACATCTATTGACTGGACAGAATAAACTTAGTGAAGGTGGCTATTCTTCCAAGGGTTCTATACTCTATTCAGATGTTACCAATGGGGCTGGCCCGAGCAGATGTTTAGCACTTCAAGGCTAAATGTACAGAATTTATTTAGGTCAGAAAACTCCCTAAAGAAAATGGTCAATTCACTATACATCTTGTAAGATAAACTCTGTTTGTGAAAAACTAAAAACAACATTTTTAAAAAAGGGCCAATTTATTTACATTGATGGCTGAGATGGGTAAAGAAGGGCTCAAGTATCTGGACTTTGGGCTGTACCCTCTGGCAGCTCAGCTCCAGTACATAACAGAATGGGTAATGGGGATAAGGGGGCTAGCTGTATGTCCCTAGACGAGGGTGCATAAGCTAAAGTGTCACTACAGGCATGTATGAGACCAGGTGGCCTAAAGGCATATTGGTTGAGACTTGACAGAAATATCCTTATAACATATGTGCTAGAAGCTCAGGAGTCCATTAAAAAGTGCAAGGGGGTCTTCGATATGCATATAATATTAACCACAGTGTATGCCAATCTGGAATTTATGCTGGGGTTAGAACAGATGGGATTTCATCACAGGAGGAGGGCAGGATGTAATGCCTTAAGGACCTGTTTATGAACCAGGGCTTTATGTCATTTGAGGAGGTAGCCACTGTACTATCCCTGATCCCAGAGCATTTGCTGTGTTATGCACGAATACGGGATTATGCTAGGAAAATAAGTAGATGGCTCCCCAAGGACTCCCCGCTATGCTAAAGGGTGGAGCTGGTCAGGGGGTGAGGCATAACCCCGATGGCATGTTGACGAAGGCCTACTCCGGATTATGCAGCTCCAGCAATGACCAATCATTCAAGGTTAAACAGCTGTGGGGAAGGGAGACATGGGTGTGCCGCTCCTGCAGGCTGCATGGGTCACACTATGTGAGGCATATTGGGCTATGCATCAAGTATACAGAAGCACAGTTTGACTGTTAATGCTTCTTTTTTGCCACAACAAATGTCAGTGTGAGTGAAGGAAGAAAACAAAGTGTTTTTTGATGTGGTGCAATCTCTAAATCAACCTGATGAGACAACCGACAGTTCTCCTGGTTCTTTGGTGGAAGCTGTACTTCTAGGGACATAGTTACGAATTTATATCAGCCACAAGCCAATTGATCTTGTGGGATTTAATTATGGTAGAGAAGCTTTGATTCCTCTGCCCATCTCATATTGTCTTGAAGGAAAATGTTTGGGAAATATGGCCTGTGTGGGGATAATGGCCTTTTTGTTGGGGGGGAAGGGATGTATTATGGGGGTGGGTTATGTGCATTTGGATATTCCAATGGTACAGTATTTTATAGAATTTTGAAGTTAAGGGTCAACAGTTTTTGCTTTTATGACAATATTGTACCGATATATTTAACTATTACCAATGGGAGAGCTTAAAATGTCATGGAACATAAATGGTTTTAAAAACCCAATTAAATGGAAAAAAGTCACTAATGTTATTTGAAATATGACAGCAAATATTATAATGCTTCAATAAATGCATTTAAATGCAAAGGAAGCTGCTAAATTTGATAAGACATGGGGTGGATTTACTATTCATTCTATTTTAAATAGAAAATCATGTGGCACTTCAATACATTTAAAAAAAGGGTTGAACTTTAAGGTACTAAAAAAGAATAGATAATCAAGAGAGATTTGTTATAGTCTCTATTGAATTTGATAAACAGACATACACATTGGTGTAACCTTACGCCCCAAATAATGTAAATAATGTTTCTATAACTTTTTTTAGTGACTTTTTCTTTTTTTTTCATATTCTGTTTATGCTCCTTGGGGCCATGGTAAGGGAGGGCTCCCTTCTGCTGGCTGCTGCTACCCCCTTCCACCGTCCTACACCTCCCCAGGTGTACTGGTAGTGAGGGCACCCCCATGGTTTGCCCCCCCATGGTGGGGTCAGGAGAGGGAGGGAGGTCCGACCCCCCCTCCCATGCTCATAATCCAGTTCCCTGCCACAGGCAGCCCTGGTGACACGGCGGGTGGAGGTGTGGCCAGTGGCGTCATACGCCCTTGCTGTACCTGTCCTTTTTTCCTCCAGTTATCTCCCTTAGTTCCACAGGGACAAGGAAACTCAATTACATATGCATGCAGAGGTGCATGTGAGCTCTGGATCCCGCTCCACCGACCCTGGCCTAACGCTTGGTCCCTCATCTGCACATCACTGCCACTGAGCCTCCACTTGGTGGCAGCCAAGCAGTGGAAGGATCAACCTCCCCTACCCAGAAGAAGAGAGCTGCCTGCCGGCTGCTCAATCCCTCTCTAGGTCCTCCCGCCTGGCTGACCCTCAGCTCACCAAGCTCATTCCCGAACCTGGGTTGCCAGTATGAGAGAGGTAAAGCACTAAGTGCCTCAGCCCTCCGTGCCACTGGGCTGGCCCAAGTGACTTTTCTCTTAAGTTAATAGAGTTTCAATAGCCTTATCAATCAATCAATCAATCAAACTTTATTTAACCAGGCTTTTCACCTTTGAGCGAGCTCGTTTGCAAGGTGGTCCTGGACAACAATTACAATGGACAACAAAATAATGGTATAGATATACCCGTACACAACATATACAACATTTGAATACAGCCGATGATACATTTTGTGCATTTTACAGTATATACAGATTACAGGCACAAAGGATAACATGGGAATACTGCTACAAAACTATAGTAACCTGTAATAATACAACATGACAGAAGATATTATGTGTGTGCTTAAGAGGAAACAGGGAGTGGAGAGAGATGAGAAGGGGGGGGAACAGGGCAGTTGAGGAGAATGGGTAAGGGTAAGGAGGAGAGGAGTAGAAGTGCTAGAATGACCTGAAACAAAACTAGGATTGAGAAAGTGAGGTCTTGAGCAATTATCTACAACGTGAGCAAGTTTCTTTCAAGGCAGCTGTGAGAAGAGACTTGAAGATGGATATCCCTGGTATCCTAACAATCTGAAGTGCCTTCTGCAGGGAGTTCCAAAGGGAGGGGAAAAAGCAAAGCTAATAGCGGCAGTGCCAGATCGTGTTTGGATCTTGGGGACATCGAACATAACAAATATTGTGGTTGGGGGTTTTAATTTGGTTTTGAATTCATCAATGGATACAATGGCTAAACACAGAGCTTTGAATGACTGCAGATTTTGTTCTGAATAGAATGTCTGATTTGGCCTTAACAGATTTTTGATGTAGCACATACCCAAATGACAAAATGTATTCTTATTATTCAGCTAGATATCTTACCTATTCTCATATAGATATGATTATTGGCTCTAAAATGTTTAATGCTCAGATTATAGATGTTGGCTATTGCCCTATAGCAATCTCTGACCATGCACCTGTCAGCCTTCTCTTTGCGTCCAGGGACACCACTAAAAAGGGCGTGTGGAGATTTGATCCTATGTTACTTAAAGAAGAAAGTTTCAGGGAAATTATAACAAAAGAGACAAAAACCTTTTTTGAATTTAATTTGGATAAGGGTGTTGCCATCCGTATAGTATAGGACTCATACAAAGCATTTATAGGAGGGATTATTAATTCTTATGCAGTTAAAATGAAAAAAAAAATTGAAAAATTAAAAGAACTGGAATCCCAGATAGCACAATACAAAAAACTACATTCTATATGCAATAAAATGCTTTATTACAGGAAACTGGAAAAATTGTGACATGATTTTATTCTATTTTAAATGAAAAGGTGGAGCATGTAGTGCTCTTTACACGAGCCAGCTATTACTCAAAGACTGATATAAGTGGGAAATTATTAGCATATTTAACCCAGAAAGAAAAATCTGAAAGAGCTATAGAATCTATAAAAATAAGGATCAATCTAATAGTCATACTTCAGATGCAGAAGAGAATAATAATAAAATTGTGGATTATTATAAATCATTATATGGCACACCAGCTCTACCAGGTTGAATTAATAATTTTAGGGACATTCCTACTATAAGCTATTATCAAAAAGCTATGTTACATAGAAACATAGACTTTGACAACAGATAAGGATCGCTTGGCCCACCCAGACTGTTCATTTCCCTACCTATTGAATAAGCTGCAGATCCTAGTTAACCAACAGCCTACCTCCCCCTACCCCCCACAAGAATTGCCTAATGTCTGTCCCATGCATTCTTGAATTCCCCCACTGTTTTTGACCCCACAATCTCCTCAGGAAGGTCATTCCATGCGTCCACCACCATCTCTGTGAAAAAATACTTCCTCACATTGCCCCTGAGCCGTCCCCTCTCTGTCTTCAAATTGTGACCCCTTGTTCTTGCATATCTCTTTTTCTGATTTTCTGAAAGATGTTACCCTCTTGGACTTTGTTGATTTCCTTAATAATAATAATAAAACTTTATTTATACCGTGCCTTTTTTAAAGTCAAGGCGCCTTACAATGGTTACAGATAAGAGAAATAAAAACAGGATTACTGAGCTCATAAAATCCCAATAGCATATCAATCAGGGTAAATCTTAGACCATAGATAGGTCTTTAAGGCCTTTTTAAATTCCTCCATGGACGCACACTTTCAAAGCAGACAGGGTAGATAATTCCAGAGGGTAGGAGCAGCGTACATAAAACCCTGAGTCCCTCAAGATTTTAAAGAAACCCTCAGAATCTCTAGCAACCCCTCAGCCACTGAGCGGAGCGACCGCTTAGGGCAGTAAGGTACCAGAAGCTCTTTCAAGTAGTCCAGGCCCAGTCCGTGTAGGGCTTTATAAGTCAGAAGACCAACTTTAAAGGTGATCAGTCGCTGTACCGACAGCCAGTGCAGATCGCACAGAGCCGGAGAAATATGACAGGCACGAGAAGTACCCGTCAATAACCGGGCCGCAGCTTTCTGCACAAGCTGCAAACAGCGGATATCAACCCCAGGAAGCCCTAGATAAAGGGAATTGCAATAATCAAGATGCGAGGTCACAAAGGCATGGAGCAATGTAGGCAGATCGCTGGACAGAACAAGGTGTTTAATCCTGGTGATGTTCCTCAGCTGGTAGAAGGAAGATTTGACATCTGCTGACACCTGCAAATGTAGTGTCAGCTCATTGTCAAAAATCACCCCCAGGTTCCGCACCCATTCAGAGGTAGGGAGCTGGACACCTCCCAGAAAAAGTCCCGAGGGTAAACCAACTCCTGTCCCCTCTATCCTGTGACCTGGGTCCACAACCATTACCTTAGTCTTTTCCGAGTTCAACTTCAACCAGCTTGAATTCATCCAGCACTGGATTTCAGTAAGGCAGCTGTTAAATACCGAGAGAGCTCTATCCTGGTCAGGTGCGAAAGATAGGTAGAGCTGGGTATCATCTGCATAGCAATGAAACCTCAGCCCATACCTTCTTACAATGTCTCTGAGGGGTAGCATGTACACTGTGAACAACATGGGGGACAACACCGAACCCTGGGGAACCCCACAAGACAGAGAGACTGGGCAGGAAGAATTAATCCCTGACACCACCCTCTGAGTTCTGCCTGTGAGGAAAGATCTAAACCAGCTGAGGACTGTACCTGACAGGCCACAGATGAACTCCAGGCATTCAAGAAGTACCCCATGGTCCACAGTGTCAAAAGCTGAAGAGAGATCGAGAAGAACCAAGATGGAGCGGCTTTTCCGATCTCTTGCCATCAGGAGATCATTGAGCACCTGAACCAGCACTGTCTCTGTACTATGCCTCTTTCGAAAACCAGACTGGAGCAGTTCGTAGATGTCATGGATGGTTAAATGATTCTCCAGCTGTACGGCCACTACTTTCTCAATAACCTTCCCTACAAAGGAAAGGTTAGAGATTGGTCTGTGGTTGGCATGGCAGTCTGGGTCCAAGGAAGCTTTCTTCAGGAGGGGCATCACCACCGCCTCCTTCAGGGAGCTAGGAAACTCACCCATATCCAGGGAGCACCAGACTATCTGTGCTAGGACTGGGCCGATAATATCTTGACAAGCCTTTATCAGGGAGGTCGGGCCAGGGTCCAAACTACAGCATGTAGGGCACATACTCTGGACAATCCTCATGACATCGATGAACTCAGGCTGGTCAAAGGAACTCCAGGAGGGTCTAGAGGCTGCGGCCAAGCACTGATCCACAACTTCTCCCATAGAGGGTGCAGGCTGGAGTGCCGCCCTGATGTCGGCCACCTTAGTCGCAAAGAAGAGAGCAAGCTCATCACACTCAAGTTGTGAAAAAGCTCTTCGAACCTGTAGACAGGCTGGGTTGCACTGTCTGTCAATAGTTCAAAAGAGCTGAGCTGGTCAGTTCTGAGTGACCGCAATCCCCCCAGACAGGAACTCTGCCTTCTTACGGGAGATTGCGGAATGAGATACTTGAAAGTTTCTATTATGTCCTGGCTCTCCCTCCTTTCCTTGCGGGTATACATATTAAGCGTCTTTAGTCTCTCTTTGTATGGTTTCTGGTGCAGACCCTGCACCATTTTAGTTGCCCTTTTCTGGACTGCCTCCATCCTGTCTATGTCCTTGAGGAAATGGGGTCTTCAGAACTGCATGCAGTACTCGAGATATGGTCTCACCAACTTTCTGTACAGAAGGATGACAACTTCCTGTTTTCAACTGGTGATGCCTCTCCCTGTGCATCCCAGTATCTCCCCAGCCCTCCTTGCTGCATTCTCACATTGCTTACCTACCTTTAGGTCATCTGATATGACTACCCCAGGTCCCTTTCCATTTTTGTTGTTGTTAGTACCTCCCCCTCCCATTGTGTACTCTTTCCCTGGGTTTTTGTTTTCTAGTTGCATTACTTTGCACTTCTTTGCATTGAATCTAAACTGCCATACTTTTGACCATTCCTCCAACCTTGCCAAGTCCCTTCTCATCCTTTCCACCTCCCCCTTGTGTATGAACCCTGTTGCAGATCTTTGTGTAATTTTCAAAGAGGCATACTTTTCCTTCTAGTCCCTCCGCAATGTCACTTATAAAGACATTAAAGAGGACCGGCCCCAATACTGAACCCTGTGGTACCCTGCTAGTAACCCCCCTTTCTTTGGAGTGGACTCTGTTTACTATTACCCTCTGCGTCCTGTTGTCCAGCCAATTATTTACCCAAGCTACCACCCTGGGACCCACTCCCAGGCTGGCTAACTTGTTTATTAATCTTCTGTGTGGGACTGTGTCAAATGCCTTGCTGAAGTCTAGGTAGACCATGTCCACACCCCTCCCTGGCCTACTACTTTGGTCATCCAGTCAAAGAAATCGATTAGATTCATCTGACATGACCTTTCTGCTGTGAATCAATTTTGCCTTGGGTCCTGTGCCCCACTGGCCTCTAGGTACTCAACAATTCTTTCCTTCAGAAGTGATTCCATCATTTTCCCTACCACTGAGGTCAAACTAACAGGTATGTAGTATCCTGCCTCTGCCTTGCTCCCACTTTTGTGAAGGGGACTCACATCCACCCCCCTCCAGTCCTCAGGTACCACACCATCCTCCCATGATTTGTTAAAAAGGGCAGCCAGTGGTGTCACTAGTTCTCCCCTTAGTTCTTTTAGAATTCTGGGGTGAATCCCGTCAGGCCCTATTGTCTTATCTACCTTGAGATTTCAATCCATCAATCAATCAACCAATCTTTATTTTACCAGGTGAACATCATTGAGCTAATTCATTTCCAAGATGGACCTGGACAAAGATACAGACATACCAGATGCAATTACTGAATATGGACACATTTCCACAGATTTAGGAGTTCTTTCAGGACCCTTTCTTCTGTGAATGGACTGGTATCGACCCCCTATCCAGAGTGCTCCTATTGTTTGGATTAGGTACCTCCCCCTCCTCTTCTTTTGTGAATACTAAACTAAAGTATTCATTCAGTATCTCTGCCTTTTCACTGTCACCCTCTGCCCACCCCCTCCCCTTTATTAAACTTCACTATCCCTCCCTTGGTCTTTCTTCGCTCCCTAATGTACCTATAAAACGTTTTATCCCCCTTCTTAACTGAGTTGGCTATCATTTCTTGGTTTGGCCTTTGCTATTGTGACTGCCTTCCAGCCTCCTTCTCTGCTTAACTGATACAGTTCTCTGTCCTGCTCCTTCTGTGATTCCTTATACTTCCTGAATGCTGTCTTTTTCTCCCTAACCTTCCTCGCCACCTCTTTTGAGAATCATAGTGTTTTTTTCCTTCGTTTTGTTTTATTTGCTTCACACAAAGGCTTGTTGCCTCTGTGATGGCAGTTTTGATTTTTCCCCATTGTTCCTCCACCCCTCCTTCCTGCCCATTTGCTAGTGCATTCCTTAGGCACTCTCCCATTTTGCCAAAGTCAGTCCTCCTAAAGTCCAGTACCCTTGCTTTTGTATGGCTTAACTCTATGGCTGTGTTTATTGTTTACCACACAGTTTAGTGGTCAATTGTTCCCAGATGGCTACCCACTTTTAAATCTGAGATCCTCTCACCATCCCAGTTTGTGAGTACCAAGTCTAAGATTGCTCCCTCCTGAGTGGGTTCCAACATTAGCTGTCTGAGGTATGTCCCCTGTAGGGCATTGAGAATGACCCTGCTTTTGGATGTGGCTGCAGCAAATGTGCTCCAGTTAACATCTGGCATATTCAGGTCCCCAATCAATAATATTTCCCCTTTTTCTGCCATTCTAAGTATGCCTCCTATAATTTCCTTGTCCATTTCCTCCCCCTGAGATGGGGGTCTGTATACAAACCCCATGCAGATTGTGGTGCCATATCCTGTCTCCAAGGTGACCCACAGTGCCTCCTCTCCTCCCTGTTTACCCTTTAGTTCCATTGCCTTGATCTCTTCCCTTACGTAGAGAGCTACTCCTCCTCCTCTTTTACCCTCCCTGTCGCTCCTGTAGATTGTGTACCCTGCTATGTTGATATCCCAGTCATGGTTCTCTGTGCACCATGTTTCTGTGACTGCCATGATATCCAGGCATCCCTCTTCCATCAAGGCCACTAGATCAGAAAGCTTGTTACCCACACTACGGGCATTGGTACTCATCGCACTCCATTTTGTGATGGCCTTACCCATTTTAGCCCCATCCCTGTATTTACTACCTTTGCCTCTTTCTCCATTTAACCCTGCCCTGCTCCCTATCGACCTCTCTGCCTTGGTGTTTACCTCTCTAACTACCTTGTTTTGTGGGGGAGGCTGGGAATTCCCTGCTCCTTTTCAGTGCCTCCCCCCTTGTCTAGTTTAAAACCTTACCAATAACGCATTTAAACCTATCACCTAGAATCCTGGTTCCCCTCCCAGATAGATGCAGACCATCGTGCTAGTATAGGCCTGTATCCCTCCAGGTGACTCCTCAGTACCCAGTGAAGCCAACACCCTGTTCTCTGCACCAGTTTTTCAACCATTTATTGAATCCCAGGGTGCAGAGTACCCCAGCCTCACCCATGCCATAGAGAGGCAGCACCTCCGAGAAGGTTACCGTGTCTGCTACTTGTCTAAGGCCCCTCCTTAACTCCACAAACTCCGCCTTCACTGCTCTGATCCCATTCCCAGCTAGGTCATTTGTCCCTAGGTGGACAATGATGTCCAGCTCCCTCTCCCATGCAGCTGCTCCTGAGATCCTGAGAATTTGCTTCCTGTCCTCCCAGCCATGGTGCTGGACAGGCACCTACCTCCCTCTCCCACCCTCCCCCAGTTCTACCCCCCCAACAATTGAGTCCCTCACCAGGAGCTGTTTTCTTCTCCTGTGGGGTTCCATGACACCCTCCTGTGGATCTCCCTTGTGGAGGCTCCCAGCATCCTCCTTGGTCTCCACTGTGGGTGACTCCATAGAGGAACTATTCTCTGCCAGAACGGCATATGAATTTTGGAGATGTACAACTGGAGGGATGCAGCTCTGTTCCACCACCTTCACCCTCCCTGAGCCCACTGTAGTCCAACCACTCCTTTTTCTTGGCAACCTCTGAGACAGTGTCAGGGGCCCTGGTGGTCTCTGGGTGGGGGAGGAGTTTTCCCAACTCCCTGCCAGGTCCTGATCGGGGAGGACATTTCCCTATTCTTTGCCAGGTCAGCCTGGAGACAGGCAACCTCCTCCCTCAGAGCAGAGAGGTGCATGCAAATAAGGCAGTATCACAGCCTCCAGAATGTCTCCCGGAAGACTGCCACCCCACAACCATTGCATTGCACCACTCCCCACATGTCTCTCTCCCTTCCTGTTGAAATTGTTTTTATTTATTTTTTCTTTTAATTTTTTTCTTTTAGTGTGTGCGAGTGTGTGCATGCGTTTACCCCTACGCAGTGTGCTGGGCTGTTAAGGATATGGCAGGTGTATGTCCTTTGCCTTTTGGGGAAGTGATGTCAGAACCCCTGGTATAAAGAAAATGATGCCTTAGGGGGGTGAGGTGAGAGGCGGGGGGTGGGGCCAAGACCGTGCCCTCCAGAAACAATCAGCTACAGCCTTGACCCAACACCCTGGTGAGTGCTTTCCTTCCTTTCAGCAAAACAACCTGCACAATGATTTAACAGAAAATCAGACACCTCAGGCTGAAATTTGCACAAAACAATTTAAATTCCCACACCTGTAATCTGATGCTAGCTGAAGGGAGGTAATTCAGGCTAGACTTTGCTGGAAGCCTTGGAATGCTGGTTTCAAACAAAGCATGCCCTGGAACATATTGGGACAAGAAAGTCAGCCAAATGAAGCAATCTTAGTAAGCACAAAAAAATGTAAATTCCCAAACCTGTAATCTAATGCTAACTGAAGGGAGACACCTCAGGCTAGAATTTGCTGGAAGCCTTGGAATGCTGGTTTCAAACAAAGCAAGCCCTGGAACAGCTTGGGACAGTAATTACATCATGTGCAGTAGAGAAAGTTATAAGGGAATTAAAATCGAGGAAAGTGACAGTTTAGATGGCTTCTTTATTTACCTTTTTAAGGCCTTTAAGAAGTTGCTGATTCCGTACCTGGTATAGCTATTTAAGTCTGCTGGTGAAGGTCTTCCTCCTTCCTTTGATGAAGCCCTGATAATGGTTCTACCTAAGAAGCTTTTTAGGAGGACACACTGGTGAGTGTGTCATTGTATGAAAGCGTTCTCTGCTTTTTTAAAACATTATTTCTGTTGGTATTTTAGCATCCCTCTGGTGAGAGGAAGGTATCTGGGGCCGTTGCCTTGGAAACCGAGAGATGACGCTCTATGTCTCCGACTTGCTTGTGGTTCCCTGTGAACTGTGGGATTATGGAGGTTACCACCAGTCCCTGAATACAAGCGGATGAATTATCCTCCTTTTTTCTAACTGGGAGCAAGGGAAATGCTCTCTTCAGCTTTAGAAGACCACTGAATAAGGTGGCCAGTTGTCAAAGGTAATTTAGGCTTTACTATCTGCCTGTTCCTGTACCGAGGAACCAGAAGCGAGCTGGTGGAACTTCTGGTCCTTGGAGGAAAATTAAAGAGCATCCCACGCAAGCAGGGCGAGCGCACGCATCGGTGCGCACAGAGACATGCTCATTTGGTGCATGTCTAGCATGTCCGGCGGGTCTCAAGGGGACAAGGGCATAAAACCCTGCCTAACTGAGAATAGGCCATGGACTTTATCCATTATTGTAAGGGCATTAATAGTTTACATTACTAAGTGCAGTTAACATAGAAACATAGACTTTGAAGGCAGATAAGGACTGCTTGGCCCACCTAGTCTGCCTATTTCCCTACCTACTGGATAAGCTGCAGATCCTAGTTAACCAACAGCCTATTTCTTCCTACCCCCTACAAGAATTACCTTATGTCTGTCCTATGCATTCTTGAATTCCCCCATGGTTTTTGACCCCATGACCTCCACAGGAAGGCCATTCCATGCATTCACCACCCTCTCTGTGAAAAAATACTTCCTAACATTGCCCCTGAGCCATCTCCCTCTATCTTCAAATTGAGACCCCTTGTTCACACTTAGTTAACACTAAATGCGCAGCTCTCAGCTAATATTAACACCTCTTAGTGGACTCCCCCTCAGCAGCTAAGGCGAATTCTATTAAAACACTTGAGGGTGGCACTGGGATTCAGTGTAATCAGTGCCTAATGTATAAATTACTGGATACCCCCCAAATAATGGATACATATATCTGTGCTAAGTGTGTATGTATTAACTCCTTATACCCTGGGAGGCCATTTTGTTTCAGGAGAATCAATGAATGGTTCAGACTTCATACGGAGCTATTGGGTACAATGAGTTAAGTTGTTGGAACAGGAGCTAGCTAAAATCAGAATTAAGTTGAATGCTGTGGAAACTGAACAACATGATTTGTTGCAAAAAACAAACTAACTAGGGAAATGTAGCATATGCTGGAACAAGCTCAACTTGGGTACCTATAGGCACTGTCCCACAAGTCCCTAGCCTCCATAGTCCACGTAATAAAACTAATAATAGAAGACAGGATAAAATAACCAGGGAAGAGAAGCTTACAGGGAGTGAGGGTGACACTGATGGAGACAGTGATGAAGCCTGGACTGAAGTAGTTTCCAAACATAAAAATAAAAAGGCAGAAGGGCAATGAATTTTGAGCTGCCATTGTACTATCACTTTTCTGTATTAAGTCCCCCTCCCCCCTTCGCCCACAATGTCTGAACCGATACCTCACTCTGACGCCCCAACAAATAACAGAAATATTACTCAAACAAACATGGAGATTGAAACCGCCGTGACCCAGATTGTACAAACCAATATGACCCACCCAGTAATTAATGGTGGTCCATCCACTAGTGCTACTAGCAGTACCAACAATGAAAGTATCTCACCCATTAGACAAACTCCGAGTACTTCTAGTAGTATACAACTACCTGCACCAAATATAGCCCCCCAATTATGAAAACACTTCCCCATTAGACAAACCCCGAGTACTTCTAGTAGTATAAAACTACCTGCACCAAATATAGCACCCCCAATTATGAAAACACTTCCCCATTAGACAAACCCCGAGTACTTCTAGTAGCATACAACTACCTGCACCAAATATAGCAACCCCAATTATGAAAACACTTCCCCCATTAGACAAACCCCGAGTACTTCTAGTAGTATACAACTACCTGCACCAAATATAGCACCCCCAATTATGAAAACACTTCCCCATTAGACAAACCCCGAGTACTTCTAGTAGCATACAGCTACCTGCACCAGATATAGCCCCATCCAAATTATGAAAACACTTCCCCCATTAGACAAACCCCGAGTACTTCTAGTAGTATACAACTACCTGCACCAAATATAGCACCCCCAATTATGAAAACACTTCCCCATTAGACAAACCCCGAGTACTTCTAGTAGTAAAAACTACCTGCACCAATATAGCACCCCCAATTATGAAAACACTTCCCCCATTAGACAAACCCCGAGTACTTCTAGTAGCATACAACTACCTGCACCAAATATAGCACTCCAATTATGAAAACACTTCCCCATTAGACAAACCCCGAGTACTTCTAGTAGCATACAACTACCTGCACCAAATATAACCCCCCAATTATGAAAACACTTCCCCCATTAGACAAACCTATGCACTAGGGAACTCCATGATCAAATATATTGGTCGCATTGTTTGTGGCACAGATAAAACTAATTGTATGTGCTGTAGTTATAGGGGAGCTAAATTTGCAGACATCTAACCAATGGTGGATAACATACTCAATAAATCAGGAAACAACCCACTTGTTATTTTACATGTGGGTACAAACAGTATGAATAATTAACTTGACACCATAAAAACAGATTTTTACAAACCACTGTAATAAACTGGAAACTAAAGGTTGTACTATCACTATCTCTGAAATTCTACCTGTCCTAAGAGCTGGCTACTATAAAAACCAAAAAAAATAAAACTGTCAATGAATGGCTTCACAAGTGGACACTACAAAAGGGTTACTCATGCCTTACCCACTGGGAGGAGTTTGAAGGTAGATTTAACCTTTTCAGTTGGGACGGCTTACACCTAAGTAGACAGGGGACTAACCAGCTAGGAAAACAAATCCGAAACCGCATATCTAACTAGTTATATTGACTAAACCGGGGAACATGGGAACACCATCTTCTATCCCAAACTCACATCCCATAACATATAATAACTCAAGGTATAAAATCTTACTTACCAATGCCAGAAGTCTTAATGCAAGCAGGGTATCCGAGCTAGAAGCAATAATGACCAGGGATAACCTTGACATTATTGTGGTAACTGAGACCTGATGGGATGATGCAAGTGATTGGCACAAAGAAATTTGTGGGTATACATTATACCAAAAAAAACAGAGAAGACAGGAGAGGGGGTGGTGTCTGCTTATACATATTCATTTATTTATTTAGATTTTGATAACCGGGTAAGCTCACTGAGACCAGAGGTCCGTTTTCAGGAGCGACCCAGATTAGTTACAGACAATAATTACATATATTGGCAGGAGTACACTGTAGTACATACATTAGTAGGAGTACACACTAGTTGGAGCATACATTGGATAGGATATAGAGTACATTACAGAGTATGTTAGTTACATACACATAATAACATAGCAAATAAATCAGACATATGACATCTCAACCAACAATGCTTTAGGGGAGAGGTGGTAACAGCAATATGCAGGATATATTGCCAGCCAGTAGGCTGACTGCTGTGGGACAAGCAAGTTTCAGCCACCAAGACTAAGTTCCAGGCTAGCGGTTACAGCCACAGAGACTAAGCTCTAGCAGGTATACTTTCAGGCCGGACTTAAAACCCTGAATAGTACAACAATTAGCCAAGTCAACAGGGGGAAGGTTCCATAAATGTGGGGCAGCATTCCTAAAGGAGTGCTTGCCATAGTTAGTTCAGACACGAGGGATGTCTAGGGGATGGCCAGTGGAGGATCTCAGGCCCCGGACTTTGAGATTTAGCAGCCCACGCAGGTGAGGAGGAGGGTCAATAGTGATAAATTTGAAGGTCAGGATCAAAGAGGAATAGGCTAGTTTTTGTCACATAGAAGGCCAGTGGAGATCAGCAAGGACCTTGCAGTGGTGCCTTCTTGAGGGGGGAGTTGGTGGCAAAACGAGCCACCCTGTGGTAGAGTGTAGTAAGCTTTCTTTGTTCACCCTCCCTTAGGGAATGCAGCAGGGGAGCCCCATAGAGGAGGGAAGGGAGTAGGGTGCAGTTAGATATGGCACAACGAGCCTCAAGAGAAAGAGAGTCACCCAGCCTATAGAGAAGTCCTAACTTCTGGTGGGTGGACTTAACAACAGAGTCAATATGAGGCTGGAAGTTCATCGCCTGATCAAGCAGGACTCCGAGGTACTTGATCTTGTCTGTGACCTTTATACTCTTCCCTTGGGCAGGATGAAGCTGAAAGATGCCACAATGGTCTGAGCCAAGGCATCTGTTCCCAAACAGGACAGCCTTCATTTTTTCTTCATTCATTACAAGTGAGTTTGAGGAGAACCAGGCTTCCAGTGCAGCAAGACTGGCCTGGAGGTTAGCACTGATTACGCTAGAAAGCGGATCACTGCAGTAGACGACAGTGTCATCTGCATAGAGGATAAGGTTGTTCCCCCTGCCAACCCCCTCTATATCATTGACAAAAACAGTAAATAACAGGGGACCAAGGATCAAGCCCTGGGCTACCCCAGAGATTACTGGTTTAGCACTAGACTGGGTTCCTCTCCATAGGACTTTTTGGGAACGGTTGAGCAGATAGCTCTCGAACCATGTAGCAGAGAGCCCATCCAGTCCAAGTAGGTGATGTTTAGTGAGGAGAAGTTCATGGCTGACCAAGTCAAATGCCTTGGATAAATCAATGAATAAAGCCCCCATTAGGGAACCTTGGTCCATTGCGTCAAGGATGTCCAATGTGAGCCGGATAAGGGCTGTATCAGTGCCATGGCCTTTCCTAAAGCCGTGTTGAATGTCAGCTAGAAGTAGGTGCCTTTCTAGGTAGTCCTATATTTGATTGTAGACCAATCTCTCCTGCACCTTCGCTAGTGGGAAGAGCATGAAGATTGGCCTGTAGTTCCCCACATTGTCCTTTTCTGTGACTGGGGACAATGGTTGCCACCTTCCATTTATCTAGGACCTTTTCTTCGAGGAGGGACCTGTTGATAAGCAGGGCAACTGGGCGGGAGACAGCTGGAGCTGCAGCCCACAGTAGTCTAGGTTCAAGCAGGTCATGTCCCAGAGAGAAGTCTGGGTTTATACATTGCAGAAGGGGAAGTACCTTGGCGGGCTTGACCAGCTTCAAGTGAAACTGGAGTCAGGAGTGTTCCCAGGTGGTACCTCTGTTGCTGGGGGCACCTGAGGGCAGGTGGGGTTTGGTTCCTCCAGGATTGGAGAAAGCGGCACTAAACGCCTCTGTAATTAAGGTGGGATCATTGGTTAGAGTATCACCGACCAGGAGCGCACCATCTTGGGCATTGGGGGCACCCTATATCAGCAGGTTAATTTGGCCCCAGAATCTCTTGGGATCCCATAGGTGCCTAGACTGGAGATCTCGTAGGTATTTAGATTTAGCCGACTTGGAGGCTTTCTTGCACTGATTCCTCAGTTATCTATACCTCTCCCAGTCAGTGTTCTGGCCTGTGGATTTGTATTGACCCCAGGCCCGATCCTGAAGCAACATGCTCCGTTTGAGGTTAGGGTTAAGCCATTTGTGGCATTTAACCTGTACCCTCAGTTTCTTGCCGGGGGCGTGTATATTGGCCACTGATGTAAAAGTGTTGGTAAAGAAGTCAAGCGCCTCATCTAGGGTAGGGAGGGAGATAAGTGGATCCCAGTTTATGGCACATAGGTCAGAGCAGAGAGCCTTCAAAGAGAAACTGCTGTAGTTTCTGGCTTCGATTACTTTGGCAGGCAGTTTGGGAGGCCTGTTGGACCAGATGCAGAAAATTGGGGAATGGTCGCTCAACAAGTCTGCCATGACCCCAGCAGCCTATATGCGGTCCGGGCTGGATACTAGGGCCCAGTCAAGTAATGAGTGGTTACCAGTCCTAGCACTGTACCTTGTGGGCTGGTGGATAACTTGGGTCAGATCGGTGTCATGTATAAGGTTCTTGCTGGCAGAGATCTCTAGTGAGAGCCAGTTTTGGTTAAAGTCCCCCAGGAGAATCAACTCCCCCAAGGAGTGTTCTGCCAAGGCATGAGTTAGCGATTCGAGGGAAGACGCAGCCATTTGGGGTGGGAGGTAGGTACACCTTATGTACATGGGTTTGGTGTCTCCAAGGAGCACCTTCGTAAAAATAATCTCATTCACAGAGTCACAGAGGGGAGAATGGTCAATCTGCATTGCATTAAGACCACTCCAGATGTAAATGAGAACCCCCCCACCTTTCTTCCCAACACAGTCCTTCCTGAAAGCATTAAAGTCAACTAGGTCCATTTCATGAGGAAGGATGCAGGGTTTGAGCCAGGTCTCAGTCACTTCAAGTATATTGAGTTTGTAGAGCGTTGTCCAGGCTTCGAGGGCATGGATTTTGTGCCTTAGGCTACCTATGTTCATGTACACCACTTTGAGTCCTCTGGCACTAGTCCAGAGAGGGCAAGTGGGGTCGTAGAGTATGGTATTTGAGGGGTAGAGACCAGGGTTCGATTCCACATCCCCCCCAAGGCCAGGTAATTGATAATTCTGGTGGGAGTAGGGAGTAGCCTCTTTATGTCACTTAGAGAGAGGTGGTAAAATAGGTTATAGCAGTTACCATGTCTGGTTAAGCCGTGCATGGCTAGTAGTAGAGCATTGCTCCCTTCCTCCAGGATATCCGGGGATACTGGGGAGTGGTGACTGGGATTTGCTTTCAGATCAATGGGACTATAGCCCCAGGAGTAGAGCAGGTCAGTTCCCAGTATTAGCACCACATAGGTAGCAGCAGACATAAGGCCCACACTCCGCATGATAGAGTTTAGGCAGTAGGTGGGTGGAAAGAGAAAATGAAAAACTTCCTCTCACAGTAGTAAAGGAATACCCTAGACTAGGTGTAGATGGAGGGGCAGGTTCAGAATGAAAGATTAGATCCAGCAGCTCCAGGTTAAGAGATACACCAGGTCAAGTGTAAGCGGAGCAGGGGGGAAAAAAGTAGCAGTAAGGATGGCAAGTGCAGCTCAGACACTTTAATCCGAAGCCCGCAAAAACCAGGAGTTAAAATATGGTGAATACTTCAGACTAAGATTCAAACAGAGCTGTAAAACCACAGCCAGGGAAACAGAGAGCAGGCTTTAAGAAGAAGGTGTCATACTGAAGATGTCTTTAAGAGGAGGGCAGGATCAAAGATCAACAAAGGGGATGGGGAGACAGAAAGCTTCAAGGATAACATTAACTCCAGTCCATGCATTCCCACCGCCATGTCTGACATGGCAACCAAGAGCTTATGGGTTGAAATTAATGGGACGAATAAACAAAAACTCCTGTTAGGGCTCTGTTACAGACCACCAAATGTATCTGATGACTACAATAAATCACTCAACATGGAGACTGTTAATTTTGCTGAAAATGGAGACGCAGTCATAATAGGAGACTTTAATTATCCTGGCATAAACTGGAACCTACTTACTGGATCCAATCCTGCTGACTTAAATTTTATGAATACAGTAGTAGCTGTGGGTCTGGCCCAATTAGTTGCAACACCTACAAGGGGCAATAACATCTTAGGCCTAATACTTACAAACGTAGACAACTTAATAGATGACATCATTACTTTACCCCTATCGGTGGCAGTGATCATATTGTACTAGTCTGTGACATTAATTTCATCTCCTCTAGGTCATCTAAACCTATTCTTGTAAAAAATTATAATGAAGCTAATTTTGAATCAATCAATAATCACTTTTGTAGTACAAATTGGGCTGAACAGTTAAGCCTGTCTAACTGTAAAGATAGATGGCTGTCATTAAAAATGACCATTAATGAAGCTGGGTCTCTATTTGTACCTTTGAAAATTGAATTCAATAACAAAGGTAGAATACCGCCATGGCTAACAGGTGCAGTCAAAAAACAAATTAAACACAAGGAAAAAGCTGATTCTAAACTCCAAAATGTAAACAGTGAGGAGAACTATAACAACTATAAAACTAAATTAAAGAAACTCAAAAAATTAATTAAAACTGAAAAATATGCCGGCCTGGTGGTGCTGAGGGTTGAGGCGCTGGACGCCACACACCGCTCTATGCCGGCAACCCGGGTTTGGGAGCGAGCCAGGGTCGTCGGGGGTCAGCAGGGGAGGAGAGGATTGAGCGTCCGTAGGACTGCTCTCCTTCTCCGGGGACGGGGGAGTATCGCTGCTGGTGCTCGGGCGGCCCCTGGAGACAGCTGGGAATTGCTGGTGCACTGACAAGATCTGTGGGGATGTACTGTGGCAGACGTCAGGATCAGGGGGTGTGCGGACATGCGCGCGCTCGGGTCCTTGGATGTCATTGCATGCCACAGATGTCGGGGAATGGGAGGGAGAAAAAGTGGAAAAAAGGTGAGCATCAGACGTGGTGGCTTGATGGCCGCCTCAAGCAGGGAGACCGGTTTGACTCTGTGGATGCACGGTACACTGGATCCTGGTACCGCGGGGTTGAGCTACGAGGTGAGCTCCCCTCCACCCTGCCATGGGGGGTAAGCCGTGGGGGAAAACCGCAGAACCACAATAGGAGGAGCTGGTGGATTCCCGGAGATGGCGGCCAGAGACCTGAGGGGATGCCTGACAAGATAAGGTAGGCAGTCTGGTGGCTCAAGGTGGATAAAGTATAGGTAAAAACAAACAAACAAAAAAACAACTGAAAAATATAAAATAGAACTTAGGACAGCTCATACTAATGACAATAATTTATATATTTATTTATTTTATTTATTGAAATGTTTCACCAGGAAGGCACACTGAACAACAAGTTTCTTGCCTCCCGGTGCGACCTGGGGGGGGGGGACAAAGAGGATAAGAAAAATGTAGAGCATACAGATAATATAAAGAACAGTTATACTTAGGTTGAAGCATTTAGGCAATATAAAATTAAAGTTGGTAAGTAACACGGACATTACAGATTGTAAAACAGATACGGCCAAATTAGGTCCAAGAACATGATGCAATAATGAGGACAGAATAGTATGCGACAATATAATCAAAGTGCAGTGATGTTCCAAGTGCTAAGTTTATAGGAAATTTACAAGTGCTAGTGTAGAATTCAGGAGGGAGAAGGGTGTAGCATTAACAGAGTTGGAAGGGAGTTAGCTAAGAAGTGCTGGAGAGGAGGTGAGGAAGATAGAGGAGGAAGGGATGGGAGGGGAAGATAACCAAAACCTAGTTCCCTTCAAGATGCAGAGAACCCTGCTGGGGGTGAGGATTTGGCACTCTAGGGAAGAATAAAGGAAACACCTGGATGCACAGAGAGACCAGCGACCTGATTCCCCTTCAGGATGCTGAGAATCCTGCAAGGGGGTCAGGGTGTGGCAAGTAGGAGCAAGTAAAAGGAGTTAGGAGGAATTAACACAGGGGCAGCTGGAAGAGAGGGTGGGGAGAGCAGCCAGGAACCTAGTTCCCTTCCAGGATGCTGAGAACCCTGCCAGAGGGGCGAGTAGCTGGCGAGAAGGAATAAGTAAAGAAGAATTAAGGAGGATTAAAGCAGGTACAGCTGGAAAAGAGGAAATTATGAAGTGCAGTAGCAAGGGAGCTGGAGGAGGAGGAGGAGGAGTGTCAGATTTGTGGAGGTAAAGCATTCCAGGTATGAGGGAAGTGATGGGAAAAAACAGTCTGGCCAATAAGGGTAGAATGGCGAGTGACCGACAAGGTACATGTATTGTTAGATCACAGGGAATGAGAAGGGGGAGGGGAAGGAAGAAAGAGAAGAAGACAGATAAGTGGGTAATTCGCCAAGCCAGAATTTGGAGGTCAGTTTGGCACAGTGGGAGAGACAGCAGAGCAACATGGGGGAAAAGCTAAGGTGTGATAAGAAGTCACAGTGATGGGTCTGAGAGTGGGCTTCAAGGGTGAAACAACAGAAAGAGTTAAAGAGAGTGTCCAATTTGGCCAGGGAAGATTTGGAAGCAGCACCATAAACTATATCATAGTAGTCAAAAATGGGGAGTATCATCTTCTGAACAAGTTCACGCCTCGCAGGTAGCAGGATGCAGCTACAATTCCTGTGCAGGGCACCAAGCTTGGGGTGCAGCTTTTTCAGGATGGCATCAATGTGTACAGAGAAGTTGAGGTGTTGGTCCAGCCAGACCCCAAGATATCTAAATGAGGAAGTGTCATCAAGGATTGTCCCATCAAGGGTGTGGAAGGAGGGCAGGGCAGTAAGCCTAGAGAGCATCTGCCTGGTGCCAAAGGTCATGGAGACTGTCTTCTTGGCACTAAGAGAGAGCTGGTGTGAGGCAAATCAGAGCTGAACCTGGTTGAAGTCATGCTGTAAGCTAGTAGCCACGGTGGCAGAGGTATTGCCAGAGCTGTACAAGACAGTATCATCAGCGTACATATGTATGGAGGTGGAGATGCAGACTGTAGGAAGGTCATTTATGAAGATTGAGAAAAGCAAGGGACCTAGCACTGAGCCCTGAGGGACTCCAGTGTTGATGGGGAGAGGAGAGGAGACTGAGTTGGAGATTTTTACCGATTGAGTCCTTCCGGTGAGGTAAGATTTAAACCAGTTTATGGCAGTCGATGCCAGGCCTGCAGCTGAGAGGGAAGCATGGAGCAGTGTATGTGAGACAATGTCAAATGCTTTGGTGAGATCAACAAAGATAGCTGATGTGATCAGGCCATTGTCCGTCCCAGTGAGGATGGAGTTGGTAAGCCTGAGGAGGGAGGTGGTGATGAAATGGTTCTTCCAAAAGCCAGATTGGAACGGGGTGAAAAAGGAGGAATCTGAGAGAAAGGGTGAAAGTTGGGAGAGAACCAGGTGTTCTTGAAGTTTAGCAAGGGTGGGGAGGAGGGAGATGGGGCGGTAGTTGCCAGGAACAGAGGAGTCACCACCCTTGGGGAGAGGTAGGACTAAAGCATGTTTCCAGGAGGTGGGTACCTGTGTGGACATAAAGGAGAGGTTTAGAATTAAGGAAATAGGGTGGGTGATGGCAGGAGCCAAGAAAGAGAGAAGTTTAGGATTGAGGTCATCTGGTGAGGAAACTTTTGAAGGGTTGAGGGAGAGGAGGGTATTTAGAACTTAATTTGTAGAGATGGAGGAGAATTAGAATGGGGGGGAGGAGGAGTCGGGCAAGCAGTGGGGAGGTGAACATGAGACAGGGGGAATGTGGGGGCGGAGTTTAGTAGGGACTTGGTGCATGAAGTATAGTAGGCATTAAATTCGCTAGCTACTAGGCAGTGGTCCAAAACCAGAGAGTTGTCAATTTTGAGAACAGGAGGAGGGGGTGAGAGGGAGGGGAGAAAAGGGCATGGACTACCCACCAGAATTTTGAGGGGGTATTAATGTTAGTGAGGAAAGAGGATTTTAAATACTCAGATTTAGCCAGTCTAGTAGCTTTGGTACAGGAGTTGTGGAGCATTCTATACGTGGTGTAACTGCAGGGGAGCTTAGAAGATTTATGTTTTTTCCAGGCACGGTCGCGCTCCCTTAGGCTGGCAAGTAATTCGGGATAATCCAAGGGAGGTGAAGCCACCTAACTCTTGTCTGCCTGAAGGGGGTGAATGCATTCCAGGTAGAGAGGAATTTGTCCTTGAAGTAGGTGAAGGCATGGTCAATGGAGGAGGCAGTGGACAGAGGAGCCCAGTCCATGGAGGCAAGGACAGACTGGAGGGGGGCAAGATCAAGGGATTTAAAGAAATGAAGCTGAATTATTTTGTGAGGGTGTTTGGGTTGATGGACCTTGTGAACCAAGAAGATAGGGTTGTGATCATTAAGGGAATCAGGGAGAATTCCTGACTTGATGACATGGTGTGGATGGGTGGTTAGTGCCCAATCAAGAAGGGTGCTATTTTGTGTTTTATGATTTGGACGTGTGGGCTCAAGGATGAGCTGAGTGAGGTTGAGTGCAGACATGTCATGTCATTTCATGTCTTGCTCAACTTTGGTGACAGCCAGTTTAAGTTCACATCACCCAGGAGGAACAGCTCACCAGACTGCGAGATGGAGGTGATGGAGGCTATAAGTTCTGTAGTGACAGAGGGGTTGGTATTGGGATGACAGTAGATGCCAGCTACAAAAATTGGAGCAACGAAAGGGAGAGTAATTTGAGTGACCAGGGCCTCATATTTTGCTGGGACTGAGGATGATAGTACTGTAGAAGTTTGCAATTAAGACAGAATGTACATGGCCACCCCCCCCCCCATCCTACCCGGTCTTGCTTGGAGAGAGAGTAGCCTGGAATAGCAATAGAATTATCAGGGATGTTACTTGAGAGCCATGTCTCAGATATAATTAAGATGTCCAGAGTGTATGAGACAGTGAGAGTTTGCAGGAGGTCAGTTTTGTTTAGCTGGCTGCAGATATTCAGATGAAGAAGCTTCAGCCCATTTTGGAAAACCAGGGGGCTACAGAGTAGGGTGCAGTTGTGTTAGAGGTGACAGCATAAGAAGATAGTGAAGGAGGGCCGGGGTTGGAGTGGATGTTGCCAGAGGAGAGAAGGAGGATAGCTAAAATGAGGAAGTGTACTTTAGGACATTTGTAATGCAGCCTAGAGTTTAGATAGGAAGAGGATGGTGGAGGGGATGGAGAGAAGGATATAGTGAGATGAAGATAGGCAAAGTAACTAGGAGGAGGAAAGAGTGAGGCAGGTGGAAGAAAGGGAATGAAAGACCAGATTTCTAATGGGACAGTGGGAGTAATTGCCAGAATGAATGATGTATGTGGGGAGTTAGGGGGGAAGGAAGTAGTGGCGGGAGTAGAGGGAGAGGGAGAGTTGAGGATCAGAATCAGGAGAGGAGGGAGTAAGTAAAAAGAGGGGTGGCGGGAAAAGGAAAAAAGTGGTTGCCCATTTAGAGGAGGGGGGAAGGGCTTCATGGAACTGATAAAGAAAAGGTTAAACTGAGCTGCGACTAGTAGTAGTAGGCGCGACTGGCAGGTGGGCTAAGCAAGAAACTAATAAAAGACAAAGGTAACATAATTCAATAATAAAGCTGTCTATGCATATGTGAACTCCAAGAAAAATATCCCTCATGGTATAGGTCAAATTAAAACTAGTAACAAACTAATAAATGATGAATGACAAAGAAAAAGCATTGGTCTTTATCAATTACTTTTGCTCAGTATATAATCCCAAACCCCCTTTGCCATGGACACCAGGTATAGTTACTAACCATTTCTCCTTCACAACAGATGAAACAATAATTGCACTAAAGAAACTGAAGGTAAATTCGTCCCCTGGCCCTGATGGAATAAGCCCCAAATTGGTATTAGAGTCAGTAACTAGCTTGGTTGAACCAATTACTGCATTGTACAATCTTTCCATTACTACCGGTATAGTCCCTAAAGACTAGAAAAAATCCACAGTCATACCGATATTCAAAAAGCATGACAGAAACTTGGTTAACAACTACAGACCCATAAGTCTTACATCTGTTCTATATAAAACATTTTAACAATTGATTAAATCTAAGATTGAATCTGAATTAATTTCCATCCAGTACTCAGATAATAAACAGCATGGGTTTACACTGGGACAGTCCTGCATCACAAATTTAATTACCTTTTACAACCAACTCAGTATTAACCTAGGCAACAGAGTTCCTGTTGATGTCATTCTACTGGATTTCACCAAAGCATCTGACGAAGTCCTCCACTTAGAACTATTAAACAAATTAGTCAACATTGGGATGAGCTACCAGGTTGTGAATTGGGCCAGCAACTTGTTGCTTGGACGAACACAGCAGGTAAGGGTAAACGGTCAGCTATCCCCATTGGGTGAAGTAACCAGTGGAGTCCCTCAAGGCTCTGTCTTGGGACCTACCCTGTTTAACATCTTTATAGATGACATTAATGTCAACATCACAAATCATCTTGCCAAGTTCGCAGATGACACTAAGATTGGAGGAGAGGTAAATACAATGGAAAAACACCTGTCGTTGGCCAGTGACCTTGAAAAAATAGTGAAATGGGCAGAGGACAACAGAATGGAACTTAATTCAGACAAATGTGTGGGCCTCCATTTTGGACCAGCAAACCCCCAGTACATGTACCATATAAATAACATTCCATTACAACCAGTGACCAAGGAGCGTGACCTGGGAGTCATCATTAATGACTCCCTTTCTCCTACAGGACACTGTAAAAAGCTAACTCAGATGGCTTACATGATTTTGAATCGCATTTAAAGATCCTTTACTAATAAAAACTCTTATTGTATTATACCCCCTGTACCGAACTTACATTAAACCCCATCTAGATTTCTGTTCCCCTTTTTGGAATCCACATTTAAAACAAGACATCAGATGAATCGAACAGGTCCAATATAGGGCTACTAAAATAATACCTAATTTAAAAAATCACAACTACGAGTACAGACTACACAAAACTGGATTAGTTACACTTAGTGACAGAAGACATAGTGGGATCTGTTACAACTTTTCAAAATCCTCCAGGTCCCTGTTTTAGCACAACAGTGTGGTTTATATTTCTCAAACTGTAGTATTAACCTTAGATGTCACAACAGACAGTTAGTAATTCCCAAATCCAATACTAATAAACAAAATAACTTTTTCTCAATCAGAGCAGCTAAGGCCTGGAATTTACTCCCACAGAATATTGTTGACTCTTCTAATCTTGAAACATTTAACGCATTTCTAGATAAACACCTTAAATGAGATACTAACCCCAAGTAATACACCCACACAATAGTGGGAGACATTCTAGATGGGCTTCGGCCTCCTTATGTATACCTTACCTAGTAACCTAGTAAAGGTAAAGATAAGACTGTACATCACACACACACACAAATATCACTTTTATATCGTCCTTCCTCCTCCGAAAGCTGTGGAATTCCCTCCCCCACCCACCTGCTCTGCCTCTTCCCTCACTCCCTCTCTTCTCTTCTCCATGACTTCATCTCTTCCTCATGAAAATGCACTGGATCTTCACTCCTACTCCTCCACTCATCCTATTCCCCCCACTGTTTTCCCCCTTGTCTTCTCCTTCCCCTTATAGCACTGCCTTTGCCCCCCTGCTACCAACACTTGATACCTTGTTTAACTTCCACTGCCTCCTCCTGTATAGTCCTGGATCAATTAAATAATATCCTGCTCTATTCCAGACATAATTCATAATTGTTAAGTTGCCTTTTTAGTTGAGTGCCTCTCATTGCATATATGGTTCTACTCCTGTTTGTAAATATTGCACTGTAAATGCTCAGAATGGTTATATTTTTATCTCCCTTGCCCCTTCCCCCAGGACACATCTGGAAATAAGCTGCTACTCAGCCCAGTATGCCTTTCCTATTGAACCTTTTAAAATAAATAAATTAACAAATTGCTGGTTATAAAATATTTACTAAAATATTAGCTTCAAGACTAGAATTAGTATTACCATCTATAATCCATTCAGACCAGCCGGACTTCATCAAGGGAAGGAGGGGCCATTACAATACAAGGAATGCGTTGAACTATATTCAGTTAGCTAAAAATCCGGACTCTATGCTGGTGTCTCTGAACGTGGAAAAGACATTTGATAGGGTGGCATGGGCATGCCTATTGGAGATTTTAGATATTGCTAATTTTGGTCCAGAGTTTATTTCATGGATTAAAGCTATTTACAGTAAACCATGTACCAAAATATTGACTAATGGTAATATATCGCAAGCTTTCAGTCTTCATCGTGGAACCTGTCAAGAGTGTCCTTTATCACCTTTATTTTTAACTATGGTTATTGAACCACTAGCAAATAGTATCAGAAAATCTCAGGCTATTCAAGAGCTTCAATATGGGAAAGAATCTTTAAAGATATCACTGTTTTCAGATTATGTACTTTTATAATTAAGAGATCCTGAAAAAAGAGATAAACACTATACTTCAATTGGTACAAAAATATGGGCAAATATCAGGTTACTATTTTATCTGGGCCAAATCGGAAGTAATGCCTCTACATCCTTTGAAATGCACTATTAAACAAGAATTGTTCCCAATTAAAATTCAAGATTCTTCTATAAAAGATTTTGGGTGCACTTATCTAATCAAATTAATAAAATCTTAGATTTAAATTATAAACCCCTGCTGAATTTAATAAGGCAAGATTTAAAGAGTTGGAGAGAACTTCCACTTACTTTGCTAGGGCAAACAAGCCCTGTTAAAATGAATATTTTGCCCAGGCTATTGCATCTGTTTCAATCTATACCTCTTAATATTCCCAGTCTATTTTTTTAAAGATTTAGATAAGATTGTTTATAAATTTATTTGGAAGGGAAGAAGGGCACGGTTAAAAAAAGTGAAATTATTGGCTTCACATGATGGAGCTGGGCTAAAATTACCAGATTTTGAATCATATCACATTGTTACACTATTAGAACCAATTAAAGAATGGGTGAATACAAAACTTCCACCTTGGATTCATTTTGAAAATCTTCATAACGTTACAAGAAAAAATAAGCTATATTTTTTTTATTAAACCTCTCTTTAAAAATAATGTTAGGCAATATAATAATATTTTTTGAAGATATGCTATATGCCTGGCTGGGAAATGGCTACTAAAAAAGGCAGGAAAAAGGGAAATTAATAAATTATCCTCCATCTGGAATAATAACTTTCATAAAACATTTAATAATAATACTTTATCTTAAAAAATTGGAACAGTTTAATATTAGCCTTGTAGGGGACTTATATCAAGGTAATACTTTTAAGTAATTTCAACAACTAATGGATAGGTTTGGGTTACCTAGGAAGTTTTTTTTTTTCAGTTACTTACAGATTAGGGCAACCCTAGTTGTGGGGAAGTATTAAGTTTTGTTCAAATGGAAATGAACTTTCTGATATGATATATTTTGCACCCAATAGGTCAAATCCGATATTAAAACTTTGCAAATGTATTTTAGAACCCAAACTTTCTGATCTACATTTGCTTAAAAATAGTTGGGAAAAGGAACTGCAAGTGTTATTAGCTAGAGAGAAATAGATTGAGCTATGTTCATCTTGGAAACTGGCTATGAATAATAGAGTAAATCAAATAAAATTTTATGTTTTACATAGGATTTATTATACCCCTTATCTTCTGAATAAGTTTAATCCTAGCATATCTTCAAGGTGCCAAAGATGTAAACATCAAGTGTCAAATCTGTCTCATTTAATGGTATTATGCCCTAACCTTTCATCTTTTTGGTGAAATACTTTCAGGGCAATCAATACTGTACTTAATGTAAATTTAGTTATAGAAGTGGAGATATGCCTATTAGGTACTTCTACACTACAAACTCTTCCAGAAGGAGCTAATCTCAATTTATTAAATCTGAAGCTTATTAATGCTAGACTAGAATGTGTAAAGATCCAGGAGCTCCAACATGGGAATTGTGGAAAAATCTCCTTTTAGATTGCATGAAAACTGAGAAGCAGCATTATTTAACGATAAAGAATATAAAAAAAAAATTGGGGAGATTTAGGGTCCTATACAAACAGTGCTAGATATAGGGAATACATAATGGGTTGCACTGGAATAACACATTTACAGTATCTACAATAGTGAGTGGTTAGACCCATAACTCACAAGTGGCAAAGCCATGAGATACAGTAGTTATAAAGGTCTTACCACTTGTGTGGAGATGAATGTGTTATTCCACTGAAACCCATTATGTATTTGATATGTACCACACCATTTGTAATGGTTTTACTGGTGTTTTTGTTTTAGCTTAAAATTGCCTTTCTTTCCATTGTAAACTCTCTATCTGGTCCATTGTTCTCTGTGTTCTATTTCCAGATTCTAAGTGGAAATCACATGTTCTAAGTTAAATAAATTGTGTTCTAAGTGAAATAAATGATGTTCTAAGTGAAAATAAATATTTAACCCAAAATAACATGATTTATTTACCCATTTTATTCACCGGTGGTGTGGTATGTATGGATTTATTATAATATATTAGGGCAGTATTGTGGTTATATAGATGGGAGAAATCGGTACTTTGAAGCTGTTCCTTTGTAACCCTACTTTCTGATACACTGTTACATAGTGTTACAGTACTTACAACTGTCAGTATTTGTCACAAATAGGCTATTAATGGATACTGAAAATGCACCGTTGAC
Organism: Neoceratodus forsteri; assembly: GCA_016271365.2. Lineage (NCBI taxonomy): Eukaryota > Metazoa > Chordata > Ceratodontiformes > Ceratodontidae > Neoceratodus > Neoceratodus forsteri. The sequence goes on along the minus strand of CM028134.1, from coordinate 374,883,715 downwards.
TGCTTATTATATGATTGTTTCTGTACATTGGGGAAAAACATGTCAGTGTCAGTGGCTCAGTAGATTGCACACTCACCTCTGAGGCCGGAAAATCAGAAGGTTGTGGGTTCTAGCCCCACACCAGGCACTTGGGGTAAAATCCCAATACTGACACTGTAGTGCATCATGAGGGGAATGCTGCACTCCTGAGGTGTCATCTTTTAGATGAGATGTTAAACCGAGGTCCCGTCTGCCTGTCCTGGTGGTTATTCAGGTGGACTTTAAAGATCCCACGGCACTTCTCAAAAAGCGTAGGGGAATGTTTATTGGACAAAACTTCATTACGTCTCACAATAAGTGCAACACAAAAAATTAAGTACATACCTTCCAAATGATCACATAAAACACCATGTAAAGCATTATCTTACCCCAAATTATACCCCATCCACCTAATAGAAACAAATCCCCACTAAATCACATCATATACCAACTACCAACATTTATGTTATATACATACATTTGTACTAGACAGTTATACATCCTACCCTAGTTCAAACAACTAAATCCCACTTGAGTCCCCTATACAGTTACTTTCTGCAGACTCTAACTTATTCACAGTACTTATATCTCTACTGAACATACACCCACCCTATATTCCCTACTCCATAGTAACTTTCCACCCTCAAATTCCTTCAACAATTCCCTGTATCTTCAAAACTTTTATCCTGTGGCCTGGAGAAAAGGAGCTGCATCCCAACCCCTTCACCAGCTTTGAATCATTGATCTCGATAAAGTAACACATTCTTTATTATAAACCACATGAATTTCCTGCTCAAATTTAAGCTTCATTCCTAAGAAAATTAACTGTTTCTGCTGTAACACGAATTGAAATCTTGTTTGCCATATTACCCATTTTATTATGGCCATCGCCACTCTGGTAGTCCCTTTATAATATCCCTTCCATTCATCCCGCCCATACTGTCCATATATTAATGCCTCATAAGTCATGTCCTGTAATTGTGGGACACCCCAAGAGTTCACCAATAAATCCCACAGGCCCTTTATATACCCACACTCAAAAAAAAGGTGCCTCATTGTTTCTATTTCCACCCCACAGCCCTCCCTTAGACATGATCTCTCTAGAATACTTTTATGAAAATGGTTGCCCCAAACATTCAGTCTAGAGTGGCAACACAGCCACAAAGAATCCCACACCTTAGGTGGGACTTCTGGCTTTTTCAATTGTCCGATAACCTCAGATATACCCACAGACTCTGGTGTTACAATACAAGGATCTGTAAGGCACACAAAGTGTAGAATCCTTTGATACACCATTTTCCTGGTATTATGCAAAAGCTCTGTTGTGGTTATGTGCCACTCTTAATTTTCTACATATTTCCATTAAGTAGTTGAACATACCCCTTGGGATTGCCCAGAATTTCCCCCACTGTTGGGTTTCCCATCTCTGCCAAAAATAAATGCATCTATTCTTTAACAGGGGTACCCAATCTAATTGTTTCTTGACCAAGATTGGTACCAAATTAGCATATATAAACATTGAAAAAAAGACTAACACTGGCTTCAGCATGTTGAGCCCACCCCTAACCAACTGGTCAGTAAGCACTATTCCTCTTTATGGGATTCAGCTGACTCCCCCAAATTAATTGGAAAGCCACACTAAACATCCTAACTTCCAGTTTAACTGGCAAAGGATAGATTTGGCTAACAGTTAAAAAAAATAGGTACAATAAAGGTCTTATACATGTCATAGGGTAACCTTTCCACCTACCCACTTTCTCTTCTGCTTGGGCTAGGGCTAACTCCCAGTTCATGCCTGCCGCATCCCCAAATCCAAACCAAATTCCTAGAATCTTAATCGGTGGCTCTGTTATAAGTATACCCCCAATTTCCTGCTGGACTCCACCTTGAGTTTGTGTTCCTACAGCCTTGCTCTTTTGTTTATTTACTTTAGATCCTGAAATTTCAGAAAAGGAATCTACAACTACCATAGCCCACTCCTCAGATACTCGATCTGCCACCAAAATATTAATGTCATATGCGTAGGCCATTGCCACTAGAAAAGTTACATCCCATGCTCCCTGAATGGGTGAAATCCTGGTCTCCCCATTCAACTTCCTTAAAAGAGGATCCAGAGAAAAGACATACAGAAGGGGGCTCAAAGGGCACCTCTGTCGTACACCCCGATGAATCCTCACATGCTTCCCAATTCTACCGTTGACCAGGGGCTTTGAAGAAGCTTCCTTATAGATAATCCTTATCCACTTAATAAATGTGTCAGGGATTCCATAATGTTCTAGCACGTCAAACAAATATTCATGTGGAACCTCATCAAAGGCCTTGGCCTGGTCCAGTGAAATCAGGTACCCCAATGTTCCTGGGCCATCGAAGGCCTCTCTTATGATTTTTACCAAATCCACCATACTGCGTTGGGTAATGCCACATGTTTGTCCAGTGGAAATCACCTCCTGGGCTACCATAGCAAGTCTTTTACATAGAATTTTGCACAAAATCTTCCAGTCTACATTGATCAGACTTATGGGCCTCCAATTCTGGAGATCCACTCTATCGCCCTTTTTATGAAGAAATATTAAAAGGCTATCCGCCAATGCTGCAGAAAAGGGAACCATACCTGCTAATATGTCATTAAAGATACCCACCATAAACTCTTCTAAAACTCCCATGGTTTTTTATAAAATTCCCCCCAGTAATCCCTCTGGACCAGGAGAAGACCCATTCTGTAAACTACCTACCACCTCTTCCATCTCTTTTTTAGATATTGGGGATGTCAGCAGCTTTTTGTCTGCCTCTAACATCCCCGGTATCTCCAACTGATGGAGAAATTCAGCAGTCCCTTCGGGATGTGGTATCTGACCTTTATAGGAAGCTTCCACAAAATCCTGGACTGTTCCCTATTTCTTCTCCAGTATTCACTACTATCCCTGAATTTGTTCTAAGAGCAGCCACATATTTAGATTCTACCCTCTGCGCACAACTGTCATATGGATTGACATTCTGCGTCTTCCCCTGTGTTCTGAATTTTTGCTCAATTAATAGTGATTGGGCTCTATCATGCTGGTATTTACACATCTCTGCCTTGATTACTTGAATATCCTCGGTGAGAACTTCCCCTGTTTCTACTGACCAGGATAACAACATCTGGAGTCTATCCCTTAATTTTAGATAAGTTAGATAATTATTGTTTGCTGCTTTTTTAGCTAAAGAACTACATAATATTTTTATATTCCTTTTGGTGTCTTGCCACCAAAAAAGTGAATTCTCATACAAATCGAAAGCCGAAACCCTGGCCTCCAACTCAGCCTGGATTGCTGACCATATCTCGGCATCCTCCAAGGCAGCTATGTTCATCCTCCAAACTGGTCTGGATCGAGGCTTATTTAAAGGCTTCCCCACTGTAGTTTTAATCAATCTATGATCTGAGTTTTCCACAGGATAAATCCAAAAATTTAACACCGGGACCCAATGAGAGGCAAACAAGAAGTCAATCCGAGCTGATAAATGTCCCTTAGAAAAAGGATGATCTGGTACCTGGCCAATTTCAGCTGCACAGTCCTTAAGCCGTACTTGTTTATACATTCTATTCAAGACATTTGAGTCTGTATACAATTTTTGTGTTCTACCCATTTTATCTGATAATGATAAAATACAATTAAAATCCCCCCCCCCAAAAAAAACTGACCTAGCTGTAGAAAGGTATGGTTGCACTTTCTTCATCAAATCTACCCTTTGATACTTGGTTTGATAGTTATAGACATTAATTAACCTGAGATCCTGAGCCCCAATTCTCGCATCTAAAATATACACCCTGCCCGGTACCAAATCAATAAGATGTGACACTCTGAGGTCAGGATTTAAAATTAGAAACCCCACCCCAGAGCACACCTCCTCCCCTAGGGACCAAAATGAAGAACCTCTAAACCACTCTTTAGGTGCCTGATGGGCTTCCCGAATCATGTGTAAACGAATGTCCTGCACTAGGCAAATGTCCATCTGGTGGTTTGCAATAACAGAAAAGGTGGTTTGTCTCCTCTTTTGGTTCTTGATACTGTTCACATTAATGGAACCCAAAGTAAGCTGAAACTCCATGGTCATGTGATTGAACCGACATCATTCTCGGGTACCACTGCCCTTGGGGCTTTTGTAACAGCTCTTTTAGATATCTTATTTTTCTTTACCCCTCCTCTTGTTTCTTGAGTAGAAACTTCTAAATCAGTCATGTTCTCTGTTTGAGAGGAAATCATGAAAGAGGTATCTGAGTCTTCCCCCTCTTCCTCCCATTGTTTCCTCTTTGCAAGTAGATTAAATCTATTCTTTGTGCAGATCCCTGTATCAGACTGTTCATTAGATCTTCTTCCCATTTTCTTTGAAGCACTACGCATCACCCTTCTGGTTTTCTGATGCTTCCACTCCTCAGTTTGTGGTGGTGGCATAGTGGGTACCTGCACTTTAGATGTTCCTGGTTGTGCTGCTTGACTGACATCTCCACTGCCCTCCATGGATTCTTGTGACAAGTGTGATCTTTCCATTTTGACCAAAGTATCCCCTTCTGAGGATCCTACCCCTGCTGAAGTGTGCCTCTCAGTGGCAGAAGGGTAGTGATCTTCTTGACCCCTGGGGCAAACTACAGGTGGTGCAGGGTGGAATAATGGTGGGGGGGTGTCAGGTGGAGGACTGCTGTTGAATATCCAAATTCACCGTTGCACCAGTCTACCTCATAGTATTATCCCCTTCCTCATCAGATCCCGCTTCACTGGCATTATGTGATGCCCATGGGCAATCTTTAAAAGTGTGGCTTGTATCATCACAAAAGTTACATACCACAGGGGTCTGACATGTAAACGCCACATGTCCAATTCCTCCGCACAGTGAGCACTTCATTTTGTCACAAGCACTGCTTAAATGTGTGTGAGCACCACAACGGAAGCATGACCTCAGTTGACCTGCATAAAAAATAAAGCCTCGATCCCTCCCCAGGTAAAAACAGTTTGGTAAGTGCTGGCTCAAACCTTTTTCTTGAGGCAGGTGCACACGAATCAGCCACCCCCAGTCCAAATGTCCTCAGAATCAATAATGGGGTCTGGAAGTCCAATTACAAAACACTTTGCCCGCAACCAAAAGAGAATGTCTGACATTGCCACTCCTTCATTTTTAAACAACACCATTATTGTCCGGTAGGCTGGTTTTGTTAGTGGGATTACAATAAATGCCTTCCGCTCTGGAGTTCTTCGTACAGCTTGATACATTTCCCAGAAAAGTTCTAGACTGGCTGCCATCTTGAAACTAGTGTCAAATTCAGATCCCCAGATGTATGGATCAGAGCATAGATCTCCTGTGCTGAAAATCCTAAGCTGTCCTTCAGAAATGTGCGACCAACCTATATCTGGTCAGGATAAGTCTCTAAACCACCCTTATATTTAATGCAAACTACATTTCATATCCTGGCTGGTTCTGGGGTGCATGAAAAAGACCTGCATATGTTCTACTAGAAGAGGCCCAGCCCCTATTGTCAGATGCCCCTGTGTCATCTCCATTTAAATTTCGTGCCTTTGGGGAGGGGGCAGAGTGCCTATTTTCAGTTTCAGGAACTGCGGTATTAGATACATCGTTCTTGCAGCCAGGGGGGGTCTTTGCCCAACGCTAATGTTATTTTTAGGAGAAGCCAAGGGAGTTCTGTGTGTCATGGGAAACAATACTGGAGAATTTGCCATTTCTAGGGAGGAGGAAGTTCTAAAGGATCCATCTGATACTCCTCTGGTCGTGAAGGAGACACCCATGCTTGATCATGGGCCTGCTTCACCCATCCTGCAGCTTACAATGCCTCAGTCACAGTTCTCCCAGGAACTAATACATTCCCATCATAGGTCAGGTGTTCTGACACACTCTCAGGGTTCATGCCTCCTTCTCCCAGACCCAAATTGCCTGATGCTGCTTCGAGCAAGTCTTGAGAGCTCAATCACCCAGAGCCCATATCCTTAATAGCACCCCCTTCCTCCTCTACTGAATTCATCACAATTTGTAACACATTTGCATGAGGAACATCAGGTAAAACAGTTTTACTTCCCTGCTGCAGTAGTAATGGTTCCATCTGCGCACTGCCGTTAGTTGGACACTTTTCTGTTGATGCGCCTCCACCTCCAGATACACTCATGCATACTGCTCCAACCTTGGGTCTCTGACTTGCAGAAGGCTTGTTCCCCCATGGCTAAGCCACTCGCTCTCCCTCTGCTCTCATGGCGCTCCTCCTCTGCCAACAGTGCCCTCAAATATTCATATATAGGAAATCAGTAGCGAGGCTGTAATTCCATCAGCAGATTTTGGTGACATCAAAAACCATGAGAGCGAAGCAAAAGAAATGTATAGCATAATAGGTAAGAAACCATCAGTAACACTGCTGTTAGTCCATCAAGGATTCTGGTGACATCATAAACCATAAGAGCGAAGCTCAAGGAATGTGTAGAATAATAGATAGGAAACCATCAGAAACACTGTTGTTAGTCCATTGAAGTATCCTAAAGCATGACAACAAAGCAAAGGTAATGTATAGAATAACAGGAAACCATCAGTAACCAGGCTGTAATGCCATTGGGGGAGTCTGGTGACATAAGCCACAAGAGCAAAGCTCATGTAATGTACAGACTAACAGACAGGAAATGATTAGTTACAAGGCTGTAATTTCATCCCAGGATTCTGATGACATAATAGAAAATGAGCGTGGAACACGAACAATGTATAAAATAATAGACAGGAAATAATCAGTAACAAGGTCATAATTCCATTGAGGGATTCTGGAGACATTATAGACCACAAAAGCGACGCTCAAGTAATGTATAGAATAATAGGAAACCACCAGCAACAAGGCTGTAATTCTGTTGAGGATTCAGGTGATACCATAAACCACAAGAATCTAGTTCAAATAATATACAAAATAACAGATAGGAAATTATCAATAACAGGGTGTAACTCCATCGACAGATTCAGGTGATATCATGAACCACAAGAATGGAGCTTGAGTAATGCACAGAAAGCAGATAGGAAACCATCTGTAACAAGTCAATAATTCCACTGAGGGAATTTGGTGACATCAAAAACAATGAGAGAGAAGCCAAAGTAACGTATAGAATAACAGATATGAAATTATCAGTAATAAGCCAATAATTCCATCAAGGAATTCTAGTGACATCATAAATCACAATAATGAAGCTTGAATAACATAGAACAACAGATAAGAAACCATTAGTAACGAGACTGTAATTCCATTGAGTATTCTGGTCACATCATAAACTATGAGAGCAAAGCTCGAATAATGTATATCTCCTAACCCAGTTTACCACCTTGTGCCCCGTGCCCAGACTACCCATCTTGTTAACCAGCCTCTTATGTGGAACACTGTGGAAGACCTTACCGAAATCAAGGTAGGCGATATCCACTGCCCCCACAATTTACTTCCTTAGTGATCCAGTCAAAGAAATCTATCAGATTTGTCTGACACAACCTTGCTGCTGTGAATCCATGGTGCCTCAGATCCCGGGCCCCGTTGGATTCCAGATGACCCACTATTCTTTCTTTAAGCAGTGTCTCCATGATCTTCCCCACTACTGAGGTGAGGCTGACTGGCCGATAGTTCCCTGCCTCCTCCTTACTGCTGGATTTGTGTAGCAGGACCACATCTTCCAGTCCTCTGGAACCACTCCTGTGTTAAGTGACTCTGTGAACAAGGCTGCCAGAGGCGCTACTAGCTCTTTTCATAGTTCCCTTAACATCCTTTGGTATATGCCGTCTAGCCCCATTGCTTTGTCCACTTTCAGTTTTGTGAGCTCCTCCAGGGCTCTATCCACTGTGAATGGACTGACGTCCACCTCCCCCCCTCGCATCTGTTGCCCAGCTATGGTCCCTGACCCTCCCCTTCTTCAGTGAATACTGAACAGAAGTATTTGTTAAGTATTTCTGCCTTTTCCAGGTCTCCCTCCCTACACTCCCCTTCATCCCCTTTGAGCCTTACAATACCCCACCATTTTTTCTTCTTTCGCTGATGTCCCTATAGAATGTCTTGTTCCCCTTCTTTACCATCTGTGTTAATCCTTCCTCAGTTTGTGCCTTAGCCCTCCTAACAGCCTTACCTGCTTCTCTTAGACACTCTAGGTACATCTCCCTGTCCTCCTCCCTTTGGGTCTTGTTATAATTCCTGAAGCCTGCCCTTTTAGCCCTTGCTTTGTCTGCTACCTCTTTTGAGAACCATAGTGGCTTCTTCCTTTTTTTGCCTTTGGATACCAGTCTAATGCATTGATTTGTCACTTCCACAATGACTCCTTTTATGTGCCCCCACTTCTCTTCCACCCCCCTCCTTCTTCCCTCTTTTCCAGGGCTATTCTGATGTATCTTCCCCATTTCAGCGAAGTCTGCCTTCTTGAAATTCAAAACTTTCACCCTCGTATGACTTGACTGCGTCCTTGTTCCCATGCTAAACCACACTATGTAGTGGTCGCTGGATCCCAGTTGCCCCACCGCCCGGACATCTGTGATTCTGTCCTTGCTGGTCAGTGTCGGGTTGAGAATCACCTTTTCACTGGTGGGATCAAGCACAAGCTGAATGAGACCTGCCCCCCGTATGGACTCCAGGATGCTTCTGCTTCTGGCTGACGCAGCTACCTGGGTGGACCAATCAATGCCTGGCATGTTGAAATCCCCCAGTAGCAGAACTTCACCTTTCTCTGCCATCTTATGTATTTTGTCCACAGGCTCCCTGTCCACTTCCTTCCCCTGTGCTGGAGGCCTGTAGATTTCTCCTGTGCATATTGCTGCACCATTGCCAGGTTCAAATGTGACCCACAGTGCCTCAGCCCCCCCTGCCTACCCTGTACAGTACTTCTGTCTCCTTTATACCCTCTCTGACATACAGGGTCACCCTCCCCCATCCCTCCTGAACAGCACATAACCTGGTATAATTATGTTCCAGTCATGATTAACTAAGTACCATGTCTCAGTTATTGCTACTTTGTCCAGGTCTTCTTCTACTATCAATGTCTCCAGGTCTGGGATTTTATTTCTCAGGCTGCGGGCATTAGTTAAAAGATAAGAAAGTAGTTCCAGTAGCAAATTGTGCTCAGTGTACCAGAACATAAATCAACAAAAGAAAAACCTGGGTCGCCAGTGTAGTGCAAGGTGTGACGTCCAGTGCCTCAACCCTCACTGCCACCAGGTCAGCCACACCTGTATGTGATTTAAAAAACAGAAGCATTTACATGACCCATCACCAAAACTGAAACTGGTCAGGGCCATTGGAATTGTGTTCTCCATCAATGGTGCTGGTGCCTGCATGATGCAGGAATAAATGTGGTGAATTCCCTTGGCTAGTATTGGTGCTCATGTCTTCTTTTGTTGATTTGTGGGCATTAGTTACCATGGCCTTCCATGTTTTGCATCCTATTCCCCTCCTACCCCTGCTGCTCTCCTGCTTCTTTCCCTGTCCCTCCTCTGCTTCTTCCCCCGTCCCCAGTTGTCTTTCTTGTGTGGCCCCAAATTCACTGTTTACCCCTGTCTGCTCTCAATGTCCCAGACTTCAATTTGTTTTCCTGCTTGTGCCCCTGAATGGATGATACTAAGCCACCTGACCTTCCTGACTTCCTCCCTTGGCCAGTTTAAATGCCTGACGCTGAAGCATTCAAACTTCTCACACAGGACCATGGTCCCCTTCCCAGATGGCTACAGGCCATCTTCTTTATACAGGCTAGCATCCATTCAGGTGGGGCCCCAGTCCCCCATGAAGCCAAAACCCTCCCTTCCACACCATTTCTTCAACCATGAGTTGAATTTCTGGATGAGGAGTGCCCTAGCCTCTCCCTTGCCATGGACAGGTAGAACTTTTGAGAAGGAGCAGAGTGTGCTACTTATTTCAAGCTCCCCCCAATTTCCTGAAATCCTCCTGGATTCTAGCTACTCCACCTTGTCCCCAATCAGGTCATTCATCCCCAGGTGGATGATGACATCCAGTTCCTCCCTCCTTGCTAGTGCCCATGCGATCCTATTGATTCACTTCCCATCCCTCCATGAAGTGCTTCCTGGAAGGCACTTCACCTCCCTGTCCTTCCTGCTAGGTTCCCCTAACTTCACTCCCTGGACAATTGAGTCTCCCACCAGGAGAAGCTTCCTCCTTCCCTGTGGCTCCATGCTGGAGGACCTACCCATCTTCCCTGGTCTCAGCTGCAGGTGCTCTTATGGGGCTATCCCACTGCTGCAAAACAGTGTAGGAGTTGCTTAACACACCCCTCCCTTGCCCTCCCTGAGCCCACCATGATTCAACCACTGCTCCTCCTGGGCATCCTTTGAGGTTCAGGTTGTGGACCCAGTGGCCTCTGGGTGGGGTGAATATTCCCTGTAACCTTGCCAACTCGGCTTGGACACAGGCGACCTCCTCCCTCAACCCAGAAAGGTGCCTGCAGATAGGGCAGCATCGCAGCCTCTAGAACATCTCCCTAAAGACTGCTGCTCCACAGCCATTGCACGTCACCACTCCCAGCATGTTTGATGTTTGCTGTGTCCTATCCCTGTACAGTCTTTTTGATACAACCTGGTTATTTTTATTCCCTCCCTTTACCCCTTACTCCTCCCCTTCCTAAGTTTGGTACTTCCTGTTTAGTGGCAGGAAGACATTATACACTACCTATGGGCCCACTCCCTATAAAGGTGGACAAGACCAGGGGTAGGTGGGTTGAGGGGTGGGAGGGCAGCTTACCCCGGTGCTCTTCTCGTGAGACAATCAGCCCAGTCTCACCGTTGAGCTGCTTACCACCCCCAAAGTAGACTGAGGAAAAGAATCTCAGCAACTAAAGACAGGTAAAAGAGCACACAGCAATTTAAACTAAATTACCTGAAATTTGTTACATAAGGCTGTAATTATTCTGATGAAATCATATGCTACAAGAGCAAAGCTTGAGTAATGTATAGAATAAGAGATCTATAGCGAATCCTCAGTAACAATGCTGTAATTCTATTGAGGAATTCTAGTGGCATCACAAACCACAAGAGCAAAGCTCAAGTAGTAGATAGAATCATGGATAGGAAATCATCAGTAACAAGGTTGTAATTCCAGAGGGAGTTTGGTGACATTATAACTATAAGAGTAAAGCTTATGTAATGCATAAAATGATCGTAAAACGTCAGTTACAATGCTGTAATTCCACCGAGGGATTCTGGTGACATCACAAACCATGAGAGAGAAGCTTGAGTAATGTATAAAATGATCGGAAACCATCAGTAACAAGACTGTAATCCCATTGAGGGATTCTGGTGACATCATGAACTATGAGAGCACAGCTCGAGGGATTTTATGTTATTACTGGAATCCCTAGATGAATGACAAGCTTAGTTACCGATGGCTCCCTATCTGTTATTGTTTGTGACATATGTAACTCTCTGAACATTCTATCCCATAATACCCTTTATCTGATGTTAGAACAATGGTATTTTCAGTTTCTGATGTTGGAAAGAAGATGGTATTATGAGTTTCTGGTGTCAGAGCAATGCTATTATGAGTTTCTGATTTCAGAAAGGTGATATTTATGAGTTTCTAGTGCCAGAACGATAGTACTATGAGTTTCTGATGTCAGAGAGATAATGAGTTTCTGATGTCAGAGTGATGGTATTATGAGTTACTGGTGTCAAAACAATGATGCTATGAGTTTCTGGTGTCAAAAGGATGATACGAATTTCTGGTGTCAGAACAATGATATGAGTTTCTGGTGTCAGAATGATTATGAGTTTCTTGTTTCAGAATGATTATATTATGAGTTTCTGGTTTCAGAACAATGATATTATGAGTTTCTGGTTTCAGAGTGATTATATTATGAGTTTCTGGTTTCAGAACAATGATATTATGAGTTTCTGGTGTCAGAATGATGATATAAGTTTCTGGTGTCAGAGGGATAATGAGTTTCTAATGTCGGAGTAATGGTATTATGAGTTTCTGATGTCAGAGTGATGGTATTATGAGCTTCTGGTGTTAGAACAATGATATTATGAGTTTCTGGTGTCAGAATGATTGAACCATGAGTTTCTGATGTCACTTATTTCCTATGGGAAAAAATAATCACAAATATATTTTATTTTATTCTTTGGTAACTGGATAAAGCCCACTAGACACAGTGCCTGTTTCCAGGGGTGACCTGGGAATACTGGGGAGGTTAAGTGACTTGCTCAGAGTCACACAGTATGCAAGTGGAGGTTGTGGAAATCAAACCAAGGTCTATCTGCTGGATGTACCAAGCTCCTTCACAACTCGTTACTCTAGCCTCTAGGCTATACTGCCAACCCCATTACAAAGAGAATACAATGGAAGAAACCCCAAATGTTAAGAGGAAGCCCACCTCCGCCTTCACAGGTAATCTGATTTGAACTAGAGGAAGACATCACTCTTGTATGCTCGTATAAAGGACTGTCATTTCTCACTAATGCCATCAATGTCTCTGCAACCAATGTGTGGGACTCTAAATCTCCACCCCCTGATGAAGGGACAGTAAGCCCTGGAAGCATTGGGGTGTATGAACAATGGGCTGAAGCTGTGGTTTGTTGGTACTGTATGCATCCTGCAATTCGTGTATTTATTTTGCACAGATTTGTCCTATTAAAGTTTATATCTTTGCACTCAGCCCACACCCCAACAACTGACTGCACTATTGAGTGTATCTTCATTTTCTTCCTGGTTCTGGTTATGAGGCTTAGCCACCCTAGCAGGCAGCACAAGTCCCTCCACTGAGATGTAGTTTCATTCTGTTTGTTTGGGATGTGTTTAACGTTACCTGCCACTGCTTGATCTTGTTCCAGAGGTGCCTGAATTCCTGAAGGTTCAGTTTCCCTGATCCATCAGTCTGGGGAAAACGGCTTAAGGAAAGAACATTAACAAAACACAGAACCTCCTCCACAGAGAAAGCTGCATTCACGGTGCAGAACAGACATAAAATTAAGTATCCTACCACAGAATAAAAGTGCCCAATTACCTGCTGAAATAGACCAGTTCCTGTTGTCTTTGGAAACGATTATATTGACATCGTGAGACAGGTTCCCCTTCCTTCTGGGCTGATGCTACTATGGTACACTGATGAGTCCTATCAAGTATGAAACGTGCACCTGTGGTCTGTTGTTTTCAGCCCTTTGTGGATTGTTTTTGAGGCTTGTTGCTACCATACTTTTCTTCTTAATGAGAAACATTCTTGTACTGTGGTTAAAATAATCAAAAATTCCATGCAAAGCTCTTTCGTATGAGGTATTGGGTTCACCTGTAGCTGAAAGAACTCCAGAGATATAGACAACTGAGTCTGTTCAGTATTAATACTGTATTGCAGCCATTTATAGAACATTGTGATGTCACTGAGAAGCAGGCTGTGCTTGCCTCAGTGTAGTTAGGCACAGCTTGTTGCCCGATGATTCAGTTGACTATATCTCTGGAGTGCTTCCAGCTACAAATGAGCCCAATACCTTATTTGAAAGAGCCTCTCATGGGCTTTGAAACTATTATGGCCATTGGGCATGAATGTATCCCTTTAATGCCGAGCTAGCCATTAATTCTTTAATGGTGATTTGCATCTGCTACCTATGATGCTTTATATTATGGGGGTTATGTATAATTCAGCGCTTCTTTGAAACTTGGCTTTGTGCCCAATGCTTTTCCAGGGTAGCCCTTGAATCAGTGCTTTTGTACCCATTCTCCTGTCTTTTAAATTACTGTATCTCTAGCTACCCCTAAAGTGTTCTCGGCTAGAAGCTGTTGCTTTATTTTGGCTTAGGGATAGTGTCAGCTTCTTATATCCTATTCAGCCTAAAATCCCAGTGTACATTTAATTTGAATCCATGCGAGCAGAATCGTTTTTCCATACTACTTTTTGCCCCACCCACCATCACCTTTGCCTACTTGGCGACGGGGGAGTCATGGTGTTTTTCTGGTTTTCTCCCTGTTATCTCAGGAACACAGAACACAGGCACGCATGTGTATGGAAGCACACATGCACTACATGGCTCCGGTGATGGCCACTTCCTCCCACCCGGCCTAATGCCTGGTTTTCCTTATGGCTTGGCGCTGCCACTTAGCCTCCACTGGGTGGCAGCCAAAAGCCAGTGAAATCCCACATCCCTCCCCAGAGAAGAAAGCTGTCTTTCAGCAGTTTGATCCAGCTACTTGCCCCCCCCCCCCCGGCCAATCCCTGGCAGCTCGAGCTCGCTCCTGAACTTGAGTCACCGGCATGGCACGAGGTGCAGCATTCAATGCCTCAACCTTCAGCACCACTGGGCTGTCCCAGAATTTTTTTAAATCCTGTTACCCCCTCTCATTGATCTAATCTAGCAATTTGTCTTGTCTTCAAACGTACTCCTCTTCAGAAAACATATGAGGACAGATTAACTGAGCTCAATATGTATACCCTAGAGCAATGAAGGGAGAGAGGTGATATGATTGAAACATTCAAACATCTTATGGGCATTAACAAGTGAAAGAGTCTAACATGTTCCAATATAAGAAAAATAGCAGGACAAGAGGACACAGCATGAGATTAGAGGGAGGCCGATTAAGAGGGAATGTGAGGAATGCATGGAACGGCTTATCTCAGGAAGTGGTGGATATGAATACAGTGCAGGGCTTCAAACAGGCATGGTACAGGTATAAGGGAGCAAGAGAGATGAGTATGAATAGATAGGCCGTTGACAGAGTACAGGCCTATGGCACATTCATAAGGTACAAAAAATGGGCAGACTGGATGGGCCTTGCGGTCCTTATCTGCCGTCAACTTCTATGTTTCTATACAGTGCAGAAGGGATGTGTGTCCCTTCTGTGAATGCTGCCGGGGGGGGGGTGTCACTGGACCCCCAGTGTGTGGCATTCTATCTTAGGGTTGTGAATGTGCCACGGATCTGTGGTCTGCCACATGTAGGCAACCTGCATCTTAAGGCATGGGGCCCATATGTACTTCAGCTCTCCGCAACTGTAAACAAGACAGCTTCCGGATGAAGCTCATTTTCAAGCAAAGTGCCTTGAGTTACAACATACTGTATGTTGCTTTGTTTCTTTGGACTCCAGTGGATGTCAGGGCACTTTATTTGCATTTGCTTGCAATTGGCACATTGGATGACTACAAGAATAAAACAGTGAGTAACTACACCTATGAGTTCTTCTGTCTCCTTTTATTTTTATCCGAGTGTTTCCTTCCTTCACCAGCTGCCCACCCCCTCACCCACCTTATCAGGGACATACCTCTGCACCTTTAGTTACCCAAAGAATTTCACCCTGTGACAGGACTAAAGGGGGAAGGCTGTCCTCCATCCCTCAGAGTCATGTCCAGATCGGTGGTCCTCTAAGCACTGCAAGTGGTGCAGAGCCTGAGACACCTGGTGGCTTTATCCTGCTAGTACCTTTTTCCACCTTGGGTTTTCTCCTTTACACCCCTGCTGCATGCTTCTCTGAGATGGCAGCGTGTGCGTAGGTGGAGGGATGGACCTGCTGCATGTCAGATGGCAGTCCCTCTCTTCATGCCACTTGTGCTGCACTACCGCCAGGCATCCACCTGGTGGCAGTCACTGAGTGGTGTGATCATCCCTCTCTCCCCAGCAGAAAAGAGCAGTACTGGCCGGCCCAGTGGTGTGGAGGGCGGAGGCATCATGCTTTACATCCTGCCACGCCAGCAACCCATGTTCGTGGTGCAAGCAGGTTGCCGGGGGTCAGCCGAGGTGGGAGAGAATCTAGCGTCTGGAGGACAGCTCTCCTCTCCTGGAGAGGGAAAGACATGGAGGCTGCCACACCTCTGACACCTAGTGGTGGCTGGGTGTTGGAGCGCATGGGTCCTGTACTTAAAAGATGGAGGCAGAGCAGTCGACCAGCGTGCTGTGGGTGGAAACGCGCACAGCTCAGCCATTGCCGATGCTCATTGCTCTGCCTCCAGGGGGTTGGGGAGAAAAGCAGGAGGAGAAAAGGTCTTGGGCAGCTGGATGACTGCCGACTTCTGCAGGCGCTGCCCCCGCTGAATGGCAGGCACCTCCAGAACCGGCTCGGTGTCAACGGGCTGAGGGATCCCCACCACCCTGCCATGGGGGGGGGGAGAGCTATGGGGGAAGACAGGAGGTGGCACTGCTAGCAGGTGGACGGAGCTGGGGGGGGGTCGGTGAGAATGTGGGCCACCCAGGAACAGAAAAAAAGAAGTATAAAAAAAAGAAACGAGCAGTCCTTAGGATGCTCAATACTCTCCCCACCCCCCACCACCCCACCACCCCAAGCTGGCTCCCAAGAGGCCCAAGTCTGCTCTTGAATATGGACTGCTGGTGTTGCAGACAGTAGTGCTACCACCAAACCACTGGGACACCATTCCTTCGGTCTCCTTCTGAGTGAAAATCCCTTCTTTGTTTGTCTGAACACTGTATGTAAGGCAGAAATTCATTTTGGAAACTTGATTAGCAACCTTTGTAAATTACCAAAATGTGGATTACCAGCCATCCAGGCTTAAGGAGTGAGTTCCCATAATGGCTATTTTTATCTATAAGATACAGTCCAGAAGAATGTATTTGCCGTGAAAAAGTGTCAAATTGTGAGAAAAGAGACTGCAGCTCTGTACTTTGTACCACAACTGTGGAAAACATTATCGCATTTTGGAGATTCGCACTGCAATGTGGCAAATCTGTTGATTAGCATTTCTATTAATCAAGGCTGCACTTTTTTTTTTGCCTCCTCCTGCTGGCCTGTGTCTAACCATCTGGACTGACCCCCCCCCCAAGTCCTGTCATCCAGCTTCTCATGGTCTTACCTGCTTTTCCCCTGTCTGGCCACGTGGCTTGCCCATCATGGCAGGGTGTGGCAGGATCCCCAACTGCCACTGTACAGGATCCGGTTTCTGTGGAAGCTTGCCACGTTGCTGGTGTGGGGCTTGTGAGGGGCCAGTCCGTCATTCTGCCCTGGCCTGCTACTGTTTCCTCTGCTTTACTCCCCTTCTTCAAGACACCAGCCTGGGGAGTGGCGCAAGCGAGCATGCAAGTGTGTTGTGCTTTATGCGCTGGCATTTCCCCTCTCATTGATCTACTCCAAGGTGTACTGCCACCTGTGGTCACCCATGTGGCAGTCGTGCACCAGAGCTGGCTGCCGTCCCTCCCCGGAGGAGGAGAAATGTCCTCTGGGACACTCAATCCTCCTCCCATTGCCAGACCCCAATAACTCAGACATGCTTCCGAACCTGAGTCGCTGGCATTGCAAGTGGTAGTGCTATCGCTGTGCTGACAGGCCGGCTTACCAAGGCTGCACTTGATCAGCTTTGGGTAGCAAATTGAGATGTAAACCTGCATATTTTATGCCTTGGTATGGAGGGTGCTCTGCTGCAGGGTGTGAGAAGTTGGACTCAGCTGCTGCAAATGAGATGTCTGACAATTGGGCTATCACAGTTAAAGAAACCGTTAGCAATAAAATGATGTCATCCTATCAGTGTAGCAGTAGTGTTACTGATCATGAAATTGGTGACCCGGGTTCAAGAGCAGTCTCAGGTTTTCCCATGGGGGGAGAGGACTGAGCATCCCAGGGACAGCTGTCCTTTGGGATGGGAAGGATGTGGGGTTTGCAGTGAAATCACCACGTAGTGGTGGTTTTAGGGGGATCTTAGTTGGAGCCACAAGAAAAGGGGCAGGACGATATCAGACACCAATAGAGCCACACACTAGAGCGTGCATCACTGCATGATGAAGTATATAATAAAAAAATTTTATCAATGTTCACATTTTCAAGGTCCGTATTTCCTCACCTTCTTCACTTCCTGTTTGTCTGGTCAGGTTTGATCTCAGTTACAGTATTTCTCAAGTAAATCAGGGAAACTATGAAAGGAGCAGTAGCATCAAGGGGCGAGATAAAGTGCCCTGCATGTGTTATGCATATACTGAGAAAAATGTCAAGCGTAATATTCCTTTAAGTATTCTGATTTCTGCAGTTATTTACTGCAGCCGAAGGATACATCCATGAGGGAAACCATGCTGCGGCACGACTCCAGAGTGAACCCCTCAGCCTTCAGGTTTTTGTCTGAAAAAGAAGAGGCGGTCAGAGATGGTGTGTGCCAGTGCCAACTTACCAATGAATAGTATATTACATATAGAATAATGTATGGGGTGCTGTACATTCTGAGTTTTTTTCACACACTTGGTGTGTGATACCACATAAGCCAGGAGTGGGGAAACAGGAAAACAGTGTGTGTGGTGATTACGGCCCCCCAGCTCCAAACAAACACTCTGCAGAGTTCAGGAAGGTCCAGCACTCTAAGCAGACATGTAGTTCATGTAATAATAACATGCAGTGCCATCATTTAAAGCTACAAATCCTTGGTATTCATTAGCACTTGAACACACAACGTTAGATGGGGAGACTCGTGGTCTAACTGACACTAGCCCCAGTGCTTTGACTGTAGTCTGATGTGACAGAGCAGAGCCTGGCTGACATCCACCATGTACCTCCGCTGTAATGCCATCCGTTGTCACCTAGATGGCAGTGTGGTAGCAGGGGCAACAACCCTGCTAACCTGGAGGAAAAGAGCATCCTCAGGGTGCCAGATTTTTCTCCCTCTGCTGGCCCCACGGCAACCTACTTGTGTACCCTGGAGGAAAAGTGCACCCACAGTGGTGTTTGATTTTTCTGCTCCCTACGCCCCCCCTCCCCAGCAATGTACTCTTGTGTCATGGAGAAAAAGATCTGCTGGGGCGCTTGATGTTTCTCTGCCCATCAGCTCCCTGGCCATGTACTCTTGTACCTTGAGCGACATCGTGGACAACACATACACAGTTATAACAATGGGAAACAATCAGATTAACAGATTATAGAAAAGCTATTTTTTTCTACTGCATTTCACTTTAAAGTTTTCATCTTTCCTGCACTGCCCCCACCCAACAGGGGCGGTCACCAACTTGATATCCGTATGGCAGGTTCATCTTCCAGTGCTAGCTCCCCTGCTGCCTCAGCCACCACTGCAGTTGGGGATGGAGTAATAATGAGTAATACTCTCCCGCATCTCCAAGTTTATGACTGTGGCATTACACTGAGCCGGTACTGTAGACCTGCTACCACTCTGTTGATCTGAAGAGGGAATGGGGGTGGGCGGGGAGGCAGGGAGAGAGAATGGGGGGGTGGGGGGAAAGGTGGTGAGAGAAGGAACAGAAGTGTGTGCAGAGAGCGGGGAGTGCAAACTCAGAAGCTAGGATGTAACAAATGGGAAAAGAGTGGTGCAAGGTGAAAAGAGACAGAGCCAAGATTTAAATAGCCAGTCATAAGGATGGGATAAATTACTTTGTGGGCTCATGGTCAGTTGGCCACTAGATTTCAGCAACTGAGATGTGAGCGTGGTGTGAGGCAATCCCTGTGAGTCAGCTTTACTGACAGTCTTGAGCCGGAGATTCTGGCTGGAGCTGACAGTTGAACAAAATGTGATTTCAAAATGGCGTAAAAACTGAGTAACTCAGTTATTAAGGCGTTTGAAACAGGAATTGAATTCATGTGTTAAAGGGAGGGTCATCAGTAATTCAGCTAGACATGAAAGTCCCAGATGATGCAATTAACTGCGTTGTCATGCACACTGCTGTTGTACTTTATGTCTGTAACTAGAACTTCTTGCATTTTCTCTGTTTAGCTCACAGTGTACACCTTGTACCCGGGTTGCACCTGGAAACGAGCTTCGACTCAGTGTGTCTTTCCCGGTCACCAATTTTAAATAAATAAATAAATATATAGAATAATGCATGATGACTGTATGTTATGGATTTTGTTTTACACATAAACCTAGAGAGCGAAGCAAGTTTTTTCTTTCTTCTTTAAAGTTGCGAGGGAAACGGCGAGCTGAGAAGCAGCAACTGAGGAGTGAGAGTGGTGTAAGGCAGTGCCGGTGAGTCAGCTTTACTGACAGTCTCAAAATAGGGATTCCCACTTGAGCTGACAGTCGAACAAAAAGTGATTTCAAAACACCATAATAACTGGGAAACCTGGTTATTACGGCATTTGAAACGGGGACTGAGGCCATGTGTTAAAGAGGGTCACCAGTAATTATATACATATTTCAGTGGCCGTCATTTGTAACATTAGGAAACACACTCTTCAAACAGCTCTCTCCTTTTCTTACCCACTGGATTTGTGTGCTGCGGTGCTTGGTGCCCATATGTGGGATTGTTGTGCTTATCTGTAGGTTTTGTGGTTATCCCTAGGATTGTTGTGCTTATCCGTAGGTTTTGTGTTTATTCCTAGGACTGTTGTGCTTATCTGTAGGTTTTGCATTTATCCCTAGGACTGTTGTGCTTATCCGTAGGTTTTGTGTTTATCCCTAGGACTGTTGCGCTTATCCGTAGGGTTTGCATTTATCCCTAGGACTGTTATGCTTATCCATAGGTTTTGTGTTTATCCCTAGGATTGTTGTGCTAATCTGTAGGTTTTGTGCTTAATACATGGGATTTTTGTGCAGGATTTTTATTCTGCAAAAACAGATGTGTATTTTTTTAATTAAATGCACATTTCATGGATCTCCCCCTTCCTTTTGCAGAATTTCCTCTAATTTTTTTTTTATTTTATTTCTTGTTTTGCAGAATATTTTGCAATCGCTATTGTAGTGACACAATCTAAAAACCTGTTGCCAGCAGAAAATGTCTGGTTACATTTGGCAACCAGGAAATCAGACTTATCCCACCTTATCACACCAATCCTGCAAAAAAAAAACCTTCAAAGGACATTGGTGGGGCTGCTGGCCAGATACTGAGACTGTGAAATGAGAACTGGGGTCCTTTGTGTGACTGGCAGCCTTCAGACTACGTCCCCAGCCTTTTCAAGCAGATTGTGGGTGTGACTTGGTGACTGGGTTAGCCCCATGTTTTTTTCCTTTTTTTAAATGCATTGTAACCCCCTTTGGGGGCCTACCTGTATTTGCCCCATTGGTCCCCATTTTCTTCTGGCAGTGGGCTGCTTTCTGCCCTTTTGGGCGTCAATCCATCGTCTCGAGCTTCCGGCATGAAGTTTCAGCCGGCACTCGCATTAGCGCATTAGAGCACTTTGAAGTTTGCGACTGCCATTCCGGTCCTGAAGCGAGGAGATTGTCCATGGTCCCAGTGCCCCTTTTATGTTTTCAGGGCCCAGAGACTAGGAGGGAGTCGTGCAAAAGCTCATAGGAGCAGTGAAAAGGGACTCTGAATAGTGGGGCCGCTCGAAGCTTATGAATATTAATGAGCAGCCCCCATAACTATTAATGAGATGCTGCCTGCCACCTGGGGGAACAGCGTTTCAGTGACAGCAAAGCTACTGGGGGCACTGAGACCAGAGTTGGCTAGTTCAATAGGGGGCCGTTGGGGTAACATTCCGGTGGGGCATTGGTGACAATATAGTAATGTGTTGGGTGGCAGTAGCTGAGAAAGGGGAGAGACTGCATAAAACTGAAATGGACTCCATATGAACTAATGGAAGCAGACATGTTGTGACATTTAACCCCTTCTGTTACAGCCAATCAGTGATCTAGGCACCCAAAACTGTGTCAGAGGTACTCCTGAGTAAAGGAGGGGACTAATTCTGGCACTTACATCATGCCCCAATAAACGAGCATGGAATATTGATCACTATGGATATTGATTATTGAAAGGCTTCAACAGCCAATCAGAACACTGGGATTTTGGCTGAAACAGTGGGGACTTTCTGGGATTGAGTCGGTCTGCTGCTGGGCTCTGTATGAGTCAGGACTGTGCTGCGAGAGCAGACATTGGCTTCAGGGGCCTACCCAGGCCCTAATCTGAGGATTGTGATTGCTAAAGGATTCTCCTGGTGCTTGATGCAGGACTAAGTTGCGAAGGGGAAAAGAGAAAAAGAGACTGAACTGTGATTCCATTTCTCCAGGTACTGAGAGGTTGTTTAATGACTGTTGGGAAAAACTAAATGTGGCAGGCACCCTACACTGGGAAATTGAGTTAGATGAAAGGACTGAGCAGATTATCTGAGTACTACAGTTGCTGCTGAAAGGTTGTTTGCTTGTGTGGACTGCAATTGCATTTCTCTTGAAGAGGCAGAGCATCTCTGGCCATGAGGGTGCTAGCCAGGAATTGTGTGTCCTGAGTAAACTGGTTAAAGTGGCTGAGAGCTGAGGTCTTGCTGCAGCCGAAGAAAGGGTTAGGACACTACTAAACTGAAAGCGTGGACCGGTGTGCAGGGAGGGCTGTTGCTGCTGAGTGCTCCCCCTGCTGAATTACACTGACACTGATTGACTCAGAGGCCAGCACCTGCTCAATTTGGCATTGGACTTCATTGGAGTGACTGCCTGAAAACTTTGCTTGTTGAGAGCTCAGTGCAGGGACTGCAGGAGGACCCCCACCGTTGGGGAGTCTTCACCCAGAGCAAGGGAGGGGACTTGCTAATCCCGTCCAAGTGGGACACACTGTCTCAGGGGGTCACCGGCACTTGCCGGGGTGCTAGGGAACCTGCAACCTGTTGTTGGAGGCTGGGTTATGGAGCCACTCCCGGGTCTGGGTCTTCTGGGGTTTGTGTTGCCCTGCCACAGTGCTCTGCACTGGGCCAGAAGCAGCTGAAGGTGACAAGTGGCCAGAACTGCAATCAAGATGACCAGCTGCAAGATCCTCAAGCAAGTTCCATCCAGATGGAGGGATCCTGGCCGGCCTGCTTCCCGGTTTGCTGCACAACTCCAAGGAGCTCCATTTTCCCCCTGGTGCTGAGATTATCAAACCGTGAGTACCCAGGACCTGGTTCCTGGGAGGGGACAGGGGAAGTTGTTATTTCTTAAAGTTCAAGCTTTACAATTTCAAGACCCCAACAGCCGGCCAATCCATGGCACCGATCAGGCCTGCACCTAGTGAGTACCCCTAGAGAAAAATTGGGGACACTGGTACCAGTGGGGGAGGGCTTGGCCTGCGGGCCCACATATTTGAAATTGCATACCTCACTAGCGTTTTCTTGCCTTCACAGCAACCCTACATCCAGGCATCCCCTTCCCTATTCCTTACCCCCTAATAAAGTTGCTAATTTGTTTGTTGTAACTACTGTGGGAGTGAACTTCATTGCATGCACTTATTGCTGAAATATATGGTTTATGGTGGAACCAGGTATTTGGGGACACAGTGTGCAGGGTGGTTGGTTGGGGAGGTGGGTAGGCACAGTATCCCAGGGGGCTGTGCCAAGCAGATATCTGGCCCACTAATACTTTACTCTGGGTGGAGGCACCATGCTATGTTCATTATTTCTGGGAACGAACCCCCAGTTGTCACCATAGCAGGACCCAGACCCCTTGCGTGGTACCACAGACAGTTGGCAAGGGTGGATAGCCCATTGGCAGATGGTGCTGGGGCTACAGCATTGCTTTTCTAATCACAATAACCACCCTTACAAGTGGGCATTTGCAGAGATTAAAGGTCTTGAAGGTCTGGGGTAAATTGGGAGTCAATCTTGGGACAGGCTGGATAAACTGTTCAGGACTTTTGGACTTCAGGGCCTGGATTCACAAAAAATTGCAAAGTGCAATGCACAAGTCTGCATTGTGCCTTGTGATTGCCCAGGTGTAAAAAAATGCTATTCGCAGACAGATAGCATATGGTGCTATTTGACTGTGAATAGGTCTAGTGAGAGACAGCGGTAACACCAGTACTGCTATCTATAACCCCACCAGCGCAGCCTCACCCCCCCAGCCGAGTGAATGAACCTGCAAGTATAGCACTGGTGCACTAACATGGTATTCACTAAGGCAGCCATGAAAATGAGCTGATTGGTCATGCATGGTGCTAACAGGCCATTAGCATGCTCATTAAGGGCCTATTTGCGTGGGCTGCAGAGAGTGTAGCACACCCCCCTCCCATGCCCCAATCACTGTCCCATAAGTGCAGAATCCCTGGAAGTCCAGTGGTGCCCTCTTCCCCATTTCTCATCCACTGTCCCTGAATAATTGTTTTTTTTTTGTGTGTGTTATCTGTTTGTCCCACTATGTGCTCAGGGCACAACCACTCCTTCAGGCCGCCAAGGACTCCCACACCCCTCCGATTCCAACCCGAGCCTCTTTACCTCACATCGAAGCCATCAGGGTAACTCAGTGTATCCCTTCGCTGGATGGGTCCCTCTCGTCCGAGGGGGAAGGCACCGGGGAGGGGGGCTGGCACACTCTCAATTGGCCCCATGCTGCTGAGGCAGACATGGCTCGAGGGAGGTCTGGAGGAGGTGTGGGCAGTCCGGCTGCTGTCATCCGGCCGAGCCACGAGCAAATTTCTGTTTTTTCTTGGTCCCACAGCTGTTGACGTCCTCTTGCAGTGCTCCCGGTCTCCACCAGGGGCCGCTGAAGAGCGATGCATGCCCAGTACCCACCTCAGGAGAGGAGAGCAGTCCAACAGATGGTCAATCCTCATCCTCCACTGCCAGCCCACAGCAATCCGAGTCTGTTCCCAAACTCGGGTCGCCGGTGTGATGCGAGGTGTGGCGTCCAGCGCCTCAACCCTCTACGCCACCAGGCTGGCCCTGAATAATTATTTTACTTCCCTGGTTGTCTGGTGGTGCCCTTCCCATTCCCCATCTGCTGTCCCCGAATAATTATATTACTTCCCTGGTAGTCCAGTGGTGCCCTCCCCCTGCTTGTGTTCCATCTGCTGACCCACAGGTGCGAAGTGAAGGTCTGGCAGAGTAGGGTGTCCACCCCTTCCCCCCACACACACCGCCATCCTGTAAGAACATAAGTGCCCCTGGCAGTCGTTCGGACCCCCCTCCCACCAACCCTAGAATGAAACAGAAACTGACCTGTGTCCCCCTTCAAATCCCGACCACTGTATAAATCCTAGAAAAAATGTCCTGGTGGTCCAGTGGACTTCCCCTGTGATGGTGTGCCCACCACCCCACCCCCCCAACCAACCCCCAGCCGGCGAACAGCACAGCCCTCCGTTCACCACCAAGGCTGGCCGCTGACTGAGCTCTCAATGAGCAAGTACTATACACTGTACATGCTCAGTGATTGTCAATTCCCTCCCCTCATTTGCATTTCAGCCCCCCTCATGACTTTGCCCTGGCGCAAACCCAGTTTGTGGGTGCAAACTGGGCTTTGTGAATGCCACTATGGCACAAAGCTAGATTTGCACGGCACAAACTGGGTTTGCGCCGGGGCAAAGTTTTGTGAATCTGGCCCCAGGACTTTAGCTGTCCAGCTCATTTCTACATTTCTGATTAAATCTTCCTGAAAGTCCCAACATGTAAATAACAACCTAATCCATAATCTATAAAAAACATTTTTAAGAATACAATCAGAATGATTAAGAAGCACAACTTACGTTTGGAAGCCACCTTATTGAGAATGCTCTGGAGCTCATAAGAGCTGATTTCCATGTCCTGCACAAGAAAAAAAAATGTTCAGACTCAGAGAGAGGGATTTAACTATTTACTCAGCGAATCTGACACTTTGGGTGGGATATTCAAAGGGGTTGCGCATGGCGCAGTATTGTATAGCAACCCACTGTTGCACCCAGGCGCGATATTCAAAAGGGGATGTTGCATTGCGACTCCCATGCGCCGGGCGCACCAGTAATGGGAGTGCCCATGATATGCAGCACATCCCGATATTCAGTCCGGGATGTGCAGCATATATGCAGGCAAAACCCACCTTGCGCCCGCACAGGGGTGCAAGATCCGCCCTGAAAAGCAGGAGCAAGTCCTGGCTAATCATTAGTGAGCTGCCAATAGAAGTTAAATATGGCAGTTGCCAGCTTTGGGTGGCCACCCGACCACCCCAGACACAGTTCAGGAGTTGTGCTCCCCCCCGTCCAGACGCGGGCATATTGGACTGATATCCCTGGTGGTCCAGTGGACCCTACCCCTGAGCCCGATCATAGGCAGAGTAAGAAGTTAATTCCCTGGTGGTCCAGTGGACCTGCCCCCCCCCACCCGATTGCGGGCTTCAGTGAAATAAACGAATCCCTGGTGGTCCAGTGGACCCGATCCCCAGCCCGATCGTGTAGCTTAAGATAACAGCTCCTGGTGGGTCAGCGGTATCCTCTTCCCCACCCATTCACTCAGACCCGCCATCCCGCTCCCCCCCAGTCAGTGGCGGGTGGCAGCCCCCCACCCGCAAGCCAGCTGGCCGCCCGCCGACTGACAGCATACAGCACGGCTGTATGCCCATTGGTCCCCTGCATGGGCCAATGGGCATGCAGACCGCACTGTACTACACAGTCCCGAAATGTGAATGATTCTCTCCCTCCCCGGCGACCCCCGGTGGCCCAAGTCCGCTACCCAACAAGGGTCCCTGGCATGGCAGGAGGTAAGGTGCCCAGCGCCTCAACCCTCCACGCCACTGGGCCTGCTTGGAGTGCTTCTTTTAATATGGCTATGCCTATGTTTTTATCCATAATCTCAGCTCTTTTTGAACACCCATGGACATATTTTCAAAGGAATTTTGCCATAGGTACAGAATGGGAGAACTCTTTTTGAGAAAAAAAGGCTCCCTCTTTCTTTTACTCTGTTTAAGCTCCTTGCTCCTCTAGGCCCTTGGCCCCCTCTCAAGCCAGGACTGCACCACAGCCCTTTCACCTCACCTTCTCCCGGGTTTTATCTACTCCTGTGGTTTTCCTCCCACCTCCAGTGGAGCCCTTGGGATGAGGATAGACCCCTTGGGTACACAATGTCCAGCCATCAAGATAGTGCCCAGGTCAGTGATTGCAGGGCCTGCAGGTGTGGA
Organism: Neoceratodus forsteri; assembly: GCA_016271365.2. Taxonomy (NCBI): domain Eukaryota; kingdom Metazoa; phylum Chordata; order Ceratodontiformes; family Ceratodontidae; genus Neoceratodus; species Neoceratodus forsteri. The sequence continues at coordinate 374,857,028 of CM028134.1, read as the reverse complement.
GGAGCCATCATTCTGCACCGGGTGGGGGGGGTTCCTCTTTTTCTCCTGTTCCATCCCTCAAGATGCATGCAGCTCGGGTGCACATGCGCACACAAGCGAATGTGCATAGTGCTGCATTAGCTTGCGTCTTCCCTCTCCCTTAGCTGCTCCATTGCACTGCCATCTGTGGTCCACCCGGGGGCAGTATAACAGCAGAGCTGGCTGCTTTCCCTCCCTGCAGGAGGAGAGCATCCTTTGAGATGATTCATCCTTATGCCCCCAGCCAGCCCTCGAAAACCCAGGCTTGTTCCTGAACATGGTTCTGGCATTCTGAGTGGTAGCACTACCGCTGTGCCGATGGGTTGGCCCCCCTTTCTAACATAATGTTTCTTGTAACTAAGTTGAACTTCTGTAGCATGTAGCAAACTCTACTTCCTGACCTTATGGTATAATGATGTTTTACAAACGTCTGAGAGAATACGGATGACAGCTTGGAGATAGCCACATTTAAAGGACCAATCCTTTAAATTGTTAAAGAGCTGGTGACATGTTCAGGAGAACTTTAACAAAACATAATACTTAGGCACTGTCCAGCTTGTATTTCCTATTAGTTCTGTACTCCTCCTCCTCCCCATTATTTAGTAGTGAGGTCATCTGCATGAAAACAGGATCTTTGCTCCTAAACAGTTCAACTATTCCTGCTGCTTTCTCCCTACCTAAAGTCATAGAGCACTGCTTGTGACCTCACAGTTACTCCCATGGTAACAGATTGTGATGTCACAACCGAGGATTATGATTTGAAGTAGGGAGAAAGCTATAGAGGCAGATTAACTCAAAATGAACTATATGGGACAACAATCATATATCCATACACATTTCTTTAGTAATAATTTATGGGAAGGAGGAAATATATAAAATATAAATAGAATGCAAGCAGAAAGGCACATAATTGTCATGTTTTTTAAAGTTTTCTTTGAGGCGTCAGTAGTTCTTTAAAATCTAGCAAAAAATGCTAAAAGCAGAAGTACAGGGAAAGATAGCATCTTACAAAATAAGAGAAAAAAGTGATCTGAACTACAATAAGGTGGTGTGGGTACATTTTCACCCAAACATGCCCCACTGTCTCAAAAGGGTAGTGTAGGTGTGCAGGGTTTTTGATAGTCTGAACACCTATGAAATGATCTTGCAGATAGGGTACTGGGCTTACCTGTAGGTGTTAGCAGTCCAGAGACAACTATGTCTAAGTCAGCCCTATATTAAATCAAGGCAGCAACCATTTCATGGAACCCGAGACAGTAAGTGATGTCATAGTAGGGAGAAGACTGGTGACTGAGTAAGCTGTATTTAAAGAACACTTATCCAGTTGATCAATATAATCTTCGCAAACAAGCAGAAAGCTCCCATACCTGTATCCTTACCTGTGTGGGAGGTACTCTGATGCAGTTTTAAATGTTTTTTTTTCTGGTGCTCCTTTGAAAGGGAAGGGATTGTAATCTGCCCAAGAGTAGTTTGCTGCATGATCCCTTCCATTTCCAGTTAGCTGGTTCAACCCCCCCACACAGCCATGTGGTGACATTTTGTATATGGAGAGCGTTTGGGGTGTGCCAGGACCAGAAGAGAAGGAAAGTGACCCTGGACAAGCATGCTGTTCATGCAAGGTCCTGAAATTCCCAAACGCATGTGGGGAACAGTCAATAGGGAACACACACTCCAGGAGGGTTTGTCCAACCCTAGGGCTAGGGTTTCCCATGGAGGTGGGACAACTAAGGTTTTAGCCACACTTGGACATGAATTGCTATGCCGGGGGCCCTAGTTTTGTGTCTCTATATTGTTATTGTATAAATGTTTAAAGAAATGTTGAGTAAAACTGCAGCCTTGTTATCTCAAAGAAGTGTGTGGTGTGGTTATTTGTGCATGGGGGATCTGTTAGGCAAAATGTTTATTCATGTCAAACAACAAAAACAGAGATATAAACAACAGTCTCTTCAGTGGAGACAAATTTCCCTACGATGACTCACTCGGAATCTTCATTACCCACCAGCGAAGCTTCAGAGTGAGTTGTTACATATGGTAAGTTTGTCTCCACTGAGCTGACTGCTGTTTATACCTCTGTTTTTGCCATTTTGCACAGCACAGTGTTGTACCAGCAAACGTTAGCAGTGGCATTTTAAACTCCAGAGTGTCCACAACTGCTTTTTCTTTTCAGTGTTTCACTTTCCCGTTTTGTTGGTTGCCTTTGAGTGAGAGTTTTTGTTTGTTTCAACTAGAAACTCTTCTTCACGCAGCACGATTCAGCATCAGTAGCAGCTGCTGCTCTTAAGGGGCTGCAGACAGCATGAACATGGAGACAAGTTATCTTCTCACCCTGGAGAGAGGAACTCTCCTCATCGATACTGACATGCACTGGGAGACAGTAATGAGGGAATGCTTGCCCAGCTCTCACAAACTGGGGTGAACTATTCTAATGATCTCCTCTTTCAAGAATTTCTTATAGATCAGTGGTTGCCCTGGACTCTAGTTAGAGGTAGAAGCACTGCTTGCACATGCTGCTAGCCACCTTCCTGGTACTAGAAACACATTGAAACATAATAGCATTCCACCTGATGATGAGGCAATGAACACTGAATACTCACATCGCCAGCTAGCTGCTTGAATATGTTTCTGAACTGCTTGTCCTCCTCCTTCTCCTCTTCAGCGGACGCATGAGCAGGCTGCAGAATAAATGCAAGGACTAAGCGTAAGTTGGTGATATGTCTGAACTGCCCCCCCCCCCCAAAAAAAAAATCAAAGCCTTGCTACTGCCCTGAAGCTGTGCCAGGCTAATTTTCCATGCGTCAAGCTCTGGTCAAGAAAGCATCGAACAATGTGATCCTTCCCCTTACCTTACTTTGAATCATACTGCCTGTAAACCTTTTCATTACATGCTCAATCAAACTTTAAAACCTACAATGCATATTTAAACATAACTCTCTTTATCTTTCTTGCATTGAGAATAATTATACTTCTTGAGTTGTTGCTCAAAGTGTTTCAAATAACAGGCATTTTTCCATCATAAGCCATTTCCTTTTTCTGTTTGAACATAGAGGGAGGTTAAAAAAAAAAAAAAAAAACTATTTGTGGCACCACATCTCAAGTTCATAGCATAAACAGGATCATAATGACGTAGTTACAGAATGGGCATCTAGGTGGAGTTGTCACTGGCCTACTGAGGTGAAAGATCTTGTTTTTGTGTATATTTCTTTAGCAGGAATTTGAGGCAGAAAACTAAAACACTATCTGGAAGGTACATTAATTCAAAGATTATCGGAAATTGAAAATGTAAGTTTTATTTTATTGGGAGGGCCACGTACTAGCAGTAGAAATGTTTTCTCAGAATTACTCTTGATGAGGCAATACTGGCCCACAATCTCACCAACAGGGACAGCGCTGCAGGCATCAAGGTGGGGGACCACTTGGGGACCAGTGATCGTCATGCAGTGTGGTTCAATATAAGGACGGCTGCAAAGTCAAACCACACAAAGACGAGGATCCTAGACTTCAGGAGGGCAGATTTTAAAAAGATGGGTGAATGCCTCGGGGATGACCTGGCGGTGGGGGGGTGAACTGGGTGGGGTGGAGGAACAGTAGGGGAAACTGAAAAGGGCCATAGTGAAAGCAACAAACCTCTGTATCAAGCAAGGGAGCAAAAGAAAAAGAAAAGAGAGGTGGTGAGAAAGGTAAAAGCTAAGAGGGTAGCATTCAGAGGATACGGAGCAGGCACAGAGGGAGGAGGATAGGGAGGTATATCAAAGGAAACAGAGGAAAGCGGAGAGCAGTAAGGAGTGCAAAGGTGTAATAGCCAAAGCAGTGACAAGAGGGGGCAAGACATTTTTTTTAGATATGTAAGTGAAAAAAGGAAGACCATGGGTGGGATTGTTAAGTTAAGATGGTGGTGGTGGTGGTGGTGGTGGTGGGGGGGGGACTGTGCAGATGGAGAACAGGAAAAGGCAGACATTCTGAACATACAGTGTTCACAGATGAAAGAGATGGGGAGGGACCACAAAAAATGTAACATGAGTAATGGAGGGAGGGAGGGGGACACTAGTCTGTTTTCGGAGAAGATAGTCCTGAAGGGACTCACAAATCTGAAAATCTGAAAGTGGACAGAGCAATGGGGGCCAGACAGGGTCCACCCAAGGGTATTGAGGGAGCTCAGGGAGGTACTAGCTGCATCTCTGCATCTCTGATGGTCCTGTTTAACAGCTCATTGGAAACAGGAGTTGTCCTGGAGTACTGAAGGAGGGCAGATGTAGTCCCACTTCACAAAAGTGGTAGCAGAGAAGAGTTTGGCAACTATAGGCAGTCAGCCTGGCTTCGGTGGTGGGAAGGTTAATGGAACCACTGCTGAAAGAAAGGATTGTGGAGTATCTTGAATCCACAATGGATTCACGAGAGCGGGGGGATGTCATATCAAACAAATCTGATAGAGTTCTTTAACTGGGTGACCAGGAACTAGATCAGAGTGGAGCAGTGGACGTAGCCTACCTACATTTCTGTAAGGTATTCAACACCATTTCACACAGGACACTAGTAAGCAAGCTGGGTAACTTTAGGAATGGGTCCAAAGGTGGTAAAGTGGGTAAGAAACTGGTTAAGGGATAGGCAGCAGAGGGTGGTGGTAAACAAAGTTCACTCAGAGGAAGGGACGGTGACCAGCAGGGTACTTCTGGGATCAGTGTTTTTGTCAATCTGCAATAGGGTGAATACTCCGGGAGTGTGTGTGTGTGTGTAGAAAGGATGAGCAGTGACTTGAGAAAACTTGAACAGTGGTCAAGGGTATGGCAGCAGGGTTTCAATGTGAAAAAGTGCAAAATAATGCACTTGGGGCACAGAAATCCAGGGACAGAGTACCAAATGGAGTGGGAATATGGTACTGATGACAGCCTAGCAGGAAAGAGACCTGGGAGTGATCATACTGGATGACCTAAAGGTGGCCAGGCAGAGTGACAAGGCAGTTGGGAGGGCAATTGGGACGCTGCAGTGCATTGGGAGGGGTATCACCAGTAGAAAGAGGGAAGGGGTATTGTCTCTGTAGAGTACTGTGTCCAGTTCTGGAAATCACATCTCAGAAAGGACATAGACAGAGTGGTAGTAGTCCAGAGGAGGGCATTTAAAATGGTGCAGGGTCTGTATCACAAGCCCATGAGGAGAGATTAAAGGACTTAAATATGTTCACCCTGGAAGAGAGGAGACAAGGGGGCATGATAAGAAACTGGAGGCGGGTGGATTCAGGAGAAATGTGAGGAAGTACTTCTTCACAGAAAGAGTGGTGGATTCCTGAAACAGTCTTCTAGCGGAGGTGGTGGGGGTGAAAACTGGTGGGGTTCAAGAATGCATAGGTTACTCCGGCCCAGTGGGGCTGAGGGTTGAGGCGCTGGACACCACACCTCACGGCATGCTGATGACCCGGGTTCGGGAGCAGACTGGGGTCAACAGGGGCTAGCCAGGGAGGAGCAGCATCAAGCATCCAGTGGACTGCCCTCCTCTACTGGGGGTGGGTGGGTGATGCTCCCGCAGTTCTAGTGGCTCCTGGTGGTAACTGGGAGCAATGCAACTTGCGAGGGCACGTATTCTGGGTATGTGGTCATCGGCGGGCATCATGCGCACGTGTACAGGAGTGTGCATATTGCCCGCAGATGCCATTGCATGTCCGAGCCCTCAAGACTTCAAAATGAGATGGAGAAACCCCGCCACTCAGGAGGGCGACGGTGACCTCCAGGGACCAAGACCCACATGCCCAGCACTGGACTCATCCTGACCAGCTCTCCCGAGCCTGAGCCCCACTCCCAGACCCCAGCTGTTTGGATTCCAGAAAGGACACCAAGTAAGGAGTTTGGTGGCCTCGCCCCTAGGGGTATAGATCTGGGGGTGCCAGCTGGGGGGCCACGGGGTTGGTATGTGGTGTCTCTGTCCCCAATTCCCTGGTCGGGTGTGTTTCAGGTGGACAGTGGAAGTCAGAGTTGAGTGAGGTACACTCGAGAGAAGTCCTAAGTTACCAGCGTTAAGGAGAGATAAAAAGAGTTGGAAAAAAAAAAGAATGCATGGGATAGGCATAAGTGAATCTTAGAGAAAGAGAAGTGGGGAAAATGGGCTGAAGATCAAGTAGGATCTGCTGCAGTGATTCTATAGGCAGGGAAAAAATGGGCAGAGTAGTTGAGCTAAGTGGTTCATAATGCAGTGCTAAATGAGTGCCCAAATGCCATTTCTCATTACATGCACGCTCTTTCACTTTCAGGCACATGAGTGCATGCCCCTTAATTTCAAAGTCTTCTGCAGGAGTAGGCTTCATAAGTGGAGGTAAAAGTGACCCGCTCTTAAATATGTTTTTGAGTAAAAATGTGACAAAACTCAATAGAGACTATAGATACTGGCCATATCGCATACTGCTAACAGAAAGGTTTCTAGAGGGGACATTAGATTTCTTTTCCATATTTTGAGGAAGAATCCTAATGGTGTCTCTTTAAAAGCACTTAGCACAAGCACCTCATGACTAACAAACTTGAGGCGCGTGATTGACATAATTACACACCCTGGCATGACTTACTGCATACTGTACATAAATATACTTCTGTAGCCAGCCCGGTGGCACTGAGAGTTGAGGCACTGGATGCCACACCTTGTGCCACACCAGCAACCCAGGTTCGGAAATGGACAGGGGCACTGGGGGTCAGCAAGGGAAAGGACAGGATTGAGCATCTGTAGGACTGTTGTCCTCTCCTGGGGAAGGAGGTTGCCGCTCCATGCAGCTGCAGCGGCCCCTGGCAGAGACCAGCGGCCACAGCTTGACATGGAGCACGTAAAAGGGTCAGGGAGTGTCGGAAAGACATCCTGCAAGCGGGCGCTGCCCGTGTTGCACTGGATGTCTTTGCACGTCTGCGCTCCCAGGGGCAAGCAAAGAAAAAAACCCTGCTTTGGGGGTAGGAGATGGTGGGATCCGTGGCCTGGCCCCATGCCCAGTGCTGGGCCCTTCCACTCCGTGCTTCTGGTCTCTCTCCTCCTCCCTGGTCACACGTCTGAATTTTAGATAGAGCACCGGTAGAAGATGGCAGTCCCACCCCAGGGAGCTCTGATCTGGGGGACTGGGTGGCTGGGAGAGGTGAGAGGGAGCGGGTCCACCAGGAGAATACGGAGGTGGAGGCTTCAGGTGGGCAGCAGAGCCAAGAGCCCTGAATCTACACCTGAGAGAGGCCCTGAGGTAGGAGAGAAACAGAACTGGGAGATATATATATATATATATATATATATATATACACACGTCTGCAGTGAAAACAGCACGGTGTACATTTTGTATTCCCATTGTTCCATAAATGTTGGGTTGCAGACATATTGTTGACCCAATGCAAACAATTATCTCTAATGTCTAGTCATGGGCCTCCTTGCTTGTGGGGTCTCGTCACACTAGCAGTTACCTGGGACTGTCCGATATAAATGCAGGAAGGATTCACATTCCTCTTGTATCCATAACACTGAGGGAAGGCACAGCTATCATTACAGCTCTTTATGTCATCCACCGACTAATGCAAAGTTGGGCTGAGATGGGTAGACGATGCTCTGTGCATCAAAGTCATGGTAGACCAGCACTGTTACCTAGCCAGGGCTAAAGAACCACTCATACAGCTGTGACTAGGTACTTGGCAGCAGGTAAAATGAAAACCCATAGACTGCCTACTTGGAGACTAAAGTCTATTAACGTGTCTCGCCAAAAGATGTCTCTTGAGTTTCCTCCAAAGCTAGTGATGGCACCAATATTCAGGTATATTTAGGCAGACAGATGCACTGGAGAGGCAGATTAAAGGAGAAGGATGGTTACCAGTGCCCCTCATAGTTGGAAAGTCCATGAAAAGCTCTACTTACCTGTAGCTGAGAAATACAAAATCACACATATCCCAATAATGCAAAGCATCATGAAAAGTATATGCATATCAGCATAAAAAAATACTTGTAGCTGGCAGCAGTCCGGCAGTATCCATGACTTAGTCTGGCCTATGTCAATATAAAGCTACCGCTACCACTTTATAGACCCTTGGGATGTCATGCAGATGGAATCTGGACCTACCCACAATTGTATCATCATTGCTTCACCCAGTGTGACATCATAAGGCTCTAAAAATGGTGGCAGTGTAGTATCAATATGGGACAGACATGGTCATTAATATCTCTGGACTGTTGCCAGTTAGAGGTAAGCCCATTACCTCATTTATAAGGGCTTTATATAGGTATGTTAGCCCAAGAGTCCTTCATGGACCTTGGCTCGGAAGCTGAGCTGAGCAGTTCACCGCGGTGCAGTGCTCAGCTTCTGGGGAGTAGGACCAGGCCACCTGGTGGTTGTGTATCCCTTAATTAGTTATTTATTTGAAATTAATTTTCTCCAGGAAGAGCATACTGAGCTAGGATGTCTCATCTCTAGATGCGTCCATGAGGTAGCAGTAACCCTTGCATGTCAGTCACGGAGTGACACTGGAGCCACTTGCAAAGGTGGCCACTCACCTGCCCTACTAGCGTAAGGAAGGATGCAGTGGCCTCAATGACCATGATGGGCAACTGGGAGATGAAAAAAACTGAGGGAAAATGGGGAACACAGTCAATTTAAAAACCGCTGGGAGTCATGCTTTGCTCAATGATGGGGAAGCAGCATAAGCCACTAGGACAACAAGCAGTTGCCATGGGGAAGCCTGGGATTGCTCCATTCTCATCCTGTGAATAGTGCTAAACTGGTGGTGAGTAGGAGCATAGTGCTGGTTTAAAGGCAGATCCTGGAAGGCAGTGGCAGTACACAGCCTGCAGTTTTCCAGGTACTGTAGGTGTGACTGTCTGGTACTTGATCTAAGAACCTATGGATGGGGTGTGTGAACGAACATACAGTAGTTGACAAATTGAAAAGAATGCAGTAACAAGAGCCTGGTTTCTCTCAAATCTGCATTCTGCATGCCAATGAGGTTGACTAAATCAACAATACACAAAGTCTCAGTATCTGATAGGTGTGAGTTCAGATCCCACTGTGCAAGTGAAGAGTACAGCCATGCAGGGTAGATGCAGCAAATTCCCAAATCACAATCAGTGCGCAACCAGGGGAAGGGAAACAACAGCATTATCAGCTCATCAACAGGCATGGCAACATGCATGCTTTACCTTAAAATAAGGGCCGGCATTCATTCTTAAATTCTGAGTTGACAATTTCCAGTCTTGCTCTATGCACTTAAAAACTATTCAAACCCCAAACTGAAAAGTCAATGGCCAGAATGCAAATATATTCATGCTTTAAATCATGACCGTTTTTTAATACCAGCCCAATTCAAACTGACCAGCCATGCGATTGACCAACAACATGTCAGCAAGACATCTGCCGGGCACAAGTTAAGCAGTCTAACCAAAGCTACATTTTAGTAGCCAATCCCCATGTCAGGCCTCTTCTGCGTTTAGCACAAATGCATCACAGCAGCACTGCCTTGAGTTGCCTGGCCTCTGTCCTAGAGATGATAGAAACCTCTTTCGCATCCATAGTTTGGCTCACGGTCTTCATTTTCTCATAAGAGTCCTCGCTGCATATCTCCTTATTACTTTGAGATATATCAGAGACAAAGATGATCGGCTGGTGGGAAGGGAGAGGGAGTGGTTACTTATAGGTGGAAATGGGCAACACCCAAGTATACATGTGTTTCCATATAAACCGGTAATCCTTGGCCAAAGACATCAGTGAAGATTTCAGCTAGAGTTCCCTACACGTAAACCTACATAATGAAACCACCCAGATGGAAGTGAAGGTGAAATGAAGGTGTACAAAAGAACAGGCTTCCTCTGAACAGAAGCTCACCAGTAAGGTTAGGCTAATCCATGGCCTAGTGCACAGGAAAGCAACTGAATCAAAATTTCTTCTCGTTCTCTCTGTCTCTATCTCTGTCTCTCTCTCTCTCTCTCTCTCTCTCTCTCTCTCTCAGGGATATGCAATGGTATGACTCAAAATATGCAGTTTATCTCCCAAGTGTGAGGGGCCAAGTTCAAAACTTATAAGTGACGAAGCCAAATGTGAGTTACAAAAGTCACCCCCACTCCTGGAGATGAATTATTAAACAATAAGGTTTGACCAAGGGTTATGGTAATCAGAGATAAGGCTGATAGAATACAAACAAGTCAAAGATTAACATAAAGCCAATAAAATGCAGACAACCAATCAGAAAGACCTATTTCTTAGATGCTTTTTATGATATATTTTAAGTCAAGCCATTGTGTATTTGATTTATACAACATCAGTTAAAAAGTACAACTTAATTCAGTTGATTGTATGAAGATTTATTTATTTTTCTCTTTGAATTTAGCTGCTGACTTCATAGAAATACAGAGACCTAGAAATTTACAGGTAGAAAAAGACCTGTAGTCCATCCAGTCAGCCTGGGGACCCTAGCTTATGGATGTGGTGTGCCCGAACTAGATGGAGCATCCTGAGGATGCCCTCTTTCTGGGACCATATTCCTCCTCTATGCACCCCTCCTGCCACCACCACCACCTGCTCCTGAATCTGTGCCATGTGGACTTGAACCCTGCTGCAGATTTAGCATTCACCACACTGCTCGGCAAACCAGTCCTTTTGTCCACTACTCATTCCGTGAAGAAGTTCTTCCTCACGTCCCACATGAAACTGCCTCCCACCAACTCATAATTGTGCCCTCTGGTATACGAGCTCTCATTTCTTTTGAAGAGCTCTGAGGAATCTACCATGTTGATTCCATTTATCATTCCCCTTCCTTCTCTTCTGGCCTCTAGGGAATAAATGTTCAGGTTTTGCAACCTTTCATTGTATTATTTTCCCTCTAACCTGATATCCTTTTCATCACACTCCTTTGGACATCTACAACCTGTCCAAGTCCATTTTCAAATGTGGATCCCAGATTTGTACAAAGTAACAGGCGTGACTTCGCTAGGGACCTGTACAGGGGAAGGATCACTTCCACTCTCCTGCTGGTAAAGCCCTATAGATCCCAACATTCTACTGACTTTCCTGTAAGTTACTACACTGTGAAATGTATGTTAACACAAGTGTCAAGACCACTCTTATGGTTGTAAGGGTGGTCTCACATGCATTCTTAGGGTATGAGGACCGCAAACCGAAGGTGAGTGGTTCTGATACCCAAAGAATATAAGTGAAACCACTCTTACAACCATAAGAGTGGCCTCAGTGGCAGTATTAAATATATTATTGATCAAGCTTGATCTATAATATATTATTTTTTTTAAAGACCTGCATAAAATGTCCCAGTTTCCAGGGCAGCTACACGTGAGACACTCTTTACAGAATAAGTGTCTCATGCACAGTGGAAAGGAGCACTCCAATTTGCCAGGAGTGCTCCCATGACCTATAATAGACTTCAGGGTGTCCTGATGACAACCCCCAAATTCTTTTCTTCTGTAGTGTGGCTCACTCTCACCCCATCCATTCCATGATCCATTTGAGGATTTATTTTCTCTATACGCATTACCTTGCACTTCTTGACACTGAACATCAACTGCCAGATGCCTGACAAATTTTCATGTCCTTCCACATCCTTTTGCATACTAGCAATCCTTTCCATAGTACCCACCCTTCTGTGGAGTCAAGAATCATTTGTAAAGAGCTGGTCCCCTGGCACAGTGGTAGTGCTACTGCTCGCGAAACTGATGACCTGGGTTTGGGAATGAGCCAGAGCTGTCGGAAAGGCTTGCTGGGAGGATTAGGAATGAGTATCCCACAGGACGCTTGCTCCTCCAGGAAAGGGGGGGGATCTCATGACCCGCTGCTGTACCACCACCTGAGTGACCAAAGCTGGCAGTGCAGGGGATCCGCAAGTGACAAGCGGGGCTATTTGAGCATGCTTGTGGATTGGCTGCATCAGGCCTCGCCAGCAGCCAATCACGATGGTGGGGGGGGGAGGAGAACTTGGAAACAGCACCCATGGGCCAGGCAGATGAAGCTCCTCCAACAGCCCACTCCCACATTAGAGTCTAGCTGCAGCGCTCCTGGGTCGGAGCCACACCTTCATCTCTGCAACAGGTGGTCAGACGACTGTGGGGAAGAAATGCCAGAGGCTGATGGCATACCCAGCCCCAGGGGGTAAGCTGAGGAGGGCAGCACAGGGTTGTGTCACAGGTGGGTGTGGGGACCAGGAGTAGCTGCAGCAGGGCCTCAAAAGGGAGGGAAGCTCATCTAGGAGGAAGCCAAAGGAGGTCCTAGCCCACAGCCAGAGGAGTATTATAATATTTGCAAGAAAAAAAATAATTTGCAAAGAGGCACACTTTCCCACTTACCCCTCCACTACACCACTAATGTACATTTTGAAGAGCGTGGGTCCCAGGACTGACCCCTGAGGGACCCAGTTGTGACCTTTGAGACTAAAAAGGGTGGACCCAAATGGCAAATTCTCTGAAGTCAGGGAGATCAGTAGTGTGGTCCCTCAAGGGATAATACTGGGAATAAGCCATTGTCCACCTTCCATTCTATCAGTCTTTCTGCCTTCCCACACAGTGGAGATAACAGAGAACCCAGCCTCCGTACAAGCAATCATTCTGCCCTCCTACACCAAGGGGATAAGAGAGTGCCCAGCTCCGTACAATCAATCTTTCAACCCTCCTACACCATGGGGATATGAAAGTGCCCAGCTCCATACTATCAATCTTTGTACCTTCTGACACTGTGGTGCTAACAGAGTACTGTGCCTTCATACTATCAATCTTTGTGCCTTCCTACACCATGGGGATATGAGAGCCACCAGCATCTATACTACCAATCATTATATCAATCATTGTATTTGTCCACACTGTTGGGTAAAGAGAACCCTCAGCCTCTATACTATGAATCTTTGTACCTTCCCACACTGCGTGGATAACAGAGCACTCAGCCTCTATACCATCAATCTTTGGACTTGTCTATGTGCAAGTGTAATGTCTTGATTACTGTGTATAGGGATGTATTGCATATTTATTCTGTAGTCTATGTTCAAGTGTAATGTCTTTATTGCTGTGTATATGGACGTACTGCATATTTATTTCCAAAAACCCATTACTTTTAAGAGCCCCAAATGGTGTAATGAGCTGCCCAAAACACTGACAGGAAACACAAAGCTGAGTCTGTTCAAAAGGGGGTTATGGTCCCACCTTAAGAATGGAACCACCTGTAACTGTGCAAGAAAATAATTTGACATATTCCTCCTGCCTTCTCCCCTGCCTCCTCACCTCTTCCCCTTCCCCACTTCCCCCCCCTTCGACTTACAACCCTCCTTCACCACCTTTCCCCTTTACTCCTGTCCCACACCACCTCTAGCTACTTTGACAACGCCAATCTGGCTGCTTGCCTTTTCCCCCATCATCCCCAAAGCTTAACACGGACCTATTATTGACAGGTCTCACTATTCCCAGTGTATCCCTACCCTGCAACAACTTGATGTAATGCAACTTACTCTACTTTCAAGATGTACTTGAAACTAGCAAATCTTGTACCTCATGTGCCACTTTAATGATGTTCATGATGCCTATCATGTTTTCTTTTTTTCACAGTTATCTTAATTTGTACTTATTGTATTGTATTTGGATTGCTCTGTTTTGTCCCTGACTTGGAACCTTTGAAAATGAGTCTTTGACTCAAAGGTATTAATCCCAATCGAAATAAATAAATAAAAATAAATAAATTATTCTGTAGTCTATGTGCAAGTGTAATATCTTGATTACTGTGTACATGGATGTATTGCATATTTATTGTGTAGTCTGTGTGCACGTGTAATATCTTGATTACTCTGTACATGGATGTATTGCATATTTATTCTGTACTCTGTGTGCAAGTGTTATGGTTTTATTACTGTGTATATGGACGTACTGCATACTTACTCTGTAGTCTATGTGCAAGTATAATGTCTTGATGACTGTGTATATGGACGTACTGCATATTTATTCTGTACTCTGTGTGCAAGTGTTATGGTTTTATTACTGTGTATATGGACGTACTGCATACTTACTCTGTAGTCTGTGTGCAAGTGTAATGTCTTTATTACTGTGTATATGGACGTACTGCATATTTATTCTGTATTCTGTGTGCAAGGGTAACGTCTTTATTACTGTGTATATGGACATACTGCATATTTATTCTGTAGTCTATATGCAAGTACAATGTCTTGATGACTGTGTATATGGACGTACTGCATATTTATTCTGTACTCTGTGTGCAAGTGTAATGTCTTTATTACTGTGTATATGGTCATACTGCATATCTATTCTGTACTCTGTGTGCAAGTGTAATGTCTTTATTACTGTGTATATGGACGTACTGCATACTTATTATGTAGCCTGTGTGCAAGGGTAATGTCTTTATTACTGTGTATATGGACATAATGCATATTTATTCTGTACTATGTGTGCAAGTGTAATGTCTTTATTACTGTGTATATGGACGTACTGCATATTTATTCTGTACTCTGTGTGCAAGTGTTATGGTTTTATTACTGTGTATATGGATGTACTGCATACTTACTCTGTAGTCTGTGTGCAAGTGTAACGTCTTTATTACTGTGTATATGGACGTACTGCATATCTATTCTGTATTCTGTGTGCAAGGGTAATGTCTTTATTACTGTGTATATGGACGTACTGCATATTTATTCTGTACTCTGTGTGCAAGTGTAATGTCTTTATTACTGTGTATATGGACGTACTGCATACTTATTATGTAGCCTGTGTGCAAGTGTAACATCTTTATTATTGTGTATATGACGTACTGCATATTTATTCTGTATTCTGTGTGCAAGGATAACGTCTTTATTTCTGTGTATATGGACATAATGCATATTTATTCTGTACTCTGTGTGCAAGTGTAATGTCTTTATTACTGTGTATATGGACGTACTGCATATTTATTCTGTACTCTGTGTGCAAGTGTTATGGTTTTATTACTGTGTATATGGACATACTGCATACTTACTCTGTAGTCTGTGTGCAAGTGTAACGTCTTTATTACTGTGTATATGGATGTACTGCATATCTATTCTGTATTCTGTGTGCAAGGGTAATGTCTTTATTACTGTGTATATGGACGTACTGCATATTTATTCTGTAGTCTATGTGCAAGTATAATGTCTTGATGACTGTGTATGTGGACGTACTGCATATTTATTCTGTACTCTGTGTGCAAGTGTTATGGTTTTATTACTGTGTATATGGACGTACTGCATACTTACTCTGTAGTCCGTGTGCAAGTGTAACGTCTTTATTACTGTGTATGTGGACGTACTGCATATTTATTCTGTATTCTGTGTGCAAGGGTAATGTCTTTATTACTGTGTATATGGACGTACTGCATATTTATTATGTAGTCTATGTGCAAGTACAATGTCTTGATGATTGTGTATATGGACGTACTGCATATTTATTCTGTACTCTGTGTGCAAGTGTAATGTCTTTATTACTGTGTATATGGACGTACTACATACTTATTCTATAGCCTGTGTGCAAGTGTAACATCTTTATTACTGTGTATATGGACGTACTGCATATTTATTCTGTATTCTGTGTGCAAGGGTAATGTCTTTATTACTGTGTATATGGACATACTGCATATTTATTCTGTAGTCTATGTGCAAGTATAATGTCTTGATGACTGTGTATATGGACGTACTGCATATTTATTCTGTACTCTGTGTGCATATGCAATGTCTTTATTACTGTGTATATGGATGTACTCCATATTTATTTCCAAAAACCCATTACTTTTAAGGGCCCCAAATGGTGTAATGAGCTGCCCAAAACGCTGACAGGAAACACAAAGCTGAGTCTGTTCAAAAGGGGGTTATGGTCCCACCTTAAGAATGGAACCACCTGTAACTGTGCAAGAAAATAATTTGACATATTCCTCCTGCCTTCTCCCCTACCTCCTCTCCTCTTCCCCTTCCCCACTTCCCCCCCCTTCGACTTACAACCCTCCTTCACCACCTTTTCCCTTTACCCCTGTCCCACACCACCTCTAGCTACTTTGACAACGCCAATCTGGCTGCTTACCTTTTCCCCCATCATCCCCAAAGCTTAACACGGACCTATTATTGACAGGTCTCACTATTCCCAGTGTATCCCTACCCTGCAACAACTTGATGTAATGCAACTTACTCTACTTTCAAGATGCACTTGAAACTAGCAAGTCTTGTACCTCATGTGCCACTTTAATGATGTTCATGATGCCTACCATGTTTTCTTTCTTTCACCGTTATCTTAATTTGTACTCATTGTATTGTATTTGGATTGCTCTGTTTTGTCCCTGACTTGGAACCTTTGAAACTGAGTCTTTGACTCAAAGGTATTAATCCCAGTCGAAATAAATAAATAAAAATAAATAAATTATTCTGTAGTCTATGTGCAAGTGTAATATCTTGATTACTGTGTACATGGATGTATTGCATATTTATTGTGTAGTCTGTGTTCACGTGTAATATCTTGATTACTCTGTACATGGATGTATTGCATATTTATTCTGTAGTCAGTGTGAAAGTGTAATGTCTCTATTACTGTGTATATGGACGTAATGCATGCTTACTCTGTAGTCTGTGTGCAAGTGTAACGTCTTTATTACTGTGTATATGGACGTACTGCATATTTATTCTGTATTCTGTGTGCAAGGGTAATGTCTTTATTACTGTGTATATGGACGTACTGCATATTTATTCTGTAGTCTATGTGCAAGTATAATGTCTTGATGACTGTGTATATGGATGTACTGCATATTTATTCTGTAGTCTGTGTGTAAGTGCAATGTCTTTATTACTGTGTATATGGACGTACTGCATACTTATTCTGTAGTCTGTGTGCAATTGTAACGTCTTTATTACTGTGTATATGGACATACTGCATATTTATTCTGCATTCTGTGTGCAAGTGTAATGTCTTTATTACTGAGTATATGGACCTACTGCATATTTATTCTGTAGTCTACGTGCAAGTATAATATCTTGATGACTGTGTATATGGACGTATTGCATATTTACTCTGTAGTCTGTGTGCAAGTGTAATGTCTTGATGGCTGTGTATATGGACATATTGCATAATTATTCTGTAGTCTATGTGCAAGTATAATGTCTTGATGACTGTGTATATGGACGTATTACATAGTTATTCTGTAGTTTATGTGCAAGTGTAATGTCTTGATTACTGTCTACATGGATCTGTTGCATATTTATAATGTATTGTTGCTCTTGTTTACATTTCTGGGCCCCCTTGAAAATGGGCATCTAATATTCTGGGGTTCAATCAGACTAACAAATTACCAACACAAAATAAAAAAAAAGTACCTTCCTACATTGTGGGGTAAGAGAGTGGCCAGATTCCATACTATCAGTCTTTGTGACTCCCTACATTATGAGGATAAGAGTATGTCCAGCCTGCATACTATCAGTCTTTGTGACTTCCTACACTATGGGGTAAGAGAGTGCTCCATTACCATACTATCAGTGTTTGTAACTTCCAACACTGTGGGGATAAGAGAGTGCCCAGCCTCCATACTATCAGTCCTTGTGACTCCCTACACTGTCGGGATAAGAGAACGCCCAACCTCCATAGCATCAGTCTTTGTGACTTCCTACACTGTGGGGATAAGACAGTGCCCAGCCTCCATACTATCAGTCTTTGTGACTTCCTACACTGCGGGGATAAGACAGTGCCCAGCCTCCATACTATCAGTTTTTGTGACTTCATTCACTGTAGCATAAGAGAGTGCTCCACCACCATACTATCAGTCTTTGTGACGTCCTACACTGTGGGGATAAGAGTGTGCCCAGCCTCCATACTATCAGTCTTTGTGACTTCCTACGCTGTGGGGATAAGAGTGTGCCCAGCCTCCTTACTATCAGTCTTTGTGGCTTCCTACACTGTGAGGAGAAGAGAGTGCCCAGCATCCATACTATCAGTCTTTGTAACTCCCTACACTGCGGGGATAAGGGAGTGCCCAGCCTCCTTACTATCTAGTTTTTGTGACTTCCTACACTGTGTGGATAAGGGAGTGCCCAGCCTCCGTACTATCACTCTTTGTGACTTGCTACACTGTGTGAATGAGACAGCCCCCAGTCTCCATAGTATCAGTCTTTGTGACTTCCTACATTGTGGGGATAAGAGAGTGCACAGTCCCCATACAATCAATCTTTGTGTCTTCCTACAGTGTGTAACAGAGTGTCCAGCTTTTGTACTATTAATCATTAAACCTACCCCCACTGTGGATATACCAGTGCCCTCAGCTTCCATACTATCAATCTTTGTACCTTCCCCATACCATGGGGATGAGAGAGCACCCACTCTCCATGCTATCAATCTTTGTGACTTCATACACTGTGGGAATAAGAGTGGCCAGCCTCCATACTTATTAATCTTTGTTCCTTTCCACACTGTGGAGTAAACAGATCCCCCAGCCTCCATATTATCAATCTTAGTGTCTTCCTACACCTTGGGGAAAGAAAGTCCCAGCCTACATACTATCAATTGTTTTGCCTTCTTACATTGTGAGGATAAGAGTGCCTAACCTCACAATATCAGTCTTTGTACCTTCCCACACTGTGGGGATAAGAGAGAACCCATCCCCCCACACTATCAATCTTTGTGCCGTCCTACACTGTGGGGACAAGAGAGAACCCGTCTCCACACTATCAGTGTTTGTGCCGTCTTCATCAGGGCCAAAGAGCCTCAGCCCCATACTTTCAACCTTTGTTCCTTCCCATACACTGGGAACAACTGATCACCTGGCTTCCATATTATCAATCTTCATGCCCTCCTATGCTATGGGGATATAAGAGCCCCCAACCTCCATACTATCAATATTTGTTCCTCCCTACACTGTGGGGGTGAAAGAGTGTCCAGCCTCTATACTATCAATCTTTGTGCCTTCCTACACTGTGGAGATATTAGAGCACCTAGCCTGAAAACTATCAGTCTTTGTGCCTTTCCACACCATAGGGGTAACAGAGTGCCCAGCCTCCATACTATCACTCTTTGTGACTTCCTACACTGTGGGGATAAGAGTATGCCCAGCCTCCATACTATCAGTCTTTGTGACTTCCTGCACTGTGGGGATAAGAGAGTGCCCAGCCTCCATACTGTCATTCTTTGTGACTTTCTACACTGTGGGGATAAGAGTATGCCCAGCCTCCATACTATCAGTCTTTGTGACTCCCTACACTGTGGGGTAAGTGAGTGCCCAGCCTCCATACTGTCATTCTTTGTGACTTCCTACACTTTGAGGATAAGACAGTGCTCAGCCTCCATACTATCAGTCTTCATGACTCCCTACACTGTGGGGATAAGAGAGTGACCAGCCTTCATACTGTCAGTCTTTGTGACTTCCTACACTTTGAGGATAAGACAGTGCCCAGCCTGCATACTATCAATCTTTGTGACTTCCTACACTGCGGGGATAAGATTGTGCCCAGCCTCTATACTATCAGTCTTTGTGACTCCCTTCACAGTGAGGTAAGAGAGTGCCCAGCCTCTATACTATTAGTCTTTGTGACTCCCTACACTGTGGGGATAAGAGATTGTCCCACCTCCATACTGTCAATCTTTGTGACGTCCTACATTCTGAAGATAAGAAAGTGCCCATACTATCAGTCTTCGTGACTCCCTACACTGTGGGGATAAGAGAGTGCCCAGCCTCCATACTATCAGTCTTAGTGACTTCCTGCTCTGTGGGGTAAGATAGTGCCCAGTGCCCATGCTATCTGTCTTTGTGACTTTCTACACTGTGGGGATAAGAGAGTGCCCAGCCTCCTTTCTATCTAGTTTTTGTGACTTCCTACACTGTGAGGATAAGAGTGTGCCCAGCCTCCTTACTGTCTAGCTTTTGTGACTTCCTATACTGCGTGGATAAGAGAGTGCCCAGCCTCCTTATTATCAGTCTTTGTAACTCCCTACACTGTGGGGATAAGGGAGTGCCCAGCCTCCTTACTATCTAGTTTTTGTGACTTCCTACACTGTGTGGATGAGAGAGTGCCCAGCCTCCGTACTATCACTCTTTGTGACTTGCTACACTGTGTGAATGAGACAGCCCCCAGTCTCCCTAGTATCAGTCTTTGTGACTTCCTACATTGTGGGGATAAGAGAGTGCACAGTCTCCATACAATCAATCTTTGTGTCTTCCTACAGTGTGTAACAGAGTGTCCAGCTTTTGTACTATTAATCATTAAACCTACCCCCACCGTGGAAAGAACAGTGCCCTCAGCTTCCATACTATCAATCTTTGTACCTTCCCCATACCATGGGGATGAGAGAGCACCCACTCTCCATACTATCAATCTTTGTGACTTCATACACTGTGGGAATAAGAGTGGCCAGCCTCCATACTTATTAATCTTTGTTCCTTTCCACACTGTGGAGTAAACAGATCCCCCAGCCTCCATATTATCAATCTTAGTGTCTTCCTACACCTTGGGGATAAGACAGTCCCCAGCCTACATACTATCAATTGTTTTGCCTTCTTACATTGTGAGGATAAGAGTGCCTAACCTCCACAATATCAGTCTCTGTACCTTCCCACACTGTGGGGATAAGAGAGAACCCATCTCCCCAAACTATCAATCTTTGTGCCGTCCTACACTGTGGGGAAAAGAGAGAACCCGTCTCCACGCTATCAGTCTTTGTGCCTTCTTCACTGTGGGCCAAGAGAGCCCTCAGCCTCCATACTTTCAACCTTTGTTCCTTCCCATACACTGGGAACAACTGATCACCTGGCTTCCATATTATCAATCTTCATGCCTTCCTATGCTATGGGGATATAAGAGCCCCCAGCCTCCATACTATCAATATTTGTTCCTCCCTACACTGTGGGGGTGAGAGAGTGTGCAGCCTCTATACTATCAATCTTTGTGCCTTCCTACACTGTGGAGATATTAGAGCACCTAGCCTGAAAACTATCAGTCTTTGTACCTTTCCACACCATAGGGGTAACAGAGTGCCCAGCCTCCATACTGTCAATCTATGTGACTTCCTACACTGTGGGGATAACAGCACCCCAAGCCTCCATACTATCAGTCTTTGTGACTCCCTACACTGTGGGGTAAGAGAGTGCCCAGCCTCCTTACTACCAGTTTTCATGACTTCCTACACTGTGGGATAAGAGAGTGCCCAGCCTCCATACTGTCATTCTTTGTGACTCCCTACACTGTGGGGATAAGAGAGTGCCCAGCCTCCATACTGTCAGTCTTTGTGACTCCCTACACTGTGGGGTAAGAGAGTGCCCAGCCTCCTTACTACCAGTTTTCATGACTTCCTACACTGTGGGGATAAGAGAGTGACCAGCCTCCATACTATCAGTCTTTGTGCCTTTCCACACCATAGGGGTAACAGAGTGCCCAGCCTCCATACTGTCAATCTATGTGACTTCCTACACTGTGGGAATAACAGCACCCCCAGCCTCCATACTATCACTCTTTGTGACTTCCTACACTGTGGGGATATGAGTATGCCCAGCCTCTATACTATTAGTCTTTGTAACTCCCTACACTGTGGGGTAAGAGAGTGCCCAGCCTCCATACTACCAGTTTTCATGACTTCCTACACTGTGGGGATAAGAGAGTGCCCAGCCTCCATACTATCAGTCTTTGTGCCTTTCCACACCATATGGATAACAGAGTGCCCAGCCTCCATACTGTCAATCTATGTATCTTCCCATGCCATGGCAATATGAGAGTGGGCAACCAACATTATATCAACATGTATGCCTTCCTAGACTGTAGGAATAAGAAAGCACCCAGTCTCCATACTATGAATCTTTGTCCCTTCCACCACTGTGGGGATAACAGAGTAGCCCACCTCCATACTATCAGTCTTTGTACCTTCCACAACTGTGGGGATAACAGAGTAGCCAGCCTCCTTACTATTGTTCTTTGTACCTTTGTATACCTTGGGGATAACTGAGTGCCCAGCCACTATACTATCAATCTTTGTGCCTTCCTATACTGTGGGGATAACAGAGCGCCCAGCCTTCTTGCTATCAATATTTGCGCCCTTCTACACTGTTGGGATAAGAGAGCTTCAGGCCTCCATAGTATCAATCTTTGTACCTTCCCACACTGTTGGGATAAGACAGCCGCCAGCCTCCAAAGTATCAATCTATTTATCGTCCCACACCGTGGCAATAAGAGAGTGGTCAGCCTACATACTATCATTCTTTGTACCTTTCTACAATGTGGGGATATGAGAACCCCCAGCTTCCATACTATCAGTCTTTGTGACTTCCTACACTATGTAAGAGAGTGTGAAGTCTCCATGCTATTAGTCTTTGTACCTTCCTACACCGTGAGGATGAGAGAGTTCCCAGCCTCCATTCTATTAATATTTGTACCTTCCCATACTGCGGGGATAACAGAATGTTCAGTTTCCATACTATCAAACTTTTTGCCTTCCTCCAACATGGTGATAAGAGAGTGGTCAGCCCACATATTATTAATCTTTGTTCCCTTCCACACTGTGGAGTAAAGAAAAACCCAGCCAGCCTCCATACTATCAATCTTAGTGCCTTCCTACACTGTGAGGATAAGAGAGTACTGTGTCTCCATACTGATCAATCTTAGTGCCTTCCTACACCTTGGAAATAAGACAGCCCCATCCTCCATACTATCAATTGTTTTGCCTTCCTGCATTGCGGGGACAAGAGAGACCCCAAATCTATACTATTAATCTTTGTGCTTTCCCACACACTGGGAATAACTGATCATCCAGCCTCCATACTATCAATCTTCATGCCTTCCAATGCCATGGGGCTATAAGAGCTCCCAGCCTCTATGCTATCAATCTTTGTATCTCCCTACATTGTGGGGATAAAAGAACCCCAGCCTCCATACTATCAATCTTTATGCCTGCCTACACTGTGGGGATAAGAGAGCCCCCAGCCTCCATATAATTACAGTCTGTGCCTTTCTACACTGTGTAAGAAAGTGCCCAGCCATTATACTACTAATCTCTGTGCCTACCCACACCATGGGGATAAGAGTGTGCCCAGCCACCATACTAGCTATCTTTGTGACTTCCTACACTGTGGGGATAAGACAGTGTCCAGCCTCCATGCAATCACTCTTTGTGACTTTCTATACTATGGGGATAAGGGAGTGCCCAGCCTCCATACTATCAGTCTTTGTGACTCCCTACACTGTGTAGGAGAGTGCCCAGCCCCCATACTATCAGTCTTTGTGACTTCCTGCACTGTGGGGATAAGACAGTGCCTAGCCTCCATACAAACAGTCTTTGTGACTTCCTACACTGAGGGGATAAAAGAGTGCCCAGCCTCCATACTATCAATATTTGTGACTCCCTAAACTGTGCAAGAGTATGCCCAGCCTCCACACTATCAATCTTTGTGACTCCCTACACTGTGTAGGAGAGTGCCCAGCCTCCTTACTATCAGTCTTTGTGACTTCCTACACTGTGAGGATAAGAGAGTTCCCAGCCTCCATACTAGCAGTCTTTGTGACTTCCTACATTGTGGGGATAAGAGTGTGCCCAGCCTCCATACTATCACTCTTTGTGACTCCCTACACTGTGCAAGAATGTGACCAGTCTTCATAATATTAATCTTCATGCCTTCCCACACCATGAAGATAAGAGAGTGCCTGGCATCCTTACTAGCAATCATTGTGTCTTCCTACACTGTGGGGGTGAGAGAGTGTCTAGCCTCCATACTATTCATATTTGTGTCTTTCCACACTGTGGGGATGAGAGAGAGCATCCAACCTCCATACTATCAATATTTGTGCCTTCCCACACCATGGAGATAAGAGCCCCCAGCCTCTTCACTGTTAATCTTTGTGCTTTCCAACACCATGGGGATAAGAAAGCACCCCCTCTCCGTACTATCACTCTTTGTGCCTTCCTACACTGTGGGGATAAGAGAGCACCTAGCCTCAAAACTATCAGTCTTTGTGCCTTTCCACACCATAGGGGTAATAGAGTGCCCAGCTTCCATACTGTCAACCTATGTATCTTCCCACACCATGGCAATATGACAGTGGATAACCTACATATTATCAATATTTATGCCTTCCTAGACTGTAGGGATAAGAAAGCACCCAATCTCCATACTATGAATCTCTGTGCCTTCTACCACTGTGTGGACAACAGAGTAGCTAACCTCTATGCTATTGTTCTTTGTACCTTCGTACACCTTGGGATGACAGAGTGCCCAGCCACTATACTATCGATCTTTGTGCCTTCCTATACTGTGGGGATAACAGTGTGCCCGGCCTTCCTGCTATCAATATTTGTGCCCTTCTACACTGTTGGGATAAAAGAGCTCCAAGTCTCCCTAGTATCAATCTTTGTACCTTCCCACACTGTTGGGATAAGGCAGCCCCCAGCCTCCATAGTATCAGTCTATTAAGAGAGTGGCCAGCCTACATACTATCATTCTTTGTGCCATCTACAATGCGGGGATATGAGAACCCCCAGCCTCCATACTATCAGAACTTATGCCTTACTACACTGTGGGGATAAGAGAGTACCCCGTCTCTATATTGTTAATCTTTGTGACTTCCTACACTGAGGATAAGAGAGCACCCAGACTCCATGCTATCAGTCTTTCATGTTCCACAAGTGCAAAATTAATCACAAAGAGATCTAAAATATATTAAAAATACATTTTTCTTGGGAGCCAGTGTGGTCACACTTTATATTAAAACTTTTAAAATTTAATTTAAAAGTGGTGGTGACTTCACATGTATTACATATAAGTTGCATACGGGTTTGTATGCAGTAACGTGAGCCATTCATATGAAGAACTTTGGCAATTCCTATGAACTATATTGTAGGACTCTGACATGAATGACACATAATTTATACACAGGTTTATAATAAATCACTGTTTTTTGGTTAATAGTCCAGCTTGGGGTATGGAGCAGTAAATCTTAACAGTATGAAGCCAGTTGCCTGTCATCCAAGTAGAGTAGTCAAGGTACATGGACTAGAAATCTTAGCACATGTGACACCCAATTCAAGCACTAAATCATTCATGAGGAATTCTGAAGGCCTGAATATGGCTAACCTGTGTAACGCAATATATAACACATGTGAAATTCTTGCGCAATGCTGAAACAGGAAGGCATAAATCGGTTTGGAGAACTTTATTAGCAACCAAAGCACTGTGAGGAGCAAGTTCTCAAAGTGGTAATTGTTTTCTTTAATTCCACTTCTTTTTCCTATCCAGAAAAAATGCAGTTGTGGTAAAGAATGCCAAAATGCAGGGAAAAAAAATTACCTCAGATTTGCATTTTTACCACATTTGAGGAAAAATTATCACAGTTAGGTATTTTTTTTCCTGGAATAACATAGAAAAGTACTAAATTGTGGAAATTTCTACAGCAGCATGGTTAATCAATTGATTAGCAATCGCTGCTCGTTAAGGCTGCATTTGATTTGCAAACAGCATTTTACTGGATCGCAAATTGTGATGCAAACCAGCTTCTTTTATGCCTTGAACAGTACTGTAAAGTGTTACCGTCCTGGCTATATACGTGCTGTTCATCACTGCAAGCTGTTACAAGTAATTTACATGCAATGAAAGGAGACATACCTTCAGCTTTGGATCACACTACATGGAAATGTTAGAAGGAATAACAAAAGTTAAAATGTATACAACTTGACTGGGATAATCCATTGAACCCATTTTAGGAATACAGAGGGAGAAGATAAAAATGCACTCACCACAGGATGATCTGCTTCGATCTTGTTTTGAATCTCTCTAAAATAAGGAGAAAATAAAGTGATAAAATTGCAAATACTTCATTTGTCAGACCCACCCATTAAAGTATCTTAAAAATTATAATGAGAAAGACTGGAGAGATTGTATCGTAGACAAAAGTACATACATATTTTGGGCATGCAGTAAACTGGGAATATACGCTGGAAGGACCAGTGCAGGATAAATGAAAGTTACGTACTTAATGTAACTGTTGATCTTCCAGAATATCTTCACCATTGATTCACACTAATGGGTATGGGACCAGAGGCACTAGGACCCCAGGGGAGCACATTTTTTTGCAGGGAGGGAGCTGACTTCAGTTACTGATGGCACCTGCACACCTCATGTGGTGCCGTGCCAGCCAATAACAGTTACCGGCTCCCTCATGTACCTCAGTTCTGTTTGCCAGGAGAGAAACAAAGTGGAGAGAAATAAAACAAAGGACTAGTTACTTTCTAGCCCAAAGAGATAGGAAAAGGATACAGGAAATAAAATAAACACAATAAAACCTGGCTACCAACTTAGAGTCTATGGGTTGGACCTACCAGGTGGCACAAGGGTAGTTGGGTCTAAAAAGAGCCAGAGCCTCTTACTACTAGCATGCCAGAAGTTGGACAGTGATAGATAAAAGCATAGGGCAGCAGCACTGAGTAATGGCTCAGGCAGATATAACAAAAGAAAGTGTCTAAACTAGGACCCCTTGCAAGTCAGATGGCAGTTGTGCCAAAAATTGTAAAAATGACTGCTGGACTCTCAGAAAAGAATAACTCTATGCTACCAGATAGCAAATGAGTAAACGTGAGAGTAAACCCAATTTCCTCTTTTCCCTATTATAGTTATGAGAAAAGTAGAGCTTGGGAGCGTAGGAGCTGTATGACTGGGGCAATCCCATGGAGTCAAGATATGGTGATCTCCTCTGGCATGCCTCAGAAGGAGAAGGTCAAGGCCCAATGCACAGAGAGTAGTAACCAGGGAATACCAACAAAAAAGTTCCAACAAGGGTAGAAAAAACATGTCTTGCTTCTCTCTGCAACCATAGGAAAACACCCTGTCTGAAGCTAGTACACTGTCCAAGTATGTGACTAGCACCTTTCCACACGCAGCTTCTCAGTGGAGTTATTTATTTATTTATTTTATTATTTATTAAAATGTTTCACCGCAGGAAGACCAGTTAGACTGGACAGTGCCCAGAGTCATTACATACAGTAACTAATAGGGATATACTCTAGAGGAGATATGCCCCAGGCAGGGAGAAGGACAAAGAAGAAATGGAGGGAATGGTCTACCTTTTCACTCCATATAACCCCATTTTTTGGGGTTGGTAGGGGGTCACAAGTGAACCCCACCCCCTTTTGTTTTATTTTTATGTTTTGGAGAGGGTTGGCACCCATAGGGTGTGCTGCTCCCAGAGGCCCCGGCTCTTAACTGAGTGGGGGATGGTGGGCAGTCATGTGAATCAACATTAAAGATATTCTGGAAGATTCACAGTTACAGTAAGTACATCATTTTCATGTCTTCCAAGAATCAGACTTCACCACTGAGTCCCAATAACGGTTCAGAGTACCAAGCTTTCCCAACAGAAGGAGGAGCTAAAGGTAACATTACTCACAGCCCTCAGTGTTCGGGAGAACACTTGAGAGCAGGGGCTCCTCATGGATCTGGCAAGATCCAAGACTGGCTAGAGTCAGGCAGATGAGCAGGAGGATGCCCCAGTAGCTCCTGCCTGACCCTAAAGGAGAAAATGTGAACCCTCTGGAGCTGGGAGTTAAGCACCTTTCGCCAGGCCATAGGTACCAGTTGAGAAAGGCAAAGCCATCCCGTCCACTGAATGTAGACTGCAGCTCCCACCAGCCTGGTGGCCACCTCATTGGCATCATAATATGCCCTTGACTGGTGCCTTATCAATTCAAGGCCCTTGGCAGAAAGGCAAATAGTTTGCCCAACTAACTCTCAGTGTGGCATGGCAGCTAGGAGACGACCCAGCTGCACCAACAGGCACCTGCTGTAAGCTGAACGATGTGCCTGTTGTGCAGCAATACACATCATGGTGTGAACCAGGATAAATGCCTCCCTAACTAAAGCATCTGCTTGAGCAAAGTCAGCCTCGTGAGGTCAGTCACACACTGGGAGTTGAGGCACTGTGAGGGTCTGCATGACCTCTGTCCTTGAGGTCAGCTGAGGCACTGCTCCTGCAGATACCAAGGGTGCACAGTACCATAGCTGGACATCCCTGAGGGCTGAAGGGCATATAAATGGACATCTCCAGACTGCCCTTGAACAGTCCTCGAAGGCTCTGGGCCAGGGAGGGGTGATAGAATATGCATCACTGAAATCTCCTAAGAATCCCAGCTGCAGGGACATGTTACTACAGCTTGCAATGGTACCTATGTCCAACATGCAGCATGTCTGTCAGGAATCTCTGGTACAGGGAGTACTAAGAAGCCAAGAGCATATAAAGAAATGATTCAGTGCTCTCAGAGGAGGATACTGATGGAGAGGAGGTGCTGGACATGAAAGGGGGTGGTGACTGGGGGCCAGTCAGCATGCCTATGGAACTGGTACAAAATACCAGATGCCCTTCCCTGCTGACTCCAGGTGATTGGCCCTAAAGGGCCCATGATCTCTGGTAGTTCTGGCAGAGGTGGCATAGGCCCAAGAGAGAAGTGGGAGCCAGGAGCTAAAGGGCCTATACCTGAGTTGCGGGGATGCTCAGGGGACATGGCATACGGGGAGGGCCTGGAAAGACTGCCTGAACAAGGTCGATCTACAGAAGAGGGATGACCGGTCAGTGCCCATGGGAGAGTTTCCTCAGGTGAGGAGAGTGGAGCCATGCCGTCCCCTTGAGGTGGCTCCAGTCCTCACCAGTGGCAGGCTCAGCATGTGGGTCTGGAGAAAACTTCATCTCCTGACCATCCACCAACAATATCGTGGCATGGATTAAATCCTGGCTGTTACATAGAAAACAACATGTCATAATTCTGGGAGTTGCCTCTGACTGGGCAAACATTACAAGTGGAGTCCCCCAGGGGTCAGTGTTGGGGCCGACCTTGTTTAACTTTTTTTATCTCCTCAATGAAATGTGGGGAAGGCCCCTGAGTATCCAAATTTGCCAATGATGCAAAAATTGGTTATGTTGTTAATACACCACATGTTGCCATTAAAGTACAGGATTGCCTACATTCGTTAGAGCAATGGGCTAATAAGCCTAAACTATGTTTCAATTTAGATAAGTGCTGTTATGCACTTTGCTAGGTCAAACATGGCTACCTATGTTTTGTATGGTCAAATTCTTAATGTATCAACAGAGGAAAGGGAGTTGGGTATCATTGTCACAAATTATTTGAAATTCAAGAGTCAGTGTCAATCCAGTGCATCAGCTGCATCCAACATTTTAAATAGTATAGAAGGCATATAATTTCCAGGGATGCTAAGGTAATACTGCCACTATATTCCTCACTGGTATGCCCACACCTCGAGTACTGTGTGCAGCTGTGGTCACCTAATACCATGTCTGAGGCATTAATTCTTGAAAGGGTCCAGAGAAACACCACTAGAATGACTGCCGAAGAAAGGGAATTAAGTTACAAGGATAGCCTGGAAAATCTGAATCTGTATACACTACAGTACAGAAGAATTAAGGGGGCCTTTGCCTACTATACAGATCACTGACAAACAATGACCTTTGGGATTGTATAGGATTAGAATTAAACAAACAAAACTATAATACAAGAGCTCATTGTTTGCAGCTTAAAGGGGAAACATGCAATACGGTACTCAGGGACTCTTGGTTTAACCAGAGGGTAATAACAGCCTGGAATAATCTACCACATGAAGTAGTAGGATGTGAACATATGGAGGCATTCAAGACAAAATTAGATAAATTCTATGAAAGGGATCTACCAGGTTCCCTCTTGTGTAAAGGGGCGAGTGTTACATGGGGCACATGGCTTTCTACGCTCAGTCATTTCTATGAGATTCTATGAGATCCTTCAGGCTTGAACCAGTGCTGCTTCCAGCACCAGGCCTATGTCCAGGGACTGGCCTAGAAGTGGATTCCTCTCCGGCGCTGCAGCCGGTACTGCTCTCGATACCTGGTCTGGTGCTGGGTTCGACACCGACTCCAAGACAATCCCCACAGCTGGCGCCTCAAGCAGCATTGGGAGCTGGCCCTCTGCCACAAGCAGCACCAGGGATAGCTCCGGGGTGAAATAATCTCTTTCTCTGTGCCCTGTGTCAGGCCCAGGACTGACACTATGGCGGGTGCCACGTCCAACACCAGGGGTGGCATCGACCCCACCCCGGAGCCATGAGGGTTGCTCATGGAAGAGAACAACACCCCCACCTCAGCAACCTGGTGCCTCACAGCCTTGCTGCCCATCCCTTTCCTGACACTGTAAACAGTAACAGGAGGGGACCTGATGTCACAGCCAGCACCACCCCCGCTCACTGATACCACAAACTGTATCAGGAGCTGGGCGGCATCAGGCCATGACACTGAGGTGTTCACTGGTGTAGATGGAACATATAGCTTCAGTTTCACCACCAGGGATATCTGCTGTTCAGGGCAATCAATCAAACTGGCAGAATGTGCAGCTGGCTGCCAAGAAGGAGCTAGCTATCCACCAGACCCACCCCCCCCAGGGCCTCCGATGCCTTGGTGAGGTGAGGTCAAGGAGGACCCTGAGCTTTCTCAGCATAAGAAGTGCTGGAAAGGGGCACAGGGAAAGGCCTAGAGACTGTGCCTGGTCTCATGTAAGCAACACCTGCCTCCGAAGGTGGGGATCGGGTGACCCCACTTCATCACACAGATTTCTAATGTGTGGCGGTCCATGGAATAGCAGGTGTCACAGACATCCATATTGTGAGACAAGCCAAGGAAAGTACAGCAATGCTGGTGCTGATTTGTTGCAGTGATGAGTTTCCCACAGGGGCAACGATGCATAATGGGGGCTGACTGTCTTCCTTTGACTTCTTTTCCCCTTTCTTCCTTTTCTCCTGTTTTGACATCATGGAAAATAATAAATAACAAGAGCAGCACCATGAACAGAAAGGTTTCGGAAATAATGGATAAAAAATTTGGTCAATGAAAAGTTGAACTGAGGCACTGTTGCTCCCACAGTGTGCACTCAATGACAGGAAGAACAGAACTGAGGTGTGTGAGGGAGCAGATGATGGTTACTGGCTGGTGTGCATGGCACCACATGAGATGTGCAGACACCATCAGTAGCTGATACCAGCTCCCTCCCTGCAAACAAATTTGCTCCCACAGGGTCCTAGTCCCTCCAGCCCCAACCCATTAGTGGAAATCAATAGTGAAGACTGATTCCTGTAAGACCACTGAGATTTTAGGAATAGAACTACACAATTTGCCAGCAAACTGTCTTGTTGAGAGCCCTTCGTAAGATTTATTTATTTGAAATTTACTGACCAGGATAGGCATGCAGAGACAAGGCTTGTTTCCAAGTATGACCTGGGGTTGGGGTACTTTCACAGAAATTCAGAAGCTCATGTTTCTGTTCTAGTTGTATTACACATATTCCCTCCCAATTTGGTTGGGCAAGGTGAATGTAATGTATCCGATTGGGAAACTGACACATGATGTGTGGCTGCAGAAGGATGTTTTTTGGCAATAAGGGGATACTATGGGTGGTATTTATCATCCCAGGTATAATTCATGTTTTGTTCCAGGTGTAATTAATGTTTTTCCTTAGGGGGATTCCTTGGATTTAAATAAGAGGTCTGTAGAGATATGCAAATCTGGAGGAGATTCTGGTAGAGACAGAATTAAAATGGCAGGCAGTGTCAGTGGTTCAGCAGGTTGCACACTTGCCACAGAGGCTGGAAGTTTGGAAGGTTATGGGTTCTAGCCCCACACCAGAAACTTGGGGTAAATCCCAGTATTGACACTATAGTGCAGCATGAGGGGGTGCTGCACTAATGAGGTGTTGTCTTTCAGATGAGTCGATAAGCTGAGGTTCCTACTACTTTTCCTGGTGGTTGTTCAAGTGGACGTTAAGGAGCCAATGGCACTTCTCAAAAAGAGTAAGGTAATTTCTCTGGTGTCTTGGCCAAATTTCCCCTCTTCACTAAAAAATACCATCACTAGCCTACCGTGAGTCAATATGTCAGTTTGTATCTATAGCTACTCCTCCGGGACGAGACTGAAAGTAGGCAGAATTGACTAGTCCTTTCTTGGGCAACAGAAAACATAAATAAATAAAACAACATCTAATGCCAATTGTACTATGTATGAATTTAAATATTTTGTGTCATTCTGGATTCTAATTCTTTGAATACTCAATAAATGTTTTATAAAGTAAAAAAAAAATCTAATGAATGATCATCCAGGTGGGGGGGGGGGGTGGAGTTTTTTCCCCAGTACTAAACAGACAGCAAATGGAAACTTTAAAGCGGCAATGGATGATAGCGGAGCAAATTTTGATCAATACAGTACTTTTTTATTTTATTTTTTTTATACTTCTTTATTCAGAAATGCAAGAATTGTACAGACAATCCAACAAGGAACTATACATAGAAGGCATAGCAGAGCATCTTATCCATTACAGTCAGCATAAAGCAAACCCCTACTGTCACTATGTCTGATTTAATGAGATGTTCAAGCCTGTCTTATCCAGTCGTGTTATTAACAACAACTTCATTCAAATAGGATACCAGTAAAAACAGACAGACAGAAGCTGCTGCCCCATCTCCCCATCCCACCCGTTAATGCCTTTGCTCAGTACATCACAAAATTATAGGTATATGTACTGTATCCAATAACTTAATCAAATTGAATAATGAGGTTATTGATCAGCAACCACAGTAATTTAAGACAAAGGCCAAGGGAAAGTTAGTCTCATGCAGTCTTTTTGTATTTTAGATCACCCCCTGTCTCTTGAGTTGTGTGATATCTGTTTTTCCACATCCTGAGTGTGCTTAACCACTCTTTTTTTTGCAGTGGAAATAAAGAGTGTTCCTTTTAATATGTGTCAGACCAGGTTTTTACCAGTATTCTGTGTAGTTTTTGAGCACCCAGTGTTTAGTAACACTTTTTTGGTATTATAATGAACTAGCATGAAAACCTTGCTCAAGCCATATTAAAAAGGAATGCTCATTTTCTTACTATTCAAATGTGAACAAAAGTACTAAAGCAGACTCAACATGGGGAAAAAGGTATCATACAAGTCAGAAGATAAGGGGCAATCTGAAACAGATTGTAACATGGCTAGGCAGCAGGCCCTGTTGTGATTGGACAACACAGGTCAGTTGACCAATTTATTAATTCTCAATTAATACACGATTGCCCTCCAGAGTGAGCGCAGAGGAGTCCGATATGGGAAAGGACACTCTGAAGTGTGTTTTTTTTTCCACATATCAGAGCTATCAACAAGCATTGGCGGTTGCAGGGCCTGACACGGAATATTTACATCTGGTTGGGAATAGCAACGTGTTTGGTGCTCATCTGGCTGTATAATGTGTGCTGTGAAAAAAGAGAGTCATGTGCAATCGGTGATACCAACAGCAAGGAGTCTTGTTACCCAAGGGGGGTGGGCAGACAGACAGAAAGACTGTGTCATACTGGGATTCTGCAGAGAACAGGACTATCTCTACATGTCAACAGCAGTATTCCTTGTCCCACGTACTCCAGACTGCTGTTGTATTGCACATGACTCCCTTTCTGTACATCCCAATGGCAGTATTCCTCGTCCCACGTACTCCTGACTGCTGTGTCTAACATTGTGTATCATTTCAGGTAAAATGTGTTTGGTGCTCATCTGGTTCTATACCCTGTGTTCTGTGAATAAAAAGAGTTATGCGCAATCAGTGACACCGACAGTGAAGAGTCTTGTTTCCCGAGGGAGGGGGGAGGCAGACAGACAGCGAGACGCTATCGTCCTGTACCGGAATTCTACCAAGCACATGACTCCCTTTCTCTACATCATGACGGCAGAATGTCTTGTCCCTCATACTCTCAACTGCTGTTTCTAACAGGCACAGGCAGCAGTCACAGGAACAGAGCCATCGGAGACCCAGATTACAACTCCCTTTGACTCCCGACTGCTGTTTGTAACATGGCTAATCAAAAGAGTTGCACATTCCTTGTTGAAGCTCTGCGCACTCTTTCTACACCCCAACACCCTTTTTGTTAGCCTCGTGACAAGCGCATTAACCCACTCAAGTGCGTGGGTCTACTTGAAAATTAATCCACTCCTGGGTGTTTGGAGGCATGAGGCCACCCCCCCCCCCGCAGGCATGGATTAATTTTCACGTAGATCCACACTGTCTCGTGGGTTAATGCTTCCATAATTTATTTATTCATTTCAAAAGTTTTACCAGGAAAGATATACCGAGCTGGAGACAGCTCATTTCCAGATGCTAAGGGGGTTGCGGGTTGGGGGAGTAAGCAATGCATGATGTGCAAGAGAAGATAACATACTATAAGGTGCAATAGTATGAAAAATAAAATACAAAAATAAAATACATTACAGTTGTGTAGTCCTGATGTACAGACAAATAGACAGTGCAGCCCAAAATAAAGATGTAATACAATGTAGTATGGTGCAAGGGCCATACAATACTGGGAGCAAACAAAGCCGGCCCCTTCAGCAGGCGATACTACTACAGCTTGATGCGGTGACTTGGGTTCAGTGTGAGCCCAGGTCATTGGGAGCGGACAGGGGAGGGAGGCTTGCCGTCCCAGAGGATGCTCGCCTTCTCCAGGGTACGAGGGCAGTGAGTTCCGCTGCCACATCAACACCTAGGAGACCATAAGTGGAGTTGCAGTAGTGTAGCAGATTGGGAGGGGGATGCTCACTGATGGAAGATGTAAAGCACGCTCGCCATGCCTAAGCCATGCCATCATCGTCCGAGGGTCGGGATGGAAACAGGAGGAAAGAGCACTTGTTGTGGCATGATGAGGCTCATGGTTCTCTGCAGACCATATTAGGCCTACTGGACCCAGGACCCATCAAACCAAGCAAGACATTCAGAGGGGGATTGGGTATCCCCTGACAGCCCTGCCACAAAGGGTAAGCTGTCTGGGAACAGCTGGGTCCCACAGGCAAGCCCCGGAGACAGAGGGTGATGGGGTTGGTGGAACTGCAGAGCTGAAGGGTGCCAGCCAGTTAAAAAAATTTAAACTGGGAGCAAACAACACCAGAGAAGGAGCAGATTAATACAGTACCACACAGACTGCACACAGCTGTGAGAGTTCCCAGTGCCAGTGAAGAACAGTAGAAACAGGAGCGAAACATTACCAAATGTGAACTCTGATTAGG
Organism: Neoceratodus forsteri; assembly: GCA_016271365.2. NCBI lineage: Eukaryota > Metazoa > Chordata > Ceratodontiformes > Ceratodontidae > Neoceratodus > Neoceratodus forsteri. Next base: position 374,822,024 of record CM028134.1, on the reverse strand, counting down.
AGCCACTTAAAGCCACACAGACCGGGGGCCTAGAGCGGGTAGGAAATTCTCTGAGGGGGGTGGGGAGGCAACAAAACAGGGAGGAGAAGGAAGGGGGACTCAGGGGTTGGGTACAGTTGCAGGAGGGGATAGCAAAGTCATGAAGAAGGAATCTGAGGGAGGAGAAGAAAAATCAAAAAGTATAGGTCAAAATGTTTACTGCTATCTTGCACTGCTGCTTTAATTAAAACACAGTGTATGAGCCTGCTCTATAGCATTGAGTGGTAAGGTATCTGTTCAGCATGATGGGGACCAGGGTAATGCCTGAGCCAGGGAAAACTGGAGCTAGGCTGGCTGGAAGGTGGTGCAAGTTTGCGGGGAGGCTCTATTCTTGGGAGGGTTTGGCACCAAGAGTGGTTCCCTGGTGGTGGCCCGTTGAGAGGTGCCTAGCTAGTGGCATGGGTGAATACACAATGTCACAACACCTCCAGGACAGTGTTAGCGGGGCACCACCCACTTGGATAGCGGGTGGAGGGAAGGCAGAGAAAAACTGGAAAAACTGCCCGGTCTGTCGTGCCAGATGATGGTCCCCATGTGCTCCTTATGCCACATGACCTCTAGCATACTGTGACCCACCTCACCTAACTCTGACTTTTTCAAGCACTTCCTCCCTTTTTATTTTTACAATTTATTCTTTACCCTGACTTTTCCCTGTCATTGTGTGGCATCCTATCCTGTCAGTTGAGCTCAGCCCCACTCTCTGTGTTTTTGGCACTTACTTACTTCCCCATCCCCATTGACTTATCAGGCCTGGCAGCTGCCAGAAACAGAGAAGGCTTAGTGGGAGTTGGAGTGGCCAGCAGCAGAGGGCAAGGCCCAAGTGCACTAACTCTCATATAGCACTCAACAAACAATTGTCTCCCTGTGCAGTAAGCCCTCCCCAGCTTGCTGTAATGAGTGCCTGTAGCACACACCTGGAAGTGCAGAATTGCTGATGGTGCATGGTCACCCACAGCATTAAGGCAGCTCCCACATTTACCTGCAGATGGGGCTCATAGAGTGGGCCCCTGCATGTCCTCCCCATGGGTTGGCACGTGATGCCTCTGAATTGTGCTTCAGACCCCACCAGCCTGGAGTTGGAGAGTCAGGCTCAGCTCATGAACCCGGGTTCCAAACATGGCAATACAGTGCAATACCAGTGGGCGTCACTTGGCCAAATACTTCCTCCATGTAGGCAGCCCAGGGGAGGCCTCTTGGCAGCAATACACCAGAGATGTCAGAGAACCTGGGGAGCCCTGCAGTGATGACTAGTAGTGGAAGGTGAGTCTAGTTGGCAGTGGGGACACTAGGAGATCTGGAGTGAGGTACCAAGGGAGGAGGGGAGGCCCAACCCCCTCTCCCCCAACAATGTATTATTGTGGATTTTGTATCTCATGAGACATGATGATGCTGAATATTACTGATCAAAAAACTGCACCAGACTGTCTGAGTGACATGGAGAGTTAAAGCAGGATGGAGAGTTAAAGCAGGGGGCCTTGCAGCTCAGCACACTGGCAACCCAGGTTTGGCAATGAACTGTGGTTGCTCAGGGTCTGCCTGGGGAAAGGAGAATCAAAAGCCCCACAACAGCTCTCCTTCTTTGGGGAGGGGGGGAACGGCATGTACCACTGTTTAATTGCCACTTAGTGGAGGCTAGGTGGCAGAACAGCAGTCACCTGCCTGGTTGGCCAGGTGCAGGTCGCTGTGGCCTACTGCATCTTCCATGATGCGTGCATGCCATAAGCCAGCATGCTGTTGGGGAAAGCTGGCAGGGAAAACAGCTTAGACAGGTGGGGTGATGGGTGGCCTACCCTGCAGGCTCTGTACCACCCACTGCACCCTACCAACCCATGGAGGCTCTGGAGAGGTAGAGGTAAGTCCTGGGTTGGGTGGGTATTGGGGCTGGAGGTAGCTGCTAGATAGGGCCACTCAAGTGTCAGGCAGAAAAATAGAAGCTGGAAAACAAAACCTGCACCAATGGTGAAGATGTTAATAATACAGAGAAGATTGTTGTGGACTACGGACTGCTAAGACAAAAAGAAGGGTGTTGTGGACTATGGACATAAACATTAATATATGTCAGCTGCCAACAAGCGAAGGAAAATAACTGGGAAAAAAGTTATTTTGAGTTTCTTTCAATCTCCGTTCCCCTGATCAGAGGCTCCCTCTGACTGCAACTCCTAAGCCCTGCCATTTACCATCTCAATGACTTACACCTACCCACTGCTTTCCCAAGATCAATGTGAGGTGGTCAGAGTGCCATGTTGGTAGAGTGTGGGTCTGCAGGGGATGCTGGCGCCATCTTCTGGTGGATTAGGGCTTTCCTGCTCTAGATTTTGTTCCCAAAGTGACATCAACTTGCAAAGATGCACACATGCATGCACAAACACATGTGTGGCCATGTCATCATCTGGTGGCATCCCTCCTCTTCTGCTGGCCTTGACTGTGATATTCCTGTCTCCTCCTTAGGTGGTCATTGCACTATGGGAAACACATCCCCTCCCACCCCAAGGAAGAGCTGTTCTAGGGATACTTAATCCTTCTTCTCCTGGCCGGTATCATGAGAGGTAGTGTTACCACTGTGACAACAGCCTGGCTCTCCTTTTCAGTTTAGACTAGGGGTGCGTGCGTGCGTGCGTGCGTGCGTGTGTGTGTGTGTGTGCGTGTGTGTGTAATGTGCAGTGTATAGTGGGGTGTGCACACAGCATGCCTGTTTGTCTGTATCTATGTGAAGCTCCCTACACCATACACACCAACAGTACTTGGAGTCCTACTATATTATATTATGTCATGTCATATTACATTATATTCAAATACATTTTCCAGCGAAGCATTATAGAGAATCAGACAGGCCATTTACAGGTGTGACCTTAGGGAGAGGGTAAGGGTAGTGGGGGTAAAGGTGGGTGAGAAGGAGAATAGGCAGCAGCTAAATAAGCATAATCATGATAAAATATAGCTAGTCATAATATTATGTCTTCTCCACTTACTCAGACAGGTTCCTCTTTTCAGAGAAGACCCTCAAGATAAACTCCCCTTCCTGGTGTGGCTCATATGTTGAGGGAATAATGACGTACTCGCCAGGGCTCAGGCGAAAGCGATGCGACACCTCTCCTCAGAGGGTTGATGTAAGACTTACACCTTGCTTTGGATGCATTGTAGAGAAAAAAGTCTTTGGGCAAATGCTGCTTGTTGCCATGCATCTGAGGGTAGAAACAAAGGCTTTTAGAATCTTCATTATGGCTAAAGCCATCAGAACTCTACAATTCACGGCAGTAGAAATTGTATCCAACCACAGAACATTTGAGCTAACACAAATTTCACCACTTTTGTTGCTTTTTTTTAAATTCTGCTTAGCCTGTCACTGGAGTTGCCCTTCTTGGTCTTGCCGCCTCCAGACACCCATCTGTCCCTTCTCCATCTCTTACCCTCCTTTATAGAAACACAGAAAGTGACAGGAGCAAAAGAATCAAAGTTCTTTCCAGTCTGTCATTAGCTGCTACCTAATTCCCCACCGACCAACTGCCTGACAGGGTCTTTTCAGTCTCCCTCCCTCTCACCTTCCCAGTCCCACTCCCCTTTGTTGAAATGACCAAGTCTTTTGAACCTGTCCCACCCAAGCTTAAATCCCGCCACAGTCCCCGCCTCTGGTACCATGTATGCCAGCCCATTGCACTGGTCCACTGGTCTCTGTGTGTAAAAGAGTGACCACTGCTTTATTGCTTGCATAAGAGCTGCACCCAAGCCTATTTCTAATTCCAGGTTCACAATCAGGAGATGTTTACATAATTTAGTGCCACAAGCCTTCCTTTCGGACTTACAAAACTCCTTGCTATGGCAGGACTTCTACCTAGCCAAGACAGTAGAGACAGCATATGAGACCTTCCATACTATTGTCCGTGGAGCTATTGACAGACATGCTCCCTTGATCAAAGCATGTACCAAGAAAAAGACTCTCCCTTGGTTTACACATCAACTGAAGTCAGCTTTGCTCAAAAGGGATAAGCTCTGGAATAAAGCACGTAAATCAAAGCTTCAGTCAGATTGGGCAAATTTTAGGGCAGCCAGGAACCTCTGCACAAAGCTTGTCAGAAACACTAAGGCTAACTAAGTCCAGTCAACTCTGGACTCCTCCACCAAGGACCCTGCCAAATTCTGGCAAACCCTTAGAGATATTCAAGGACATGCTTCATCAGGTTTTCTCCCTACCAAGATCTTATACGAAGGATCCCTCATTACCGAGAAGGCAGAAATCCTTGACTGCTTTAATAATCATTTTATTACCGAAGGTATGGCCTTTGACATTTCACCTGCTAATAACCTACTTACCTAGTTCTTATCACAAGGACCAGCAAGCCCTTCCCCTGTCCACAGTACTCCTGTCACGGGTTTCTCCTTCTAACCGGTAACTTACAAGGAAGTGGATGACCTGCTCTTTCAGCTGGATGCCAGAAGAAATGCAGGAGTGGACCTCATTTTCCCTTTTTTCCTAAAGCTTGGTCATCAAGTGCAGGCAGCTCCATTAATGCACCTCTTTAATATGTCCCTCAGCTTGGGTAAACTCCCTTCTGTCTTGAAGATTGCCCAAGTTTTACCACTCTTCAAATCAGGAGACCCCAGAGACCCAAATAACTGCAGGCCAATTTCCTTACTCCCCACCCTATCAAAACTGCTGGCGAAATTAGTGAATTGCCAACTTAGAAACTACATTGATGCCTCAAATCTGCTAAACCCTGTGCAATCGGGCTTTAGGCCATGCCATAGCACAATCACAGCTCTGGCTAAAGTCACAAATGACTGGCAAAGAGCCCTTGACTTTAAGAATCATGTATGCGTGGTATTCCTCAACTTAAGCAAGGCCTTTGATACCGTCAACCATGCACTGCTCTTCGTTACCCTCCACAACATTGGTCTGGATGCACCTTCCCTAAAATGGTGCTCATGCTACCTGGCAGAGCGGATGCAGCAAGTAAAAGCAGTAGGAGATCTCGCCACTCTAAAACAGATTAGCAGAGGCGTACCTCAAGGCTCCATCTTGGGGCCCTTACTTTTCTCACTTTATATCAACAACATTGACCATGGAATCAAACTTTCCAGTGTTCATCTCTTTGCGGATAACGCAGTCCTTTACACTGCCAGGCCTACTCCCGGACGTGCCTGCTTGGACTTGAAAGCAGATTTCCTTACTCTGCAACAAAACCTCTTGAGTCAAAAGCACCTACTGAATGCCAGAAATACCAAGGCTATGCTGTCATCCCCAATGACCAAGTCCATAAACTCCCTTAAGCATGACAATATTCTCACTATCACCATCCTGCTTGGCGAGTCACTTGACTATGTGACCAAGTTCAAGTACCTAGGTATGTGGCTTGACAACAGATTTTCTTTTGCTGATCATATTGACGAACTTTCAAAAAAACTTAGACAGAGGCTTGGACTTTTTTTTAGAATCAAGCATCTGCTTACCCAGGAGGCCAAAAAAAGTTTAGTACAACCACCTTCCTAGCTATCTTGGACTATGCAGACTTCCTGTATGGCCAAGTCCCAAAAACTGTCCTAGCTAAGCTTGACGCCCTTTATCATAGTGCCTCACGTTTCATCTCAGGTGCAGCATATAATACCCATCACTGGGTACTCTATTCCACGGTAGGATGGACCTCACGTTCAGGAGGCAAAGGAATGCTATACTATGGACCTATAGATCTATATCCAAGATGCTACATTTCTGTCTGTCTGCCTTCCTGCACCTTACGAAACTATGCCTTGAGAAGCTGTTCATACATCTCACTAGCTGTGCCTAAAGTCTTTTCCCATTTTGGCAGAGCCTCCTTCAGCTATGTGCTGCCCCAGCTGTGGAACAGCATCCAGAAATCCATAAAACTGGTGCATCCTATGGGTTTTGCGGAATTCAAGTCACTCTGTTCGAGCTACTTCTCGGAGCCTTGTCAATGCCCCCCCGTCACTAAACTGTAGCCACACATTGCTATTCTTACAGTCAGCCCTCTACACTTTCTACACTTTCGTTAGAATTACCCTAAGCCATCTTCCTGGATTCATCCTTGCTTTCTACTTGCTGCTGAGCCCCCAGCTTGCACTGTCACTAGCATTAACTCTGCTCTACTAGAGATATCAGTGTCTAAAATCACTGGTTCAGCACATTGTTGCTGACTTGCTTTCACCTCTCTGCTATACTGCGTACTGCGATGAGGCTTCACCTTATGACCAGTCTCATTGATTTATATTTGTACCTTGTTTTTATTGCTGTGTATTGTATTACTATGCCTATTTGTGCTATATGTTCTATTGTACTACTGTATTATTTATTCTGTACCTACCAGGCCCTCCTTGAAAATGAGCTTGCTCAATGGAGTTTCACCTGGCTAAATAAAGATAGATTGATTGATTGATTGATTGATTGATTGATAGAACTTCCTAATGTCCCCCTTAAACCTCCCACCTCACCCCCCAGTCTCCAATCATGTCCCCATGTTACCACATTTTTCTTCCAACTGAACACTTCCTCATTATCCACTCTGTTGAGACCCCTCAGAAACTTGTAGGCCTCTGTTGTATCCTCCCACTCCATTCTAAACTCCAGCTAGTACAACATAATTTCTTCCAGTCTTTCTTCGTTTAGGACGCTCACCTTTGTTGCCCCTAATCATGCCGGTGGCCCTCCGTTGCACCATCTCCAGCCTGTCCTTCAGCTATGGACTCCAGAACTAGGCACAGTACTCTAGATGAGGCCTAATCAGAGTCTTATACAGGGGCAAGATCCCCTCTTTCCTTAAAGGAGAACTGTCAGCACCAGGAACCCCACACTCAAGTGTAGGGCTAGTCCCAATATGCACTTTGTGTGCAAAAACATTTTGGTTTACTTACTGTTTACTGTAGTATAGTAGATTGTATCAGTCTAATTTTGCTTAGTTGTAGGATGACATCTTCTGTTACTACAAATCCCAGAATCCCCTACAAATGGCATCAGTGCAGTTGGCATCCGTGAGAGATTCAATAGCCTGCAGTGCATGTCACAGTGTATATATGTGCTGATCTTTTGTTTGCTGGTCCTGCTGCCCTCCCTGGGTTATGTAAAGTCACACAGGACTGTACTTTGTCTCTGGAGGAAAGCAGACCTGGAAAACATCTGATTAGAGATGATTAAATCTCTAACAGGCACTGTAGGCTATTGAATCTAATCTCCCACTGCTGCCTATTGCTCTGATGTCATCTGCAGGGGATTGTGGGATTTACAGCAACAGAAGATGACAGCCTAGAAGTAAACAGAGTCTGGTGCAGTTGACTACACCACAGTAAATGGTAAGTAAACCAAAACATGTTTGTACACAAAGTCCACTTTGGGACCAGCCCCCCACTTGAGTGTGAGGCCCTTTGTGCCGACTATTCCCCTTTAAGCTGTAGAAGCTCCTACCTATACAGCCAAGCATCCTATGTCCCTTGCTTTATCCCTTGTTGCATTGCCCTGAAACTTTGAGACTGTCACCAATGGCCCTGAGATCTCGATCTTCCTCCATATCTCCCATCTAATACTCAATATGTCGATTCCTTCTGCACTGAACAGAGAAACAGGAGCTCCCAAGTTCCAATCCCACCACTGCCACTAGCTCAGCGTAATCTTGAGCTAGCTAGTTGGCCTCCCTGTGCTCAAGGATGTAGCGGTAATTAAAAAAGTGGGGATACTATCACCCGAGAATGGGGAACTCAGACTACACTTATTTGTTTCACTTATTGTTTATCCTCCTACCTCCAACCAGCCCCATCTGGATGGCCCTCCCCAGTCCAGTCCCCCACCATCTCTGGGAATTACAGGTTCCCCTATGATGTGCCCCTCATGATGGGGTCAGGGGACTTGCCCTTGCCCCACCCCACCTCCAAAGCTGGAGCCAGTGTAACTCCCAGTCAGTGGTTCCCAACCTCTGAAAGGGCAGCCTGTCATCTCACTCTGGCAAAGATGTTTTTTCTGTATTTTTCTGTGCCCCGGGACATCAACATGAAATATTGCAGAGTGTCTATCAATGTCCTATGCCCTTTTCAGCCACCCATCTGCTGTGAGACCCAGATTCTACTTCCACCCCCAGAGAGGAGAGCAGTCCATCAGATGCCCGATACTCTCCCTCCTGGACAATGCCCAGTGACTCGAGTCTGCTCCTGCACCTGGGTCAACAGCATGGAAGGCAGTAGTGCTACCCCCATGCTACCAGGCCAGCTGGCTATACTTCATAATAACTGGCCATCAGTTTTTTCAATGGGGATGGCCAGCTATTATTTGCCATAATATGGCAAACACACACATAGAAAGAAAGCAGCTGTGCTCGAGACTATCTCTCTCTCTCTCTGTCTCTCTCTAGCACAGTACTAATTGAAACAGTGGCTGCTTTTACTTTCATTTAGAAACAAACACCAAATTTAAACCCAAATCAGCAAAGAACTTAACAAAACTGTTAAACCAAAATAAAAAAAAAAAGGCTTGAAATAAACTATAAATTCCTCCCTGCCACAACACAAATGTGAAACCATCGCTAACCAAGTTTTAGACAGAAGGCAGCTACATTGTAGTTGTGCACTACAGATTCATTGACTCTGGGGGGAGGGGGATTGATGGTTAGTGATTATATAAAATAAATCATGGGATGGTGTCATTACTCGAATGTAATACTCGCTTCGCTCTCAGGGTTTATGTAGCATCACACAACTTGGGTGTGTATTAAATAGAGAATAATGCCTATGAAGGTGTGTGTTATGAGGATTTTTCACACACCGAGGGTGTGTGAAAAATCCTCATAAGACACACCTTGCACAGGAGGCATTATTCTCTATATATAACTGGTGCAAGGTTTCGACAGAGACAAAAACTGAAAGCTGTATTTGCGTGAGTGAGTGTGCTTCTTAGTAGCCACCATAGTCACACAGATACAGTGTGTTTTCTTTCATGGTTCAGTGAAGTGAGAGTGTGAAGAAGAAAATGCCGTAATAACCCACTATCAAGTTGTTATGGAATTCAGTGGGTTATTATGGCATTTTATCAGGTGTGGCTATCCAGACATTATTGGAGGTCACCAGTTATTATATTCTCATAATGTACACCATCCCATGTATTATTCTATCATTTCAGTTTGTTTTTTTTACAATGAATTTCCCAGAATTTCCCTGCTGAAATGGAACATGTAACTTCCAGTGGGGGGTCCTGCTTCTACCCCATTCTTATAGCTGTGTGGAATGAGGCACTGAAGGGTGAAATGACTTACACAAGGTCTCCCAGCAAGTAAGTGGCTCTAGTGGGGTTTGAACCAGGGTCTCCTGGTTCCTACACCTGTGCTCTAGCTACTACAAGACACTGCTGATGTGGAGAAACCAGAAAAAGCAAGTATTTGGTAACCTCCTAAAAGTGGGTATGCATACTCTGTACAGCACACCCTCATACACCCTCCACTACAACATTGACTGTGCACCCATTACCCCATCTGTAAAACTAGATAGAAGAGGGATCTCATATTGTAAATAAAATATTGCATTGAAGGATGATCTAATTCTGATTTTTGGATTCAAATACATCGGAATCCAATCTAGCACTTAGGATTTTTGAATTCAGTTACCAGAAATGCTACTTAATCGAATTACAATTGGATTCCGAAATTTAAGATCAGATTATGAAATTCGATTCTGAAATCCAAAATTTTAAGTTGAAGTACTCAGATCCTGAAATCCAAAATTGGAAGTTGAAGCAAGAATTGGATTTCAGATTTGGATACTCTGAAAATCTGAAAACGAGTCAACGGATCAAATTGGAAGATATCCAATCTCAACACTGGGCTATCTTCAGTGGCAAAGAAAACAATTTACTCAAATATATTTAAACTTAGAATTGACCTGTAGCACCGATCCTTCCCACAGTAAAAGCTTTCCACGTGGCACAAACACACATGTAATCACTGCAAACAACAATGAGCAGACTTTTCAGACTAGGTTAGAGACAAGCGACAGACAGCCGAGCCAGGGGTATCTGACAGCAGTCTTCTCCCAATCTTCCATACCTCCTTTGGCACCTGTGTATAAGAGAAAGAGAAAGAGAGAGAGAGAAGAAAAAACAAATGTTAGGTTGCATTCCTGATCAGGAGAAACCTGGGGATGGGGTTGTTTGCACAGTTAAAAGGTGATAGGAAAGAACTTTAAATATTTGTACATTTAAATTATTTCTTGCTTCTATCATTCAGTTATGTCCACTCGAGTCACTGTCCAGGTGGAAGTTTATGATCTCATGGCACTTAGAGAAGATGAGTAGGAGAATGTTTTATTTGTAAATAACATATACATATGTCAAAACTGTACCAAAAATCTAAAAAATATACACAAATATCCTAATATACAGTAAAAAAAGAAACACGACCACCCAAGAAAACTTCCTTCATTTTTTTTTGTTACTAGAAAAAACGAAACCACTTTCCAAGAATAAAGAACTAATTTCAAAAACATTGGCAATTTTTCCATAATTCCAGCATTTTGTTCTGTAGAAATGTATCTATGTCATTTAGCAGGGTAAAATGTGACTTTTAATAGCAGTTATCAATTCAGTCTGTGGTAAGATTTCTTGCTGAAAAACTAATTTACTGTGAAACTGGCATATCAAAAATATAATTATCGAAAAAAAACACCCTAAGGGTACTCTCATTATAATAAGACTGTGTAACTGTAAATATTCCTAGTACCAGTATGTCATATGTTAGTGCACCAAACACTGGGAAACCACTAACATTAGCCAATTTGTTTCAAAAAGCATTACTACAAGAACACGCCAAAAATAAATGTTCCTGTGTCTCCAGAACCCTGCCACACGTATCTCTGGGGCAAAACCTCTTCTTGATCAACTTCATTATTCTTAAGTCATATGATTTAAATAAGACCCCAACCCCACAACAGGGGTACTCTCCAATGGACCACACTGAGGGTACCCAGAGCCATGCAGTCCATGCTTTATGTATATCGTTTACAGTTTTCAGCTTGGTATCCTGCAATAAGATAACCAGAGACTCCGAATCTGCTAGGGCAGAAAAAGTAGCTGTTCTTCTCTTTTAATTCCTTATACTATTTACATGTAATGAAGAAATTAGTAAAAAATCCAAAAGCACTGTAGTCATGAAGAATAACAAGAGAAAAGGAGCAGGTGATGCCAGTGTTACTTCATTGTCAAAGAGATCTTTCTCCTTCTGCTCCTTTTCTTTGGGATAGACAACTCAGGGATGGATCTAACTGTGTCTGGGAAGAGATTACTGATGAAGCTTTGGAATCCCGTTCATCCCCTTCTGTGTCTTCACTAGTATTCTGCAAGGTGGAAAATCTATTGCTCATAGCCACTGCCTCTGTTTTTGCCAACTTACTTTCATGGAATAATCTGGCATTTCTTTTACCACCAATCACAGTAATTCCTCACGAGGGGGGCTATAGTTGCTTCTCCATTTCCCTGTTTCAATCCTTGTTTGTGGTAACTTCTCCACAGGAAGTTGCTGTTTCCAAAGGGATGAGGCCTGTATTTGTAAAGGTTCTGTAGTTGTTTCAGATGTTTGAACCTCAGGGATAGCTGGCCTGGACTGGGGGTGGGGGGGGAGGAGGATGTTCTGTTGGTACTTGTCTTGATGTAGATCTTCGATTCTGCAGATTAATGCAGATCTGAAAGTCTGTGCAGAAGAGGCAGAACTGGAATTTCACACTGAAAATGTAGGAGTAGCCTGATCTGGAGACCTAGATCTTAGCTGGCTGCAGTCTTGCTCAGCCTGCTGTACCATGTCTTCTTGATCACAGAACGTACCTTTGCTATGTACTATCCAAGGCCACTGCATATAAGAGTGGCCATAGTCCTCACATAAATTACATTTGACCAGATTGCAACAATGTAGACCGGCATGGCCAGGTTACATGCATAGACTGCAAATGAGAGTGTCACAATCACTACTAAGGTGTCTGCTGTAGATGATCCACATCTGTGACAAGTCTTAGGCTGTCCTGCATAGAAACAGAAACCCCTGTCTTGTCCAAGTTAAAAACTGCTAGGCAGTTGTTGAGTCCTTTGATCAGAGGTCCACAATCTCACTTTAATTTTCCATCCCTCCCCTTCCATATATTTTCTGTATCAAGGATAGGAGTGGGCCAGTCGAGAACATTTGCTTTCTGTTTTGTCCAAAATCAATATCTGAAATGTTACCCCCTTCTTTTTTAAAAAGAACGATAACCATCTTTACTGTGGGCCTTGTTAGGGGAATGGCAACAAAGGTAGACCGTAGGGGTGAATGTTTAACTTGATGGTATGTATTCCAAAAGCACTCCAGTAACTGGGAAGTCTTAAAACTTGCATCAAACTAGGCATCCCCAGAAGTATATATTAGTGTAGAAATGTCAGTGGCAAGAAACTAGTGATTCTTTTAAAAGTTTTCTTGCCACAGAGACTCTATCCAGTTGTTCTTCCAGCCCCCCCTTATATTTTAATCATACAGCATTCTTTCTTTTATCTGGCTCTCCCATATTTGCAAACAGATCTGCCATATGGAATGGAACTCTGCCACCCAGACCACCTGGACCTTTTGACCCTCCAGTACTACTGTTGTCTGTTCTGAAGTGCCACCAAATCTTCCATTTGTGTCTGATGTACCAGCACCAGTACACCCCTCTCAGCAAGCAAGGTACGGCAAAAGCTGCTAATTTTTCGCCCATCCACCCATCCCCCACCCTCCACTTACTAAATACACCCTCATCACGCCCTCTCTAAGGAATGCCCACTGCAACAGCTGCCATCCAATCTAAGCAAATCTCTGCTCCGCCCCCTCCACTACTGAAAAATAGATTCCCCTAAGCTCTGCGACTACAACATTATCTTTTGAGACTGTAGGTTCTCTACCATTGCTGGACTCTGGTATCCCAGGGGGTTTCATGCCTTAGTAATCTTAGTCTGTCAGAAGTCACTAGTAGTCTCTGCAAATGTGTGCTTATGTAAGCCCCACCATGTGGGGAAGCCCTATGCTCCCCCTCCTGACTATCCTCTCTCTTGTACCAGGGGCACTTTATTGACCTAAACTCCCTTTGCAGTGAGAGGAATATGACCCTCCTTTAGAATGCCTACTGCAAAATAATTCATCTTACAGATATCTATGCACATAAGCTTCCTCAACTACAAGCATACACCCAGGGTACTCCTTGTGGCGGTACCTGTGTTGAGCTGCCTCTTCAAGCTATCCCTCCCTTGTACTATGGTACTTGTCTTTCCCTGCATTTCACTGCCAGGGTACTGGTATTTTTAGCTCTAGGTCAGTACACCCCTAGGGGTGGTGACTGGTACACCCGAATTGACAAACCGCATAGGTGTACTAGGGCTAGAATACTCAGACTAACTATTGCTGCCCTAACAAAGATTCTAGTACTTCTGTTATGCTCCGGTAATATTGAGCTAAATCCTGGTCCACCTGCATCCCTTACATCTTCTTCTGATATTGCAAGGCTCAAAGGTATGTACTTCTGGCATGTTAATGTTTGCAGCCTCGTGAAAAAGTTTACTATGATCCAGGCATGGATCAGCTATATTTCGACAGATGTTTTGGTGGTCTCTGAATCCTGGCTTAGGCCAGCCACCTCGGACAGTGAGATCAACATCATTACTTACATGCTGTTCAGAACAGATAGACTGACTACAGGAGGAGCAGGAGTGGCAATGTATGTTAAGGGAAAGTACACAGTATCTTGTCTTGATTCAGCTACTGTCAAAAACGAATTTGAATGTTTGGTTATTAAGATTGAGTTATCCACTTCCCTCACGCTTCGTGTAATAGGTTGTTATAGACCTCCGTTCACTGGACTACAGCTCTTTATGCATCTTGGCTCTATATTAGTGAAAGGGAAGCTTGAAACAATTATCCTAGGGAATCTCAACTTCTACTGGCTATCCAAGACCTCTACACCTCTTAATACCTTCTGCGACTCCCTTGGGCTGACGCAATTAATTGGTGAACCTACACGCCCGAATAAAAGGAATCTGAGCAATAGTACCCTGCTAGATGTTATACTAGTTAATAAGTCCCACCTATTCTGTCATGCTGGCACCTTTTTTTTCAGATGTTAGCGACCATTGCTTCATTGCTGGTGTCAGATCACTACATAATACAGTACCAGCAGCTAAATTTAACACTAAAAGGACCTGTCGGAACTTCGACCTGTTTGCCTACATCGATGAGCTGAAACATTCATTGTGCTGACAGAACTTCTACTTAGCCAACATGGTAAACAGAGCATATGATATTTTCTATGAAACAATGGCAGGGGCATTAAATAAGTATGCCCCATGGTAAAAATTTGTGTGAGGAACAAAGCCTGCCATTGGTTTTCTGCTGAATTGAAGGCTGCATTGCTAGCAAGAGATAAGCTTTGGAAAAAAGTGTGCAGAACCAAGTTAGACACAGATCGGTGTCAGCTCAGGAAGGCATGGAATTCATGCACTAAAATGATTAGGGAAGTGAAGGCTGCATTCTATCATAATGAACTGAATTCTGCTGCAAAGTGCTCTTCTAAATTTTGGACGACAATCAAGGAAATGTCTGGGCACATGCCTGGCAACTCCCTGTAGGGAAAGATTATCTCAGGGAATACTACTGTTTGTGATAAAATGGAGATCCCAGACTTCTTTAACAATCATTTTGCTACCGCTGGTCTTGTATTTGACAACTCTCCTGCATGCTTGGCACACTCTCAACTAGGTGTACAAGATAATGAATCTCCTACCCCCAACCTTGGTTTCTTCTTCCAACCTGCATCACTGAAAGAGGTTGAAGATCTTTTGCTTTAGTTGGACTCTAAGAAAAGTGCGGTGCCGATTCACTAGATCCCTCTTTTCTTAAGATTGCCTATCATGTTCTAGCAGTGCCAGTCACTCACCTTTTCAACCTATCACTGTCCCGAGGGATTATTCCCCCCATATGGAAAATTGCACATCATTCCCTTGTTTAAAGCAGCTTACAAACCTGTCCATCAGCTCCCCGAGGGTCAAGAGGGCCAGAGAACGAAGCCCTCCCCCCACAACAGGTTATAGACCTGTCCATTGGCTTCCTGAGGGTCGCGAGGGACAGAGAATGAAGCCCTCCCCCACAACAGCTTACAGACTTGTCCGTCAGCTCCCCAAGGGTCATGAGGGCCAGAGAACAAAGCCCTCCCCCACAACAGCTTACAGGTACGACCCCAATGGTGCTCCACGCTCCGTGAGGACTCTTGGCACCTTTTTTATTTTAAAACACTGAAGGCAGACTGAGCGCCTTTAAACTTAAACTGCAGCCATTCTGAAATTCCAGTTGACACACAAGTGAAGATAGAATTACAACTTGCTGAAACCAGCCTGCAGTCAGCGTTTTTTCTTCCTAATTTTATTTATTAAGACTGCAAAAGGATGAGATGGCTGCTTAAAGGCAACAAGTAGTAGTGCTGTCTAGTGCCTCACAAATTAACCAGCATTCTGCGTTTTGCTGAGTCTTTAAAGGATGTATGTTAACTGAAGTCTGCATTTAGCAATTCTGCTACCTAGCACAGTGGTTAAAGATCTTTAATTTTGCTGTACAGAGCAGTTAATTTTCAGCTCCCTGTCCTTCGGATCCCTCTCTGACACCTGCTTCAGCGTCCCCCCCCCATTTTGTTAGCCCCTCCTTAAGCCTACCTGCATTTAAACTGTTCCTCTGTCTTCTTCCACAGACCTGTCCGTCGGCTCCCCAAGGGTCGCAAGGGCCAGAGAACGAAGCCCTCCCCCACAACAACTTACAGGTATGACCCCAATGGCTCTCCACACTCCGTGAGGACTCTTGGCGCCTTTTTTATTTTAAAAAACTGAAGGGATACCCCGCCGATGCTCTTCGTCGGCTCCCCACCACCACCCTTGGTCGACCCTAGAATATATAGTGTACGGCTATGCAGTCAGGTGACAGCCAAAACCAAATCAGCCAGCTTTCCCATTAGCAAGTTATCTCATCCTGCCACTAGAGGCCGATACTGCTACCTACTCTGCATGACTAGCTACAGTACTAAAAGTTTTTCCCCCTTTACCTTCCTCCCTAAGCCATTATGCTTCTGCCCCTGCTACTATGCCTCCTCCTGAATAATCCACTTTTCTCTCCACCACCACCCACCCTCACCAGCCCCCCTGGTGAACCCTCACCACCCCTCCTCTTACTCTCCTACCGTATCATTTCCCAAGAGTCACCCCCTACTACCCCTGCCTCGCCCATGCCCATCTTATCACCTCATTTCTCTCCACAACAAATGCTTCCCTTCTTCCTCCCCCTCATCCATCCCCCTACCATCTCCAACCATTCACCCTGCATTGCTCCACTCGAACCTTTTTGATTTGGAGGCTCTCTTCCGGTGCCTAAACCTCCATGCTCCACCCTCCAAGCACAGCCCTGGTAGACACAAGCAATCCCCATTTCTCGCCATATCTCTCCTACTGCTACTGGCAAGAGACATTCACCCAAACCCAGTCCCTTTAGCACCTAACTCACCCACACCCACACTACCACGCTCACTCAGCCTGACCCCAGACACTCTCCCCAAGGGCCTCTACATATTCCACCTCAGCATCAGGAGTCTCCTCCCCAAACTAGACGCCCTCGCCATCTGGGCCACCCAGTACAACCCAGACATACTCTGCCTCATGGAAACCTGGCTTTCTCCCCAAATCCACCACCATTCCCTGACCATCCCAAACTATAGCCTCTTCTGCCAGGACCAGGCTAAGAGAGGCGATGGGGTAGCTCTGTATATCAGGGACTCCATTCAGTGCTCCATTATATACAATGAGTCCTGCCTCTCTTCCCACAAAGCCATCATTGCTCACCTTACCTTTCCTTCGACCTGCCCCCTGTATATTGGGGCCCTGTATTCCCCACCAAAGACATCACCCAACATCTTGATCAATGCCATCACTGAAATCTCCATAAGAACTACAAACGTGGAGCTCATTTTATTAGGTGACTTCAACCTTGACTGGTTCTCCCCCATTGCAAAACCCACCGCCCTAAGGATCGAAGCCCTAAATCTAACCCAGCTAATCCAGGAACCTACCTGCCTAAACCATCGGTCCTTAAATCACACCCTTTTAGACTGGATCTTATTCTCCCATCCCCACAGGATTGCGTCAGCTGGCATCTTCTCTGATGCCCTCAATGACCACTGTGCTACTTACTGCATCTGCAAAATCCGCGCTCCCCACTCTCACCCCAAATTTATCTAGTCTCGCCCTCTTCACCTGTTAAACGAATCTGCCCTGCAGCAGGACCTAGCAAACGTAGACTGGCATTCAGTCTTTTCCATGCCAGATGTCAACACTGCCCTATCCCACTTCTGCAACATCTTCCAACATACCTGGGACCTCCACGCTCCCCTCAGGAAACTTAGAGTGAAAAGGCATCATCACCCCTGGATCACATCCGATCTCATCACTCTGTGTCGAGTCAGTGACAAGGCATGGTGGCTATACAAAGTGACCCTTACCCCTATGATCTCCAATCCTACAGGCACCTCAGAAACAAATGTACTAAAACTATTCGGCATTCAAAATCCTCATACTTCAAAGCACAAATCACCCAGAACCAAAACTCCCCTGCATCCTTCTGGAAGGTAATCAACTCCATGATCAAACCCTCTTCCAAACTGACCTGCCCTGTCCTCAACATTGATGGCAGACAAGTTTCTGATTCTGTTTCAGTAGCTGCTATTTTCAGTTCGTTTTTTACTCATGCGCCCTGCCCGCCTCCCCCCTCTCCCACCTGACCACTCCGAACCCCCCCTCTCTTCCCCTGGCTTCCTCTTTCCCCCATTCTCACACAGGGAAATCTACAATGTAATCACCTCTCTTAACCAGGCCAAAACCAGTCCGGACGGCTTGCACCCTAGACTTCTCCATATCTCGGCGTCAGCCATAACAGCACCCCTTACACACATACTAAACCTATCCCTCACCACCACCACAGTACCTTCGGCTTGGAAAATGGCCAAGATCATCCCTCTACATAAAGGCGGCGACCCCTCCTCGCCGGGAAACTACAGGCCCATCTCGCTCCTTCCTTCACTCACTAAAATACAAGAATCCCTCGCAATGTCCAAACTGACTGATTTTCTCTCCTCCACTAGCTCCCTCTCCCCCTGTCAGTCAGGTTTCAGAAAACACCACCATCACCACCTTGCTGTGTGTACCAGACTCTATCCTCTTAGCCATGGACAGCAGTCTGACCACCTCTGCCATATTTATCGACTTGGCAAAAGCCTTAGACTCAGTCTCCTACCCCCTGTTACTACACAAACTCAGCCACTTCAGCCTTGCCCAACCCATCATAGACTGGTTCCACTCTTACCTCCAAACTAGACAGCAATCCGTCCAAATAGGAGAAACCATATCCCCCCGTCTTCCTATCCTCTCTGGTGTCCCACAAGGCTCAATCCTCGGCCCCATCCTTTTCTCCTTATTTATAAATTACCTCCCCTCTGCCTGCCTCTCAGCAAATATTCATCTGTACGATGATGATGCAATCATTTTTGCCTCGGGACCCTCCCATGACAGCATCCTCCCAGAGCTCCAAAACTACTTCAATAGAGTCCAAGCCTGGTTTGCAGAAAAATCAGCTTAAACTTAATGACAAAAAAACAGTCACCGTGGTTTTCAGATCTAGAAAAAAGCTTACCTCCCTTCCGGACCCCCAGTAATCTCTACCCTGGATGGCTCTCCCCTTGACCTGGTCCAAACTTTCAAATACCTAGGAGTCTGGCTTGACAGCCACCTACATTTCTTAACCCACATAGAGGTCATCTGTTCCAAACTCCGGCCCAAACTTGCCATCCTCTATCACCACAAAGACAGTCTTCCCCTACCCACCCACAGCAAAATCATACATAAAACAATCTTACCAGTAATAGACTATGCTGACATCATATATTGCACAGCACCAACCTCATCCCTCTCCAAACTTGACATCCTACTAAACGCATTCTGTCATTTTGCCACAGCCTCTCCCCCACTTACTCATCATTGCCCCCTCTACTCCACTCTCTCCCTGGCCTCACTGTCATACAGAAGAACTGCTCCCAGCGCCTTCTTCATAGCCAAATACTGGTTGGGCTCCCTGCCCCCCTACCTCTCCTCCCACCTTGCACCTGCTAACTCCCTAGGGTACTCACTCCGCCACAAGGATGCCCGAACTTTCAACCTCCCTCACCCTCACAATGCCTCCGGCCAAGCCACCTTTTCATACCGCCTCCCCTTCCTTTGGAACAACCTCCCATCCATCTTTCACCAGGCCTCCTCCCTCCCAGCAATTAAGCACCTACTCAGACTCCTTCCAACCCCGACTTGCCAAAGATGCACTGTAGGACCCTCCCCCACCGCCCATACCATGAAGCCTCAGTTAATCTCATATTAACTAATAAATTTCCACATCCCTACTGTACCACTCCAGCTTCTGTTTATACCATATTGTGAGACAAATGCTTTTACTTAAACTCTGTATGTAGTAACTATTGCCTGTAACACGGTTCTCTTTGTAACAATCTTGTCTGTAACAAATTAATTTGGTCTGTACATATTTCCTCTGGTTAACCTCTATGTACACCTCTGTACCCGGGTCGCACCTGGAAATGAGCCTCTGCTCAGTGTGCCTTTCCCAGTCACCAAATTTTAAATAAAATAAATAAAATAAAGTGTAACACCCCCAATACCCACCTGGAAATGAGCCCCACCACCAATAAACATGGAATAGAGCTTAGTTCACTTTTAAAACCTGATAACGATATGCAATAACATTTTTAAACTTTATTTTTATACTCATGCAGAAACGTATACATAAATTACATTTCTTGTTTTCAGAGCACGGCAAAATCAGAGAAAATTTCACAGTAGGATCTGATTCCTGTCATACATTGTTACACATATAGTAACCAAAATAGTATATACGGTAATAATCCAATATCTTGCTAATTGCAGTAAGATCATGAACTCATATCATAAATGTTTGTTCTGATAATATCCCTGAGTAAAAACCCAAAAGTCAACCAGTGACTTATATGCCCATGAGTTCCAGCTAATTTGATTAACATATACAAAATGCCTTGCTTTGTCAAAGGCGCTAACAAATCCCGTTATTTACAATGGGAAACACACGCAGCAATTAAAACAGATGTTTCAAGTCCATTTAAGACAGTATAACTCTGAAGTGAGAGTTATCCCACACTTGACCCATATAATCAAGTATACAGTTTTAAACAACAGACTTAAGTAGGGAAAGCTTTAAACCAGAACAAAGCTATTTCCCAAAAGAACTCATACTGGGTTGCAAAAAAATGAACTGACTTCTTATGTAACCAGTTGTAAGTTAGAGCATAAGTTCTAGCAGCACTTTTCATGTAACACTAAATTTCCTGATCTCTCTTTCTCTCTCTCTCTCCCCCTCCCTCCCCTCCCTCCTCCCTCCCTCTCTCTCTCTCTCTCTCCCTCCTCCCCTCCCTCCCTCCTCCCTCTCTCTCTCTCTCTCTCCCCTCCCTCCCTCCTCCTCCCTCCCTCCCTCCTCTCTCTCTCTCTCTCCCCTCCTCCCCTCCCTCCTCCTCCCTCCCTCCCTCCCTCCTCTCTCTCTCTCTCTCTGTCTCTGCCATATGGCCATTTTGAGTTCCCAAAACTCTGTCTACGGATTTCTTAATGTCACTAAAGTAAACTGGGTTTATGAATTATTTATGGTTAAATCAAAACATATACTTATGTACAATCATAATCTCCTAGAGGACATGGCCACAGAATGCATAGAATCAAACTATTACTTATCAGTTCTCAGTGTTATTATCTAATGCCACAGGATGAGTGTTGAAATCTTCATTAATCTTACTGACCTTTGTACCCGCCTCCTCCAGGTCGTTAGAAAGAAATATTTTTCCTGAATATGCAAACCAGAGACTGGCAGACAATGGTAGAGTGTAAGAAATGCCCAAAACCTGTAGTCCAGACCTCACAACATCAAAGGCTTTCTATTTTTAGCACGTAGAGTGAGTAACTATGATCTGGAAAGCAAACAAATCTGGTACCATCTGGGAGGAGAAGCCGCCCTTTTTGCTTGGAGGCCTGAAGAATGTGGTCTCTAACATGTGGGCCTCCTCCTGTGATCACTAAAAGAGTTCTAAGAAGGTCCATGCTCATGAACTGATGGCACAGTGTTATCCTATATGCCTTGAAAAGTAAACCTTCTAAGTCCAGTACTAAAATACTACAAAATAACGTAGTGAGGGAAGTAATGCAATCCGAGTCCTCCATCCCCTCTGATATGCCCAGCACTCTGAGGCTGAACCCTTTCTAGCTTCTCGAGGCACAGAGTATTTTCTTTTCTTGTCCCATGCCAGCGGCTATGTTCATTGATTTATTAACTGCGGCCATCGCTTGCTGAGCTTCGGTGGTTACCAGTTCCATCTTAGTCTCCAGTCTGGTAGTGAAAGTGTTACTTTTTCTTGTCCACAAAGCCCTGCAAGACTTTCACCACTTTCAAGACTTCACCTAGAGTTAGATCCCTTGACCCACTCATGGTAGCTGTGAGGCCACCCTGCCCCACATCATCTGGCAGCTTTGACAGTTTTCTCTTACCGCACTCCTGTTTCTGTGTCTTGTGGAGATTTGCCATCATCAATTGAGCTGATTTTCCAGATACAGGTAGCACTAATGTTTAACAACTGCTGTATCAAGATATGTTGGCTCAAAAGCTGCAGTTTCTTAGTAATTTAATAGCAAATTGCTACAGACTTGCAGAGCACCAAGAGAAGCATGTATTCCTGTTGGACACTAGCCATGACCCTCAATGATGTGTAATTTATTAATGGCTGTGGTGGAGAATTATAACCAGTGTTTTCCCTATAAATAAAGGATTTATTTCTCTGTTAGTTCATGTTAAAGGGACCACACAAAGAGATTTTGATTCTGATATTGTTAAATGAAGAGTGAACAGTCCTATACAATTAGGAGGAGCAAATTTCCTAATAATTTTATATATAAAATTCCCTAATAATTTTATATGTAAAATTCCCTAATCATTTTATATGTAAAATTCCCTAATAATTTTATGTGTAAAGGATGTGCAAAGAAATAAGTACAGTGATTGTCAAAAGACAACCAATTTAGATTTTCGAGCAAATCACAATGGTGTGTGGTCTAGCCTAGGACTGAGAAACAAAACAGATAATCCTATTATAATGGACTCCAACCTTTGATAGTGCACTGTCCTGAGCAGAAAAATAGCACCAGCGTTCATAGTCATATAAACCAGGAAGCTTTGTGGCTGTAGCCATCTAGAATCTAGAATTAATAAATAATTAACTTGGCAAATGAATCCACACTATTTATGAAGCAGCAGTGCAACAAAATTGGGCAAACAAATGTGGCCCTACCTTTTTTTCACTATGAAAGATTCCAGACATCGTCCAATTTCATGGTAAAATGTTACAGTTTCACCAAAATCTAAATATTTAATAAATGTATTCATTCGGTTTTTTTACTCGTGAAAAAAAAGATGGGCATTACATTTACCTTAGAAATAGCACCATAAACCTGACAAGCCTTAGGATCAAGAAAATGAATGAATGAATCAATCAATCAATCAATCAAAACTTTATTTGTGAAAGGCGCCTTTCTAGAACCAAGGCGCCTGTACATCACATAATAAAAACAGTATTACTAAAACAATAAAATTTATCCAAACCTAATAACATTTAAAAATCATTGTATGTATGTTTAATAAGATATGTTTTAAGTGCTCCCTTGAAAGTTTGAACAGTTGGGCAGTCTCGTACCTGACGAGGTAAAGAATTCCACAGGATCGGGGCCATAAAGCTAAAGGATCTGGCTCCAGAGGTCTTCAAACGGACCCTGGGAATCTCTAGCAATCGCTCGTCAGTAGATTGGAGAGAGCAGGAGGGACAGTAGGGATGAAGGAGATCTTTCAGGTAGCCAGGTCCCTGATCATGTAGGGCCTTATAGGTCAGCAAACCGACCTTGAAGGTGATATGCCAGCATATTGGCAGCCAATGCAGTCCACGGAGCACAGGCGTTATATGACTGGACCTAGAGGAACCAGTCAATAGCCTGGCTGCCACATTCTGCACTAGCTGCAAGCGGTGAATATTAACCCCTGGTAGCCCTAGATAAAGGGAATTGCAGTAGTCAAGATGGGAGGTAATGAAGGCGTGGACCAGAGTAGGAAGATCGTCAGGAGGAACCAGGTGCTTCACCCAGGTGATGTTCCTCAGGTGGTAAAAAGAGGCTTTGACAACTACCGACACCTGTGATTTAAGTGTTAAACAGTTATCAAATACAACGCCCAGATTCCGCACCCGATCTGAGGTAGTTAGCTGGACACCCTCAAGCCATAAGCCGAGGAGATCCGTAACAAGCCGCCTCCCAGCGACCTGGGTCCCGACCAACACCTCAGTTTTTCTGGATTCAACTGCAGCCAACTCACATTCATCCAGTCCTGGATTTCAACAAGACAGTTGTTAAAAACCAAAAAGGCAGCATCTTGGCCAGGTACAAAGGACATGTACAGTTGAGTATCATCTGCATAGCAGTGAAAACTCAAACCGTACCGCCTAATGATCATTCCCAATGGCAGCATGTACACCGCAAACAACATGGGTGCCAAAATGGAGCCCTACAGCACCCCACAGGATAGGGGGAATGATGTCGAGGAAAAAATCCCAGAAACCACCCTCTGAGTCCTACCCTCCAGGAAGGATCGAAACCAACTGAAGACTGTACCAGACAGCCCACAGATAAACCACAGGCACTCCAACAGCACACCATGGTCCACGGTGTCAAATGCTGCACAGAGATCAAGAAGGACCAAGATAGAACAGGTCATTCGATCTCTCGCTATTAGGAGATCATTTAGTATCCGGACCAGAGCTGTCTCAGTACTATGTCTCTTCTTAAATCCGGACTGGAGAGAATAATAGACATTGTGGCTGGTTAAATGATCATCCAACTGCGACGCGACCACCTTCTCAATAACCTTTCTCACAAAGGGCAGGTTAGAGACGGGTCTGTAGTTAGCCAGACAGTCCGGGTCCAAGGAGGTCTTCTTAAGAAGGGGCTGAACCATAGCCTCCTTCAGAGGATTTGGAAAAATCCCCCTCTCCAAAGACCTCCAGACTATCTCAGCCAGAACCGGGCTGATTTTATCTACACAGCCCACTAGGAGACGTGTAGGGCCCGGGTCCAAACCACAGTTGGTCAGACGCAATAATCGGATGACCATCACAGTGTCATTGATTGTGGGAAGGCTGAAGTCGGACCACACAAAACAGGTGTCCGACATCTCCTGTCGACCATCACAACTCCCACTAGAGAGGGTCAAGTGGACGTTGGACTTGATTGTGGCAACCTTATTTGAAAAGAATTGAGCAAGCTCCTCACACCATTCTTGAGAAAAGACTCTTCTGGGCTGAAGACAGATTGGATTGCACAATCTGTCCACAGTCCGGAAAAGCTGAGCTGGTCTATTCTGTGCAGCTGCAATCTCTCTGGACAGGAATTCTGCCTTCTTACAAGAGATTGTTGATTGATAGACCACGTAATGGTCCATCAAACTAAGTTTGTCACAATCCAGGCCCAACCTCCGCCAGCATCTCTCTAATCTTTGTCCAACTCTCCTCAACTCCCTTAGAGTCTTATCAAACCAAGGAGACCTGGGGCAAAGAGTGAGGGGACGAACACGAACAGGAGCAATGGAATCCAGGGACCCTGCTACCACCTTAGTATAGGCAAGCACCAAGTCCCCTGGGTCCATGCAATCACTCGGTAAACCCGATAGGTCCAGCACCGCCATCAGGCCATCTGGGGAAATACCCCTCAAGGGGCGGTACCGGACCATCTCTATAGGGGCTGGCCTACTAGGTGGCCCCAAAACTGAACCCAATGGAATGATGGTCAGACCATCTGACTGGTTCCACCACCAGATTGGATATCTCCATCCCAGTAGGAACACCAAATCCAACGAATGACCACCAATATGGGTCGGGGAGGAAATAACCTGTGTGAAGCCCAGTGAAGTCATTAACTGGTGGAAGTCTTGACCAAACTGCGAGAGTTCATCGTCAACCCAGGCATTGAAATCCCCCAGAACCAACCATCTGGGGGATCCCAATGTCAGGTCGACAATGAAGTCTGCGACTTCCTGCAGGAAAACATTCCCATCACCTGGTGGACGGTAAATGAGAAGAATCCTGCGCCCCACACCTTCACTGATGATGCATTCAAAGGAATTGGTAGTTCCCACTGGTACTTTCACTAGGCCCAGTTCTGATCTAAAACAAATGGCAACACCCCTACCCCTACGATCCATCCTAGGGCAGTGTATCACCGAGTACCCAGCTGGAATTGCTGAAGCCAAAACTGGGCCAGCATTTTCATCCAGCCAGGTCTCGGTAATGCACGCCAGGTCTGATGTTCCAACAAAATCCGCTATAATAGCGGTCTTGTTTTTAATAGACCTGGCATTGCATAACACCACCCAAGTAGAATGAGCATCCGAGGGTGACCGTGCTACCTGCTGACTACCAGCAGAACCCTTGGGTATGGGAACCAGCCAGGGAGAACCCCTTTCCTGGACCCATTTCTCCCCAGGGTGTCTCCTTGTCCCCACTATCCCTATCCGCCCGCTCCTTTCCGGTCCCTCTCCAGGCCCAACCCTCGTCCTCCCCTTTTTCCTAGTAA
Organism: Neoceratodus forsteri; assembly: GCA_016271365.2. Taxonomy (NCBI): domain Eukaryota; kingdom Metazoa; phylum Chordata; order Ceratodontiformes; family Ceratodontidae; genus Neoceratodus; species Neoceratodus forsteri. The sequence goes on along the minus strand of CM028134.1, from coordinate 374,796,244 downwards.
TCCCCAGAGCCCTACACTGTCTATACTCCTCTGGTGACAGGGGAGGACAAAACAATGGACAGAGGTCTCTGAGCCTGGAGGGGGAGTAATACCCGACCATCCTAATACCATCCCAACACATATTTGCTGCGCTAACCAAATTCCAATAAATAAACAATCCCGAGCTACAAATTTAGCCCAGATCCAAACCCAGACATACAATAATCAACTATTTCAAAAACCATAAAATCAAATAAATACCCCCCAATCACCTACCCTCACAAAAGGAAAAATATAAATAATCAAATTCAAACAAAATTTTGACTGTAACTTAAGTCCAAGAATATGAAGTTTATGATGACAAATATAAAAATAAAAACAATTCTTCAGCCGACGAAGGCCCTCTCACAGCCTAGGGAGGTCAATAGAGCACAGGTACTCTCACTTCCTGAGCCCAAGAACTTTTTATTTTTAATTTATCATTCAACCCCCAAGCACTCTCACTACCAGGGGAACCAAAAAGGCACTCTCACTGCTATTCAGATGTAAGCAAAATAAAAATAGAAATATTTTCCTTCATCTTGAAGTTTGGTGGGACTGTTTAAAAGGACTGGTCTCAGTACAAGTTAATCGGAGGAAGCAGAAAGATCTTGAAGATGGGCCAGGAATATATACAAGCAGACTGGCAGAGAGTGAGGACTCCCCCCCCCTCCACAGCCCCAAACCGCCTAATCAGGCTACACCACACAAGACCTGCAGCCACAGATACCCAGAGGCCAGACTAATAAGGCCAACCTCGGAATACCCTAAGAGTACCCCAAAAAACCTCTAGCTCCCCAGAGGCAAAGTGAAGCAACTCCTGCTCAGTCCCGGGCAGCGTAGTCCACGATCACCCAGGCACAAAGGGGGGGTAAGAGCCTCCCTCAACCAATACACCATACAAGGTCTGCTTCCCCTAATTTAATGCTGGACACTCCAAATTAGAAAATATAGTCAAAAGTAAAATCCCAAAAAGCAGGGCAACCGATCAATGAATCGGGTCCCCCACTCACAACACTTTGGAGCGATATCAGCAATTCAATCCATCAGTCTCCTGGCCCTTCGGTCCTGAACAACCCTGTCAGGTCCTCCAATCAATACATCCCCTTAGAAGACCAGCAGATGATTATCCAGGTGTCGAAGATCGAAAGTAAATCCAACAGATCCGGATCGTGACACCAATCCAAGGGACGAAGCACTAAACCCCACAGTCAATAAACGGCAAAATCCGTGGTAGATTTCAAATCCAGTAGACCGAGCACACAAACAACAACAAATTAAAAGTCAGCATCTCCAGAGCACACCACACAATAGCCAAGAAATCCCAATGGTATCGCTTGCAAACTCGGCACACTCTTCCATCGTACCATTGGAAGGCAGACAGATGCAGTACACTATTCGGGATATCCCAACAGTATCGCTTGCAAACTCGGTGCACTCTTCCGTCATACCCGTTCCAACGCACCCGCTCCGGCACCAATTTGGAGCCCGAAACCACGAAAAAGTCAGTTTATTTAATCTATGGAGTTTTAGGAAAGCGCAGAAAACTAAAACAGAATTAAACAATAGGAATACAATAAAGAAACACAAAACACTAAACTAAGCAGCCGACAGCACGCCCAGCCCGGCGGCCATCTTGAGCTCCTATCCTGCACACTTATGGTGTGCAGCATAGGAGGTACCCAGAAAAGTAGATCTGAGAGGTATGCTAATATTTTTATTAATTGTAGCTGAAACTAGCTTTTTTGAGAAAAAACATTTTTGTTGCATTGCTGTTTTAATCACTCCGTCTAAAGGTACCCAGTCAAGTGAGCACTGCCAGAATAGAGCTGCAATTCACAGCACTAGTCTGGTAAGTGCTCACATGGACAGCGAGTGGGGATTTAGAGTGCTTGCTGTAAGCGCTCCCCTGGTCACTGTCTGTGGTGCTGAGAAAAGAAAAGAGCACTGGTATCCAGGAAGCAGGCCAAGCTACTCCTTTGGTGTGGAGGGCTGGGGTATCAAGCAGCTTGATCACCCCTAGTGAAAACCAGGGTTCTAAACCTGGTCTCCCAACTTTTTTTTAATGTGCTCTGAACTTAGAATATGTTACGTGGGGCCATGGAAACAGTATTCCAATGTATTCTTATTTTTGTTTTCCTATATTCTCTTTCTGTGCCATGTGTCACTGAGTCCCGTAGGGACACTGGTGTTGGGATGTAGTCCCCGACATGAGCATGCATTGGCACGCTCATGCGATAAGCAGCATGGCACATCCCTTTCTCCCTGTATCCTGCCACTCTGCCACCCGTATGTATGTCTACAGGTGGAAGTAGTGCAGTGGGATGTGGTACCTTCCCCCAGAGAAGGAGAGAACCTCTGGGACACTCGATCCTCCCCTCCCCCCCGGCTGGCACCCAATGATCCAGGCTTGTTCCGATCCCAAGTCGCCAGTGTCATGAGTGGTAGCCCTACTGCTGTGGCAATGGGCCAGCTGATATAGAAGCCCTTGGTGTTAATGCAGCTAATCATACTGCAAACAAAACATATGCAGCAGTAGCAGGGGTCCCCAAAGAAAGCAAACTCCTGGGTTTAAGGCTCAAGCACTTGGAGACTGGGGAGTGGATGTCACATCTCTGATTACTGGGTGTCCCAGAAGAAAGCGAGGGCTCAGATTCAACTAAATTTGCCACAGAATTACTGAAAACTTTGCTGGACAAAGACCTTGCAGGTCACATCTATAGAGCCTACAGAATTACCCCCAGATGGTGGTCAGCAGATACAAGGCTGTCAAGGACCATGCTGCTGATAACTAGTGGACCCCATATTCAGGACGCTGTGTTACAGACTGCAAAACCCAAAGGACAAGCAACTCTGCCAGATGGAACTCTAATGTATTTATTCCCGGACCTGAGTTATGAGACACGGCACAGCAGAAAACGTTTTGATGCCATGTAAGCAGGATTGAAGGCATTGGGAGTGTCTCATACTCTGCCGTTTTCCACCAAGCTACATATCTCCTGTACGTTACAAACCTTCATTTTCACCGATCCGTCTGATGTGAGAAAAAAACGTGAGCAGATAAAATCTAATTTTGCCACTAGATCTGACACCTGAATCGGACCAATGAGGACTGAAAAGTGTTTTATTTTCTTTCTTGTCTGTACTTATCATTGAACATGATCTACCTGATGGTGTGGGTGGGTACTCAGCGGAGCACGTCTGATAAGTAGGATATTTTGTTATGTAGATAAGTTCACATTGAGGTGCCAATGATGTTTATTAAGGAAGTCTGGTGTATCAACACCAATTTTTAAAATTTTAATTTCCCAGAGTAGTTGGCACTTGAAGCTGGTGTACAGTCGGGGCCAAGATGGCAACCATCCTGAACTCTGGAGGCCACACTACATGTGCACATGGTCCCCACTCCTTGCACACAGCTCTGTTAGTCCCAAAAGGTTTTTAAAAATGTTGATTACTCAAAGTATAACTTACAGTATGCTCTGTTGAGCAAGGCCATGTAACGTAAAAGGGCTCTTTGTTTTACTCCTATGTGTTATATAATACACATGGAAACATCACAGACTATGTTTAATACATTAAAGGGAGATTAGCATTTTATTTCAGCTTTTTATTTTAATTATTTATTTTATTTGCATCTTGGATTTACACCTTTGAGCTACAAGCTCATTTGCAAAGGTTCCACGTCACTGAGTACAATACACACACATAGGGAGTTATACAACATTTCAAAATTATTACAATAGAGTTACAAAAAATTTGACATTGTTAAGCTAACAGAATTGTAATGCTGTGTTCAGCTGCTACACTAGGAGTATGGGTAAGAGGTACGGGGGTGGGGTGAATAGGGAGCGAGAGGTAGGCAGAGGTAGGAAAGGCCAGAACTGGGTAATAGGTAGCAACAAGGGGGAGGACAAGAAATAAGTGGTTAGTTGAGGATAGACGATGGAGGAGCCACCCTGAGGGGCCTTGTCAGAGTAGGGGAGAAGGCTGAAAGGGGACCAAAAGGAGGGCAAGGGAGGGGGTAGGATGGGATATGAGGTGAGGCACAGGGGGCGAGGGTTAGAGAAGCCTAAGGGAGGTGGGAGGGTTTGGGGAAGGGGTGAGGTAGGCGATTGGCACCAGAGGGGCACAGTTGACATAAGAGGTAAGTAAGGGGATCTGTGAAGAGTGGGTGGAAAAGGTGGAAAGATAGAAAGGAAGTTTAGGAGAAAGTGCTGGATGGTAGCCTCTGGAATGGTAGGAGATTGGTCACTTGGGGGTACAGGTTAATGCAAGAAGTACAGGAGTACAGAGGAGGTGGGAGAGGGAGGGATAAGGTGGAGGGGTATAGATAGGGGAGGGAGGGGTGGGGTGGGGGCCAGGGAAGGAGGTAGGAGACTAAGTGCTGGTGTTGGATATTGCCAAGGGGGGGTATGTTGCCTTGGGGGGGTATGTAGACTTAGGGGAGGGGAGATAGGAGCTAGGTGTTACAGTCACATGTACTTTGGATGCAAACACCATAGAAGTTGGCACTTTTCTGCTCTGCACATAGCAGAAACTTACTGTGACTTCTATCAGACTGTGTCCTGCGTTGTGCTGCAACAGCCTTTTTGGGACAATATAATTTCACTTTAAAAAACTGTATTTATATATGTGGTAACAAGTGATGACAAGGTAATTGTACTTATATGATTTATCCTGCTGTATGATCGATATACTCGAAACCAGGGGGGATTTTTAAATGTACTCTCATTTCAAAAGTGAATAAAAATAAAGAAAGTTATAAACAATAAAGACTGTGCATCTAGAGCACTCTTGACAGCATTAACAATGTAACAAAGTGATTGTAACAGTAAATCAAGTGGATCTTTATTCCCCCTGGACAATTTCCAGAGATGGACAGAAGGGACTTTGGTTTAATATCTCATCGGAAGGACAGCACCTCAACAGAGCACAACACCCATCATACTGCAGTGCAGTGCAGTGTCAGATAGGGGCAAAGTCACTGAGTTTTGGTTTTTACTGGAAAAAAACAGTAAACACAAAGAATTTCACATAATTTAGCTTTTTATACCAGACCAGTAAATCAATAGAACTTGTATTTTTTTTCTTATATTTGCTTCTTGTACTATTTCAATTTGCTTGTTTAATGCTCTGTATATTAAGCCTTCTTTTACTCTGATTATTTATACACATACTAAAAGAATGACTGCAGAATCCTGACAAAATCTGAAAATTAGACACTAGTGCAACTCAAGAATTTCATGTCTGGAAAATTTAATTTTGCAATTTTAACCACCATAAATCAGTGGCCTTGGTTATGGGTGTTACCCCAAGTACCTAGTGTGTGTGCGTGTGTGTGTGTGTGTGTGTGTGTGTGTGTGTGTGTGTGTGTGTGTGTGTGTGTGTGTGTGTGCTCGTCTGTATATATGTATGCAAAAATACATTTGGATGACAGCCCTCTTTCACTATAAGCAATTTTTTTGAAGGAAGGGTTAGAATCACAAAAAGAAATAAAACATCAGCGAGAAAACACATAACCCAGAAAGTTTTACATGCAGAGAGCTTGCATTGTTCACCTCATAAATCGCAAACCCAATGGTGAGGAGGTTCGCTCCCAGCTTGCGCTCCTTGCGCCGGTTTTTCTGCATCAGGGCCACCACAAATGTGCACAGTACTTCATTGTCCGTGGGATCATCATCCTCCTCCAGGAGTCTTAGGCGGTACTGGGGATTGGTCCAGAATGTTTCTGCAAGGGACAAGAACAGACAGGGGTGAAGGGTATGGGTCTCATGGCTTTTGACCATCTCAGACCCTGTTTATTCTCCACCGGTTCCATGGGACATCTGGATTTACAGTACACTGCAGTTTGTTTTTGTAGAATGCATCCACAAAATTGCTTCAGAAATTCAAAATGAGGAAAAATGACACTATACAAAATTGGTAGTAACCAAGTGTATTGGCAGGTTCCTTGCCGCTTTAAATCTTGCCGGAAGGTCTTCAAGCTGGCTCTTCCCACCCACCCGGGTGGTAAAACTCTCGGCTCCGCCCCATGACACCAGATCTAGCCCGCTGGAAGCCAGGTTGTGCGTCGAAGCTGGGGAGGTCGGGTGGGTCGTGTGGATGAATAACATATACCATTCCTAGAACTCCTGTTACAGGTGACTAACCTGTGTTTCTAGGGACATGGATATGTTGTTCATCCACATTTACTGGCAGACTCCTAGCAGTTCTCCGGGAGGAGGGAGGCAAGGCGCGCACCCCCTATACTTACTTGGGAAATAAGGACTGGAGAACCGAGGTCCCAAAACCAGCATCCCGGTGTGACTCAAGGTCGATGTGGTAGTGGGTAATGAAGGTGTATGCTGACTTCCAGGTAGAAGCCCTGCAGATTTCCTGGATAGGGACATCCCTGGAAGCAGCCACCGATGCAGCGGTATGGTGGGTAGAATGAGCTCTTATCCCTTTGGGAGGCTCCATGCACGCCAACCTGTAGCAGAGATCTATGCAGGAGGTGACCCACCTGCCTATCATCTGCTTGGCTGTAGGTCTGCCAGGTGCGGCTTCAGCGTAGGTGACAAACAGCTGGTGAACCTCTCCCTGAACTTCAGCCATCCGCTCCTTACAATAAGCGAGAGCTCTTCTAGGGTCCAAAGTATGGAGCCTATATTCGGCCTCCGAAGTGTGATTGGGGTAGAATACTGGCAGAGTCAACACCTGGTTAAGGTGACACTCCGACACCACCTTCGGAAGGAACTTCGGGTGGGGGCACAGGACAACCTTGTCCCTGTGGAAGACCAGATAAGGAGACTTGATGGAAAGCACCTGGAGCTCTCCCATCCTTCTGGCTGACATGATAGCCGCCAAGAAGGCGGTCTTCCATGACAGGTGGGAGATATCGCACCTGTGCACTGGTTTGAATGGCTTACCCATGAGCTTGGCCAACACCAGCAGTAGATCCCATGGAGGTGGAGGTTCTCGCACCGGAAGGGAAATGTGATCAAGGCCTTTGAAAAAACGCCAGACCGCCTTCTCCTATGCCACCGACTGCTTCCTGGCCCGCGCCCGGAAAGCAGAGATGGCTGCCAGGTGCACCTTAAGGGTCGTCAACCGAAGCTCTTGCTGAGAAAGGGACCACAGGTAGTCCAGAATGCTTGCCAAGGAACAGGAGGAAGGGTCCAGGCCCTTTTCCTGACACCAAATGGAGAATCTCTTCCATTTGAAGGAATAGCATTTTCTGGTCGACTCCTTACGGGACGCCTCAACGACGTTGAGGACCTCGTCGGAAAGACCCAAGGCCTGGAACTCTAGCTGCTCAGGAACCAGGCCGTCAAGTGCAGGGATTGAAGGTCTGGATGGAATACCTTCTCCTGATTGACTGAGATCAGGTCAGGGTGGGCTGGAGCTGCCCGGAGCCTGGAGCTGAGACTGAGGAGATCTGGATACAAGAACTGGGGGCCAGTCTAGGCTACCAGAATCACCTGCCCTTGTCCCTCCTCACCTTGAGAAGCACCTTGTGATCAAGGGAAATGGGCGAAGGCGTAGAAGAGGCCCGGGTCCACGGCTCGAGAAGGCATCCCCTGCAGGAGCTCCCTGCGGGGGCATGGGATGACAGTCTTCCCCGAGATTCTCCCCGGAGGCAAACAGGTCCACCTGAGGCATGCCCCAATGGGAGAAGAGATCTTGTACTACCTCCGGCAGGAGAGACCACTCGTGAGATGCAGTCCCTATCCAGCTTAGGGCATCGGCCAGGGTGTTGGAGGCTCCTGCCACGTGAATGGCTAGGAGATCCGCCTCCAGGCTGCGCATGAGAGACCATATGCAGAGAGCTTCCTTGCATAACAGCATGGAGCGCGTCCCACCCTGTCGGTTTAGGTAGTACATGGTCATGGTATTGTTCATCTGGACCTGAGCCACTTGACCCCGTAGAAACGGAGTGAAGGCGGTGAGAGCTAGGCGGACCGCTCGGAGCTCCAGCAGGTTGATATGGCATTGGGACTCCCAAAGGGACCAGAGGCCGTGCGCTCTGTGCTCCCCCAGATGGGCACCCCAACCCATCAGAGATGCGTCGGTCGATAGAGAGACCGTTGGTTCGGGGCGGACGAACGGGATGCCCTCCTGCAGATGTGCCGGAACGGTCCACCACTGGAGAGCATTCCACATTTCCTGGGTTACTGTCACCAACTGATCCAATGGATCATGGCGTTGTGACCACTGGCTGGCCAGTCCCCATTGAAGGGGACGCATGTACCAACGGGTCCAATGGACCACACTGGTGCAGGCCGCCATGAGGCCCAGGAGGCACAGGAAGTCCCGGGCAGGGCGCGATTGCCCAACCAGAAATGATTGGGCAAAGGAGGAAAGAACCTCGGCCCTGTCCGCTGGGAGCCGAACTCTGGCTCGAAAAGAGTCGAGCTCTGCCCCGATGAAGTGAATCACCTGCTTCAGCACGAGTTCCGACTTGGCCTCGTTGATGAGGAGGCCAATCTGAGAGCAAACCCTGAGGGCCAGATCTCTGGACTGCTCCACCTCCGCTCTGGAGGGGGCTGCAATAAGCCAGTCGTCCAGGTAGGGGTACACCCGGACCCTTCGGCACCGCAGGAATGCTGTCATCACTGCCATGCATTTGGTGAAGACCCTGGGAGCTAGAGAGAGAGGCTGAAGGGCATGGTCTGGAACTAGTAAAGCAATCCCTCTGCTCTGAAGCAGAGGAATCTCTGATGAGATGGACGGATCAGGACGTGAAAGAATGCATCCTGGAGGTCCAGGGAACAGCACCACATGCCTCATTCCAAGGATGGGATTATCTGAGCCAGAGTGACCATCCTGAAGGTCAGAGACCTTAGGAACCTGTTCAGGTCGTGCAGGTCGAGAATGGGGCGCCAGCCCCCCGTCCGTTTTGGGACCAGGAAGTACCTGGACACAAACCCCGGGTCTGGAGGAGGATCCGCCACCTTCCTGATCACCTCTTTCTCGAGGAGCAGAGCAATATCGGCTCGATGGGCCGACAGTGAGCCGGGACTCGTACACTCTAGGGGTGATGGCTCGAAGGGAGGGGTCTGCTCAAATTCCAGAGGCAGGCTCTTCCTACCACCTCCAACACCCAATGGTCCGTGGTGATAGCGGACCAGGCAGAAAGGAAGTGGCGGAGCCGTCCCCCCACGGGGGGAACTCATGGAAGGGTGATGAGGTTGGGGGTGGCACCCCTCAACCCGTCACTGGGCAGGCTTGGAGGAGGGACCGGCCGAGTGACCTCCTGGGCCTTTACCTCCTTGCTTCCTGTTGGAGGAAGCCGCTGGCTTGGGTTTGGGATGCCAAGCGCGAGCCTGCTGGCCCTGTTGCTGGTGCTGTTGGGTCAGTCATGTTGCAGGGGCTGAAGGATGAAAGGACTTATGCTGTTGCTGATGGTGGCCTTTGTCCCTCTGAACAGAGGTGACCGAGTCCAGAGTAGCATTGGACTTTTCGATCCACTGGAGGTGTCCCTCCACTCCAGGGCCGAAGAGGTCAGTCCCCAAGAAGGGGACGTCCGACGACTTGTGCTGGGTATCCGCTCTGAAGGTGGATATCCTCAGCCACACCCTGTGGCACATGGCCACCGTGGCCGCTACTGACCTGGCACAGGAATCACCTATGTCCAGAGCAGTCTGAAGCTGCTGCTTCACCACCAACCTATCCTGGTCCCGCACCTGACGGACCGTGGTCTGCAGGTCGGCCGGGAGATGAGGGAGGACCTCATTCAGGGAGCCCATGAGGGCATGGGAGAAGTGTGCCATCAGCACGGCCAAGCTGGCCTGTCGGAGGCCGAGTGAGGATGCAGCGTACACCTTGTGCCCAGCATAGTCCAGCTTCTTGGACTCTTTGTCGGGGGGCTTATTCACATCCCGAGCATTTCTGGAACACCGGAAGATGCTATCGGTGACTAACCCCTCGGTAGAGAGGTGCTCCGAGAAACCGGGCAAAGAGCCGTTAGGGACCGCATACTTCCTGGCCATCCTGGCCAAGGCCACAGGACAGGAAACAGGCCACTGCCAAAGCTCCAAGGCTGGGTCGACAACGGCCTCAGCCACAGGGAAGGCCTCCGTGGGTGAATCCCCTCGGTCCAGTATCTTCGTCAGGGGATACTTGACCCGTTTGGACACGGGCTTGGGCTGCATCCTGGTAGACTCCGAGATGAGCTGAAGCAGACCCATGAAGGACGATGGGCTAGCGTCCAATGACTGACTCCCGGAGGACTCCAGGTCGACCTGCCTGGAGAACAGGGAGGAGTCGTCATCGGACTCCGAAGAGTCTGCGAAGAGCTGCCTCGGGCCTGAGACACCCTCCACCTGCCGAGGATGGTCGGGAGTGTGGGTAACCCACAACCTGTGGGGCAGGCCGTGATCTGACCGAGAATCTTTGGTCAGTGCCCCAGACTTCAGTTGTGGAGGCGGAGGTTCCACCACAATCGGTGGGGCAGCTAGTTTCGGCTGAACAACCGGCCCAGAAATGGGCATCTCGACTGCGGCGAGCAGTTGCTTCGGCCGTTCAGGTGACAGCCACTTGATGGCCAGGGGATGAATCAGAGTCAATTTACTCCTGGACAACAGTAACTGCTGCCACACAAGCACCTCGTAACGCTGACGCAATTTGCGTCGAAGCCTCTCCTCATCCGAGGAGGAGGACGAGGAGGAACAGTGTCACTGCTTACTTCGGTGCCGAGACAGAGACCGCCGATGTCAGCGGGAATGGCTTGACCGAGATGAAGTCCGAGACCGAGACCCTCGTGTACTGGATGCGGGCCTGGAAGGCAGGGGACACCCGCTCTTCCCTCGGCTTGGAAACTTTAACCGGGGACTACCACCCCAAAGGCGCAGGCAGATCCTCTGTCTCCACTGGGGGAACCGACGAAGAGGGGTTGTCAGCTTTACCAGTCGACAACCCGTCCGATGGGTTGAGGAATATCTCAACTGCGTCGATGGGTGTCTCGGCAGGCTGGCCTGATGGGGACACCGTGAAGCCAGCGGCCTGAGCCGCAACCTCGACCGAAGTCGACGGTCAGCTGTCCGGGGAAGGGGACCCTCCCGCTCCCACGAATGCTGATGGTGGGACTTACCCTTCGACTCCCTCTTCTTGGGCCGAGAGGACTGTCCTGATGGCCCCTCTCCCTTTATGAAAAGGGACTGGCAAAGCTCCTTGAATGAAGCCGAGTAAGAGGAACTCAGAGAGAGCGGGATAAATGCCGCGGCCGAGGAGGAGGAAGATGCGGCCTGGGCCACCTCCTCCTCGAGGGCGATCATATGCTCGAGCTGCTCGGTCAAGCCAGCCACTGGGGACACCACCCAATGAGCCTCTTTGAATTTTACTGGCGGGTAACGCTTCTCAGGGCACCAGAGCTTCAATCGGGCATGCTGATCCTCCAGGACGGTGGGCCGAAAAGAGCGGCACAACCGCAGGCCCACATGGTCGTAGTCAGGCCGAGCAGTAGACGCACGTGGAGTGCGGTTCCATCCTGGACATCTTCTGTCCGCAAGGGCAACTCCGAAAGCCGGGGATCGATTTGTGCATCGCAGCCACGAGGGATAATGAAGACCGAAGTTTAGAAAACTTCAAAACTAGTTTCGGACGAACCGAAGAGTTAGGATCCAGCCTAAAACGCAGGGCACTAAGGAGGGAACCTGAGCTTCCAAGCAGTAAGGAAGATCTGGCGTCATGGGGCAGAGCCGAGAGTTTTACCACCCGGGTGGGTGGGAGGAGCCAGCTTGAAGGCCTTCCGGCAAGATTTAAAGTGGCAAGGAACCTGCCAATAAGTGTGGATGAACAACATATCCATGTCCCTAGAAAGTAATTTCTGTACCCTTAAAAATGATGGATTCTGTCAATATTGATTTGGCTACCAGATTTTGAAAGTTAATGGCCAAACTTACCACCATCTCCCAAACTGATCTGTTCCACCTTGGGAGGGCAGCAGTCTCTGCTGCTATACTGCCCCAGGGTGACCACAGATGGTGGAGCAGCTGGAGAGGCTCATGGGAAGGAGGGAGGGAGGACATAGGTTGACTGTGAAGTCAATGGCCATATCACCTGTGTCCTGAGGGGAGCGAGGGATGAAAGGTGGAAAACCCTGGAGCATGGCAGACTGGCACCAGCACTCTTGGGCCCAATGGAACTTGACCACCTACCAGCCTCCCACACTTTGTGGACCTGCGGGGGGGGGTTACCTCTCCCCCAATTAAATCACAATGAAATCCACCACATGGAGCAAGTCCCACTGACAATTCACTATCTACAGTGCTCCCTCCTTCATCCGACACTCTCATTCACTGTCAGTGTGAGCTCCTGTCCCATTTTTCAGAAATCTTATCTCACCCTTTAACTGCCACCCTCTGTTATCCACCACCCTCCTTTATCCACCAAAATTAAGGATGTACAGTGGTTGGTAGACAAATGAGGGAGCACTGTACCAGCTTCCCACACTATGTGGACTTACAGCGGGGAGGGTTACTTCCACCCCTAATGAAATCTCAATAAAATCCACCATGTGGAGCAAGGCTCCTAAACAGAGCAACAGAGAAGAGAACAGATGAGGCTGGGAAGTAACTGAGCAGAAAGGACAGCACCTTTGATGGGATGGATAAAAAAACACTTCGTTAATGAAAATTTATTTACTGTTTTACATTCTGGTTTTTTTTCCGGTATACTTTTAATCCCTCACTCCTGTCATCAGACAAAGAATATACCCTATTCAGGCTACTGGCAGTGCCATATAGACAGCAGGGATTTTCTCCTCGATTTTCGCCACATACTTCCTTCCCTATGGTATGAGCCATGCCTTTACAGCCTCAGATGTACAGTGTACCTCTGCAGGAGCTATACACTCCCTGTCCCACCTGTGAGGGTCACTGTTATACTGGAAACCACTGCCACCCCTTCCCAGCCAAAGCACACTCCCTTTTGGTACCTGCCTACAGTTCAGTCTGTCGACGATGCGGTGAACAGTGTCCACTTCTGAACTCTGGTGCCTGCCCGGCAGTGTGACATGCTGCTGCTGGACCAACAGGGCAGTTTCTTACATTCTATTTTTATTGTCTTTGCTATTTAATTTCAAACTTTTCTTCTACTGCACCCCACCATGCCCGCCTCCCCCATTGCATTTGGTTTAGTGTTCCTTTCATAATCACTAATTTTTAAGTAAATAAATGATTCAATAAAAAAATAGTCAAGATAAACATTAACAAAATGGGAACCAGTATTAAAAAATAGCTTTTACAGGAAAAATGAGGAACATGCTCAATGCAGGTCTCTTTTAAGCATAAGACAGCTGCACATTAGTGAAGTGGCTGTTTGCCCCCCAGATATAATTCTACCCCTTCCCCATGAGTATCAATGAATAAATCCCATGGAGTAACAAATCAGACAAAGCATATGGTACCTGGATAGTTGCGGCATCCACCTGCGGAACATCCTCGCACCCATCGGCCCTCATTAACTGAGACCGTCCACTTCTGGAGCATTTCATTTTCCAGAGCATCAGGGGTAAGGTTGCACATCTCGATTTTTGTAAAGTTCTTCTTGAAATCATCAAAGGACATCCTACATCGGGAGTTCAGCATGGAAAGTGCTTTATCCTCTGTCTTTATTCTCCTCCCCCTTCCCCACAGCCACCCCAATCAGTGCTACCCAGGCAACCTCCCAACCCCATCCACACCATCTCTGTCATGTACCCCAACCTCCCTCACCTTGGACTTCTGCCTCTCAGGTAGAGTGGGGTATGGGGAGTTGGCCAATCTTCCCCAAACAACTCAATTTCTGGAGATGGGTAGGCAGTCAGTGTCAGGGCCCAAGAGTGCCAATGCACTTCTGCTGCTGTGGCCTTTCCCATTTCTTGTTCACTTCAGGCTAGGCTCACTGGCAGGCAATTGCATGCAAGGCATGGCGACATCCCATCAAGCCGAGGGGCATCTCCCCCTTGCTCTTCCACCAGCATCGCCACCTGGGATCAGCCTGGTGATGGTCATGCAGTGGGAGAAGCTTCCCTACCACGTAGAAGCGAGCATGTGCTGGGATGCTGAGCCCCCCTCCAGCCTTCCCTTCGATGACTCTGTTTTATTCCTGAACCTCAATCATCGGCATCATGAGTGGCAGCACTACCGCTGCACAGATGGGCTGGCATGGAAAGTGCTTTAGGGAGGGACATATAAACTAGACGGACAACATTTGCTGTAACCAGGCTGTACGGAAAATGTGTTCTGCCTATTTATGTACCTGTTATGCATCATAAGGTGCGTCACCTTGTATTGCGTTTTCTCAGTAAAGACGTACTTGTATATATTACTTTCATTTTTTTTCCCCCTCTGCCCAACTTGCTACCATCTGTGGTTGATTCCCCACCTGCCAACTCCATCGCCAACCATCTCTGGGCTTGCTACCTTACCTCCATTTCTCCACAGTTTACCCCCTGCGACAGGGCTGGGATGGTTTCCAAGCCCCTTTGGATGTTAGCCTCTGTCAGAAGCCAGTGCCCAGTAAGCATTGTTTGGTCCACAGAGGATTGATGCTTCATTCTGCTGCAATCGGGGCAGTGTTTTCCGCTTTTCTTCTCTGGTTACCCCAGACATCTCGTGGGCTCAGATAGCAGTGGTGCGCACTTGCAGAGTGCACTTATGCCACTGTCAGGAGGCATACACCCACACATTATGGCTGCTGCTTGCACCACCACCACCACCTGCAGTCAGAAGCATGCTACCCTTCCTCCTTGGAGGAGGCGAATGTCCAGTGGGATTCTCAGCCCTCCTTCCTCTGGCCTATCCCCAACAACCCCAGCTCATTCCCAAATCCAGGTCACCAGCATTGCAAGCCGTAGCACTACTACTGCACAAGCAGACTGCTCAGGTGTACTTGAATACTCATTTTCTGCCGGTGGCCATTTTGGGTCGGGTTCAGCAATAGATGGTTCCGATGCCATTTGGCGACTATGGGACCGAAGTTAAAAAAAGGAAGTAGTTTAGGACATTGTTGGCTTGCATCAGCCAGGGACAGGATAAACACTAAGTCATGACCTTGAGTAATTTCTGTGTACCAACTGGGCTGGTCTGTGGGCACCATGACAGCACTGTCATTCATGACACCAGCACCTCAGGTCTGCACCCCAAACCTAGCATGTCCAAGAATGAGCAGGAGGAGAACTGAGCATCCCATTTGACACAGGGAATGGGGTGCATACTTCAGTGCATTACCACAAGTAGCAGTACAATTGAGATGCATTGAAGAGGAAGGAAGTCCACAGCTCACTTGTCAGTGGCCCCCTGTTACCTGTGCTTGCCTTGGAGACCCTGCCACCGGTATCCTTGTGTATGCGTGTGGGGGGGGGACAGAAGGAACCAGGCCTCTAAGAAACAGTAGGATAGCAGTCCTGCACTGTCTGATCCCACACCTGTACTGATCAAAACTTTATGAGACTACAGTAGGGGATGCTTCCACCATGAATGGGGCAGCTATTGGAATAGTGCCTCTTAATGTATTCATACAAGTATCACTTATTTCTTCACATTCTTTTATTTTTCCACAACCCCAGAGTATGCCAAAATGAGATCCATGTGCCTCCGCACAATCCTGTTCAGGTCTCTGACCAAGAAGCCTATTTTTTAGTTTGACTAGTGTTTGGTACCATTTATGGACAACTGAGCTGCATTAGCCTTCTATGTACATCACAGCCACAGCGACATGCATTTCCCATTCCATTTCTCAGATTTTCAGTCTTTGACGAAGTGCTCAACTCTCTTTTGGATTTTTGCACAGCAAAAACAAAAACCCACCCTCATAAATGGTATGGCAGAGGAGGAGACACACCAATTACACAATCATGCTGCCAGCACTCACAGGGTGCGGCGCGCTACCCAGAAACCCTGGCTCTGCTGGAGCAGGGGATGGTGAGTGGGCATCTGAATCAATGGGAAAGGATATTCTGGAAGATCAACAGTTACAGTAAGTATGGTATTTTCATAAATTCCAGGAATCAATCTTCACCACCGATTCCCACTAATGAATCTGAATACCAAGCTTCCCTAATTAGGGAGGAGCTGGCTCACCCTGAAGGTAAGAATTACCCTAAGTCTTCTACATGGGGAGAACACCTGAGGGAAGGAACTCCTTATGTGTCTGGCGAGACTCGAGATCGGTCAGGGCCAGGTGGAGGCTCCTGTAACACAGGAGCAGGAGGGTGCCCTGGTAGCTCTTGCCTGACCCTGTAGGAGAAGAAATTATCCCCCTTGATCCATAAATCAAGCACATTTTTTTTTTTTACTTTATTTTTCTCATTTATCATACTTCATGACAAGATATTTTACATATAGTGAACAGACCATCTTGTACAATTCATATTGGGAAGAAAGATCCTTCAATCCAGAAGTAAATAAAAATGCATTCACGATACAGAGGTACAACAATAGGGGTATCTATATAATATATTCTTAATGTTAAACCAACATTTGCTATATAGTGAGCCCATGAGCAACACAGCTAATTCGAAGTAGAGGGATTGTCCAGCAATGTCCATCCATTTAGGAAACTTGTCCCCATCAGAGACTTTGTCGCCATGTGTTCACCTTAGTATAATAATAAACAGATAAATAGAAAAGCTTAAATTTTAATTAGAAAAAGGGAAAGATATCCCCAACACCAAATTCTATACATTTACCCAAACAACCTATACATAATTTCCTTTCTTTTTCTTAAGTTCTATTTTCCCAGGGAGAAACCTTTTATCAAGCAGGCTTATATCATTACTAGAACCAAAAAAGGTTCAAAGTTTGAAAGTACTACGATATATAGGAAAAAGTCAAGTCCTACTTTAGAGTCCGATTAATTACTTCAGGTATCTCCTAAATCCAAAGTTTCTTCAACGTCCTTCAAACGATCTTTAGAAGCTGCTACAAAACGATTAGCCCAGTTGCCAGCCTCCATGGGATCTAAAAACAGATACTCCTTTCCTTGGTGGGTGATATGAAGCCTTGCAGGAAAAATTATTGTATTTGGAATCCCCACTTCCCTCAGCGATCACCGCACCCCATCGAATCTCTTCCTCCTCTGCCTTGTCGAATAACTGACATCGGGGAAAATGTAGACTCAATAGTCATCCTGCATCAAAGGGCTAGCTCGTCGGGCACATCTCAGGATGTGATCTCTCATCCCTACTCCAGAGGTAACTACCATCATAGTGCGTGGTTCAGTTGAGTCTTGCTGTCTACCTCTTGGTATAACTCGGTAGACTTTTTGGATATCCCAGGTAACGTCGTCTCCTTCTGGGAGTAGTTTTTCGGAGAGCCATTCATGGATGAACATGATCGGGTGATCTCCCTCAATGTTTTCAGGAAGGCCCAGAATACGAATACTCCCCGATCGGGCCTGATTTTCCAGTGTCTCTAACCTGGCATGTAAATGTTGATTCTCTTTAACCATTTGAGTGGTGGCCATGCTGTTATGGTCTGTCTGTTTTCATGTCTCCTGTACCTCTTCCTTCAACATGTCCACTGTATTTTCCAGGACAAGGACTCTACCATTAAAATCATCTATCTTTTGATTTAAGGTAGCAACTAAAGTTATAATGCACTGCAGCTTATGGCCCAGAGACGACATAGTCTCTGTGGTCCCAGGATCGGTGTCATCCTGTAATGCTATTCCTGAGGGTAGGCCTCCTGTAACTCCCTTCCTTTTTTCAGTCCTTCTGGTGGCTTTATCTTTTTTTGGGTTACCCATTTCCCATAAATCAAGGTCGCCCTCTCTACTGGTCAAAATTGCCAACTTCTTCAAAGCTTAGAAATTGGTGATTTTAAGGCTTTTACAATAGATCAGGATGGAGCTGTACAAATTTGCTTCTGATAGCTCGGGCTCCACAGCGCCCCCCAAGTCAAGCACCTTTTATCAGGACAGAGGTGCCAGTCTTGAAAGGTGAAACCATGCTGTCTGCCAAATGCAGACTGCAGTTCTCACCAGCCTGGAAGCCACCTTATTAGCATCATATGATGCCAATGACTGGTGCCAGGCCAACTCCAAGCCCTTGACAGAAAGGAAAATGGCTTGGCTGGCTAACTCACTATGTGGCATGGCAGCAAGGGGCTGACCAAGCTGTGCCCATAGACTTCTGTTGCTGGCTGCCTGATGTGCTGCAATACACATCATAGTGAGAGCCGAGGTGAAAACCTTCCTTCCTGGGGCACCTGCCTGAGCAGAGTCAGCCTCAGGAGGTCAGTCATGCACTGGGCATTGAGGCCCTGCCGGTGTCTGCAATACCTCAGTCTCAGAGTTGGGATGAGGTACTGGCCCTGCAAAACCCATGGGTGCACAGTACCATAGCTGGACATCCCTGGGGTCTAGAGGGCATGAGAAGGGACATCTCCAGACTGCTCTTGAACATTCCTTGAAGGCTGTAGGCCAGGGAGGGATGACAGTAGTTGCATCATTGAAAATGCCTAGGAGTCCTAGCTGCAAGGACACGGTATTGTGACTGGTAATGAAGCCCACATCCATCACCCACAACATGTTCACCAGCAATCCCTCGTACATGGAGTACTCAGACGCTGAGGACATATGCACTGAAGATTCTGTGTCCTCAGAGAAGGATGCTGATGGAGAGGAGGCATAGGCCACAGAGGGGGGTGGCACCTGGGAGCCAGGTTGAAACTGAACCCGGTCGGTGTGTCTATGGTACTTATACAAAGAACCAGCCACCCCTCTGTCCAGGTGAGTGGCCCTACAGAGCCCATGATCTCTGGAAACTCGGGCAAAGGTCACATAGGTCTAAGTGAGAACTCCACCTCCTGACCATCATTTGATCCTGAGCCAGTGCCGCTTCTGGCATCAGGCCCAGGACCAATGACTGGCCTAGAGATGATTTCCTCTCTGAAGCTGAGGCTGGTGGTGCCCTTGGTGCCAGACCCAGCATCGGGTTTGACGTCTACCGCAGCACAATCCCTACCCCCAGGACCATGAGTGGTATAGAAATCTGGCCTGGTGCCATGAACAACACTGGGGACAGCCCCAGGAGTGACACCATCACATGTGCCGCACCTGGTGTTGGGTAAAGGATCAACAACATGGCTGGTGATACATCCGTCACCATGGGGGCAGTGTTGCTCCCTCCCCCAGAGCCACTAGGACTGCCAGGGGAACAGACTACCTCCACCATCTCGGCAACCTGATGCCGCACAGCCCCAGTTTCGGTCCCTGTCCTGATATCGCTAATGGTGTCAGGAGGAGACCCACCCAATGTTGAGTTCAGTCCACCCCACTCACCGATGCTGAGAATACTATTATGATCTGGGGTAGCATCAGGCAGTGACACTGAGATGTCCACCAGGAAAGACCGAGCGTATAGCTTTGGCCTCAACACCGGAGATGTCTGCTGTCCAGGACAGACATTGTGGCGGGGGGGGGTGCACAGCTGGCTGTCCAGAAGGAACCGGTTGTCTAGCAGACCTACACTTCAGGGCCTCCAACACCTTGATGAAGTGAAGTCAAGGAGGACCCTGGGCTTTCTCAACACAAAGAGGTGCTGGGGAGGGGCCTAGGGGCAAGGGCCAGAGACCATACCTTGGCCTCACTAATGCAATATCTGCCTCTAAAAGTGGGGATCAGGCAGCTCCACTTCACTGTGCAGATTTTGAGGGTATGGTCGTCCATTTAGAAGCAGGTGCTGCACTCATCCATTTCGTGAAAGGAGCCAAGGCAGGTCAAGCTGCACTGATGCAGATCTGTCGCAGCAATGGGTTTCCCACAGGGGTAACAACACATGATGGGAAGCTGCCTGCATTTCTTAGACTTCTTTGCCCCTTCTCATCTTTCTCAGCTTCAGCATCATGGGGAAAAAAAAGTTAGATAGCACGAAGATGAAAAACTGACCAGCGACTTAAAAGAAATTTGGTGCTGTAGGTGAACTGAGGTGCTCTTGCTCCCACGGTGTATACTCAATGGCAGAAAGAACAGAACTTAGGTATGTAAGGGAGCCAGTGACAGTTACTGGCTGGCAAATGCACAGTCAGTACTCAATGTCAACAACCACCTGCAAAAAAATGTGCTCCCGTGGGGTCCTATTGCCTCTGACACCAGACCCATCAGTGGGAATCAATGGTGAAGACTAATGCTTGAAAGATCATCCTGGCAGAATTAATTTGTTCCCTCTGCATTTCTTGACATTTGTTCAGTTATCATCTGGACAATGAGGACTTTAGAACTGTTTTTTGAGAAATTATCTTGAGGTCACCTAGAAGGAGGGATCTACAGATCAGCTCTCACAGGCACTGCTGTAGCACTCCCACTTGTGATGCTGATGACCCAGGTTTGAGGTTGAGGCTAGGTCATCAGAGGGCTGACCAGGAGAGGTGGGTTGTGCATCCCAAGGTTGCTCTCCATTTCAGGGGAGGGAGGGATTTTGTCTCCCCTGCAATACCCAGAGAGCTTCACACGAGAACATTCCACCCTCACCACCGTGCACATAATCAGCAGTATGTAAAAAATATTTTAACCTAAATTAGTGACCAAATTATATACAGTGATATAGGTGTGATTTGGTACTGTTTGTGATATTTATGTTTATACTACATAATTGCTGATAAGGTGTATGGTTGTCATTAATTTAGGTTGAAATTGCTTTTTTACATTCTGTTGGTTATGTACACAGTGGTAAGGGTGGACTGTTCTCATATAATGACACAAGTACAGGTGTGTCTTATTTTGCCTGTTATTTGTAAGTCATCTACCTTATAACTGAAACCCAGAAATATGAGTTAGTAATAAGGCTGATGCTTGCAAGTAATTAATTTGTATATATATATATATATATATATATATATATATATAGACAATCCTACCACACACTAGGAAGTGGTATTTGTAACCTCGAAACGTTGCTAATCTGGTGGAAGAAAAATAAATCTTTGCACAAAGTCATCAACTGTCTGTGAACTGAAAAGCGAACGTGATCTACAGCATTGGTTGGAATGCTGTTGTACAGTTCAATTCACATTTTCTTTCGGACATGAAGACAGAAATGATTTAACTAAACTGGTTTTGAGAAGTTCTTCAAAATAGTGCTGCGGTACAGCTGGCACGGTTGCGCAGAGAGCTGAGCCAAGCTCCATACCGTACACGCCAGTGACCCGCACCAATTCAAGCTCGGGATGCTGAGGATCGGTGGGGGGGGGAGGGCTGGGAGTGGATGAAGCAGCCACCAGGCAGCTCTCCTCTACCAAATAGGGGTGGTGGGTCAACTCAGCTCTTGGCTGCCACCATGTGGAGGCCTGGTGGGAGTGCCAACACATGAGCAGCAAACAGTTTGTCAGGGGAGGAGGGAGCCGAGGTTCTGCAGCACATGTGCACCTCCACGTGTATGTACAACCCACACTGCCATGGCTCAAGAGAGAAAACAGAAATGGAGATCTGAGGGCTAAATATGCACTTCTCTGGACCCACAAAACCACCTGGACTCCTCACTTCAATCTGGATACAGACTCAAGGGAGGGTGGATGGCTCCCCCCCTCCAGCCCTGCCACAAGGGAGGGGGCCATACATCAGGGACATACGCTGAGGTAGGTCCAGTGGAGGTGGTTGCCAGCCTGTAATAGGTGAGGCAGAGCAGCTACTTTATTATGGGTAAAAAACAATATGGAAAAGAGAAAAAAATGGTTCTGTGGTCTGGGCAGGGTTTTATATATATATATATATATATATATATATATCTCAAATCAAACTTTATTTTTATAGCGCCTTTCAAAGTCAAGACACTGTACAAATTATAAAATCCAATATAAAAATGAACAATAAATAAATATTTAAAATCAATTCATTAATTAAGCCAGGAAGGCCAAAGAAAATATATATGTTTTTTCAGCATAGATTTAAAACTGCTAACGGTCAGGCATTCTCGTAACTGATGAGGTAGAGAATTCCACAGGATCAGTGCTGCAAATGAAAAAGCACGAGCTCCAAATGTTTTTAGACAACCCTGGGAATCTCTAGCAATCCTTCATCGGCGGATCGGAGAGGGCGATTGGGGGAGTAGGGAGTCAGGAGATCTTTAAGGTAGTCAAGTCCCTGTTCATGTAGGGCTTTGAAGGTAAGCAAGCTTACCTTATAGGTGATCCACCACTGAGCTGGCAGCCAGTGCAGTTCACGCAGCACAGGCGTAATGTGACTGGTCCTAGAGGTACCAGTCAACAGGCTGGCCGCAGCGTTCTGCACCAGCTGCAAGTGGCGGATATCAACCCCAGACAGCCCTAGGTAGAGGGCATTGCAGTAGTCAAGACAGGTAGTAATGAAAGCGTGGACCAGTGTTGGAAGGTCGCCAGGGGGAATCAGGTGTTTCACCCGGGCAATATTCCTCAGATGATAAAATGAGGATTTGACCACAGCTGACACCTGAGGCTTCAGGGTCAGGCCATCATCAAAAATAATGCCCAGGTTATGCACCTGATCTGAGGTAATGAGCTGGACCCCATCAAGCCAAAGACCCATTACGAGCCCAGCATCAGAACCCGTCCCCGGGCGGCCCAGATCCACAACCAACACCTCAGTCTTATCCAGATTCAGTCTCAACCAACTCAAGCTCATCCAGTCTTTGAACTCAGAGAGGCAGCTATTTAGCATAGAGACTGCATCAACCTGTCCGGGCACAAAGGGCATATACAGCTGAGTATCATCTGCATAGCAGTGAAAACTCAAGTGTATCACCTAATGATATCTCCCAATGGCAGCATATACACTGCGAACAAGATGGGTGCCAATATGGAGCCCTGCAGTATCCACAGGACAGAGGGAAGGTGTTAGAGGAATAAATTCTGGTTACCACCCTCTGAGACCTGCCTACGAGGAAAGATCTAAACCATTGGAGGACTGTACCCGACAGTCCACAAAGAAACCTCAGGGTCTCCAACAGCACCTCACGGGCCACAGTGTCAAAAGCTGCTGAGAGATTGAGAAGGACCAAGATGGTATAAGCCTTTCGATCTCTCGTCATTAGGAGGTCAGTTAATATACGAAAAAGGGCGGTTTCCATGCTTTTCCTCTTCCTGAAACCAGACTGGAGAGCTTCATAGACATTGTGAGTGACCAAATGTTTGTCCAGTTACAGCGCAATCACCTTCTCAATAACCTTCCCCACAAAGGGAAGGTTAGAGACAGGTCAGTAGTTAGCTGGATCATCGGGATCCAAGGAGGGTTTTTTAAGGAGTGGTCAAATGACCGTCTCCTTTAGGGGATCTGGAAAGATTCCCCTCTCCAAGGATCTACATACAATTTCAGCTAGGATCAGGCAGATAACATCTACACAATCCACTAAAAGGGAGGTAGGACCCGGATCCAGACTACAACAGGTTGGGTGCAAAGTCTGGACAATCTTCACAAGGTCCGCAATTCCGGTCAGCTGAAATCCGTCCAGACAGACTGGGTGCTCACCACCCCCCATCGACCACCGCAACCCCTCATGGAGAGAGCCGGGCCGATTCCAGACCTGATGCTGGCAACCTTATCTGTGAAAGACCGAGCTAGCTCTTTACACTTAATTTGTGAAAAAGCTCTTTCAGACTGGAGACAGATTGGATTGCACAATCTGTCCAGAGTTCGAAAAAGTTGAGCTGGTCAGTTCTGCGCAACAGAAATCTCCCCGGACAGGAACTCTGCCTTCTTATGGGTGATTTCTGATTGATACCCCTTATAATGTTCCATCGGTCTAAGCCTGTCAGCATCCAAGCCAGACTTCCACCATGCTCTCTCCAGCCTTCTACCAGCCTGCCTCAGCTCCTTCAAGGACCCATCATACCAGGGGGACCTTGGGTGGAGAGTGAGTGGTCAAACACGAACAGGAGCAATAAGGTCCAGGGCATTTCCCACTGCCTTATTGTAGGCTAGTACGAGGTCCCCTGGATCCGTAATTTCACCCAACAATCCCGATAGGTCCAACGCTGCCGATAGACCATCTGGGGTTCCTTAAAGGGTGGTACTGGACCATCTCCAAAGGGGTAGGTCTAATTAGGGGACCCCGAAACTGAACCTTATGGTGTGATGGTCAGACCAACCAACTGGTTCCACCCCCAAGTCAGTGAACTCCATCCCCAAGAGGATCAGTAGATCCTATGAGTGACCTTCTATATGGGTAGAGGAGGTAATAATCTGTGTAAGGCCCAGCATCACCATTAGCTGGAGGAGATTTTGACCAAACTGCAAGAGTTCATTGTCGATCCAGGCATTGAAGTCCCCCAGAATTATCCATCTGGGAGACTCCAACACCATGTTGACAATGAAGTCTGCAATCTCCTGCAGGAATACACCCCCATCACCTGGTGGACAGTAAATGAGGAGTATCCTACAGCCTACACCCTCACCCATAATGCTCTCAAAGGATCCAGTGGTCCCCACTGGAACATCCACAAGGCCCAATTCGGTCTTAAAAAATATGGCTACACCACCACCCCTACAATCCAACCTCGGGCGGTGAATTACCGAGAACCCAGCTGGAACTGCAGAGGCCAATCCAGAGCCTGCATTTTCATCCAGCTAGGTCTCAGTAATACATGCCAGGCCCACCGTTTCAACAAGATCAGCTATAATAACTGTCTTGTTTTTGATGGACCTAGCATGACATAACACCACCTGGGTTGGATGAGATGTTGGGGAAGACCTCAACTCCTGGCCAGCATCAATTGCTGGGCCCTTGGGTATGGGAACAAGACAGGGATTACCCCTGTCCTGCCACCATTTCATCCCAGGGCGTCGCTTGGTCCCTACCATATATATATATATATATATATATAATATATATATGTGTGTGTATATATATATATATATATATATATATATATATATCCTGTATACATGCACACACACACACACACACATATATATATATTTCAATTCAATTCAATTCAACTTTATTTTTAAAAGGCGCTTTTCTTAAAACCAAAGCGCCTGTACATTTCAAACAATAAATACAATAAAATTAAAACTACTATAAATCATTAAAAGCTACGCAAAAAAGGTGGGTCTTCAAAGTTCCTTTAAAACTAAGGACGGTCGGGCAATTTTGCACCTGACGAGGTAGAGAATTCCATAGGGTCGGTGCCATAAAACTAAATGATCTTGCACCTGATGTATTCAAACGGACCCTAGGAATCTCCAGCAATCCCTCATCAGTGGATCGGACGGGGCGGGAGGGACAGTAGGGGCAAAGGAGTTCTTTCAGGTAGGTAGGTCCCAGGTCATGTAGGGCTTTATAGGTCAGCAAACTGACCTTGAAGGTGATTCGCCAAGCCACTGGCAGCCAGTGCAGTCCGCAAAGCACAGGCATTATATGGCTGGATCTAGAAGATCCAGTCAACAGCCTGGCTGCCGCATTCTGCACTAGCTGCAGACGGCAAAGTTCAACCCCCGATAGCCCTAGGTATAGGGAGTTACAGTAGTCAAGACGGGAGGTAACGAAGGCGTGGATCAACGTTGGAAGGTCCTCCGGAGGAACCAGGTGCTTCACCCTGGCGATATTCCCCAGATGGAAAAAGGAAGTTTTGACAACCGCTGACACCTGAGATTTAAGCGTCAGATAGCTGTCAATTATTACGCCAAGATTCCGCACCTGATCTGAGGTTGCCAACTGAACTCCCCCAAGCCATAATCCGGAGGGTGAACCATCCGGCAAACCCGCCTCACAGCGGCCTTTATCCACGACCAACACCTCAGTTTTCTCTGGGTTTAACCTCAGCCATCTCCCATTCATCCAGTCTTGAATTTCTGCAAGGCAGTTATTAAATACCAACAAGGCAGCATCCTGGCCGGGCACAAAAGACATATACAGCTGGGTATCATCTGCATAGCAGTGAAAACCCAGACCGTATCGTCTAATAACCACTCCTAACGGCAGCATATACAGCACAAACAACATGGGTGCTAAGATAGAACCCTGCGGTACCCCGCAGGATAGGGAGACTGATGCCGAGGAAAAAATTCCTGACACCACTCTCTGAGTCCTACCTCGAGGTAAGATCGAAACCATCTGAGGACCGTGCCAGATAGTCCACAGACAGACCGCAAATGCTCTAACAGCACATCATGGTCAACGGTGTCAAACGCTGCAGAGAGATCAAGAAGTACTAAGATGGATCGAGTCCTACGATCTCTCGCTATTGGGAGGTCATTTAGTACCCGAACCAGCGCTGTCTCGGTACTATGCCTTTTCCTAAATCCAGACTGGAGAGAATCGTAGATATTGTAGTTGGTCAGATGATCTTACAGCTGTAGTGCGACCACTTTCTCAATAACTTTACCCACAAAGGGTAAGTTAGAGATTGGCCTGTAATTTGCTAGACAATCTGGATCTAGGGAGGATTTCTTTAGTAGAGGCTTAACTATAGCCTCTTTTAGGGGGTCCGGAAAGATCCCCCTCTCCAAAGACTTCCAGACTATCAAAGCCAGGACTTGGCCAATTTTATCCACACAACCCATTAAAAGGCGTGTGGGTCCAAGGTCCAAATCACGGCTAGTTGGTCGCATCGCTCGAATGATCATCACAACATCATCGATTATGGGAAGGCTGAAGTCAGACCAGCTAAACTGGGTGTTCGACATCTCCTGCCGACCACCATCATTCCCACTGGGGAGGGAAAAGTGGATATCCGATCTGATCTTGACAACCTTATCTGCAAAGAAGACAGCAAGTTCCTCACACCATTCTTGAGATAAGGCTCTTCTGGGCTGCAGACAGACTGGATTGCACAGTCTGTCCACAGTCCGAAAGAGCTGAGCTGGTCTATTCTGTGCAGCCGCTATCTCTCTGGACAGGAATTCTGCCTTCTTACGAGAGATTATGGATTGATAGACCACATAATGGTCCACCAAACTAAGCCTGTCAACATCAAGACCGGACTTCTGCCAACACCTCTCCAGCCTTCATCCGACCCTCCTCAACTCCCTCACGGTCTCATCAAACCAAGGAGACCTGGGGCGAGAGGTGAGAGGACGAACACGAACTGGTGCAATGGAATCCAGGGCCCCTGTCACTGCTTCATTATAAGCATGTACCAGGTCACCTGGATCCAAGCAATCTATCGGTAGGCTTGATAGGTCCAACACCGCCATCAGGTCATCTGGGGAAACACCCCTCAAGGGGCGGTATGGACCATCTCCAAAGGGGCTGACCTAACAGGGTGGCCTCAAAACTGAACCTAATGGTGTGATGGTCAGACCATCCGACCGGTTCCACCACCAGGTCGGATATCCCCATCCCCAAAAGGAACACCAGGTCCAATGAGTGTCCACCAATATGGGTCGAGGAGGAAACAAACTGTGTGAAGCCCAATGATATCATCAATTGGAGGAAGTCTTGACCAAATCGAGATAGTTCATCGTCGACCCAAGCATTGAAGTCCCCCAGAACCAACCATCTGGGGGACCCCAACGTTAGGTCGACAATGAAGTCTGCGACTTCCTGCAGGAAAGCATTCTCGTCACCTGGTGAACGGTATACAAGAAGTATCCTACAGTACATATATATATATATATATACACACACACACTGACAGGGGAATTATCTACCCAACATGCCCTTCACCTTAGCACTTATCATCCTCAAAATGAGACAAATTGCACTTGTATTATTTCCACGAAATATAACTATTGTTTGCTTGTTCGTACCCTTGATGTATATGCTTGTCTGTTCATCCTGTACTTGTTTATTTGTATCACCCTGCTCATTGCTTGTATTTCACATTGTTGTAATTCCCTTGCACTGTTCTGTAAACCATGCTCTTGTAATCTCCTGGGTCGTACCTGAAAATAGACATTCCTTGTCTAGTGTGCTCACCTGGTAAACAAAAGCTAATCAATAAATAAAAACAAACTGACCACTTCTTGTAGAGATCCAAAAGTGGTTTCCAAAGTAAAATGATTTTGTTGCAAATGTTTTCATTTTTAGTGCTGAGTGTTTGGCAGCTAAATATCGGAAATTGCTGAAACAATTTTTGCATTGCTTTTTTTTTTTTCAAACATATTGCAAAGTCTCTCACCAGAATTCCCCATCCTCAGCTACTTTATGCTGCAGACGCTGTTTTTCGGCCTTGTCAATCATGGTCCATTCTTTGGAGCTGCGACAAAGCAAACAAAACTGAAAAACGGGTTCTTCCTTTTATCAAGGCAACTGATTTATTGTGTTTGAAGAAATGATATTCCATTTTCAAGATTTGAAATTATGGGCATAGCAACTGAGTTTGGGGAATGCAGAGAAGCACTACTTCACCAGTAAATCACTACAAAGTTTACAAATTATAAAATGAAATTAAAAAAAACTTCAAGAGTCATTACACAAGGTGACCTCAGGCACATCATTTATGGCTTATGTTAGGAATCAAGGTAAGTGCCATATAATGTATTTCTTTTTTTAAAACTCACCTTTATTGATGAGTCTTATTACAATCATGACAAATCAATAGGCATACATCCAGACTACAAGTTAATCCATGCAATGGAAAATACCTTCAGTGCTGAACATTCAGTAACATTCCAGATGGTATGTGTTGGTAGCAGAGTAATGCCACTATGATTGAGACAAAGATAGTCAGGGGTGAATGTCTCATCACTGCAGCACCACTTACAATGAATTATTTCTGTTACTTCGACCCTGGAAGGTTTGGTACACATAAGCTTCCCCATAGTATACTGAGTTGCTCAAACAGAGCCAGAACTAAGGAACTCATAACAAAGGCTAAGGACTGTTTCTTCTGGGTCCACTCGCCTGGGCCTCACCAACATGGCCCCCGGTTGTGCTGTGCAACCTTGTCCCTTAACTGTATTTCCTTACTTAACATTTTTCTTAAGTCTTTTCTTCTCTCCCAACCCTTAAGCTGTAAACTCTGCCACTCCCCTCACCAGATTTCACCTATGATATCATTCATCCCGCTCTCCACTAATCAGCCATGTGTCCCAACCCCTCCATCTATCTACGTGTTTCTCCCAGCTTAGCCTGAGCTTAGCAGTGATTGACTCCATCAGAATCACTTCTTTCATTCTGTGGACCCAGTCTCCCAACTTGGGGGGATCTGGTGACGACCATTTTCCTGTGATGCATTTTAGGGCCACTGCTGACATTGCCAGCAGGACTTTCCTGATCTCAGCAGGTTGATGTGTCAAGGAGGATAGATCCAACACCCATTCCTCCCCTGATAATGGGATTTGCACCTTTGTAATTGTATGGACTACACTTTGTATCTTCTGCCAGTATGGGAAAGTGCTGGGCAAGCCCAAAAAATATGCTAGTGAGTTCCCAGCCCCCCACATCCTCTCCAGCACCTATCATCTCTCAAAGATTTAAAGTGTCTGATTGCCACTGGGGTACGGAAGAATTGTGTTAGAATTTTCCCAAAAAAATCTCTCCATATCGGAGCTGATGTGGCTGTCCAGCCCCATTTCAATCTATGGTTCCAATCTGATTCCAGGATGGTGATCCTTGCCTCTGTTTCCCAAGTTTTCCTAATTTTCCCCAGATGGTCCCCACCTTGTTGAAGGAGCAGCTGATAAATGCTGGAGATATACCTGGTGTGATCTGACACTGTGATTGCGCCATATAAGAAATTTTCCTAATTGGAGTATGGACGGGCCAACCTCAGAATGTTATCCCCTGAGTTTAAAAAATGTCTCACCGGCATATACTGTAGAAATTCAGAGTTAGGCCAGTGAAATTTCTCCTTCGCTCTCTGAAAGGAGATACACTGGTCCCTCTCTAAGAACTGGGAGAATCTGGTGACCCCCTCTGCAGCCCATCTAGCATAACCCAGGTCCAGAGAGGGTGGAAAGAATCCGGGTTCAAAGTGAATTAATGACAAGGGACCTAGTCCATTTGGGGTACTAAGCCTCTTCCTGATCTGTCTTAGTACTTCTAGTCCCTGTATGACCCATCTGTTTTTAATCTGTTTCCTGTATTCGGGGGGTTGGGGGGGGCTTCTGTCAGGGCCAGTGTGAAAAGGGGTCTATCTTTTAGAGCGGCATCCTCTATAGCATACCATTGGGAGGTGTCTCTTTGTTTGGCCCAAGCCATCAAACCTGATGTTTGGGCAGCCAAATAATATGAGAAAAGGTTAGGAAGACAAAAGCCTCCCTCTTCTTTGGGGCGCTGAAGGATGTTTCTGGCTATCCTGGGTTTTTTAAGGTTCCAGACAAATTTAGACAGGTCCCTATTTATCTTGGACCAGAATTTCTTGGGTATTTTAAGGGGGAGGGACTGAAACAAAAAAAGTATACATGGCAAAACATTCATTTTGACCGCCTCCACCCTACCTACCAGGGAAAGGGTCAGGAGCTGCCACCTAGCCATGTCCTGTTCCATTACTCTCCAAAGCTTGTCATAATTTTCCACAAATAACTTGGATAAGTCTGTCATAATTTGGATTCCTAGGTATCTGATCTGGTTATTGAGAGCCCAAGCAAAGGGGAACTGGTTTTTGAATTCCTGCGAGGGGGATCCACTAAGGACCATTGCTTCTGATTTGAGGGTATTCATTTTGTAGCCTGTGATTTCTCCAAATGCTCTTAAAGTAGCAACTAGGTGTGGTGAGGAGTTGTCTTGGTCAGACAGGAAGAAGACAGAATCATCTGCATACAGTGAGAGCTTGTATTTCTGTCCCCCAGCCATCACACCCCTCACTGCTGGATCCTGCCTAACCCTGGCAGCCAGAGGCTCCAAACTCAGGGCAAAAAGCAGGGGAGATAATGGACAGCCCTGTCGTGTGCCCCTCGATATTGGAAAAAGGGCAAGAGCTGATACCATTTACCCTGACCACGGACTCCGGTCCGTCTTATAAATTCAGTACTGTCTTTAGAAATTTGGGGTCATAATTCATTTGTTCCATGGACTGTTTTAGAAAATTCCAATTCACCCTGTCAAAAGCTTTTTCAGTGTCCATGGATATTGCCAATTGAAACATGGGATGGCAGTATTGGGCCAAAATAATATTCAGACATTTTTTGAGATTATCAGATAAATACCGGCCAGAAATTAAACTATTTTTGTCTTTGTGTATCACCTGGGCAATTACGGCCTGTAATCTATTGGCCAGTAGGCCAGTAAATATCCATATAATGTATTTCAATGGCATTTTGGAACTAATATTCATAACTTTGCCATTTTCAGGAATTCTTTCACCAAATTTTCAACATGGGCATTTTGGGACCCCACCTCATGAACACTGGCACTGCCATTTTGTTACTCGGGCCTGAAAGGTGATTTCACGGTTGCTGCACAAAATCGCCTTTTGGAATCAAATACTGAAATTTCACCATCAGTGTTCATGAGGTGGGGTCCCAAAAAGGTCATGTTGAAAATTTGGTGAAAAGATTCCTAAAAATTGTGGAGTTATAAGTGTTCACTGAAATTTTTCCACACATGCACATAACTTTGGTAATTCTCACTATTTTGAGTCCAAATTTTTAACATAGCCATTTTTTCACGCCACCTCATGAACAGTACAGCTGTCATTTTTCACATCCTGCCCGAAACATGTTTTCACATCTGTGGCATAGAATGGCATTTTGGCATGGATCTGAAAATTTTCACCTATGTGGTTTATGAAGTGGGATCGTAAGAAGGCTATGTTGAAAATTTGGGGTCAAAATATGACAAAATGCCAAAGTTATGACCATTTGTTGCAATTTCGCTACGCTCGCTCGTAAGTTCAGCAATTTGTAATATTTTGACCCCAGATTTTCAACATAGCCATCTTATTACATGATTTCATATATATGTCACAGCTGTCATTTTTCAAATCCTGCCCAAAATGTGTTTTCACACCTGTGGCATGGAATTGCTTTGCAGTTGTACAGAATTACGTTTTGGTGTGGATTCGAAAATTTTCTGTACCAGGGTACATGAGGTGGGGTAATAAGATGGCCTTGCTGACAATTTAGTCACTGTTGTCCTATAAATGGAAATACAAGGCCTGGAGGGCCATATATATATATATATATATATATATATATATGCATCTCTTGTGGGATGGGAGCACAGGGCCCACAGACAAATAAGGATATGATTGGACTATCTGAAAATGTAAGGAAATTCATTGCAAAAAACTTTGCTAATACATTAGTTATGGTTGTTACTAAAGTGATAAAAGTAGGGAAATGTGACATTAGGGTTTCCAACCCTAACACCCCACCCCCAACCTGCAGACACTGACAGGCGTCAGGGGTGTACCTTGGGGTCATCAGCCCTAATGCTCACCCCATTCTCCTATACTGTACCCATCTCAGTTTATTTACTTATAGAATGGGGTGAGCATTAGGGTTGACGACCCGAAAGCACACCCCCAACGCCTGTCACTGTCTGCAAGGTGGGGGTGAGATGTTAAGGTTGGAAACCCTAACGCCACACTTTCCTACTTTTGTCACTTTAGTAACAACCCTAATTGATGCATTAAAGACGTTTTTTGCAATGAATACACACATATATATATATATATATATATACACCCACACATATACATATATATATATTTATGCCATAGGCGTGGACATAAATCCTATGTGATAAATCTGAGCTACTATGTGATAAATCCAAAATTTTACATTTATACACATAGTAGATGTATCATCACAGATTTATACACATAGGCCCAGATATTCAAAAGGGTTAGCATAGGCGCAACAAGTATTACCAGCGCAACCCACTGATGCGCCCCGGTGCGATATTCAAATGGGAATTGCGCCTGGCACAAATCCCGATACGCCGGAGCGCATCAGTAATGTATGCGGCGCAGGTGGGGTGTGTGCCCATGCATACTCTGCACAGCCCGATATTCAGCCCGGGATGTGCGGAGCCGTCATGCATAACCCTACCTGCGCCAGCACAAAGTTAAGCAAAAAAAGACAGCAGGCGGCCACCCACAGGTGAGCTGTTGCATTGCAGGGCACAACACGGCAGCTGCCACGCAGGGTAGCCACGAGCCCAGCTGCACCTCCATGGTGGCGCTTCCCATGCCTGATCGCAGGCATTAGTAAAAGACAAAGCGTCCTACATCCCTGGTGGTCCAGTGGACCTGTCTGCCTGATCGCGGACTGAATTAAAAAAACAGAAACCTATTATCCTTGTGGTCCAGTGGACCCTTCCCCACCGCCCACTGATCCCCACGCCCGCTCCCCGGTCAGCGTGCGGCAGCACCACCACCACCTGCCACCCTGCCCACTGGACCGACACCATCGGTAGGGCTGTACATCTATTGGTCCGGCGTGAGCCAATGGGTGTGCAACCCATACCGTTCTACACATTCCAGCTATGTGGATGGATCCATTCATATCTGGAAGATGTAATCTGATAGTCGGCTGTACCCATTGGCTCACGCTGTGGACCAATGGGCATACAGCCCGGCAGTGTCGGTCGGCGGCGGCAGGCAGGTGGTGCTGTCGCCCGCCGCTGACGAGCGGCGATGAATCGGTAAGCGGAAAGTGAGAAGAAATCACTGGACCACCGAAAACAACAAATTTCTCGTCAGCTAATTCAACCCATAACCGAGGCGAACAAATCCACTGAACCACCAAGAATAACGATTAACTACACTTTACTTCAGCCTGCGATCGGGCATACAGGTCCACTGGACCACCGGGATAGCAGTTTATTTATTTTACTTCAGCCTGCGATCGGGCAGACAGGACCACTGGATCACCAGGGATAATAGGTTTCTGTTATTTTTAATTCAGCCCGCGATCGGGCAGACAGGTCCACTGGACCACCAGGGATAGCAGTTTATTTTACTTTACAACAGCCCGCGATCAGGCAGACAGGTCCACTGGACCATCAGGGATAGCAGTTTATTTTATTTTAATTCAGCCTGCAATCGGGCTGTGGGGCACATTGCAGCGCTGCAGGGGGCGTCGGTCCCCGACGGCTGCTGCCTGGCAGGGCGCCAGGCACAAGTCATCGGGAATCAGTGCACCTGCATGCAAATGGGGCCATAATGACATGCAAATGGCCCCATTTGCGCCTTGCATACATTATGGCCCCATTTGCATGTCAACTTTTGAATATCGTGGTTGTTGCGCCTTGCGCAATGGAACTTGCGCTAGCGCATCCCCATGCTCCACTCTGGCCACAGTGCCACTGTGCCATGCGCACTGCGGGTGGCCAGGGTGCGATATTCAACGATGCTGAGCCATGGCGCAGCTCCGTTGAATATTGCCCAGTCCACGCCCCTGCCCAGCCAAATTGAGCTGTGCCCAGGCTTGCGCCACAGCCTGGCACAGTTTGAATATCTGGTCCATAGTAGTTATGTCACAATCACTCTGGAATTTATTTAGAATGTTCAGCCTCAGTTCAAGTACTAACTATATTCAAATGCAAATAACTTGAAAATGAAAAAAGATAGCATAGTGCTGTGAGCATGAAAGTTATTCAGCACAAAATGATCTACAAAATGAGTGGTATTTCATTTATAGATACCTTATAGATTGTTTTATAATTAGCAAAAAAGAGCAGAAAATGATATTTTTGTTCACATTCTTGACAAACATAAGCAAAAAAAGATAAACAATCAAAAGCAAATGTCCCTGCTCTGACAGAAAGCATCCCTATTGCATAAATGAAATATACAATGGTGAGCTGTCAGATAAATGATTTATCTACACTTGTGCTGTTTGACCTCGGACATCTTACTCGTGGCTTACACCACTCGTGAGGTTACCCGAGGTCAAACAGCACTTGTGTAGATAAATCATTTATCTGACAGCTCACCAGTGTATATCCCATATATATATATATATATATATATATATACACACACATATATATGTGTGTGTGTATAGATAACCCACTCTTAGGTGTGCGGTAGCGCTCTGATATATGCACAGTGCATCAACCGCCCAAGGCGTGCATATATCAGAGCACGACAGAACACAGTGGAGTTGGATATCTATCTTATAAAATGGCAAAATAGTTTTTTAGGGGGGTAAAAGTGCAGGTGTGTGGTCTTGCTCTGATATACGCACAGTCATGTGATGGCATCCAACAAATCAGCAGACATAATTTTTCCTACCCATTTTATAAATATATACACACACACTTGGTCCAAAGCCAGACACAAGATATTGAAAGTTGTTGAACCTTTGACCAGTTTGGCCCCAACAACTGGGCAATAGTTTTTTACACTGGTCAATAATTC
Source organism: Neoceratodus forsteri (assembly GCA_016271365.2). Lineage (NCBI taxonomy): Eukaryota > Metazoa > Chordata > Ceratodontiformes > Ceratodontidae > Neoceratodus > Neoceratodus forsteri. The sequence goes on along the minus strand of CM028134.1, from coordinate 374,761,094 downwards.
ACAAAACTGTTCAACAGTACTATGAACTAATGACCACCTCTACCTGCCAATCAAACTTTCTCCCATTCTTGCATTCTTGCTTTTTTTATTAGGATGTTTCATTATCAATCAAGTTGCAAGGTTTTATAAAACAGATACTGACTGGAATGTTTTGGGCTATAGTGTGAAAATCTTGACCCTTCCAGATGAATTATTGCCTTCCAATTGTGAGGCAATAGTTCATCCCTCAGGGTCAACACTTTCTCCACTATGGCACTCGACTCTAGGCAATATTTCTAAGATATATATATTTATTTGTGCAATGGTGTGGACTCAAATTAGTTCAGATAAATCATTTATCTCACTGCTAAACAGTGAGCAGTAAGATAAATAAGGCACATGTGTCAGGGACCTGTGAAATAAGTAATTTATTTTCACTACAAATTTGGGTATCCTCACAAGTGGGATAAGCCACAAGTGATGTACCCAAGGTCAAACAGTTCTAGTGCAAATAAATCACTTATTCCACAAGGTCTCTGTTGCATATTTAATTTATACAATATCCAGGGACGTTGAGTGATGTACCCAAGGTCAAACAGCTCTAGTGTAAATAAATAATTTATTCCACAAGGTCCCTGTTGTGTATTTCATTTGTGTAATAGGCATGGACCTTCTGTTTGTATATCTTTTTTTTAAAGCAGTTTGTAATTTAATAAAAAGAAGGAGAAATGGGTGGCTTATTTTGAGAAGTATAGCTGCTCCATTTTTGAGGAGCCCTGTTGCTTTGGCCATTGCCATGGACACTGTGTCATGATGTTGACACTGATGTTGGGCGCCACTGCTGATTGGAGGAGATGGCGGCTTTCTGTACATCTTTTACTAAACATGGTGGCTGTCCTTAATGAGGCATTTAAAGGTATTATAGTTGTAGCTGTAGTGGAGAGAGGCACCTGTTCAGAAAGTTTCTGTAGTTCTTTTTTTATTTTATGGTAGAGTTTTGAATGGATATTGGGATTTTAGAATTCAGTTTGTTTTTGTGCAACTGATCAAACCAGAGATTGAGTGGGCAGGTGGGGAGCTGATGGACAAGGAAGCAAGATTTGGCATTGCAAAGTCTGACTGGGGTTTGTAGACAAGGTACCTTTTTAAAAACATTTATGCTAACATTTTGCTGGAAAATAGTGTTTTCCTGCAGCCTGTTCTCCCATATGGGAGGAACAGAGTGCCAGCATATTTAAAAAAGATGTTCCAGGACTAGACGGCATGGGATGAAGTTGGAGGGAGGGCGATTCAGAGAAATTGTGAGGAAGAATTTCTTCACAGAAAGGGTGGTGGACAAGTGGAACACCTTGCCTGAGGAAGTGGTGTGGGCTGAAACAATCACAGGATTTAAGAATGCATGGGATAGAAATAAGGGAATCCTGGAGGTCAGGGATAAGGGGCAACAGACTTATAGAAAAACTGATCTTAGGAGCTCAAATGGGCAGACTGGGTGGGCCATAGGCCCTTATCTGCCGACAGTATCTATGTATCTATGGTAGAGAGCTGTGTGTGAGGAGAGAGGAAGGTAGGACATCGGGCGTGCATGATGGCATAGCATTGATTGGAGTTTGGAGCAGGGCTGTGGAAGAGAGCCATGTGTGAGGCGATAGGGATGCTGCAGGCTGGGCAGCATGACTGCATAGCATGGATTGGAGTTTGGAGCAGTAACCAAAAATGTGGCAAAACTATAAATCTGAGAGCAATATTAAAATCATTTTTAGTGCTCTACGGGCTCGTAAATGACAGTGGTTTTGTAAATAAAGTTTTTTTTAAATCCCTGGGTATTTGGTTGATGTTGAACTGTACTGTGTGAGGGGAAAGTAAAAGTTTAGGAAGTAGTGCCAGCCATTCTGACGTGGGGGAGATGACACAACAACTATTGCGATACATGCAAATGCTGAGATAAATAAGGAATACACAACAGGGACCTGGGGAATACATGTTTTATTTTCATGAGTGCTGTTTGACCTTGGGTAACCTCACAAGTGGCGTAAGTCACAAGTGATCTGCCCAAGGTCAGACAGCATGAGTGAAAATAAATCACAAATTCCACAAGGTCCCTGTTGTGTATTTCATTTATGTAATAGGCAGGGACCTTGTGTTTATGAATTTTTTTTTTTAAACTTCTGTGGGCTAGGCTGGCACAGTGGTGTTGAGGGCTGAGGCACTGATTGCCTAACCTCGTGCCACGCTGGTGACCCATGTTCAGGAATAAACGCGGGTTGCCGGGGGTTGGCAGGGGAGGAAAAGGATCGAGCATCCGCAGGACTGCTATCCTTCTCCGGGGAGGGGGGGTCCATGACAGTCGGTGCCTGATTGCCCCCCTGGTGGAGGCTGGAGGGGCTGGAGGGAAAGGTGCTGTGCTGTAAATTAGGGAGGAGTTGGGGCAGATACCAGAAGGGAGCACGTGCAGATGAGTGTACGCTCCCCCCCAAAGGCATCATAGCACGCCTCTGCTCCGGGGAGGAAAATGTAAAAATGGAATTCCTCCTGGTTGGGCAGCTTGATGTCTGTCCATACAATGCATTGGCTCTGGGAGAAGTTGCCTATCTGGATCTGGACAAGGTGGGTGAGTTAGGGGCTCCCCACCACCCCGCTGTGGATGGTAAGCCACAGGAGAAAAGTCAAGGACCCTGATGGAGTGCGGGAGCTGTTGGATAGTGGCTGGAGCCCCTAAGAGTTGCAGAAATGGGAGCAGACCAGGTAGAACAAGCAGAAAGAGATAGCAACAAAAAAAAAAAAACCTGTGGGCTTGCATGGTGAAGTAGTGCTCCTCTGCCTCTGAGGAATGCTGTTGTTATGCCCGTGGTCTTGGATGCTGCATCATGATACTAGTGTTGATGGAGAAATGTTTGTGTACATTGGTGGAGGAGCAGCCTGCTCGAACATTTTTTTAATAAAATTGCTGCACAGTTAAGCAAACAAGGGTGTTTGTCGAGGCCAGGGAGACACTGCGCACCTCCCTTTGTTGTCAGTTGAGCAGATTGGGCATTTTCAGGATTTTGTTTCATTTTGGTGGACAGAGTATGGAGTGAAGAAAAGCCAAAGAAAACAGCCACTAACAGCAAGCAGTGCCTGTGTGCTGGACACTGAAATAGAGAACTGTTGGCAGCAGGACATGGAGAGAGAGAGAGAGAGAGAGAGAGAGAGACCTGCTTCAAAATTAGAGGTACAGTGGGCTGCTACACCACCATGGCTCCTTTCCCTCTCCATATGTTAAAATTGTATAATCCATGCTGAGGAGAGGAGCAGGCTCAGGCATCAGTACAGGGGCAAGTTGTGAAAACAGCAATGGGCAGCCGAGAGGTGCAGAGCAGTGGGCCTTACAGGATGTCTGCTGGTCAAGGAAGTCACTGGAGAGTGATAGTTTTATGGGGCTCTACAATGCTGGTTCAACAACTATTTAGTCGACTGGCATCACAGCGACGGTTATGTCGACCACAAGTTGCGGTGAGCATAAACCATAGAAACCCGGTCTGTTTTCTATCGGGTGGCTTTGCCCACCCCCCCCCATGCGGAGAGGGTTTCTGCCCTCCACTCTACATGTTAAATATAATCAACTCCAAGTCAGAGTTGATTGGGGGAAGGGGTGCAGGACCGGGAGACAGAGTGCTGGTGTCTCGGGCGCACCATTACAGCGAACAATCAATGTTGTCAGCATTGACGTTTTTTACTGTAATAGTGTCGCTGTCAGGGGTGCATACCGTTTTTTGTTTAAAAAAAAAAAAATTTGCCTTATGTGTTTTTTTCCCCCAGTGTGAGAGTGTATCTGAGTGCGGCATTCTCAGCCTCTTGTTCTGGGAACTGGACAGGTGACTGAAAGTAAGTAAAAGTGATTGAATGTAGTGCCGCAAGAGTGGGGGACTCATGATATAGAAACTGTGTAGATAAATGGCCTGTGACGTAAGAACTGCATACATAAGAGGAGTGTGACATAGTAACTGTGTAAATAAAATTTGTGTACAAAGTTACTCAAACAGATTTATCACACTCCATTTATGTCCACCACTATTGCATAAATGCATTTATCTCACTGTTCACTGTTTAGCAGTAAGATAAATGATTTATCTAAACTGATTTGTGTTCACGCCTATTGCATAAATATATATATATAAAATAACTGGTGACCCCTATAATGACTGGATATTCAGTCCTGATAAAATGGCATAATAACGTGCTGAATTCCATAATAACTCGATAGCGGGTTATTACAATGTTTTCCTCCTTGAGCTCACACTTCACTGAAGTGCAAAGAAAGCACACGGTATTTGTGTGACTATGGCGGCTGCTCAGAGACACGCTTGCTCACACAAAACAGCTTGCAGTTTTAGTCTCTGTCAAAACCTTGCACCAGTTATTATAAAACATAATGCTTGTGCAAGGTTTGTCTTATGAGGATTTTTCATGCACCCTTGGTGTGTAATAATCTTATAATATACACCTGCACAGGCATTATTCTCTATACATGGCATGGGTCTAATAAAAATATGCATGATATTTTATCAAAGGTACATATTTGATTAATGCAATGGCATAATTTTGTGTTATAAAACAGTTAGATGTACTGCTGCATTTAGTACGTTACAGTGAATACCTAACAATTTCTGTTCAGAATTGTCGGGGCCAAGAATTGAAATTAGGCCCTTTCAAATCTAACCTAAGAGAGTTTCTCCTCCCCTCCTGTGCCTGTGACTGTGTCTAACCTGCTGGCATTGCCCTCCATTCCATTGTACAAGGTCAGCTCTGACTGGACAAGCTAATAACAGTTCCTGGTTTTACCAATATTGTTTTACTCTCAGTACTACATCGTATATTATTGCCATTATTGTTTTACTCTCAGTACCACATTGTATATTACTGGCACTAGTGTTTTACTCTCAGTGCTACATTGTGTATTATAGCCATTAATGTTTTATTCGCGGTACTACATTGTACAGTATACTATTGCCATTATTGTTTTACTCTCAGTACTACATTGTATATTATTGTCATTTTTGTTTTACTGTCATGCCATTATTGTTTTACTCTTGTATATTATTGCCATTATTGTTTTACCCTCAGTACTATACTGTATAGTATTGCCATTATTGTTTTACTCTCAGTACTACACTGTATATTATTGCCATTATTGTTTTACTCTCAGTACTACAATGTATATTATTGCCATTGTTGTTTTACACTCATGCCATTATTGCTTTACTTTCAGTACTACATTGTATATTACTGCCATTATTGTTTTACCCTCAGTACTACACTGTATATTATTGCCATTATTGTTTTACTCTCAGTACTACACTGTATATTATTGGCATTGTTTTACTCTCAGCACTACACTGAATATTATTGCCATTATTGTTTTACTCTCAGTACTATACTGGCATTATTGTTTTACTCTCAGTACTACACTGTATATTATTGGCATTATTGTTTTACTCTCAGTACTACACTATATATTATTGCCATTATGGTTTTACTCTCAGTACTACATTGTATATTACTGGCATTATTGTTTTACTCTCAGTACTACACTGGCATTACTGTTTTACTCTCAGTACTACATTGTATATTATTGCCATTATTGTTTTACTCTCAGTACTACACTGGCATAATTGTTTTACTCTCAGTACTACACTGTATATTATTGGCATTATTGTTTTACTTTCAGTACTACACTGTATATTGCTGCCATTATTGTTTTGCTCTCAGTACTACTCTGTATATTATTGCCATTATTATTTTACTCTCAGTACTACACTGGCATTATTGTTTTACTGTCAGTACTACACTGTATATTATTGGCATTATTGTTTTACTATCAGTACTACACTGTATAATATTGCCATTATTGTTTTACTCTCAGTACTACATTGTATATTATAATTCTGTATATCTGTGTTTTCTATGGTAGACCCAGGGTACTTCCACTACCCTCAGACTTTGTTGTATCCAATAGTGTTCACCCTGTTGTACATGATTTTCTACTCTTTGTTTTATTGTTATATCGATGTGGAGCCTTTGCCAGGAAGTCTCTGACTCAAAGGTTTGTAATTCTGATTCTTCTATAAAGAAAAAGTAGAAATAAATATAAAAAGTCCTATCGGATTGAAATCAGGCAGTTCCGAACATCCGTAATTAATACTTCAGATGCCACCTTCTCCTCCTGTTTTCCTCCTATGCTGATGTCCCAGTCCTTTGTGAGACTGCAATCACTTCCACAGAATCAAGATTGTGATGTCATGCACAGAGGAATGTGACTACAGTGGAGGGAAAAAACAGGAGGTGCAGATGAAGTCCAGATGGGAAATATTCTGTTTTCATGCAAACTTCTCCACTATAATGAAGAATGAAGAAAGAAACCCAGACAATGATAAAGTATTAGCTAAATTGTCTGAATATTAGATTTAAAAAGTTTTTATGAATACTGAAATTGCTTTCCATGACTTGCTCAAGGTCAGACAGTGAGCCAGAGGCTGCAGTGGGATTTAAACCTGGGAGCTTCTGGTAGCCAGTTAAGAAGCACTTACTTATCACTCCAGGGCCCGTTCCATTCCACCTGCCCCCAGGGATTCCGCAGACGCACCAGCCTTGCCTTCTGCCCTTTAAAAGTCACCTATTTATTAAACAAAAAATAAAAGTTAAAGAAAAAAAAACATTCCTAGAGGTTTTAACCATGCTATCTAATCCTCACTTCCTTTTATTTTTTGCTTGATCTTTTTAAACTTTCTCCATGGCTCCCAGGCATTCCTACTGTCAGGCCTTCCCATTGGCTCTGCCCACCACCAGATTTACTCTAGGTCTACTGCCACCTGCCTCCTGACTCTCCAGGATATTCAGTCTCTTCGTTCCAGGACTAACCCTTACTGGGGCTACTGTTGTCACCAGAGAGGGGGAAGAAGTGTTTTTTTTGGGGGGGACCATTAACAGTGGTGGGTGCATGAGGGTGAATTCAGGGTAAAGTGGCAGAAGAATGGAAGAGGGATCCAGTCATCTTCTTTAGTTAGTTCATAGTCATCCCCCAGCTTGGCTGCCCTTGCCCTGGTTACCATCCAACCCTGTCACCTTACTCAGACTCCAGAGTGCTCCACTTACCTGTCCCATGGCGTAACCATCCTAAAGAAGGGCCATCGGGGAAACCCCCCACATGGAGCCAGAATCTGGTGGCAGCAGGGCTCTACTGTGCTGAGCAGGAGGACATTGCAGGGCTTGAATGTGCCAGCACAATCCTGACACACAGGGAGGGCTTTTCTCCCTGATGGTGTCTTTCCCCGAGAGACCCTTGGCCATGAACATGTAGTCAGGCATGCAATGGATATACACACCATAAACCCCCAGCATCTCCCCTCTCACTATCATCCACAGAGCTGTGCCATCTAGGCACCCCCAGGTAGCACTCAAGTGGTGGGGATCAGACTGCAGCACAACTGGAGGAGAAGGAGAGTGTCCTCCGGGATGTTAAGTCCTTCTCTCCCTGACTGACCCTTCATGACTCAGTCTCACTCCTGAACCTGGATCACAGGCGTCACCAGCGGTAACCCTACTACTGCGCCGATGGACCAGCAGAGAGGGCTCCATTCTAATTATAGTTGATTGGGGATGACACTGTATACCTCATCTGCATACTGAAACCCAGGGAGGATTGCCAACAGGATGATCTCATGGCAGACTAGGAGTGGGAGGTGGAGGCCAAGGTTGGGTAGGGACTTTTATAGATGATGGCATTGTAGGAGGAGAAATTGAGGTTTTGATCCAGCTGCTCACCAAGGTACTTTTTTTTCATAAAGCTGTTTGGCCATTGACCGCTCCCTGCTCCTTTCTTCAGGTCCTCTGGCTGACCCCCAGCCCCAACTGCTGCTCCTCCCAATGTAGAGTCCAATGCATATCCATATGGAGCAAGACCTGAGGATCAAGGGGACTGGCATATGTGGCAGCCGAGGCACATATCTTTGTGCTGTTCTTCCCTTGCTTCCCTCCCACCACCACATGATGTTGGGCACTATCTCTGGTGACCTCAGCGTCAGCAGTGCACTCTGGGCTGACACCACCCTGCACAAGGGAGTTAGCGCCATGGCTCACCATGTGGGGCCGCTGCTGTGCCAGAGCCTAGCTGTCTCCCTCCCCACCTGGCTTGTGCTCCCCTCGGGAGCACTCACAGCCTGACTGCCTAATCATGGTGTGTGTGGGAATTCTTAGGCTGGCCATTGAACACAGGTCACTGAGCATGGCAGCACAGTGCTCTTCCACTGTGCCATCAGGCAGCCAACTCACCCTGGTACTTGAAGTGGGGATGTTTTAAGGGAGGGAGCCATTCAGAGTCATGAAGCCAGGGGTTTTATTGTACCTTATTAGCCTCTGCATGCTGACAAAAGTCACAGAGACCATTCTGGGCCCTGGGCAGGTAGAGCTTGGCGGCGCTCACTGACTCGGGGTGTGTCTGTGTGTGTGTGTGTGTGTGTGTGTGTGTGTGTGTGTGCGTGTGTACATGTTTTTGTCTAGGCACAGGTAAAGAATATTCTGCTGCTTGAGTCTGTCCTGTTGACAGAGGGGATGCCCTGATGTACTGGTTGACCATGTGACATCATCCCCCCCCCCCCAAAGCTGGGGTCAGCAGAACACACCATACTTCTATGTGTTGGTGGGTGGACAAGACCATTATGGGGTAAAAATCCTCAGTTGCACCAGTGACAGTTGACCTAGGCACCCACATCTTGGGACCAACACACTAACAGTTTTGTTTTTAACATTGCAGTTTTTCTCCTTGTTGGCAGCACACCATGTCTAGCTATCATGTAGATGGCTGCTGGGTTCTTCTCCCCCTGTTTTTACCTTCCTCCTCCCCTGGTATAGACAGTGCCTTTGTCGACTTCACACATGCCGAGCTTCCCCAGTGGCAGAAGCAAACTCCATGGCCCAGTCACAGGGGTTAGTGTGGTGCCGGAACTCACCGCCAACCCTCCCTGGCTGAGATGCACTGTCAAGGGGCAGCCGTCTTGGCCTTGGTCTGCCTCCTGATGGAACTTCCCAGGCTAATTTCTGAACCCGGGTCATCGGCATGTCAGTGTAATGTGCTTCCACTGGACCATCAGGGTGACAATTTTTAACAGTTTTAAAGGCAAGGCAAAATTAATTTCTATGGTGCCCATTCCTGGAGGCTCTGGACACCTCACATATAAAAACATGCAAGGGAAAACAGGATAATACATACATACATCTTAAAATTATCATAAAATAAAAAGAAAATATAACAGAATCAATACACAGTTCAGCTTACTAGTATTTAGCAAATTAGGTCAGATATCTATATCTGGGAAGGCCAGAGAAAATAAACGGGTCTTGAGGCGGCCTTTAAATATGTCAGCTGAAGGGGCCTCCCTGATAGCAGGTGGTAGCGAATTCCTCAGCACAGGGCCAACGACACTACACGCCCTGTTGCCGGCAGTTTTCAGTCTCATCCTGGGAATCGCCAGGAGGCCCCTAGAGGAGGAATGGAGGGAGCGAATTGGGGCGGCGGGTGTTAGGAGATCAGACAGATAACCAGGGCCCAGTCCATGCAGGGCCTTAAAGGTAAATAAATGCACCTTAAAGATAACCCTCCTCCTGACTGGCAGCCAGTGCAGTTCACGCAGCACTGGAGTTACATGACTGAACCCCGGAAGGTCTATCAGCAACCTGGCAGCTGCGTTCTGCACTAGCTGCAGCCAGTGGAGGGTACCTTCTGAGACCCCAAAGTAAATGGCATTAATCAAGCCTGGACATGACAGAGCCATGAACCAGAGTAGGAAGGTCCTCAGGCAGAACCAGGGGTTTGATCCTGGCAATATTCCTCAAGTGGTAAAAAACATTTTGGACAATTGATGATGCCTAAGATTCAAATGTCAATCCATCACCCAGGCACACACCAAGATCTCACAATCTAGAGGAAGCCATCAATGGTGTAGGCCCCAGGAAAAGACCAGTTGCCACACCAGAGGCAATCCTATCATGCTTTTGGTCCAAATCCACTACCAGAACCTCTGTCTTATCAGGGTGTAGTCAGAACCAGTTGGAGGACATCCAGTCATTGATCTCGGCCAGGCAAATATTAAGCACTTCCACCATGTAGGATGTCCCAGTGGCAAAGGACAAATACAATTGGGTATTATCTGCATAGCAGTAAAAACCCACATTGTATTTCCTAATGAGCTCACCTAGGGGCAGCATATATACACTGCAAACAACATTGGTGACAAGATCGATCCCTGAGGTACTCTGCAAGACAGGACTCTTGGGGAGGAGAAGAAATTCCTCGTCACTACCCCTTGCTTCCTGCCATACAAAACAATGTGGTCTACAGTGTTGAAAGCTGAGGAGAAATCGAGGAGAACAAGAATTGACCCCTCTCCTCTATCCTTCACCCTAAGGATGTCATTGTGAACCCAAACTAACACTGTTTCAGTGCTATGCCTGGCTTGAAATCCAGACTGGAGTGGCTCGTAGATGTCAAAGGACACGAGGTGCTCCTCAAGCTGTTGCATCACAATCATCTCTACAACCTTACCGAAAAATGGAAGGTTGGAGACAGGTCGGTAATTTGCCAAGATGTTCAGGTCTAAAGATGATTTCATCAGAAGGGGCCTCACCAGAGCTTCTTTCAAGGAATCCGGGAAGACCCCCTCCGACAAAGAGCACCAGATAATCAAGGCGAGCACTGGGCCAACCTTCTAAAACTCCATTAAACTATTTTTTTTTTTAAGTTAATGATTTTTATTAAGTTTTCCATACAAAGTATACACACAGAACAATCAATACATGTTACTTAGATGCTGGCAGAGAAGGATCAAACATGAAGATATAGCCATTAATCAGTAATGAGGTATCATACATTAAGAATAAAGGGAGACAAACATGGCTTATGAAGGGAGAGGCCCCCCCGAACAAGTATATGCATAAGCTAGATGACACAAGATACCTAAAAAGGTCTGGCTCACAGCCCAAAGGGCTACAGGGAGGGTGTATTCTCTGCCGCATAATATTACAGTCAGAAAGAGATAACAGAAACCGAGAATTCAAAGATGGTGAGTGCTTAACCTTGACACAGGACTATTGATAAGTTACATGAAGATTATGGCCTGCTGCAGGGGTGCAGCTGCGGGAGTGTGTAAAGGGAAGACAAAACAATGACCATGCTGGACCTCACCCAATTCTTGTCCGTAGCTTTAGATAAGTGAGGAAGGGGGCCCAGCAAGCAGCTTATGCAGTAAGTTTCTTGGTCACCACATGAGACATACGGTCGAGCGAAGCCAGCAACATAAGTGTGTGATAGAGCTCTGAGACAGAGGGAACTTCAGTAGATCTCCAGTGACATAAAATAAGGCACTTAGCAGAAATACCAAGAAGTGATAGCCAGGGACCCTGGTTTTCCATTTTTAACGGTAACACCAGTAACAATCACAGAATCCTGCTTGGTTTGCCGATTTTGAATTCTTGTACCGGTGCCTCATGGAAATTGAATGTCTCTGCACAGAATCTCTAGGATTTCAGCATCTTTTTACATTTTTTTTTATTTTCTCTTTCTGTGTCCCTTCACAGCATCAGTCTCCACTTTTCAGAGATCCCTAAGCTGGGTATCTCCTAGCTTCATCCCAGGTAATGCTCAGGAGCTCCTGTGGGCCTGCCCTATCCTGCCTGGGTTGTACCCCCCAGTTGGGAAGGGAGGGGTCCCCAGGTCACCCCTTCACACTCCCTTTATGTGTGTCGGGCAGCTCAGTGGGTCCCTCATGAAGCCTGATTATGAAGTCTGGGCACCTGGGTCCCTTCTGCCAGTGGAGTGATTGTTCCTGGTTTTCTGGTCTCTGTCTCTGAGGGCACCAGCACTGGAAGATCCAAGGAGGTAGGTCACATAGAGACATGCCAGTGCTCCAGATCCTGGCTAGTGTCCTCCCCTCCTGATCACTCTACAGCACCATTGCACCACCACCCATGGTCACACAGGTGGTAGTAAAGCAGCAGGACCTGCAGCCCAGCCTCCCCGGAGGAGGAGAGCAGTCCCCAGGGTGCTCAGTCCTACTCCCTGGCCAGACCTCCAGCAACTCGAGGTTACGCTACCCTGGGTCGCTGGCATTGCAAGCAATAGTGCTACTGCAACGCCAAGTGGGCCGAGCCAGATTTCAGCATCTTAAAATGAATGCTGCTGCTGTGTTTGTCATTCTTTCTGCTTTGCTGCATATAGAGTCAGTAAGGAAATACCCATAACTGCTTTGTTAGTTGAGGGGTGAGGATATAGCATGCACCAAGCAGGAAAGGGATCTTGGGGTTGTCATCGCTGATGACCTCAAGGTAGGGAAACAGTGTGACAAGGCAGCAGGTAAAGCAAATAGGATGCTGGGATGCATAGGCAGGGGCATTACCAGCAGGAAAATGGAGGTCCTAATTCCACTATACAAGACACTAGTGAGGCCCCACCTGGAGTACAGTGTACAGTTCTGGAGACCTTACCTATGTAAGGACATAGACAGGGTAGAGAAGGTTCAGAGGAGGGCAACAAAGATGGTACATGGATTGCATCACAAGTCCTATGAGGACAGGTTGAAGGAATTGAATATGTACTCCCTGGAGGAGAGGAGGGAGAGGGATATGATGAGACATACAAGTATCTTACAGGGAGGAACAGGGTGCAGAATACACTATTTTTAAGCAAAAAATGTTCCAGGACTACAGGGCATGGGAAGAAGTTGGAGGGAGGACGATTCAGAGGAAACGTGAGGAAGAATTTCTTCACAGAACGGGTGGTGGACAAGTAGAACACCCTGCCAGAGGAAGTGGTGGGGGCTGAAACAATCACAGGATTTTAGAATGCATGGGATAGACATAAAGGAATTCTGGAGGTCAGGAGTAAGGGGCAACAGACTTCTAGGAAAACATAAACTGAACTTACAAGCTCAAATGGGCAGACTGGGTGGGCCATAGGCCCTTATCTGCCGACACTGTCTATGTATCTATGCTTTGTTGTAATCAGCCATTCAGTTTAACCACCCATGCCTAGTGGTTAGAGTGACAAACAGTGATTGAACTGGGTACATCCAGCAGACTTGGGTTTGATTCCACACCTCCACTTGCATACTGTGTGACTCCAAGCAAGTCCTTAACCTCCCCAGTGCTCCTAGGTCACTCCTGAAAACAGACAGTTCTGCCTAGTGGGCCTTACCTGCTTTACAAGGAATATAAAAAAAATGCCAATATATGTTTATTACATCATGTAATAGTAGTCAGGGTACCATGTAATTTACCTGAGTTTTTCTTGGGCTGCAATGATTTTGTATAGATACAGATAAATGTTCAGATACATTTTATGTGTGTTATAAGCCTGTGTTTAGATTTTAGTCAGGTTTTCATTGTATTCTTTGTGTATAAACATCTAGGTTGTAGATTGCTAAATGCAGGATCACTGTTACTAACTAGCTTATTCAAGTTTATAATCAGTAGGGCCATCCAAAATCCTCAATTGTTAGAATGAAAACTAGTCTGAATGAAAGTATGTTCACAAGGAAAAAAAAATGCCTTACTACTTATGAAAAGACTTCACAGTTAGCACCCCATTTAGGTAAATTGGATCATTTGCACCTTTTCTCGCACCTGCTGTTTCAGGATCTGTGACAACAAAAAGTTTTCTGATAGACTGCTTCAACAAAAAGCAAATGTTAAGTATTTAAGTGTACTTATGTTTGGCCAGTGGACTTTGAAAGCACAGTCAATGACATACAGAAGGTAAGACCCCAGGGGCTGTATGATGCTGGTGGGCAGAGTGGTGCTCAATTCACATCTGAGCTCAGACATGAAAACTGGGAGACACTCTTTTCATGGGCACCGAGTGAAAAAAAAAAAAGCGTCCACATGTCTGGGAGATGCGTGAATCCATTTGAAGGTCCTCCACTAATTACTTGTGGATTTTTTAGGTGAAAACACTTTATTTCAAAGAAGCAAATTCAAGAGGTTTTTTTTTTTGCTCCTCCTACCCCCTGGCCATCCACTCCTTCAGGCCTGCCAAGGCCCCCTACCACTGCTGCTGAGTCCCGACCACCATCCACTGCCCCTTACTGCTGTGCTACCAAGTAACCCAAAGAACCCTTCACTGAGTGGGCCCCTACCCCTGTGGGAGGCTACCAGGGGAGGAGAATTGCCCCAAAGAGCTTCCTGTGTATCCTGGGCATGGCAGGGGTCAGAACGGACACATGTCTGGGGCTTCTGGCTTATGGAGGACCAACAGCCGTTCTTCAGTTGCCAGGGTGTTTTGCCTTTTCTTGGGAGGCGTGACAGGCCATATGATGTCAAGAAACAAGCTGACGCCCTCACGCTTCCTCCTGCAGTGAGGGCTGACATGTTGTCGTGTCTCTGGCTTCCACCAGGGGCCAGCAAATGCCGAGTCACAGAACCCGCCTCCCTCCCAGGAGAAGGTCAGTGGTCATTGGACACTCAAGCCTTCACCCACCAGCTGGCCCTCAACACGAAAGTCTGTTCCCTAACCCTGGTCAGCGGTGTCACAGGCAGAAATCCAATTCAGGCAGTTAAATTATAGATAGGAAAAACAAGGTAGTCCGCCTTAGCGGTGATGGTTCAGATTAATTCACATCTGAGTTCTAACAAAGCAAAGAAACCAAGTGATTTGTAACTTGTGCATGTGGGGAGTGGGTGTTGAAGAAAGGGGATCATAGTGCTGTCACTACTGCCATCACCCCAGAGGGGTGTGGACTGCATTGTTGCTACTGCCATCACCCCTGAGGGGTGGGGGCTGTAGTGCTTCTGCCATCACCACTGGTGGATGGGGAATGTAGTACTGCTGCCATCACACCTAAGGGATGGGGGCCACAGTGCTGCTGCTTCTGTCGCACCTGAGGGAGGGAGGTCGTAGTGCTGTTGCTGCTGCCATCACACCAGAGGGATGGGGGTCATAGTGCTGCTTCCATCACACCTCAGGGATGGAGGCTGTAGTGCTGCTGCTGCCATCACATCTTGTACCTAAAATAACTTTAAACTGGTACAAGGATAGAAGGATGTGCAATAGTGAAGGTCAAAATTGCTAAAATGCATGTTAGCAGAATTAAAAATTGTTAAATAACGTACACAGAACCAAACACCGGTAAAACCAGCTTTTGACTTAGCAGACACCGGTGACAATACCATTTTTTACAATGTGCAAAATGGAATATGTCCTTTCTCAATCCCGGTAAACCAGTGTCCCTGGTGATAGCCAGCGGAGTTGCTGGGCTTTTAGTAAGGTTCCTAGAGGAGAGAGAGGCCCAATATCCAAATCTGCGGGTCTAGCTGGATCGCACAGCCCAAGATTTGAGAGGCCAGTTGAGCTACCTTCTGCCATAACGGAGCCAGCTGGGGACACTGCCAGAGAATATGATATAGATCTGCAAGTTGGGCATTACATCTCCAGCAGAGGTTACTGCTCAGGAACTTGGCTTTGTACAGCACTACTGGGGTTCTATACCGATGGTGTAATATTTTATTCTGAATAAGTCTGCTGTGCATATCTGGATAACTCGAATGTGCCAGTTTCCAGCATAAAGACCAGCAGGCCTCGTCTAGTTCTAAATTCAGAGCTCTCTCCCACTTCTGCCTAGACTCACCAGATTGTGAGGGAATGCTCTCATGTATTTATTTAGTTTTTGTTGACTGGGTAAGTGCACTAGACAAATCTTGCCTATTTTCAGGCACGACCCGGGGGAAGGGGATACAGGTGAATGCCAACTGACCTTGAACCAGATTAAGCTGTTGGTGGTATTTTTAGTGAATGAGGGAAATTTGGCCAGGACACCAGAGAAATTTCCCTACTCTTTTCGATAAGTGCCATGGGATCTTTAACATCCACCTGAACTACCACCACTCCATGTAGATGAGACCTCAGTTTAACGTCTTATCTGAAAGACGGCACCTCAGAAGTGCAGCACCTCTCTCATGCTGCACTTCAGTGTCAGTACTGGGATATTAACCTAAGTGCCAGATGTGGGAACTGAACCCACAGCCCTCTGATCTCCCGGCCTCAGAGGCGAGTGTGCTACCTACTGAACCACTGACACTGACAAAAGTATATTATGCTAGCTAGGCCCTTGGGAACCTTAAGCCAGCCAAGTAGTTTCTGCGAGCTGGCTGAGCCGAGAGGGCGAGTTTTAAGATAGTCAGTCAAAGAGCTGCGTAATTGCAGGTATCTCCAGAAGTCTCTCTTGTCAATCCCTTTAGCATTGGCAAGCTCCTGAAAGGATTGGACCCTTTGCCACCACTAAACTATTTTGAAACCCATTGCAGTGTTATTGCCCTTGTTTCACTGGTCATCTTATTTTCTTTTGCTCCTCCTTTGGTTAGAATGTCCTTATGCCACTTCCCTTCACCAAGCTATCATTTTGTTTGTAACACTCAGAGAAACAATTGACAAAGCAACTGTCCACACAAACAGGGTACAGTCTGAGCACAAAACGTCAATTGGCCACATTACACATAGCACAGTCCTCCAAGGAATACACACATTTGCAGGCACACACACTGCCAAGAGCTTTCCCTTGGGCTCCCAAAGTCACTAGGATCCCTCTACTCAATCTTTAGCGTAGAACACAAAATACATAGCCCTAGTTACATTATTTACAAGTGGTCTCCCTGATCTCCTAGACTGCAGGCACACAGAGTGGGCATAGCAATGCAGTAGTATCAATCAATCAGTCTATCAAAATCTTTATTTATCCAGGCGAGCATCATTGAGCAGAGCTCTTTTACAAGATGGACCTGGTTAGAACAAGGTCAGGGTACAGTAAGGCAACATACATATTATAAAGACAAAGAACCTCTGTGCGTAAACACTGAGGCAAGGGTTACCCCAAAGGGCATTTGGCTGGGAAGCCAAGTTTCAAGAAAATACAAAGTCACACATGCCCCCACAATGCAAAGCATCATGAGCTGCATATGCAAATCACCACAGAATGTTATGCTGGTCCAACTTTAAGCAGAATTGCATGGTGCTGAAAGGCCTCTCACACAGTTGCAAAGGGTGCTAACAGGAGACATAGACACGTGTTTAGGTCACACCAGGACTCATCAGTATGCCTCATCTGTTTAACACCCCAGTGGACGGACCAGCTACCCTAAGGCAGTGTGCCTGGGATATATTGTGGTGAACCCATTAAAATAAAAACCATTTAAAAGACAAAGAACCTCTGTGCGTAAATACTGAGGCAAGGTTACCCCAAGAGAGCATTTTGTGGGAAGCCAAGTTTCAAGAAAATACAAAGTCACACATGCCCCACATGCAAAGCATCATGGGCTGCATATGCAAATCACCACAGAATGTTATGCTGGTCAACTTTAAGCAGAATTGCATGGTGCCGAAGGCCTCTCACACACAGTTGCAAGGGTGCTAACAGAGACATAGACCGTGTTTAGTCCTACCAGGACTCATCAGTATGCCTCATCTGTTTAACACCCCAGTGGACCGGACCAGCTACCCCTAAGGCAGTGTGCCTGGGATATATTATTAGTGAACCATTAAAATAAAAAACATTTAAGACAAGAACCTCTGTAGTAAACACTGAGGCAAGGGTTACCCAAAGGGCATTTGGCTGGGAAGCCAAGTTTCAAGAAAATACAAAGTCACACATGCCCCCACAATGCAAAGCATCATGAGCTGCATATGCAAATCACCACAGAATGTTATGCTGGTCCAACTTTAAGCAGAATTGCATGGTGCGAAGGGCCTCTCACACAGTTGCAAAGGGTGCTAACAGAAGACATAGACACGTGTTTGAGTCCTACCAGGACTCATCAGTATACCTCATCTGTTTAACACCCCAGTGGACCGGACCAGCTACCCTAAGGCAGTGTGCCTGGGATATATTGTGGTGAACCCATTAAAATAAAAACCATTTAAAGACAAAGAACCTCTGTGCGTAAAACACTGAGGCAAGGTTACCCAAAGGGCATTTGGCTGGGAAGCCAAGTTTCAAGAAAATACAATGTCACATGCCCCCCAATGCAAAGCATCATGAGCTGCATATGCAAATCACCACAGAATGTTATGCTGGTCCAACTTTAAGCAGAATTGCATGGTGCGAAAGGCCTCTCACACAGTTTAAAGGGTGCTAACAGAAGACATAGACACATGTTTCATCCTACCAGGACTCATCAGTATGCCTCATCTGTTTAACACCCCAGTGGACCGGACCAGCTACCCCTAAGGCAGTGTGCCTGGGATATATTGTGGTGAACCCATTAAAATAAAAAACCATTTAAAAGACAAAGAACCTCTGTGCGTAAACACTGAGGCAAGGGTTACCCCAAAGGGCATTTGGCTGGGAAGCCAAGTTTCAAGAAAATACAAAGTCTGCTTAAAGTTGGACCAGCATAACATTCTGTGGTGATTTGCATATGCAGCTCATGATGCTTTGCATTGTGGGGGCATGTGTGACTTTGTATTTTCCATTCTGTGGTGATTTGCATATGCAGCTCATGATGCTTTGCATTGTGGGGCATGTGACTTTGTATTTTCTTGAAACTTGGCTTCCCAGCCAAATGCCCTTTGGGTAACCCTTGCCCAGTGTTTACGCACAGAGGTTCTTTGTCTTTAAATGGTTTTTTATTTTAATGGGTTCACCACAATATATCCCAGGCACACTGCCTTAGGGTAGCTGGTCCGGTCCACTGGGGTGTTAAACAGATGAGGTATACTGATGAGTCCTGGTAGGACTAAACACGTGTCTATGTCTTCTGTTAGCACCCTTTGCAAACTGTGTGAGAGGCCTTTCAGCACCATGCAATTCTGCTTAAAGTTGGACCAGCATAACATTCTGTGGTGATTTGCATACGCAGCTCATGATGCTTTGCATTGTGGGGGCATGTGTGACTTTGTATTTTCTTGAAACTTGGCTTCCCAGCCAAATGCCCTTTGGGGTAACCCTTGCCTCAGTGTTTACGCACAGAGGTTCTTTGTCTTTAAATGGTTTTTTTATTTTAATGGGTTCACCAATATATCCCAGGCACACTGCCTTAGGGGTAGCTGGTCCGTCCACTGGGGTGTTAAACAGATGAGGCATACTGATGAGTCCTGGTAGGACGTAAACACGTGTCTATGTCTTCTGTTAGCACCCTTTGCAAACTGTGTGAGAGGCCTTTGCACCATGCAATTCTGCTTAAAGTTGGACCAGCATAACATTCTGTGGTGATTTGCATATGCAGCTCATGATGCTTTGCATTGTGGGGGCATGTGGACTTTGTATTTTCTTGAAACTTGGCTTCCCAGCCAAATGCCCTTTGGGGTAACCCTTGCCTCAGTGTTTACGCACAGAGGTTCTTTGTCTTTTAAATGGTTTTTTATTTTAATGGGTTCACCACAATATATCCCAGGCACACTGCCTTAGGGGTAGCTGGTCCGGTCCACTGGGGTGTTAAACAGATGAGGCATACTGATGAGTCCTGGTAGGGCGAAACACGTGTCTATGTCTTCTGTTAGCACCCTTTGCAAACTGTGTGAGAGGCCTTTCGGCACCATGCAATTCTGCTTAAAGTTGGACCAGCATAACATTCTGTGGTGATTTGCATATGCAGCTCATGATGCTTTGCATTGTGGGGGCATGTGTGACTTTGTATTTTTTATACATATTATATATATGTATATATGTATTATGGTAGCACGATAGTTAGGGTTGAGAAGCACTTTTAAGGTTAAAGGGTGAAAGTTTGGACCTTAATAACTTTGCCACCGTTCAATGGATTTGCCTGAAATTTGGTATGCGTAATTGGGCATGGCAGATCTTGGGATCTGACAATGTTTGTACTGGTCGGATATACGGCTGTGGAGTTATTAAGCGACAACCAAATGCGCAATTACTTTTTTTGTGCATTCTTTGTTCTCGCCTACAGGTTGCATGGTTTGCACGACCAGTCCGAAAACTTCAGGGAATGTGTGGCTGGGGTCCCCAATGTGTCTTTTAAAGATTTCATGAAAAAATATTAAATGGTTCAAAAGCTATTCAAAAAACAAGCTCCCATTATAAGTCAATGGGAAAAGTTAACACAAAGTTTTAAAGTGTCGCAAATGCACTTTTTAGTGTCGCAAATGGCCCTAGTAGTGTCGCAAATCTGCCATTTTGTTTTCAGTTAGTGATCAGAAAAATGCTTGGCATTTAAAATTGGGACCATCTAGGGACACAATTCTTTCTGTGTTCACCTAGTCGGACCCTGAGGATGCTAGCCATGTCTTTATTTTGAGGTTAAGCACCCCAGAAATATGTTTTTCAAATTTCTGGAAACAGTAGTGTTGCACCTGCGACACTTTTGCAAATTTTTGTGAAAAGTGTCGCAAATTGCAAAAGTACTTTTCCAGACTATGGCCAAAATGACAGGAGTTCTTTGCCACCCTGCTGCATAAGAACCGTTTGTTTTTTTGGGCTGAAATTTGAAGGGAAGGCAGCCAGCACCTCACAGATGTGCTTTTTCATGGCTTGGTGAAAAAATATTGCACAGCTGCCAAGTTACAGTACTCCGAAGTTGACATTTTTTCCCATAGACTAACATGGTGGCGTACACCGCGTCTTTCGGAGCTTGTATCTCAAAAATGGTGCGAGATAAGGAATTTTCGTTGTGACAATGCGTAGCCCTCAGCGAAAACATAGCCAGGAAAATCATGAATCATGTGAATTTTTTTTTTCTACGTCGTACGGTTACTGAGATATAAGCAATTTAGTATTCCAACACCTCATTTTCGGCTCCAAGGCCCATTATTATGCATGCATTCCTTGTACACACTGTGTTTCTCTATGCAGCTGTTGGGGAAAAACAGGGTATGCGCATCTGTTAATGTTACCGTTACTCTTTCCACTTGCGTTTTACTTACCCATTTGTGTTACCGCTCCTGTGTAAGCCACCATGTGCTACCTCATGCTCGCTTACGCTATGCTTATACATTGTTACCATTTTATGCTTCCACTACTGTTTGTGTTTGCATTTCAGTTTGCATCACCGTGTGCATTGCCATTTGTGTTTACGGCAGCCCTTTTGCTTGCGTTTGCTTTTGTCTTTCTTTTTGCGTCTTCGTTGCTGTAACTGTTACCATTTGCATTTCCTATTGCGTTACTGTGCCCGTGCGCATTATGGTTTGCATTTCCATATGTACTTGCATTTCCTTTTGCATTTCTGTTTCCTTTGGTGTTATTGTTGCTGTTACCATTACCATTTGTGTTTACAATTGTGGTAACGTGACCGTGCGCGTTGCTGGTTGCGTTTATATGCGTGTTTGCGTTTGTCTTTCGTTTCTGTTTCCTTTGGCATTATTGTTCATATTAACTTTACCATTTTGTTTACAATTGCGGTACCATGCCCGTGCGCATTATGGTATGCATTTACGTGTGCGCTTCCGTTCGCGTTTTCGTTTCTGTTACCTTTGGCGTTCTTGTTGCTGTAACACTTAACATTTGCATTTACAATACCGGTGCCATCACTGTCGCGTTACCAGTTGTGTTTTTAATGCGCATGCATGTCTGTTTCATCACTGTTCGTCTCAGGCCACTTTACGCTTATGCTCTATTAACATTTGCTTTACCATTTATGTTTGCTTTACCATGTGCGTAATCATGTCATTGCATTTGCAGTTCCTGTTACTATGCAACAAGACATCATGTGGTGGGCCCCGCACTCCCGCCACTGCATTCCATTCTCTATTTATCATCCTCATTCTCAAAAGAAGGAAATTAGAGGCAAAAAACTCTGTTTAATGCATTAGTTAGGGTTGTTCCACAGTGACAAAAGTGAGAAAATTCGGTGTTAGGGTTGAAAGCCCCCTTGGACCCGCGCCCACCCTCCCCAACCGGCATTGGGGTGTGGCGTTGGGTCGTCAGTCCTAACTCTCACCCCATTCTCCCATACCTCTGCTTCTTTACACATGTGATGGGTGAGAGTTAGGGCCGATGACCAACCACGCACAACAACCCTAACTGATGCATTAAACTGATTTTTTGCCACTAATATATATATATATATATATATACATACATATACAGTATATACATAAACACATTGGTGCAAATGAATACCAAGAGGTTCTAATAACAAGGAAAAAAGAAAAAAAGGAGCAAGAAACCATAACAGAGGAGAATCCAATTGCAAAAATTCAGACACACCATTAGTAATATTAAATACATAAATACAGTTTCATATAGTCCATATACACTGTAGAACAATACCAATGAGTCCACTTGCCAAGGACAATCATAAATCTAGCCATGAAGAGGCCATGACAAGAACAGCCAGCTAATGGAAGATGGAGGTACCAGAAGGGGAGTATAATGTGTAAGCGAGGGACTTCAAGGTAAGGAGGGTAACTCCCATAAATAGGAATATGATAAAGAGGAACTGGTGGGGGCTCACGGGGAGTTGGGGAGGGGACTGATAATATTTGATCAGGTGATTATGGCAAATCCACCCTGTAAGGGGGGCTGGGAAGAGAAAGCTCGAAGTGAGCCAATACCGAAAAGAGAAACAGAGACAACACATGTGGAATAGATTAAACACGACAACAAATTAGAGTCATGAAAATAGCAAACTACCCTCTGGTGCTATTGGTGTCAGATGTCCTGTCCTCTCAAGAGAGGCCCCCACTTTTAGAATAACTCTCCCCAGGCTCTATATGTAACCTGCCCTTTCTGCTCCTCTCCCAGGCTCCATGCAACCTACCCTCAGCTCCTCTCCCTAGGTTCCACACAACACACCCTCATCTCCTCTCTCCAGGCTCCACGCAACCTAACCTCAGCCCCTCTCTCCAGGCTCCCTGCAAACTACCCTCAGCTCCTCTTCCCTAGGCTCCATGCAACCTACCCTCAGTTCCTTTCCCTAGATTCCATGCAACCTACCCTCAGTTCCGCTCCCCATGCTCCATGCAACCTACCTTCAGCTTCTTTCCCCTGGCTCCATACAACATATCCTCAGCTCCTCTCCCGAGGCTCCTCGTAACCTACCTTAAACTCCTCTCCCCCAGCTCCATACAACCTACCTTCAGCTCCTCTCCCAAGGCTCCACGTAATCTACCCTAAACTCCTCTCCCCTGGCTCCATGCAACCTATCTCAGCTCCTCTTCCACGGCTCCATGCAACCTACACTCAACTCCTCTACTCAGGCTCCATGTAACCTACCCTCCCCTGGCTCCATGCAACCTACCTCAGCTCCTCTTCCGTGGCTCCATGCAACCTACACTCAACTCCTCTCCCCAGGCTCCATGCAACCTACCCTCAGCTCCTCTCCCCCAGCCTCCACACACCTACCTCAGCTCCTCTTCCCAGGCTCCACACAACCTACCCTCAGCTCCTCTCCCCCTGGCTTCATGCAACCTACCATCAGCTCCTCTCCCCCTGGCTTCATGCAGCCTACCATCAGCTCCTCTCCCCCGGCTCCATACAACCTACCATCAGCTCCTCTCCCCTGGCTCCATACAACCTACCATCAGCTCCTCTCCCCCGGCTCCATACAACCTACCCTCAGCTCCTCTCCTAAGGCTCCATTTAACCTATCCTCAGTTCCTCTCCTAGGTTCCATGCAACCTACTCTCAGCTTCTCTCTCCAGGCTCCATGCAACCTACCCTCAGCTCCCACATGCCCCATGTAACCTACCCTCCCCATCTCCCCTCAGGCTTCATGCAACTACCCTCAGCTCTTCTCCCCCAGCCTCCACACAACCTACCCTAAGTTTCTTTTCACAAGTTCCATTCAACCTACCCTCAGCTCCTCTTCAACAGTTATATGCAACCTACCCTAAGCTCCTCTCCCCTGGCTCCATACAACCTACCCTCAGCTCCTCTCCCAAGGCTCTACGTAACCTACTCTAAGCTCCTCTCCTCCAGCTCCATGCAACCTAACTCAGCTCCTCTTCCATAGCTCCTTGCAACCTACACTCAACTTCTCTCCCTAGGCTCCATGCAACCTACCCTCAGCTCCTCTCTCCAAGCTCCATGTAACCTACCCTCAGCTCCTTTCCCCAAACTTAACGCAACATACCCTCTGTTACTCTCCCCAGGCTCCATGCAAACTACCCTCAACTCCTCTCCCCCGGCTCCACGCAACCTGCCCTCAGTCCCTTTCCTGATTGAAGTTCCACACAATGTTGCCTCAGTTCCCCTCTCCAGGCTCCATGCAACCTACCCCAGTTCCTCCCCAAGGCTCCATGACTACCCTCAGCTCCCCTCCCTGGGTTCCATGCAACCTGCTCTCAGCTTCCCTCCTTAGGCTCCATGCAATCTATCCTCAGTTCCTCTTTGCAGGTTCCATGCAACCTACCCCCAGCTCCTTTCCCCAGGCTCCGTGCAGCCTACTCTCAGCTTCCCTCCCTAGGCTCCATGCAACTTAGCCTCAGCTCCTTTCTCCAAGCTTCACGTACCGTACCCTCAGCTCCTCTCCCCAAGTTCTATGCAGTGTGGGGCACACTTTCTTGAGACAACACAGGGTACAGACGTATACTTTCGCAGGCCCCACTGAAATTGAATTAACATAAGTCATTTTACGAGTGCAGCTTTCTGCACTTGTGACAAAATGTTAAAGCATATTTTAGATGGCCTAAAAGTTACTGTAAGCTGCAAGTAGTGCAACTGGGCTAAAATAGCGATGCGATTCTTTAGTGTCCTAAGACATACCCTTAGTAAGGGAATGTCACTTTTTGTAAATTGACTGCATGTGAACTACCTATGGCAAGTATTTGCAAGTTTGTTCATGCAAAAGCTCAATAAAAAAATGTCCAGCCCAGGACCTGTAGCCCCTAAAGCTGGTAAAGTGTATTTTCAACACTGGAAGAGGTAGAGTGGATAGAAAATAGTAAAAAAATAGAAATAAAAAATATCAAATATATACATACCTCGTCTACTCCTGTGACAGAATAGGCATGACCTTTGACCAGGCCACTGGACATACGCGTTTCAAACTGCACTGGAACCAAAGACTAATCATATATTGAAAAGAAAAGAGAAAGAAGGTGGTTAGATATGGTATAAATTTATACCACAGGCAATAACATGATGAGTACATCATCGATGTTAGCAGTGAAAAGCCATGCAGTGGAGACCACACCTTTGTAACTGGGCTCATGGTACTCAATATTGCCCTGCT
Source organism: Neoceratodus forsteri (assembly GCA_016271365.2). Taxonomy (NCBI): domain Eukaryota; kingdom Metazoa; phylum Chordata; order Ceratodontiformes; family Ceratodontidae; genus Neoceratodus; species Neoceratodus forsteri. The sequence goes on along the minus strand of CM028134.1, from coordinate 374,735,969 downwards.
TCAGGGATGAATGACCCTTCAAGGTCGCACTGTGCTTGCACAGAATTGCTGTCCAGAGTTCACAGAGGAGGTATATTATAGACAGGGATGGTAGTACATTGGTCAGAATATGGTATGCCTAAATCAGTTTATCGTAATAAAAAACAAATATATAGATCATTTACATGTTTTACTGCTATTTTCTAAAAATTGTCCTTCATGTAGAATGGTAGAAAACAACTTCGAATGTGATGAACAATTTGGAAAGCTGGGTGCAAGCAACTGTGCAACTGGTGGTTGCACAAGGATCCAGCAGCCAAACTGCAGAAATAAAAAAAAGAAGTGTCCCATACCGTGTCAAGCTGCCCTCAGTGCCTGTTTGGAGAACAGACTCCTTCACCCTGGTATATTTAAATATATCTGAATAATTCAATTTGCAGTTTGCAAACCATAAAACTCCTCTATTATTAGCTGGCTTGTTAGCACAATGGTAGCGCTACCACTTTCGATGCAGGCAATCCGGGATTGGGAGCGAACTCGGGTTATTGTGAGCTGGCCTGGGGAGGAGGAGCATCCCAGTGGACACTCTTCTTTGGGGAGGAGGAGGATGTTTTCTCTGTCATAGTACTGCCAGCTGGGTGACCACAGGTGATTGTGCGACTAGAGGAACACTAGATGGAGAGCATGAATATTGCGGTGATGGTGTAGATTATCGGGTATGTGTGGGGCGTATGCTATTAGCATAGAGCTCAAGATTCACGCTATTTGGTCCCATCCTTTACTTTTTAGTAGTTTATTTGAGTTGGAGGTTACCCCACCCCATAAAAAAAAGGGGTGGGGGCAAAGTCCCCAACTCACATAACCAACCAAAGAAGACTGTATTCAGGAAGCTTTTATGGCAAGCTTCCTATGCAATCCGATAATCTACACTATCGCCAATGTTGCAACAACATGCTTGGCATATGTGCATCAGGACTCATGCTGCCTTGGGACCTGGGTGGGGGAGGGCAGAAAAACTGGAAAAGAAGGAACCCTGACACCTGACAGAAGCAGCCTTGATTAATCCAAGGCTGAACTATGGTGTACAACATGCACCCAATGCATGTGTTTAAAGATGATGGCCAAGATTTTGAGCAAGATTTGATGTGCTTGTCTATGCCCACTGTCAGATGCTACTGCTGTAATCAAGGGGCTTCACCCTCATACCCCACCCATTTAACCCTAACCCTACACTACCTAACCTAAAGCCTAACTCTAAACCCTTAATGTGCTACAACTAACCCATTACTGCCAAGAAGTAAAAACATTTTGCCATGTTATATTAACCCATTACTAGTCAGTGAGTAACATTTCATGGTTTGCGTGATCACATTCATGTAAACATAATTGTGTAATCTTGCCAGAAAACTTATCAATTAGCAGCATGTCAGACAATGTACTCTACCCAAATCTGGCCCCCAGTCTCGACCTGGGTTGTCCCCAGATGGCCAAAATCTCAGATCCTGTTGGGGGAACCCCCTCTACCTCTGACCCCACCTGGGGGGTAAACCAAGACTCTGAGGTGGCCAGGAAACAACCCTTAGGTAAGTGGCAATGAGGTGTGTGTTTCAGAGTAAGAAAGGGGTATAAGCAGAATGAAAGAAATAATAACCCCTTCAACTGTGAAAAACAAGCTGGTTCAGACATCCTGTGAGTACCGTGACGCCACATAGAGCACTCGAGTTTTTGCTTCTGTGCTACATGATGTCACAGTACCCACTTGGTGTCTGAGTCAACTTGTTCCTCACATCTGGGGGTTAATTATTTTATATTATTCACACAAAAAGGTCTTGACTGCAGGGAGCAGTTCCACAAGATAAAAGGCTGGATTTTCACAATTATCTTGCCAACCTGTACCACATTTCGGATGCATTCTGGCCAACTGTGCCAAGAACATTAGACTGGCTGAGTAGTGATTTAACATTCGGGCACAACTGTCAAGATTTGCAGCACTTCGGGTGCCTCTTGGGTAAAAAAAGGAATGTTTATGTCACTTTTCTGACTTAAGCTGACACAAATCCTAGCAATTGCCATAAATCTGTCCAGCCCTTTGAAAAATAGGTTGAGGGAATTTTGTCACATCTGGGAGAATACAGTCACAGCTCAAAGTTGGGAGTTATACCTACATCCTCCCTTCTGAATATCCTGTCCTGGAAAACTCTATTTTTTATCATTATAGCAAAGTAGTTATCAATAGGAAGTATAATGGCGAAGAACATTCCCTCAGGCCTCCACATGGCCCAGAAGTAGCATGCTGTACTAGCAGTGTTCAGTAAAGAGCCACATTCTCCAACACTCAGTCGGCCAGGCTGGGAAAAGTGCTGCCTATGGCATCATGTAGCAACCTGAGACAAGTGGCATTGCAGTCCATTACCACAGCGGCCCCTGTGGTGGAACAGGGAGCCTGCTGCCCCCCAAGGGGCACGCTGCATGCAAGCATGACCATATGTGGCAGTGTGTGTGCTCAGCAGAAAGGTGGGAGGGTCAGAGGGAGGAAACTGTAAAAGTCATCAAAAGCTAATGTGAAGATGCTAGTCACAGAACTCTAATTCTGTGATATCGGTACTGCTGGGAAATGAACGAGCTTGTCCAGGCTGGGAGATGGCCTGCCTTTGGCTGATGTGGGGCATCTGGCCAGGGGAATAAAAAGTCTATATGGTAAAATAGCAACTGCCTCATGATTCTTAGCATGAGACTGTGAAGTAGTGCACACTACTAACTGCACAGTACAGCAGAGCATTGTGGAACTGAAGGGGATAAAGATAGACTTGGACAAAGCAACCGCCCCAGATTTCCCATTGTAATCCACATCATCATATGCTGCTATGCAAGTTCTAATCAATTTTTTTTTTTACAAATGAGTTCACCACTGAAACCGGATAACAGTAGTTTCTGCCAGTTTGGTATGTTAAACTTTTGTTTCAAAGGTTTCAGTGACTGTTAATTAACAAGTTATGAAATATGATAAACAATAGTTAAGATTTCGGTACCATGTGTGATATAATTCCCAGTGTTGTAAGCAGTAAGATATGACAGAGCATTGTTTTTTTGGGGCTTAATGAGCACACTGTATAGCGAGGCACAACATGCCTGAGCCAAGTGCCTTTAGCACCTGAAAGTGCATAACCTCAGTCAACTGGTGACATGGAGTGTCTTACTGCACTTATAAATGGGTAAACCGAGAACCAACTTAAAAAGCAAAACATGCCAACTTTTTTTTAAATTAAAAATATGCTTTTTCATGAGCCTGGGTCATGAGGTGTCACAGTAAGAAAAAAAAAACAGGTATTTTCTTTTGTTAAAAATAACTAGTAGAAGTAGTCCCTTCCCACCTGTCAGTCATCTGTCTTTCCCCACATTCAGTGGATTGAATATTTGTTTATTATGGAATGCAGGAATTAAAACTGCTGCAGAATTCCTGTGGGAGAATGTTTCCCTCCCTCACACTCAACAGAAGGCCTTATATGAAGCCACGGTATCAGTTTTATCTGTGTCAGGGTCGAGCTGTAGATATTGCGCTGGCAAGCTGGTAAAGACAGCAGGGGAATTTTTCATGGTCACCAAAGAGGCACCAGGAATTAAAACTGTGAACAGCACTTTATTTTTACAATTTAAGTGTGTAAAGAGGTGATCACGAGAGGAAAGAATGTTTAACCATTAAATGTTAGAGAGTTTTACTTTTTAGGGCCTAGTTGAAGGCTTTCAGTGAGTCAAGGTTGCAGTCCCACATGAACTTGTAGTACATTGCTGGAGTGTGGTACTCCACAGGGACGGCTAATCCCAATATCACAACTACAACACAAAGAAGAGCACTCTTGGAGGCAAACAAATCAGTCGTAAGGCTAAATTGTTTATCAGTGGTAACGGTTAAGTAGGTGGCACACTTGGCTCCGGGGCCAGAAGACTGGACAGTCATGGGTTTTAGCCCCACACTAGGTACTTGGGGTAATACCCATAACTGGTACTATAGTGTAGTACGAGGGGAGTGCTGTACTGGTGAGGTGCCATCCTTTGGATGAGATGTTAACCCACACTGTCCAAGGGGAAGTTAAAGATCTCTGGCGTTTTTTGAAGAAGAGTGGAGGGTTTCCCCAGTGTCATGGCCAAAATTTCCCATCTGTAAATCAGGTCCATATAACCCACCCCCAAGATGCACCTAGAAACAAGCTGTCACAGTCTAGGGTGCCTTTCCTGGTCAAAAATTAGAAACAAAAAGAAAACAAATTGTTTAGCATATGAAGCTGGTACACACCATGCAGCTTTTAATAAATCAGGTTCTCAGTTCACAGCTTTTTTGCGATAGCTGCAGTTCTCTCCACATACTATAAATCAGCACAAAGACCGTGCAAAATACAACCTATGCAAAGTACAACCCGTGCAAAATACAAATGGTGCAAACTACAAACATTGCAATACAACCCATGCAAATTACAGCCTGTGCAAATTACAACCCATGCAAAATACAAATGGTGCAAACTATAACCCATACAAAATATAAACAGTGCAAAAATACAACCTGTGCAAAATACAAATGGTGCTAAATGCAACCTGTGCAAAATATAACGTGTGCAAAATGCAAATGGTGCAAAATTAAAGCTGTGCAAATTACAACCCATGCAAAATACAAACGGTGCAGAAGTGTAGATTCAGCCTTGATTCTCTACTAAAGTGCTACTTAGCAGATGAGTGTGTACCTGCAGCCACTTCTCACTCATGCCCCAGGAATTTGACTTCACCAAGTCTTTGTCAGGGGGCCCCCTGACAGACAGGCTCATTCCATTATACACTTAGCTGGCCCCACAGCCCTGTTACTGAAGTCCATTTTATAATCCAAGTCAGTGGATCGCAGTGAAAAATGATTTTTGTATTTTTTTTTTTTTAATCAGGCTTTTTGCCCCAAGCCTCCAACCTGACTCCTCCATTCAGGTCTTTGTGCTTCCCCCAGTCCTGACCGCCGCTTTCCACCATGTCTTGGCCAGCAAGGATCAACATGAGGTGAGGCCCGAGACAGCACCAGTGACCATCATTTTATTCTATTTTACAATTTTTGCCAGGAAAGACACACTATGCCAAGACTTGTTTACAGGTGCGTCCTGGAAGCACAGGGAACTTAAGTGACTTGCTCATGATCACACAGTATGCAAATGGTGGCTGTGGGATTCAAACCCAGCTCTCCACATTAGCAGCTCAGTGCTCTTAACCACTATGCTATACTGCCTCCCAATATAGATGGCCAGTTGGTCATAGATTTTTTTTTTTGGTTTTCTAGCTACCCACCTACCCACAGTGCCAGGTGGTGCCCTGACAGGTCTCGCATGCACACAGCATCCTCTGGGGATGGCAAGGGTCACTGCAGCAGTGGAACCTAGCACTGACCCTACCTGGATGAGAGTGCCCAGCCCCCACTCTGGCCATCTGAACTCTGGTAACCAGTGTGGGAGCATGACGTGCCACCCACTGTGCCATCAGGCAGAAAAATTGATTTATTTTGTGTTATTTGTTTTACTTACTATTCTTGCATCCTTACTCAATAAGCCATGTTGTCCTTCAGGCCACCGACAAGCCCTTGATCCCCAGATGCCCACTGTGTATCATCTACTATACTGTTCCAAGCATATTGTCTGGGTGAGGCTGGAGAACTGGGAGCAGAGTTGGCTGAAACATTTCCAACTGGAGGGGACAAGGGACCCAGAGGTCTGAGCAGCACAACTGGGTGAAAAGCTTTTAGTGGCATCATCTGCCTGTGCACCACAGATGTTTTCACCTGTTCTTCAACCCCCCCCCCCATGTCCCATCCTCTCCTCCCTGGGGTACAGCCTGAGATGGAAGGCCTTTCTAGTCAGTCAAACGTGGGATGAGTCCAAACCCACAACCACACTCCAACTGACAGTCAGTAGCACAGGACAGGATGTGTGGCACTGCCATGTCACGTAAGTCTTGTGCCACACTGATGATGGGATTTCATCCGCTCTTATCAAGAGCTGCATATTCCTGTTTATAGACTCCCTGCCACAGGCCACAAGGGGGCAGTCCTGTGACAGCAGGAGCCATCCTACTCCTTCCCTGAGACGTGCCCTTTTCTTACTTATATTTTACTCAGCTCTTCCTTGATGGGTGCTGTTCTATGCCAGAACAAACTCTCAGTCTGCCACATCCTCACCACTACCCAGGAAGACGGCGCTTACAAGGATTGGTCTTTTTTTTCTATCAATGTGTTGATCACCCTGATAATCGTCCCCCTTTAGGCCCAGCTCACTCAGCCAGCAACAATCTCCCCCAGGACTTGCCAGCTTATATCCCTCATGGATCCCCCTCCCAGGAGGGACCTGAGAGGAAGGGTCATCCTCCCCCCCCCCCGTGTGTCCTTATCCAGATAGCTGAGTCTGGTTTAAGGTGCGGGACTTGCAGCGAGGGCTTCACCTTGCCTGGCCCCAGCATTTTCATCCTCCGTTTTCTCTCTCCCACCAAAGTCTGGTGCAGTGACACATGTGCCTGTATATGCCTCTGCATGTACACACACCAAGCGTCTCAGGTGCCACTGTTTTTGAGATTTCTTGCTGTGCTTACCACCCGGCCTCCACCAGGTGATAGTCACCTAGTGGAATATCTATCCCCCCACCCTGAGGAAGGAGAGCTGTCCTCCAGATGCTTGATCCTCCCTCCCTCCCTCCCTCCCTCAGTCAACCCTCTGACTTCCTAGGCTCACTGCTGAACATGGGTCATCAACGCTACAAGTGGCAGTGCTACCACTGTGCCAGACGGCCACATGATTGTCCTTTTTAACCTACAAGACCCATTATGGCTACCAATGCCTTTACTGAGGCACATATTACATGCCAGGGATAGTCAGAAGTGCAGTGGTGACACCCAACACTAGCAGCAACAATCAGCAGTATGGACTAAAGCAATGGAAATCAGCAGTGAATGGGGTTAAAAATGAAGGCAGCAAAATGAAGAAGTGCTTTGAAGTATTTATAAAAAGAATCCCTGCTCAACCACAAAACCATGTGAAATTCTCAGCAGAAGCCAGGCTGTGGGGTGGAGCAGGCCCGTCTTTAGAAAGGGAGTGCACAGTACAACTGCATGCAAAGAAAGTTGCACTCCTTTTACCAAAGGTTAAGACCAATCTGGTAAGCACTGCTGGTCATTTGTGACTCTTGGGCTGCTTCATGGGCTAAGGAGGTTATTTATTTATTTATTCATTCATTTTCTTTGCTCCTTCCAACCTGAACACCCACTTCTTCAAACACTCTGCAACACTCGCCCCTGCAGTCCATCAGACTCACCCTGTGCTGCTGGTTCCATTCCCCAGGCCTTTGGTACCTCTGTCGTCAGTCAAATCAGACTTATCCCTATTGGTAAGCCATCTTACTGCCACCAGGAAGGAAGCACCTTAATCCAGCCTGCAACAGCCGGAAATGGAAAGGGCATTTCACTTTGTGGGACTGGTGGTGAGGGAGGGGCTGCCAGAGAGGCTGCTATCTAGGGTGCTCAGTGCAACTCTTTTCCATTTATGGAAGCCCTGCCCACCTCCTGCATATCTGCTACAGCGCAGCATCCTCAGGTGGGGACATTTGGCTGTGTGTTGTCACCCATGCAGCCAAGAGCACCCCCACAGAGCCACCACCAGGAGCTGCTATTGAAGCAGAGCTTCGTTACCCACACTGTAGGAGGAAAGTGTCCTGAGGATGATTTGAATCCCTCCCTGCTTATCTCTGCTCCTAATGTCCTGAGTTCGGGGCAGGAACCCAGGTCACCAGAGTACCACAGCGATGCTGCATTGCTCAGTACCATGTAGCTGGCCTGAAGGTCACGTTGTCAATGTGGGAAATGCAGTTACCAAAGGCAAGTGGCCACCTTTACTGCTACAGCCAATGCTGTTACTTTGTCAGCCAGCAGGGGGTGACAGAGCAGTGCCATTATAGCTGGAGTCAATGCTGATCCTTGGTCAGCCAGCAGGGGGTGAGTGATTCCTTCACAGCGGGAGCTAATCCTGTTTATTTGTTCAGCCAGCCGGGGACAAGTGAGCAGTGCCTTCACCGCTGGAGCCAATTCTATTCCTTGGTCAGGCAGTAGGGGCAAGCAATTGTTGCCTTCACAATTGTTCACAGCTGAAGCCAATGCTGTTCCATGGTCAGCCAGCAGGGGGGGTGGGTGATTCCTTCACAGATTGAGCGATTCCTTTACAGTGGGAGCTAATCCTGTTTATTTGTTCAGTCAGCAGGGGCCTAGTGAGCAGTGGCTTCACTGCTAGATCCAACTCTATTCCTTGGTCAGGTAGTAGGGGCAAGCAACTGTTGCCTTCACAATTGTTGACAGTTGAGGCCAATGCTGCGCTACTCCATGGTCAGCCAGCAGGAAACGAGCAAGCAGTGCCTTCACAGTTGGAGACATTGCTGTTCCTTGACCAGCTAGAAGGTGGTGAGAGGGTGGTGCTCTCATAGCTGCGGACAATACTATTCTGGCAATAGTGTAGAATTCTGGGTACACCTTGGAAGCTTGCCATAAAAGCTTCCTGAATACAGCGCTGCTTTGGTCAAGTACCATACTTGGCTGTCAGTATATTTAAGTTGAGGGGCTTCGCCCCCACAACTCCCATATTTTTTTTTTAACAGGATGGTGTGGGGGCTATCCCCAACCCAAATAAACTAATAAAAAGTAAAGGAACGGGTGACCGTACCAAATAGCGTGACTTCAGCTCTACGCTAGTAGTGTAGGTCCTATGTGTACCCAGTATTCTACACTATCACCATTATTCCTTGGTCAGCCAGCATGGGGTGAGATAACAGTGCCTGCACAGCTGGAACCAATACTGTCCTTTGGTCAGCCAGCAGGGGAAGAGTGAGCAATTCCTTCACAGCTGGAGCCAGTGTTTTGGTTCTTGGTCAGCCACAGGGGGTGAGCGAGTGATTCCTTCCCAGCCAGATCCAATGCTGATCCTTGGTCAGCCAACAGGAGGAGAGTGAGCGATTCATTAACAGCTGGAGATAGTTCTGTTCCTTGGTCAGCCAGTAAGGGTCGAGCAGTGCCTTTACAGCTGGGGCCAATGCTGCACCTTGGTCAGCCAGCAGGGGGCAAGCGAGCAGTACAGTCACAGCTGGGGCCAATGCTGATCCTTGGTTAGCAAGTAGGAGTGGACAGTGCCTTCACAGCTGAAGCCAGTGCTGTTCCTTGTTCAGCCAGCAGGGGTTACAGCATGACACCTTTACAGCTGGGGACAATGCTGTTCCTTGGTCATTCAGCAGTGGACAAGAGAGCAGTGTCTTCACAGCTGTGAACAAATGATATTTTTTTGTCAGTCAGCCAGGGGCAAGAGAGTGATTCCTTCATAGCTGGGGACAATGCTGCCCCTTGGTCAGCCAGTGGGTGGATGAGAGACCAATGCCTTCACAGCTGGAGCCAATGCTGCTCCTTGGTCAGTCATCAAGGGGCGAGTGAGTGGTGTCTTCACAACTGGAGCCAATGCTGCTCCTTGGTCAGCCAGCAGGGGGCAAGCAAGTGGTGCCTTCACAGCTGTGACCAATGTTGTTCCTTGGTCAGCCAGTAGGGGGAGATGAGTCAGTGCCTTCATAGCTGGGGCCAATCCTGTTTCTTGGCCAGCCAGCAGGGGGTGCTCAGCAACTCTTGCAAGGGAACAATAACACCAACATGCCACACCAACTAACAATCATACTTGGAGCTACACTATGAGCAAGGCCACTGATTTATGATGATTAAAGTAATGACATTCTGTTTTTAAGACCTGAAATTTCAGGTACTGCACTGGTGATTGTTAGTCTAGTTTCCAGATTTTACCAGGATTCTGTCATTTGTTTAGTATGTGTATAAATAATGTCAATAAAAGAAGGCTTAATATACCAAGAATTAAATTAAGCAAATTGAAAATAGTACAGCAAGCAATTACAAGAAAAATACATGCTCTGCAAATTTACTGATCTGGTAAAAAATGCCAAATTCAGTGAAAGTCATTTCTACCAGTGTGCAGGAAGTCCAAATTCAAGAACTTTACTGGATTTTCTGGTAAAAAAACAAAAAGCAGTGGCTGTGCCTACGAGATATTCCCTATATGCATGAAGAAATATCACACAACACAGTCTGGGTTAAGGTATCCCACCCCATGCGACTATGTTATGACCACTCAGGAAACAGGATTCACCTGACCCCATTTATAAATATATGTAAAGAATACCACAGGACGATAATAAATGAAACTCTGAGGAATATGTTGGTCTAAAACTTTTGGCAAGGTGCTATACAAACACTAATGCACTCTCCATGCAGTACGAACCCTAAGGGACATGTCATCCAAACCGCTGCTGCCAACAAAGGCGGCAATGGCCTTTTCATCACCCGAGTTGAGGATCATCCTGGCTATCTGCATCTCTAGCTGGTTAGGGTCTGGGAGCCCACAGGCGGAACCTGCCTCTTCCTTATGTGCAGTTGGTATGGCACAGGGAATTGAGTGGAAAGAACAGAGAAACGAAGGAAAAACAGAATACGGAAAGAGAGAGAAAGCAAGCTGGTAAAGACTTGGAGTAAGGCAGAAGAAACAAGGAGACATGAACTGGTCAGGTGAAAGTGAGGCGGTCACTTTAGAGGTTGTGTGCTTGTTAAGGAATAAAAATATCTCTTGAGGTCTCAGACAGTTTACCCTAATTATTACTAGAGTGCTGAATATGGAAAGCAATAACACACAACAGGATGTGCATTAACTTTAAGCAGTAGTGCAAAGAAAAAATATTTTTCCAAAAAGCTAGTTTCAGCTGCAGTTTATATACATATGAGCATACGTGTCAAATCTACTCATATAGGCTCCTCGCATGCTGCTCACCGTGACTTTTTCCCCTAGGTCCTAACCCTTACTATGGTCTTTCTAAGGCAAATGTGGCAGTCATGTTCTTTTCTTAAGAAAAATACACTAAATTAAAACATTTACGAAATACTCAAATTTTGGTGGAACTAGAAAATGTTACCATCAAATAAATCTGGAAGATGTGTGAAATCTTTTATAGTGAAAAAAAGGGTAGGGTGAAATGTTTTCATCAATTCTGTTGCACTGCTGCTTTAATTAATGCACAGTCCAGGTGCCTAAATGTGGATACGAACTGAATACCAGTAGTAGAACTAAAGTTACAAGTAAATGCCCACTTTTTTATCATGCTTTTTCTCGTTCCCCCAGATGCACCCCAGCCCTGTCACTGACCTTCTCATGGACTTAGCAGATTTTCCAAGAATCAGTCTTCTGCATACAGTCATACTAACATACTAACATACTAAAATGCCAGCAGAATAGGCCTAACGGTCTTTCGTGTCTGCTCGTTTGGTCAGCCCCCACCCTGGGTGCTGACCTTGCTGTCCCCCTCGCCTTCTCTGGCTTCTCCCTTCCCAGTTCCGGATATTCTTGCTGCATTGGATTTTGCTTCCTGAATCCTTCCCTGTACCTGTCCCACCCCTCTTGAACCCCTCCACTGTCTCTGCCTCCACCAGCCCCCTAGGTAGTCATTCCATGGCTCCACCACCCTCTCAGTGAAGTAGCACCTCCTCCTTTCTCCCTGAATCTTCCCCTCCAGCTTCCACCCATGCCCTCTAGTGGCCCTTCCTCCTTCCTTCAAGCACCTGACTGTTCCTCCCCTATTTACCCTCTTCATGTACCTGAAGACCTCTATCATGTCCCCCGTCCTTCTCTCTTCCAATGTATACATATTTAGCTCTTTGAGCCTCTCCTCATAGGTCCTGTCCCCCAAGCCCCAAATCATTTTGGTTGCCCTCCTCTGGACCCTCTCCAGGAGGTTAATGTCCCTCTTTAAGTGTGGCCTCCAAACTGCATGCAGTACTCCAGGTGCGGCCTCACCAAGTAGTTATACAGAGGAAGTATCACTTCCTCCTTCTGGAGGTGATCCCCTAGTGATGCATCCCAGCATCCTGTTGGCCTTGGCTGCCGCTCCTACAAGTCTCAGAGTTGTTCATCTTGACATCCACCACCACCCCAGGTCCCTCTCAGCCATTGAGACTTGTAGTATTTCCCAGGGTGTACACTTGGCCTGGGTTTCTGGCCCCAAGGTGGAGTACCTTGCATTCCGCATTGAACCTCAGCTTCACTTTCTAGACCATCTTTCCAGAGCCTCCAGGTCCCCTGCAGGCCACCCTCCCTCCTCCCATCCACCACCACCCCAGTTTCGAGTCATCTGCAAAGAGACTCATCTCACTCCTGATTCCTGTCCTTATGTCAGATACGTAGGCACTGAACAGAAGGGGCCCAAGGACTGATCCCTGTGGGACCCCACTAATGACCCACCAATAAGTTTGTGGTAGAGGTGTCAGGACCCTGTGGGAGCCAGAACTTTTCTGGAGGGCAAGTGGCATGAGTAGGTCCTCTGCACATATCACTATATGTGCCTGCTTGTACACAGCAGTCCCAGGCTCCAACCACCTCAATTCCTTATTTCCCACCATCAAGTGTGTCTCAGTAGCGTTACCACTCTCCACGTTGAGGCAAGAACTTCACCATCTATAGGACAACAGCTCTCAGTTCTTCTAAATGTACAGTTTCTGTCAGCCCTACCTCATACTAAGTTGACAACCACAGAAGAAGGGAGGGAGCCTAAAAACGCAAGTTGCTCCATCAACAGAGTTGTATCTGGCCATCACCTCTCTCTGGGCAGGTACTCTACAATAGGCAGTCTGGCACCCAGGAGGATGGACAGTCTTCCCAGAGTTGCAAAAAGAAATGGTCCAGATCCCATACATGCTCAGCGTTGGGGTATTTGCATCATTCGGCCAACTTCTTTCCACAGATATAAGGGAGAGAAAGTTCACCGACTGTGGTCATCTTCTGGTCACTCTGCATTTGAGACATTCAACTTCTGCAGGCCCAGGTTCCCAACTGTTGTCACCAATGACACTGGAGAGGCCTGGACATGCAAGGTTGATGTCTCCATCCCAAAGCCCCTCGCTGTCCAATAGAGAGGACTCTAGTGGGCAGTTTGGCCTTTGGACAGTGCTTATGGAGCAGTAGGTTCAACACATACATCTAGTGGTGCCATTTTGGTGCAGGCTTCTGACTCCTTGGGGTCAGTTGAACTGGTGCTAACTTCACTACCAACTGACTTAGGTGCATGGTTGACTCCTATGCCAGCTTGCAGGATGGGGCTGTTCTTAGTGTCACCAATGCCAACCCTGCTTGTGGTGTCAGCCCTTTCCCCTCTGGGAACAGGAGCAGCCACGGTGCCACCGTTGGTTCCTTTGTGGCCACTGTTTCACTGACTCTGTTGACAGTGCCATGTCCAGCACCAGGGTCAAGCTCTTCAGGGCCTACTCTGGTGCCTGTGTTGGCACTGCCAATGGTGTCGCATGGACTTGTGGTGTCAGGATTGTTCTCTTTGGGGCTGGTCCCAGGGCCATCCTTGATGTTGCTGCTGATGCTGTTCCTGTTGGGCAGGGACCAGTGTCGCCAGTGTTGCCGAGGCCGTGGCCTGCACTGTCGGCTGTTTGACCCCTCCTCATTACTACTCTCCGGGTGTGGAGGGAGTAGAGACAGATGAGTCAGATCCTGACCTATCATCTCTAATGGTGAGAATGATGACTCGTGTTATGGTCCAGAGAACTCAGAAGTGATTCCTGTCATTGTACCACAGGAAGATCTCCCCTTCCAGGATCTGGTCAGGAAAGTGCATTCTGCATTGAATTTCAAACCACCAGCTATAGACCAGGCTAAGCACCTCCAAATAAAGGTTCCAAACATACCTAATTCCTGGTCTCTCTCTAGTTCCTTCCATCCATTCAGCCCTAGAGACACTCTCCGAGGTGGCTTGAAGGAGGCCTGCTACTGTGGCAGCTGTCCCCAAATAGGCAGACAACAAATATGCAGTGCCTAAATCTAAGCCCATGTATTTCTCCCAGCCAGTAGTGGATGCCATTGTTATTTTGACTGAGAAAGACAAAGTCATAATGCCCATGGAGGTCACCTCGAACCCTCATTAACAAGAGGCATGCAAGGTAGACACCACAGGCAAACAAGTCTATGCCTCTGCTACCATTGGCATGAGAACAGCTAACTACCAGGTTATTTCTGCAAGTATGAATATGCCCTCTGGTGCAAGCCTAAGTGTCTGGTAGAGACCCTGCCAGACATAGAGGCAAAACAAGAGATGCTGCTAGTTGTTAAGTAAGGTATTGAATCTAACAACCACCAGCTTAAAGCCTCTATGGATGCCCTTGATGCAGCAACTAGCTCAAATTTAATGAAAAAAGAATGACTCTTAAGACTTCCAGGCTGGCCTCATAGCCCACAAAGGGGTAGAGGATGCAGCTATTTTCACAACAAGCAATCCTTTTGTGGTAGGGGCAGGGGAGCCCAAAACAGTAAATCTCAGCTTCCCCAGGCCCAAAAGAAAGTGTAGCTGAAGGCACAGGCACCAAAAGTGCTCAGTGCCACTATCTGAAGCTTTGGCCCCAGGTCCGCTTCAGCTGCCTGAAACAGATCATTCATCCCAAGTAGGGGGAGTGCCTAACCCAGTTTTACCATCAGTGGAAATCCATCCTGACAGACAAGTGGGTTATAAGGATCATCCGAGAAGGGGTACACCCTGGAATTGTTTAAAACCTCACCGGGCAATCTTCCCCAAAGACAACTCCCATTGTCAGTTCACATGTAAGAGCTTCTGGCACAGGAAACTGCAGGCCTTCTGGGAAACAGGGTAGTGGAAATAGTGCTAGAGTCAGAACAGAAAACAGGATTCTACTCCTACTACTTCCCGATACCAATGAAATCAAAGGGCATGTACCCTAATCTCAACCTTAGACATCTGAACAAATACATGGATTGATAAAAATTCAACATTTTTCCTCTGGGATCCTTGCTAACTTACCTGAAACATCAGGACTGGCTAGCAATATTGGATATGCAGAACACGTATCAACACATGCTAGTGCACTCCAACCACCACAAGTACTTCTGGTTCTGCATGGAACAGCATTAATCCCAGTGCAGAGTCCTGTTCTTTGGGACTTCCTTGGAGTTGCAAGTCTTTACAAAGTGTTGTGCAGTACTCGTACACACCTCAGAAAGCTAGGGGTCCATGTCTTCCCTTATCTGGGTGCCTGGCTAATCTCAAGCCCATCCAGACAAAAGGCAGAGTTGGCAGTGACCACTGCCTCTCACTTCCTAGTGTCCATGGGAATTCTGCTGAATCCTTCAAAATCTCAGTTGGAGCCCTTCTTGGTGCTGCTGTTCAAAGGAGCTGTTCTGGACATGACCCGAGCTCGGGCCTTCCTCCAACACTACAGACTATGGGCAGTCTTGCAGATGGCATGCTATATCATGGAACACAGGACTGTGCCAGACCACTCCATGTAACGCATGCTTGGCCTAATAGCCTCCTCAGTGTTCACAGTGCCTCTGGCAAGGCTGCACATGAGAACAACTCAGTGGATGTACAGTACCCATTGAACACACAGTACCCAGTGGTTACAGGCATTGTACCCTCAAAACTATCCCATTCAGGTGACCAAATCCCTGGTGAGGTTTCTGATGCGGTGATCAGTGGAGGACAGCCTCCTCCAGGGCTTTTCCTTCTCCTCACCGGAGTCAGAGGTGACTGTCACCACGGATGCCTCCCTGTTAAGGTGGGGAGCCTAATATCAGGATCTCCAGACACAAGGTAAGTGAGATCCATCAGAAATGCATCTCCACATCAATGTGCTGGAGATGCATACAATTTCTGTATGGTCTGAAAGCCCTAGTGGACTCGGTCAGCCGAAAGACAGTTCCCCACCAACCAGACAACAAGTCTGTAATGTACTATATCAACAAACATGGAGGTGCACACTCATACGCTTTCTGCAGGGAGGCAGTGAGTGTGTGGGAATGGTGCCTAGAGTAGGCGATCCTGCTCCAAGCACTCTACCTGCCAGGAGACCAGAACACTCTGGCAGACAAGCTCAGTTGAATAGCGGCCAATCCTCAAGCATGGTCACTAGCACCAGACATTAAGAGATTGCAATTCAGCAAGTGGGACATCTCAGATGTGGACCTCTTTCTGTCCCCACTCAATGGCAAACTGCCTCGATTCTGCTTCAGAAATCGAGGGCATGGGACTTTCTGTCAAGATGCATTCAGACTGCCATGGCAAACTCTGTTTCTGTGTGCATTCCCTCCAATTCCCTGTCAGCCAGACAGTGTTCCTCAAATTGGAGGCATATGGGGGCAACATGATTCTAGTGGCCCCTATTGACCTCATCAGATATGGTCTTCTCCATTGAATTGACTTTCAGTCAGCTAACTGAGGATTCTGCCACTCTGGACAGACTTATTGATCCAGGGTCAGCTAATCCGACCATCCCAGCCTGCACTCTCTTTACTTTCAGGCCTGGCTTCTGAAGAGGCATAAGTGAACAGGTTCAAAGTATCTCAGAGGGTCCCTGAAATACTTTTGACTGTATGTGAACCTTTAACCAGGAAGACATACACAGCCAAGTGGAAAAAGATTTTCTGTCTGGTGCTCCAAATGCCCCATGGGCCCTTTTAGGTCTCCACCTAAAAAGCTTTTGGAGTACTTACTGGACTTTTCTGATGATAGCCTGCAGTATTCCACAGTTAAGGTCCACTTACCTGCTATTTCAGCATACCATGAACCTATAGGTACCCTCTCTTTGGAACAGCTGCTACTGTTATAAGGTTCCTCAGGGGTATTCTGCACACAAGGCCTAGCATCAGGAAGCAATTGGCTCCCTGTGATTTCAACCATGTGCTGGATATGCTCACCCGCAAGCCGTTCGAGCCTATGGCAACTTGTGACTTGAAGTTTCTATCTTGGAAAGCAGTCTTTCTAGTAGTTGTTACATCTGCATGCAGAGTATCTGAAATTCATGCTTCGGTCCCCTTTCCTTCTGCAGCCAGCGGACACCTCTTGAGCCCTGACTCAGGCTTGCAGCACCGGCCAAGAACTGCGGCCAGCCGCCTGCACCTCCAGGACTGCCTGGCCCCAGACCAAGCCAGCGGACACCTCTTGAGCCCCAACTCAGGCTTGAGGCACTGGCTGAGAACTGCGGCCAGCCACCTGCACCTCCAGGACTGCCTGGCCCCAGACCAAGCCAGTGGACACCTCTTGAGTCCTGACTCAGGCTTGCAGCACTGGCCGAGAACTGCAGCCGATCGCCTGCATCTCCAGGACCGCCTGGCCCCAGACCAAGGTAAGTTGAAAAGCCGCGGTTGAGCACTGCCTACGGATTGGCTCCTTCCCTGGCATCCACCCCTACGATTGGCCAAACCTGCTCACTGGGAACTTGCCATTGGTCAAGCACACTCAGCCAGGCTCCTTCCTCTCTGTGCCTGGTGCTGGATCTCCCTCCTTCTAAACTTCAATTTCTGTATGCTCTGTATTTTAAGTTTTTACTGTGGGTAGTGACAGTGAGAGCCCTACACTCCCTCGCGAACCTGGGATATTGCTAAAGTTTGTGTATGTGTTAGACTGTGGGATTAATTGAATCTGCACTGTTAGACTGCTAGCCCGTTTCTGAAGTTTTACTGTGGGAAGTGGTAGTGAGTGCCCTATGTTCTCTCGCTAACGTGGGTCATTGCTTAAACTTTGTAAATGTTTTAGACTGTGGGATTAATTGAAACTGTTTTGTGAGACTCTTTTCAAAGTTTTATTACTGGGAAAGTAGTTCACCCCCCCCTCCCCCGCTCATTTCTCTTTGTTACCTCTCTCAGTTGCCTGCTCCTCTGCATTTCTAATTTCTCCCAACACCTTTACTGGCACCATCCCCCTGCCTAGCTATTGAATCCCCTCTGTCTCACCTGCCCCCACCCTCCCTTTTTTTCACCTACTCCCACTTTCTTTGTCCTCATGCTCTGAAACCGCCTTCTGATTATAGGTGGGCATCTCAATCTACACTCAAAACCCACTCCTAAACTATTTCTCTCCCCTTTCCTTCTGCAGCCAGCAGACACCATGAGCCCGACTCAGGCTTGCGTCACGGCCGGGGAGCCTACGGCCGGCCGCCTGCACCTCCAGGACTGCCTGGCCCCACACCAATGTCCGTTGAAAAGCCGTGGCTGGCGCTGCCCACAGGATTGGCTCCTTCCTTAGTTTCCACCCCTATGATTGGTGAAACCCACTTGCTGGGAACTTGCCATTGGTCAAGCACACTCAGCCAGACTCCTTCCTCTCTGTGCCTGGTGCTGGATCTCCCTCCTTCTAAATTTCAGTTTCTGTATGCTCTGTATTTTTCTCCCCCACCGCCCCCAACCTCAACCGCTATTAAATAAGCAACCTCCCCCACTTCTCCACTGGCCACTCCCCCTGTCCCTTGCCTGATTCATCCCTAGCGTTTAACTGGCCTCACAGTTGTTGCATTCTGCTGGCATCTGCCCTGTTGCCTTTTGCAGTGCTCTCACCCTTAATTCCAAACATCACTTGACCTGCCAGCCACCTATAGGGCTCTCAACTTTAAAGCAACACAGTAATTCACTGTCTCCCCCTTGGTTTCTCTAACAATACCTAATACTACTCAACATTTACCTTTCAAACCACTAACCCAATCCCCCCCCCCATTCAATGTCTTCACTGCCTGGTCTCCTACCACTCTGTATCCTACTGCTAGCACTGAATACAACTACCAGCCTCCCTCAAAGAGACCATCTCCCATATAACCCTTATATCTTAGAAACCACCAACCTCAACTCCTACTACATGATCACCTCAGTGACTAACTACAATTGACCCGACTCTCATACATGCGATGGTCCGCCTAGACACATCTGAGCCCTGACTCAGGGCCTCCAACAGTGGTTTACTCCACTTATGTCACTCCCTCTCACTTTCATGACCTGCTCAGACAGGCCCTCAGCCAGGAACAACCTAAAAAGACAGCGCAAAATCAGCTACAAATATTTTAAGAGCTACTTGGGTCGGCTAGCCTTGCTCCTACTCATCCTCTCTGGCAACATTCATCCCAACCCTGGCCCCCCCTCATGATTCGGGTGCAGGCACACTAAAAAAAGGCACATTAACTTTTGCATCCCTCAATATCGAAAGTTTAATAGCAAAGTTTGATAACCTTCAAGCATGGATTACCCACCATAACCCAGATGTGTTGCCAGTAGTTGAAACATGTCTAACCCCTAAAATTCCTGATGCTGCCATCACTCTCCCTGGCTACAGGATTTTTAGGCAGGATCAGCTATCTAAATGGGGGGGGCGTGTCATCTTTCTCGGGTCTAACCTACATGGACTTACACTTCAGGTACCCAGCCTGGGACAGCACACTCTGACCCTGGCCATAAAGATCCTCCTGGGTGCTCACAACAAAACTATCACCCTACTATCCATCTACATACCTCCCAAGCACTCAGACAGTGGCCCTCAAGCAGTCATCAACTGCCTTGGTAACCTAAACCTCACCTCTGAAATCATACTCCTTGGTGATTTTAATATCAACTGGCTTGTGCCTGAAGCGAACTGCTTCAAAGACTCACTCCTTGCTGCCCACTTCTCGTAACTCATCGACACCCCCACAAGGACCAACTACAGGACAGGTACTAGCACTCTGCTAGACTGGGTACTCACAAACCGCCCTGAGCATATATCCAATGCCACTGTTCTCCCAGATGACATCAGCGACCACTCCCCTGTCTGGTTCTGCTGGTCAAACCCCCACCAAAAACTATTACTAACAGGGTCCTAAAGCAGGGCCACTCTGGCTGATTGAAAGCAGAACTCCATAACATGGACTAGTCTACAGTTTTTGGGGCCAGTGATGTGGATTGTTCGCTCGACTACTTCATCCTCCTTTTTAACCTGGTCTGTGACAAACATGCTCCAATCAAGAAATGGAAAATCAAAGGCTATTGCAACCATTGGTTGGGCCATGACATAATTGAGCTCATGAAAAATAGGGATCATCTCTGGCATTTAGCCAGGGCCACAGGGAAGCCATCTGATGTTTCCAGCTACAAAAGGGCAAGGAAAAACTGCACGAGAGCAATCCGAATAGCAAAAAACAACTATTATAAAGCTGCTCTAGCTATTAACTGGAGCGATGGCAGAAAATTTAGGGCAAACCTAAAAGAGGTCTCTGGTCAGGAACCCAAGTCTGCCCCCCTCCATGCTCAACACCGACGGGACCCCTATCCTTGATCCTTTGGCCATAGTCAACACTCTCAACCACGCTTTTACTGACCTCAGCGGTGTACTCCCTGACAGCTTCTTCACCCCTACCAACACCGCTGAACCATTCCAGCCCCTTGAGCGTCCCCTTTTTCACTTCAAGGCTATCTCCTTGGGTGATGCCAGAATATACCTTTGTAAGGTGCTTGGCAAAGGGCAATATAGCAGGGATACCCTAGATCTTAAACTAGTTTTCCTCACATTGGAAGAACTTAACTCCTCTTACACATATCCTCAACCTTTCACTCTGGCTAGCAAAATTCCCAGAAAGGTGGAAAACAGCGGTAGTTACTCCAGTGCTCAAGAATGGTGATCAAGCCCTGCCTGGGAATTACAGACTTTTTTTTCTATCCTCCTGCTCCTCTCAAAGGCCCTCAAACATATCGTAGATGACCAGCTCATTGAGTACCTGGAAAAATACCAGCTGCTATGCCAGGAACAGTATGGTTTTAGATATGGGCATAGCACTACTACAGCCCTTCTGGAATTCATGGGCTCCATCCACAAATCTCTTGACCAAGGACACTTTGTTGGGGCTATCTATATTGATCTGACAAAAGTCTTCGATATGGTAAACCACTCTCTTCTCACTGACCAACTAACTGCCCTTAACCTCTCCCAAGACACCACCCCCCTTTGTTTTGCAGTTACCTAGAATGTCGCTCTCAACAAGTGCAGATAAATACTGTCCTCTCAGACTGCAAACCTGCCTGCTCAGGCATCCCCCAAGGGTCAATTCTGGGACCTCTGTTATTACGTTTGTTTCTGAATACCCTCCCCCAAGCCTGTCAGACCCACATCCTCCTCTATGTAGACGACGCGGTAATCTTCCATAGTGGCACAGATCCGCGGGCCCTATAACGGCAACTGCAAGATGATTTCTCCTGCATCGAGAAATGGTTCGGTGACCACAGATTAATTATGAACTACAAAAAGACCAAAACCATGCCGTTTTCCAGCCCTCACAACAAACACCGAAAGTACCCTCTCTCTCCATAAACAATAGCTCTGAGACCTCCCTGGAACTAGTCCAACATTTCAAATACCTTGGCATTACAATCGACAGTATGCTCACATACACCCTCTACATTGATAATACCGCCAAAGCTATTAGCTCGCACATCGGGCTACTGTATAGACATAAGCAGAGTCTGACACCCGAAGCCCTAAGCATAGCTGTCCACAACTCCGTCATCTCCCTAGTGGATTATGGCCTGGTCATCTATGGATCCTACACAGACACTACCCTCCAGTGCCTAAAAACCACGCTCAACTGAGCATGCCGTCTTATCACAGGCAAGTCCCGGCCGACACATACCTGTGACCTCTACACCAATGCTAGCTGGCTACCGCTCAGCAGCCACTTAAAATACCAAACCTGCCTTCTAGCCAAAAAAAGCTACCGTGGTCAAATGTCTCCTGGGGTTAAACAACTCATTGTTCCATGCATTAACCTCTGTCCCACTCAAAATTCTGAACACCAATTCTTCATAACCCCCAAATGCAGAACATCACAAGGACAAAGGTCCTTTGCTTACCGAGCACCACTCTGGTTCAACTGCCTTCGTGATAACATTGCTAACCTGCCCACATTGGGTGTCTTTAAAACAAGCCTCAAGCAGCAGATGGTACTGAACTCCCGCTGTGACTGCATACAGTAATCTTACGTCCAGATTTGCATCGTCTGCCTCTGCTCAACCCACCTCCCCCCCCTCTTGCTGTCCTGCTCTCTCTCGCTCTCCCTCCCCATCTCTACGCTTCTCGCCATCTTGGCCCTCTGGTGCCCACCTACACCTCCTCCTGTGTGACAATCGGGGGCCTGGGGTTCCCTCTTAATCAGGCTATAATCCTGCCTACTGATTTTGCCAACTCCAGAATGAGGGAAAAAGGACATTCAACTCACTGGATGTTGAGAGGATGCTTAGGTTTTATCTTGACAAGTCTAAAGGCTTCAGATGGTCAGAACAGCTCTTTGTCTCTTTTGACCCTAATTGAAAAGGACACCCTGTCACAATCAAATGCATTTCAGCCTGGATTGCAAACTGCCTTTGCCACTGCAATGCTTTGGCTCAGGTTAAACTGGAGGGCAAGGTACATGCCCACTCCACCAGAGCAGCTGCCACTTCCCTCACAGAAATATGCTCTGTGCCTATTGAAGAAATTTGCAGAGCTGCAACTTAGAGCACAGTGCATAACCACCTAACACTATGCCCTGGCTGTACATGCCAGGCAGCATGCTACCATCGACAGGACAGTTCTAAGTAGATTACGATCGTGGGTAAGCCCTGAGCTCCAGCCTCCCTGGTCCGGGGAACATTCTCTGAGCTTGGTACTCTGACCCATTAGTGGGAATTTAAGGAGAAGACTGAGTCTTGGAATAAATGAAAAGTATGTACTTAGCATACCTGTTGATTTTCCTGAATACCTTCTCCTTAGATTACCACACATGGCCACCATCCCCTGAACTCACTCCAGTATTGTTGTGCTGGTCTTCACCCTTTTGTACATGGTTTTGGCTGTGAAGGCTGGGTTTGGTGGCCCTTCTTAATAGGCCACCAATGATATCTTATGTCGTTAGGTTAAGTGCATAAGTTACTCGTTAGGTTTATTCTGTTCACCTCCTCCGTAAAAAAGGTACTGAGGTGGTTGGGAACTGGCACCACTGTATACTGGAGGGGTGCATGCAGTGACACGTGTGTGGGGCCTACTGGCAATGCCAGCCCTCAGAAAAGTTCTGGCTCTCGCTGGGTACTAGTGCCTCCAGCACAGATCCATTGGTGGTAATCAGTGGTGAAGATATTCATAAAGATCAGCAATTACAGTAAGTACAGCACCTAACTTTCATTTATCCACCACTTGCACAACAGTGGTAGGTGACTTGCCATGTCAGTCATGCATGGGCCTGGAGAGAGTGCCAGCACAATGGTGGATCAGGATTTTTTTCTCCTCTAGCTTCTGGTTTTCTCCCTGAGGGTGCCAACATGCACTGATGTGCATGCATGCGTACTTGGTGACTGGCAGCTTCTCACCTTTCCTGTCTATGTGCACCCACTGTGCTGCCTACTGGCTTCTGCCAAGTGACAGTCATGTAGCTGGATGCACTGTCCTCACTCCCTGAATGCAGAGAGCTGTCCTTGGGATGCTCAGTCCTCTGTCCTCCTGTTGCCCCCTGAGTGACCCGAGTCTGTTCCCAAACCTAGGTCGCTGGCGTAGCAAGCGGTAGAGCTAACACAGCTCTACTGAACTGGCGTAAGTAACCTATTCTTACTATAAACCTTTAAATGGGCCTAGCAGAGAGACCTTGGACCTTCTGAAATCCACAAACACACACACAGAGGTAAGACTCACTGTAGATCTACCCCCCTCCATTTTTATAGCATGCTCTCTTGTTCTTGAATTCCTTTTTTCTGAAACCTACTTCCCTCTTGTACCTTATTTACCCCTGTGAGGTATTTAAAGGTCTCTGTCATATTCCCCTCTCTCTCCCCTCTTCCAGGGTGTACATATTGAAGTCCTTTAGTCTCTCGTCATAGGGCTTTTGGTACAGACTCTGCACCATTTTAGTTGCCCTTCCCTGGTCCTTCTCTTCTCTCTGTCTGTGTCCTTCTGGAGATGTGGTGTCCAGAACTGGACACAGTACTCTAGGTGGGGTCCTATCAGTAACCTTTACAGCAGCAACACCACCTCCCTCTTTCTGCTGGAGATGCCCCTCCCTATGTACCCCAGCATCCCACTAGCCCTCCCAAATGCCTTGATGCACTGCCTAGCCACCTTTAGGTCATCTAATATGATTACCCCCAGGTCTCTTTCCTGCTTGGTGGTCATCAATACCACTCCAACAATTTTCGACTCCACCCCTAGGTTTTTGTGCCCTAAGTGCATTATTTTGCACTTTTTCACATTAAAGCAGCAGTGCAATGAAATTAGCCAAAACATTTAACCATACCCTTTTTTCACTGTAAAAGATTTGGGACATCTTCCAGTTTTATATAGTGGTACAATTTTCTAATTCCACTAAAATTTTAGTATTGTATAAGTGTTTTGATTTCATTTTTTCTCAAGAAAAAAAGATGGCTACCACATTTTGCATAGAAATAGCATTGTAGATCTGGCAAGGGTTAGTATAAAAAAAATAAGAAAAAGACTTATGGGGCGTAGCACAAGTAAATTTGACAGATAAGCTAATATTTTTCTTAACTATAGCTGAAACAAGCTTTTTTGTAAAAACATTTTTCGTTGTATTGCTGCTTTAAAACTCAGCTGCCATTCCCTTTGCCACTCCTCTAGTTTTCTCAGATCTCTGCTGATCCTACCCCCTTCCCCCAGATTGCCCACCCAACTGCAGATTTTGGTGTCATCTACAGAGGCAGACCTTCCCTTTCAGCTCCTCTGCAATATCAGTTATAAAGTCATGAAAGACGGCTAGTCCCGGCACTGATTCCTGAGGCACCTGCTGGTCACACTCCTTTCCTCAGAGTGAACTCTGTTTACCACCACTTTCTATCGCCTATCCCCTAGCCCATTTCTTATCCAGTTTACCACCTCTGGACCCACTCATCAGCTACCCAGCTTGCTTACTAATCCCCTATATGGAATAGCGTCGAAAGCCTTACTGAAATCTAGGTAGGCCACGTCCACCACTCCACCCTGATCTAATTCCTTGGTCACCGAGTCAAAGAAACCTCTTGGATTCATTTGACATGACATAGAAACATCTGTTGCCTGGAGGGAATTTTCTTCTGAAATCCACTACTGATTCAAAAATGTGTTCCTTTGCCAGGTTTGTACTTGGCTTCCAAGTCGGAAACACAGCCTCACTTCCTTAACCCAATCCCATGTGGGGCCCCCAGAGAGTAGGCTGAGAGTGAGATATGCAGTTATTTTGATATACTGTATCTATTACCAACATTACAAAAATTATATGATGCTGATATGAAATTCTTTTTTATAAATCTTAGAAACCACATGCCTTGAGAAAGCCTGAAAATAGGTGAAACATTGGCAGCTTGTGTTGTGATACAAGAATAAAGAATCTCACATGAACTGCAGTGGTGGTGGAATTATTTAGAGTTGAGCCCACTCTTAGTTTACTGTTAGAGTGACTGGGGATCCCAAAAGCTGCTCTTTGCCTTACTAGAAAGTGAACGTATGAGTCTGCCTGGAGACCTCCAGCTTTGTTCTGGAAATTCTGCAGCCCACAGACAGTAGGGCATTGTTGGAGGCACCATGCGCAAACTCCTGGGAGGAGGCCTCACTCACCCCTTCTACTACAGTGCCTCCTTTGGTCAGCTGTAGGAGAGTCATCGACAGTGATGATGACTATACAATGTCAACCCTTCCCAACTGAATGTCAGGTGTTGCGGCGCTGGTCTTTTGCAATGGTGATGGGAGGAGCATAGGAGGTAAATGTAAGGAACATGATGACATGATATACCAAGTGGTCCACATTCTAATGGCCTGCCAACCCCGCTGGGATCCCTGACCCAGTGCTGCATCCATGTGAAGGATGACTAGGGCTCCTGGTTTTGGGGGGAGGAGAAGCCACATGAGGGATATGCAGTTGCAGCAGAAAGGCATCACAGGGTTGGTGTGGCCATGGGAGTAGACTGGCAGAGTGAGATAAGCAGCTCTCCCTCAAGGACGAGATACTAAAAAGAGGTGTCCATTTCCTACTCCTTTCCACTGAGCAGAAATGGATCTTCCACCTTAAAGGTCAACGACAGCCAAAATGTGCAAATAAATGTGTTGTGCAGAGTGTCTTAATTTATGGGTGTAGTCTTAGTGTGTCCTTCATTGGAAGATTTTTTTCTAAATTTGACTACTAGTTTTATAGCCCCTGGGGATCTCCATGTTCGGATTTTTTATTACTTTTCTTTTTCCTACAGTGTTACCAGTCCCATGTGACAGTGATGTGTTCCTGGCCATCTATTTAGCAACTGCTGATTTAGTATCAAGTTTACAGCAGTACAGCTTCGATTTTAAAAACTCTCCTTATCCAGAGAGCACTAATAAAGGCTACACTTACAGATGGCAAACACCTGAGGGATAATTGAGTGGACTGTTCTATAAGGAAACAGCTAGAGTCCTCATTAATGATATAATTGATGACCTAGAGTGATTTGTTGTCTTTTTGTTGTCTTTTTGTGTCTGTGTGTAGTCTGATGAAAAGAAAAGCTTTAAAAACAATTCACTCCCACTTGTAAGCCCTAGACACATACATAGAAAACAAAAAGATTGGATTAGAAAGAGTTATTCAGTTGAGGTCATAATATCAGGCTCCTAACAACAGACTGCTGCAGCAGCTATCACTCAGTAACTCAATGGTCACAAATGCATCATTGTCATTTGGGACAGGAGGCCTTTGTAGGAAAAAAAGAGCAATAAAAAAAATTCAAACATGGAGATCCCCAGGGGCCATAAAACAAGAAGGCAAACTTAGAAAAATACTCCTAACAGCAAACAAAGGGAAGGACACATTAGGACTACACCCACAAATCAAAACACTGCACAACATACCAGTATGTTTTTGCAAATTTTGACTGTGGTTCTTCTGTAAGCAAAATGAAGCTGCACTGGAAAGTTAAAGCCCCAGTGCATTTGGGGTAGCAGCAGGGTCATCAAATGGATAGGACTCTTAATTGCTAGCTTTCTTAGGGCCCAAAGCACAGATCCCCAGTTGCCCTCCTCCACCATAGCACAAGACATAGGGCCTCGTGAATGTCTGTGTCACCTACCCCACACTCATACACACAGTTTCATTCTCTCTGCACTCCTATGAGAGAGTGTTGCCTTGATATGTTCTGATCCGAATTAGCCCATCCAAATTGCTAGCCAGATAAACAATAGTACTCTGGTGAAAAGGCTATTACAGTACATCATCCTGCTGTGTATCCCAATGCACAACACTAATCCAATCTTGTTATGGGAAAACAAGAGCATTTACTGCCCCTCCCCCCCCCACTTATGGCAACATTCTTACATCAATGGAACAGCCCATGAGCGTTCCCCTCTGAGTAGCTTTCTTCATAACTGTAAAGAGCTCTTTTGGAGCCTCCTTCATCTCAAAGAACTCTGACACTCCGCCTGTGAAGTCCTCCATGGCCTCACTGGTGTTCCCTCCCTTTAAAGCCTCATAGGAACCATGCAGCCTGCAACAACAACAACAAAAGAAACGTTTTTGCTACAAATACTTCCTTTGGGTACTAAATGAACCAAACTCTCATAATATCATGCCTACCTTGGAACTGAGTTGTCTGTATAATGAAGTCACACCCTGTCCTACAAATAAGATGCATGCTCCCTGTGTGGACATGAGGTGGCCAGCTGAGGAGGTGGGAGGAGGGCTATTCCGGTCGCCTTCTGCACTCCCTCAGCACCAAAGATGCTGATAAGGGGACAGGGAGGGTGACTGGGTCCTCGGTGCTGTGGTTGGGGGAGCGCTAGATACCAGGGATTGCTGCAGTAACATGGGTGGCACTGGCAATGGGGGGGTACCAGGACATACCAGAGACTCGTGTTATTTCTGTCCCTGCACCTTACAATTTATATAGAGCATCAGCTCAGAAATGGATGGTGCTTCTGTTATGGGGCTGGGGATCAGTGACTTGGGGGTGGGGGGCCACTGGATGCCAGGAACATCTAATACCTCTAGCGGGACAGGACAGGGAGGGGTTGGGATGCTGGGCACTTGGGGGGCTATCTTGCTTAGCTGGATGGTAATCGGTGGGGGGGTCACTAGGCACCAGGGATTGGGGATATACTGGTCAGGTTGTGCATTGGAAGGTGGGGGACCACCAGGCACCAGGGACTTCACACATGTCTGGGACTGAGGAAAGGGGGCAGGTGCCGTGCTAACCTACCTCCATTACCCATGCAAATGGGCCCATAATGGGCAAGCAAATGGCCCCTTAGCACTTTTCATACCCAATGGGCTTATTTGTATGGGTCCTTTTGAAAACTGCAGGTAGTACGCCAGCGCTATCTACTCTTGAGGCGCACTTTGGGATCCATGTCCGGGCAGCACTACTTGACTTGGCGCAGTGCCAGCATGGCCCTATGTTCAGTTGGATAGCGCCAGTGTGCTATCTGGCTGAATATAGCAGCCTCAGACCCCTGGGCAATTGCACAGCACAGTGCAAACCTTTGCATTCTGCTTTGTCCTTTTCTGAATATTGGGCCCCAAGTCTTTTAATAGACCAGACTGGGTTATAACTGAAACGGATGTGATTCCACCCCCCCCCCCCATTACCCTTTACCTCTATTTTAACCTTAATATTTTGGTCTTTTTGCCAGGAGCTCCCAGCTCTGCATTATACTTGTTTAGTCTAAATTTTACTAGATACTCATATATTACTTATTAAGACTCCCTTTCCATCATTTTTCCATCCTTCCCTTCCATATATTTCAATATTGTAACACTGTGGAATCCTTACTAGTTCATTATGGATGTATTTCCAAATTTGGTTATGCTCCATTTCAGTCTGCCTAGTTAGCATGACTGCCCCCTTTGTGCTTATGCAACCTTTTAAATTTAAAACGTTCATATAATGGAAACTTTTTACAAACATCAGTGTATAGTATTTGAAACTAATCAATCTTGCCACTTTATATCTGACAATTTTTATTTTCAATATATAACCCAAGGGTCAAAATTTTACTTAGTAAAGCAATTTCAGTGGCTCAGTAGGTAGCACGCTCGCTTCTAGAACTGAAAGATCAGATGATCATGAGTTCTAGCCCCACACCAGGCACCTGGGGCAATACCCATAACTGACACTGTAGTGGAGTGGGGTACTGCACAACTGAGGTGCTGTCCTTCAGATGAGACATTAAACTGAGGTCCCAATGGATATGTATGCATTTGAGAAAATTCAACTGGGGCTGGGTATACCTGCTTCACACTTGTTTAAATTCTTTCAAGTTAGGGATTATTGTCACAGGCTAAACACACTATCGTTAGCAGAATCTCCTTTGACAGATGTTGAAAGGGAAATTTGCAGGGGCCAGAACAAATGAGAAAGGGTTGCTGGGCCGGGTGGTAAAGTTAGATAGAAATTTTTCCAGGCAGATACCCACAAAGTCAAACAATGGTGGGGATAAGATCTCAGTATATTAATAATGGATGCCAATTGGGAGCTAGTACTGGCCTTCCATATGGGCCTCCTCCTCTGTAACAAGTTTAAGGAAATGCAATATAAATTTTTGCACTGACTGTATTACCCACCTAGTGTAGTTCATATGTTTTACCCAGGGGTGTCTCTGAGCTGAGGCAAATGTGGAGCGACCCGAGGTACCTTCTTCCACTATTACTGGGACTGTCCCCATTTGACATCGTATTGGAAGGGGATTGCACACGAGCTCTCTAGGATGGAGGGTCGTCCAACAGAGATATTCCCACAGTCGCTCCTGCTAGGGGTGGAGGAACTGGGGGATGGTGAATGGGGCTTTTACCCCAGGTGGTTGAGAATTCTGTTGGTGGTTGCCCAACAGGGGATACAGAATCTCTGGATTACTAGTTCTGTTCTGCCAGTTGACCAATGGAAGGGTCTGGCCCTCTAAATACTAGCAGTGGACAGGTTAACATATATATTAAAAGGAAAGGAGGAGAGATTCATGACTGAGTGGGACAAATTTCTGAATGTTCTTACCCCTGGAGAGGCACTGCTATTAAGAGAAAGGGAAACAGCATAGATAATATAAGTGCTATTGTGGATTAGGGGGAGCATGGGGCATACAATGTGGGCACCGGCCTGGGGTGAGAGGACACTGACTGGCACTGAGAGCCTACACGTTTCAGAAAGCACTGATAAACTTATATTCTGAGCGAAACACATTTTCTAGTTTAGGTCATGTTATCTTAGTACACTCTGTTTATGTATGTTGTCCTTTGTTCCTTAAGGACTTTTCCTTTTTTTATTATCTCTGTTTATGCTGTCTTAAGTGTAGATACCCAGAGTAACAACTATACACGGAAGTGATATAGTATGGAATTGTATACCAATTTTAAGGTGCAGTATTGTGTGTAGCAATGTCTTAGTATACAAGCTGATGATTATGAATTTTGAATTATTTTTAATGTACTGTATGTGCAACATTTGAATATCTTAATAAAGACATTAAACAATCCCCCCCCCAAAAAAAAACCAAAAAACTGAGGTTCCTTCTACCCATCTCTGGTCACTGTCCAGGTGGAAGTAAACAAACCCACGGCACTTATCGATGGAGAGTAGGGGAGTTTTCCTGGTGAAATGGCCAACACTCCCCATCAATAAAAACAGGTCAATGTAACCCATCCCCAGGATGCACCTGAAAACAAGCTATCACAGCTTAGTGTGCCTTTCCTGGTCAAAAACTGTAAATAAAACCATTTATATTGAGATTTTTCCCTATTTACCCACTTCCCCCAAATTCATCTTAGTGACAATACCTCTATAATAATAATTCTTCAGCTAGTATGAGTGTTTTCTATACAATACATACACTGAGTTGCCACAAGTTTTTCAACTTTTACGTGGTTATTTTGTATTAAACGCATTACTTGCAGCTGCATTCCCTGTATAAGCAAACTTAGTCACATGATTACTTTTTGAATCAACTGCATCTGTTTTCCAAGTCTGAGTGCTTTATACCCAATTAATTATTATTTATTATCCTATTACCATGTGACCTAGCTGCTCTGTTCATCCAAAATATTTTGTAATATGTATGTGTTTTGAATTTTGGGGTATGTATGTTTTTGCACTAATATGGTGTTTTAAAATTGGTGTATGTACCTTCAATTGGATTACTATTTAAATGGATTGGTTCTCTCTGCCAATTAGCAAATAATCAAGTATAGAGAGGACACTGCCATCCTATATGTGACCTCTATCTCCCCTCCCCAAACAGAACCATGTCTCAAAACTCACTTGGCATACGCCTTTTCCAGCAGGGCACTCCAGAATTCATTACGCTCTGCAGACTTGGTGAAGACCAGCTGGTTGTTGAAGGTTGGGAGGCGGTCATCAATAACCACATCCATCCAGTCTCCATAGCGCCAGAACTAAACAGAGGGGTGTAAAACAGTGTTAGTGCACAGTCAAAGATGTTTGCAGTCTATAATTCTGTAATGATACGCAGGCGAGATTGAACCACACCAGATCACTGGATACCCAGGCGCTCACGTGTTACAATCATGCCATATACTGTACGCAAGTAATTTATTAATTGAAATTTCACTCACTGGCAAACATTATTATATTGTTTAGTTTTCAAGCATGTCCCAGCGGGATCAGGCGAAGGAACCAGGATAAGTTACATACAGAAAATGTTCATTGTGGTGTGTAGTACAGTTTTGGACAACAGTAGAAGCACAAAACTGCATGCATCCACCTAATGCAACGCATCTTGGCTACTATATGCAAAACTTGTACCTCACCTTTACAAAACCTTAGAGAGCAAGAAGTTTCTAAAATAAAAGCCTAAAACTATGATACTTGCAAAATATATGTTTAACTTAAATGATTTTTCTAGGGCTTTTTTTATCGAACATTTTGGTCACCAGGGTGACCTCCATCTATTGCAGGCTTCAATCCAGCACCGCCAGTCCCAACCGCCACTCCCTCCACCATTCTTCTGACAGAGATCCATGTGAGGAGGGACTCAAGAGCACCAGTGCCATCATAAAAGTCCTCCAGTGTGCACTGTTTTTCTGGTTTTTCTCCCTTTCTACCCCCTCACTGACACCCCAGTGCAGGGCATGCATGCCCCTACGCGCCACCTCAGATGCACGTAGTAATGTCCTGCAGAGGAGACAAGATCCCCTGGCCCTCCTCAGGGGTCACTACAGTGCCAGAACCAGGGCACTTCCCTCCCCTGGTTGGGAACATGGCCACATGGCAGCACAACCCCCACCCCATACTCGATCGACTTACCAGGTCTGGTGTCTACGCGGAAGTGCATGGTACTTCCGCTGGGCCATCATAGTTTGCTTTTACTTCCTTCTGCTATTTGCCTACAAATTATTTCAGATAATGCAGTACTTTTTCTTTTGTAGTTTACATCCCCCCCAGGTCCGGCATTCCCATTCCTCTGGTCAGACCCAGACCTATGCCCCAATGTCTCTAGTGCTTAGCTCCGTACTGGCTGATTGCCCTAACTGAAAACATATGTATGTAAAGAAGGCAGGAGTGTGGGGAGGGGGCAGCTTCAAAGGAGCTGTGTGTGTGGTGTGTTTGACACAATACTTGAAGAGGTATTAGCAGCTACACTGACAAATCACCATTCTCTAAGTATGAAGGAAAAATGTTGTTGGATATTGACGTGCAAAAAGGATCACATGTTGGTATTCAAATCAAGATGTACACACTTCACCACTGGCTAAAAAGTGGGATTGGTCCTGATCTCCCTCACTCACTGGCCGATGGACCTGACACACTACAGACTACTATATGCTGCCAATGTGTTTGTATTGCTATACAGGCAAACACAA
The DNA here is from genome assembly GCA_016271365.2 of Neoceratodus forsteri. Lineage (NCBI taxonomy): Eukaryota > Metazoa > Chordata > Ceratodontiformes > Ceratodontidae > Neoceratodus > Neoceratodus forsteri. The sequence continues at coordinate 374,703,314 of CM028134.1, read as the reverse complement.
AAATGGAGTCTGCGATTTCGCCATAGCCATACCTGGAAATGAAAGATCCCGGCATAGTTTTCGACGAAGCCCTGATCCAGGGGGATGATGCGGAACAGCAGTTTCTCGTTCAGTGTCAGACAAGCGATGGCGGCCAAGAGCCAGCAGTCTCCTGTGGTAAAGAAGAGTACAACATGGAATGAAAAGTGATGACTAAAGGCAAATCCAGACAGCTCCTTGTAAAGGTACAGCAGATCCAATCAGGAGATGGCCCATTATAGAGCAGGGTTTGGGCCGCTGCCAAAACAAAAATCACAGATCACATCAGAGGAACCCAGTTGTTCCACAGCCTAAAAATAATTATTTTCAAGTCATTCCATTCTTCATTACTGTGAGTATTTACATTAAAGCTCTATCTGTGGGGGGCTACCCCATGACTCAGTGGAAGAGTGTTATGCTTCCATGCTGGCAACCTAGGTTCGGTAGCCAGCCTGTGGTTATCGGAACTGGGTGGCCAAGGCTGGGGAGTGCTCCCAAGGGGAGCAAGAGCCAGTCAGGGGGAGATAGAGATGTCTGGGTTCCAGTGCAGCAGTGGCCTCCAATGGTGAGCCAAGGAGCTAACTCCCTTGCGGGGGATGGCATCTGACCAGTGTGCGCAGTCATCATTGAGGCTGCCAGTGGCTACACCCACCATCATGGGGTGGTGGGCGGGATCAAGGAAAGAGGGAGAAGATAACAAATGTGCCTGGACCACCATTAATGATGGTCCCCTCGGTCCTCGAGCCCTGCTCCACGTGGATCCCCCATGGAGACGACGGCGGGGGGGGGGGCAGCAGTCATAGATTGGTGTCAGTTGGAGACCCGAAAAAAGGAGCAGGCAGCGATTGAAGGGCCAAGCAGCTGTATGGGAAAATCCCTCTATTTGTGACCCTTCAGTTTATCTATGACTGGAGTCTATTCAGGAGCTGAAGCCATAGTGCCACGCTTGTGACATCACAGACAAAACACAGCTTGAGTGGCACAGAAAAACAGCAGATTCATGCCATGTAGTATAGACACACTAGACTTGTATGTCAAGGTTCACTGTTGCAAAATTTATTCAGACCAAGAAAAGAAACTGATCTAATAACTCTAGACCTTTGCTTTGCTCTGACAAAGCTGCAATCCTCCACCTGCCAGCCCACGGATGGCATGGGCTCATTCCCAAACCTGGGTTGCCAGCACTGCAAACCATATCTCTACCATTGCACCAAAGGGCTGGCATAGGAATGGTCTGTTCTAATTTTTCTTATGATAGGTTGTTCTAAACTGCTCTGTAGAAAACAATAAAATGTTACGTTAAAACAAGCCTCAGATGTATTTTTATTTCTATTTGTTGGATTTACCAGGAGAAAAAGTTCCATTGAGTGATGCTCATTTACAAGGAGATCCTGGTTAGGGCAGACAAATGAATGCAAACATAGGAACTTAGGAGCAGAAGCATTATACAAGTACTGTATATTGATTCACAATACAAAACAGGTGCTGTGTACATGCAACCATGAATCAAAAAAGCAAAATCAGCCACAAAAAGAAAATCAAGGTAACAACCAGAGATAAAATATTCTACATAGATTTTATGTAAGATAAATACAAACATTTCTAGCATAGGACAACCAGCTTATGCATAAAGGACCTTTTTATAGACATTCACATTTATTTTATCAGCAATTTTCAAGAAGCTCCTTATGTAAGTGGAGCCTGATTAGCGAAATTGATTTCAAGTGTGCCTTGTAGTTTATTCTGTGAGAGAACTTTACAGGCCAAAGATCCAGGTTTCATGTACAGCAGATGACTTTAATAATAAAGGATGGACTGGCTCGAAATTCAACCATTTTTGTAATACAGTGTATATTAGATCATTGTTCTATGTAGAAATCCATCCTTTTCAAAATGCTGTTGTACCACAGTTCAAAGGTCATGGAATGAGACTGTACCCTAGAACCTCTAGAAATTGCACAAGCCTGTTTCACTGTGAAAGAAAAAAAAAACAGAATGCACACATTTCACATAATACTAACTTTATGCATAACCAGTGTGTTCTGCCACCTCGGGGTTCTGCTTCCCACGGACCTCTCAAGCTTCGCTCTCGAGGTCAGAGGGAATCAGATCCCCTCTGTGGCAGAACACACTGGTTGTGCATAGTTGCCTATCCACTATTTCCTATGTTTTGTAGGTGGATTTTGCTGATGTCTACCATAATGGGTGACTTTAACCTAAATTGGCATGCCCCTGGATCCAAACCTCTAAAAGACCTATGCGATGACTTCCCTTACCAAATGTGACACAATGGCAACACCATGGCACCACAATGGCAACACAGTGGTGAGCTACAAAATGTGCAATGGTACTAACCAATGGTACCATGGTTGTACTATGGTAGTTTAAATTTTGATTATTTTTGTTGATATGGTAGGACAGTGGTACAATGGTATCACAATGGAATTGAAACAAACCACTGTGATACCATGAACACCTTAATGGTAGTACAGTGGTATTGCAATGGTAAATGAGTGGTATTGCAGTCGTATTCCAAAGAACTTTTTGTAAGGGTTAGAACTGACGCAGCTTATTTCTCATGTTACCCACCCGAATCCCAAAAACCCTACTCACAGTACCCTCCTAGACCTAATTCTCATCAATAAACTCTATAAAATCTCACATACTGGAATTGTTCACAATGACATTAGTGATCACAGGGCTGTAGTATGTGTAAGATTTTTACCCAAATCCGTTTCCACCTCCAGTTTCATCTACAAAAGGAGGCACAGGAGCTTCAACAGTACTGCATTCTTGGATGACCTAAGCAGAATTAGATGGCAAGACTTTTATATTGCTTCCGCAGTCTCTGAGGCTTTCAATATTTTTCAGAACCTTGTTCTAAAGGTGATGAACACACACGCTCCTCTTGTGAAAATCAGAACTAGAAAACGATCCTGTCTCTGGTTTACCAGTGCACTAAAATCAGTCCTGCTTAACAGAGACTCATGGAAAAAGGCACAAAAATCAAAACTAGCATCGGATTGGGCGGTCTTTAGAATTTCCAGGAACTATTGTACCAAGCTAATATGGGCTGAAAAGCAAAATATTTCCAAACAGCACTAGATTACTCAAAACACAATGCAGCTAAATTCTGGCAAATTCTAAAGGAAATTGAAGGACATAGCACTTCATCGGCTTTACCCAATAAAATAACGACTGGGGACGCTAGCTACACAATGAAGCATAGCATCTTAGAACAACTAAATAATCATTTTGCCACTGCTGGGCTCACCTTTGACACCTCCCCCGCCAGTAAGCTACTCCTGCATCCTGGCATTAATGATCCAAAATGCTCCCCCATCAATGCCTCCAATGACTCAACCAAGTTCGCCTTCACCCCTATTACCCTTAAGCTGGTTGAAGATCTCCTACTTACCCTGGACACTAAAAAAAAATGCAGGTGCCAATCAACTCAAACCCTTTTTCCTAAATTTAGGCTACTACATATTGGCACCACCCATTACCCACCTCTTCAATCTGTTCTTCTCTCAAGGAGCTCTTCCATCTGCATGGAAAACAGCACACATTATCCCACTTTTTAAATCTGGCAATCCAAATGACCTCAACAATTATTGACCGATATCACTGTTATCTATCTTGTCAAAAATGCTAGAAAAACTAGTCAATTTGCATCTAAGAGAACATCTGGAATCTTCCAATTTGCTCAACCCTCTACAATCTGGCTTTAGGCCCAAGCACAGTACTGTATCTGTCCTGGACAATGTCACAAATGACTGGAAAGCTGCTCTTGATACCAAGAACCATGTCTGTGCACTTTTCCTTGATCTAAGCAAGGCCTTTGACAATGCTGACCATGATTTATTACTGCATATGCTGCATAATATTGGTCTAGATGACACTGCTGTGAAGTGGTTTTCTAGTTACCTTGTAGGCAGACAGCAACCAGTGAAAGCCCAGGTTGATAGCTCCCCTCTAAAAACAGTACTAAGAGGAATTCCACAGGGATCTATCTTGGGGCCCCTTTTATTCACTATTTACAATAATGACATTGACCACAAAATTAGCTCAGCAAGTGTTCATCCCTTTGCAGATGACACTGTCCTGTACGTCGCTTGGCCCACCATTGAGTCTGCAGGTCTTGAATTGCAGTGTGAAATTGATCTACTACAGCATAATGCAGCTTTATGTTTACATTTATGCAGCTTTAAGAGAGGCTGGGATAGGCATGGCGAAAGGTAAGGATCACGGGTAGGGAGGATGGGAGGAGTGGGGAGGGAGGGCAGGGACATTAGCTCAAGCTGTGGACCCTGCAATGCGAGCAGACTTTGATAGACCAAATGGCCTTCTTCTGCTGGCTTCTTCATATGTTCGTATGTATGTTCATATAACCTGATCCAGCTGAAACTTCTGCTTAATGCCAAGAAGACAAAAGTCATGTTTCTCTCTTCTCAAGCAAAAGCAGCATCCTCCAACCTCAAATTTATCAAGCTGCAGATCAGGACAACCTTTGGGGAACCCCTTGAAACTGTGGACAAATTTAAATAGAGTTGTGGCTTGACTGTAAGCTATCTTTCACTTTAAATATTGATGAACTTGCAATAAAATTAGGACAAAGGCTAGGACTCTTCTTCTGTATCAAACACCTGCTAACTCAGGAGGCAAAATTAAGACTGGTTCAGGTGACCTTTCTCCCCCTTATTGATTATGTAGACTTTCTTTATAGCCATAGTCCCAAAACAGCCTTAACAAAGCTGGATACGCTGTACCATAGAGCACTTAGGTTTATTACCAGTGCCCCTTATAACACCCATCACTGCTTCCTATATACATAAACAGGTTGGACCTCTCTTGCCACTCAGAGGTGGCAAAATGCCTCCCTCTGGGCATATAGAGCAATCACTAATAACCTCCCCTCTTACATCACTGTACTTTTCAGATGTACTCCCTGTGCATACTCACTTAGAAAATATGCTTACATTATGCTTGATGTTCCCAGGATAAGATCCCATTTTGGTGCATCGTTCTTAAGCCACGCTCTACCTACCCTATGGAACACACTTCAAAATTCCCTAAAATTGATGCAGATTGTGGGGATTCCCTCCTTCAAGTCTAGTCTAAGACATGCCCTGAAGGATAACTGCCACTGCTACTCTTAAATGGTCTCATTAACACAAGATTACCTTATAGCACTTACTTGTCAGCACCTGCCCTACTTGTCCTTCCCTTAGTTACCTCTCCCAACCTCCTCAGCCCCTACCTTTGTCATGTCTTTTCTCCCTTTCTCTCCTCCTCCATATCCTCCTTATAGCCCTTTTCTCTTTTCTATCTCACACAGAACCTCCTGCCCCTCCCTCTTGCTCTATCTTCATACCCTCTCTGAATTTTGATGCCCTACCTCTCTGCACCAATTACTAAAGTTGTACATGGATGTCAACTGTTAAAGTACACCCCATGTACTAGATTTATTGTTATCATTGTTAGCTGCATTGCCTTGCTATCTGTAATTGTATTTTTGTACTTGTTATTCTCACTTTCTTTTGTCTGAGTAAATCCAGGACCACTTTGTAAATGAGTTTTTTCTCAGTGGTGTATTTCCTGGTAAAACAGAAAGTGAATTGAACTGAACTGAAGTCGAGTGTATGCTCTTTTTGCAGGCTACTAAGGCCCCTCTCTAAAAGAGATGGCAGTAACTTTTTCCCTCCCCCAACATGCTTTACATATAGAATGGTAGATGTGGAAACATTCAAAAGGACTATGATTCCATCAAGGAAATCTGATGACATCACGAAGCACGAGAGAGAGAGATGCTCCACTGGTATATAATGTCATTAAAATCCTGAGGCAGAATCACAGTCCTGTTGTGTTTTTCCCTATCCACTATTTTTTTAGTGTATGATGAAATACACATTTCTGTAGACCAGACAGTGGAAACAAAAATGAAAGTTTAAAATTATGAGACTATGCCACATTCAAACTAAAAGTAATAACTGCCACATTCAAACTACCAATAATAAAACACATAAGCAAAAAATGAAAGTTACATACCTACCGTAAGTGTTGATCTTCCAGAATATCTTTACCATTGATTACCACTTTTGTGTCTGGATTGGAGGCACTAGGACACCGCAGGAGCAAAGCTTTGGCCAGGAGGCTGGCAATGGCTACTGGGCACGGTCTGTGCACCTTGCCACATGGTGCTGTGCACTAGTCAATAACTGCTGCCAACTCCCTCACCAACCTCAGTTCTGTTCGTGAAGTGAGAAACAATGTGGGGAAAAATAAGAGAGATCTAAGGGAATTCCCTAGTCCAAAGGGATAGGGGAAGGATAGATGGAGGAACCATTGGACCACCAGGGTATGTTGTAATCATGTATGAGAATGGGTGATTGGGGGCAGTGAAGAGAAACCACTTGACCACCAGGGCATGTTGCAATGTATGTGGATGGGCGATCGGGGGCTGGGGAGCCACTGGACCACCAGGGTATTTATTTTCCACTGAAATGGGCACTAAGGGACTGCAGTGTTGCATGCAAATGAGCCCATAATGAGTATGCAGCTTGCTCTTAGCACCTTGCATGCTTAAAGGGCTCATTTACATTCTCAGACTGAATATGGCACACAGGGGACCTGGCGCTATCCCGTCTTGAGCAGCGCTTTCTCCTGTGAGCCATACGCAGCCCTGGTCCATGTTGGCACAGCACAGATCCACTTAGTGGTGCCCTGACATGGACTAATAGTCAGTTGGATAGCACTGTTCCATCGGTGAGTACTATCTGTCTGAATATCATGAGAGCTGGGTGGACGCAAGCGCAGTGCAAATAGCTGGGCTGTGCTTGTGCCAGGCTCTCCATATCAGGCCCAATTGTTCACTTCTAATAAATAGACTACTGGCTATTTTACTTATTGTGTTTTAGTGTGTTAGTAATTACCTTATACTTTGATAACAAAATATTTGTGCAGTGAAAATACTGGGTTTTCACCTTTACTTTTCACACTGCTAGTAAAAATAATTTAATAGAATTCTGGTACTGAGATGTCAGAAACTGCCAACTACTTTGGAGCCCAATGTATTTCAATGAGAAAGTAAATATATTTTTCTGTCTTTTTCAAAAGAAACAGGTACTTTTTCAGCAACAAATTTTATCGTGTATTGCTTGCACTATTGTTTATCAGCTGTATGATTAAAAAAATTTTTTTTGTATGTTCTTTTTACTTCCTCCTACGTGCAAACAGTTATCCTCTCCTTTGGGCGGCCAATCCTGCCGTTACCTCCCACCGTTCCGCCGTCCAACTGCTCCAACGCCATGTTGTTCTGGACGTATCCCTTCACCGGGGGGGGGACCCCCCTTACCCGCCTGGGGGCCATCGGGAGGGGGAACCGGAGTTCATGTAGGCACTTCTTTACATCTTTGTGGGGCAGGGACATGCAGCCTGGAGGCATCATGGCTGAGCAGCACAGGGAGGTGGGGCTGCCATCATCCGGATGGCATGCATGCCATTTTCACTCTTTCTCTTGCTCCCCTGCTGCAACACCCTTGTAGTGCTGATGGTCTCCACTGGGGGCTGCTACAGAGCAGGCTACCCACCCAACCCACCCCAGAAGAGGACAGCAGTCCTCTGGATGCTCAATCTTCTCCTTCCCCTGCCAGCCCCCGGCGCCCTGAGTCAATTCCCGAACCTGGGTCACTGGCGTGGCTCAAGGTAAGGCATCCAGCGCCTCAGCCCTCTGTGCCACTGGGCTGGCAATTTTAAATTTTTTAAAACAATAACTGACTTTGCTTTTCTTCTTCCTACGTAAAATCGGTTAGGAAGGAAATATCACCTACTAAATCATAACAAAAAAAGATCAAAGGTTTGGAAAAATCACATATTTCCAAAAAAATCTATATTTTTTTTAGTGGAAGAAAATGTTACTTCTCCATAACAAACAGATTTGCAGTTTCCCATTTAAATATACTGCCAGTCTTGCCAGTAAAGATTCTCTGACTTCATTATGCAAGAATTCCATTGGATTCTTCTTTATAGGTACTTGGCAAAATGAAAATAAAATGATGACATTGTGAGTAAAGAAACAAATAAAAGCAAACAAAACAATTACCAAGGCATCTCAAGGCCCCAAACCTCCATTCTTTATGATATACAGTACATCCTTACTAAGCACTTGCTTTCCAGATACCCTTTCAAAGATAACAGTATTTCCAGCCCCTCTTTCAGAGCTCACAATCTATTCAGCCCCTCTTTCAGAGCTAAATTAAAATTACATACTTGCCGCAACTCTTGATTTTCAAGAATATCTTCACCATTGATCATACTTGTGGATCTGAGCTGGAGGCACTAGGATCCCATGGGAGACATACATTTTCAAAGGGCTGGTGATGCAGTAGGAACTGTATGCATGCAATGTCATATGTTGATGCACTCGCCCACTGGTATACAGTGGCACTACCCCTCGACCACCTCAGTACATTTTTTACCAAGGAGGTGAGCTGCATAACATAACAAGTGACTTACACACTAAATCTAAGGGCATAAGATAGCCCTGGTGGCCCACGTATAAAGGATCACCAAATCCAATAAAACAGGGTCTTCACAGCCCAAGCCAAGTATAAAGTGGTGAAGACCAGAACACAACAATACTGGAGTGATTCCGGGGGATGGCGGGTGGGCATGTGAATCAATGGTGAAGATATTCTAAAAAATCAGGAATTCCGTAAGTACATCATTTTAATATCTTTCAAGGGTCAGTCTTCACCATTAATTCCCACTTATGGGTCAGAGTATCAAACTCAGAGAAAGTCCCCTGTACTAGGGAGGCTGGAGCTCAGGGCTCACTCAAGATAATAATCCATTCAGAGCTGTCCTGCCGAAGGTGGCATGCTGCCTGGTATGGACATCAACAGCATAGTGTACATGATCATGCTCCATGACTGTCAGGCGGCAGCCGGACGAGGAGGCGAGAGGAGGGTTGTGCCGGCCAATGATTTCACAGGACCAGCAATCAGCATGAGGGGGGGTGCAGGGCAGTGGTTCTCGGTGGGTGGGTGGGGGAATCCTTGTAAGGCTGGAGGGTTGAGGGGAACCACTGGACCATGGGGATATGTTAAAATGCATGTGACTGGGCAATCGGGGAGGAGGGGGAGACACTGGACCATGAGGGTAAGCTGCAATGTATGTGAAGGGGTGATCGGGAGGGTGAGGGGAACATTGGATCAGAGTATGCTGCAATGTATGTGAATGTGTGATTGGCGGGTTGGGGGAAAACACTGGACCACCAGGGTATCTTGTACTGCATGACACCATGTGATTGGGGGGTGGGAAGCAGCTTAGCACAAGAGAGGGTGGCTACAGTACAGCTGCTCTGCCTTCGGGGGTGGGGGTTTTGTACCTGGTAAAAAATGTGATTTTTGGCATAGGTAAACAGCACCACTCAGGGGGAGGGGGCGGTTTATCACTGCTGCAAATCTTTGAATATGCAGCTGAATGAGGGGACCCACTCATTTGCATAGGCGCAGTGGTATTTTAGCGCCTTGACACTGCTGGGTAGGGGTGCTCTGGAGGCCTCTGAATATGGCCTGCCTCGAGTGCTAGCATAAACCCGGGTTAGCACTTGTACTAACCATGTTTGCGCCGGTGCTAACCTTTGAATCTTGGGCCCATGCTGTTTAACACTTTAACAGGTGTGATTGCCTGTAGAAATGTAGTCAAGAATGACACTGGATCTCAGGATTTCATGCATGAACGTGTACAGTTTATTATTTTGTAATGGGTGATGTGCTCAGAGACACTGTTTTGTGGTATGTTGAAGAACAATAGAAATGGGGAACAAAGAAGGAACATGAGATGGAGTGAGAGAAAACTACATTGAATGTGGAGTGTCTGCAGAAAAAACACAGCACAGGGAACAGGTAAAATTGGTCTGGTCAATAGACAAGATAAGGTCAGAAGGCAGGAGTCTGGGAGAGTGGTTTGCTTAAAGGGGAACAATCATCACAAAGGCCCCCACACTCACATGTGGGGCTGGTCCACAGGTGCACTCTGTGGGCAAAAACATTTTGCTTTACTTACTGTTTACTGTAGTATAGTAGATTGTATCAGACTAATTTTGCTAAGTTGTAGGCTGACATCTTCTGTTACTAAAAATCCCAGAATACCCTGCAGCTGACATCAGCTGAGTGCTTATGTTTGTGTGGAGCTCCTATAGCTAAGTGAACATTCTCCATATTTTTTTTCTAATTTTTTGTGTGTGTGTGCAGTTTGTGGACTTAGAAGGATGGCATTGTTGCCTACAGGAAGGTGTGGGATTTGTGTGTTTGATGTTGGTTGGGAGCAGGATAGTGAATCACATCTGGTGTAGGGTTCATATTATTTATATACAATGGTTCGGCAGTTTGTTTGTGCCTTTTGTGGGGTTGTCCTTGTCACCAGGATTTGCTCTATTGCTGCTGTGTTGTGGCCTGTTAATTATGTGGTACTGTGAGTTTGTCACTGTTTAGTGGGCTTCTGGGCTGCTGATTTATTGTCGTTAGAAAAAGCATTTATTTAAAACATTTTTTAGCTAGAATCAGGCTATTACTAAACAGCTTTCCTGGCACAGTGTTCTAGTTCTGATAGAACATCTGAAGTAGCAGCCCACTGAGTTCTACAATATTGAAATGTGCTATTACTTGTGGATGATAAAAGTAAAATAGAAATTTATATATCTTCGAAGTTTATATTATGTATATGTATATTATACAGCTACAAATATATAATTAACCAAGAATTAAGGGATTAAGTAAGGGAGGTGTAGAAAGTACTTCAAATATAACAGAACTCCATATATAAGGTAGGCCTTTTTGTAACATAGGATCACTATGTTAATGGAGTACAGTGGGGAGGTAGTCAGTTGTGGGGACTGTGTGTCGCTCTTCAACAGGGTTACGCTCTGGGGGAGCCACTATCCCATATCTTTGCAGAGTGCCATACTCAGCTGGTAGCAGCAACAGACAAGATATCTCAGCTGTGGCACTGACTCAGTTGGGGTCCACCCCTCACACCCCCACTGACCCAGAGGCCCACTGGCCCAGCTGGCTGACGGCTGGTAGGGGAGGGGAGGGGGAAGGGTGGCAGAGGCAGCCACAAGGGGCTCGATCAATCTTACACCATTCAGACAGCAAATCGCTTTGCACCCCTGGAGGAGTCTCAGGTACCTGGGGGCATAATGGGCAGGATGACTTGGTGGCACCCAAAAGGGTGAGCAGGAGAAGTTAGCATGGAGAGTCTTAGTGATTGGGGACTCAATTATGAGGGGAGTAGAGAGAGGGTGGTGTTTGGGAGAGGGAAGGAGAGTGAAATGGTTACATGCTTTCCTGATGCATCAGCCTGGAGAAGGGAGAGGGGGATCTGTTGGTGGGGATACACTTGGGAACCAGTGATCTGGTGAACCAGCCTGTGGAGGCAGTGAAGTGGAACTTTAGAAGGCTGAGGAACAGATTGAAGATGCACTCAGCTTCGCTGGCCTTTTACGAGGTCCTCCCTGTGTGGAACAAGGGGAGTGGGTATGACAGAGTAAGGAAGGAAGAGACTGAGGAGTTTAATGGGTGGTTGAAGGGATGGTGTCTGGAGGAGGGGTGCCCATTTGTGGGGGACTGGGGGGGCTTCTGGGACAGGAGGTTTTTCATGGCCTTCACCTGACGAGAGAGGGGGCCAGTGATCTGGAGCAGATGTTTGATGCTTACATTGGTCAGTTAAACTGATTGTGGGGGAGATGGAGGCTAGGGGAAGCACTGAAAAGGGGCAGTAAGTGGGCAGTCTAGCTAGGGCTTCCCCTGAACAGGGGACTTAGTAGCAGCAAGGTGGGTAACAATAAGGTTGAAGTACAGATTAGGTTAGGGGAAGAGGCCAATGAGGAAGGGCTGACAAAGCCTACAATCTGCATGAAAAATAAAAAATGAAGGCATCTAGGGAAGAATAAGAGAGAAGGAATAGGAAAAAGCAAGAGGAGATCGAGAGACAGATGGAATGAGGGCTGCCTTAATGCCAGGAGTCTGGGAGATAAAAATTAGTGAGGTCCAGGTAATGGTGGCAGTCACTGAGATGGATCTAGTAGCCATCATAGAAACTTGGGCCACAGGGAATAATGATTCGGACCTGACAGTCCCTGGCTACACCATGTTTAGCCGGGACAGAAGAAAAGGTAAAGGAGGAGGCATAGCCTATATGTTAGAGACGGCATAGAAGCAATGGAGGATGGAAAGATCAGGGGAGGTAATGGGGAAACAGAATCGCTAGGGTTCAACTCACAGCATCCTCAGGCAAGAAACTACAAATGGAGTGATCTATAGACCTCCAGGACATAGAAACATAGCCTTTAATGGCAGATAAGGACCACTTGGCCCACCTAATCTGCCCATTTCCCTACCTACAAGATAAGCTGCAGATCCTAGTTAACCAACAGCCTATTGCTTCTTACCCCCACAAGAATTGCCTTATGTTTGTCCCATGCATTCTTGAACTCTCCCACAGTTTTAGACCCCACAACCTCCTCAGGAAGGCTGTTCCATGTGTCCACCACCCTCTCTGTGAAAAAATACTTCCTCACATTGCCCCAGAGCTGTCCCTCCATTATCTTCAAAAGAGAGAGAAGTAGCTAAGGGCACAACTAGAAAGGTACTGGCAAAGGGGGAAGTGGTGGTAATGGGAGCTCTAAACCTGGCAGATATTTATTGGGTCATTTCAATGGCCAGGAGCTCCAGAAGTCAGGCCCTGCTGGATACATTACAAAACAGCCTGCTGATGCCGCTAGTTAAGGAACCCACTAGGCAGGCTGCCATTCGTGATGTGGTGCTCACCAACTCAGAAGTGGTAGGAGGAGTGAGGGTACGGGAAGCTACTAGGGTCCAGAGACCATAACTCTATATGGTATGAACTGGCCTTGGGACAAATAAGTCCTCATCAAAGGCTGAAGTCCTAGATTTCAGAAGTGCAGACCTCAACCGGATGAGGGAGATGGTCCAGGACAAGTTAGTCAGAGTGGACAGCATTAGGAATGTGGAGAAAAGATGGAGGGCAATCAAAAGGGCCATTCTTAGGACAGCCAAGTCCTGCATGAGAATGGTAGTCAAAAGAAAAAGGTACAAGAGACCAATATAGTGCTCTGGAAAGGTCAGGGAAGCAATGAGAGCTGAAAGAAGGCCTTCACCAGGTACAAGGAAAAACTAGGGAAGGAAGGATGGCGAGATTATGAGAACAAGGAAAACCAAAAGGGTGGTCATGGAGCAAAGGCAGACACAGAGCTTCAAATTTGAAGGGGGTCAAGGATGTGGCAAAACAGTTCTTTAGCTATATTAGGGAAAAAAGAAAGACGTGGGGAGGAATAATTGTTAGACTAATAGAGAGAGGTAGGGTAATTGAGCTGGACGGAGGTAGGGTAATTGAGCTGGATGAGCAGAAAGCCGCCATTCTTAGTGACTACTTTTGCTCTGCATTCACAAAGGAAGGCAGAGGGCCTCTTCCAGAAATTGACATTAAGACAGCTGTAGGTGGGATCCCCAAGATGAGGCAGCAAGTATTTACCAGTGGAAAAGTTTGGAAATGGCTAACAACCTTTAAGATAGATAAGGCCCCGGGGCCGTATGGGATGTATCCAAGAGTGCTGAAGGAACTGGCAACAGAACTAAGTGAACTCCTGTGGAGCTATTCAGTAGCTCAATTCAGACAGGGGAAGTTCCAAAAGACTGGAGGTAGCAGACGTAGTCCCACACCATAAGAGGGGGGTGACAAGAAACAACTGGGTAACTACAGACCTGTCAGTCTTACCTCTATTGTGGGTAAACTGATGCAGACACTAGTCAAAAAGGGCCTCATAAAATACCTGGTAGCAATGGACTCCAGGATAGTAAACAGCATGGGTTCATGGCAGGAAGGTCTTTTCAGACCAGCCTGATACCTGATAGTATTCTTTGACTGGGTAATGAGGGTAGTGGATAAGGCCATGCTGTGGAGTTACTCTACTTTGATTTCAGCAAGGCTTTCGACTTGGTGCCTTACAGAAGGTTGCTGAAGAAGCTAGAGGATCCATCTGGGTTCAGTGAAACATATATATATATATATATATATGTGTATGTGTGTGTGTGTATATATATATATATATATATATATATATATATATATATATAAATACAAAATCACACATGCCCACACAATGCAAAGCATCATGGGCTGCATATGCAAATCACCACAGAATGTTATGCTGGTTCAACTTTAAGCAGAATTGCATGGTGCGAAAGGCCTCTCACATAGTTTGCAAAGGGTGCTAACAGATGACATGAACCGTGTTTCGTCCTACCAGGACTCATCAGTATGCCTCATCTGTTTGACACCCCAGTGGAATGAACCAGCTACCCTAAGACAGTCTGTCTGGGTTATGTTGTGGTGAACCCATTAAAATAAAAAACGATTTAAAAGACAAAGAACCTCTGTGCGCAAACACTGAGGCAAGGGTTACCCCAAATATATATATATATATGAAAGCCATTTGGTCTATCAAGTCTGCTCATATTGCAGGGTCCCCAGCATGAGCTAATGTCCCTGACCTCCCTCCCCACTCCTCCCATCCTCTGTACCTATGATCCTTACCTTCCCCCTATGCCTATCCCAGCCTCTCTTAAAGCAGCCTACTGTCTTCAACAAGATCACCTCTTCCGGCAGTGCATTCCAAGTGTCCACCACCCTCTCTATGAAGAAGTGCTTCCTGACCTCTCTCCTAAACCTCCCACCCTCCAGCTTAAGACTGTTTCCCCTCATGTTATGGTTGCCACTCAGCTTTAAGAGATTCTCCTTATCAACCTTATTTATCCCGTTCAAGTACTTGAAGGTCCCAATCATGTCCCCCCCCCCCTCCTGTCTTCCAGGGAGTACATGTTCAGTGCCCTCAGCCTCTCCTTGTATGCCTTACCCTGCTGCTGAAGGGCACAGATGGTTGAGAAACTGGTTGGAAGGGAGACATCAGAGGGCTGTGGTTAATGGATTCAAATCAGAAGAGAGGGAGATCACCAGTAGGGTGCCTCAAGGATCAGTCCTGGATCCAGTCCTTTTTAATATGTTCATTAGCCACAGGGGAGAAGGAATCCAGGCCAAGATGTGTCTTTTTGCGAATGACACTAAGCTCTGTGGCAGGATAGACTGTGAGGAGGGGGTTAGAGAGATGCAGAGATACTTGCAAAAGATAGAGAGGTGGTCAAAGGTTTGGCAGTTGAAATTCAGTGCCAAAAAGTGCAAGACAATGCATATAGGGAACAAGAACCCAAGGACAGAGTACTGGATGGGGGGGGTGGGGGTGGAGGGTAAAGCTGTGCATGACCTCTGAGAAAAGAGATGTTGGGGTCATCATCACTGACTCCCTAAAACAACCAAACCAGTGTAACAAGACCTACCGTAAGGCAAACAGGATGCCAGTGTGTATGGGAAGGGGTATTAACACCAAAAGGAAGGGGTGGTACTACCTCTCTGTAGATCACTGGTGAGGCCCCACCTGGAGTACTGTGCCCAGTTCTGGAGTCCTCACCTAAGGAGAGATAAGGACAGGCTGGAAACAGTGCAACGTAGGGTGACAAAAATGATTTGGGGCCAGCAGGGCAGATCTTACCAGGATCAGCTCAAGGTACTGAACATGTACTCATTAGAGGCCAGACGAGTGAGGGGAGACACAAATACCTGAAAGAAATGAGCAAGGTAAACTGTGTGGAACTATTTTGTATAAGCAGTGGATCAAGAACATGGGGGAGTGAGTGGAAACTGACTGAGGGGGGATTCAGGAGGGAGATGAGAAAGTTTTATTTCGCAGTAAGGGTGGTGGAGGCATGGAACAATCTACCTGCTGATGGGGTGGGCACCAAAACTATTAGTGGTTTCAATCATAGCTGGGACAGAGTGAAGGACTTAGATGTTGCTCGGTGTGATAGCAGTAGGGCAGGGAGCGTGGGGGTGGATAGTGTGGGTTAGAACCCTGTATGGACAATAGGACCTAGGTTTGTAGGGTTTATGGACAGACATGATGAACCAGTGGTCTCTTTCTGCCGTCACTGAAAACTGCACTACAGTACAATTTACAGTAAACAACTGTGAAAGACTACAGTGCCCTATACTGGCAAATATTCCAGTAGAGGGACTACTTTTCCAGTAGAAAAGATTTCTGTTTATTACAGTCATTTCTTCTATATTTCTTATTTGTTTATTCTATAAAATGATCACATGTAGTCCATTTTCAAAGCGCAATAATACCCTCCAGGGTGGGCAGTATGAGCAATACTGAACCTTCCAGGGACTATAAGGCCCTCTGCCTGTGGTGTCGAGCCTCATTATGCCCCTGGCGGTCTGATATTGCCCAGTACCAACCACCCTGTTGGGTATTATTGCTTGCATGTTTTTAATTTGAAGCAGTAAAACATGCTCATCCTAAATGGCATGTTGCTGGAGGAGTAGGGGGCAAGCTAGCCCACAAAACCCAATTTATTTAATGCATTAGATTTTTTCCCTTTTTATTAATTATTGTTTTTTAAATGTAGTATACTTTACTTCTGACTGGTCCCCTTTGGTCCTTCTGCCCTGCTCAACTCTGTCACCTACCATCCCCGGGACTTACCTCATTCCTTGTTCCCTAGTGGATGACCCCTGTGGGAAGGGTTGTCCAGGGATTACCCTGGACACCTCTGGACAGAGTTGAAGTTTCAGTGGAAAAGTGAGAGCCTTTGGTCAGTGGTGCAGGACCTGCAGCAGGATGGTGGACAACCTCTCACTCAATCAGGGGATTTTTATTTTTTTCTGCCCCGCTCCGAATATCATGAGGGTGCTGCGTCTGATGCTGAGGCATCAGAGTGACGATGCTCCATCCATGACGATGTTCCTCCCCCCATTACTGGCTCTAGCCTGCACTGCCACCTATGGTCATCTAGGTGGCAGGATTGCAGTGGAGACCAGGAGCCCTTCCTCCCCCGAGGAGGTGAGCGTTCATGGGAAATTCAGCCATCCTCTCCCTGCCGGCCTTCCAGTGACCCAAGCTCGTTCCCAAACTCGGGTCACTGACATCATAAGGGGTAGCACTGCTGCTGCACTGGCAGGCCAAACTTAGATTTTCTTTTTTAACTCTCTTCAGCTCACCCTAGAAAACTTGCTTCTCTTCAGTAAGTTGTGTCCTTGGTTAAAGAGGGACTACTGAAGCCAGCCCATTGGTGCAGCGATACCACTGCTGCTTGTGACATTGGCAACCAGGGTTCAGAAGTGAGCCTGAGTCAGTGAGGACTAGCTGGGGGGAGGGGAACTGGGTGTCCCACAGGATGCTGTCCTCCTCCGTGGAAGGAGGGAGGGTAGTGAGCTCCACCACATTACTGCCTCCTGGGTGATCAAAAGGGGTGGTGCAAGCTGGAGCAACACTGTGTGGACGGCCTCTGCCTCACAGAGGCGTAAGCATGCTTGTATGCTTGCACCACTGCCGTCCAAGAATTCAAGGCATCCGAGGGATTCAAGGGAGCCAAAAAATGGAAAATATCATCTTGCCGGAGCAGGATTCTGTGGCGACCCCTCACCCCTAGGCCCCTTACAACCTACTGAGCATCCTGCCTCCAGCCGAACACGGCATCTGGAGGGGCTTGGGGAACCCAATAGCCCTATCATGCGGGGCAAACTGTGGAGGAATGGAGGTAAGGATTTAAGTACCAGAGATGGTGAATGATGGGGCTATTGGGTTCATCCAAGGATGGGTGCTGGCTGAGTTGATGGGAGAAAACAAAAGTAAAAAATAAAAATGAGGGTCTATCGGCTGGCTCAGTGGTGCTGGCTGATAACTAACTGCAGAAGCATGGCATACTGGTTTCAGAGGAAGGGTGCAAGCTAGTTTGCCCTAGTAACAATCCCTATGGTGGGGTGGCTGGTGGCACTAACATAAAGGGGGTTTGTCAGCACACCCCTATTGGGGAGATGGTGCAGACTGGCCTTCCATTGGGACTGGGTGGTGGGAGGGCTCTTACAGTGGGACAAAGCACACCCTACAATGCATGATGTTGACACCATTCACCAGCCTAACATTTACTAAATGCCATTGAGTCACAGACACCTTATCGTCTCCATACTGGATTATTTTCTTCGGCTGGTCTGGAAAGTGCATGCCTGTGCAGGCTGATGTACTTGGGAGGGTAAGCTGCAGGGATCTGAGACAGAGGCTAGGATCTGGATGGGTGACTCCTCCAGTAAGCAGGCGAGTCAGTTCAGCAGATGGTGCTGGCAGCAGATAGACGCATGGAGGGGGCAGTAGCCATGGGGACAATAAAGTGATAAAAGCAAAAAGAGGGACTTTGTTCACCAGCAAAACTCAGGCCATTCTGTTCTTCATTAGTAAGATCTATAAGAAAATTGGATACTGGGTAGGAGACAGTATAGCATAGTGGTTAAGAGCACTTAGCTGTAAATCTGGAGAACTGGGTTTGAATCCCACAGCCACCACTTACATACTGTGGGACAGTTAACAAGTCACTTAACTTCCGTGTGCTCCCAGGATGCACCTGGAAACAAGCCTCAGCTTAGCATGTCTTTACTGGTCAAAAATGGTAATAAAAAAACAAAACAAATTTCCCTTACAGGTCACTGCTGAGGTTTTTTTTTCCCCATCTTGTATTTGGCTGCCTTATCTCCTCGACCAGCCTCCATCCGACAGCGACCCCTAACTCTGTCACTCCCCATCCTGGGACATAATCCATCCTCTTGTTGATCACCATGGTTGAGTGGGTGCCTCGGCCGGCGGTGCAGAGTCTGTGGGGCAGTCATCTCCAACCACTGTTCGAGGTGATTTTTCTCCTGTTTTTTTTTTTCTCATTCCTGGTTCCTCGAGGTTGGTGAGCATGCACTGACACAGATCTGTGCAATGTGAAAACATCCTATGCATGCAGTGTTTGTGCCCAGCCCTTCGAAAGGGTCTGCTGCTACTGACACCTATTCTCTGCTAAGTGTCAGTAATGTAGCGGCTTGCACTATCCCCTACCCTGAAGGAGGAGAGCAGTCTATAGACACTTGGTCCTTCTTCCCAGCTGCCCCCCCAGCTACCCTGGTCCATTCCTGAACCTGGGTCGCCAGTGTGGCAAATGGTAAGGCAACTAGTGCCTTGACCAGCCTCCCCACTGGGCCAACTTCACAACTGAGATTTAATTAAGCAATAATGAATGAGAGGGTGTGTGCTGTTGTGGGATTTACCCACACCTTGCATAGTGTGTCATGAGGTGCAGCCGAGTGAAAACTACACAAGAAGTGGGTAAATCCCACTACTATACACACTCTGAAGTGCATTATTGAGATTATAAAATGAATCTGTATTTTTAAAAAAAATTTAATTAGGTTCAAAGAAAGTAAACATTTGATCAGCGGCATCTTTCCTGGTTGTCTGCTGCAGGATTTACTCACACCATGTGACATGCTTTCACCAATGAAGTCACAGGATTTTCGTAACTCATTTTATAATCAGAAATTGAAGTCATTATCCCTGTTTATGACATCCCAGTCTGTCGCTGTGGAAATGATAGTGATGTCACAAGCAGGGTGTTACGATTTCTGCTTTGGGTGTACTGTAAGGTAAGGTTACAGTGATTCCACATGAAACTCCTCAGTACTGAAGAATAGAATGACTTAAAATTAAAATTTTTAACCTGTGCCCTTAACCGTGGCTTGTGGTACTGCACCAGCAGGTGAGAGACTCAGGATTGACTGTTGGTCCTGACTTCACCAGCCCTGGGCCAGTAGGGTGTTCCACATGGTGCATCGATCCGATGTGGTGGGGGGTGGGTTGAGTGCTCTGCTCCATGTGGATTTCCTGTGGATGGGAAGCAAAGGTGACATTGACATTGTGGGTGACCTTATGGCCTTGGCCACGCCACCACCAACCTTTATTCCAGGGATTTTATATATAAACAAATTTAGTCTTATTGTACTCTATAAAGATATTCTTTTTTATTCCTATCTTTTTGCATTGTAGTATATATTTTTCTGTATAGTGCTGTGCCTAAAGTCAGATAAACTTAAAACTAAACCCCCCACCTACAGAACAGAGTCCTGGGACTGACCACTGGTGAGTGGGAGGGCCATAACTGAGGGAAGGGGACAACAGTTAAGATAGCAGAGTGATAGTTGGCCTGGTGGTGTGGGGGGCTGAGGCACCAAGCCTCAACTGCCACTATACTAGCAACCCAGGGTAGGGAGCAATCTCGGGGCAGCGGGGGGCAGCTGGGGAGAGGAGGACAGCTCTCCTTCTCTGGGGAGGGGGGACACTGGCCCCAGCATTTGCATGACCACTAGTGGTGGCTGTGGGTACAGGCAGCTGAGATCACAACGTGGGGAACAGAGGAACGGCGGACGTTGATGTTCTACACATGGGAGCGTGCATAGGCATGTCTGGACAGCACTGCATATCCTCTCCTCTGATAGAAGGAAATTGGAAAAATGGCTAGCAGCGGGGCTGGATGACACTGACCCCTCGCAAGCTCCATATCCAGGCTACAGAGCCCTCTCCTGGAAACTGGTTCAGTTTTGTCGGCAGGCCAGAGACGCTGACCCCCGCCATGGGGGGACAAGCCACGAGGGAAGAGTGGGGCTGAGGTAAATCCCTGGGATGCCAGGTGATGGGGCTGGGAGGGCAGTGAAGGAGCAGCTTGCCTCAACAGGGATAAAACAGAATAGGAAAAAAAAAGGATAGCAGAGTGAACACCAGTGTCTTCCCACCTGAGATGCTGCTGAATGCCCAGTGCCCCTCCACTCCTCCATCGTAGACTGAGAATGTTCCACAGTGGATGGTAGGATATGGACCAGTTGCTGGGGTACCACCACCTGGGGAAGGCCTTGGAGGAACCGGCTGAAGGGAGAAGTGCTGGACTGGAGCGTGCATGTCTGTATGGGAGGCATAGCAGAACCTGATACAATCATCTGATTGTGAAAAAGGATTAAATTAAAAAAAGTAATTTTTTTTAGGAATGTACAGCTCCACTGATGCAACTGTGATGTTTCTTTTTCTGGGAAGCTGAATCCCCTCATGTTTTTTTTTTTCCACAAAGGTTTTTATGCTTCTGAAGTCTTACGGGTGGCTAATCAGCCTTGTCCCTACCTCCCCAAATTCAGCTACCACCTCTCCTGGGACTCACCTCAGTCATGCAGCTCCCCCACGAATTTTCCTTTGTGGTGGTGTCAGAGGGAGGAGGGCCACCCCCCCCCCGTATCAGTAATTGATTGGATCAAGGCAAGCTCCCTGGTGACGATGCAGACCCAGGGATGAGCGGGCAAAGTTTCATTAAGCTCCTGACTCTCCCTTTTTCCTGATTTTTCTCCCTGTTCCTGCCACCAGGACATCAAGCGTGCATGTGAAGGCACAGAAAAGGATGTTCCAGAAGCCCCTTCCCTGCATGCCGCTCATGCTGCATAGTCACCAGGCCTCCACCTGGTGGCAGTCTAAGACTGGGGTGATATCCCTTTCCTCCCTGGAGTTCAGTCCCTTGGGCGATCAATCCTCTCTTGCCCAGCCGATTCTCAGTGACCAAGTCTGTTCCCAGTCACTGGCATGGCAGGAGGTAAGGCATCAGTGTATTAGCCCTTCATGCCACTGGGCTGGCTTCATGTGTTTTTTTAACCTGCAAATGTTTTGACCCCTTCTTGTCTCTGGCGCTCAACTCGCTCAGGAGCTCCAGGGCACATACAAGCCCCAGCACCTCACATACCTGCACTCACCAGTCCTCCACTTAGCTTTGGTTTGTCCCCCCAGACGTGATTAGGGTAGTGAATGTACCCCTAACACTGGTTGTGTGTCAGGTGGCAGTGCGGTGGAGGGGCAAGTCAGGGATAAACCAGGGTCCATCGTCGCGAGCATCTGGGCCATTTTCTCTGTTTTCGTGTCCTTACTGTGAAATGCTGGCAGCAAAGATGCTAAGCATGCAAAGCATGCTGCAGCATGGCATCAGCCAGTGTCTCCCCCATCGAGGAAGCACCAACCTGCAGCTCCACCTGTAGTCACCCAGGTGGAGCTGCGACTGAGATGGTACCCTGTTTCTCTCCCCTGAGAAGGAGAACATCTCACGGAACACTCAATCCACCTCCCCCCGGCCATCCCTCAATGAACCAGACTCATTCTTGAACCTAAGTCACTGGAATTATGAGTGGTAGCCCTATCACTGTACCAATGGCTGAATCCCCTCTTTAATACAAGTCTATAACTGCATCTGACATCAAGCCACAAGCCATAATGAAAACATTAATCTGTATTACAAACTACCCTGCCCCTCCCCCAATCATCTGCTTTCCAAGTACTGTATTATGTCAGCTTACAGAGGTATGCCAAGCCCTCTGCTTACTGCAAACATCAAATATCCAGAAATGGATTGTACCTTCCATCCACCTCAAGTTCTCACAGGCTCACTTTTAATGGCCCTCACTCATCAGATTCCCTGCAACTTCCCTGGCTCAGGCTCTCAAATCATCCTGCAATGATGTCAGCAGAATATTCCAGCTGATGGGCTTGTATTACCAAGAGTGCACGCAAGTGAACTGAAACTGTGGTCTCGACAGATTCCAGAACCGGAACGAGATCCCCTTGACCCTGTAGGCAGCTTCACATAACAAATCTGGCACACACACACACACACACCTCAGGTACAGAACAAACATTATTATAAATCCAAGGGCCAGAATTAAAAACATTTTCTGGTTTCCACTAAACCATTCACACTTGCCATCAGCAACATTCAGTTACACAGAATTAGCCCCAAATACGCATTTCAGCACCTTCCTTTTTTGTTTCACTTCTGTTGCCATTTTCATTAAAACAGTACCACTGTGACTCAGCAATAACACATCAAAGGTGACCTAGGTTGGGAGATTGAGCCCACAAGCCCTTGTGAGTGGATGGCCAAGGTCAGAGAGGGACACTGGCAGCAGTGCTTCTCTGACCGGAGAGAGTTTGGTGCTATCCTGCAATCTCACGGACCCTTGTAGTAGCTCTTCCAGTTTAACTTTTCTTCAAGGCGGCCATGGCAGATCGGGTTGCATTAGCAATTGCACATTGCCAGCTGATTGTGGGAAGCCTTGAGGCAGAAAACTAGGGAGAATGCAGTAACATAGTCATTTAACTTCGGAAGGGACACAAGGTCCATCTTGTCCCCCCTACCCCTGTTTCATAAGCAGGGATGAATAAATACGTAGTGAAAACACGTACAAATTTATAGAAATTCCCTACCACTCTACTACCCAGTGTACCCTGTGAATACCTTGGGAAAGCAGACATTGGCCCGGATTTACCTTAAAGGCCTCCTCTGTCTTCACTGGTAGGCTGTCCCATAGGTTCAACACTGTCTAGGAGAAGAAGTGCCTCCCAACATTACCTGAATTTACAGCCTCTGAGCTTCAGAGCATCCTTGTATCCTGCTAAAGGACACCAGAACAAGCATCTCTGACTGTTTGACCGTGTAGATACCCTGGAGTATGCAGCAGCCTCAGCTTGTGTCTCTTCTCTGCCGGGTGAACATGTTAAAGCAGCAGTGCAATGAAACGAGGCTAATAATTTGACCATACCCCCAACTATAAAATATTCCTGGCATCTTCTGGTTGTATTTGGTAGTACACATTTTCTAGTAAAAATTAAGTGTTTTAAAAATGTTCTACTTGATTTTTTCTCAAGAAAAAAATATGTCTGCCACATTTGGCTCAGAAACATCATTAGCTCAAGTAAATAAAAAAAGGTCTTGGTGCATAGCATAGGAGGTACCTAGAAAAAGCAGATTTTACAGAAATGCTAATATTTAATCTTTTTCTGGTAACTGTAGCTGAAAGTAGCTGTTTGGAAGAACATTTTTGTTTTGTCGCACTGCCCCGGTTCTGGAGGTTGCACCTCTGAAGGTTCATCAACAGGGTGGAAGTGATTCAGAGGAGGGCTACTAAAATGGTACAGGGGTTGCATGAGAAATCTTATGAGGAGAGGTTATGGGAGCTCAGCTTGTACTCCCACAAGGAGAGGAGATCAAGAGGGGACATGACTGATACCTATAAGTACCTCACAGGGGTGAACATAGCACAGGAGAGGAGTCTTATTCACAGGAGAGAGAGCACCAGAACATGGGAACATGCTATGAGGCTTGAAATGGGAAGTTTAAGAGGGATGTGAGGAAATACTTCTTCACAGAAAAGGTGGTGGATGCTTAGAACAGCCTACCAGCCAGTCTGCTGGCACAGCGGTAGCGCTACCGCTTGCAAGGCTGACCACCAGTAGCGAACCTGGAAATTGGAGGGATGGCCAGGGGAATATGATTGAGCATCCTAGGGACTACTCTCCTCCTGTGAGGGGGGAGGTGCAAATGCAGCTGGTGCTTGATTGGCCTTAGCCATGCGCCATCACATCACTGCATGCCACGCCTCCCCAGGAAATTAATATACCAAAAAAATTACCAGGCTGAGCAGGAGGACGTCACCCCCACCAAGCCCCACCCAGCAGACTGAGGCACTGTGCCCCTGGATCAGCTTCAGTCTCTGATTGGGGAGTAGTACCCACCTCTTGGATGGCCCTGCCCTGGGGGGGGGGATAAGCCAGGTTGCACTCCAGGGGGTGGTGGGTAAGTCCCGGGGGATGGGGTGGCTGGGGGCGGACTGATACAGCACCTGCTGGTAGCCAAAGAAAAAAAAGAACAGCCTGCCAGAAGAGGTGGTAGGGTTGAAGACTGTGAAGCTTCAAACAAGCGGGGGATAGGCACATGGGTACAATAAACAGAGGCAATGGAGGAGGGAAGGACACCTGTGACCAAACAGTGTCCAGGGTGTAGTGACCGGCAGGGAAAATAGGGTAGACTAGGTGGGTGAAGGCACCAGTCCTTTTCTGCCAACACATTCCATATTTAAGTGCCACCAGACCCACCTTATAGCTTCTATCCCCCAACACCCTGAATGTTTAGTGGTACTGTATTGCACCCTCTCAACTGCTGGCATCTTTTTTTTTTAATCTCTATTTAGTGTTATAGTACATCAAATAACACACAGGATTTCTATCCATGACAAGGCAGACTGTACAAATCTTCTGTACACTGAATTAAAGGCGAGCATGTTTCAAGCAGCACTGCAACAAAATTGGACAAAAAATTTGACACTACCTTTTTTTCACTATAAAAGGTTCAAGGCATCTTCCAGTTTAACTTGGCGGTAACATTTTCTAGTTTAATCAAAATGTGAGCATTTTATAAATGTTTTAAGTAATTTTTTTCTCGAGAAAAAGATGACCACCACATTTGGCTTAGAAATAACATTCTAGATCTGGCAAGGGTTAGGCTCAAGAAAAAAACTCATGGTGCACAGCAATGGAGGTGCCTAAAGAAGTCAATTTGACTGCTTTGCTAATAATTTTATTAATTGTAGCTGAAACTAGCCTTTTAGAAAAACACTTTCATTGCACTGCTGCTTTAAAACAGCAGTGCAACAAAACTTGGCACAAAAATTTGACCCTTACCTTTTTTCACTATAAAAGATTCCAGACATCTTCCAGTTTTATTTGGTGGTACAATTGTCTAGATTCACCAACATTTGAGTACTTTATGTTTTACTTGAGTTTTTTTCTCAAGAATAAAACATGGCCACCATATTTAACTTAGAAATAACACTGTAGACCTGGAAAAGGTAAGGATCGAGAAAATAAAAAAAAACAGTGCACAGCACATGAGGTACATAGGAAAAGTAGATTTGACAGATATTCTAATAATTTTATAATTTGTAGCTAAAACTAGCTGTTTGGAAAAATATTTTTCATTGGACTGCTGTTTTATGTGCCCAACCCTAGGATCAATCCTTGCATCCCTGGTCTCAAGAGACAGCAGCTCTCTAACCATTCAGCTAGTGAGAAATGTTCCGCTAGCCAACTTGTTGGACTGACTTGTGTTCTTTGCATGTTGCAGTCTCACAGTTTACCACCAGATGGCACTCTGCATTGTCCGATTAGGGGAAAGGGAAAGGGAACATTGTTTAACCAGGAGTAGCACGCTAAGCCGAAGCTTGTTTCCAGATGCGACCTGAGAGCACAAGCAAGTTAAGTGACTTGCTCAGGATCGCTCAGAATGCATCTAGGCAGCTGTGGGATTCAAAACCAGGTCTCCAGATCTGCAGCTCAGAGCCTTATCCCACTGCACTATACTGCCTCCTATAAATTGCTGATTACTGATTCTTCTGTATGCATATAGATACATACAGTACATGGATACATAGACAATGATGGCAGAAAAAGGCCAGTCAGGCCATCCAGTCTGTCCACCCTACCTTATTACTCTGCACTGGCCCTAGTGGTCATCCCTCCCCTTTGTTTCTATTTTATTTATTTATTTATTGAATTGATTCACCAGGAAAGGCAGACTGAGCAAAAAGATGCTCATCTCCCGGTGCGACCTGGGGGGAAGGGTTACAAGGGGAGGATAACACGCAGGTCATCACAATAACAAATTAATCAGGTATACAGAGGAAAATGTAACAATTGGTTGCAACACAGGTTATCTGTCCCCCCCCACCCCGCTTTTCTGACTGACCCCATATGCCTCTTTCATCCCTGCTTCCAGCAGTTAACTCATTTGGCCTGTACCATTTGCTCTGGCAGCTTGTTCCACTTGTCCACTAATCCTTCTGTGAAAAAGTGCTTACGGATTTCCCTTCTGAATCTCCCCCCTGTCAGTTTAAGTGAGTTGCCTCTTGTCTCTGTAGTTTATTTAACTCAAAGAAAAGTTCCTTGGCATCCATCCTATTTATCCCATGCAGGTACTTGTATGTTTCAGTCATATCATCCCTTTCCCTCCTTTTCTCAAGAGTGTACATGTTCAAGTCCTGCATCCCATACGTCTTGCCCCCTAGTCACAGACCATCGTGGTTGCTATGCACACTACTGCTTCCACCCTGCTGCAGTCTCTCCTCAGGTGTGGGACTCCAGTAGGTTGCACAGTACTCCAGTTAAGGTGGTCACACCAGTGACTGGTACAATTGAAGGACCACCTCCCGACTTCTTTTGGTAATCCCCTTTCCTATGCAACCCAGCATCCTGTTTGCCTTGCCCACAGCTCTATTACAGAGTGATGTTGCTCTTAGGCTCTCTGATAGATCCTAGATGGACCCCCCCCCCATTTCATATTGCACTGTTGGGTTCCTCTTCCCAATGGGCATCATTCTACATTTTTTTGCATTGAAGCCCAGCTCCCAGGTCCTTGACCAGCACTCCGACCTGCCCAGATCCTCCCTGAGTTCCCTCATCCCTTCCTCCCTGTTCACCTTTGCGCAGATCTTTGTGTCATCTGCGAAGAGGCAGGCTTTCTTGCCCTTGATGCCTTACCCTATGTCACAAATGAATTAAATGAAAAGGGTGTAGCCCAGCACTACAAGTGGTTCACAACAAAGCTGTATTAAGGGATCCCTGGGACACCATAAACCATGAAAGCGATGTTCGACTGGGCTGTCGTATCACAGGGTTCCCTAAGATGGAAAGGCAGCGATATTATGCACCATTAGCTCATTTGTTATTTTTATCATTTGAAGCTGGTCACTTTGATTTAAAAAACATATAAGAACATAACAGACAGTGAGTAAAATACTCGGGCTGAATTTTCAGAAGGGTATATGCAGATGTAAGGTTCTCATCTGAACAATTGCACTTGTGTCTGCCCACCCTATTTTCAAAACATACATCTGCTCGCGACAGAAAGTTGTGATTTGTGACAATCTGTGTGAAAAAATAGTGCAAATATGAGTTGTCTATTTATGCAAACAAAATCCATCCAAATTTTGGACCATATTTATCGTTTAAAAGATGGTGTGACAGCTCGAGTGGATATTTACCTTTTAACATATGGATGGGCGGATGTTGCACAAGCCCCTTTGAAAATCTGGACAGGCAGATCCTGGATGGATCCCATTAAAAATCCAGATAGATAGATCCTGGACAGATCCCTTTGAAAATCTGGCTGAATGGATTCTGGATGGATCCCATTGAAAATACAGATGGACGGATCCTTGACCGTTCTCTTTGACAATACAGACAGGCAGATCCTGGACAGATCCATTTTAAAATACTAAACAGGTAGATCCTAGATGGATCCCTTTAAAAATATAGACAGGTGGATCCTGGATGGATCCCTTTGAAAATGCGGACAGGCAGATTCTGGGTGGCTCCAAGGGTCGATATTGGCACCAGCCCACTAGCCAAATTCAGGTAGATTTTGTATCGGGCTGGTAAGATTTTCCTTCAACTAGACCTGTGTGC
Source organism: Neoceratodus forsteri (assembly GCA_016271365.2). Classification (NCBI taxonomy): domain Eukaryota; kingdom Metazoa; phylum Chordata; order Ceratodontiformes; family Ceratodontidae; genus Neoceratodus; species Neoceratodus forsteri. Next base: position 374,675,026 of record CM028134.1, on the reverse strand, counting down.
TTGTACTGAAGAAGGTAACATTTCAA